>OY757315.1:91933639-93237986 GCA_963583905.1 Stenurella melanura
TATTGATAATATTTTATTTTTAGTTAAAAAGGATTCAAGTCGGTTGGCATTAATTTTTTCAAGAATTTTTGAGAACGTCATTAAGCCAGTTATAGATCTATAGTTTTCTAGTAATTCAGGATCTCCTTTTTTATAAACTGGTATGATTTCGCCCATTTTTAAGTTGTTTGGAAAAATTCCTGTTTTCAATGAAATGTTATAAATAAAGCACAAGGGAAATTTGATATAATCCCAGATGAACTCGAGGACATAAATCGGCATATCATCCAGACCACTACACGCAGATTTGTTTTTCAAGTGTGACATAGCCAGGGATAACTCATTAACTGTTAATTCCTCAACGAAAATAGAATTAACAATCGAATTAGGAAGAGTACAGCCTGTGGCACCTGGATGTAGGTTTTGATTTAGTAATTGCTCGATACTGGTAGTATAATAATCACAAAATGCATTACTAATGTCCAAAGGTTTACTGATATTGATTTCATTTGAAGTTATTGTGGAGGGGGTAGTTTTTCTTTTTACCCTACCAAGATTTGCATTTACCACTTGCCAGATCGTTTTTGTGCAGTTAACAGAGTTTATAATTTTGTTCTTAAAAAAAATAGTTCTTAGAAATTTGAATCCTTTCAGAAAATATCTTTTACCATTTGATATCGTTTCTTGTGTTAGAATAGAAGAATAGAATAGAATATCTTTATTTTCCAACTAGACTGAGACATCAGTATGGGCATCGTCATACACATTATAAATTGCTAAGTTACATTGAGAATTAAACAAAATTACAATTAAAATTACAATTAAAAAATAGGCAGATAGTTGCAGAAGCATTATTACTTATCTATATTTAATATAAAATCAGTCAATAATTATAAAAAGATATTTTGTTATTGGGTAAAAGTTACATAAATTCTATGATTTAAAATTCCTAGAAAAATATATGTTAAAAGAAATATATATCATAAGTACCTACTGGAGTAAAATTTAAAAAAAGAAAAAACACTTTAAATGATATAAATATATATATATATAAAAAAAAACGTTTCAGATCTATAGAAGAAAATTACGTTGTATTTATGTAGTCGTTTATGGAATAAAATGCATGAGTTTGTAGATAGTTTTTTAACGAATGTTTAAATTTGTACAATGTATTTGAATTTCTTATGCGATCGGGAAGTTTATTATAAATGTATATACCGGAATAATAAAGGCCTTTCTCAAATCTTGTTGTTTTATGTTTAGTTGGCTGCAATTGTGTTGTATGTCTTGTTTCATAGGTGTGGTTTTGTGAATTATGCTGATATAATTTTATATTATTACGAACAAAAATGTTCGTCTGTGCCCGAATTTTTGCTAATCCAAAACAGTTTTTCCAGTTCTTGGCTTTCCTTAACTTCATCCGAGTTATCCTCAAGAATCAGAATATGGCCAATGTGATTTGCGGAGACATCATCTAATGAATTACGTTTCACTACACATTAAAATATATAGGTATAGTGTAATCGAATTAGGGTTTGGTTGAAATATACTTCATGAATAAAAATTGTCTGATGTAAAATGCCAAAAATATTGAATATCATGTTAGAAAAACGTTTTATTTAGTGCAACATTGTTTAAATAAGTCGCAAAGTTGAGAAAATCAGTTTTTCGTAAATAAAAAAACTAAGAGCTTTAGAAAAAAATGTTTTATATGACAAATGTAAAAAGACCTACAACAAAACCAAATAAGAAATTATCAAACCGTTTATCTGCAAAATCGAAGAAACCGTCAAAATAGCCTCTTATTTCAATTGTTAATAACTAATGATAAATTAAGCCTTGTGACTTTGAAATTATCGTCTCAGTGTACTTAAAAACGCCGAAAATTTTAAATCGATATCTTTTAAGGTTTTTGCAAAAAATCATTTGTTTATTAAAAAGGTGGTTTCTTAAAATTGCCCTAATTTTTCTTTTGTAGACATTGTAGAGTAATGAATCAAAGTGGATTCTTTTCTTGGCTAGTTGTACTATCAGGTACATATTAAACTTAATTGATTTTCGCAAATTTAATTGTTTAGAATCGGGTTTGAAAAACATATTTTAAAATTATAAAAAAATAGAATATGGTTTCTATGGTAGCTGAATCAGTCTAACAATAATTTGATAGACAAGTTAAACAATTAAATTTGCGAAAATCTATTTAATTTAATATGTACCGGATGGTACAACTTGTCAAGAGTAGAATCCACTTTGATTTGTTACTCAATACCAACAAAAAAAAATTAGGACAATTTTACGAAAGCATCTTTTTAATAAACAAATGATTTTTTGCAAAAACGTTAAAAGATATCGATTTGGAATTTTCAGCGCTCTTTAAGTACATTGAGACGTACGACTTCCAATAACTTCAAAGTTGCAAGCCTTAATTTATCGTTAGTTATTAACAATAGAGATTGGGCATTTTGACGGTTTTTTCGATTTGCAGGTAAACAAATTAAGCTACATTTGCCATGTAAGACTTTGTTTATAATTTATTTTTATAATAAGTAGTAATAACAATGCAAAATAAGAATTTAATCTGAACAAAACATATTAGTTAACCCGACAAGCAATTAATACGTTCTGCCCGCCTATATCCAGCGAGACCTGCCACGCTCCGTTATTATAACTTCGTCATCATTTCAGAATTCAGAAGTCATAATATAAACATTTCTTTCAGTCGGCTACGCTACTCAAATTTCCGTCCTCGGAAACCACGCTGAATTTCTGAAGTCGTAACCTAAACAGAACAAAATCTACATAAGCATTTTACTAACATTATTAATAAATGAGCCTCTTTTCCTTGAAACATTATATGTTTTCAATAGCAAATAATAAAAGTACATATTATGTTCTTTTAAAAATAGAATATTGTTACAGAATTTAATAATAATATTAATAATAGTCATTGGAAAAGTGGCTTAGGTTTTTATGAGATTAGACAGTTTTACAGTTATCGCACATCTTAGTAGTTACCGAGTCCAAATCAATAAATGTATGGCATACTGCGCACATATGCTCCACATTCACTATTCCCCTCGGCAACCCCGTTTCGGCAATAACTCAAAACTGTTTATTTGTAACGTTTACATTATGCATTATGGCAACGTTTGTCCAAAATAATGATACGTTTAAGGTACAACGTCTGTACATCGTTTTTGAACACGTTTGTTCACGTTAGTGACGTCACATTCGTTTTTGTCCACGTTGGAATCGTCCGTGTCAGTACTACTTCCATACGTTACGGAAAAGGGTTTCAATTTATCGGAAGAACAAACCCCCGTATACGATTTACGTGATCGTCGTGTACCTGACAGCTCTTCGATTACGTAGCGATCATGATCTAATATTTTAGTTGTAGTATAAGGACCACTATATTTGGGCAATAGCTTTTTACTTTGACCCTCGTTGGTAGCTATTTTCTTTCGTAATACTACTTGCTGCCCTATATGATATTGGGGACTTTCCTTGCGTTTAGAATCGTAATATTTCTTTTGCATAGCCTGACTATCTTTAATCTTTGTACACGTTGCGTTACGTGTCGATGTAATATCTTTATCGTGAAAGTCTTCCGTTATAGCCGTTCTTAAAAATGATCCGTGTACACCTCGTGGTCTATAGCCCAACATTAATTCATAAGGACTTTTCCCAGTAGTTTTATTTACTACAGAATTTAAACCAAATCGTATTTGGCCAATAGATTGACCCCTTTTTGTCTCATCTTCCACGGTACTAGACAGAGACGTTAAAATTGTCCTGTTGTACCGCTCAACTTGTCCATTAGCCCTGGGAGTGGCGGTTGCATTGAAAACTACCTTTATATCCAACTTTTGAGTAAATGTTGCAAACTTTTTGCTCGTATAGCAACTACCTCGATCACATATGATTCGTTTTGGTACACCGAACGTTTCGATAATACTCTCACAAAACGTTATAACAGGGCCGGCTCGTGAACTTCGCACAGCTCTCATGAAGACAAATTTTGTAAATGCATCTACAGCAACAATTAGGTACGTATTACCTCTAGTGTTTTTCACAAAAGGACCAACATGGTCTATATGTAAATGTATATCTTCCATATCTAGAAACTACGTTTTTACCAGAATCTGAACAAGCAGGGATACAAGTATTTTCATTAAAGTTAGCACTAGAACTAACAGTGTTTTTACATTAGTTTCAAATTTTTGATTCACCTGTACATCCGTGTTGTTCATACTCTCGTTAGATACAAAGTCATCATCAGTCGAATCTAAATTAAAATTTAGTTATGGTGAAGCCTTATACATGTTAAATCGATTTCGATCCACAATTCGACCAGACGGCAACTGAACCTGAAATCGTAATAATGTTTATATGTCTCTTGTCTTGTTTTTAAATGATTTTTAACTTCAACATTATTTGTTGTTACAGCCTCTTTCCCAAAATTTTCAGGGATCGGAAAAAATGCATTTATATTACGGCCAAACATTATCTCGCTTGGAGACTTATTAATTTTCCCATCAATAGGTGTATTTCGGTACTCTATAAGAGCCACATAGGGGTCACGTCCACTATGCTCTGCTTTTCTCAGCATCTGTTTGCAAGTTTGCACATACCTCTCAACCATCCCATTTGACTTTGGGTAATAAGGGCTAGAGATTAAATGTTTAAAACCCTATTTTTTAACAAAAGCTTTGAACTTACAACTAGAAAACTGTGTCCATTGTCACTATACAAAATTTTTGGGATTCCGTATCTTGCAAAATTTGACTTTAACGTAACTATAACACTCGGTATTTTCATTATTTAATTCTCTTATCTCAACAAATTTACTGAAATAATCGACTATAAGTAAATATGACTTTGATTTGAAATAAAAAATGTCTACCCCAACAACCTCCCAAGGGCTATTAGGCACATCTCTCAGTAGTTCTTCACTCCTATGTGTTGTTTGAAATTTTAAACATGTACCACAGTTTTTTACAAGATCTTCTATTTCTTTTACCATATGAGGCCAATATAAGACCTTTCTAGCTCGTATTTTGCATTTTTCTAAACCTAAGTGGTTATAATGAATTAACTGTAACATTTCTGAGCGTAAACTTTTTGGCACAATAACTAAATCATTTTTAAATAGTAAATTATTCACTACAAACAGTTCATCTCTAATCGAGTGATAAAATTTTAAATGGTTAGGAATATTTTCATAATTTGGCCACCCTGTCTGAATATACTGAATTATTAAACATGTTTATCATGTGAAGTTTCCTTCTTAAACAAATTTAATTTAACATCTGAAAATGACAAATTGTTGACTATCGTACACACATGGACTTGGACATCTTTATCCACATCTTCCAATCCCTTTTCATTTTCTCTAAAATGTCTAGAAAGAGCATTGGCTAATAATAATTCTTTCCCAGGTTTATATCTAACTATCAAATCATAAGGCTGTAACCGTAATCTGAGTCTCTGTAATCGTAGTGGTGTATCATTTAAGGGTTTTTTGAAAATATTTTCTAGCGGTTTATGGTCTGTTTAAACTACAATCTTTTTCGCGTAAATAAATTGATGAAATTTCTCGCAACCATATACTATGGCCAATAGCTCTTTTTCAGTCTGTGCCCAAATTTTTTGGCTAGGCGTTAGAGCCCTGGAAGCATATGCCACTGGCAGATTATCCTGTAATAACACAGCTCCAAGTCCCTGGCTACTACTGTCAACTGATAAGACAATTTCTTTTTTAGCATCGTAATACCTTAACACAGGAGTTTTTATTAACACTTCTTTTAATTTCTCAAAATGGACGTCCTTTAAACCATACATTTGTCACAAAAAAGGACATCCACTGCTAGTCCAGCAGGGAACGTCCATTGCTGGTCCAAACAGGACATCCTTAGGTAAGCCAGTATGGACATCCATAGTTAGTCCTATAGGGACACAATTTATGTACAGGGGACGTCCGTTAAACTATAGGATTGTCACAAATGAGGACGTCCACAGCTGGTCCATAACTAGTCTTGTAGTGACACGGCATCATTTGGATATCCAATATTTCTGTAGAACCATGTCTCCTTCGGGTTCCGACTGACAGCTGCTTGAAATAAAGTAGTACCAATTCAGTCCGAGTAACAAGAAACATAAATAAGAATAGTTATCCTCAAGAATCAGAATATGGCAAATGTGATTTGCGGAGACATCATTTAATGAATTACGTTTCACTACACATTAAAATATAGGTATAGTGTAATCGAATTAGGGTTTGGTTGAAATATACTTCATGAATAAAAATTGTCTGATGTAAAAGATGCCAAAAATATTGAATATCATGTTAGAAAAGCTTTTTATTTAGTGCAACATTGTTTAAGTAAGTCGCAAAGTTGAGAAAATCAGTTTTTCGTAAATAAAAAAAAACTAAGAACTTTAGAAAAAAATGTTTTATATGACAAATGTAAAAAGACCTACAACAAAACCAAATAAGAAATTATCAAACCGTTTATCTGCAAAATCGAAGAAACCGTCAAAATAGCCTCTTATTTCAATTGTTAATAACTAATGATAAATTAAGCCTTGTGACTTTGGAATTATCGTCTCAGTATACTTAAAAAACGCCGAAAATTTCAAATCGATATCTTTTAAGGTTTTTGCAAAAAATCATTTGTTTATTATAAAGGTGGTTTCTTAAAATTGCCCTAATTTTTCTTTTGTAGACATTGTAGAGTAATGAATCAAAGTGGATTCTCTTCTTGGCTAGTTGTTCTATCAGGTACATATTAAACTTAATTGATCTTCGCAAATTTAATTGTTTAGAATCGGGTTTGAAAAACATATTTTAAAATTATAAAAAATAGAATATGGTTTCTATGGTAGCTGAATCAGTCTAACAATAATTTGATAGACAGTTAAACAATTAAATTTGCGAAAATCTATTAAATTTAATATGTACCGGATAGTACAACTTGTCAAGAGTAGAATCCACTTTGATTTGTTACTCAATACCAACAAAAATAAATTAGGACAATTTTACGAAAGCATCTTTTTAAAAAACAAATGATTTTTTGCAAAAACTTTAAAAGATATCGATTTGGAATTTTCAGCGATTTTTAAGTACATTGAGACGTACAACTTCCAATAACTTCAAAGTTGCAAGGCTTAATTTATCGTTAGTTATTAAGAATAGAGATTGGGCATTTTGACGGTTTTTTCGATTTGCAGATAAACAAATTAAGCTACATTTGTCATATAAAACATTTTTTTCTAAAGTTCTTAGTTTTTTTTTATTTACGAAAAACTGACTTTCTCAGCTTTGTGAATTATTTAAACAATGTCGTATACTAAATAAAAAATGTTACCAAATTCTTGGTCACTTTTACATAAATCAATTTTTATACATGAAGTATCTTTCATTTTTCTTTTCGAGGTACATTTAGACTAGTATTTCATTCTTAATATCATCCATGATTTTTTGTTTGATATCCTCGTACCTATTGTAAATCACAATTCTGACTATAGCCGAGGGACTTATAAATAATAGGAAGTTTTCATCAAACACTATGTGTTTGCGGTAAATAAAGAAATAAATAAATAATATAGTTATTTATTATTGAAAGTAAAAAATCCACCAGAAATCATATTAACATTATCATTCACCATCATCATGTCGGTTTTTCCAGTACACCCTGTGCAGCAGCATCCCTCTCCTTTGTTCTCCTTAACCATTTTTTGATAGCCTCTTCCTTGTGTTTTTGATCACAATTGTTGTCATGCTTTTCAGATGTACCTGTAATCAATAATAATTAAAAGTTAAAGATTTTCAACTTTTATTGATAATGGTAAAAAAGTTCAATCAAAACATATTTCTGTTCCAATATACACAAATTAACAAGAATTAATAATAATAATAATAATAATAATAATAGTTTATTTATATAAAATTTGTACAAAATAATATATAAAATTTACAATAGAATGACAGTAGAATAAGAATATAACAATAAAGTTCTAGTATAATAAGAATGAGAATTACAATACAATACAACACAGCAAGAAGAACAATGCAATAATAAAATATATATAGATAGATAATACAACAATTCCACAAATGAACTAAAGTAACCCACAAAAAATAAAATTTGCGCGTGGGCTTACAAAGTTTAAGAAAACACGTTTTATTAAAATGTACAATGTACTGCAAGTGCTCGAGATTATAAATAATTAGAAAATATTTTAATTTATTTTATTATATTCATCATAAATATTATAAGCATATAGGGTAAGTATTTTTCATATCAATGAGTTGATGAATCTGAAATCTGGGTGAATTAGTGATCCATTTGCGGATTTTGACTTTATATTGATTAAACGAGTTTAATTCTTTAATTTCCTTCGACAAGATATTATATATTTTTGGTAATATGTAAAGGAAACTTCTCTGTCCTATGTCCTCGCCATTTTTGGTACCTCGACTGAATTTTCCTTATATCTGGTACTATGAGCATGGTCAATATTTTGAAAAGTGGATTTATTTTTATAATGATACAACAACATAATTTGACAGAACGATTGCCTTGGATCTAGAATGTTACTTTCTTGGTACAGCCGATCTGATGGGTAAGTATAGCATCTTGCATATATTATCTTTATAATCCATTTTTGGATCACTTCCTAATTTTTTAAATAATTTTTTGTGACTCCCCATCCTATTATTCCATAGGTTAAGTGTGGTTGTACCAAGCAGTAGTACATTGTTTTTAAATGGAACACGTCAAAGAAACGTTTAAAATATTTGAATTTGCCAAGTAGACTTCTTAACTTCACAACTAAGTTATTTAATTGAGTATCCCATCTTGAGTGATTGTCTATTTCAATTCCTAAATATTTTATTGATTTACAAGATGTAACTTCAATTATAACGTTATTAAAATGTATGTTTAAAGCATTAAAATCGGGGAGGTTTCGAGCGAGTGACGTAAATGGCAGGAAGTGTGTCTTATTAAAATTAATCGTTAATAGTTTGCTATTAGCTAACCACCCACCAGCGTTCATTCCTGCCGTTCTTTTCCTCGACGTTCTTTCCCCTTAAGAAATTGAAATGAAATAAAGCATGTTCTATCCCACTAACACAAACTTAATTTTGTTGTCTTTCTCGGCAGTTTTTACTGCAGGACAGTCCTTTTGATTTTCAAAAGAATTATAATCCTTTCAGAGCCCATTAACACAAAATGTCTTTCCCTGCAGTTTTTCCTTATTAAACTTAATGTGCCGGAATGCGTGTCAGTTAGTGTACAAAATTTGTCACTTTGTCTATAGTTATCCCGCCAGACGAGTCTTTTACTTTAGAACGAAAGGATTTGTCTTTCCTTTCAAATTTTAGTATACGTAGTACTGTGCAGCTGTTGTGTGCTGTTATATAGCTATTATTCAAGATGATGAAGCCTAAAAAAATAATTGCAATTGCTTGTATTGGTCTTGCTAGTGAAGTTTTGTTTAAGAAAAAACAAAAACGCCGCATATGGTCAAAAGCGTGGCTACTTCAACGGAAATTGTATAGCGACATTAATCTTTTACGAGAATTAAGAACAAGCGAACCCACCGATTTCCAAAATTATCTGAGAATGGACTCCAATACATTTGATGACTTGTTAAAGTTAGTTACTCCACACATACAAAAAGAAGATACTATCATTATAGGGAGTGTATTCCACCTGAAGAGCGCCTCGTTGCAACATTACGATATCTGGCCACTGGAAGAAGTTACGAATGCCTGAAGTTTAGTTAGTACTGGAATTTCTCCACAATCTCTTGGCCGAATAATTCCAGAAACATGCAAAGTAATTTACCAAGTTTTGCAGAAAGACTATCTAAAAGTAAGTAATACTAAATGATATTTTTTAAGGTTTTATTACAAAAAAGTTTTATAAAATTTATATCTCTTTATTCATATCAGCATAGAACTGTTTCAATCCATCAGAAATTTGAGGATCTCCATCACTAATAATTATAACTTGTGATTCTTGCGGGGAAATGTGTGTATATGGTAATGTTATTGAAGGGGGTGAATTTAAAGGGGAATACGTGCTACAGGAAGATGACTGTACTGATGAAGGATAGGAATGATAATTGGCTATTGCTGGATTGTTGAATTCTGTTAAATCTGTAGATTCACTTAACCTATTTAAAATTGCCCTATTAAGCACTTTTGTGAGTAAGGATTCTGCATACATTTTTTGCTCTGGATTTGAAACTTTCTCCAATTTTAAGGTTATGTATTGAGCTAAGGCTTTACTGTCAGTAGCTTTTGCAGTCAACGCTTCAGTACATTTTGCCATAAACATTTTTCTTTGCCGTTCTTCAGTTATTTTTTTCTTCTTTTGTGGATTCATGTTTTCGTCTATTTTTTCATATCTTTTCTTGCTAGTAATGACCGGAGATGGAACAGACTGCGTCATTTCATTCTGAAAAGAGGAAACCATTTTGAAGGACACATTCATTATTAAATAATTTTAACAGATGCACTGTAGTGTACGTGATAATTATGGAAACTAGATAGGCCGCGATTTCGCGAATATATAGAATATTATTGGTTAATAATATTAAAATTGATCCAAAATTCTATTAATTCATGTATTATTGCAAGAATAAAAAATAAAAAGTATACCTATTTTTTCAGTTTCCTAACACTGTCCAAGAATGGAATAAAATTGGAGAACGATTTAACTCTCGTTGGCAATTCCTTAACTGTGGTGGAGCTATTGATGGGAAACATATTCGAATAACATGTCCAGACAAATCGGGTGCTTTTTATTACAATTACAAAAAGTTTTATAGTATTGTTTTGATGGCGTTGGTCAATGCAGATTATGAATTTGTATATGTAGATGTAGGTAAAAACGGAAGAAACTCTGACGGCGGTATTTTGGAATATACTAAATTCCACGAATACCTTAAAAATAACCAGCTAAATTTGCCTCCACAGAAAGATAACATAGAACAACTGAATTACGTATTTCTGGGGGATGAGGCATTTGCTCTGCATAAAAATATGTTAAAACCATTTAGTCAATCTGAACTGACATATCACAAACGAATTTTTAACTATCGGTTATCGAGGGGTAGAAATGTTGTCGAAAATGTTTTTGGAATAATCGCCGCAAGATTTAGAGTACTGCACACTGCTATTAGTGTACACCCTGAAAACGCCAAATATATTATAATGGCTATATGTGTACTGCATAATTTCTTACGTCGTAAAAGTAAATCATACTTTAATAGAAAAACCGTAGACAGTGAAAATAAAACCACACATGAGATAAGACAAGATGGAGAATGGCGTAATGATAGCATTAAACTGTCTGGATTGGAGAAGAACAAGCAAACTACTGATTTGAAGGAGGGAAAACAAACCCGAGAAGAATACCTGCATTTCTTTAATGGAAATGGAAGTGTGACCTGGCAAGAAGACATGTTGGAGAAGGGCAAGGCATAATTTTGATTTCATAATAAAAATTAAACTTTATTGTATTTAAAGCATATTAATAAATCTTAAACCATCATTTTTTACTTATTTCCTCACTCATTTCTTTCATTCGTAAGTTAACTTACCACATTCATTTCACCATTTTCGTCAGGACCGCTTATGTCCTCAACTGGTTCCTGAAGTGAATCTGTATTTTTAGCGCTTGTTGAAGGGGCATTAATATTATCAATACTCTCAGCTGGTACTTCATGGCCAATCAGGAACATCATTAACTTAAAGTACCATAAATTAGATTTATACAGTTCATCAGCACCTTTTCCGGATCGTTCTGACTTTTCAACCTTCATCCATGTAATTTTAAAATAAAGTAAGTTTAAAATCTAATACCTACATACAGTGATTCACGGAGAGGATTCGTTAAAGTTTGTTTGGAACAAGGTTGGAAAGAAAAACAATTTTTTTAATATAAAACAAAAATGTTTTTTTTATTAAAACGTTTTTTATATTTTTAATAACGTATTTAAGACACATTAAATATATGTTTTAAACGGGATACTTTTTCAGAAATTATCATTACAACTCTTAATAATTGCAACGAACCTTTTTCGTGAATCGCCCTGTATAACCACCTTAAAATAAAAATGAAAGAAATCATACATACCTTCTTTAATTCCTTCCGAAAAGATCCTCTTAGAGACTGAATTTTCAACTTCACCATTTTCTGATTTACCTCTATAAATTGTTTTAGAATGCCTTTGGGAACATTTCTTAAATCAAATTTTTCATTTTTATCATCGTCCGCATCGACTGAAAATTGTGTCTGTGTGTCGTTATCATCGTCACTATCCATCGCAAAACACAAATTTATTAAATTAAAAAGGAAACCTACTACACCGCTTGCTTAAAACCTTACTGGAAAGAACACACGTATAACAAACCTGTAAGGAAAGACCTCTAACAACTAACTAAGAGTATATCGCGTCGGTCAGAAACGTACGAATATTCCCGAAAGGAATAATGAAGTGGCGACCCGTCATGTCGAACTTCACTAACGCGCATTCTTTCTTTCGGGATTCCACTTTCCAGCAAGAATGAATGTTGGTGGGTGGGTAGCTATTGTCGACCATTCCTTTGAACACACATAAATTCGCATAAGTTTGAGAAAAACCAAAATTTCTCAACACACTGGTAAATTTCTTATTCCAGCACCTCGGGGCTTGTTTCAGTCCATACAGAGACTTCTTAAGCTTGCATACTGAATTTTCTTGTGCTCTGGAACTAAAACCCTCTGGCAAGACCATGTACACTTCATCTTGCAAGTTACCATATAAAAACGCAGTTTTTATATCAAATTGTTTGATATTGTAATTATTCTGGGCTGCTACAGCTAGTAAAACACGAATGGAACCGTAACGAGTTGTAGGTGAAAATATATCTGTAATATCTGCGCCACCCTTTTGAGAACATCCTTTTGCACATAATCTGGCTTTAAAGCGGCATATTTCACCTTCCTTATTTCTTCTTGTTTTGAAAACCCATATTGACCTATACCTTTCTTATTAACAGGTCGTCAGATCCCAAGTTTCATTTCTTTTCAACGCGTTTATTTCCTCAAATATTGCATTTTTCAACTCGGAATTTTCACCGTTTATTGCTTCTTCATATGACTGCGAAACATCGGTTTCTACGAAATGTAATTCAAAATCTTGGAATGTTTTAGGCATTTTCATATTTCTCTGTGGTTTGATGTTAGGTGCAACTTCATTCTCTTCTACCTCGAGTCTTAAGGTGCGTATAAGCTTGGCGAACCTAACATGTAATGTAACATGCAATGCAATGCGCGTTGAAATTTGTCTCCCGCGATCACGCCACGAACATCTTACGAACCGTGGAATGTGACGAACACGCCGCGAGCAAGCGAGGTGAACTTAGTCTATCCGATGGAAACAGACCAAAAACGTGTCCGACGGTAAAGCTGAAGCTTTGATTTTAGGCAGTAGTGCCTTATCAATTATCGGAAATATAAAAAAAAAGGAAAGCCTCTACGATCTACTGGGAGTTTTGAAGTTCCAGCACAGTAACGGCCAATATAAAAATTTGATTGTGATGTACGGCACATGGCCGGAGAACGGAAGTGACGTAAACCCCAGCCATCCTACGAGAGGACACCTGGTGGGGGAATTCGAGGTGGAGGCAGTTAGCCATGAGCACCGGGCTCGCGACGACAGAATGTAATGATATACACGTACACATAGTCAACCTGAATATAACTGTGATATTAAGTGCTTCTTATTATTTCATCCCCCATCCCCATTACGCCGTGTGGCACGAAAGGCTCAAACATAACAACTGGCGACGAGAATAAAACGAGATATTGGATATCTTAAGAAAAAGCGCGGTGAACGGCGTGAACACCACGTGTGAAGAAAAAGTAAGATGGCGGGTGCAAAATTTAACGAGTTTAATGCAGAAACCGACGACTGGACCATTTATTCAGAACGCATTGAACAGTATTTTGCAGCAAATAGTATTACAGAAGATAAAGTAAAGGTAGCAAACTTATTGAGCGTAATAGGTGTGGAGGCGTATGTGTTACTGAGGAACTTATGTTTCCCTAATTTGCCAAAGGACAAAAAGTATGAAGACTTAAGTAGTCTATTGAAGAAGCATTATAGCCCACAAGTAAATGTGTGGAGAGAAAGAAGGTTGTTTTACGAAGCAAAGCAAACGGATGAGTCAGTGGCAGAATGGTACGCAAAAATATGTAGTCTGGCAGTCAGTTGCAATTTTGGTAATAACCTGACCAGCATTCTCACGGACAAGTTCATAGCGGGACTGAAGAAGGGCGCTGTATTAGACAGAATCTCAGAAGAAAAGGACACGCAGACCCTGGAAAAGTTGAGAGATTTGGCAATTCAGAGAGAAAATTATACCGATAGAAGTACGGAAAGTGTAAATTTTGTGCGGAGATACAAGAAAGAAAATTTAAATAATGGCGCCGATGCAGCAGCTCTACAGCGCCGGAAGAGGCATTCTCATCAGTCGGGCCCAGGCAATCTACATTATCGACAACGGCAACATGGCGGCCGGAAACCTTCAACGACAAATG
This sequence comes from Stenurella melanura, assembly GCA_963583905.1. Classification (NCBI taxonomy): domain Eukaryota; kingdom Metazoa; phylum Arthropoda; class Insecta; order Coleoptera; family Cerambycidae; genus Stenurella; species Stenurella melanura. Next base: position 91,948,222 of record OY757315.1, read on the forward strand.
TCAACCAAGGATCCAATAACAGGAATGATAACAAATCGTGTAAGGTATGTGGAGACTTTCACAAGGGCATAGAGTGCAAGTACAAGGATTATTCCTGCAGACAGTGTGGACAAAAGGGACACTTGGTAAAAGTATGCAGAAAGAAAAACGTCAACTTTATTGATAAGGACATTACGAATAATAAACGGTATGTACCAGGCTTTTATCTTAACGACGAGACATCTAACGAGGGCAGTGAGGTAGTAACAGACTCTATTCCACTATTTTCAATTGTAAAAAATGACTTAAATCAACAAAATACTTGTTTTAATGTTAATAAGATGGCATCACAAGGCAATGAAAAAGAACAATTTTTAATAGAAATTTTTATTGAAAACGAAGACAATTGTTTTAAAAGTTTCAAATTTTACTTTGATAGTGGCAGTGCAGTCAATTGTATAAATTATGATATGTATAAGAACCATTTTAGCAACCTTAGCTTAGAAAAAGATAATGTAATTTTAAAGAGTTATGATGGAGGGATATTTACTCCGGTTGGGTATTTTATAGCAAAAGTTAAATATTTGAATATTGTAAAAAACTTAAAATTGTATGTGGTATCTGGTGGGGCGATGGCTATAGTAGGTAAAGATTGGGTTAATACTTTTAATTTGCATCTTAAAATGGTAAACAATAACAGTAAATCTCATATTAACTTGGAAATAAAAAAATTAATAAATCAGTATCAGGAAGTATTTGCTGAGAAATTAGGAACCTTTAAGCATGCTAAAGTTTCGTTACAATTAAAAAACAATGCTAAACCTATTTTTCTTAAACCCAGGCCTGTCCCCTTGGCATACCGACAGCAGATGGATGAACAGATCAACCAGATGATTAAGGAGGGCATCCTTACTCCAATCGAAACCTCGGATTGGGCGACGCCCCTGGTTCCGATAATAAAAAGTGATGGAAAACTAAGACTTTGCGGGGATTATAAGTCAACTGTAAATTCCCAATTAAAGGAAGAATATTATTCGCTACCAAGGGTGGAAGAAATGTTCTCTAAGTTGCACGATGGTCAACATTTCACCAAGTTAGATCTCTGCCAGGCGTATAATCAATTTCTCCTAGACGACGAGGCAAAAAAGCTACTGGTGTGGAGTACGCACAGGGGTTTGATGACGATGAATAGAATGCCATTTGGAATAACACCGGCAAGCGGAAAATTCCAGAAGTATTTGGAGCAACTATTTCAAGGTATGAGTAACGTCATTGTTTATTTGGATGATATTTTAATAACAGGCCCTAATAGTAGCGAACATTTGAAAACGTTGGAAAAAGTACTGATTAAGCTAAAAGACGCCGGGTTGACCGTAAGGAAAGACAAATGTAAATTTTTCCAAGAATCATTGGAATATTTAGGACATAAAATCAGTAGGGAAGGCTTGTCAAAGTCAGATTCAAAGGTTAAGGCGATAGTGCAAGCGCCGAGACCAACAAATGTCAAAGAAACGCGGTCGTTGATCGGCTTAGTAAATTTTTATAACAAATTCGTTCCTCAATTTGCTCATATTATGAAACCAATTTATAACTTGCTTAAAGAAAATACAAGGTTTGATTGGAACAATGACTGTGAAAAATCATTCACGAAAATCAAAGATATTATTGCTTCCGATTTAGTTTTAACCCATTTCAATCCGAACTTACCTATTTTTCTAACCACAGATGCATCGGATAGAGGCATATCAGCAGTACTGTCCCATAGAATGCCAGATGGAACGGAACGGCCAGTCAGCTTTATATCAAGGACGCTCCTTCCAGCGGAGGAAAATTACTCCGTAATTCACCGAGAAGCACTGGCAATATACGTTGGAGTGACCAAGCTATACCAGTACCTGTGTGCGAGGAAATTCACGTTAAGATGTGACCAGAAACCGCTAGTAGCCATTTTTGGGGAAAATAAAGGCATTCCAAAAATGTACGAAAATAGGCTTCAACGTTGGGCAGCATTCCTATCGGGATTCAGTTATAACATCGAGTACATCAGAGGAAAGGACAATGTGGTAGCAGATTACTTCAGCAGGGCACCTGTAAAAGCGACCAAAGAAGACGAGGAAGGCAAAGTAAGCTTTATACATTTTACAACGACCGTAAGTGAGTGGCCAATACATAATGAAAGCATCAGAAAACATACCGAAAATGACAGGGATTTGCAAGAAGTAATCAACTATGTGAAAAAAGATAAGTGGCCAAACAAAGTAAGAGAAAGTTTATTACCATATGCGAACCGGAAAAAGGAATTATCATTAGACGAAGGTATACTTATGTATGGACTACGAATCGTAATGCCAGAGATATTCCGGAGAAGTATGTTAGAGGAGCTTCATAGTGCCCATGCAGGTATAGTAAAAATGAAATCGATAGCTCGCTCGCTATTCTATTGGCCTAACGTAGACCAGGACATTGAAAACGTAGCAAAATCTTGTATCCCCTGTCTGGCAAATAAACCATCTCCTCCTAAAGTAGAACTTACACCTTGGACGCCAGAGACCAAGCCGTGGAGCAGAATTCACGTAGATTTTTTGGGACCCGTTAACAACACGATGTTCTTCATAATAGTGGATGCATTCAGCAAGTGGATTGAAGTCTTTCCGATGAAGTCGATAACAACAGAAAATACGGTGGAAAAACTGAGAGAGACGTTTGCCAGGTACGGGTTACCGAGGATCTTAGTGTCGGACAACGGACGATCCTTGTGCTCTCAAAAATTTGAAGACTTTTTAAAAAGCAACGGCATCGAACACGTGACGAGCCCAGTAGCAAATAGTCAAAGCAATGGACAAGCAGAAATAGCGGTAAAGCTATTCAAGAACAAGATGAAAACGATGCTGATGGATAACAAAAATAAGGGAGAATCTTTAAATACCCTAATATCAAGATTCTTATTATCGTACAGAACAACGGAGCAAGCTTCCACCAAACAGACACCTGCATCATTAATGTTACGGCGTAACTTGAGAACTAGACTAACGTTGATCAAAGAAAAGACGAAAAGAAGCATGGAACCCCCAACTCCATTGGAAACGGAGACATGTAGAAACATAGGAGAAGCACAGCGTCGACAAAAACGAAATTATCGAGGGGTAAACAACAGAAATTTTGAGGTGGGAGACGAAATAATGGTGCGAGATTATGCCACCGTTAATGTCAAAAAGTGGAAGGAAGCTGTAATAGTAAAAAAGATAGGAAAATCGGTATATTTATGTGAGACTAAGGAAAAGAAACTATGGAAACGACACAAAAATCAAATGTTAAAACGACAAAAGGAGACAGGACTGGACGAGATATTAGGTGAAACAAAAATTGCTAATAAAAATAAAAAAATAGGTACATTGCCCACACCAGACACCGTAAGTAACGTTGAGGTAAATGTTGATTGTGACGTATCCAGTTGTAACAATTCTAGTGTTATTTATTTAGACCCAGATGGTCAAAACATTGTAAGCGTAGATATAGATAGGGACAAACCACAAGTTAATGGTATTGGCAATGCAGGCAATGGGGAGGTAAATAACGAAAACAATAAACAATTAACATCCCCAGGGCCTAGCAATGCAAATGGTATTAACAGCACCACAAGGGCTATGGAAACAAGTGCGAGGCCGCAAAGAGTGCGCAAGCCAAACTCAAAATTTAAAGATTTTGTATTAGGAAGGCTTGATTGAAGTAGATTAGGAAATAGAATATGATTGTAATGCATAGGTATACTTCATAGTAGAAAGGTTAATAATAAAATAAATGTCGAAGATATACAAATATTGTAGATGTTTAGAGTGTAAAAAGTGTATACAAATATGTAAAATGTTAATGTAAGAAACACACATGTATGGTGTAAAAAGTGTATACAAATATGTAAAATGTCAATGTGAAAAATACACACGTGTTGTAAAAATGTATGTTAGGGCCAAATAAAAGAAAGAGCACTTATGACTTGAAATTACAGGGCTACAAGTCTGGAAAGGGAGGTGTGATGTACGGCACATGGCCGGAGAACGGAAGTGACGTAAACCCCAGCCATCCTACGAGAGGACACCTGGTGGGGGAATTCGAGGTGGAGGCAGTTAGCCATGAGCACCGGGCTCGCGACGACAGAATGTAATGATATACACGTACACATAGTCAACCTGAATATAACTGTGATATTAAGTGCTTCTTATTATTTCATCCCCCATCCCCATTACGCCGTGTGGCACGAAAGGCTCAAACATAACATTGATGATAATCAACTTATATAATAAAACTATAATAATAAACTTTTTTTTTACATGCTTCCTCCGGTTGCCACATGGAAGCAGCAATTTCCATCCACGCATCTTTCTTTTTGTTTTTATTAAAATAATTCGGGTCCGTCGGGTCTCAAACAACACTATGTTGCTTGTAACTTTCTATTAACAGCAAAGCCGCTCCCTCCGACTACTCCATGTTCGTTAAAACATTAAAACACCACGAATGCCGTCCCACTACGCACTGCGAATCCCTTTGTGTTCGTCGAAAAACCGACAAGCGGTGGATCGCAGCGCGCTCCGAAATAGCCCTTCGTATCGTGTTCGCAAGACCGTCCCAACTTGACGAATCTGTTGCATTGCATGTTACATTACATGTTCGGTTCGCCAAGCTTATACGCACCTTTACGTTCTCTTCCTCTCCTTGATCATTGATTCGAACTGATCTTTTCAATAGCGAGGTTTCTGTATCTACCTTCTCGTCTATTGATATTGGAATTGTCATCAATTTTTCTGTAAAACCTCGATCGTTTTCAATGAATGTCACATTTCGGGAAATCGTCACTTTCTTCGTAGTAGGGTCAAACAGTCTATAATTGGTGGAATTCTTTTCACATCCGACGAATACAAGTCTTTTGCTTCTTGGGTCTAATTTTGATCTTTTCTGATGTGGAATCAGGACCAATGCTGCACATCCAACAGTTTTCATGTGTCCCAAGCTTGGTTTCCCTGCTGAAAATTCCACATAGAGACTTATAAAAAAAATTATATAAGTTTGAAGTTGGTTTGTGAAACAGCAGTTTACTATTGAATTGTTGGAAGTACACAACAGCTTCCTAACAGTTTATGTAGTAACATACAAATATGCAATTCAACAGTATTGAATTGAATTTTACTTACCTATATTCAACGTTTTATATCTGCCAGAACTCTGTTAGTGTATCAGCAATAAACAATTAACTATAACATATACCGGGTTGCCAGGCTATAAGTTTGTATACTTTTTTGAAAATAAAAAAAGTATTGGTTTCTATGAGGAATATGCGTTAATTTTTCAATTGTTTTCTATATGAATTGAATTAATATGAATCAGTAATACACAATTAATCGAGTCACATAAAGATACGAGTATTTATGTGGATTTTACATATCCATTTTTATTGTTCACTATCAGTCTGAAGTCGGTATAGGGATCAGCAATTTACAATTAACTATAGAGGATGCCAGATAGGTAAGACCTTAGTTCATATTCTCATTTGCAGGTAAAGATTTAATTTGTTTCTGGTAAGCCTTATTATACATATTCCAGATACAGGAAACGCTATGGTCAAAAAATTTCATTGGCGGTTCGCGCGGGCGGGAATTTTGAAAAAAATATATTGGATGCAAACCGTACTGAACCTGGCACATATTATTTCTTTCAACATGTATTTTGTCGGAAAAATACGGTCAGAAATGGAGGGTAAGCCATTTCTTAGTAATTTGACAACACAATTTTAAAAACAGGGTCAAATTACTAAAAAGTGGCTAACCCTTCATTTCTGACCAAATGTTTCCAACAAAATACATGTTGAAAGAAATAATCTGCTCCAAGTTTGGTATGGTTTGCTTACTTGTTTTCGAAATTTCCCGGCCTTGTGAACCGCCAATGAGATTTTTCTGACCATGGCGTTTCCAGTATTTCGAATACATATACTAAAGCTTACCAAAAACTCCAAACGGTCTACTAGTTTTTTTTCCCCAGCCTACATAACTCAAAACCATCGTGTTGCTGCCTCTATATAATAGAAAAAAAAATGTTTACTTCACTTTATTGACGTGAATGGTATATCCACAATGAGTTAATGGATTATTTTCTGGGGAAATTCCAGACATGTAGAAAGAATTCTGATATTACAGAAAAAGTGCCTGCGAAATATATTTAATTTAAAACAAAGGGATAGCTGCAAGAACATTTTTATTGAGAAAAAATACTTACTGCAATTAGTTTATACATCCTTGAGGCTAAAATCTTTATTAAAAATAACTACGGACTGTTTAACAGTCATAATCAAGAGCATAATTACCATACGAGGAACAAAAACAATTTACCTTTAGACCGGACAAAATATAGTTTTAAATAAAAAAAATGTTCAACATTCTATAAAGAAAATATGGAACAAACTTCCACTATCATTAAGGAACTTATCAATTAATAAATTAAAATATAAACTAAAAATCTTTCTTCTCGATAAAGCATACTAATACTACAAACTAAAGGATTTTTTGACGACTCTGTATCTGTGATATAAATAGAACTATTAGTCCAGTCGTCAGAGACTAATTTTGATGAAAGTTAGAATTAATTGTTACCTCGCTAATTGTTTTATGAAAGTCCAGTTTATTCCTAGTAGAAAATGATTTAAAAAAGTTTACCAAAATTTAGCCCGCGAACCCTTATAAAAAAACCTCTGAAATAGAAATATTCAGTTTTTTGCTAACAACTCGAAAAATAATACAAATATAAAAACTAATAGCACCAGGCGATAGAGGTGAAAATTTCACATCAAAAACGTATATGAAGTTTTTTTGGACGATCAAAAATGTAGACTCCAGATTATTTTGTTTAACGCACGAGAATGGAACGTGGCGACACATAAGTACGGCACGCGAAGCGTGCGCGATCTCTGGCGTGTTGCACTAAATTTGATGTAACTTTTGAACTAAGTAATGAAATAGAGCTCAACAAAGCTTAAATGAAAGAAGAAACATGTGACTATTGGATTATTATATTTTCAAATATAAAAATGAATGTATCTAGGAATAGTACATACAGATTCAGCAAATTTAGTTTAAGGTACACAAACTTGTTTGTGCGCAGATAAACCACGCCTTGTCGTACATTAGAGCAAGGTATTGGTATTCGTCCGTACCACCACCGCCTGACCGCGTCATGACACCACGCATTCTGCTTCTGCTTTGGAAGTTTATTCCCTATATCTCAAACTACATTTTCCGATTGTGTATATGAAGTCGGAACATAAAGAGATTTCCGATGAAATCGGTAAAAGCTCTATCATTTCTAAAATTTTTAAGCTAAGAACCTGAAACTTTCACATATTACTCCTGAAGTAATGTATAAAAAGATACGATGGATAGGTATGCTGAATATTTTTTTTACGTTTATTTTACTCCTTGTTTCACGAATTTTGGAGCGGAGAAAATGTTCTATTTTGTTTCCGTAAAATAGAGAGGGTTAATTTAATTTTTAAGGTAAATCCCCTTGAAGCATCCTAAAGTACGCATTTAAAGCTTTAAAAATCGCACCTACAGAAATCTAATGACGCGATTTAAACCAGAGTAATAGATGGTTAAAGTTAGTTATACATATCAAGTTTTAACACCTTCTCAAAATTTTGAAATTTTGGAAGTGTACATCTTCAAAAATAAATTTTTGAGATTTTTTCACTCATCGGATCTTTTTATACATTACTTCAAGAATAGTATGTGTATGTTTCAGGTTTTTATCTTAAAAATTGTAGAAATGGTAGAGCTTTTACCGATTTCTCTTTATGTTCCGACTTCATATATATACTATTCTTACATACATTCATTTTTATATCTGAAAATATAATAATCTAATAGACACGTTTTTTCTTTCATTTAAGCTTTGTTGAGCTCAATTTCATTAATAAGTTCAAAAGTTACAACAAATTTAGTGTAGCGCATCCGAAACAGCGCACGCTTCGCTCGCCGTACTTATGCGTTGCCACATTCTATTCTCATGAGTTAAACAAAATAATCTGGAGCCTGCATTTTTGATCGTACAAAAATTTTGATGTGAAATTTTCCCCTCTATCGCCTGGTGCTATTAGTTTTTTTTTTATATTTGCTATTTATTTTTCGAGTTATTAGCAAAAAACTGAATTTTTCCGTTTCAGAGGGTTTTTTATAAGGGTTCGCGGGGGTAAATGTTGGTAAACTTTTTTGAGTCACTTTCTACTAGCAAAAAACTAGCCTTTCATGAAAAAATTAGCCAGGTAACAATTAATTCCGACTTAAAATCCCAGGCAACTGGGCTATATAGTAATTATATAAATTGTACACGAAAATGTATACTTTAATTTAAGTTTTATACTATAATGTTTAATTCATTAAAACCTACTGTAATACTTATAGTGGGGTCGGGTAGCTGAAAATTACACCAAAATATTTCACATCTGGCAACCAATGCGTCCCTTTGGATTCAAATAGTACATGGGTAAACGAGTCTAAAGAGCCCGGGACACAAATTTTTCTGGCCCTCTAGCGGTGTTAATGACGTAATCAATATGGCTGCCAAAGTTTTGTGACACACTTCTACATTTCCCTATATAACTCGGGTTTGTATTTTGATATTAACCTATATTATTAGTGATTATTAATCAGGAGAAAACACCCTTTCCAACACTATATTTGACATCATAGTTTAAGTTCATAATACCAGAAATATTTGTAACATTATTTTCTATTTTAATTTTTTCGAAACATATTGTTAAATAACTTGGAATCCATTACATGTAGCTGAAAACGTGTCCTATACTTTTTTATTCGTCAAAAGATTACCTTTCGAGCGGTATATATGACTTCTATTTTGTCACTAACATTTGCTGAAAATTTGCTAAGACAATGTAGCGTTGCACAGCGAGTCGTTATGCCAACATAGTAGCATATGTAATTATTGTAATTTTGGATGTATATGTAAATACATTCTAGCTTTTTTAGGGCGATGAAAGTTTTATTTCCGTTTTGAAAGCAGTGACCTCATGTCACTCATGTGTGCCTCAGCATACTTAAGGCATAACTGTAAGATAAGTTTCAAACATTAGTTACAAGAATGAGAAACAAAAGTATGTAATATTATTCCAATTTAGTAATATCCTATACATTGTCAAATACACTGTCAGCCATAATATGCAAATAAAATATACCAGGTTGTTACTAATTCAGTCCGTCCACTGCCAGTTAACCACTTGGCAAGTAAGTTTTTGACCATCATTTCTATGTGAAGGTCACCCATCATGAATATGATGCGATCCTCGCCATACTGGTCAGGAAATTTCCATTGCAGTTGCTTCCCAATGGCATATTATTATACTGGTTGGTCACATGTAATCACGGGTGTTTGATTTTCGTTTAATTTTGCTGTAGCCATTATTATGATATCCATCATATGACGTACCATTGCTGGCGTTGCAATTTCGTCATTTAGAAGTGGAAGCAATGACGCATTACACCTTATTTTTGTGCATGAAAAACAGCAAACCATACTCTAGGCACATGCTCTATTCCTTGTATGTCTTCAATATGCAATATCTCCAAAACAGAGTTAAGCCAAGGATTTAAAACTTGCATAGGGCTGAAGGCAGGATCATGGTCAGTGTATTGTGGATTGACAGTTGGCAAAGGTGGGTCACTTGTAACTTTACCAGTTGCAGGAAGAGTAGTGTAATATTCAGGGAGGCCATTGACAATGTCCCTGTTCCAGTGCTGGATACGAACGCTGTCATCGTAAATAATTGCTTCACTGTGGGGATGCTGAATAATCGTAACACTTGAACCATGGAAAGAATTAACGGCAGTAGAAGAAGATTGATTGTGATTAATGTTATCTATTGCTGACGTTACAAACATAGTGGGACACAACTTTGGCGACTGTATACCATCTTCCATATATTGTTTACACAACACATTTGTTACTATGGCTGATACTTCTTGCACGCGATTATATGGAACACTCAAGCCCAGTTTATCTATCATTTTCTTCTTCCTAGTGACAGCGTGAATCATGAGACCTACATATAGTGGGAGTGGTGTTTCTTTCTCCAGAGAGCGACGTACACATTTTTTTCTCTCTTATGCTTAATGTTGTTATATACAATAAGTTGGGCAATTGACAAGCCTACATTATGTCCAGATATTTCTGATGAGGCACCCGATTCAATATTGGGACCCTCTAATAACATACGTACAAAATGATAAAGAACAGCAAGTATAGATGTGGAAGCAGTAAATGCTTTCTTAAAGGATCCTTCAAATTTAGGAAAATCTTGAAAGAGTTGTCTTCGAAGTATACCTACTGCCCGTCCCAGACACATACCATCACTAAAGTCATTAAATGCACAGACATCGCGAATGGCATCGCCAACATCCCCTTCGAAACCGAAAATAATTTCACGTCCCAACTTGTCTGCTCTCAAACGAGGTATAAATGTTATATTAAAAAATAACAGTACGACACTGAGATATAAGTAAAGTCTCAGTAGTATCAAATTACATATGTTGATAACGACTTCTCTTAGTAATTGCTTATCTCACATATCATATTTCACACATTGTTTTTTATCCGTTCTCATAGTTTATGCCAAATTGCACATTTGCATTTCCTTTGTTCTCCGTCTAGCTGACGCTGCTTTCCTAATGTTATAAATACGAGCAGCAGACGCTTTTGTACTCAGTTATTAACTCACCTTTACAATAAACTTTTAATTCTACAATTTTATATTTTACTCAGAGTCATCGATGACTCTAATTAATTAAATAAATATTTTTTAAAAAGACAAATACAAAGTATCAAATATAACAGTGGCGCAGTCGTACCGGATCTAGAAAAACGCACAAGTTCGGGAGCCTAACTTCTGGTAAAGTGTCCAAGGGAACAAGGAGAACATCTGGAGAAAAAGGTGCCTAACCAGTGGAAAACGACCGGAAGAACAAGGAGACCTTCCTAGCTGTGACGGTGGATCCCAATCCTTCAACTAGAGAAAGAACCTACCAATGGAAATATTAATGTAAGTCATTTTAAGAATCATCTCGTTTTATTTCATTATTTTTTCACAATTATTTTATAAAAGTGCTATATACACTCAGCGAACAAAATACAGTTCTATTATCAAATAATTTTTCCTTGACAAAATAAACGCGACAAGTTTAATTTAATTTTAATTAGCCATAAGAAACGTATTATACTGCTAATACGTCACCGTGTATTATACAGTTAATACACAAATTACTGAAGAAAAAAAAAAAAACAATTTTCCAGCTAACTTTTTACAATCACAGTTTAACATTTAATTTAATTTTTGAACTTTCCAAATAAAAGCAACAATGCCAGAAACTTCGCAAACTACACAAACAGTACAAAGTGCAAGGATAGAGCAAATTGAGCCTTACAAGCTCTCTGAAATTTTTTCTGTCATACCGGAATTCGATGGCAATGCCATTAATTTACAAACCTTTTTAAATTCTTGCATTTATGCACAAGGCATGGCGATCAACGATCAAAAAATTTTACTAACGCTTCATATAAAAAATAAATTGCGTGGCAGAGCTGCCGAATTAATAAATTCTCGCAACCCCGATACATGGGCAGAAATTAGAGTTCTCCTAGAAACTCATTTCGGAGACTCTCGCGACTTGACATCTTTAATTCAGGATTTGCAGCGTATTCACCAAATGCCAGGTGAATCTGCACTAACTTTTGTTGCGCGTCTACAGACGCATAATGCAAAAATGCACGCTGCCATTCAAAAACAACGTTTATCCGGTGAACAGAAACAATCTCAGTCAGAATTAATTGAAACGATGACATTAAACACTTTGTTAGCGGGCCTTGAAACAAAATTAGGGCAAATAGTACGTGCTGGAGATCCAACAAGTATGTTACAAGCCATCAATAGAATTAGAAGAGAATTACAACTCTCTTATTTTGAATCTCAAAAATTTTCCAAAAATAATAATAATAATAATAATGCTAGAAATCCAGTGCCTCCTCAACAAAAAAGGCCGACCCCAAATTTTCAACAAAAATTTTGTACATTTTGTAAACGTAATGGGCATATAATAAACGAATGTCGCACGAGGCAACAACAATTTATGCCATCGACTTCACAAAATGTTCAAAGACCAAACTTTCAAAGCAATCAAAGTTTTCAAAATTTTGCACAACAAACTAGAACTTATCCACAAAATAATCAAGTTAGCCAAGCGCAACAAAATAGGCCTTCAGCAATTAGACCGAATCCTAATTTTATTCAACAAAGACCATCAGCGATACAACCAAATCCAAATTTTAACCGTTTCAATCAACAAAAGACTCATCATTTAAATTATGAACCTTATGATGACCAATATAATTTTAACCAGTATGAAGATTATTCTCCTGAATATCAAAACGTTGATACAATGTACGATAATTTTAACCTAGAAAATAATCAAATCTTTTCAGAAAATTATACATCTAATTTTCAAGAAGAACAGTACGAGAATTATACTGCTAATTCTCAGATGCCGCAAGAGAATTATACCGCTAATTCTCACTTGCCGCAGGAGGATTATACTGCTAATCCTCAGGATTTTTGCAAAAGTCCGGAGTATCTCACGGATACTCCAACAGCGAATTGCGAATTGGACCAAATTTCCCACCAAATTCAAAATATGAACCTCAACAACAATTTCGACCCGTTTCTGAACTTCCCAGAACAGAAGTTCATGTAGAAACACTTTCACACGCTTTATTAACTGTAAATTCGAATAATCTTTATTATATCAAAGACATCACAAATAAATTTAAAATTCTTATTGATTCTGGTGCAGGAATTTCGATTTTTAAACCAAAAACGGCAGAAAATTATAAAAGAAGATTTTCTGAAAATATTATTATACAAGGCATAACTGAACAAAAAATTAACATTAACGAATCTGTACTTATACCATTTACCGACAATAATCCACACAAAGTTTACATCCATAATTTGGATATAGAATTTGACGGGCTATTAGGCGCAGACTTTTTAGAACACTACGAATGTATGGTAGATATTAAAAATAAGCGACTAATTACCAATTTCAAAACCGTACCGATATTTAAAGCTACGGGCGACGAAAAAACACAAAATTTACCTTTGCAACCAACTACAAACTCAAATCAAATTCGGAATCAAATTCCATGTAACGTGAAAAATCAAAATTTAATTTCAATTGAACCACGCATGGAAAAAATATTTAAATTAAAATGTAATTTACGAAATACCGAGGCTATAATGTTAGCCCAGGAAAACGAAAAAGTCCGCTTACCAAACGCTATTGTGAAAATCGACGACAACGGAGAATTTTTAACATCTATTATAAACGCTAACGCAATTCCCAAAACAATCGATTTCTCGAACCTTAAACTTGAACCAGTTCAAAAATTTAGATCAATTTTTAATTTAAACTCTCAAAATCCGGACAGTCCTCAACATACAGACAGAAATCTCGAAATTAGAAATCAACTACGATTAGAACATTTGAACGAAGAAGAAGCCGAGTTAATAACAGAGCTTTGTCTAAATTTTTCTGATATATTTTATCTAGAAGGCGACAATTTAAGTTTTACTAACGAGATTAAACATTCCATTGATACGAACGATTCTAAACCGGTTTTTACAAAATCTTATCGCTATCCTCATATTCACAAAGAGGAAGTTAAAACTCAGGTCTCTAAAATGCTAGACCAAGGTATAATCAGACCATCAATTTCACCCTGGTCATCCCCGGTTTGGGTTGTACCTAAAAAACTTGACGCCTCCGGTAAACAAAAATGGCGAGTTGTAGTAGACTACAGAAAACTTAACGAACTGACTATTGACGACAAATATCCGCTTCCAAATATTTCGGACCTTCTTGATCAATTAGGCAAGTGCCAATATTTTACCACGTTAGATCTTGCCTCCGGATTCCATCAAATAGAAATCGACGCGAAAGATATTCAAAAAACTGCTTTCACAGTAGAAAACGGTCATTTTGAATTTGTACGAATGCCATTTGGACTGAAAAATGCTCCATCAACATTTCAAAGAGTGATGGACAACATTTTGTTAGGTATCCAAAACGAACGGTGTCTCGTCTACATGGATGACATTATTATTTATTCGCCTACCATTCATGACCACATTTCGCGATTAACGGAAGTATTTAAACGTTTACAAAAAGCCAATCTCAAAATTCAACCGGACAAATGCGAATTTTTACGCAAGGAAGTTGCATATTTAGGCCATCTTATTACTAAGGACGGTGTAAAACCAAATCCCGCTAAAGTTGACGCGATTCTAAATTTTCCTCAGCCGAGAAACCCTAAGGAAATAAAATCATTCCTAGGCTTAGCTGGATATTATAGACGTTTTATACCTAACTTTTCAAAGATTTCTAAACCTTTAACAAAATTATTGCAAAAAGACATACTTTTCGACTTTGACAATGATTGCTTAAACTCCTTCGAAAATTTGAAACGAGCGTTAACAACAACTCCGATTCTTATTTATCCTAATTTTGACGATGTTTTCGTCCTAACTACTGATGCTAGCGCATTTGCCATTGGTTCCGTGCTCTCGCAAGGAAATATAGGCAAAGACTTACCAATAGCTTATGCATCTCGAACTTTATGCGCGGCGGAGACTAAGTATTCGACCATAGAACGCGAGCTATTAGCCATAGTATGGTCAGTAAAACACTTTAGGCCATATCTATTCGGCAGAAAGTTCAAGTTAGTAACCGATCATCGACCACTTACCTGGCTATTTTCGATAAAAGACCCAGGAAGCAGACTTGCACGTTGGCGACTTAAATTAGAAGAATACGACTATGAAATCATTTACAAACCAGGCAAAACCAATAAAAACGCGGACGCGCTATCGCGAGTTAAAATCAATCACTTTTCGGAATGTTCCAAATTTTACTCAAAAATTCTAGCCGCGAATGAGGACACTGAATCAGAAGATGACGAACCAAACAATGACGAAAACCCGAACAATAACAACAAAATCACTAAAGAACAAATCTCTCAAGAATTTGATATCTTTTGTAATTTGTATAAGACGAAATCCTTAATAGATTATTCTAAAATTCAAACTTCAAACAGACAACTTTTAGACAAGGAACACAAAAATATTATAACATTCTTTCAACAAAATAAGTTAGAAGATTTGCATCATAAAATTATTGAGGACATGTTCGAAGAACACCCCGAGTTTTATAACAACACTATTAACGTTGTCTCAAGCAAATCAGTCAGGCATAGAAAATATTTTATTGTTCCTTTACCTTTTGATGTAGATTCAATAAACGAACATTTATTCATGGTATTGTACAAAAGACAAGACATTTTGGATCTTTCTAAAACATACTATGTAGAAAATAATTTAGATCTTCCAATACTCGAAATGCTATCTTTTATTTTTGCAGAAAAAGACTTGAAAATAGTTATCTGTCAAAATATTGTTAAAACCCCCGATGAAGACGAAATTCCAATTATTTTAGATCAAAACCATTCAGGCAAAAATAACTTACACCGTGGTATTAATGAAACTATTAGAAGGATTCGAGTAAAGTACAATTGGCGAGGCTTAACTAAAGACGTTGAAAACTTCATAAAAAATTGCGAAACATGCGAAAAAACTAAAGTCTGTCGTAAAAATCTTAGCAACCCTCTGGTAATTACCGAGACTCCAAAAACACCATTCGAAAGAATAAATGTTGATCTATTCGAATTTCCCACGCGAAATTACGCTGTTACAATTCGCGACGAATTAACAAAATTTACTCAAGCCTATGCTGTTCCAGATAAATCCGCGAAATCAGTTGTAAACACCTTATTGCTTTACTTTCAACACTACGGTACCCCGTTGAGAATTCATTGTGATTACGGCGGTGAATTTGACAATAAATTATTAAAAGACCTTTGTACGCTCTATGACATAAAACTGACATACTCAAGCGTAGGACATCCCCAATCCAACGGATCTCTCGAGCGATTTCACGCTACATTAGCCGAAATGATAAGAGTCCACAAAACTGAAAATCCGAATGAACATCCATTCACAATATTACCATATGCAATTATTTGCTATAACAATTCGGTTAACAAAACACATGGCTTCACACCGTACGAACTCATTTTCGGACATACGTCTATTAGACCGCCCGAAACTTTGTACAACCAAAAAGAATTAATAACGAAATACATAAGAGATTTAAACAACAGAATATCTCACTATTATAAAATCGCCCGCAGTCGAACGCAATCTCAAAAGGAGAAAGCGAAAGTTCGCTTTGACAGAAATGTCCCAAAAAATCGACCTGAATACAAAGTTGGCGATAAAGTATATGTGAAAGATTCTCAAATTAAAAACAAACTTCAAAATAAATTTAACGGCCCTTTCAAAATCATAGAAATTTTCCAAAATTCTGCTACCTTATTAAATCTTGAAACAAATCAAGAAACTAAAGTAAATTTCGATAGAATGAAACCATATACTGAAAATTAAATTTATTTTCAGGTTTATCCTGCTGTTCGGATCAGCACTCGCACAATATAAAATAATACCAATAAATAACACTGTTGGTGTATTTTACCACAAAGACACGGACATCGTAGTGACAAACGAAAAATGGACATTACTGGTACATAAAAACATATCATCCCTTAAACTAGCCTTCGATAAGAACCAACGAATTTTAGATACGATTCTCAACACCCTTGACGGTGCTCATCAAAAAATGATCACTTTCAGAAGCGAAGTCAAAACAGATCTTAACCTTCTAACACAAATTTCCAAAACTATAGAGTCTAAATTTGATGAAGTATTTCTAGACACGAAGAGATATAAACGCGGAATATTAAATGGTATCGGCACAATTTTCAAATCAATAACTGGAAATCTAGACGCCGAAGATGGCGAATATTACGCTAATTGCATTAATAAATTAAATAACGACGAACATCAGTTAGAAAATTTAATAAAAAACCAAATTTCAGTCACAACATCGGTAATCAAAAATTTCAATTCAACCATTCAAAAATTGCAAATTGACGAAGAAACATTTAATAAAGACATGCAAGAAATCGATCGCACAATCGAAACCATGACGCGAAACATCGAAGCTGTAGAAACAAAATTAATATTCTTACACATTTGTGAACAATTAATGGCAAGCTATTTGTATATTGAAGATAACTTGAATGATATTCTAAATTCAATAACATTTGCTCGATTGGGAATCATTCATTCATCAATCATAACTCCCGATCATTTAGTAACGGCATTACAAGAAATTTCACAGAGTTTGCGAAGAAACAATTTGCCTCTTCCAATCAAATTATCGGCAGTTGCTCAATATTTAGACATTATTGAATTAAAAGCATTTCAAGTAGATTCCAACTTAATATTTGTTTTAAAGATACCACTTGTTGAACCTCAGAACTATAATACCTACCGTTTATACCCTATCCCTATATTTGATAACAGAACTGGTCTTCATCATATTTTATCTATTTCTCAAAAATTTATCGCGAGAGATGATGATTCTTTAATGTACATACCGATAACAAATCTAAAAGAATGCAAACCCCTCTATTTTGGAACCAAACTTTGTTCAAACCTGTTTGCATATCCTATTGATCAGAATGCCATATGTGAAGCTAGGATCCTGAAACAACCGATGAAACTTCCCGAAAATTGCCAAACCTCCTTCATTATTAGCCAAGGGTACAATGTTCAAGAACTCGAAGAGAACACATGGCTCATAATAAATTCCGAACCTCTACATATCACCATTAGCTGCCCGAAGAGAGAACCAGCAACGGAGCTGATTAATAAAAATTCGATTGTAAAATTACAACCTGGATGTTACGCCTTCGCAGGTATCACCAGGATACAAGCCAGTGCCAAGGACCTCTCCGAAATTAAAGACAGTTCCCATCCTGTGCAAATCCCATTTGAATGTTGTAACCAGTTGCCCGACAAAATTCAACTACCTAAATTAAAACCATTAAAACTCAACAATTTAAATATCGAAGATTTGGATATTGCCAAAAACAAATTGGAGCAATATTCCAAGGATCTGGACGATCTCATCAACGAACCCTTCGTGACCAAACATATGTCCTGGTTCACGTATTTCACCATCACCTTCATCATTTCCATAATTCTACTTTACGTGTTTTGTAAATGTAGAAGGAAGAGACGTCTACTGAAAATTGAACCCTCTACAGGCGATTCTCCTTCACCTCCTCCAGGACGAAGCAAGAAGTTCATGGAATTCCCCAGTTTAATCCCTCCAAGAAAGCGACCCGGTATCAAACCTCAAGAAGAAGATATCGAGTTATCATAGGCTTTCCAGTGAACCACTAATTTTTGTTTATTGACTTAAATTTTTATTCTTTCTATTTTATGCTTATTATTTTATTCACTCAATATTTTATTATTATCTTTGCATTATATTTTATTATTACTTTTATATTGTATTCAATAATCATTTTATTCAAAAGTTGTTGTATAACAATCAACTTTTTATTAAGGGGGAAGTTGTTATATTAAAAAATAACAGTACGACACTGAGATATAAGTAAAGTCTCAGTAGTATCAAATTACATATGTTGATAACGACTTCTCTTAGTAATTGCTTATCTCACATATCATATTTCACACATTGTTTTTTATCCGTTCTCATAGTTTATGCCAAATTGCACATTTGCATTTCCTTTGTTCTCCGTCTAGCTGACGCTGCTTTCCTAATGTTATAAATACGAGCAGCAGACGCTTTTGTACTCAGTTATTAACTCACCTTTACAATAAACTTTTAATTCTACAATTTTATATTTTACTCAGAGTCATCGATGACTCTAATTAATTAAATAAATATTTTTTAAAAAGACAAATACAAAGTATCAAATATAACATAAATGCTAATAGTTGTTCCTAATACGTGTTCTATTCGTATTATTTTCGTCAGTTTGTATTCCCATGTCAATCGTGCACTGAGACACTAATTTTGTAAGAAAATACTGGAGAAGCACTGCTAGATGAGTACAAATCCTGCATGTATTGAAACAATTCCGTTATAATTGTACAATAAACAGCTTCTGCGGGATTATGATAATCTTCTTCGTTCAGCAGCTCTTGCACGTGTTAGAAAGGGAGTATAGCATAGTTTGTGGTATTTGGCTTCTAATGCTACCAAATCTGTTGACGATGACTTCTTCAACGGTTTTTCATCTTGTAATTATTGTAGAACATAACTATGAATTGTAGGCCCAATACCCAGCGTGGATGCAGTCACAAGTTTGTCTCTACCTTCTCCTTCATCACAGAACAGACACACCTTTTTCACATCTGAACAAAATAATGATGACCTTGTTAATTTTGATGTAGATGGAGTTTGGTCTGAGTAATGGGGTCGTCCTTTCTGTTTCTTTTCACCAGATAGTCTTTCCGCCTTTTGACTGTCATATTTGTTCTTGTAAAATTTGTGATATTTTGCTGCATGAGCAGTGAAAGACCACTTTCATCGTCCAACTGATCCAAATTTCTTATAGCACTTGGAGGTTCACCATGTTCAGCAAAAATTGCAAGATTCATCGACATGGTTAAATAACCTTCATACTTCGGAATGATTAAGCGCTCTTTTAAATGCTTCTGACATAACAAACACAGATCCCATGTAAACTGAGCCACCACTAGGTCAATCGTAGCATCAACCAATTCATGTTTCCTCTTCGTTGACATGATTGGGTAATTTCTGTCTTTCTATGAGGTAGACGAACGCAATATCTTCTTTACACGGTGAAGTTCCTCACACAACTTCTGATGGAAAAAGAAACACACATTGCATTTTTTAAGTTGCCTCTGAAACTTTAAATTTCAAGGGGGGCTACAATTTAAAAAAATACCCTCTAAAAAAGCTAGAATGTGTTTACATATACATAAAAATTTACAATAATTACATTTGCTACTTGAGCAGTTATAAAGCCGCTCTATTACTTTTTGGAACCCATATAAATTACATAGTTGGCATAACGACTTGCTGTGCAACGCTACATTGTCTTGGCAAATTTTCAGCAACTGTTTGTGTTAAAGTAAAAGTCATATATACTGTCCGAAAGGTAATTTTGATGAACAAAAAAGTATTATTCAGCTACATGTAATGGATTTCAAATTATCTAGTAAAATGTTTCGAAAAAATCAAAATAAAAACAAATATTTTAATAAAGTTACAAATATTTCTGGTATTATGAACTTAAACAATGATGTCAAATATAGCATTGAAAAGCACGTTTTCTCCTGATTAATAATCACTAATAATATAGGTTGATATTAAAATACAAACCCGAGTTATATAAGGAAATGTAGAAATGTATCACAAAACTTTGGCGGCCATATTGATTACGTCATCAACACCGCTAGAGGTCCAGGAAAATTTGTGTCCCGGGCTTTTTAGACTCGTCTACTCATGTACTATCTGAATCCAAAGGGGCACATTGGTTGCCAGATGTGAAGTTTTTTTCAGCTACCCGAGCCCACTATTAGTATATGGTAACTCCATACGTGCATGTTCACATATGACTATGCTACAATTTCTCTGAAATGTAATTGTATGTTTAAATTGTAATCACGTTTTTTTTTAAATTATTTTGACATGTTCTATACATAGAATAAGTCTATACCCATATGGATCACTTATGAGAACTAATAAAGAATATCTATCTATCTGAAAGTTCTGATGAGGATAAACCGGTTTCTTCATCTATTTCGCTGCTAGCATCTTCATCAATAGCTTCGCCGCCTATAGCACCTTCATCTATAGATTCTTTTTTAATTTCTTTTCTTTGTCCTGTAAATGATTATATTTATTAAAAAAGTAAATATGGGCAACTATGAGAAATAGAAATACGCAATAGTCATTTACCTAGAGCAGTAGTTTTCAAACACTGGCGATGGGGAATAGGGTGTTTTCACAAAATTCAAATTTTGTTTAAATCGAAAGAGAAAACATATTTAGAGCAGGAGACACTTGAATTTCCAGAATCAGTTCATTAATTTCTCAAACCAAACAAATTTAAATATAAATTGTCCCGACTACAACACTACGTTAGATTTATTGTCATGATATGGTTATAATGACATCATCTGAGAATTTATGCAATTAGGTGTTTTCACAAAATTCAAATTGTCTTTAAACCGAAAGATAATGCCCATTCATAGCGAGAGACACTTGAATTTTCAAAATCAGTTCATTAATTTCCCAAAATCAACGTTTTTAAATTTGAATAGAAATTTTCCCACCTAAAACACGTCACATATAAAATGACATGATACGACTGATGACGTTCTGTAAAAAGTTCGCGGCTATGTTATTCATCTCTGTCAGTAGGCGGAGCGAAAATAAATAATCTCAAGGAGCCTCATTCAAACAGGAGTAATGTTGTTTTAGGTTGGAAACTTTTTTCTGGCCACGACTGTACCAAACACTAAATAAGAATAATATATAATAATATTATATATTATTTTTATTTAGTGTTGGGTACATATGAATATTTATTCTGTGCGTTATTTATAATTGTTAATGTTTTAACGAATGTATTTCAATAGTTTTAAAATGTAAATACATGCAGGAGTTATTATTTTTTTTTTTTCTAATAAAAATAGATTTACAGGATTCTGTTTGTCATTCGAGTATTTCGAATTTGTCCTGATTTAGATAATAGCCTTTCATATGGTATAAATGTTGAAACTGTGATAAATTATTCTTCCACCATCTCACTGAGATTAGGGAAATTATAAGATTTATTTTTCCACCTTTTTAGCGGATCTTCTGTTCTAGGAATTGGTGGTTCTTCTAAATACCTTTGTACTTCAGTAATAGCACCAGACTGTGCCGTACTTGTTGAGCGAAAAATTGCAATGTTTTTAAGCAAATTTTTCCAATATCATAGCAACAGCCTTGTTGGCAGGTAGCTTAGTCTGACTCGTGTACTTCCTAATGGAAAGTTTTTTCGATATTTATTCTTAATCGTGTCAGTGACAAACGATATTACAGTTCTCTTAACTCTATCGGTTGTATTATTGTTAGAAAAGTCTTAAATCTTGGATCCAAAAACGTACTTAATGAAAGTTATGGAATTGCTATTTTGCAAATCTGAATCTAGTTCGAATTCCTTCTAAAATTGGCCTTATGATGGTCTGTGATCAGTGAGCGAAATTTTTATTTTTGAAATTTTTATATACATTAATGAGTCCGTCGGTTATTATTATCACAGACGAGGCTGTCAGATAAGTTTATCCACTCATTATATTAGTGACAGCTTCCAAATTTGCGCAACTTCCTTAAGAAATCCCCGTTTCTGGACAGAAATTATTGGAAGTTCTTGATCCAAGAAAGTCATTGCGGTTCTTAGTGGCCCTTCAAGCCCAGTAACTCTCTGGAGCATATAGAATGAGTTCCACCTGTAGATACATCCTGTAAAAGTGTTTTGACTGTGCAGTCATTTGTTCTTACTTCTCTGAGAATTTGGCCATGGAAGAAGTACTTCTCTTGAAGTGAGCAATAATTACCTTGACTTTAACGACCATCAAGGTAATTTGCCTAAGGGTATCCTGTGTCCCCAAATTCATAGTGTGGGCATATCACCCGAAATATTTCGCATGCTTCGTATTTTACAGCCTCCCGTATGTTCAAGGTATTATCTGATACCACAATTAGAATTTTATTTTCTAACTCCCATTCAGTGATATTTGTAATGATCTGAGAGGCTAGGTTAATACTAGTATGCCTCTTGTCAAAGGAAGTACAATCCAACAAAACAATTTACATTTGAAAGTAATTTTTTATGAACTGTGCAGTGAGACCTAAAATACTTTTTGTATTGCGTGATGTCCAGGAATCCGTTGTGAGAGTAACTGATCTCATTTCGCTCATCACAGCTCTGGTTTTATTAAAGGTAAGCTGCCGGTAAATATGAATTAATAATTGTTTTTTTTAATAATTACTGATGGGATGGATTCAAAACCTGAATAAACCTCTTGAAACCGCAGCCCTCAACAATCGAAAATGGTTGAAAATCATGTGAGAATAAAAACCTTAATTAGTCATCTATTTTCTTTCTTACCAACATTCTCATTTTTCTCCTCGAAAATGTCATGACATTCGTTGGGGTGATAGTTTAATTTGACATGTTTTTTCTTCCTTTATTAATTCCCTCTGTAAAAGACTCCTCGTTTAAATGAACTAGTTCATCACACTTCGCTTGAGCGACGACTAGGGAAATAATGTTAGACTCGATAGCATCGTCTACTCGTTACATTACATTTGCTGTTTGATCCATAGACGGTACTGTATTACGCTTGTCAAATGAAATTTTAGGAACTGGGACCCAATTCTCGAGTTCACACGGAATGAAACCGTATGAGGAAAGGCTACGGTTTCACACACGAAATTGGTTTTTGGATTCTCCAGTGGTCGTATGCGGATACATGGTTAATTTCGGGTGCTATAACAGTAGACGGAAATAAGTCGTTTACGAATTGCATCATGTTTATCATTTAGAGGTTAGGTGTCAGTGTTTTATTTATAATTTGGAAGTTCACAACAGTAATAAAATGAACTTGGACGAATATATCATTTTTCACGCCATAAACAAGGAATAAATGGAAAATTACCTAGAAAATGCTGGTTTTCGACGAGACCACAACCGCAAACTCTATGATCCATTTACTATTTCGAATAACAAGTTCATAAGATTGTTTCAACTTACAAAAGCATTGGCCACATTTAATCAATATTGTGTCAAATTATATTGGGGACGCAGACGTGCCTCTGCCCTAGATGTTGAAACTAAGGTAAATAATACTTGAGAAAATAACCTACAGTCATTATTTAGGTTTTCGCTGCGCTTCGTTTCTTTGTCACAGGAAGCTATCAAATGGATGCAACGATGAACAAATACATAAACATTAGTCAGTCCATTATAAGCCGAGCAATTCATGACGTTATGGATGCCCTAAATAACCCAGCCGTTTTTTGAGCAGCGGGTTAGATTTCGCAAAAATGGTGGATAACTTGACCAGCTCAGAGACAAATAAGTAACAAGTACCTATGCAACACATTTTATTAAATTAAGGTATAATATAGTAATACTAAAAAAAACAAAAAAATGTTGCTACGTAGTAACTAATATTATTAATTTAATTTGCTAATACACATAAGCATCTACTTATATATAATATGTAATTTTTTTTTCTTTTTTTTTTTTTGTAAGACTATAAACACAGGTGTTATATTTTTTATAAAAATCAATATGATGTAAAATAATGTATGGTACATAAGCTGGAAGACCTTGGTCGTTAGCCAATTGGAATTTCCAATAAAGCTTTATACTACTACTAATTTATAGTAATACCTTTTGTCAGATTTTTCCATTTGTATGGATTTCCAGAAGTTATTGGGTGCATTGTACACATATTGTAATAGTACCACCAAAGACAATGGATGAAGTGTACCCTGAACATATATATGTCAACCGCAAGAATTATCACTCTATTAATTGTCAGCTTCTGTTTCCAATTTTATCGTATTGTCGGAATAGCTGCTAAATATATAATATATATTTTGAAGGTCTGTGATAGTCATCCGAAAATTTTAAATTGCAATACCAGGTACCCCGGCAGTACCCACGATGGATTCATATGAGCTAATAGCAATGTTAAAAGAACTGTGGTAAATTTACATCAAGTGGATCTCACAGAATATTGCCTGCTAGGTTGGTAATTACATAATAACTGAAAGTAGATATAATAATTTTTTCATTTGAAATTTTGCAGGTGACTCTGGGTGTGCCCTTAGTTCATACCTTCTAACTCCACTGGAAGATGCCTTTCCTCATACTCCGGAAGATCGATATACCCATGCACAAAAATCAACGAAATGCTTGATAGAGAGATGCAATGGACTCTTAAAAATGCTTTCGATGGTCGCTTAAACATCGTGTTTTACATAACGAACTGAACTGAACAGTTCAGTTCGAGCAACGAGGAGCCGCAGTAGGCAGCTTTCAGCGAGAACCTGATAATGGCAGATGATATGATATGAATTTTGAAAAATATTTTTTTTCTCTGTAATAACGTAACCATTTTTTATGATTCTTATATATGTGGTAAATATGCCAAAAAGGTATTAAATAAAAAATTATTGAGTACTTACAGTAAGTAATATATTAAAATATTCGAATTAAAAATTTTAAAACATAAAAAATTTCATGTACACTGACACATGTACACCACTTTTTTTTCAAAAATGCCCTGTACTGTGTTCTATATTATATTTTTTTACATAATTTTCATAAGGGTAGAACAGTGTTAAAAAAATTATCACTAATCGTACATAATATTTATAGTCTTCCTGATAGGACTACTAAACGATTAATTCAACTCTACATTTTTTTATATTCATATATTTTTATATGCGTTGAGAGTATCAAAGACAAGGGTAACGAGTGTTCACTATAAACGTAATATACTTTAGTGTACTTGTATGGGGAATTCAAGATATTGCTCTGAAAATTCATCAGAACTACTTTGTATTGCATAGGCTACATCTGGGTCTAATTCTGGGTTTGGTTCAAGTTTAAACTGTTCTGTAGAAATACTTCGCAGATTTTGTTCGATTTTGCTGAAATCTCCTGATTTTTTTTCCTTATACATTTTTATACGACAGGCACCGCATACCTCACTATCTGGAAAAAATTATTTGAAGTGTCTTAACACATTTTGACACAATGTTATGTTTTCCTCTATCGTCAATTTTTTTTTATCCTGTCACTTTCAACACAAAACGACCACACATCACACATTTAGGATTCTTATCACTTAATTAAGATTATTTCTGAATCAGCAAGGTATACTACTAATATCTCAATATCTGTAAAGTCACTATGCTATACCGCTATTTCTTCGCACTTTATTATTTACGTGAAAACAATAATCACTGAATTGTGCAACAGTCAATCTCGTAATAAAATCACGTTGTAGAAGTATACT
Source organism: Stenurella melanura (assembly GCA_963583905.1). Lineage (NCBI taxonomy): Eukaryota > Metazoa > Arthropoda > Insecta > Coleoptera > Cerambycidae > Stenurella > Stenurella melanura. The sequence continues at coordinate 91,974,350 of OY757315.1, forward strand.
AAAGAAAAACGTGTATAGACATGAATTTGAGATTGAAAAATCAAACGTATTTTAATTTGTCGCCCATTGAGAGTGCGCATAAAGTATATTACATTTACAGTAAACGCTCGTTGCCTTTCACACATATAAAAAATATATGAATATAAAAAACGTAGAGTTGAATTAATTGTTTAGGGAGTTTTCTATTAGGAAGACTATATGATTCTTGATCCTCTAACAATATTTCCTCGACAAAAAATCCCCGACAAAATATCCCGAAAACGAAATATTTCACTGTAACAAAAAAACTGCAGGAAGTTAATAAAAAAACGTAAATTTATTAAATAAAATATTACAATATGAAAGTAATTCAATGCGAATTACAACGACCTAGAATATTCATAATTTTATATCAATTGTAAATTAATATAAATCATATTTCACACAATCCTTATGCAGTACAATACTAAGTAACAACACTCAAAAAAAAATTGCACAGCGTTGATTGAAGGACTAACAAGGACTAACAAACATTGATAATGAAATGTAATGTTATCTTGAAGTTAACGTCAAATACTTTAACAAATGTCAATTTATCAAAAATACATGACAGAATCAATTAAATTAAATTAAAACCAAAACATATTAGGATACCCAGTTAGCACAGAGACGTCTTTAAGACATCTTAAAGGTGTCTTCCTTAGACATTCACGACGTCTTAAAGACGTCCATGTACGCCTTACAGATGTCTGGAAGATGTCTTATTTACAAAAATCAAATCAAAACATATTTATTTAACATTAAAAGATACATTGCCTCCCCGGACCGCGATCCGGAGCCAACCAGACAACCACGGCACATGACGCCGTGGCGGACGCGATATTGGGCGGGTCGTGGCCGGTTCGGCTTAATAAAATTGATAACAAAATTAAAACTCCTGCCACTTTTAGCGGCTTAAAATTAATATTAAAATTACCATTGTTTTATAAAACATTAAAATAATTAAAATTAAAAATATTTAAAATTATCATTTGCACTTCACTGAATTTTGATCTGTTGATGCGGGAAAAAACTCAACGAAAAAACCCGTTCGAGATAATTGGCTTTCCAGCGGTCTGCCTGCCGCTAGGAGAAGTTTATTATTTTTAGAGATTTAGATTTCTTAAATTTTTCGGCCTAAATGGAATTTATAACAAAAAATGACAAAAGAACAAAAAAAGACAAAAAGACAAAAACGAAAACAAGTGAAAAGAGAGGAGAGAGATACAACAGAAAAGATTTGAAAGATACAGTGTAGGGTTGAAGAAAGTTATGGTTAATAGGAGTTTGGCTAGAGAGGTTGCCGGAAGATAGGCAACGCCTGGTATGGTAGGGGGTGTTTTATCTGGAATGGGGCATTATGCATTCTGATTTGGGTTATGTTGCGTGTTAGCGGATTGTCGCCCAGGCGAAAGGAAAAAAAATTTTGTGATATTTCCCGGACGTAATCCGCTAGTGGCGTTATGTCGTTGCAACGATCATACAAATCTCTGAGGGAGGTGTACCTGCTCGAGTCTGAAATGAGGCGCATAAATTTGTGTTCTAAGACTTTAAGTTTTCTCATTGTCGTGGCCGGGATGCTGCACCACACCGGCGCCGCGAATGTGATGGCCGGCCTGATCACCGCCGTGTATACAGAGTGGATACAGACTCATGGACGTGAAGTAGACCTTACGTATCGTCTCGTTAATGTGTGTATTAAACGTCAGTCGTTTGTCCAAGTTAACCCCCAGATACTTCACGCACCTTTTGATTGGAATTTGCTGGCCCTGGATCGAAATTGGCGTTAATATGCGGTTCTCTGTGAACCGGCGCGTGAAGAGTATGGCCTCCGACTTCGCGACGTTGACCCGGATCTTCCACTTGTCGTAATACGCCGTGGCGCGGGCCATGTGCGCCTTGAGCAGCATGTTCGCCGCTTGTGCGTTATGCGAGTGCGCATACATGGCCGTGTCGTCGGCGTACTTGGCAAGCTTAGTATTCGGGAACCCCGGGAAGTCGGATACATACAGATTGTACAACTTTGGTGACAGGCACGACCCCTGGGGGACGCCCGCGCGAATGTCCCGCCGTGTTGAGAGTTTATTGTTCACCCTGACCTGTAGCGACCTGTCCGTCAGGAAAGAGTGAATCAGTTTGGTTATGTGTACTGGAAAGTTCAGTGCGTTCAGTTTGTGTATAAGACCCGGGATCCAGACGGTATCGAACGCCTTCTCGACATCGAGGAGCACCATGACGGTGCTCTTCCCGAGGTTGCATTGCACCTTGACGTCGTGCACGATCCTGACGACCTGATGCGTCGTGCTCCTGCCCTTTCTGAAGCCGAACTGGCACTCGTCGTCGATGTGAAGCTCATCCTGAGCGGCGTCTAGTCTGATCAGGATGACCTTCTCCACCAACTTGGAGATCGTCGACAGTAACGAGATGGGTCGATAACTGCCGACGAGCTTCGCGTTCTTGTTCGGCTTCAGGATGGGCACGACCACGGCGCACTTCCACTGGCTCGGCCAGTGTTGCAACCGCAGGATCGCATTAACGATATACGTCAATTGCACAATGCCTTTCCTCGGGAGATGTTTGAGAAGCTTGTATTCGATAGCGTCCTTCCCCGGGGCTTTGTCGTTTGGTAAGGTCCTGACAATGCCAGCCATTTCCGAGGGCTTGGTCATGACTTTTTGAAATTCTCGTCTAGTCAATGGAATGTCATGACCAATTAACTCGTTCACGTCATTTTTGTTGGGTACGTCCGTGTTATGTATTGTCTGAAAATACAAAGCTATGTCATTCGCTTTTTGCGCGTCCGTCAAAGTCGTCCGTCCGTTTGCGTTGGTCAAGGCGGGTAGTGGCTCCCGCGTATTTTTCATAGCTCTCGCCAGCTTCCACAGCGAGTTGTTTTGAGGATTCAGCGCTTCCAGCCTATCCCGCCATATCCGGTTTTTTGCGGTGCTGATGGCGGTCCTGATCTGCCGTTGCAGCCTGATCATCTCGGCCTTGGCGTCGGCATCGCCATTTCGCTGCCAAAGCCGTCTCTGTCTGTTCTTTTCCCTTATGTCTTGTGCGACCGCAGCGTCGAGTCGGTCTTTATAGGGGTTTACAGTTATGGTTGTTGCAACACTCCGCTTGGCGTCCTGCAGCGTCCTCGTAAACTCGTCCACTACATTTTCCAGTTCGGCGGCTGTAGCGATTTCGTTTACTAGTGTCAGGTTTGTGTTAATGTGTGCCTTATAGAGATGCCAGTTGGCATCCCTATAGGAGGTGAATTTGCGTGTTATGTCTTCCCTCGACATATTATCCAATTCCAGAAGTATTGGATTATGGTCCGATGTGAGCTCCTCCAGCGCCACCGGCTGCGTGGAGTTTCTCACACCCTTGTTGACCACTATGTCAAGGGTGGAGGGTGTTGTACCGTTGTCTGGAAAATGCGTGGGGCCGTCCGAATACTGCACGACGAAATTATGATTACTCACGTAATCAAACAGAGTGTTGCCGTTCGTGTTGTTGCGTTGGCAATTCCATGCGTTATGCCGTGCGTTAAAGTCGCCTATGGCCAGGCAGCGCGGGCTTGCGTTGAGTAAATTCTCGAGACAACCCGCTGTGAAGCCGTTCGTGGGCTTATTATACACGGCCACGATGCTCATGCCGCCATCTAGCGTCACACACACGTTCTCCACGGAGGTATTCCGTATAGAACGATGCGTGCGGGCTATGTTTGACTTTATGAGCACGGCCACGCCGCCTCCCCTGTTAATGTCATCCCTATCTTTTCTGATGGTCGTGTACCCTCGGACGCGGAGCTTGTCCCGTCTGTTGAGTTTTGTTTCGTTCAGAAGCATAATGTCGATTTTATGCCTCGTTAAATAATTGATTAAAAAAGAAATTTTGTTACCAATACCATTAGCGTTCCAGGAAGAGAGTTTAAGCCTAAAAGGCATCGGCAGGTAGGCCGTTGAAGAAACCCACCACCACCTGGAACTTAGCCAGGGAGGTAGTGCACCTCTCGAGCTCATCATTGAGCTCCTTCATCCGCATCAATAGCATGTCGAGATTTACTAAGGACGATAGCCGCTCCGTTTGTTCCCTTAGCTGGCGGAGCTGATCCATTCCTGAATCTAGGCTGTTATTGGTTGGTCGGCTCCACTGGCTTGGTCCTGTCGGGGGCGGCGTCGTCCTCTCCATTCTGGTTGGGGGTGGGGACGGTGGGGATCTGGAAGTCTGTATTCTTCGTGCTTCCCACGCGTTGGTTGCCGGAGGTGGAGCCGCCACATATCTAGTCTGAGGCGGTGGGGGAACTCTTTTATTTTTTAGGTAAATGGCTTCCATCTTCCTTCTGTATACCTTACAGTCGACTGAGTTAGCGGGATGGTCTTCCCCGCAGTTGATGCACTTCGCCGGAGGTCGCGCGATTTGGTGCATATCTTGGTTAGATGTCCACCGGCGCACTTGAGGCAGTTGGGGGCAGCTCTGCAGTTTGAGGTTGCATGTCCCCATTGCTGGCACCGGTGACATTGAATGATGCCTTTTGTATTAATCTGCCGTTCCCATCTGACGGCAGTATTGTCCAAGCACGCGACCTTATTTTGGATCTCTTTTAAGGTTAGTGCACTATTAGTTATCAGCATATAGGCGGGGTGTCTCGTGCCGTTTAAGGTATACAGATTTCTGACCTCTATCTTATGGGTGCCTATGAGTTCGTCTATGAGGTCTTCCTTCTTAACTTCGTGATATATACCCCTGAGCACGAAGGCATGGCTCCTATCGTCTCTAGGGGTATACGTATGATATTGTACATTTGCCTCAGCTAGATATTCATTCATCATGACCCAATCTTGTTTATTTTGCAGCTGCAGCGTCGTGTTGTTGTCCGTGTGCCTCCACATGTGCTCACTCCTCAGTTTGTTTTTTAAAAATATGTTTATATTTTTGTGGTTAGCCAACCTCCCATGAATTATTATGGGAGGTGGCTTTCTAGTTGATGGGTGTTGGGGCGCGGTGGAGACACTCTTCTGCTCCAGTTCTGCAGGCTGGGGTGGCGGTTCCACGTCCATGTCTTGGTCCATTCGTACGGGTCTCTCATGTCTGTTTGCTATCTTGACTGGTGCAGGAGGTGTTAACAGTGGTGGTGGTAGCTTGTGTCCTTTGGTTCCCGGATGGGTAAAGCCCGGGTTGCCGTCCTCCTTTATCGCCACTTTTTTAGGGCGAAGGGCGAAAAGTTGTCTGTTATCTTCTTTGGTTGTGTTTGTGTTTTTAATCTTCGTCGGCACCTCATTTATGCTAGAAATGCTGGCGTCGGAGCCGCTGTCTGCGACTGTTTTTGCTGCCCTTCTCTTCAGTCTTCTACTGACCAGCTTGCTATCTAAGCTGACGCAGGACTGGTCAGTATCATTTCCGGAGACATTATGGGTTCCTGAGAGCGGCGGCCAATCCGTCAGAACGTGGATGGCAGCTCTACCCTCTTCTAATTTTTTTAATCTCTCATCCATGGTCCTCGACCGGTTTCAATCAACCGGTCGGGGTGACTATTTAGATTGGTACCTTCTTTGGAGTTGTGGAACGTAGCACAGAAATTTTAAATTTTAGGTTATGTATACCGAAAGTGTTCTTAGGTTAGATTTTAAAAAATTTGTATGATGGTAAAATTGTCAATTTAATTTTAATTAATTAAAATGTCACTGTCACTAAAAGTTTTTAAATTACCTTTTTGGGTTTTTCGAGGGCCAGCTTCCGCTTCCCTTATTCGGTGCACTTGCTGGTGCACTAAACAACCACTTTCGCACTATTACAACTTTTAAAAACTGCCTTTTTTACAAATATTGCTCTCAGCTATAATTTACGACCACTCGTGTCGCTGCGCTCAAGAACTTTGTCTTATTTACGCCTTATGTTACAAATCATGACGTCTTACAGACGTCTTTATAAGATTTGTTGTTGGTCTGAAATAGACCTAAAACAGAACTGAAATAGACGAAAAAGGTACATTTGTACATTTTTTTTGTGGTTTCAGCGGGTTTTCCCTTTTTATATTTGTATATATACAATTTTTTTATGGTATCAGAGGTTTTCCCTTATTTATATTACGCAAATTTATTACTAAATGTATTTAAAAAATAGGTATTAAAAAAATAGTATTTGTTAATGTAAGTACATTGCTCTACAAAGTGTTGATTCTTTATTTATTACAATTTTATATTTAATGTTCGTAAATCAGCTTTTTTAATAAAAAAAATTGTTTCGGCCCGGATGGCCAACAAGTGTTCAGCGGTTCACGTTTTTTTTTATCGTTTGTAACAATTTGTCTGCAGCGAGTGATGGCCGATGACAAAAGTCTCCCTGGATCCAGTTTGAGGGAATAGCTTCCACACTTTTGTCGTCAATAAAGAATACCAAAGTCCACGCGTCTTTGCCTCCATACTAAATAAATAGAATGTGAGTGTACAAGTCTATATAAATAGTATATAGGGTAACTCAGCTAGTTATTGGCACTCTCAAGCGAATTTTGCACTTTGACCTATTGTAGTATCGGATCTTGATGTGTAATGTGAACTTAAATTGTTTTGTGTAATACATTAAAGTATTTTAATGGTGTAGCAATAATTTTATTATTCCAACTTTAATATATATAATTGTATAAATAACATATTTGCTTAAATAGCAAAAAGTTCAGTTATTGGCATACATTAACCTGTTATTGGCAGTGACTTTTGCTAATTATTGGCATATGTTATTTGTATAGTCCAAATAGGTAAACAGAGTAAGTAAGTAGGTATTTACCTAAGTACCTACCCACCTGGCCACCTAGCTGCACAATTGATGTACCTAGGTCCTACCTATTTAATTTTAAGTGAGTTTAAGTGAAACCATTAAAAACTGAAAATTGAAAATTTATTTAATATATAGACAAATTAGCATTTATTTCTAACTTATTAAGTAGGTACATTGAAAAAAATATGAATAAAAACCTATGAAAAAGCTTTCGAACAAGTTTTACATATAAATTTTTTTGCATATAGTTTGTTTTTTTGTAAACAAATCTTGTGGTATTGTCTTTTACAATAAGAACACTTAATACCTATATTCACACAATTGACATTATTTGTGCAGATAAAACATAAACCGGATGTCACAAGAACATTATCGTCAGTAGATGAGACATTTAAATTTAAAGAAGGGGTCTCTATTTCAGGTATTTCAATTTCACATGCAGCAGTTTCTTTGGCATAGTCAATTCTAGAGAAATTCTGGATAACACTAGAGTATCTTGCATCATCTTCAGCAGCAATATTTCTCACATGTCTTTCTTTTCTAGTCAAACTACTTTTGGTCTCTTCTATAGCATTGATTGCAATATTTGATAATATTTTCACTCCAACATTCTTTTTCTTTTCCACTATTTTTTTTTGAACTTTTTGTTTGTTTTTTGCTTTGCTAATAACTTCATTTTCTTTCTTTTTTAGTCGTTCCTTTCGTTTATTTTCTTTCTCTTCTTCTTTTTTCGCTTTTGCAGCTCTTTTTTCATCTTGAATTTTTTTCCATCCACTTGAAGTAATTACATATGGTAATCGTTCAACATTTTTTTTATTTTTTCGTTGTGGCGTTTCAGGCCATACCAAGAAATCCTCTAAATTTCTAGAAGTAGAATTATTGTTATCTAATAGTAAGTTTGATTTGTCATTTTCTATATCTCTATCATTTCCGTATATCTCTTCTATTATTACGTTACTGTTAAGTTCCTGTTCTGACGTTAACGTTTCACTTGTATTGCCATTAAGAACTATAATAGGGATGTCAGATAAGTTGCATGAAAATGTAGGACTACTGTGTTGGGTTTCTAAAGTAATTCCAGAAATTAATCTAGTATATTCATAAGACACAGATTTATCATGTGATATTTCAGTTCCATTGTTGGGTTCCATGTTAGGATGATCATATAATTCTGCATTTATTGATTTATCTTTTTTCGACTCTGATCTATCTGATATATTTTTTGCTTGTATATCATCTGTAAACGTTGACGTGAGGACATTTTTGGGATCTAGAGTATTGTCGTTGTTTGTTAAATGAGGTTGGTTCATACTATCAGAATCGATATCAACGTTATTTGTGTTAAACGTTGTCCATAGTTTCAATAAAATATCATTTTCTTTGTCTTCAAACCTATTTGATTTGGCGTTCTTTAATTGAAGTATTTTGTCTTCACCAACAATATCACAAAAAGACTCGTATGTTAAAAAGGTATTTTCGACTTCGTTAATATCTTGTAGGTTTTTTTCTTTTCCCAAACACTTCGATAAATCAACAGCTGAAGGCTTCCACGGATAAAGGCCACAGGAACGAAATCCATTTATTAAATTTTCAGGTTTAATTAAGTCCACAACCTTTTTCAATATAGGTGCAAACTTATCTCTTGTGAGTTGTGCAATGGGCTCTTCTCTTCTCCATGCCAAAATACTACGCTTCCAACAATTTTTTATAGGTTTAAAAGCAGCAACGTCTGCTGGTTGAAGAAGCCTTGTAGAGTTAGGGTATAATGCAATCAAAATGATTTTTAGATTGGTACATAGTTCACTTAATTGGTATGTTAGATGTGTCTTATGACCATCAACAAAATAAATTATTGGAAACTGCACGTCAGATTTCACAAGATGAGGATGGAGAACGTTAGCCACGTACTCGTAAAATAGTTCCGACTTCATCCACCCATTATCACTTTTACCAATTCCCCAAGTTTTAGGAACGGATTCCGCAATACTTTGTGGTAGTCTCTTATATGGGTAGATAATCATTGGCGGGGTAACATCACCTGCAGCGGAGAAAGTAAACATCACAGTTAAATTGGACTTTGCAGAGCCTCGGTCAACCTCATACACGTTTTTGCATCCTTTAGGAGCCAGCACCTTTCCATCCTTCGGATTAAATAAAAAACAAGTTTCATCGCCATTATAAATTCTTTTAGGATCATTTAAAATGGTAAAATATCCTTTCTCTTTCAGGTAAAGTTCAATGTCATCGAACCATTTTAATAAATCTTTGCTGGAAATGCATGCACTACTTTGGGTTACTCCTTCCGGTGTTCTTTCCCTTATACTTGGATGACGTCGTAAAAATGATTTGTACCACCTATCTCCAGGTAAATTATCTTTAAATATTGTTTGTCTATTTGTCTTATCAAGAAAAATCTTAACTGATGCTTGGATATCATCTTTCCTCTTCGGAAATCCTTTTCTTTGACTTTCCAATATCCAATTAACCAAAAGTGTTTCTTCTTCATTTGTTAATACTGTTGCCGGTCCATGACTTGTTTTTGTAAATTTATCAGAAATTCTAAATTGTAGCGTGCTGCGGGGCACACCAAACTGGACAGAAGCCTTCTTTTTAGACATTCCATCCTTTATAGCTTGCAATGCTAACACAATATCGTCTTCGTTATACTTTTTTTGATATTTCGTAGCAGACTTCCTTACTTTAGGCATTTTAATATATTTTTCAGATGAAGTTCTGAAAAAGAAACATTCTTATACCTACGTGTCTACTACTCTAGGTATAGCACGCGTAATAGATATTTGGCCACGAAGAAACAAAAAACGCGGCGGTGTCCTTTGTCGGTCGCTTTTACCTGCTTTGTCGGTAAGCGAAGGGGGTGACCCCACTCCGCGACCTAATATCTCTTACGCAAACTATACTTACTAGGTAAAGTCAAATCCACAATATAAGCAGCATTTGCGGCTTCATTTATTGAACGCATTATTTTTTTATACATAGGTGTTCATTTGCAAGCGCGCCGTTCTCGAGTCGGCTCTCTTTGCGATATAATTCTTAAGGTATGCCGCCAATGTTATATTTTGCACAAAACTCTACCTATTTTACTTTTAAAAAGGTAGGTAGGTTACCTTAGGTACCTAACTCAGTATTTAGTACTTAAATGAATTTGTTTAGGTATATTTTTAAAAATAAATAATTTGGTGTGCCAATTATTGGACGAAGGGAGAAATGTAGATAAACCAGTTATTGGCATGCGTGACAATAATTGAATAATGACAACAAACAATGCTAGTTGTTGGCACCCCTATTAAAAATTAAAATATACCTAAACATAGAGGTTAGGTTATTTAGAAAGAACTATATTAACCTTATTATAATAGAAAACAATTTGGAAGTGAAACAGGTATCAATTGAAGTTGTTATGAAAGGTTTAACAAAGCTCTTACCTTGTGAATGTTGGAGGAAATCGAGTATTTTAGGTAATACACTACACTTTGTTTAACGGTTGCACTAGTATGGAAAATGGCATAAAAGCGCGGGAACATACTAATAATATTGAGGGTTGCCAGATTGTGATTTTATGCTTTAAATTTAGATAAATTTTATCCTTGACGCAAATGTTGATGATTTTATTTATAGGTGCCAATAATGGGTACCTATGCCAACAACTAGCTGAGTTACCCTAGTATAAACGTACTTTTTTATAACTGCAACAATGAAACTATAAAACTGCGAATTAGCAATAACAGGCCTGAATAATAATGTAACAGAGACACACACACAAAATAGAAGTGGTAATGGAATGAACAAAGAATAAATAGTAACAACAGTATTATATTATAGCAATAATAACTGCTGCCTTGTCTCTGGATGACTGAGACTGACAACTCACAGCATCAATTGCAGAATTGATAGATGACACTAAGCTGCTTTCGTTCAGCAGAGTGATTCGTAATCATAGGGAACCTGTTCATGTGTTGTCTCTGTCCTTACCATGCCATTTTGTATCATATATTTCTGTTCATTGAAATCCTGTTTATTATGTTTACTGTAAACGAAAGCAGCTTTATTTGCACATTCAAATGTGTTCAGAATTTTAAAAGTGGGTAATAACAATAAGGTATGTTCAAAAAGCCCGGTTAGCTGTTTATTCAAATAAATATGGAAATAGTATTCTGATGAAATGTTTAGTTGTGATGAAATGTAGTATCAACTAAACCATTAACAATTTAGTTAAAAATATAACTCAACATAAAAATGGGTATACTTAATTTTTTCCCAACTTTAGAATTAAACAACATGTTTTACAAGAGTAATCTACTAAATAAAAGTAAACAAAAGCATCGTAAAATAGAAACGATTTTGTTGAAAAATATTTTTTTAGATTGTAATATATTCTTTACTTGGTATCTCAGAATAAAACAACACTTCAGTTTTATAGCTTTAGTCTATTCTAACCTCTAACAACTGTTTATGTGGTAGGCGATTTTTCATTAACTACCGTCTATTCTCACATCTCCCCTATTTTACATTTTACAAAAACAAATGAAAAAAATACAATATTAAGATAACATATTCTGACAAGTACTGGGGTTTCTTTACCAATCTTCCATATCTAGAAACTACGTTTTGACCAGAATCTGAACAAGCAGGGATACAAGTATTTTCATTAAAGTTAGCACTAGAACTAACAGTGTTTTTTACATTAGTTTCAAATTTTTGATTCACCTGTACATCCGTGTTTCTCGTTGGATACAAAGTCATCATCAGTCGAATCTAAATTAAAATTTGGTTATGGTGAAGCCTTATACATGTTAAACCGATTTCGATCCACAATTCGACCAGACGGCAACTGAACCTGATATGAGCGAGGTCTTTGACTTTCCTCAACAACTTTAGCATCTGTCATTTTATTGATTTTATCTTTAATATGCACCACCTCACCCTTTTCGAAATTACAAGGCGCAGCATGATTTTTCAAATCGTAATAATGTTTATGTCTTAAATGATTTTTAACTTCAACATTATTTGTTGTTACAGCCTCTTTCCCAAAATTTTCAGGGGTCGGAAAAAATGCATTTATATTACGGCCAAACATCTCGCTTGTGCACTTATTAATTTTCCCATCAATAGGTGTATTTCGGTACTCTATAAGAGCCCACATAGGGGTCACGTCCACTATGCTCTGCTTTTCTCAGCATCTGTTTGCAAGTTTGCACATACCTCTCAACCATCCCATTTGACTTTGGGTAATAAGGGCTAGAGATTATATGTTTAAAACCCCATTTTTTAACAAAAGCTTTGAACTTACAACTAGAAAACTGTGTCCATTGTCACTATACAAAATTTTTGGAATTCCGTATCTTGCAAAATTTGACTTTAACGTAACTATAACACTCGGTATTTTCATTATTTAATTCTCTTATCTCAACAATTTTACTGAAATAATCGACTATAAGTAAATATGACTTTGATTTGAAATAAAAAATGTCTACCTCAACAACCTCCCAAGGGCTATTAGGCACATCTTCTTCACTCCTATGTGTTTTTGAAATTTTAAACATGTACCACAGTTTTTTACAAGATCTTCTATTTCTTTTACCATATGAGGCCAATATAAGACCTTTCTAGCTCGTATTTTGCATTTTTCTAAACCTAAGTGGTTATAATGAATTAACTGTAACATTTCTGAGCGTAAACTTTTTGGCACAACAACTAAATCATTTTTAAATAGTAAATTATTCACTACAAACAGTTCGTCTCTAATCGAGTGATAAAATTTTAAATGGTTAGGAATATTTTCATAATTTGGCCACCCTGTTTGAATATACTGAATTATTAAACATGTCTTTATCAAGTGAAGTTTCCTTCTTAAACAAATTTAATTTAACATCTGAAAATGACAAATTGTTGATTATCGTACACACATGGACTTGGACATCTTTATCCACATCTTCCAATCCCTTTTCATTTTCTCTATAATTTCTAGAAAAAGCATTGGCTAATAATAATTCTTTCCCAGGTTTATATCTAACTATCAAATCATAAGGCTGTAACCGTAATCTGAGTCTCTGTAATCGTAGTGGTGTATCATTTAAGGGTTTTTTGAAAATATTTTCTAGCGGTTTATGGTCTATTTCCACTACAATCTTTTTCGCGTAAATAAATTTATGAAATTTCTCGCAACCATATACTATGGCCAATAGCTTTTTCAATCTGTGCCCACATTTTTTGGGTAGGCGTCAGAGCCCTGGAAGCATATGCCACTGGCAGATTATCCTGTAATAACACAGCTCCAAGTCCCTGGCTAGTACTGTCAACTGATAAGACAATTTCTTTTTTAACATCGTAATACCTTAACACAGGAGTTTTTGTTAACACTTCTTTTAATTTCTCAAAATGGACGTCCTTTAAACCATACATTTGTCACAAAAAAGGACATCCACTGCTAGTCCAGCAGGAAACGTCCATTGCTGGTCCAAACAGGACATCCTTAGGTAAGCCAGTATGGACACAATTTATGTACAGTGGACGTCCGTTAAACTATAGGATTGTCACAAATGAGGACGTCCACAGCTGGTCCATAACTAGTCTTGTAGTGACACGGCATCATTTGGATATCCAATATTTCTGTAGAACCATGTCTCCTTCGGCTTCAGACTGATAGCTGCTTGAAATAAAGTAGTACCAATTCAGTCCGAGTAACAAGAAACATAAATAAGAATAATAATAATAATAATAATAATAATAATAACTTTATTGCCGTATCATCTTACAAAGATATTGACAACGTCATTAATTAGGAATAAAAGATAGATAGCAATAATTAATATATAAACTGATCAATAATAAACACTAGATGTAAAATCTTATGAATTAAACGATTAAAATAAATAAATAAAACAGAGAGGTAAGAAATTCACAGTACGTATCCAAAAGTGTAAAAACATAATGCAATAATGCAGTTTAAATTACTTATTGTAGTATTCTTGAATAGAGTAAAAACAGTTGTCGAGAAGGTAGCCCCTTACATATTTTTTAAATTTGCTTACCGAATCAATGTGTTTAAAAGAGTTAGGTAGGTGATTGTATATATCACTACAAAAGTAATAGGGACTTTTTTTATACATAGACAAATTTATGTTTGAAACATAAATATTAGCGTTTGACCTAGTGTCATGATGATGTACTGAGTTATTTTGTGGAAACTTTCCTTCGTTCATTTTTACAAAAATTAGCGCTTGGTAAATGACTATGCAAGGGAGTGGCAAAATATGGTGCATTTTGAAAATGGGCTTACAGGATTCAAGTGGACCAACAGAGAAAATCTTGCGTATTATTCTTTTTTGTATCACAAAAATGCGATTAAGTTCAGTTGTCTGGCCCCAGTAAAGTACCATATAGTTTAGGTGTGAATAAGGCATAATAGACATTCATTAGGTTTTTAATATCTAAGATGTTTTTAAGATTAACAATAGCAAAGTATGCACTATTTAATTTACTGACCACAAAGCCGACATGTTCCTCCCAAGATAATTGAGAGTCGATGTAGAGACCCAAGAATTTGCAATTGTCTACTCTGTTTAGCAAAGTGTCATTGAGTTTTAATGTATGTTCTGGAACTTTGCGTCTTTTAGAGAAAATCATATAATGCGTTTTTGATGGATTAAGAATAAGCTTGTTTTTGTTGCACCAGGTTGCAAATTCAGAAAGCAATATCTGTGCGTCGTTGGCGAGTTCATTTTCTGACGAGGCTGATAATGCAATTGTGGTGTCATCCGCATACAAAACCAATTGCATATTAGCTGTAATACCTATATGTTTTTCCAGATCATTGACAAATAGCGTAAATAGAAGTGGAGATAGAGTGCTGCCCTGAGGTACACCATATTTCAGCTCTCTCCAATCTGATAATTCTTGGTCAATTCTAACTCTTACTTTACGGTTACTTAGAAAAGACTTAATCCAGTCATTCGTGCAGCCCCTAATGCCCATCGAGTATAATTTTTTCACCAGATATTCAGCATCTACACATTCAAAAGCACGTGTGAGATCAAAGAACAGGGCTAAAGTGTAATTAAGTTTGTCTAATGACTTATAGACAAATTCAACAAGTTGGAAGGCTGCTGTGTTTGTTGAATGATTTCTCCTAAAACCATGTTGGTTTATTGATAATATTTTATTTTTAGTTAAAAAGGATTCAAGTCGGTTGGCATTAATTTTTTCAAGAATTTTTGAGAACGTCATTAAGCCAGTTATAGATCTATAGTTTTCTAGTAATTCAGGATCTCCTTTTTTATAAACTGGTATGATTTCGCCCATTTTTAAGTTGTTTGGAAAAATTCCTGTTTTCAATGAAATGTTATAAATAAAGCACAAGGGAAATTTGATATAATCCCAGATGAACTCGAGGACATAAATCGGCATATCATCCAGACCACTACACGCAGATTTGTTTTTCAAGTGTGACATAGCCAGGGATAACTCATTAACTGTTAATTCCTCAACGAAAATAGAATTAACAATCGAATTAGGAAGAGTACAGCCTGTGGCACCTGGATGTAGGTTTTGATTTAGTAATTGCTCGATACTGGTAGTATAATAATCACAAAATGCATTACTAATGTCCAAAGGTTTACTGATATTGATTTCATTTGAAGTTATTGTGGAGGGGGTAGTTTTTCTTTTTACCCTACCAAGATTTGCATTTACCACTTGCCAGATCGTTTTTGTGCAGTTAACAGAGTTTATAATTTTGTTCTTAAAAAAAATAGTTCTTAGAAATTTGAATCCTTTCAGAAAATATCTTTTACCATTTGATATCGTTTCTTGTGTTAGAATAGAAGAATAGAATAGAATATCTTTATTTTCCAACTAGACTGAGACATCAGTATGGGCATCGTCATACACATTATAAATTGCTAAGTTACATTGAGAATTAAACAAAATTACAATTAAAATTACAATTAAAAAATAGGCAGATAGTTGCAGAAGCATTATTACTTATCTATATTTAATATAAAATCAGTCAATAATTATAAAAAGATATTTTGTTATTGGGTAAAAGTTACATAAATTCTATGATTTAAAATTCCTAGAAAAATATATGTTAAAAGAAATATATATCATAAGTACCTACTGGAGTAAAATTTAAAAAAAGAAAAAACACTTTAAATGATATAAATATATATATATAAAAAAAAACGTTTCAGATCTATAGAAGAAAATTACGTTGTATTTATGTAGTCGTTTATGGAATAAAATGCATGAGTTTGTAGATAGTTTTTTAACGAATGTTTAAATTTGTACAATGTATTTGAATTTCTTATGCGATCGGGAAGTTTATTATAAATGTATATACCGGAATAATAAAGGCCTTTCTCAAATCTTGTTGTTTTATGTTTAGTTGGCTGCAATTGTGTTGTATGTCTTGTTTCATAGGTGTGGTTTTGTGAATTATGCTGATATAATTTTATATTATTACGAACAAAAATGTTCGTCTGTGCCCGAATTTTTGCTAATCCAAAACAGTTTTTCCAGTTCTTGGCTTTCCTTAACTTCATCCGAGTTATCCTCAAGAATCAGAATATGGCCAATGTGATTTGCGGAGACATCATCTAATGAATTACGTTTCACTACACATTAAAATATATAGGTATAGTGTAATCGAATTAGGGTTTGGTTGAAATATACTTCATGAATAAAAATTGTCTGATGTAAAATGCCAAAAATATTGAATATCATGTTAGAAAAACGTTTTATTTAGTGCAACATTGTTTAAATAAGTCGCAAAGTTGAGAAAATCAGTTTTTCGTAAATAAAAAAACTAAGAGCTTTAGAAAAAAATGTTTTATATGACAAATGTAAAAAGACCTACAACAAAACCAAATAAGAAATTATCAAACCGTTTATCTGCAAAATCGAAGAAACCGTCAAAATAGCCTCTTATTTCAATTGTTAATAACTAATGATAAATTAAGCCTTGTGACTTTGAAATTATCGTCTCAGTGTACTTAAAAACGCCGAAAATTTTAAATCGATATCTTTTAAGGTTTTTGCAAAAAATCATTTGTTTATTAAAAAGGTGGTTTCTTAAAATTGCCCTAATTTTTCTTTTGTAGACATTGTAGAGTAATGAATCAAAGTGGATTCTTTTCTTGGCTAGTTGTACTATCAGGTACATATTAAACTTAATTGATTTTCGCAAATTTAATTGTTTAGAATCGGGTTTGAAAAACATATTTTAAAATTATAAAAAAATAGAATATGGTTTCTATGGTAGCTGAATCAGTCTAACAATAATTTGATAGACAAGTTAAACAATTAAATTTGCGAAAATCTATTTAATTTAATATGTACCGGATGGTACAACTTGTCAAGAGTAGAATCCACTTTGATTTGTTACTCAATACCAACAAAAAAAAATTAGGACAATTTTACGAAAGCATCTTTTTAATAAACAAATGATTTTTTGCAAAAACGTTAAAAGATATCGATTTGGAATTTTCAGCGCTCTTTAAGTACATTGAGACGTACGACTTCCAATAACTTCAAAGTTGCAAGCCTTAATTTATCGTTAGTTATTAACAATAGAGATTGGGCATTTTGACGGTTTTTTCGATTTGCAGGTAAACAAATTAAGCTACATTTGCCATGTAAGACTTTGTTTATAATTTATTTTTATAATAAGTAGTAATAACAATGCAAAATAAGAATTTAATCTGAACAAAACATATTAGTTAACCCGACAAGCAATTAATACGTTCTGCCCGCCTATATCCAGCGAGACCTGCCACGCTCCGTTATTATAACTTCGTCATCATTTCAGAATTCAGAAGTCATAATATAAACATTTCTTTCAGTCGGCTACGCTACTCAAATTTCCGTCCTCGGAAACCACGCTGAATTTCTGAAGTCGTAACCTAAACAGAACAAAATCTACATAAGCATTTTACTAACATTATTAATAAATGAGCCTCTTTTCCTTGAAACATTATATGTTTTCAATAGCAAATAATAAAAGTACATATTATGTTCTTTTAAAAATAGAATATTGTTACAGAATTTAATAATAATATTAATAATAGTCATTGGAAAAGTGGCTTAGGTTTTTATGAGATTAGACAGTTTTACAGTTATCGCACATCTTAGTAGTTACCGAGTCCAAATCAATAAATGTATGGCATACTGCGCACATATGCTCCACATTCACTATTCCCCTCGGCAACCCCGTTTCGGCAATAACTCAAAACTGTTTATTTGTAACGTTTACATTATGCATTATGGCAACGTTTGTCCAAAATAATGATACGTTTAAGGTACAACGTCTGTACATCGTTTTTGAACACGTTTGTTCACGTTAGTGACGTCACATTCGTTTTTGTCCACGTTGGAATCGTCCGTGTCAGTACTACTTCCATACGTTACGGAAAAGGGTTTCAATTTATCGGAAGAACAAACCCCCGTATACGATTTACGTGATCGTCGTGTACCTGACAGCTCTTCGATTACGTAGCGATCATGATCTAATATTTTAGTTGTAGTATAAGGACCACTATATTTGGGCAATAGCTTTTTACTTTGACCCTCGTTGGTAGCTATTTTCTTTCGTAATACTACTTGCTGCCCTATATGATATTGGGGACTTTCCTTGCGTTTAGAATCGTAATATTTCTTTTGCATAGCCTGACTATCTTTAATCTTTGTACACGTTGCGTTACGTGTCGATGTAATATCTTTATCGTGAAAGTCTTCCGTTATAGCCGTTCTTAAAAATGATCCGTGTACACCTCGTGGTCTATAGCCCAACATTAATTCATAAGGACTTTTCCCAGTAGTTTTATTTACTACAGAATTTAAACCAAATCGTATTTGGCCAATAGATTGACCCCTTTTTGTCTCATCTTCCACGGTACTAGACAGAGACGTTAAAATTGTCCTGTTGTACCGCTCAACTTGTCCATTAGCCCTGGGAGTGGCGGTTGCATTGAAAACTACCTTTATATCCAACTTTTGAGTAAATGTTGCAAACTTTTTGCTCGTATAGCAACTACCTCGATCACATATGATTCGTTTTGGTACACCGAACGTTTCGATAATACTCTCACAAAACGTTATAACAGGGCCGGCTCGTGAACTTCGCACAGCTCTCATGAAGACAAATTTTGTAAATGCATCTACAGCAACAATTAGGTACGTATTACCTCTAGTGTTTTTCACAAAAGGACCAACATGGTCTATATGTAAAGTATCCATAGGAGTTGGCACTTTGCCAATTGGATGCAAAACACCCTCTTTTTTTCCACTTGGCTCTTTATTGTACAAACAGTTTAGGCAATGAGATATGTAATTGTTTACATATTTCCGCATATTTGGAAACCAATAATTCTGACTTATATACTTGATTGTTTTTTCTAGTGCAAAGCGTCCTGCACCATCGTGATGGTACATTGTAATACATCTCCGTCCTGCTTTTGGAACGACCCACTTAGGGCCACTTGTCGTATTTCTGTAAATGCGATTGTTTTTCAAGATATAATCTTTGTGAATTTGTTTCTCCTCTGAGTCTGTCGGTTTCTTTGATAAAACACCATGTAAATATTTACATCTTTCATCCTGCATTTGCGCTGCTAAAACCCAGTCATCTTCGGAGATATTAACGTTTAATATCTCAATTTCATCATGGCCATCGTATGGCTCTACTGGATTACGACTGAGTGCATCTACATGTGCCATCTTCGTTCCTGGGCGATATTCGACTGTGAAATCGAATTCCTGAATTGTTAACCACCATCTACCAATCCTAGGTATCAAGTCTCGCTTAGACATTGCTGTTCTTAGAGCACTGCAATCTGTAACAACTTTGAAACGTAGGCCTAATAGGAATATTCTGAATCGCTGCAATGTATTTACCACAGCCATTGCCTCAAGCTCATATGAATGATACCTTTGTTCTTCCTTACTAGTTTGTCGACTAAAGTAAGATACTGGCTTCAATTTATGGTCTTTTTGCCATTGTACCCCCCACTTTGAGGCATCAGTATGTACACCGTTTCAAGGCTGCTGTCGTATATAGCCAGTACAGGCCTGTTTGTCAATATGTCTTTCAGCTTACAAAATGCGTTTTCTTGTTCTGCGTTCCAGTCAAACTTAACATCCTTTTTGACCAACTTCGTCAGTGGCTGTGCGATATGTGCGAAATTCTTCACAAATTTTCGGAAGTAACTGGAAAGACCTAGGAATTGCCGAACCTCGTGAACGTTTCGCGGGGTTGGGAACCTTTTTACGGCCTCAATTTTAACAACTCCAGGCCGTATGCCCTCCAAACTAATCTCGTGCCCCAGATACTCGATTTTTCTTTGGAAAAACTGACATTTTTTTAGCCTTAACGTTAGGCCAGCTATTCGCAAGGTATCTGGAACCTTTTCTAGAGCCGCAAGACCTGCTTCAATAGTGGGTGAAGGTATCAATATGTCATCCATATACGCTAGAGCAGTCGAAAATCTCATCGTACCCAATACTTGATTTATTGTACGCTGAAACACTGCTGGAGCATTTACCAGACCAAAAGGCATCTTGAGATACTCATACTGGCCATCTGGTGTCACAAATGCTGTCATGTGTTTCGAATCGTCTGCCATTTTAATCTGATGATACCCACTAGCCATGTCCAAACTTGTAAAGTACTTGGAGCCAGTAAGAGCTAGCAAATTATCATCTACCCCAGGAAGGGGATAACAATCTTTTATCGTCTTTGCATTTAATGCCCTATAGTCTACACACGTTCTGGTTTCTCCAGTTTTATTTTTAACAAGGACTATCGGACTAGCAAAAGGTGAGCTCGATTCTCTTATAACTTTGGCTGAAAGCAATTCGTCAACCATTGAACGTACTTTTTCTCTTTCGCTCAATGATAGACGATATGGCCGATACGTTATCGGCTGGTCGTCTTTTAAACGAATTGACTTTTCAACCCCCCGGGCTTCCCCTAGCTCGTATACATTCTGTGCGAAGACGTCTCGGTAATTATTAAGTAGGTGTAAAATTTTGAATTTATTATCGTCTTATAAGTCAGTATTCATGTGCGGTAATATATCAATTATCGTGAATTTTTGTAAATCGTCGGCGTCAACCTTAAGAGTATTTACCTGGCGAGCCTCAGTACTAGTATCCAATGAGCAAGGTACCCCTCGTGCAATTACTTGTTTCGTAAAGAAATTCAGAGTTTGGTCGGACACATTTAAAATTGGAACATATGGTTCATTTGCTGATACCACGCAGCGAGGTAGAACATATTCTTTGCAGGGTACCATGGTTTTTCGTAGTTCTATAAATAGATCTCCTTTGTATTCGGAATCTTGAATGCAGTGTACCACTCCGACATGATTAGCAGCAATGGAAACGTTTTCCTTTGCCATTAACTTTACTTTGCCTGGAGTTGGTAATGTATTGATTTCTGGCAGCTGTGCGTAACTGGAATCGAACAGTCTTAACTGGCCATCCTTAACAACGAGAACCACGTTGGCCCTATTTATAAATGGCTGACCTATCAAAACTGCCATCTTTTGCAGTTCGTTGGGTACAACCACCAAGGGGACATCGGCTTTAATAAAATCCACCTCCACAGCCGCTGAGACGGTACCCAATGTTTTTATTCTTCCTCCGGCGTAGCCAGTTACATAAATTTGCTTGGCTGTATCCCATACTAGATTAAGTTGTCGGGCCTCCCTCTCTCTAATGGCGACCACTTGACATCCGGTATCGATATAACCACTCAATTCATGTCCGTTAATTTTACATATTACGTCATAACAATCATTGTTTATTGCAGGGCTGCTTTGACAAATTAGTGTATCTCTTTTCGACGGACCTGGTTTATTTTTGAAACAGAATTCGACTGTATGCCCCAGCCGTTTACAATTTGTACATTCCAACCTTGGTTTGGGACATTTATTTTGGGTGTGACCGGTTTGACGACAATTGAAACATTTTAGGCCTTTCCCATGATGGTTCAACTTCATTCGTAGATCGGAAACTTCCTTTTTCTGAAATTTGGTAGGTTGTGATCGGACTGAAAGTGTTTCATCACTTTGCCTTTTATCAATACTCAGAGTCGATAAATACTCCCGATAAAGGTCCTCAGGATTTTGATAACGTCCAGCCTTTGCTCCTGATTGAATGGCATAATCCGGAATACCATCGATAAGCATAGCAACAGCATTTTTGCTACTTATTTCACATTGTCTTAATAACTGCATTTTCCCAAAATAATATTCAGTCCAAGTTTCATGAACAAGTTTGTTTCTTTTTACTAGTTCTTTTAATGCACTTGGAAAATCAACATGGTCAGGGAAAGCACGTAAAAGCATATTTTTCCATTCGACCCAAGAATATTTATAAGTATCTAAATTTTCATACCAAGTTTTAGCTACGCCAACCAGCCTTGCTTGCATATGATATATTGTAGTCTTCTCATCCCATCGATTTATTTCCGCAAGCTGATCAATTTTAGCAAGCCACTTATTAATAGAAGTATTTGGCTTACCTGGAGAAAATTCGGGAATGCAATCCGATCGAATAGAAATACGCGTAACGCTTTCTTTCGCATCCTGCTCATCTAGTAATTTTTTAACAAGTTCCTCTAATTGGTGAATTCTCTCTTCTTTAGAGCCCGCACGTTGCGACTCTTTATCCAGGTCAACACAATTTTTGTTATGCTCATCAGAGTGATTTCCTGGCCGAGGACAACGTTTGCCCACCGATCTAGGAATACTTCTTGTCTTATTCGTTTTAGAACGCTTAAAACGCCCTGTATCACGTTCACTAGATGATGAACTTGACGATGAACTATCTGACGATGTACTACTGGACGAACTACGCGAACGACGTCTTCGTTTGCCCATTTTCGTTTTATGGTCACTTGTATTTTTGTTTATTTATTTCTCACAAATAACAATCACGAAACTTTCACTTCGGATAGAGCGTCTCTATCCCACCGCTGCAAACTGTAAGACTTTGTTTATAATTTATTTTTATAATAAGTAGTAATAACAATGCAAAATAAGAATTTAATCTGAACAAAACATATTAGTTAACCCGACAAGCAATTAATACGTTCTGCCCGCCTATATCCAGCGAGACCTGCCACGCTCCGTTATTATAACTTCGTCATCATTTCAAAAGTCATAATATAAACATTTCTTTCAGT
This sequence comes from Stenurella melanura, assembly GCA_963583905.1. Taxonomy (NCBI): domain Eukaryota; kingdom Metazoa; phylum Arthropoda; class Insecta; order Coleoptera; family Cerambycidae; genus Stenurella; species Stenurella melanura. The sequence continues at coordinate 91,997,331 of OY757315.1, forward strand.
CATATAAAACATTTTTTTCTAAAGTTCTTAGTTTTTTTTTATTTACGAAAAACTGACTTTCTCAGCTTTGTGAATTATTTAAATAATGTCGTATACTAAATAAAAAATGTTACCAAAGCATGATATTCAATATTCTTGGTCACTTTTACATGAATCAATTTTTATACACGAAGTATCTTTCATTTTTCTTTTCGAGGTACATTTAGACTAGATCTAGTATTTCAATCTTAATATCATCCATGATTTTTTGTTTGAGATCCCCGTACCTATTGTAAATCACAATTCTGACTATAGGGACTTCTAAATAATAGGAAGTAATATAATAATAATAATAATACGTTTATTTGCATACCTAATACACAATTCATTATTGCAAATATATATATACTTATATCAAAATTAAATTAAAATTAAATTAAATTAAATATGAATCTGTATCTGTCAAATTAATAGTTTGCAAATAAACAAGGTAACCCACAAGGCTTAGCCTGCACGTGGGTGATTTTTGTTTATAACAAGTGTAATACTTCATATAATGTAAATACAGTGAACGGTGTAATTATGATATAATAGGAACCAACACAAGGTGGAAAAAAGAAAAAAGCAAAGAAAACAAATAATTACAGAAAAAAAAAACTAATTGTAAATTAACGGGCATATGTATTATTTGTAACACGGGATGTAGAAAGGATGGGTAAATTTAATCACTTGAAAAATATAAGATTGTTTTTCCATGGTAGTTGATTAGTTTATATAAATTTTTCAATTTCTCATTTCAATATATTTGTGTATATCACTTCTGTCTAGAGACAGTAAATATTTTCTTGCTTTTCTTTTAAATGCAGATAGTGTATGAGTATATTTTATTTCAGTAGGCAGTATATTATAAAATCTTGGGGCAAGATACAGGTGGCATCTTTGACCAACTGATTTCTGTGAAGTTGGTGTTTTATATTTATGTTCTTTATGTCTAGTTTGGTAATTGTGATCTATACTAGTCAAAGTGTATTTATGTTTAAATTGGTAGGTAATTACATTTAAAAAATATAATTGCCTTATATCAAGTACTTGCGCATCTTTATATAAATTATCGGATAGGTATGTACTAACTTTATGATATATTAGTTTCAGGAACTTCTTTTGTAATATTTCTAATTTCTTGACATAATGCACAACTGCACTACCCCATCCTATAATACCGTATGACAATCTTGATTCTACCAAAGCGTAGTACAACGTTTTAAATTGTTTTTGGTCTAGTATACTCCGACACTTTTTAAACTTAAAAAGAATTGATCGCAAGTTTTGTGCCACGTCATTTATATGGTAATTCCATCTTAGATGGTTATCTATGGTGACTCCCAAGTATTTTATTTTGTCTGTTTGTTCTATAGTACAATTTACATTGTCATACATGATTTTCAAGGAAACAAAATTTGGTAAACCACTTTTATAGCAAGAGAACGGTAAATATTTGGTTTTTTCAAAATTAATTGCAAGTAATTTATAATCAAACCACTTTTTTATATTGACTAGGTCATCTTCAACCTCTCTTTTTAATTCTGACCATGAACTATGTTTGTAAAAAATGACCGTGTCATCAGCAAAGCTCACAATATTACCACTCGATTTCAATTCGAACAAATTATTAATATATATACTAAAAAGTAATGGTCCTAATACCGTACCTTGAGGTACCCCGTATTCAACGATACGCCAATTACTTCTAACAGAGTTTATTTGACAATATTGTTTTCTTTCGTTTAAGTAACTTTTGAACAGGAGTAGAGACTTTCCTCGAATACCCATGTCTTCCAATGCATCTAATAGTTGTGGGTGACTCACCGTATCAAAAGCTTTTGCGAGGTCCAAAAAAACACATAAGGCTGGTTTACTTTCATCTAGTGCGTTATATATATTTGCAGTTACTTGTGCAATGGCATCTTGTGTAGATTTTTGTTCTTTAAATCCAAATTGCATATCCGATAATAGCTTAAATTTTTTCATGTACTAATTTAATCTAACCTTCAATAGTTTTTCAAATATTTTAGTAAAATTTGTTATAAGTGATATCGGTCTATAGTTCATTACTAATGATTTATCACCTTTTTTAAAAAGTGGCCTAATTATACCTTCCTTAAACTTATTGGGGCATACGCCACTGTTAAATATTTTATTAGTTAGAGACGCTATTTGTTCTGCAATATCTTCAGCGATTACTTTTATTGTTTCTGCTTTAATGCCATCTATACCTGGTGCTTTTTTATTTTTTAAGTCATTGATGATATTTACAACTTCTTTTTTGTTTGTGGGGCGCAGAAAGAAAGAAAATTGTGTTGGATGTCTGGGTATGTTAAAGGGTTGTCTTTTGATGTTCTTAGCCAAATTTTTCCCTACGTCTGCAAAGTAATTGTTGAATAAATTTGTTTTTTCGTATTCATTTGATGTTAGTACACCCAGTTTAGATTTAATCTCCTTTATTTGGCAGTCATGATTTTTACAATTATTGATTTCCTTTAAGACATTCCATAAATTTTTTGTATTGTTTTTATTACCTTCTATTTTTTCTTTATAGTAAGAAGTCTTAGTGGTTCTTAACAGTTCATTTAATCGGTTTCTATAAAGAATAAATTCATGTTTTAAAGTTATGTTGCTAGTATCTCTTTTGTATTTCTGGTATAATTCGTCTCTTTTGTTAATTGATTTTACTAACCCTGTTGTTATCCATTCCTTTCGTTTTCGATCTTTATGTTTTACGTGAATATTATATGAGCATTTAGTAATGACGGTTTTTATTGTGTTTATTAGGTAATCTGTTGCCAAGTTTACATTTTGAATACCATAGAAAAAGTTCCAACTAACCTGTTTAATTTCTTTTTTTAGCTTATTATAGTCAATTGCTGTTTTGATATTTTTTGTATGAATTTTTTCACTCTGTATTTCAGTGTCTGTAGATAGTTGTACAATAGTTGGGTAATGATCAGTAATATGAGTTTGTAAAACAATTGGCAAGATATCACCCCCAGCTTGGGGGTTTTTTATAAAACAATGATCTATACATGATTGGCTAGATGGTCTAGTAACAGCATTTATTGCAGATTCAAAATTGTACTCACTCATTATATTGAGATAATCATCGGTTACTTCATTATCTAATTTGATATTTATATTAATATCTCCCACTATTATATTGTAATCAACTTTTTCTCTGGCAATAACCTCCAAATAATTTTTTAAGCTAATTAAAAAGTTTTTTTCATTTGTTGAGGGCGGTCTATAAACAGAAGTGATTAATATGTTTTTGCCATTATAAGTTAACCTTGTTTTTATGGCTTTACATTCATATATGTTTACTATGACATAAGTGTAACTGATTGTGTTATTAATAAACATTACAACCCCATCATTTTGATTAAATTTACCTTCTGTGTACAGTGTATCATAACCTTCTAGATAAAATGAATTTAAATCATGTACTTGCCAAGTTTCTGATAACACAATACATGCAAATTTGGTTTCAAAGTGATCTAATAAAATGTTTAGTTCGTCGAAATTTTTTGAAATGCTTTTAATGTTCATATGAAACAAATTAAATTTACCTATTATATCGTTTTGGAGAGTTTTATCTAAATTAGTTATATTTGTTTCTATTGTATTTGTTGGTGTATATTGATAATCTCTGATAAATTGGTCCATTTTTTAATTATTTAATAATTTTTTGTTTTTTAGTGTTATTCTTTATTTTAGGTTTCCTTTTCTTTCTTTTTCCTTTTTTTTTCTCTTATTTGTTTATTTGAGTTATAAATGAAATTTATTATATATATAATTAAACTAAAGTATAATAGACTACAGTGCGTATATATTTATAATGAATACTATAACATTAAAATAATTTATTTCCCCTTCCCTTTTCCCCTTTATTTCTTTTTTCCTTTTTTTCTTTTTCCTCCTTATTTAGGTTGATTTCCCCGGCTTGATGATCGTTGTTTTATAACTTGCTTGGATTTTGTTCCTGTGGGTTTATCGGGTGTAATTTCCAATTTTCCCTTCTTATCTTCTAGAGGCAAGGGAAAGTTAAATACGGCATTTTCTATTGGAGTGGAAGGTACACTAGAAGATTTTTTTTCTTGTAAATTGGTGGTATCACTTAATTGTACTTGATGAGCATTAACTTCTTGTTCTTGTGATGCAATAAATCCACTATGTTTTAAATATTCATACGTATATTTTTCTCCATTGACTATTAGGGTATTCCTTATAATTTTTGCGGTGTAATGTTGTTCTCTGGCCAATTTCAAATGTTTATTAAGGAATTTTCTTTTCTGGTAGTCTTCTTGTGTGTAATCTGGGGCTATAAATAAACCAGTCCCCTTTAAGTTTTTTGCATTCAAGAAAATATTTTGTTTTATCTGGTAATTTAGTAGTTCTACCAGCACCGGGCGAGCTTTTCCTTCTTGTTTTTGACCAAATCTGTATATATCACGTATTTGGTGAGTATTGCAAACAATTTTCAAATTATCATTAATTATTTTCAATACGTTTTCTGTTGTTTCGGCTTCCTCTCCACCAACACCATATATAACAATGTTGTATTTTCGTAGTGTTTTTTCGGCAGTTGTCAATTTATTTCTCAATTGTTTATTTTCCTCTTGTAACTGTAGATTTTTTTTGGTAATGATATCAATTTCTTTCTTCAAATCTCCTCTAAGATCTTTGAGATCTTTTCGTATTTCACAATTTTGTTGTGATATATCAGTTAATAGTTTAAATAAATCCTCATGAGAAATATGTTCGGCTGTCATATCGTTGGCGTGTTGTAGGAATGCGGTGCATTTGAACGAGGTATTTCTCTTAGCGGAGCGGCTGCGATACTAATCAAATATAGGCTCCGACTGATAGCCTGTGCGTATATGTTTCCCACTACTCTGTACTGAAATAATTTCTGTTTACTTACAGTTTTTTTTGTAGATAACCTTTCTTTAACAATTTACTTGTTCACTTGTGTAATTAGCAAAGTTTTTTTAGTAATTTCAACACTCTTTAGTTGACTTAATGTTTGACAAATGATTTGATTTTCCACTGTTTAGTATATAGTTTTTGCACAGTTCTTAGAATAATAAGAAATATAGTTCCGATTGAGACCAAGCTCACTCACAGTTCACTAATACATGATACAAGTTTTCATCAATCTAAGAAAATTATTTGTAGACACTATGTGTTTGCGGTAAATAAAGAAATAAATAAATAATATAGTTATTTATTATTGAAAGTAAAAAATCCATCAGAAATCATATTAACATTATCATTCACCATCATCATGTCGGTTTTTCCAGTACACCCTGTGCAGCAGCATCCCTCTCCTTTGCTCTCCTTATCCATTTTTTGATAGCCTCTTCCGTGTGTTTTTGATCACAATTATTGTCATGCTTTTCAGATGCACCTGTAATCAATAATTAAAAGTAAACGATTTTAAACTTTTATTGATAATGATAAAAAAGTTCAATCAAAACATATTTCTGTTCCAATATACACAAATGAACAAGAATTATATGAAAGTTTGCAATATATGTAAGCGGAATATAAAGATGACCAACAATGGTGGCCTGTGACTTTTAGCTGTGGGTGGGCACTTGCACAAATACAAACAAATAATAAATCGTAATAAGGGTCGTTGTCCAAAAATCCTCCAATTTGATTAAAAAAATATATTTATTTATTTTCCTTAAATTCTCTTCTATTTTTGCTTTAATAAAATCTATAAAATGAAATAAGCGGTAAATAAGTAGTGGCCGAGATCATTATTGAAGATATTCAGTTTTTTTTAGATTTGGAGTTGATCGGTTGTCCATGGAGTTGATTTCAAATAATACTTCTTTCAAGTTCTTGGTAAGAATATTATATTTATCTTAGAATAAATATTACAATCGCACGAATAGTGGCAAAACAAATCTTAGTACAAACATTTTAGTAAGAGAGAAAACTATAACAGAATATATTTTAAACATAAACACACATTATTATTTAAAATTAACATTTTTGTATTTTAAGAATATGTCATCAGGAAATAAGAGTCTGTTCCTACGCAATATATTAGGAGATGGTAAAATAACAACATTTTCATAACCAATTTCTTCCTGGTCTACAGTGTCAGACCAGATATATACATGATTATGTGTTTTTGATGGAATTTTACGTAAGAACTGTACGCTCAATTAATTTTCAAAAATGTCGATAATTTGGCCAATATAATATACAAGGTGATTCACGTAGGCCATTTGTTAGAAGTTTTTCAACTTGCAGTTGGATTAGAAACTTGAAATTTGGTATGCAGCCATAATCGATCATGCCCGTTCTGTCTAAAATATTTTCAGTCCTCCAACTGTACAGGGTGTGCCAAAAATTTGTACCAACTTTCTTATTTTAAATGGAAACCTATATTTTTCTTTACATGGTTCGATTGGTCTTCTAATTCTGAGTTTAGAGAACCTAAGTTATGTTAACATATCTATTACAATTTTTGACATATGTCCAATTTTTTGAAAAAAATTGTCGCTGTAGTAGTTTACGAACAAATTTGTATCTCGCAAACCTTTCAAAATTATGAAACCAAATTTGTGAAGCAGTTGGCTGGAAGTCCTTTTGATGTCCCATCGGTGGTCCCATTTTGTACCATATGGGCGCAGTCGATTTTCAAATGTCGCAATCAAAAAATGTCAAAAAGTCAATTTTTTCAAATGGCACCTACTATTTTTTTTCACACCATTCGAAAGAAAATGGAATTTTAGGGAGTTACTTAAGCATTCCCTATGCCTAACTTCACCCCATATCGAGTTATTCAATAAAAATCAAGAAATACCTTATCTTGCCGAGAGATTCCTTACTTCATCAAGTATGCCATGGAAACAAAAGACAGTTGTAATAATTTTTAAAGAAAAATATGAATTCTTATTTAATTACGCACAACACCAACAAATTATTATTAACGAACAAGAACAATGTTGACGAAATTCTGACGTAAATGTTCAATGTGACCACCATATTTTTGTTCTACTTTCAACAGATTGCGTAGCACATCTTTGCGCCTACCATTTCTGACGCCAGAAATCAATGCAAAATTGAATTTTAGGGCCACTTTTATTAACATTGTGTATGTCTATCTACAGTCGTTTTTGAGTTATTGGCATTTTTTGAAAAAAATTTTGTTTTTTTCTCAAGGGTAGTAGGCTTTGGAAACAATCATTTCATTTTAATTTTTATTCAAAAATCGTATTGCAATAATAAATAATAACAAAATAACAACAAATAAACAGATTAACAAAATAATTATTTCAATACAAATGCTCAATGTGTGCACCGTTTTCACTGACACAGTCTACGATACGCTCCTGAACAGACTGAGTTGCTCTCCGAATTTCCAAAGGTTACAAACGATCAAAAGCTCCAACTATTCTTACTCTCAAGTCTTCATAATTTAAAATCGCAGTTGTGTAAACTAATTCTTTGACCCGACCCCTTCACGCACCAAAAATTTTTGCCTTAGTTGTAGTAGGCTTTGGAAAAAAATGCCAAATGTCAAACCTAGCCACTGTTGTATTATTGTTGTCTTATTGTTTCAATTAATTCGTGTAATTATCATCATGCAACATTATCCGAATGATGTCGGAATTTTTTGAATTACGGTTTTCGTCCTTTGCAATTTTGACAACTACCTCCTAGACATGCTTCCTTTAACTGAGAATTACAACACAGTCTTTGACATAATTTATTAGGTTCATTTTCATCAAACATACCTAGAAGTTTCACGGAAACCAAATTTTGGTATAAGTACCCAAAATGGCTTTAGTTTGCAAAAGGCCGCATAAGAGATTATTGTATCTCTGTGACTTTCAGAAAATTTTTTGAACCGATTTTTAAGGCTGTCATTGAGATACCTTTTCTGTTTTTTTACCTTCTTGACAGTAATGGTGTCTTTTTTCCCAGGGGCTATACGACTACATTCGTCTTTTTCCAAAAACAACCTCACATATTTTTTAATTTTTTTCATACGTATTATCCTCTTCTGCCTTTTTGGTTGTAGTCTCTTGTCAATTCTTGTTCGAAGAGCATTGGTAATTTCATGCATGGCATGATATTTTTTCAAAATAGGACCAGTAACAGATTGCACAAAAACACGTTTCTCAGTTTCACTTTGTTTATTGTTATAATTTAAGGCAATTTGTGATGTCAATGCTTCAGCAAACACTAGCTTCTTTTTTACTTCTGGTGGTACGACAGTCTGAGCCAAAAGTTTATTAACTTTATATCCTGGGGAATCTTCATTTTTAAGTTTACTTTTAAGCCTCGCAAATTTCTTTTATATCTTTCAGAATTTCGTTTGTAATTTAGCAATTCCTCTTCAGCTTTTATAAGCCTTCTATACGTCTTTGACCGGTTTCTTCTAATTCTCTTCTGCCACACTCTCTTCTTGATGTGGAGGGCTGAACAAGTTCCTCTACATTTTCTAGAATTGGACTTGCAGGAGGTGTCGAATTGTCCAAATATTGTTGCAATATTTTACTAGATTTGACTTTCTGCTTGTACTTAGCAGAGCTTTTGATATCGTTCACATTCTTTCTCTTTAGCAGCTTCACACAAATCTGGATCGCTTTTAATTCTTTCCCGTCGTCGTCTTTCAGCTTTTCTCTTTTGTTTCCTTCTCTTTTCGGCATTAGACATCCTGCGAAGATTAAAAAAATATGTGAAGTTCACCCATATTTAAAGAAAGCTCAACTCCATGGTCATCGATCATCTCCATGGACGCAAGTGCCCACGGAGTTGACGTCCATGGAGTTGAGATTCCTATCATTAAAATTATGTATCTATTTATAAAAATAAATTTCCATCAAATTAATTTAAAAAGTTGATCCTTACCTTTCTTATACAGCATACATCAACATGTATTTACAAAAAATATATATATATATATATATATATATATATATATATACACCAGCTGACACGGAGTTGATTGAATAAAAAAACACGGAGCTAATTCCTCATATATAAACTTAAATATCTCGAGAAAGCAAACAAGCATACATCTCCACCCGCAGTCAGATTAATACTATTCGTTTCCTATTTATTACAAAATATGGTGTTCTGTATTATAATGCCCCCCGTTGAATATTTCTCCATTTATCTTAATGCCCATGGAGTTGAGTACTTCATTGGGGACGCCGAAACTTTGCAAAAAAGAACAAATGGTCAGTGCTTTAATATTGATATTTTATTAAAATTGGATTATATAACAACATTTTGTAACACAGGAGTAAAAAAATATATAAAGACAGCTGAGATTGAAGATTTATATACAAATTATTCCGAAGGGCTACTGCCGGGGACAGTCCATGGAGTTGACTTTTAAACTTTTATTTCGTATGAACTCTATGGAAATTAAGAGAAAATATAAAAGTTTATAGATTGTCAACGAGATAATGTCTTAAGCTCACAACTACACACAAAACTGGGTAATTAAACTCAACGTAAAAAGGTTTTTTTTTCTAGGGACAATGAATGGAATTTTTTTGGAGAATGACCCATAAATACGTTACAAACTTCCGAAAATGAAAGGATACTTGGCGAGAAATTACGATTGTAACAGCGTATCTGTTTGAATTTGCATTTCATCATTTACAAATAATATTATTTTCCTAATAATATTAATCATAATTAATGTCACACTAATTTCCTTTTTTTTTTTCTTCTATTATTTATCAAATATCAAATTAGAAATTAGGTACACAATTAATATTCTATTTGATATTCTCAATATTCTTATAAAATGAAGAAATTAATTAATCATTTAATCAATTTTTGACACATTTATTTAATTAGTCATTTTTCATTCTCCAGTTTGATTTTGATATATTGTCAAATGTAAACATATTTTGTTCATAAGTTTATTAACTTTTCTTCAGGCGTGGCATCCCTAGATATAAATGGCCTAAAGACACAAGACAGACATACGTTCCGTTTTGATATGTATTACAGGCGTATCATCGAAGAGAATGATTAACATATGCGTAGACATAGTATAACACAATTTCAGTCTCCGCTGCCCCCCTGGTTACTAGTCTTTAGAGTTTAGGCTTATGCGAATAAAATATTAGCAAGCGACCCGGTATTAAGATTAAGCGGATTCATATGTGAACTTGGCGGAGGCGGATTAATATATAGTAAAATATTAAAAATATTATCATAAATAAGCTAACCAGTATACTCTTCGCCGATTTGCTACACTTGTTATATAATTGTAGTACATTCTATAGGATACTCTTCGCAGTTTTTTTTATAAATGATGTCCCACATAACAAAATGATATGCAATGTACATACATTGTATCTTCAATCTATGGATATGTATATCCACAAGATGGAGAAAGTATATCTAATGTACATCTAATGGATGTGGAAGTAACATTCCCAGCATATACGTTTGTCGCCGACTTCCATATCTATTTTATATCCAGTGAATGTACATAAACATATGCAGTGTACATTCATTGGATATAAAACATACATCATAAACACAATCGCATATTTTATGAATATACATTAGATATCTCTGAAGTAGTTTCCACGGACATCAAAACACTTATTGAATACTGCACCCGACGCGTGTTGCCCCAGTCATGTTGGCATCATCGGGAGATGATCAAAACGAACAGTTTTAATCATCTCGATGATACCAACACGATTGGAGCAGCACGCATCGAATGAAAATGTTCAAGTGTTTTGATGTTCGTGGGAACTACTTCAGAGGTATACAATAGTATCCATATAAGAGGTAATAAAACACAGATAGCTTAATAAAAAATATAGTTTATATAACTTTTTTAAACATAAACAAATAACTTTACAAAATAACCTAATATTACACAATATTTAAAATTATCAATATTGACGTATAATTTTTTACCTTCCGGTAGTTTAACAAATTGTAAACATATGTATAATAATAATAATAATAATTTATTGTCCATAAGATCATACAAATAAGGATATGGGACATGTCAAAAGCAATAGTAAGTAGTATATTAACAAAACATTATAATGTATAGGTTGTAAAAAATTAACGCTATGAAATATAAAACGTATATATATAAAATGGATAAAATAATTACATAAAATATTATACCTGCTATAGTTACTCATGTCCTACATATGTGTTTAAAACATTCTCAACCATCAGTAAATTATATAATATGAACTTATGTCATTTTTATTCACTATGTTTATAAAATACATACTCAATATGATATAACAGCAAATTATTAGGCCTCTGTCACTTTCCGCCATCTTAAGTAAACACACCTGCCACAATCAGTTAAATATGAAACCTGCAAATTTTCTAACCCTAAAAGGGTATGTATTTACAAATCTAAATAATTGCATTATAATAAATATACTCTTATATCATGAGAGCTTCATGCAAATGTAACAACATAATATAGCAATAAGCAAATATAAAATCCAGAGAATGAGAAAGAGTTAACTTTCATCACACATAAACACAATGCACACAACACTACAGGGCTTAATGGCTGCCGGCGCCGGCTGTTGCGAACTACCAGTGTTGCCAATGGCAAGAAAAGATATTCCCTAGAGCTATTGACAGAATTCCCCAAAAATCCCCAAAAATATATTTATTATACTATTAAATTATTAGACAACTTTTTTGGATTTTTTTTATTCACATGAAAATACATTATATATAATGTAGTATAAAATATTTAAAAAATAGAAATATCTGTACTTCTAATATAATAATAATATTAATAGTAGTAACTGCTACCATTTTCTGACCTTTAACCTAAAATTAACGATTTGAAATTAAAGAAACAATTTTATTCATTTTCATTGGTTATCCAAATATTTTGTCGGAGCATTTTACTGTTCGGTTGCAAAGGAATAATTCCATCTCCATCAGACTCTGCAATTGAATGTTTAGTATGTAAAATGCCTCTAAGAGTATCTGTTCCGAGTCTATTCCTTTTATCTGATCCAGAATTCTAAACAATATTCAATATTAACAGTAATTCAAATATGCATATAAATTTATAAAATCCTTACCACTAATAATGGAGCAACAATAGGGGGCTCCTCGTGTTTGGAGACTAACTTAATCATAAACTTATCCATGCAGACTATCTATACTTAGTAAAGTTTTCAGTCTTTATGTTACACCAGAACCACTACACTACTAACTTTCAATAGTTTCGATTTAAAGAAATAAATGTTTTTCTACTTATACTTATCACTATCACAAAATAAGGAGGCAAACAGTGCATAATAAACAAATAGGTACTTAGGTACACAGAGCATCGATTTCGCTTTACAGTATCACAGTGGCTTACAACGCTTACAACTTACAACAGTGTGTAGTGTGTGACAACAAACAACTGACACACAGTCGCATATCACTTCTTCTTCTCAGTTTCGCTTACCTTTTCCCTCAGAGGGTACTTGACCAGGAATCACATAATCACAAAAACTGGTAACAATGTGTGCCAACAGTTGCGGCGAGTTAGAATCCATGGTTACGGAATTTAAAAAATTAAAACAGATCTATGAAATAAAATTAAATTAAGAAACGTATGAATTCCCCAAAATTTCCCCAAAACTACTATTCCCCAAAAATTACCCTTGAGTATGTTGAATTACCCGGAATTTGGGGAATTCCCCACACATTGGCAACATTGCGAACTACAATCCGTAAACAAATGATGCCTGGTGCACCGACCTACTATGCCATAAATTAGTAGCGCATGCGCATCAGATAATGAGTTAAAATTCGTGTACGCGTATAATTTAATTATACCTCCAGCAATATACACTGTATATGATGCTGATGGATATCAGTAGCTGAATATACATTTCATATCATATGTATATTTAACAATACATATTCAAATTCCAACACCTAATGCATATGCTATGGATGTACATATCCATGAGATGTTATGTGGGGTTAGTTTCAAACATTTTTTTGTTTAATTACAAAACAAAAATTTTTTCTTTCATTTAAAAAATTAATAACTTTTTTACTTATTGATCGACTTTGTTCAAAAGCAATAAGGTGCTTCCTCTAGCTAACACTAACTTACTGCCCAAATTTCAATACGATCGGATTTTCGTTCTTAAGTTATCGTGCTTACAAGAAACGTGATGGATGAGTAATTTTATGTGCAACAGCCCAGTTACGTAATTTATCAATAATTTCATTTGAATTTTGATCATGTTGCTGTACAAATGCTTGATTAGAAGTAGTATCCGATGAAAAATTTGATATGTCACACTGCTCGTCAAAACTAGCGCTACAATTAAAATTTTCGCCAGAATCACTTTCTAATAAATTACTTTCTGTGCCACTATTTGAGACATTACTTGTAACAATGGTCTCTGAATGAATACTACTTATTGAGTTCGTGGTGCCTGCAGTACTATGGTTAAAAAGTTGGGAATGATTTTGACTGATGCTATCATTAGAGCTACTTTCTTGCAAATCTGAAGAATTTGTTGGTAGTTGGTTCTGATTTATATCATCAGTATTATTATGGTCTAATAGAGTTCTACTGACTTCTCTATGAAGCTACCAGTACCAGGTACTATTTCTTTCCCTTTTTCTTTTCATATTGTACAGAATGTACAAGTGGCGTGATGCCCTGTTAAATTTTCACTATAAAAAAGATTAATGTATACTTACTTATTGTTCAATCACTTTCACTTATTTTAAGAATTCTCTTATTTTATCACTATGACCAGAGACGCTTACGACAAGCCAGTTTAAGCGCGAAAATTATGATATTAAGGTTATGTCTTATGTCTCGATTTCGACGTCACTTAACACCACCTAAGGTTTATTAATTTTTAAAATTTGTACTGTCGTAAGGGAAAAAATAGGACAAGTCTTTATAATGTATTTTTTCTAAAATCTAGTTGTGTACATCTAACACTAATTTTTGTGACATTGTCAGCTAGTTGTCAAAATTCATTGCACATATTCAAATAGAGACAGATTTACATTAGAAAAAAATAATTGTCCTTATTTTTGCTCACGACAGTACTACCTATAAATTTGTGCTTATTTTAATACAACATGTAATAATATATTTAATTATTTAAAGAATGTATTTAAAAAATATTGATTCACTTTTAACTTTTAAAACTTAAAAAAAAATATGTAAAAAATTATATGGTTTAAACATTTAAACATGCAGGATATCTATTCCAGTTCAATTGGTTCAAATTACGTTTTCATGCTTTTCAGTATATTCTGAGAATAAACTAAGAAGTATATACCTAAATGAATATTATTAGTATATTTATTGAACTCATTGCAAGTATATGCATAAAAAATATTTCAGGAATATACTGTGAGCACGTATATATTATAAGAATATTCTTAAAATATTCGGAATATATATATTCTTCTTGGTACATTTACAGATTATTCCTTACATATCCGATGCTGTCTGGGTATTGCGTACGACCTGGTGAATTTGTAATGTGCCTTTAAATGGTTGCACCTTATCGACTTCTATATTACCTAGATTTTCAATATCTTCGATATCTACAATAGAAATTAATATCCCAGGACAGTTAGTTATTAAAGCTCCAACGAGCTTAAGAAACGAGTCAATGTCACTGCCTTGTGCTACTACTCTGTCAGCTGTTCTTTTACATAGCCCTCCAACACCATCTGGTGCGCCCTTGCCATGCCCTGCTTCGGAATAATTCCATGTCATTTTTCGCAAGTTTGGGTAAAATTCCGATAGTTTTGTTCCCAAAAAGTAGAACATTGTTCTATTTCTATACTGCGTGGTGGGACTGTCGCTGATAAAGTGAAGTGTGTCAACATTATAATTTTTACACATGTGTGTGAAAATTGGTTTTAAATGTGCCCATATTGCCGGAACAGTAAGGAGAAGTGGTTCTGAAAGTGAACAGAAACATTCAGATTTAACCTCCTCAGCACACTCATTTCTAGTGTACACTACTACAGTATGCAGAGTCATCTGCTGACGCGAACCACCAAAATGAAATGCTTGAGTTTCCTCTGAATATTTTAGGCAATAATTTTCGCTGAAATCCATATGTATTACAGCTTCATTGTGCTGTAATGTTTGCTTCAAATCAATCAGCCGGAGTTTGATACACATTTATATTAAGTCATACGACAGATAATAGCATTAGAAAAGACATGTATTTCAGAATCGCAAAAATTCAGGGGATGAAGGTGTCTATAGCACCACTGAAATGCAAGAAAAATCGTAAAGAATCGGTCGGAGCTTGTTACACATTTATATTAAGTCAAACGATAGATTGTACCATGAGAAATGACATATTTTAAAAACACAAAAATCCAGGGGATGAGGATGCTTTTAGCGCCATTGATTAGCAAAAAATCGTAAAATATTAGCCAGAATTTGTTATACATTTATTAATAATAGGTTAGAGGATACAATTGGGATGAAAATCAAGCAAAATTCATCCTTATTTGCATTATTCGGACTACAAGTCAACTTACTTTCATCAGTACACAGTAGAATGGCGAGTACTTGGGATCTCTTGCAGATTTACTATTCATCGGTGCATTAATCTGTCGCTCTCTTCTGTCAACGAAATTTTGATTCTCTTATTGTGTGGACTTTTAGCCGGTTGCTAACCGTTGCCCAGGGTGTTCCACGAGGAGGTAATCCACACACACACACCCCTCCATATAGGTGTCTCCTACTTAAATACCACCAGACTCTTTTATCCGTATTAATTATTAAAGATGCTAATGGACACATCAATTTATGTTTTTTATTTATCTTTGGAGCGTAAGTCACAAATTAACAGTCTTGTTTATGATTTTTCAAGCTCATTTAAAATTTGTAAGTGTGTAAGGAATTGGGTATTCGTAGTTACTATCTTCGATGTTGTTCAGAATTTTATATTGTTCAGTTAAAGTTATGTCAGTTTCACTCAATCCATAATATGGGTAAATTAATTTGTGGTTCAGAAGTCCCAGTAGAACATAACATATAAAAGATTTGCCGGTAATTCTAACATGCTTAATAATAAATTTACAAATTTTCACTGAAGTATCGAAGTCTATAAATGGAACGGAATAATCCCATTTTAAATATTTGGCCAGGTCAGATGTTTCTCTGTATCTCCTGCTTTCATTGTTAGAGCTCCTTGTCTCATAAATATTCTGCAAATAATTTTTATAGTGAAGTACTATAAATTCAATTTCCAGTTCATTCAGTAATATACATCCGTGGGCTTTGGTTGACATAAAGGGATCGTCATTGTACGTTTTGCATAAGGAACACATATAAACGAAGTCTGAATTTTGTACCTACACCAGCAATAGACATTTTGGGTTCAATTTCAGAACATCCTTTTAAATGCAGCCATCTTTTACAAGTATTGCACTCCACATAATCATCTTTGGTACTATTTCCGCATTTTAAACAGCTACTAAACATATGTTCTGAAGTTAACAACAGTATGTTTTGAACAGTAATCCTAAACTGTTCGGGATCGAAAATATTTTCCATTGAAGAGATCATGAAATCATGTATGGTGTTAATTTTGGAAAATACAAATACGTAATAAATAACATAAATTCCACAGTTTATATTATCCGCATATTCTTGTTTGGGATACAGAGGTATACTTGAAATGTTCCATTTTTTAATGTTAAGTTTGTCATGTTTTTGTAACTGGTCTCTCGTAATGAAGAATTTTTTTATTTTCTTAAAAATGTCCTCTGAAACGGTATAGTTTTTACCCGGATTTAAAATATATATGGTATTTTCGGTAAGATCCAAAACGATTAATAACCAATGAACTTCATTATGGTCTTGTGGTATTAAGATGTATCGAATGTTTTGGAGAGGTTTTATGAACGGTTTAAATTTGGTATAATTTTTCGCCTGTTCACCAAATAATAGATGCAAAGAAACGGTATCAATATAATAAATGTCCGAACGATTTTTCAATAATGAAAAAGCCACTGCATCTATACAGTAGTCGGATGTCCACTTTTCCATTCCCCTTGGTTCATTTTTCAAATTGTTAAATACGGAAGCCAATGTTTTGTAAAATCAGAACTGGCCAAAGTTATAGTTTGTTCCGAATCTGTATATTTTCCCAAAATAAAATGTTGCTTCATAGCCAATGTCATATAAAAATTATTGTTGAAAAGCAAACCATTTTGAAGTGCTCTATCACCTGGTTTGTCGTCACAGCTCACGTCATTCTTTAAAGTTGGACTTTTTTCATTCTTAATTTCAATAGAAGGTTCATAACTTATGATTTCCTTTTTTTCTACTTTATCTTCTGGAACAATGGCATTTTCTGCAGTTATTTTTTTTATGTTCTTTTAATATAGAAATCCTTTTTTTTGGCAATTCTTCTCCACTTTTCTTTCTCTTCAGGATTATCAATTTCTCTCTTAATTTCTTCATTGGTATTAATTTTATTTTTCTTCTTGGGGACTCTTCCGATGTCTAAATCAATGTCTTTCAGTTCCGTTCTTATTCGGTTATGCACCTCCGATACAAACCGTCCAACTTTCACATTTGTTTGGCCACCAAGAATTTCTTTTTTTAAAATTTTATACCAGCATTCCACATTAGCATTACTGAATCGTCCGGTGTCTAATATGTCACTCCATAAAGGGGCAAAAGGCATAAGGCGGTTCAAAAGATACATGCAGAATTTCTCCGACATATACAAATTTTTTTCATCGACTTGTGGTGAAGTTTGTTCCATTTTTCTTAAAACTTTTTCATATATGCTAAAGAAGAAAATAAAAAATGGCGTCGTGGTATATGCACCCCTTACTATTTCATCGTCTATATCATCTTCAAAAGAAAAATCACTTTCTTCTCGTAATTTCAGGAAATAATCCGATTTTTCGTATGATTTTGACGCCAACTCTTTTATCGCTGTCTTAACATCCGTATTATAAAATGGAGTAGTCAACAGAATACAGATGTTTTCGAATTGAAACGAAAGTTCTTCTAATGAGGTACATTGCATTAACACTGCAACAGAATCAACAATTACATTCTTAATTTCATTTTTTTGCTTGATCGTAGAGACTCTGTTACAAATCATTTTAATGAAATGGGCACAGCAAAATTTTAATGTGATCATGAAAAATACTCTGGAATCATCCAAACAATTAGTAACAAATTTGTAACAAACTTTGAGATACGTGAACAATGTCATATCGTTAAAGGCTTGACACACTGATATCACTAAAGCGAAACTCCAATCTGTAACTATGACGTTAAAAATTGGCCACGTCTTGTTACACACAGTACGAACAAAATGTTTAAATTGTAATAGAAATGTGATTATTGTGGCAGAATCATGTTTGGAGCTGATTAGCTCCGCAACTGGAATGATTTTTCTGTTTAGGTTAATTACTAACGAATAGTAAAGTATACGATGCCCTTCATCATAAATAGTTGGGCGGATAACACTCCCCGTCGAATCAAAAAACGCATCCATTTTCTGTCCTTTCTTAATCAAAGTTTTGACTTGCTCCTTTGAAAATAAGTAAACAAGAGTTCTTCCGTTGGGAAATTGTATGTATCGATCGTCCTCTTTTTGATCTATGGCCCTTATCAACAAATCTAATAGCGCGTCTTTGTGTTTATCCTGCTCAGCAATTGCCTCTGACCTCGCCTTTTGATAAACGGGAAGTGAACGCAGATTTTGCCAATTTCCTTCGCGGATTACATCTGGATCAACTTTATCTATTTCTGTGCATCTGAATACGTTTGGTAATTGTGCTTTTAGTTTTTCTTTGGTTAGTTTTCTTTCCGTTCCTTTTAACCAGTACGAGTATTCTTCTGTGTGGTTTACGTCTCGTGAACCTTTAAAATATAGAAATACGTCCATATAACATTCACTAACTGCATACATAAACTTATAGTATCTGCACTCACTTTGTTTACATACTGCGTATTCTATCATCTGCAAAAGGCAACATTCTTGTTTTTTATTAATTCTGTGACCTTTATATATCAAAAGGCACAATATGTTATGAGACAACAGTTCTTTTTTCCAAAAATTACGTCTAATTTCTACATTTCGGAACAGATCTATGCCATTCTGGAACCGTTCAATTTTAATGTTAAGTAATATTTCAAATTTAAAGTTTTCCACTTCCGCCGTTAATTTGTTATCTACGAGTAGTTCTTCACTATTTTCTTTCGGATCAGTGTAACGTACAGTATTTTTCATAAAACATTCATTTGAGGATTCACTAGAGGACTTTAGCCGAAGTTTGGTCTCCCCCCACCACTTTTTGTGACCTTGACCGTGAAGGTGTATGCCGCTGTGGCGTGACCTTGAGCCGTAGCCGGTGCGTACCCTTGAAGCCGGGTTGCATTTGACCTTGAAAAGTACATTCGTTCTTTAAATAAACGGTAAAGTGGGGTGACTCTTTCCGTTTTGTGACGTAACAACTCTTCTCTATAAAAGAGAATAGGCTATCAGGGCAAGTATCATACTTAGTCTGATTCGGCTACAGTTAATAAGTGAGTAGTGCTGTGATCTTGAGTATTCCAAGTGAGTTAAATTCTGTAATATAATTATTTGTCATTCTTTCACTATACATAACCGTTCAAATATGAATACCAATATCAATTTATCAGCCCTTAATGAACGTATAATTGAAGACGTAGAGGTTTTAGAACAAAAACCCATTTCATCATTAACTTTAAATAAGATTTACGTCATAAAGAAAATGATGGTGGTTAATACACGGTTTGGTAAATCGATTTTAGTACATTTGTTTGATGAAGGTTCAAATAATACCTTCAAATCATTTTTACCTAAACGTATTGTAGAACTTTTAAGTGTACCTATTATAGATGAAATAAATTCAGTTGATGGTAAATACGCGTTGATTTATTTAGGTTAGAGTTCTCCCATATATATCGGTGCCAAATCGAGAACACTACTAAAATTCGAACTTATTTTTTAAATATGTTATCGAAGTTTCAAAACATTATCTAGTTAGTAAATAGAATATAGTAAAAGAATGGCTGTGGTAGAAATATTACAAAATATAATCTTTTTTTAGATTACTCATTATCTCACATCAAATCAGGCTTAGTTCTAGTAGGGTCTTGTCATCAAAGACTTGTACCACAAGTACTTCGATTCAATTTATTTACTTTCCATCTATAGCATCCATGTAAGTAATTTTATAATTAAAAAATATATATATGTCTAAATTTATTTATGTAATTTCCAGCTTTACTACAACCAACAAATATGTGGATGCAATATTCGGCACAAAGGTGGACAAGGGAGGAACATATTAATTCGGCCATTGATAGACTGTCTTGTAAACTGAGTGACCTAAGTTTGCATTCTCTACATTCTATGAACTATGATCTAAGTGTCAACTTCGATCCTGAACTAGTTGAACGTCTTAAGGTGGCCATTCCCTAGAAAGAGACATCCGATAGGGATATATTTACTATTTTTAGCTATAACTTTTTTTTATTAGTACGTATATTTAAAAAAACTATAAGAGTACCTAATTAGAACCATAACAAGACTATTACGATGAATTTTCACTCAATAATTTTAGTAGTTTGCAAAATAGCTCGATTTAAATTAAAAAAATATGTTAATCTTCCTATTTCGTAGATTTAAATCGAGCTATTTTGCAACCTACTACAATTATTGAGTGAAAATTCATAGTAATAGTCTTGTTATAGTTCTACTTAGGTACTCTTATATATTTTTTAAATATACGTACTAAGAAAAAAAAGTTATGGGCAAAAATAATAAATATTTCCCTATCGGATGTCTCTTTCTAGGGAATGGCCACCTTAAGGAAGATTCTGAAAGGTATAATGCCGGTGTTAACCTGTGTGGCAAATTTTCATGTGGTCTCTTAAATTTAGAAGAATTTTGCGAACAAATGGTACAAATGGTACAAATAGATTTAAAATGTTTTTTATATGATATAGAAAAATATCTACCTAAAAAAGTAATTTTAAAATGCCAACTCGAGCAATTTGATGAAGAAACTGTAGACAACTCAATTAGTAGTTAACCACTTATTGTTTTTTCATTTTGTATCGAAATATTTATAATAATAAATATGTATATTAAAATGTATTAATGAACTATATCTATTTTATTATAAGGATAAAATGAAATAAATGAAACACATTACTTGATCATACTTTTATTTTCCTATTCCTCTGATACATGTATAAAAAAAATGTTATTAATACTAAAAGATATTTATTGAAATTTTATATCTAAATCTACAATACATTTATTAAGATAATGAACGTTTGCAAGAGCACAATGACTATAATTGGGTTGAATATGTTCCATACATCTTGGTACAGTCAATGATTTTAGACTAGGTATGCAGGGGGAGCTGTCATCTAGGTCTATGATTCGATTCCATCTTAGATGTTCCAATAGAATGTTTTTCTTTAGTCTGCCTTTGCATAAAATTATAACATCCTGTGGTGATATATGACGTTCATAATTATTAGCTATATTTTGACAAAGCCGTAGAAGTATCGTCGGGAATTCTGACAGTTGAATATATCCATTACTCCATTTTACGCCACCGTGATAGTTGTTCTGTAGCCATCGATACTGATTCTGTTCCCCTCGGGTTAGCGATGAAAAAGGATATGGTGGCTTGAAAAGGTAATGTGCTTGCTGATTAGTGTTACAGCACAGCACAGCCAACTCTTTCACTGTAAACATATTTTCTTTATATTACAACCCTTGTAAGTCAACAATCAAAGTAGGGAATTCGTTACTTAATGACGCCATTATAATAGAAGATTTTTATTTAGCGCCGGCAAGTCCAGACTGAACTGAACCATCCAATGCACTATAGCTTAAATATGTATCGTGAAGTATAAGTGCATATACACGAGTTTGTTCGGGGAACTTCGTCTTTCGGGTTTCAAATTCTATCTTTATATCGACAGTAGACGATTTCGTTGCATCTGGTTGGTGAGAACAATCTATGACAAACAGTGTCGATTTTCTGAATTCTGCAAGATCCATCATAGGTTCACCCATATCTTTATCATAGTAACTACGCTGGAAGTTTTCATATGCATAGTAAGCTGCAGAGTCAAGTTTCTTATCGAAATTTAAGTTCCAACGCTCATAAGGAAATACTTCCGCATTTAGATATAGTCGAATATTATTAATATCCGCATGTATAAATTTTGTCACATCTTTGCTTCTATCATCGGAATGACTATTGTTTTGAAATCCAATAATTATGTATCGAGGTCTCTCAAGACTGTTAGTGGTTTTAACGGCCCAGACATCTGAAGCAGTATCGCGCAGAGTAGGTAGCTCATAGAGATCCCACATACGGTAAGCCATCTTAACTCTAGCATTATTACTACTTTTATTAATTCTGTTTAATAGTTTAAGCTTTTGTCTATCCTCAGGCATAATATGTCTAATCTTCCATTCAATTTTGTTAATTTCTAAATCTGCATCAACTTCCCCAATGTAGGAATCTTTGAAGGAACGAGCTATTATTAAAATTAATTCCTGCTTCACATTTAAAATACCTTTGGTGTAGTCTTCTGCAAAACCCATAAGGTATTTAAGGGGTGGTCTACCACTAAACACATGGCTAGTAATATCTAAAATATCTTGTTTCTGTTCGCTGAGGCCCCAACCAGTAGTTAATAGTGATCGCAGATGTGTTTGCCCATATGATACCATAGTCTTCATTGTGGTAGTGATGCCAGGCTTCCTAACGACGGCCACTTGCTCACCGCCCATTTCATATCTAATCTCTTCAAAGAGGAAAGCTAAAGCATTATTGGATAAATAACACCGCTTGGTAACATCGTTAGGTGTAAATTTCCCTTCTATATAGATGTAACTTTCTGCAATATCGAGTATAAGGTCTTGAAAATTGATAGGGATACGTATTTCATCGGAGTTTCTATAATATGGTGACCCGTACGGCTTGTATGTATGCTCGTGTAAACTGAGAAGTGACTGATCAAACACAGGTTCGTCGAACACTTCGAGTTTTTCACTAGATGTAGTAACTGTCATTATTAGTTAATTTTCTCTCAGTTTTAATCCAATAGATTGAAGAAATGCACGGTCCTTTGCCGACAATCTATGTCTTAACTGTTTAAGAGGTATACGCTGAATGAATCGGTTTCTACAATCACCCTTCTTTTTATCGTTAAACACTTTATATCGGTAATGTGCCAATCTTTCCTGATTATATCGAAAACCCATTTCTTTTGCTCGAAATATTAAAATTGTTTTAATTCTAGCTTCACAAAAATCTTTTCACCTCGAAAATTAATTAAATCTCCGTTGTCATCCAATATGCGTACAGTAATGTTGTCGATAAACTGGCGTCCTTCAGGTTTAACAGGCAAATATATGATGTTAGCTGGCTCCCTGGTAAGTTTGAATCCAGGTTCAACATCAATATCAAACTCGAAGAGTGTGTGGGATTTAAGAGCATTCAGATACGCCCCGGAAATGATGTTGCAATCTACACGTATCATTCTTACTTTCATTATATCAATGGGGAGTGTCGATTCGTGAGTCTTGTTTGGTGCTAAATATGTCGGTTCAAATCCCAACAGACTACCAATAGAGTTTGCTTGTGTAAAGTCAATTCCGTATTTTGACCGAATCTCACATTTCATTGTATTGTTGTTTGCTCGCAGTTGAAATAATTTTTCTTTTTCTTCATTTTTGTTAGTTGGCATAACTTTCAGTATTGCATTATATATTTCATCAATTTCATAGACTCCGTACGGTATGTGGATAAATGTGGGAGCTACTTTCGGTGAAGTCCTATAGCAAAAACCATTGTTTGTCTCATCTATATTAAATATAGAATTGTATGAATAAAATCCGGTTATTCCCAGACCATATCGACAGCTCATATCTAGTTCAATCGGGGGATAAAACTCTGCACTGAGCACGCTTGAGCGGCTTGATAAAGTGAAAGTGCGTGACATGACTGATGTTTTTGGAGATTGTGTGTGCCTTTATTGCGATTTGCAGCAGTAGTTGTGTATTAATCTTCTTTTTTTGGGCGGTGATGGAGATAGATTCATATCATTATTTGACGCCACGTTCACCCCGTCCACTTTACAGTAGCAGCAAAATATTTTTCGAGGGGACGGACCATCGTTAACATCAACATTATTTTCGCCTTCAGGAGAATAATGTTCTTGACAGTACTGGTATTTTAAAATATCAATGTCATCCTGAAGATGTTTGGGTAGTTTATCCCACACTAATGCAATTTCATAAGGGGCGCATGCAATCATTACTTCTTTAGGCATATCTGAAAGTTGCTGTTTACTCATCTTCAACAAGCTGCGTAGTCTAAAGAAAGCAATCAATGAGTGGCCCATCCGTTTAATTGCCTCTCGATCCATCGATGGGGTCACAGATGCCATTTGGATAGTTTTATTTAACTTTCGAAGAAAGAAACTTTAAGCACAAATGGCCACACCACACTGTGTTGAAATTTTGTTGACGCTCATAATTGTAGTAGATTTTATCCGTAAACGTTGAACCATTGCGCAAGTACAGAATTAATTCTCTTGGTGGGGGTAAATCGCCAAAACTATCGAAATATGTGACCAAACTACCACGTTTTTTATATGCCACCCAATGTGTTCCCGGGCCATCTATAGTATCCAAATTTATGATGGCGGATTCATTACGATTTGGCCCGGAATTTGGTAAAGTATCGCGCATAAATATACCCCGAAAATGTGGCACCTTCATCTTCTCAGCATAATATTTAAGATCGATATTGGTGAGAGATTTTCGAGGCAGTGTGTCTAGTAGTTTTTTGAACTTTGTGATTTTAGATAGAGGCCCAATCCCTTACGATATGGTTTCAAATATAGTCCCTTGCCACTTTTCCCAACAGCAATTGCCTCCATATGTCTATTATGGCGGTTTGTTTCTGCCAATTCCTCTCTGCCTTTTTTCACGTCATTTATAGCCTTGGCTAAGCCTACTGCAGAGCCTGCTAAACTACCTAACGCCGATAAACCAGCAAAAATAGGTATTAAGGGTAGAATTCCACCAACTTTCGGAATCGGTATTATGCGAGGTGTACGGATATTGCGTTTTCCTCCAGCTGATCTCATGTGTCGTCGTGCAGCTTGAAGCGCTACTTGCATAACTTTTCTAGTATCCTTAGCTACAGATCGCTTACCACCGGCTTTACGCAGATCATCACGTACCTTGCGTACTATTCCAGCCCCGAATGCTACCTCTCTAACATTATTCTTCCTGCTTTTATTCTTCTTTTTAGTTATATTTTTTCTTTTTGTAGCACGAGATGTGGTTGATTTACATCCCATACCAAGACGTTGTTTTCCCTTCATTATAGTCGTAACCAACCACGCGGCAGCCTTTTCTTTTAAACTTGCCTCTTTGGATTTAACTCGATTCCACGCAGCTTGTTCAAGTTGATAGTCTGCTCTATGTCGGGCTGATAAATCGTTCGAGTTTTGATCGTATGCAATATCGAGCTGCTTGCATGCAGCATCGAGTTTGTTTATACCTGGATCGCCTCGTGCTAATCTTTTTTTTAATTTAGTACCTGGACCACAGTACTGGTAACCGCCGGGTAAATGTAGTTCAAATGGAAACTTATTTATTAGAGAATTAACTACCCCCTTACCGACCTTTAAAAATCGGCTGTTCTTACTTGTGTGCTGCTTGACTAACAACATTTAAATAACAATTGTAATGCATACATCTATTTATATAGTCTTCAACCGTGCTACGATGCGCATTGTGAAGTAGAGCCAGAATTTCCCTATAGAAAATTTAGATGAAAAAGTTGGATGTGGATTGCAAATTGAATCGCGTCACGGGCCATTACTTCCATCAACTGTTCGTGGACTACTTATCGGCCCGAGTAACTGGTAAGACGAACTTGATGATATCTTTGCTTACCCACCCCCTTGGATTACGTTTTGAAAATGTATACCTATATTCAAAGTCCTTATATCAACCCAAGTATGAGTTCTTACGCACCATACTATCACCGATTAAGGGATTAGGGTTTTATACATTCAGTAATAATGCGGAAATAGTACAACCGTCTGATGCCAAGCTCAATTCTATTTTTATATTCGATGACGTTATATGTGAAAAGCAAGACGTAATTCGTGCATTTTTCTCAATGGGCCGCCATAGAAATGTAGACTGTTTTTATCTCGCACAGACATATTCTCGTGTAAGTAAACAAATCGTAAGAGACAATAGTAATTTTTTAGCTGTATTCAAACAGGACGAAATGAATTTGCATCACGTTTTCTCTGATCATGTCTCACCAGATGTATCTTTTAAGCAATTTCAAGAAATGTGTGCAGAGTGTTGGAAAGACAAGTATGGTTTTCTTGTAATTGACAAAGATAGAGATGTGAATGAGGGGAGATATAGGAAAGGACTTGATAGTTTCATATATCCATAAAGTATAACAATTAAAGTTTCAATCCACCTGTGGACAGCGTCGGGACTACTTCGTTGAGGTTAGACATTGGAAAAGAAAATGAAACACCATAGCAATATCGATGGAGACATGGCAAGGGAGGTAAACCTCAAACGGCAACTAGTTGAAGCTACTGATTCTGTGCGTAAAAAATTTAATTCACTGAAGAGTAGAAATGTTGAGAGTCAATTAGCACTTGAGAAGATCTATGAACCCATAACAAAACCTTTAAAAGTTATATCATCTGCCTCACAAGTAACCAGGCACCGCCAACACCGACACAAAAATCAACGCAATCTCGAGGTAGTCTTAAAGCTAGTACAAGTTCTCTTAACGCGACATCTGAAAGTAGCAGCGAAAATGGGGAGAATAGTGCAGCTGAAGCATATTATATGGAAACACCACCAAGATCGTCGTTAATGAGTACCCCAGGCTCAGAAAGATCCATTGGTAGTGTAGAAGAGAAATGTGCTGTAATCAAACAACATCTAGAAAATGTAAAGTCCGGCAACTATAAATATGACACTGTATACGGTGTTCGTCTAGACCCCCATACAGGCAAACTGCAAATGGGTAATGTCGAGGTGCGGTTTTATAGTGGGGATATTACGTTGTGGAATGGTAATAAGTCTCTAGGAAGGTATTCTGGCAGTCCTAAGTTGTACGATGTAATATTTTTGAAGTATCCATTAGTTCTACGCAGCGATGAAGTATCTCTTTTTGACGAGGAGTATCAAATATATGGCGAAATATTAAAAAAGACGAGAGCAGCATATAAACACTATATCAAAAAGGGTTTGAATAAAACTAAATAGAGGAAATTCAGTGATATTATAAAACCACTAACATCTTCTACAGTAACGACGAGATCCAGAACTGGTTTGGGCTTTCCGCAAATGCCACTTCAGAAAATATACAATAGTAAAGGTGTCGACTATGTTTATTGGAATAAGCCAAAAGAGTTGGTAGATCGTCTACGTCTGCTGTATAGCTCAAAAATGGCAGGTAACAGTGGTGTTAATAATGAAATAATTAGTTTGTTGGAGGAAATGAGAAGAAAAAATAATCTATTAACATAATTATAATGGGGAAGTATAATATACTGTGAAATGCTTAAATCAGATCAGATGTAATTAGAAATGCTACCTGGTCACAACACAATTGATAAATTTGGACGCAGAAGAGGCCGCGCTAATAAATCATTAGTCGTGCGTGGTCCACCAGGTCTTGGCTTTAAGCTAACTACAGATAATCACTTCGATATTCAGAATAAACTTTTAAAGAACATTGGAGAACCGGTAGATAGTCAGGATGGGGTAACACGTAACTATGTTGAAGAGCGACTTACTACCTTCTTTGCAGACATCCGCAAGGCTATGGATGAGGCCACTAACTTAATTATTACAGCAATGGAAAAGTATGTTAATGGTCAAGTTTTGTTAGCTGTTGCTACTGCAAAAACTTATGTAAATAAGGAAATTCCGAAAAAAATTGATAAAGGAAATGTACGGGTTGTTGCAGAGATGAAAAAGTATATTAATGAACAAATACGAGCGAATATTGATAAGGAACATAAAACAGTGGAAAATTCAATTTCTCAGCAAGCTAGAGAGCTTCAGAAAATAATTGACAAAATTAATAAATTAGAAGAATTAACTTATTAGAAATTAGTCTATCGGCAAACATGTAACAGCTTAGTGTATTCTCTGCACACCCATTCGATCCAATAAGTTAACATGGAAATCAGTGCTACAAAGAAGGCCATTGTGCAGGAACTGCACAGGTTACCCCGAAAAAATTTTCGTAGAAGAACAATCATCAAAGGGTATGCGGATTTATGGCAAATGGATTTGGCTGAAATGCAGCCATATGCGAACCTTAATAAAGGCTATAGATATATCCTCGTAGTGATCGACTGCTATTCAAAATATGTGTGGACAAGACCCCTAAGAAATAAAACGGGTATAGAAATTACGAAGGGTATGCGGAGCATTTTGCAAAAATCAAACTACTCACCTAAGAATCTTCAAAGCGATCAGGGTACGGAATTTTACAACAAAAACTTTTCCACTTTAATGAAAAAGTATGGCATTAATCATTACTCTACATATAGTACGAAAAAAGCAGCAATTGTGGAGAGAGTGATACGAACATTAAAAAATTGGTTATATAAAGAATTCTCAGCCAGAGGTAAATACAAATGGTTCGATATTCTATCCAACGTCACAAAAAAGTACAACAATAAAGTACATCGAACTATTGGCATGAAACCTGCTGACGTTAAACCAACCACATGTTTAAATGTGTATAATCACAGGATTGCTTTAAAACCCAAGTTTAAGGTTGGTGACATAGTTCGAATAAGTGCATACAAAGGTGTATTTGAAAAAGGTTATACAATTCCTTTTTCAACTGAACTTTTTAAAATTGTGAAAATAAACATAACGAACTCAACAACTTACCAGCTCGAGGACATGCATGGACAACCAATCAAAGGATGTTTTTATGAAATGGAGTTACAAAAAACTAAGTATCCCGACATATATCTAGTGGAGAAGGTTTTAAGAAAGAAAGGGAACAAAATATTTGTCAAATGGCTTGGACTTTCCAATGAACACAACTCTTGGATTGACAAAATGGATGTTGTGTAATTTAATAAATGTAAAATATGCATAATCGATTTATATATTTACTTATGTATCAGTAATATGGAAATAAAATATGTATACGATATTAATGTGTTTTATTTAAACGTATAAAATTCATTGTTGAATTGCTTTATTTCACTGTAACAGTATTTAGATTTTATATTTCGTTAAGTTAAAGAGAAGAAAAAAACAAATTAATATAAATATATTTTATTTTAAGCAAAATATGTAAAAATACTAATTATTGTAAACAAAAAAAAATTCTGCATGAAATCCCACGCCTTAACATTCGAATTTCTCGATTCCAGGACACCAGCATTTTCTATTGTGATGCAACATATCCACATAATAGTGACCGACATTTTCGCACAATAGTTTATCATGTCTACACGCGCTGCATATATTATTCCAGCAATTGCTCCCGAATTTATCACATGCCATACACCGCTGCCTTAATGGATGGTCCACCATGCAAACACCACAAACATCTCTGATTATTCCGAAGTTGCTGCGAGCCAACATTTGAAGACATTTACGACACTGACGTTCCCCAGCTTTTCTTCCTTGGAACCTCTGAATTGACACAGGATTCTCCCTTACACAAATTCCACACAAGCCCGTACATGGATTGATATATTCCTTCGGCCAGGAAACGTAGCAGTTATGACACACCATTTGGTCATTCATTCTAAAAGGATATGCTGCAATGGTTGGTTTTGACTGCCACTCTTTTGGAAAAGGCATTTTTAATACTTCTTAATACTTTACAATATGTACAGTATGAAAGCAGAATAATAACTGTGCTCCTCATCGTGTTCATTCTCATTTAAGTAGATGCTGAGGGCGCTGACGTCAGAGATGACATGACGTCATCAACTGTATATATAAACGAGGAGGTGACTCGATACAAGTCAGTTGATTTTCAACAATCATCAGTTCCAGTAACTATAATTCTGTTCTGTTTGCGATGGCTGCTCAACAAAATTTTATGGCAAGTGCACCAATTGGTTGCATAAATCATGAGTTTCTGGATTGGCTAGCAGAAGTCGACCTAATAAATAATGAATGGGGTGACGACTTAGATGCTGATGATGCCCTTGGAGATGTCGTGGCAGAGCCTGAAGGAGATGTCGTGGCAGAGCCTGAAGGAGACGTAAGTGAAAGTGACGAAGAGGATCTAGGCAGCGACAATGAAGGTGATGCGGATGCGGAGGAAATAAATGTTCCCATTGGAGATGGTGTGGGTGAAGAACAGGAAGTCGTCCACCAGGATATCGATATGGACGACAATGGTATCGTGGCTGACGTGTCAGACGATGAGGACGAGATAGAGCAGACCCACAGATATCTCCAAAGAGGGAACGCTACAGAAGAATTATTTTGCACCACCATGGCGTACGTAGCTGTGGATGTACGAGGTGGTGCAGAATACCTCCTTTGTTACCCGTGCTACATCACATACCAGAGACGTGTCGATCGGTCACTCCATCGACACTTCGATATACACAGCACAACGCGATTAGCAGACGGTGTAACGGAGGAGTGCAAATGTTGCAGAAATCCTCTGCATCAAATACGACCTCTCGAAGTATGCAATATATGCAATTGCAATTATAAAAAGACCTGAGTTGTAAATATGTAAATAATTAAGTTAGTTTAGTTATGTTAGTTTAGTTATGTTTTATTTTATTGTAAATATATATATATTTTTACTTCCTTTTATACTACTTTTTTTTCTAAATATACTTCTTTTTTTTGTAAATAAATATTTCTGTTATATGAAAATGTCGTGTTTTTTTTTACATCTTGTAAAGTCTAAAAAAAATAAGATATAATTTAAAATATCTGTCTATGTGGTGGAAATGCTGCTATGAAAAAAATAATCTGTGTATAAGAAACAGTCTACCACCTCACTCTTAATGTACGTTGTGGTGGTTGAATGGCACTAGTATAAAATGAATATGGGGTTGGTATAGGCTAGACTGCTATAGTAAAGCGATATTATGCTACTCAAGTGAAGACAAATGTACTAATTTCTTATTATGTAAGTCAATTTACCCCACTTTATTTTGCACTTAACATAGAGAATAATAAACAAATAATTTCTTAGAATCGATATATTTATTTACATAAAAAAAAACATTTGTATAAATTATTAATTACAAAAATTAAATATCCTCATCATTCATATATTCTTGATCGGATACCTCGTCACTATCATAGTCGTCCTCATTTGGAATGGTCTCCAGACTCCAGAGTGACGGTGACCGATCCATCGACCCCATGGGCTCCACTCTACTGTCTCCACAGTCCTCGGTCGTACTATCAGGCACCTGTGGGGTGTCCTCAATAGCTTCCAATGATGGTAGCTGTGGTGGTACCCATCGTAGAAGCAACTCTATCCAATAATCTGGTTCAATAGGATCACTGCTGGACGACACGGTGGGATCTTGAATCTCAGTATTCATGGTGAGAGCTCTCTAATACAGAACTGATAAAGAATAGAGGATTCTCTCAGTTTTAAGTATGTCAGTTTACCCCCACTTTCTCTCCCACGTTTACGATAGTGGTGGCGACGGCAATGTTACCATGAGAAAAATCCGTATATGATGAACCTAGTACCCACAATTCTTGCAAATGTTGGTTATAATAGAGTGGGGGTCCATTTATATAAGAAACTCCTCTCATCATGTTTCTCAGTTAAACTGCAAAGTTGCAAGAAATGGCTGCTCAAGACAATACAATAAGTTCCAGCGACTGCGCAGAGTCGACAATGCCATTCTGGGAATACGAATACAGAATGGCCATGGAGTATAGAGATAACGGTAACATGCCAGACAGCAGTTCAGGCAAATTTTACGAAAATTTTCAAATACGTCACATAAAAGTAGCACGTCTGTGGTTAAATAAATATCTGAATAAGACCCCAAACTGTTACACTCAAACAACCTCCACACATTTTGAGCTCTTTCGTAATCTTCGTCTGATATGTGTGTTTCATTTAGGTTATCGTAAAATTCTTCTTTCGAAGGCAAATTTTGATTATTTAGCTTCTCTAAACTATCTACAAAGCTATATGGAAATACGCCTTTCCGCCGCATTAAATTAAATTTTACGTCATCAGCACAAAAGTTTCTAGTCATAGCCATTTGATCGTCTGATAAATTTTCTCCTAAATGCTGTAGTGATGCTGACATAAATTTGAAACTATCAATGAATCGTAATTTTAAAAATTTATTTTTATTTTCTCCCTTGCTGTTAACATAATCATGCATGTAAAGGTGTTTTGTGAAAGATATATATTTCTCCTTGTTTTGTGGTATTACTTCAATTTTATCTTTATGTGCACACAACTCTTTGACAAATAGATGTGTCATATCCACTCATATTGTGAAATATAACAGGGATAAAATTTGGAATTTTATAATTTAAATTACAGATAGAATGAGCAGCACCGAATCTTATTTTACCAGTTATGTGGCAATGATCTTTCACTTTTACGTCACCTTCTTTAAAGGGTTTCTCACATATACCGCAAACGGTTGCATTGTTAAAATTTTCTATCTCCGATGGTGTTAGAGGAGCCATTGGTGTTACATCTTTCAAATATGTATTATAAATTTCTCTTACATCACATTCTATACGTGATACAAAAACCTTAGCAGCATCAGATTCTCTATATAGTTCAAACTTGGAAAGGGAATTATCAAAAGAACATTTTATGAAATATGCGAAAGAATACGGCTCATGAATGAAGGTTTTGTTAGTGTAAGAGCACTGAGGATTGGGCTCACACGTGTTTATTGGTTTAAGAATTGATTCAAAATCAGCATATACTACGAATTGTACTTGCATTTGCTTTTCAAAATTTTCAAATTTTAATATATTTTCCGGTACCTGTTTTCCATATTTATCAAGCCGAAATTGTGTCGATGGTGTTGTTGTATAAATATGATTACAATCATTTTTCTGATGAAGCATTAACTGGCGCTCATTGCTAAAATACAGCAAACATCCGTCACAGAAATATTTTTTATGTCCGTGAGCAGAAATTTGATGTGAAACTAGCCCAGATAAATTCTTTATCCAACAATAGTGAGTTTTGGCACAGTCTATTGAACAATGGTGATCTTCATCACATTCCGAGAAAATTAATAACAAATTAACATGCATACGTAATTTTTTCTCAGAGTAACGCAAAGGTCCGACAACATCATACTTTATTCTATTATTCTCAAATTTCTTTTCTAAACCATATACGTTAATCGATATATTATTCAATTCTTCAAATTTAGAAATATCGCGCAATTTAACTGGAAAATCCATACCTGTCAAGTTTAAAACTCTTGAATAATGCGGATAAGATGACATGTCAGATGTATGACCATTTGCAGGATACAGTGCTGAAGTTAGAGCCCAAGCAAAGCAGCATTGATCCTGGTTTTCTATATTCACTACGGCCTTTTTGTTTTCTATGTACTTTAGTAGTTTAATATATGATGAACCACGTAGTGGACTGTACTTATTCACATTTATTTCAACAAATTTTATTTCCTCAAGGGCCCACCCTAAAAATAATATGCAGTTATTAATCATTATTCTACACTTCGATAAATATTTACGTACCGGAATCGCGTTCTTGGAACTCTGTAGTTTGGGCAACCATCATATCCACAAAAGTATCGAGAAAGCTGCCTAAATCCATACCTTGATCCAAAATTTTATTGCAGGTGTTAAATGATTTCATTTCAGACACTTCTTGAGTTTGCAATATGTATCTGGCAAATGTCTCCATGTTTATCTTCACTATTTTGTGAAGCATCAGGACTTCATGCAATAAATCCAATACTTTATGTCTAATTTCGTTGAAAAACATTATATAGTCCAATTTTTCATTTTCACTATGCACTCGGTAACTTATTATTCTATATTGGAAAGCACTTCGGACAATTTCTACGCCATTCATCAAAGGTACACACGAATTTGTTCTATGCTGCAATGTCCTCTTATGAGATTTCACCTGTCTAGCTGTTAGAGTCACATTACAGCTGTAACACGTTTGCAGATTTGTAGATGTCGAAGGAGTTGAATCTAATTTTGGTTGTTTTGCCACAGGCCCATTATCATTTATATTTTTACATGACTGTCTCTGATGACGTCGCATATTATCACCTCGCGTAAAACTAGCACCGCAAGTACACGTATACATCTTGGATACTTTACTGAAGGAATCTAACTTTAAGAATGATAATACAGACTCCTCTCGCTCTTTTATAGCGTTCTGCTACGCCACAAAGCCTTCCCCCTCTTCAATTACAAAACATACCTTTCGAGGTCAAATGGAGTGGTGCAAGTCGAACTCAACAACTGCCAACGACCTTTCAAGGTCAAGCTTTACAACAGAACTTTTCAAGGTAAAATGCAACTCGACTTCAAGGACACGCACCGGTTACAGCTCAAGACCACGGAGCGGCCTCCACGTTCACGGCCAAGGTCATGAGGACTTTTCAAGGTCAAATGCAACCCGGCTTCAAGGGTACGCACCGGCTACGGCTCAAGGTCACGCCACAGCGCCATACACGTTCACGGTCAAGGTCACAAAAAGTGGTGGGGGGAGACCAAACTTCGGCTAAAGTCCTCTACTCTCATCCTCTGAATTTCTGCGATTCTGAAATATGTAACATTTCTCTTGCTATTATCTGTCGTTTGACTTAATATAAATGTGTATCAAGCTCCGGCTGATTTTGTACGATTTTTTTTCCTTTTTAGTGGCGCAATAGACACCCTCATCCCCTGAATTTTTGCGATTCTGAAATATATGTCATTTCTCATGCCATTATCTATCTTATAACTTTATATAAATGTGTATCAAACTCCGGCTGATTTTGTACAATTTTTTTTCCTTTTTAGTGGCGCAATAGACACCCTCATCCCCTGAATTTTTGCGATTCTGAAATATATGTCATTTCTCATGCTATTATCTGTCGCTTGGCTTAATATAAATGTGTATCAAACTCCGGCTGATTTTTTATGATTTTTTTTCCTCTTTAGACACCCTCATCCCCTGAATTTTTGTGATTCTGAAGTATATGTCATTTCTCATACCATTATCTGTCGCTTGACTTAATACAAATGTGTATCAAACTCCGGCTGATTTTTTACGATTTGTTTTCCTCTTTAGTGGCGCCGTAGACACCCTCATCCCCTGAATTTTTGCGATTCTGAAATATATGTCATTTCTCATGCTATTATCTGTCCCTTGGCTTAATATAAATGTGTATCAAAGTCCGGCTGATTTTTTACGTTTTTTCTCCTCTTTAGTGGCGCCATAGACACCCTCATCCTCTGAATTTTTGCGATTCTGAAATACATGTCATTTCTCATGCTATTATCTGTCCCTTGGCTTAATATAAATGTGTATCAAAGTCCTGCTGATTTTTTACGATTTTTTTTCCTCTCTAGTGGCACCATAGACACCCTCATCCTCTGAATTTCTGCGATTCTGAAATATGTAACATTTCTCATGCTATTATCTGTCGTTTGACTTAATATAAATGTGTATCAAGCTCCGGCTGATTTTGTACGATTTTTTTTCCTTTTTAGTGGCGCAATAGACACCCTCATCCCCTGAATTTTTGCGATTCTGAAGTATATGTCATTTCTCATGCTATTATCTGTCGCTTGGCTTAATATAAATGTGTATCAAACTCCGGCTGATTTTTACGATTTTTTTCCTCTTTAGTGGCGCCGTAGACACCCTCATCCCCTGAATTTTTGCGATTCTGAAATACATGTCATTTCTCATGCTATAATCTGTCGTTTGACAATATAAATGTGTATCAAACTCCGGCTGATTTTTTACGATTTTTTTCCTCTTTAGAGGCGCCATAGACACCCTCATCCCCTGAATTTTTGCGATTCTGAAATACGTGTCATTTCTAATACTATTATCTGTCGTATGACTTAATATAAATGTGTATCAAACTTCGGTTGATTTTTTATGAATTTTCATAATGATGATAAGGTGTATTCATCCCCCTAGGCCCCGGCAAATTTATAAAATTTATATTGTTTCTTCAGTTATGACCTTGTGTTTAAAAACATTTTACTAATATCTATTACTATAGCTGAGTGCCTGACAAACTAGTAGGTAAATTATTTATACTATGTATTTTAAAATAATTAGAAAATTCACCCCCTTGTGATTTATATTCACCCAATATTCACCCTGCAACCTTTTAAACAATTTCACAATCTTGCAAATGAACATTACCTCAATCTTAGACTAGGAAAGATAGATTATCTTTCCTACTCTAAGACCTCAATGATTACAGCAATTTTAATTTAATATGCATTACTTAACTGGTCCACTCTAAAAATTCGATTCTCATTTCTGATTCTGTCTTCGACGAGATGTTTTGTGCAAAGGTAATTTTTAATAACGCGGCTAATAGATTTTTCTCTCAGTGTAGGATTTGAATAAATTTTACCATAATGGCGAATATTTTTGAATGTCAGTAGCTAGCCGTCGGCACTTCCATCGGCCGAATGGTCCTTGCGATCGCGTAATCTAAATTGCAAATATACAGTCGGTCACCGTCGGTGTGTACACGGTAGAATTAGTCTTCCGCGTGGTCTCCCACGATCCTTCCGCGCCGCATTTCACCATCTTAAGTGTGTCGCACTGTATACAGGGTGCCCCAATAAAAATTCCCAGGCCGGATATATTCTAAACGAATAGAGATGTTTTAATTCTGTAAAAGCCAATTTCTAGAGCATAAAGAGAGCTACATTTTGAATATAATTGTTTTTAATATCAGTATATAGATGGCGCTGTGCTCCAAATAAATATTTCGATGGGAGAAACTTTGAAATGGGGTTTGTGTGAAAGAAAATGCATTGCTAAGTAGATTATGTTCTAAAAAAAAATACCATAAAAGTAACCATTTTCGAGGTATTTGCGTCCAAATGCTTGGCATTTGCCAATATTAAATAATTGTAATCTCTTCAACATTTTAGTCCTTGAAGTGGGACAATCTATTTAATTTACAAATTTTAGAAGACAATATTGAAATAATTTTTCATACAATTGCTTTATTAGGTTAGATTATAATTAAAAATATTTGATATCTAGTGAGTATAATAACCATTATATCTTGTTATAAATTAAATACAATTAGAGTTACCTTTGGAATAATATATAGTTTTGACATTTCTCAATTTCAATCACATTTTCTTTACTGGTGTGTCAATAGAACTGTATTATTGTACCTTATTATTGTTTTCTTTGTGAATATTTATTATTAAATATGATTTCTCATACAAATGAAGATAAATTAAACACGATTTTAATTTATGGGGAATGTCGTAAAAATGCTTCTAGAGCTGTAAGTTTGTGTTCTAATTTGAAAAATTATGGAGGTTTTAAGAAACCAAAAACAACAAGAAGGAAAAGAACTGCAACTGATGAAAATATTGCATTGGTATTACATCAGGTAGAAAATGACCCAAACATGTCAGTACGCAAGTTGACGAAATAAACATGCATTGCACATTCTACCTGCCACAGAATTCTTATAACAAACAAATTTTTAAGTGGAGATTAGATTTTTTGGTGCAATTTTCAATTCTCTTAGAAGAAAATCCAAATCTTTTAGGTATTATGTGGAGTGATGAAAGTCGATTGCACAACAATGGAGTAGGGGAAAGGGGGGGATAGTTGATCACACTTTTGGTTTTTTGGCTTTACAATCTTACACATATATTTTTACTTTATTTAATTATTTGCACGATATTTTCTAAAGGAATATCAATATACTTACAAATACCTGGAAATTAAAAGTAATGTTTAATTGTTTAAATAAATATTTTCTCTTAATAAGATTATGAACAAGTATCCCCACGTAGAGGGGAGACTTGATCAGACGCATAGGGAGACTTGATCATATAAGGGGAGACTTGATCACTGTAGGTTTCTGTTGCAAATAACTCTTAAATTAATGGATAATAAACTTTATTATGGAGAACAAAACTTTAAAAAAATTAATATCATTTATACTGAACAAAAATGTCTTCATTATGCCATTTCAAAAATGTCCAAAGGCTTCATAAACGTATAATACATTCTTTCTCCTCTGAGGGAAATGCTGGGCTCAGGTGTTATTCCCATTATTTGCTCGAACGTAATGTCACTGACATCCGTGTCCACCAATGAGAATATTTTTTTGCTCGCGTCTAAACATTTTAATGAAACCACCCGACATTCCCCATCTTCATCATCAATATTATCGATTAAGCACAGGTATTTAAAGACAGAAGTGAGTCTTTTGCCTCCCTTAAATTGTACAATTGCAAATTTACCTTTCTTTAAAGTATTTTTATTTACAGGTAGTAGCTGTTCAAATTCTTCTTCTATATCTTCATTTTCTGAATAATCTGTTTCAGCATACGAAGCTTCTTCACTCACATCGGAAGATGATGACGAAGATCTAAAAACTTTTTTTTTACTTTTTCTTTCTTATTCTCGATTTTGGCCAGCTGTGTAATGGCTCTTTTCTTTGCATTTTCTTCTTTCTTCCTTTTCTTCTCTTCTCTAAGTCTTAATTCAATTTCAATGTTTGTTTTAATGGGTGTATCTGTTAGAACTGCTGATTTAAGTTTCCTTCTACCTTTCTTTGATTGTATTTTTGGCCCTGCTTTTGGGAAAGGTAGCACTTGCTCAGGACTAACAAGAAAACTTACCGACATTGGTGTACTCGGCTTAGCTACTGCTTCCACAGATTCCTGGTCCTCAACCTGTCCTGGGTTGTTTTCACTTGTTGACGTGTTTAAAGCTGACCTTGGATAAGTATTGTCAATCTCTGCATTAAGTTCACACTGAACTGGTTCTTCCTGTCGATTCGTTAAAAAGGATGATAAAAAATCTTCCTCTTTAAAAATTGATCGATTAAATGGATGTATTACGGTATTTCTAAAGCCGCTTATAATATTTGAAGCAGTCATAGCAACGGGAAAAGCTTTGCCAATAATTTGAGAAACATAAATCGTGATGGTCCTGCCTGGGTGCTCCCTCATCCACTCATTTGCAGCAACATCAGAAGCATTTTTAAATGAGGAATAAACTGCCACATCTAAAGGCTGCAGTCTATGGCTGCAGTGAGGCGGTAAAGTTAGTAAAATTATACCATTGCTTTTGCAAAAGTCTAATGTTTTAATTGAGATATGGTTGTCCATTATAACCAGAACCTTCCTATCTTGTGAACATCGGACATGAGCAAAAAAATGTTGCATATAGGTTGCAAGAAGGTGTAAACCGTCATCCAGCCTGATAGGTTAGCTGTTCCAGCTGAATCATGTGGAGCTCCCGTGAGCATCATTGGTTTAAAATTTTTCCTAGGAAAAACCATAAACGGTGGAATGCTTCTTCCAGAACCACTAATTGCACAGCAAATAGTAACTAATTGGCCCCGTTCTGCAGAGGTTATTTGCCTAACTTGCTTTTGGCCCTTTGGTGCAATAACCTTTTTTGGTTTTTGAACAGTTGTGTAACCGGTTTCGTCTATATTCCATATGTCTTGTTCAAATATTTTTTCTCTGTCTAAAATCATTTTCACATTCGTGAAAAAGTCATTTACATTATTTTTATTAAAGCTTGTAGCCCTGCTCAGGCTTGTTGCTTCAGGGGTCCTCAGTGAAAGCGATGTATTTCGCTTCATGTATCCTTTAAGCCAATCAATTCCGGCAATCTTATTTGTTTCCCATGATGGAGGTCTTTTAAGATTATTTTTTACTGCCAACTCATAAGGTAACTCACGAACTTTTCTATATGTTAAACCGTTATTCATTTTAGCACATATTTTAAGATATTCTGCCAGTTCTGCTTCTCGTTCTTTAGTGAACACCAACTTTTTTTTGTAATTCGATGTCATTCAGTATCTGGATTAACTTCATATTTCTTCATATAACGTTTTAGTGTCATTCTATCTACGTTGTACTTTTTCGCCACAGTTAATATACCACTTTCTCCTTTCAGTGCCTCGGCAACAGCATATTTCATTTTTTCCGGATCTATTTTCTCTCTGGGTTTTGAGCCTTCTTTTGTTTTGTAATATCGTGGCATCTGTAAAAACAACCATTAATTAACCACCCCAAATTACATTACATTTCCCAAAACTTCATAATTAAAGGGAGACTTGATCACTTGATCAAGTATCCCACTTCAGACACTGATCAAGTATCCCTCAGTGCACATGAATTAAAAACAGGTTAAAAAATAATGCTAACCTTAAAATCTAGATCTGCAGATAAACACCTGTACACACTCCACAAGTCTCTGTTTCTGCTACATTTATTAAGAAGTGTTCCAACACGCGAGTCACTGCACAATTAAGAACTAAAGAAGGCAGAATATATTTAGTTTAAGGTTGCAAAATAAACACTCGCTTAATAATGTGTTCCCGCTATATTCACGAGGCGGTAATTGCCATGGTAGAAATATATACAGGTATGCTGTTGCGCAGCTTTTGCGGTAACCAATCATATGCTTTGTCACCAACGGGAACCATATTGATAATCGGACCAATAGCGTTTCGTGCGCATATTTCAAATAATGTAGTGTATTCTATTGTACAAAAGGATATGATTCCATATACCATTTAAAAACAGATGCCTCATTTTGGAAATAAAGTTAAAATTTGACGAAATATTACTCATTTGGAAATATTTTAGAATGGTTTTGAATAATAATTAAGATTGTACATACATACATTTCGACATTGATGTAGCAAAATTTCATTGTAATTTTAGTGTTTTTTTACTACCGTGTAGTTATGGATATGCAAGACATTCTTTGTAAAAAATATGGTAAAAAGGTACCCCTAATAGCACATGGACGTCCCGAAAACGTCCCAAGAACGTACTCACAGGACATGAAAACGTCCCGAGGACGTACTCTACCGACGTAAGACGTACCGAGGACGTTTGAGGGACGTTCCGTGTCAGCAAAACGGGGTGTCCCGAGGACGTCCCACCCAGGACTTATGTGGGACGAATGTAGGTCTAGAGAGGACGTCCTGAAAACGTTGTTGGGACATACTATGCAAAACATATAGGTACCTCCCCCTCCACCACTTTTAAGGTGTATTCACAGCAGAGGGTATTTATGTTCCTTTTTGGGTTTTCTAACCACATGCATTTCTTTCGAAATAGAATCCAGTGATTGGATTCTATTTCGAAGGGAATAAATGTGGTTAGAAAAGCCAAAAAGATAAAAAAAATGACAATATATAATTACCATGTAGAAAAATTATTCAATTAGATTGATTTTAAAACTTAGTACTTTTATTTATCAACACCAAATGACAAATTTATGCGAACATTTTATTTCTATTGTGCTATTGAAAAATAAGTTATGGCATTTGTATTTTTTTTAAATTAACTTCTTACTCTACAAATTCAAGTGTCAAGTGGCAAAAATACAATTTTTATGAGATTCAAAAGTTATATATTATAATACCTAGTACAGTATAATATAGTTAAATATACATTAAGTCATATTGAATATTATAAGAAATAAGCCAAGTATGCAATAAAACGTAAGATAAATGTATATCTCACCTTCTCTTAACGTTTTGCACACTTCGTCTTTTTATAATTATCTTAGTTTATATTATTTTCTAATATTGTCTCTTTTTTGACACCCTCTCTGTTCTTTCTTTTGCCCTCTTCAATCATGATGTAATAGCCATTTCGGTGTCCTTCCAAGACTTTGAAGCGTTAGCGACTGCAGCAGCCCCTGTGCAAATAAAAGAAAAATTAACATTTCAGATGAAATCTTGGTAAAAAACATTAAGACTAATATATGCCACTTGATGGCAAGCTTATATTTAAAATAAATTGTTATAATTTTCTTGGTGTCCTATTTAAAAAAAAATCACAGTTTAAATGTGAACATTTTTTTGTTTAACTGACTTTTGCATTTGAAAGGTTCCCTTGTTCATTTAAAAATTTTAAGAACACCTCTTTATCTGAATGATCGATTCTACAAATAATACCAAAGACCGAGAGAAGCAGAAATATATGTTGTGACTAATGCTACCGCAGA
Source organism: Stenurella melanura (assembly GCA_963583905.1). Lineage (NCBI taxonomy): Eukaryota > Metazoa > Arthropoda > Insecta > Coleoptera > Cerambycidae > Stenurella > Stenurella melanura. The sequence goes on from OY757315.1 coordinate 92,039,652, forward strand.
TTAATAACATTATTATAAGTTTAACGTTATATTTTTTGCCAATATTATTACAGAATTCAAGTAAAGAAAATAGCTATGGGTTAAGATGCATTAGGATTTACGGTTAGAAGCAGATTTATTAGGTTGAACATTGATGATGTATAAAAGTTTTTGTACGTACGTACAGCATAATTTCAGAAAAATATAACAAATAGGGCATATAAGTTACAGATTTGTAAATTTTCCTCAAAAAGTACCTTTATTAGTTTTTTCCTTATATTAATTTACTGAAATCCCTAAATATACTTTACAAGTTTGTTGATGTTTTCTGGCAAATGTTTTTATTAGGTACTCGATGTATCAAACCTTACCTATTAAAAGTTTCATCACCTCCACTTGTTCATCAGAGATGTCGAACCATATATAACACTTCGTTTAACACACTGCATGAGTAGGTACTTCTTTTCAATTTTCACTTCCCTCGCATATCGAAGGGAAGTATTGTATTTATAATGTTTAACCAACAATCTTCTTTTAAGTGAATAAGTTCGCTCCAGGATAAACAACTAAAAACTACATACTCAGGTTCACAGGTGATCTCCCATAGAATTTTAACAGAGCCAAATAAGGTGGGTGGTAGTATATTTATTATAACCTACAAATAAGCCGCACCAAATTTATCTAGAATAAAATATCGATCTAAGTACTTATATATTAATAAATCAATTAAATAAACTTACCTGTTTTTGGTACCTTCTTTTGTAGCCGTTAAAAGTGACTAGTGCTAGTGTGCGGAAGAAATAAAAATGCAAAGAATTTATATAAATTCTTTGTAAAAATGATGCAATGCCTGCCAAATTGAATTTCCCAGTTTGACAGCAACTGAGTAACATACATAAGCTCTGCTTAAATATTGCGGTGAAAATGGCTGTAATATAACCGAAACTCATGAAAAAAATAGTTGAAACGAATATAAGATTTCTCAAATCAGGAAAATCAAATTGACAAAATTTAAATGAACCCATGAAATATGAAAAATATTTTGTTATCAAAAGAAATTTTGTTAGTAAAACTTTTTAAGGATTGTAATTTCATTTTGACAGTTTTTAATTTCCTTTTTTAATCATATCCTCATCTGCCCCAAAAAAACATCACTCATCCTAGAGGTTATTTCACAAATGTGTTTAGGTTTGTCTTGACTAGACTCTAGCAGGATGTCCTCAAAACGTTTTATTCAGAACGTTTTAGGGACGATAGCAAACGGACGTCCTTGGGACGTACCATGTAAATCCGGGACGTTCAGACCAAACGAGGACCTAAGTGAACGTCCTGGGGGCGTTTGGTGTTATCAGGGACTTCTTTGATGCAGTATATAGGTATATATTTTATATGATCTAGTTCGGCGATTTAAAGAGTTTATAGGTTAAGTTATCAATACTAAAAAAATTAACGTATATATATATAGTTCTATATAATCAATATTTATCAAAGGGTTCATGAATACTATATGAGTTTTTAGTATGATTTTATGATAAATGTCAATTTTTTAATATAAAGAATATATTATATGTAATATATAAGTTATTTGTACAACAATATTAATCTGTTTAGTTACAAATGCTATCGTCATAGTAAATTTTAACCAATATTTACGAAAAATACATACACCACAGGTAATATAACTTCTAATTGTATTGACACCTTGTGAGGGTATAGCGGACAATCACACAAGAAATCATACACTCGTCTTATTTTATACTTTTATTCTATAACAAAATAAATATATACTATACTTAATAAATAAAATAAGTATTATACTGAGACTTTTTACAACATATATATAGAGTATATTATAGAGTATCTTGACAAGAGATGTAAGCGTCATTAATCAAATTTTACAGAATAAAATCTAAATACTCCTACACAGTTTTAGATATATCCTAGATTTATGCATCATACTGCATACTAACTTTTCTTTGAAATTAAACGATATGCATGTTTACTTGTTCTTACTTTTTGCTTTGTACGTTATATCTTGGAGGATGATTCTTGCCAAATGTTCTATAGGTACGCATGAGGCAGAAGGACAGGGATATTCGTTGGAGAATAATTTTCAACATTTTTGAGATACCTTCTCTGGAGTCGCTTTAAAATCTGCCCTCTTAAAATGCACTGAACAAATGCGAGCTGTAAAAAAAACAATTTTTATTTCTGACCTCATTTGTGTTAAATAACAAATGCAAACTTTTATGTCGTAAATAGGTACATCTTTTACTAATACATATTTTGTAATTGTAAATAAGCCAATATATTAACTAATTATTGTTTTTATAATTACCGTTTTTGAAATGATCAGGTTTTACTGGACAAATTTCTAACCATTTTCTCGATATTCTTCATTTTTTGGGAACCATGTCTTAAGTTTATTATAAATAATCGTTTCTTTTTTAACCTCAAAAATATCACACCATAGAGAAACCAAACATAAAAATGATATTACGCAGTTACCTGTTACGCACCCCAACACGACTACTTTTACACCTGGTTGCAGGGGTACAATGTTGAGGGATAATATGATAAAAACTTGAAATATGTGTATCTAATATCACAGAATATTAGGATTCTCTGTCAATATACTGTGTGATATATCCAATATGGTTCCCGTTGGTTCCATGCGCAGAAAAGTCATATTCTGGTAGCCCGGACGAGCATACCTTATATATGTTTCTACCATGGTAATTGCAGGAACACAATCCATTGCTCGCGCATGCGCTGTTCTACTCTCTCTATCTTGATCTTGTTCTTTCAAATCAAAATTTATATAAAAATTCTTTGTTTTAAATCAATCACTATAACCTCAAACTCAAAATATTATTACTATAATAATTAAAATAAATTCTTTATTTGTGTACAACTATTGAAAAGGAGTGGGCACTGTAAATTAACAATATGAGTGCAATAGAACATAAAGGATATTAAATATGCTTCTATTTTCTATTTAAGTGCATGGAAGGGTGTATCCTTCAAATACAGAAGCATCCACAGCAGAAACATGAATTTCACATAGAAGTGGAGGAAAAAACCTTTGCTGCAATGCTACATATAATGGTACCTATGCACCCAATGTTAACAACTGAATTTATTGTTAATTTTTGTTATAGAATTTGAGATATGGCTAAAAGTTGAAGAGAAAAATAATGATGTACGATATGTGAAATCCACAGGAAGTGGTATATATTCCAATAAAACAGCTTGATTGGTTTAATAAACTTATAATTCACATGATAAAATAAGAACCACGTTTTTCTATAGTATACTTTATTCTACCACTTAAAACATGTCTTCTTAGAACATTGACAGAATATGCGCCCTCTAGTGGACATCCTTTTACTTAGTAAATCTTAATACTAGTTTACAATCTAAAGGTAAGTTTACACTAATACACTACAATGCTCCCCTCATAAATTTAGTCGTACGGGGGCCCTAACACATCTTTTAGGTCTTTCATTTATATTCAGATTTTTTCCTACGTTATAACTGTTTTTGTCTATCTTACTATCTAACATAGGAACATTCACATCCTTAAGATCGTCGTTCTTAGTCTCAGGTAAAACCTCTCTAACAACGTTCTCTTTTGTAGGTAACTCTACATAAGGTAAAGTATCTTTACATGTACTCTGTAGATCAGGTAATTTTGAATCATACTTATCATAAACTCTGTGTCCTGTGTCAACATTAGATTTAACATTACTATCAAGTTCTATCTCTATCGCACTTTCGGGTAACCTTTTCATGATTTGATTTAAATGTCTTTTCCACACTACTTTTTCCTTATCTAGTTTACAAAGATAAATCCTATCACCTAACACTTCATCTATGGTACACTCTACCCAGCTTTTCTTTGTTTGGGTTTCTATAATCTCTACAATATACACTATCGCCTACATTAAAACTTTCTTCCCTATTTCCTTTACACTTTAGCACATCTCTATCTATCTTTTGAGTATTCAACAAATCAAATCTTGTCTTAATCTTACTTTTAAATATCATACTAGAAGGAGTTACACCTGTAGTAACGTGAACCGAGTTCCGATAATGGAACAAATATCGATTCATTAGAGTTTCAAAAGTAGCGTTACTATTAGCTTCGTCCTTCAGAGCTTTAGTTATACCTCTTTTAAAACTTTTTACAGTATTTTCAGCGAAACCATTGGTTGCTGGGTGATAAGGTGGAGATGTCTGATGTTTGATCCCATTATAAAATAAAAACTTTGAGAATTCTTCTGAAGTAAACTGAGGACCATTATCAGTCACCACAACCTTTGGCAACCCAAACCTTGAAAAACATTCTCTGAATTTTTCTATTGTGGATTTAGAACTAGTGTTTTTCATAATATAGGCCTCTGGCCATTTAGAATACGTGTCTGCAATAATTAAAATCATTTTACCTTGAATCGGACCAAGAAAATCGGCATGAACTCTTTCAAAAAAATATTGAGACTTTTCACACGGAATTAATTTAGCTTTAGGAGGTTCTGGCCTAGTAGTCACACAAATTTTACACCTATTTATCTGGTTTTCGATATCTTTATCCATTGAAGGCCACCAAAAATAAGCTCTAGCATTTGATTTCATTTTAACTATGCCTTCATGAGTGTTGTGTAACTCATCCAATAACTGTGCTCTGAGTTTACTTGGAATTACTATTCTATACCCCCACATCACTATTCCATTTTCTACTGACAACTCACCCTTCCTCGCCATGTAAGGTTTTAATAGCTCATTTTCTAGTTTTTCAGGAAATCCATAGCGAATAAAATTAAAAACACTACCCAAAATCGGATCACGCCTTGTTTCCGACCTAACTTTATTTAAATCAATAGGAACAGACTCTTCTACAAAATTCAAATAATCGTAAACCTCCTCTGGGCTTCCGAGTTCTTTATTTGGCAATGGTAGTCTTGACAACGCATCCGCTTTAACATTATCTTTTCCCCTAATATATTTGAATGTATAATCAAAATTTGATAGATGGAGTGACCATCTTTGTAAACGACCTGCCGCCATTTGGGGTAAACTCTTGTGCTCCCCGAACAGCGCCTGCAGTGGCTTATGATCGCTTAAAAGCTCAAATTTACGGCCTACCAAATATTGATAAAATTTTTGAGTGCCCCAATATATACTCAACGCCTCTTTATGTATCATACTATAATTCTTTTCTGCTTTCGTAAGCACTCTTGATGCAAAACAAATCGGCCTTTCTGAACCGTCTGGCATAACATGAAGCAAAACCGAACCTATTCCATATTGACTGCTGTCACACGCCAAGCGCAATGGTTTTTTCGGATCATAATGAACTAAAATACGATCTGACGCTAATTCCTTCTTTGCCAGGTTAAATGCGTTCTCGCACTCTTCAGACCACTTAAATTGTTTATCTTTTTTACTTAGCTCATATAATGGTTTTAATTTTTCTGAAAAATTTGACATAAATTTTGAATAATAGTTAACTAATCCCACAAACACCCTTACTTCAGTAAGATTGTTCGGTCGTGGTGAGTTTAAAATTGCTGCAACCTTTTCATCATCTTTCTCTAAACCGTTTACTGAAATTTTATGACCTAAATATTTAATGGAATCTTTAAAGAATTCACATTTCTTTTTATTTAACCTAAATCCCGCATTTTCTAATCTAGAAAGAACTTCTGACAAATTTTTTAAATGTTCTTCCTCTGTAGCACCTGTAACAACAATGTCGTCTAGAAAATTCACAGTGCCTTTTACCCCTTGTAAAACTTTCTCAACTAAACATTGAAAAATAGAGCATGCTGGTTTTGTACCCCTAAGGTAACCTCTTTACTTTGTAAATGCCATAGGGAGTGCTCCAAGCTAATAGTTCGCTTGTTCCTTCGTCCACAATCAACTGATTGTATACGTTTAAAAAATCGAGTTTTGTAAATTTTTGTCCTCCCTGTAGCGCTGCAAAAATCTCTTCAATTCGCGGAAGCGGGTGATTAACATCTTTTAAATGCTTGTTAATTGTTATTTTATAATTTGCGCACACTCGAATTTCTTTCCCGTTAGATTTCATTACTGGCACTAAAGGAGTGCCCCAACTTGAATTTTGAACCTTTTCGATTACTCCGTCTCTTTCCAAACGTCCTAGCTCTGTGATAACTTTCTCACGAAAAGCGAATGGAATGGGCCTAGGCTTATGAAAAATTGGCGCAACTACTGGAGAAACCTCTAATTTAATTTTTTCGCCTTTATAAGTGCCCAATTCTGATTTGAACAAATTACTGTGCCGTTTAAGTACTTGATCTAAAGTTAATTCCTCTGATTTCAATACATTGACAGGAATTTCATCTTGATTAACTTTCAAATTAAATTTTTTTAAGTCTCTACCTAATAAAATTTTAGTAGCATCTTTAACAATTAAAATTTTACAAACTTTTGAAATGCCATTTATTTCAACATTAACCACTATTTGTCCTTCAGGTAAAATAATTTGTCCATTATATGTTTTCAATCTAACCCCAGTAGCTTCTAAATTTACATCCAAAAAATCAGCTTTATAAATATCTAAAGGCATACACGATAACCCTGCACCAGTATCTAATTCCATATGCACTGGTCTATTATTAATTTTTACATTTATCATAATAGGTTTAACATAATCAACATTTTCAAATGTGACATAAAACATTTCAAGTTCTTTAGATTCATCAACTTCTACACAATGATTTGAATCTTTCTTGTTTAAACCACAAGCTGCTGCAATGTGACCTTTCTTTTTACATTTATTACAGCTATAACTTTTAAATTTACATTTGAAAAATCATGGCCATCCTTATTACAATGATAACATAATTTAGCCTTAACATTACTGTCGGAACTACTTTTCCCATAAACACTCTTTTTAACTGGCTCTTTATTATAACTACTCACTTTTTTAACATGTAACTTGTTTACCTCCTCGGTTCTCTTATCTTCCCTCAACGTAGCTTCCTTGGTAAGAGCGATTTCCAATAGGTCCTTTAAAGTTGTAGTCAAGGGTTGTTCTGAAAGTCTGTCGAACACCGGCCCTGGATGCATTCCCACAACGAATTTATCTGTAACTCTTCCTACTAGCTCTGCCCCAAATTCACACGTAGCTGCAATTTGTTTAACTTTCACGTACCATTCGTTTACTGACTCCGTTGTCTGCCTCAATTGGTCAAATTCTCTACGTTTCCTGTAATGAGGTCTTTTCACCTTGAACTGTGCTGACAATAAATTTATTAACTCTGTTAAGGATTTTTGTGTTGGTTTCTCTGGGTAACACAAATTCTTTGTAATTTTATATACTTCTTCGCTTATCGAAGTTAACAATACTGATACTCTTCGTCCCTGTTCAACGCCATTTGCTGTGAAATACAGTTCTAGCCTTTCAGCAAAAGTTTCCCAATCGTCCGTAATTCTAAATCTATCCAACACCCCAACGTTTCCTGGGTTTGAAACAGTAGCCATACCTTAAAATTGTTTGACCTCGTCGCCAAATAAATTGGTATATATTCCAATAAAACAGCTTGATTGGTTTAATAAACTTATAATTCACATGATAAAATAAGAACCACGTTTTTCTATAGTATACTTTGTTCTACCACTTAAAACATGTCTTCTTAGAACATTGACAGAATATGCGCCCTCTAGTGGACATCCTTTTACTCAGTAAATCTTAATACTAGTTTACAATCTAAAGGTAAGTTTACACTAATATACTACAGGAAGAAAACAAAGAGATAATAAAAAAGTTAAAATATTTGCAATAGTGACCCACTGGGCAAAGTAATATTTCAGCAATGTTCTAGAAATCTTATCTTGGAAGTTGTAACATACGAGCAATGAATATTTAGGTTCCCGCAACTTTGATGCAACAGCCCTAACGGCCATGCAGCAATATTGCAGTGCAATGTTACATATTGCAAAGTACCGGCAAGGTTTATGACTTTTGATTGTAAAGTTGTAGAAACTTTACAAAGCAGAAAATTAAAATATCAATATGATTACATCAATAATTTCCATGTACATTTCAATTATTTTTTTACTGAAATGTTCTAATGAAACTAACATTTGTCTTGAAAATGTAACTTTATATCAACGTTTTCTATGCACTTATGCAGAGAATTGTGGAAACTGGACCTAGAAAGTGGAGAAAAACAACTATACCCTGCCTATATTTTTGTTTATTTTGCATAATCTTTTTCAGGGCTTAATAAGCAAAAAGTGAATGTTATGGGACAAATTCTATTTATACAATTTATATTTTTTTGCAATACAAGACTGCGTTGTGGAAAATAACATCCACTTTTTCGCTATTCAGCCCTGAAGATTATGCAAAATAAACAAAATACTTTACACGTGGTAGTTGTTTTTATCTCCTTTTTAGGTCCAATTTCCACAATTTTCTGCATAAGCATAGGAGACGTTGATATAGTTACATTTTCAAGACAAATGTTAGTTTTTGGCTGTCCAACCCTGAATAAGTTTATATCAAATAAACAAAATATGGATAAGTTAAATGTTTTTCTTTTCTTAGTCCATACATTTGTCTGCATAAGTAACTGACAAAGTACAATTTTCTTTTTCAAATAGTATGGCATGCACTCCCACTTTTGATCTACGAGATTGTTTTTTTTACAGAATACATTAGTTCATAATATTCCCAAGCACTTAAACTGGCCGAGGTAACAAATCATATGCCGAATCTAAAGGAAAAATTTATATTGTGCTTCTGTAGATATCAAAATTAGTCTTAGTATAAACTCAAATTGTTTAGTAAATACAAAATAAAATGCAAAATGTTATACATATATTTATTTATTGTCACGTGATGAATAACTTACATTTCTAATTTTATTACAAATTAGTTTGTAGTTTTTGTATTATTTAACATGAATTTTATAAAAAAAAAATGTTACCAATAACAGAAGCCAAGAAAACATATATGTGGAGTCTATCTTTATCTATTGATGACTACTTCGTAGATATCTTGTTTTCGCATGTTGGAGCCACGCCATGGAAAACCTTTCAAACTGGTCGTCACTTAAATTCGGGAATGATATCCGTACCTACTGCAGCTGCAAAATATAACAATAATAACTACCTGGTTATTATGCTACCAACTACTGCAGTGAATATTTTAAAACTTTATAATCAAAGTACTATTACAGTACGAAACAATATATGACTTTTTTTTAAATAATTGGACACCTTAAATATTACAGGTAATAGGTATACAATCCTTTACCCCATTGTATGACATAGGTTTGCTTATTTTGGGATGTGCCACATACATCCAATCTCAGAGCATACTGAAATTAATCACTTGCAGAAAAAAATTCTAGTGGCCAAACGTAGAAAGTTACGATGAGATGTAAGTCTCTAGACAAAGCACTTAGTTTTGAAAATTAGTAAGCACTTGTTTAATTAAGACAACGAATTAAGGGCGCCATGTTCGCAAAAGAGAACAACCTCGACAACGTCATAGAAAAGGGTAGTCGTTAACCATCCGTTAAGTGGTGGTACCTAGCGGGTAGCGGACGAATCATTTACTATAGATGTTTATTCGTGAAAATTCAATAAAGAGTCCTATAAACTAATCCAGTTGTAAACATTACTTCGCTTGAGCAATCCAAATAACAAGTGTTCCAAATCGAAATAATGTAAACAACAAAAACATCTATCTACCTGCTTTTAACCGCATGCCGATCCCCTTTCCCCCCTTCCATATCGAAACCCTTGGGTCGAAATATATTTCTCATTATTTTACTGGATTTTAATTTATAGGTCAAAGGTACATTTTAATGTTATTCTTTATCCAGAAGAGCTTTCATGTGAAATATTGGCATTTATAATTATTATATTATTACATATATCTATTATATTACAATTTATTTATAATATCTACTGTAATAAGACTCGAACAAAAATATACAGGGTGGACCGTCTAAAGGGAATAGATAATGAAAAAAAAATTTTTTCGCTCAAATTTAAAATTTCCACGTTTCATGTCATTGTAAAAAAAGAGAAACTGACAATTTTCCACTACTATACTTCCACTCCACTACGTGCATGTACAACTAAAAATGTGACAGATGGCAATAATATTTGGCATATAGTTAACAGAATTGTCACCTTTTATTTAATATCGAATTTTTGCAGTCGGATGAGTACTCTGTATATTTTTTTGGCCAAAAGTTATCAGGTTTCCTTTGTAATAATAGTGATACCTATATTCCGATTATTATTCTCATATGTCGTTTCGTAGTTAATTCCATTTCAGGGCTCGTTTCATAATTAACTAGAGTAGTACCTCCGGTCACCGGTAGATGGCGCGTGCGTTCAGATTAAAAAGCGAAATCCCTCGTTGATGCCGCGTCCTTCAAGTCCCGGCGAAATTATGTCATTCTTTGTTCACGCGTAGATGGTGAAGTGTGTTAAGTGCTTTGTGAAAAAGAAAAATGGGCCCCCTCAAACGAAAATATGTATTGCACGTCCGGACAAACCCTAGAAAGAAATTGAGGAATTGGACGGAATCCGAGTGGGAGACAGAGAAAGTGCCGGAGAAAACAGAGGCTACAGCGGCGATCGCAGACACTGGTAGGTTTTAGGTTTTATTGTAAACACCTTTCCTATTTTGCTTAGGTTGCTAACATTCTTATTCAGACAGTGCCTGGAATTGCTTACTGTAAAACAATCGAGCCCATTCTGACGGTGGGACATGATTGCATTATAAACAAAAATGAAAAACTTGACACCCATTCTAACGGTGGGACAAGGGTATCTAACTTTAGCTAAAGTGTTTACACTAGCGGTAAAACCAAAAAACAATATCACACTAATGGTGAGACAGCTTAATTTATCTATCACATGCCTACATTTCTAATTAAACGTTTACTATTACGGTAAAATATTATTAGAAATATGGTTACATTCACACTGGCGGTGAATCACATAGAGTTGGCGATTCAAGAAACCAACCGTAGACCCAAGGTTGCCACGAATGCTGACGTATCTTTTTTAACCGTAATCTATTTATATCGCGCTTGTTTACAATTTTAGACAATTTCATGATTATGCCTCGACAAACATTTCCTTAAGCGGAACCGTTCCATATAGTATAGTTAGAAATCTTAAAAAGGCACAAGGGCACATTGAAAACTAAAATCCTTATTGCAAATAGGGAAGGCCACCCCATATTGGGAAAATGTCCCGAACAGGATAATCAACAATTAATTATACACAACGAAGTGGCACATATTTGGGGAAAAATAATTTCATCAGGACTTCCGCAGAGGGAGAGAGATGAACTATTGGCAAAACATGTGAGTCCTTCAAACTGCATTTGCCTGCCTCCAGAAGTTAACGCAGAAGTTCTGCAATCTTTAAGTCTTACGGCAAAGAATAGAGACAGCCAGGAGAGGCAGTCACTGGCAGGAGCAGCTCTATCAGCACTTGGTTTGGCAATTTCAACTCTTTTGCCTCTAGTTTTCAATGAGGCTGAAAAGCAAAGTGTAATAAAAAACCTTGAAGATGCTGGACGACTAATAGCAACATTACACCATGCGGAATCGATTTCAAGAAAGTCCTTCATAATTCCAGGTCTTAATAAAGAAATACAGCCGATTCTAGAAGAACAAAAGGTGGACACTTTCCTTTTCGGCCAGGACTTAAACTCCAGAACCCCACCGACATATCAGACACAGCAACGATACCGTCAGGTAGGGAACTACCCTCAGAGAAGGTCAGGGCGACAATCATACAATCCGCGCCAACGACAGGCATTTCGACCCCGGTTTTACCCAAGGCAACCATATCAGTTTCCACAAAAAAAAAAAAAAAAAAACATCTGCGTACTCAGAGACAATAGAGGTAAGCAGATCTGCGGGCAAAATCTCAAATTTTGTTTACGCCTGGACAAAAATCATCCAAAACCCTACATTATTATCCTACATTAAGGGCTATGTCATACCTGTGGCTAATATTTTACCTCGCCGGGAGGTTTTTAAGGAACCTGCTAGGGGTGAGTTGGAAACAAAAAAAAAAAAAAATGTGCAGTACAAGACTTAATTCAAAAAGGAGCAATTTCAAAATGCGTCCCAACAGAGGGTCAGTTTCTTTCTCCATATTTTTTAGTCAATATACCTGACGGCACATGTAGATTTATTTTAAACTTGAAAAAATTTAACAAATTTCTAAGACCACCCCATTTCAAAATGGAGGACATACGAATTGCAATAAAACTCATAAGACACGGAAAGTTCATGACTAGAATAGATTTAAAGGATGCTTTCTTTTTAATTACCGTTGCCCCAGAGAGTAGAAAGTATCTCAGATTTATTTTTTTAGTGACTTTATATGAATTCAACTGCCTTCCACTTGGACTGGCAGTCTGTCCATATGTTTTCTCAAAAATTATGCTAACGGCCATCCAAAGACTGCGGCTCCAAGGCCTTCGTTTAGTAGTCTGTTTGGATGACATTCTAATTATAGGCAATTCACCGGAAAACTGTTCAAAAAACTTACAAAAAACTATGACATTGATTGAGGGGCTAGGGTACATAATAAACTTAAACAAAAGTTGTCTTATTCCCTCCACTAGGTGTAAATTCCTTGGTTTTATAATTGAGTCGCAAAAGTTTGCCTTAGAGCTACCAGAGCAAAAAAAAAAAACCTTCAAAATTCAATAAAACGAATGGCAAAAAATCATTCTTGTTCAATTAGAGAATTCGCAGTCCTAATGGGTTTACTTGTAGCCGCTTGTCCAGTCATGTCGTACGGTAGCTTATATTGCAAGGACCTAGAACGGGAAAAATATTTGGCCTTATCCAAAAACAACAATAATTTTGACTCAAAAATGGTTTTGTCTAGTAATTTGAAGGAAAGTTTTAACTGGTGGCTGGAACACCTTCCAAATGGTGATAGATTAATAAGGGATTCAAGTTTTGCTATCGAAATCTTTTCGGATGCAAGTTTATTCCGATGGGGCTGGTTTGGCAATGGCAACCCAATAGGAGGGTTCTGGAACACCGAGGAGAAACGTTTTCATATTAACCACCTAGAACTATTAGCGGCTTTTCTAAACCTAAAAAGCTCTGCCTCAAATTTGAGTAATTGTTCGGTTTTATTACGAATAGATAACACCACCGCGATTGCCTACATTAACAAAATGGGTGGGGAAAAATTTCCAGCCCTCAATGATCTTTCGAAGCAAATTTGGCAATGGGCCGAAAAGAAAAAATTGTGGTTATTCGCCTCATATATCCCTTCAAAAAAGAACAAAATTGCCGACGGAGAATCAAGAAACACAAACATCAACACTGAGTGGGAGCTATCAGCTGCTACCTATAACAAAATAAAAAGAACTTTCGGTATTGCGGAAATGGATCTATTCGCTTCACGAATAAACGCTAAATGTCCACGATATATCTCGTGGGAAAGGGATTCGAGGCTTCCGGGATAGACACCTTTACTATCTCGTGGAGACATTTCTTCTTTTATACCTTTCCACCTTTTGTCATAATATTGCGAACACTACAAAAAAAAAAAATTGAAAATTTTTTTGCGATTGCTATACTTCCAATCCACTACGTGGATGTGGAAGTAATTATGGACGACCAGGCTAGAGGAATCCTAGTGGTCCCTCACTGGCCATCACAATCCTGGTTTCCTGTTTTCAACTCACTTCTAGTAGAAAAATCTCTGTACTTCCAACTTTCTGATAACCTTTTATTATCTCCTTGTAGGGAGTTACAACACCCCCTAGCCAAGACACTCACTTTAATGGCAGGAATTTTATCAGCCAAGCCTACAGAGCCCAACGAATTCCAAAAAAAAAAAAAAAAAAACAATAAAGGTGTTAATTTTGATTTTGATTTTTTGTCAAGAGGAGAATTATGACCCATTTAACGCGTCATCAAAAGCAGTCCTGGTGCAACATATGGGTCTCTCAATTCGGATAAAATCCGCAATTTCCTTAATATTAACAGGCGATCTTACTAATGACTCAACTATAAAACGTTTCTTCAAAGGGGTATTTAGGTTAAGACTCATAAAGCCAAAATGCAAAAAAATTTGGGACACCGCTATAGTTTTAAATTATATCAAAAAATGGCACCCCATACTATCTTTAAATTTAAAACAATTATCATTTAAGTTACTAACATTACTAGCATTGGCAACGGGTCACAGGCTGCAAACTTTTTTCTTAATAACCATAACAAACGTTACAGTAAACACCAGAGGTATTGAAATAAAAATAACCGATCAAATAAAGACGTTTGGACCAGGAAAATCTCAACCTTTATTAAATTTACCCTTTTTTTTTTTACCAACAATCCCGAACTGTGCACAGCTCACACGCTGGTCCGATACTTAGACGTCACAAAACCATTATGTAATACGGAAAAATTATTCATAGCACTGAACAAGCCGTATAAGGCTGTTGGCTCACAGACTTTGGCTCGTTGGTTAAAATCAGTCTTGGCAGAAAGTGGCCTAGATATCAAAGAATTTAATGTCCACACTACACGTCATGCTTCAACGTCCAATGCATTAGCAAAGGGAATTGATATACAGTGCATTCGTAGAACCGCACGATGGTCAGAAACATCAAACTGCTTTGCTAGGTTCTACAATAAACCTACAATTTCCCAAGAAAATTTTGCGTAAGTTTTATTGCGTTAGGAGAAGAGGTTGTGTTTTTCTTTTCCCTCTTTACGTTATACTTAATTTAGTTCTTGTAGTCATTATTTCTAATAATTGTATAACGAACCTCCTAATAAAACAAGTTGCAACTTAAGTCTCTAAACATCTACTCTAGTTAATTATGAAACGAGCCCTGAAATGGAATTGAACCATTAAACGAACTTACCTTAAGTGAAGTTCGATGGTAATTCCATGAAGGGCTCGTGAAGTAATTAACTCCCAACCCTAAAAAATTTCCTTACTGAACTATCACAACGTCACCCAACCCGTACCTTAAGTTGCACACATATATCCTCTAAAAGAAATGACATAATTTCGCCGGGACTTGAAGGACGCGGCATCAACGAGGGATTTCGCTTTTTAATCTGAACGCACGCGCCATCTACCGGTGACCGGAGGTACTACTCTAGTTAATTACTTCACGAGCCCTTCATGGAATTACCATCGAACTTCACTTAAGGTAAGTTCGTTTGATGGTTCAATAATTTTTTAGAACGACCGCCCTGTATAAATAAAGTTTTTTTTCCTTAAAAAATCCCCTTGGAAATCATTAAAAAATTTTAAAATGTAAAAAAATATATACTGAAAGAAACCCCAAAGTATTTCAAACATATTCATTGGACTACGGTTAAGAGCAATTATTTGTATGAAATCTAATAAGATGGCGATGGTCAAGAGAGGGACATTCCATACATAAATATTTATTATTTTTGGCAATAACTTTTTTACTTGGTAACGTATATTTAAAAAAGAACTATAATATTACCTAAGTATAAAAATAACCAGTTGAGTGAAGTGAATGAAAAGTCATAGTAATATTCTTATGTTTTTTTAAATATACGTAGTACGAAAGAATGTTATGGCCAAAAATGATTTCCCCATCCCATGTCCCTTTATTTGGCCACCTATTGAGAAGCCAGTATATATTTTGTTCAAATTTGGTGAAAATGGGTTTTTGATGGTAGTGAATACAAATCTAAAATAAGAATTTCTATAAAAAAGTCGATAATATTTTTTCTTCAAATTTTCCTTAAAGTAACGCCGCACTGTAATGAGCGATATCAAAGTTCACTACTTCAATGCAATCACATTTTCAGTCTGCACGTACCGCCTAAATTTGAAATAAATCCCGCTCCTAATTCGTGAAATATATACTCATGAAAAGCGGATGACAGTGTAATTTTTTCAAACATCTCTATTGAAAACTCCCTAAAAAAATATCGGTCGCCTCTATGGGATAGTACTAAGATAGAAACTCTTTCAAGCCACTTTAATTTTTACAAACTAATATGTTCATAGCCTGTACAATAGATAAAGATAAACGCAAAAAATCAGTAATATTGACATTTGACCATAAATTCAAGGTAAAAAATTAAGATAATAAAATGAAGACATAACACATCTTAGCACTTCATTTAAGGTGGCCATTCCCTAGAAAGCGACATCCGATAGGGATATATCTATTATTTTTGCTCATAACTTTTATATCTTAGTACATATATTTTAAAAAACTATAAGAGTACGTAAGTAAAACTATAACAAGACTATTACTATGAATATTCACTCAATAATTTCAGTGGTTTGCAAAATAGCTAGATTCAAAACTACGAAATAGGGAGATTGACATAATTCTTAAATTTAAATCTAGCTACTTTGCAAACCGCGGAAATTATTGAGTGAAAATTCATAGTAACAGTCTTGTTATGGTTCTACTTAGGTGCTCTTATAATTTTAATAAATATACGTACTAAGAAAAAAAAGTTATGGCCAAAAATAATAAATATTTCCCTATTGGAGGTCTCTTTCTAGGGAATGGCCACCGTAAGCTTAATTTAAGTATGTTTCCAATACAAGTTACTACACTATATAGTATTTGTAAATTTATTTGAATAAATATTATGAAAATTTCATAAATTATATAATGTAAACAAGGTGCACATACTTTAATGGGGAAGATGCATAAATTTTAAAAATGGTTTAATTATTTTGCCATAATAGTATTATACCACCTTATAAACTTTTTAAATTTTTATCCAATTTGAACAAAATTTCTAAATAATAAACTGAAAAAACTAAAAAAAAAATTAAATGAAAATTGTTTAGAACTACACAAAATGATTAAATCCAAAGTTTCATGAAATTTAAGATATTGATTGCAGAATTTTCAGAATACACAAAAAGCAAAAATAAATTTACAAACTACTTCTCAATTACTTGACAGTTCAGATTACATTAGTAAAATTTACGAATAAAAGATGCTTAATATGCTTTTTTCATTTTTTTAGTACATATAGTCATAAGTAGATCTAACATGTTGTATCTTTGAGTAAAATTTGATTCAAATCGGTAAAAATTAAAGTTAAGTTTTACACTATAATAAAAAAAAGTCACAAAAGAGGATTCTTAAATATATGAAATTTGAATTTTTATGTAACGAAAACCATGTGACTGAGAACAGTACAATGTTGACCGATATTATGGATGACTCACGATGCACAGAGCTTCAATTACTTGTTCTACGGCTACCTCAAAAACATGCTTTTGTACAGAGTTTATTGTAATAACGCTCGTACCACAACTCGTAAGAAATTTGCATTATTCTGCACTTTCGCACAATATGCTATATATTCTAAATAATTATTATAACCCATCACTTTTGACAAAACATAAAAAAAAGAAGATACGATTGAGCATATTGTTATTTTCGTCGATCAATCTGTCATCTGTGAAATCGTGCTTGTCACTGAATAATAAAACCTTCTGTTCTGTACTGAAGATGTGTGAGGGCCGATTTATCAATGCGTGGATAAGTAGTGTCATCCTATAGTGAAATAATAGTTTAATAATATAGTAGCTAGGACACTTCTTCCCCTACCGAGTTAGTTCACGCGTCGATAGCAGGAGTGAGGCTATCACTGTCAGAGGAAGTGACCCTACCGTATTATTACAAACCGTGCTTTAACTATAGGATAACTTGTTATCCTCGCATTGATAAAGCGGCCCTTGCTTATTTCCTTCTGTGATATTAGTGATACTGTTATTACAATTTCATTAATATTATCAGTACCTACCTAGTACGTCATATATACTTTGTATCCTAGTAAGATATTCTATAAATATGTACAGATAATATAATATTGTATAATATATTTCGCACTTTTTACTTATTAATTATTCTGGAGATTATTATTTTCTTCTTTTACCACATTGTATACTTTATCTAATTTTAAAGTTATAACAGGTTCTCTTTCTTAAAGAGCGTCAACTATATTCGAGTTACGTATACTCATTATGCTTCCCTGTCACATTTCTTTTATGTTTTGGTGTCCACCCTGTGTATAAATTATTATTTGGTTTGATTCTTGTCAGTTATTATAACGAAATGTCATGTTTTTTCATAAAATAGTTTTATAAATATAGCGCTAACAGATCGACATAATTGAAATATATTAATTCTTGTAATCGATATAATCTGAAATATGAAAAATCGAATAAATGCCGGAGCGAATGCTTGTTTCACGAATACAACAAGTATAGTTAGTTACCTTCGGTAACATTAAGTCAGTAAAGAAATGGGATCTCACGACTCTACCACACAAGGTTTTTAGCTCATCAGATTTCTTTACTTCTCGAACATTTACCAAAACAATTTATCCTAATAGTGGTTGTATTCAATATAAGTATAAACAAACAACCGTTTTTTGTCCATGTTAAAATAATATGTTTTTACCGTAATTCATCCAAAACAAAGAAATTTACGTTAGTGCACGAAAACATAAACAGTATGTCATTATTGTAGGTATTATTAAACATCGGAAGTTTCCTAAAGAGCCTATACATTTTCAAATTTCACATTTGTAAATGCAGAACAGCTATACAAACCTTTAAAACTTAATAAATGTTTAAAACCAAGAATAAATGTGAAATTTGACTTTTTTAGAGCAGATGTTTTAAAAAAATAACTGTGGGGAATAATGATTATTAACGATTATATCGATTTATATTGGATCCATTTTATTGATTTTTTTGTCCACCCTATATAAAAATATAAAATTCAGATAATTCCCTTTTTCTGTTGCGTCATCTATGAGACAGTGACCGAACTAAGACAACAACTTTTAGCTGAAGAAATCTTATAAAATTCCATTCTATTAAAAATAAATATGTCAGAATATCAGTAAACATGTGAAAAGTGCACCGCAAAATTTAATTCGAGCTTTCTAGTACATGAAGGGTCTAACGAGACTTTTTCTTGTTTCATAATATGGGTGAATGTTTAAGTTAGGACTTGTCTGTATTGGTTTTCCCTATTTTTGATTTTAACTAGTGCAAAATAATTATTGAAGTGGCGAGCTGACATCGTTTCTAAGGTACATGTTAAGCATTTTTTTTATCTATGAAAATATTACTTTTTAACAATATAAAAGCACACGTTTCCTAAGTTAAAGTTTCTAGTTTCCGTTTATGTGCAACTTTTATAAATATGACCTATACTTTTTAAAATAGCTCGCTTTAAAATCATGTGATTATACCCACAATTTAGCACATAAATATGGCCACCTTAAGTATAGCTTAAAAGCAGGTCTTTAACTTACATTTAATGACATTCATTGATGCACATATTTATAGTAGCATTAAACTATTAGAGAATGACGATTTCATTGAGACGTAATTTTATTAACCTCAAACTTACTGTTCTATCACTCACTTTTTTCTTCTCCATATTGAAAACTCCATTAAAAAAAATTATAAAATGAACGTAGGTACCGCTTTTATGTTTTTTTTTTATTCCAACCCAACTCAACGACGCTTACACTTTCACAAAAATGCCGAGACAAGCCTCCAAAACTCCCAAAACTGAAGTGAACTGACATTCGACAGTTAGAAAATGGCGTGCGTTTGGAACTACTAAATTGTAAAAATGGAAACAAGTTGAAAAACAATAAGGACTGAATTTTGCACAATTTTCATGTTACTTGTAATCTTTGGCTTAACTCAATGTTCCACAAAGTTGTGCTTGCAATGTTACTATTGTTAATTAAAATAAAATATATAGTGATTTACAGACCTAACTTACAATATATTTGCAAAATTAACATTGAGACAAAGTTTCATTTGTATTTTACATTTGAACTTGTAATGTATTTTGACATAAACTTACAAATTTTAACTTATTTCTTTTAAATTTGCTGAAGCTTTCCAGCAACTGAACAATTAAAAAATACTAAAATTAACTAAATGCAACATTGCAGGAAACTTTTGCAACTTTCAATGCCCAGTGGGGAACTTAGCTGATTATTTTAGGAAAAGCGAGAATTAAACCCTATAACAGGCGAAAGAGAAATGCAAAAAATCAAGACACATCCAAAATAAATAAATTGTGTAATACATTTTTTGCATAGATGTGTTCACAGACATTACAGTAATTATTTCCGATGGATGAAATTTTGGCAATTATTTTTATGGCAAGAACTCACCGATTTTGCCAAAGTAGTATATTGTCCTTGCCCTAAAAATTATTTTCATAAGCACAAAATTTCGGTATCGAAGGTAAAATTAAAGTTAGTAAAAATTAGGTATCGAAAATGATTACTGTAATGTCTGTGAACACATATACCTGCAAAAATTTCGAAAAAATCCGAAAAATGGGTGTTCTTAAGATTTACCATTTTTATAATATGAATAAACATTTTCATTATTATAAAAATAACAATGTTTTATTAAATTTTTTAAAAAATATGTTTTTTCTTCTTCGAGGTGACTTATTGTAATCGCCTCCCAGCTCTGGATTCGTATAAATTCACCTTCATAGAATTATTCTTTACAGCCACCAGTCGATGGGAGTATTTGCGATTATTTCATTAAAAACGAAAAGAAAACCAACCTAAATTGAATGAACTATGTACACAGTTTTTAAACTTATAACCTGGAGCAACTGGGATTTGTATGAATAATCTTTCCCTATAATAGTTACTTATTATTCTTCCGTAATTTTTTTTTATGATTTTATTATTAATTGTATGCTCTACAGGTTTTTATTGAGATTGTTTTGGCTAGAAAAAGTCTTATTGCAGTGAATGCAGTACACGCTCTTTTTCGACACAAAGAATTTGCTTTATATTCAAACAATATTTACTCTAGATTCTAGTTTGAAGTTATATGCACAGATTACTTTACATCATGGATCCACGAGATTTGACATCTCAATTGACATTTTAAAGAACGAGGGACGGCGCATGCGTGAAAATGGATTGTGTTCCTGCAATTACCGCCTCGCACTGAACTCTACATATAAATGGAATGCCAATGTCTATACCTATTTGTACTTCAAATTGAATCTCGCGCAAGTATGGCGATCCCGGGGAGCAGCGCAATCGCATTGTGTCGAAAGCCAGGGCCGGCTCTATTTTTATTGCAAGTATTTTTAATTTGGCTTTTTTTTCAGAAATCACCAAAAATATGCGAGTATAGATTGACATTTCTTATACAGTTAACCTTTGTCTTAATTTTTATTAAAGAACATAAACGTTGTCATGCTCAAAACATAATTATTTAATTTTCAATTTTCTGCTAGTAAACGTTCTTGATAATGTACGATCATATTGAGAATTGATTACAGAGTCCACCAAAAAAGGGAGTCATATTTTCTGCCTCAGAGATCGAAATTAATTTTAATATGAATAAAAGCTAAAAGTGAAACCTGAAAAATACTTTTTTGGTCAAGTTGTAAATACTCTAGTGAATTTAATATAGGTAGACTATTAGTATTGCAAGATCACTACGATTAGTGACAAAGTAGAATATTTATTATTGGAGGAATAAAGAAATATACAACTTACATTAAATACTTTATTGAAAAATCATGTATTTTAGATTCACACGTTTGTGTAGTCTTTGCCTTTGATACAAGTAACTTAAATTAGGTAACGCAATAAAATGTAACAAAAAAACATATATATACAAACCAAAATAAGTAATACTATAAAATTTCACTTAAATAAATAAAACAGTCAGAGAACACATAACAATCGGTATTACATGACTTTAAAAACAAGTACTTAAAATTAAATTTAAATTCAGGGTGGACACTTTCAACGGACAATACGAATGCCTACTCATCCAATAAATACTTTTTAAGCCTACTCTGCTTGAATGTATTTAAAGTGGTACTGCTTTTAATATTCTCAGGTAGATTTAAATTTAAAATGATACCTTTTCTGTAAAATATCTATATTTTCTTTATCTGCTTCTATACACCTGAGATGCCATTTGACCAAACGCTGAAATGCCAGATGAAGTACTACGGATATCTACATCAATACTAAAACCAAATTATAGAATTATTCCAGAAATCATGAAGATACGAAATTATTATATCTACCATGGCACTGGGTGGACTATAGAAGATAAAGGTTTTCGAGGGCCTAATTTCAGGGTTGGAACTACATCAGATTTCAGACGTTTCATTTCCCCCTCATACATAAAATCTGTATCAGCAAAATGTTCACTGCAAATTACATTGCTATAGCTCAGCTTCTCGATTTGAGAATTTCTACCAATAGCCTTTAGCCAAGGTAAAATACCTTTTCGAAGTCAACCTGAAAATAATTTGAGAGATGTATTCTTAAGCAATAGGTACATTATTATTCTTATTTACATGGTAAGTTTGCCTGATCACAATTTTGCATACAAAAATGTCCGTTTGGTTTTGTTTTTCTTAATATAAGGATACAAAGTACTCCGGCATATTTTTCCACTGCAGTTACCGATATTTAACCGATTCTTCAGTTTTCTCATATCAATACGAATTACTTTCTATTAGTTTATTGCTTGTGTCCCACAGTGTACGCAAGATAAAGTATAATATGTATATTCAATGTACATGTGAACAGTAAATCTAGCATGGTCTTTACTTCACATGGCGATAGTGGATGTGTCCCCCTTTCTTGTTGTAAGTCTGGAAAATGCTTACTGTATAGCTGCTTGCACAACTGACATAAGTATACATATTTTCTTTGTGCAGATTGAAATTAGCAAATAATATAGGTATCTTGCACTGTTGTTATTACAGACTGACTTACATTGGTGCTAGTGCAAGTTTTACATTCCATAAAAAGTCAAAATAACAGATGTTTTGCTACCCCATTCTATTATTTTAAGTATAATACATTTCAGTGGTCATACAGTGCCAAGATTTTCAAATTTGACTAGTCTCACATTTTACAGTTCACGCTTACTTATTTGACAAAGTTATATTTATAAAAAGTACTTACGGTAATATGTAACATATTTTAAAAAGATCAAGTCCATATCAGTAACGCACATAATTTGGATTGTTTAACATTATTTAGGTAGATTCACAAATAGTAATAAACTTTAAAATTCGCTAAAGAATTACGGAAAAAGGTGAGGTTAGACAATTTTGTATCCTGAATATCCAATGAATTCTATATATTTATCATGTAGAGTTCAGTAGATACCACGGAAAGTATAGCCCAACGAACATTTTTCAGGCAAAATTACCCACGGTAAGAGAAAAGATCCCAAAACTCGGAGTTGTCGCCGATATTTAGAGGATAGTATATTTTACAGAATGGACAAGAACAAGGTACTTACTCAAAGTATAGGTAACAAACAGGAACAAGACCGGACCATATTGCTTTATTCTTTATCTTATCACGAATTGTTTATGTTACAAAGTACTACATAAGAGCATAAGACAACCGCTAAAAAAGCTGGACACCGGCTCTGAAATTCTGCACCAATCCAAGACCTCCCGCTACGGGAGACAAATCAAAGAAAAATCGCGTCGGCGCATACCGTCCACAAGAAGCATTCTGACTCAATCACCAACATACTTTTAATACTAGATTTCTACTGCGGCGACGCAGAACCCCGGGACCTTCAATCGCATGATTGAAGCATTTTGTTCACGCGCATATATCTGTACTGGTCTTCCATTTATTATGTATAGTTCAGTGCCGCCTCGTCTATATTCCAGAGAGCCAACCTGCAAGTTACACTGTTGCCAAATGGCAAAAGTATCTGTAAAAATTAGAAACTGGGACATATTGCAAGTAAATTTTTAGTAATACCTATGTGATCAAGTATCCCTCCTGATCAAATATCCCCCCTCTTCCCTAATCACAACACATAATTGTCAGAATCGTTTTGGAGTAAGTGTTTGGTGTGGTATCGTTAATGGTTACATTGTCGACCCATACCTCTACCATAAGAATTTAACAGGTGAAAGATATTTACAATTCTTGCAAAATGATTTAAAAGTACTATTAAGGAATTTGCCCGCTCAGTTGGATAATATGTGGTTTCATCAGGATGGAGCAGGCCCACATAATCATCACAATGTTGTTAATTATTTAAATCAAACATTCCCAGGAAGATGGATTGGTACCAATGGAGTACTTAGATGGCCCGTTCGATCTCCTGACCATTCTCCATTAGACTTTTATTTATGGGGATTTTTAAAAAGTGAAGTGTACAAAGAACCAATAGAAGATATGGTAGATCTTTATAATAAAATTTATTCTAGTGTTGCCGCCATTATAGTCCGAGAGCTATTAGACATTTTTGGGTAGGTATTTGAGGCACGATGAAAACTTGTTCAATACTTCTCCTATTATACCTAAGTACACACTGCAAAAAATTTTGGTGTAAATTTACCCCAAAAATAGGAGGCAACTTTTCTACCTCCTATTTTTGGGGTGAAATTACTTTCATATGTAAAGTTACATGTCAAAGGTAAATTTAAATTTCTGAGTTAATTTCAAGTGAAAAGTTACACACAGACCTGTAATAGTACCGAGGAATCTTACACAATATTTGGTAAAAATACCCATGAAATTTACATTAAACCGGTAAAATTCAAACGGAAATGTAAAATTTACCAGGAAAATTACGGAGTTCGGGTAAAATTATAGAGCAAACTTACATGTTAGAGGTAATAATGACCTGTAAAAATACCGATTAATTTTACATGATGTCGGTAAAAACACTGTTGAAATTTGCATTAAACCGGTAAAATTCAAACGAAAATGTAAAATTTACTGGAAAAATTATAGAGCAGAATTACATGTAGATGTAATAATAACCGAAAACATGTCAGTTAAAACTATGTCAAATGTCGCTACGTAGAGGTAAGCATATCTATTTATTATATATAAATATACCTACCTATAATTAATTAAGTACAGGCACACATTTACGTAAATTTAATAAAGGGATAAAGTTTTTATTCTAACAAATTGAATATGTTTCAAGGAATTGAAATAGTGAAAATTAAACATTCCTTATTTGAAATAAGTCGCTTTCCTAATGATTAACTTATTAAACCCTGTGTAATTAAAATTTTACTCAGAATTTTAAATACTTATATGAAAATTGCAAATGATCCCAAAAATTGAAGGCAAGAAAATTGCCTCCTATTTAAAAATATTGGCGCATTGTGGACCCCATCAAAAATATTTCAAATTATATTAAATCTTCACAAAAAAAAATTCTAATACTTACCTATTTACATCAAAACGACCGTCTTTTTCATTAGTTCTGAGCGTCAAAAGTTATTTTTCTTGCACACCGACCGTGCCAAGGAAAACAAAAACAAATATTTAGAAAGATTTTTTTGCACGTTTTTCAAAAATAAATAACTTTTGAGACTCAATACCGCACACATAAATTATAGACTTCTAATGCTGGTTTTAGAAAAAACAATTTCGACGTTTTATGAGATGCTAATAAGCCTATTTCAATAATGTATACGATTTGTATATAAAGTTTGTATTTTGCACGAGATTTTATAAAAAGGGTCACTTTATAGGTATAGGTACTTGTTGCATAAATAACCATTGACATAATGCTAAGCATAAACAATTAGATGCATTGAAAAATTACTTTACATTAATTGCTATAATTCCAAAGATATTTACACTTAAGGTACTATCACTTGATCGCATCCTTGATATATTCTTCTGAAATAAAGATGTTAATATCAAAATAATAACTAAACACATTAAGGGAAAAATATATAAGTATATTAGAAAATTTGTTAATACAGCTGTATGAGTATGTTATACAATGTATGTGAAGAAACTAAAGTTGAGATATTTTATTAAATTATTATTAAACAATGACCCGGTTTTAAAATTTAATGAGCGTTAAGTAGACCAATTGTAGCTAAGTTAAAAAAATACTTTTAAAAATCAGCTACCAACTGATGAGGGGGACAAAATTTGGGATAAACACGATTCTCAACCACTCTGAGGTATGTCGTTCAGGAAAAACATTTGTACAATTCATTTTTATTTGCCATAAAACATCGAACTTGTCCAGTGTACACAAAAGTAGAAAATCCCTTACATTAATATGGCAAAATATGTTATTTGAGGGTTCCAAAGAAAAACCTGTATACCTATAGAGAATTAAAACTAACCAGAAATAACACGAAATAAGCAATACTTTTAATAAAAATTTAGAACTCCCGCCAATTAGTTACCAGTCAGAGTGACATATGTCAATTGTTTTAATCCTTGTGTAGTATTTAATCTTTTCAAAAGATCTACAGCGGATAGATAATTTTCATTCTCAAATGCAAACTTTAAACTTTTTCACTTAGGCTTTTATTAAAATTTTAATGCAAACACTGATGTTATTTATGATTTTCTAATAGGTACATATCACAGTGAATTCATTGTCGCCAATAAAGTGAAGTGAAACTAATACTCTGCTAATTACTTACCTTTGTTTGACACTGATGACTGAGGGTATGACATTGTGCTGGGATATTTGTAAAATTAGGGTGTATTTTGACTATTTGGCACTATACCGTGATCCAAATACAGGTAACACACCAAAAACTAACTAATCGCATATTGAAGTGTACCTAATACAATCTATTGATGGTGTTTTACTGTGTACATAAAATAAAGGTAAGGTATTGATAATGCCCCCTCGCGGAAGATAATGCAAGGAAATGATGCATCATAGATGGTAAATATAAAATGCCACTGTGTAAAATTCCATACACGTAGATGATACTGTACTCCAGAAATGTAGGAATTTTACTAACACACAAGGTAAATGTACAATGATTCTGTGAAACATTACCTCTAAATTGATTTACCAGGGAGCTTTACCCAAAATATTGGGTAAACAAAATGTTTCACTCTTTTTGCTGGTAAAGTTACATTAAAGTTATTTGTAATTATTACACGCAACAACGGTAAATTTACCTCCATTTCTTACAGTGTTCACCAAAAACTGGAATATTACATTAATGCAAGGGAATATTACATAAATACAAGGAAATAATGCACCGTAAGTGGTAAATATACAAAGCCACTGTGTAAAACTCCATACATAGAGGTTACTGTACACTAAAAATATAGGAATTTTCCTAACACACAAAGTAAATGTACAGTGATTTTGTGGAACACTGCCTCTAAATTGATTTACCGAGGAGGTTTACCCTAAATATTGGGTAAACAAAATTTTACACTCTTTTAGCTGGTAAAGTTACCTTAAAAATATGTGTAATTATTACACACAACAAGGGTAAATTTACTCCCATTTTTTGCAGTGCAGATCCGCAGACCTGGCTGAAGGGTAGTGGAGCTAAATCGACCCTTACGTTTTCAAATTAGAGAATTTTTTTGCAAAAAATATTCTTGCTGGACTAAATTCTTGAGTTCCTTCTTTTTAATTTGAAAATAATACCACTAATTTCCATACTATTTACTAAATTTAATAAACAAACTATTTTATTTATTTATTCTTTATTAACCAACAGAAAAAAAAAACATTTACACAGTAAAATAAACATGGATATAATTAAGATATAGCTAGAAAGTAATTTAAAACTAATATAATTTTTACAAAATCACAGAAAATATTAAAATAGAATATCACTATATTGTCACAATATGGACTTAATGCCTGAAAAATTAATATCACAGTTGTTGCTTAAATTATTAGAATTAGTGCTCATAACGTTAGTTGGAGACTTTAACATTTTATTTGTTATGTATATGTTTGGTTTAAATGTAATCAAATGCCTTATGCATAGTCTTGGTACATCAAAATTATCGTACATAAAAAGGTTAAAAATATGTTAATTTTCCTATTAAGAGATAATAAGTTAAATCTATGCAATAACTAATCAACTCTAGTTTTGCAGCATTCAGAAATTGGATAGATTAGAGAGCCACATTCTAACTTTGACCAAACATATGCAAAAAAGTGTTCTTAGGCAAATGACGGATATTTTAGAAATATTTGTTTACAAAATCGATAGGTAGTTCTGCCATTACATGAAAAAACAACTACCTACTCTCTTCCATGAGAAGAGGTTATAGTCACCATGGTGAAGGTGCATGAGCAGTGCAAGCACTCACGCTTATCCATATACAGGATGTTGAAGTATTTCTATCATATTAATTACAATAATGATCTTTATTACCATCACTAAATATTTACACAAAGATATTGAATTGTGAAATAATTTACATTTTTTAACAAAACTAAAGTTTATATGTAAGAAAATTTTATAGTCAAATAAAATTCAATTCATCACAGGCCTGTAGCTAGAAACTGTTTTAAGTGCGGGCAAACAAATTTTCAGGGGGGGCGCCCGTAAGCTTAAATATATTATTGTTATTTTCAATTATAAATAACCCCCGTAAAAAAAATTTATAAATTTTTTAGCAGATACAGTTTTTAATATAAAAATGTTTAAATAATAATAATAATAATAAAGAAATTTTTTAAACAGTCCAGGATAATATGAAATTCTTCCCTGAAATGTACAAGGCGCCAGCAAAAAGCTATGATTTTAGAATAATAATAATAATACTAGATTTATTGCCCAACAGAATAATCCTATTACAGAACAATGTAAATGACAATAAATGGCAAACATCATGATACGATGAAAATGAGAAACAATTGCATAAGTATTTAAATCCCTTAATTTATTGTTCAAATATGAAAATACATTTGAAGTCTAGTTCTGTATGTTGCACGACTTAACGCCGGCGGTATACTAATCAGAAGCGGTCGGTCTCCTTTAGGCTTTTTTAAAACAGATCTCAAACCATAAGTAAAAAAAAAGGGAGGTGTTACGAAATGTACTTTTACCAAAATTATTAATTAATAGGACAAGATATAGGAATCACTTAACAAAAATTGTCAGGCAGACAAGTTGCAATAGATAGAAGAGATCTTAAACTTTATTTTAAAGCGAAAATCAAGATGTTATGAAGTGCACTTTTATGAAAAAAATTATGTGTAACAAATTAAGTCTGACAAATTTTTTCAAAATTGGTTCATTATTTATCACAAATTGTGTAATTTCAAGCAGGTGTTTTAAAAAGTTGAATCTTTTTCTTTATCTAAATTGAAAAATTCATAAAAAATAACAATTAACAAATTTTTACTTGTTTTACATGATTTATAACCATTTTCACATTTTCATTTTTAGGTGTTCGATGGGGTATCATTTTTGCAGTGGGAGCTTGGTCTACGCCCTCTCAACAGTTATCTCCATTCACCAACTGTGTTTTGGGTGTACTGTGATTTTAATTATTTCCTGCAGTCGCCGCAGGACGGGGAAAAATTATTCCAGGACGGGCTACGCCGTCCTGACCCACCCCTAGCTATAGGCCTGATTCATGTTTGTATACCCACTAAACATGAAACATAACAAAAATATTGAAAAACATTTTCCTTAAATTACATTTTCAATATTTCTTTTATAATATTATTTTTAAAATAGCTGCTGTTAGAAGAAACAATATTATTTATGTATTTAAAACATAACATTTACATAACATTGAGACTTAAATATTATTTCAAATAATAACATATATTTCATATTGTTAATAAACACAATATTATAAGAATGTAATACAATGCAATATCATTCTGTAACAGATCCATTATGTTATTGTATAATATTTAAAGAATTATATTAAATTAAAGTTACATTGATTTCGATTCCTTATTATGTTATAAACGTTATTAAGGGGGTAATCCCATTAAACCAGCCGATAGATCCTGTTTTTTAGGAATTTTTTATTGGAAAAATTATTAGACAAATCATTTTCAAATTTTGGAGATATATTTATTATGCATTAAAGCAACTACATTCAAATTTCTATGTGATTATAATGAAAATTGTGACTTTGGTGCCCCTCGAAGTGACAGCTCCCAAAATTTCTCGGTTGCTGGCTGACACAATATTAAAAATTATTTTTTTCTCTTAAAATGTCGTTACATTTTTTATGATAAAAAAAGGTTGTACATGTATTTTATTTTCCTTAGTTTATGAGAAAGGAAGGTTGTGTATTCGATTGCCTCACCTTTTATATGCCGACGATCTAAAAATTTTCACAGTAATTGATGAAATCGATGACTGTTTTCAACTTCAGACTTCTCTTGACAAAATAAACACCTGGTGTATAGTAAATAAATTATTCATGAATCCTAGTAAATGTAACGTAATGTCCTTTTCTTTAAAAACATCACCTATTATTTTTGATTACAGGTTAGATAATGTCATACTTCAAAGACCTATAACATTTCGCGATCTCGGCGTAACTTTTGATAGTAAATTATCCTTCACTGATCATATCGATACCATTGTGTCTGAAGCCTCCAAAGCCCTTGGATTTATCGTTCGTACTAGTCGAGAATTCACTAATACTGATACTCTGAAAATTCTTTATCAATCCTTCGTCAGATCGAAACTTGAGTACGCATCGCTAATTTGGAGTTCCAGTTATGATGTTCACAAGAATAACTTGTAGGCAGTTCAACGTAGATTTCTTAAATTACTGTGGTTCAAATCTGACGGTACCTATCCAGTGATTGGTTTTCCGCAAAGTAACTTGCTTGAAAGATATTCTATGACTACTCTTGAGGTTAGGCGTATGTACTTTTCTCAAGTATTTTTGTTTAAATTACTACATAATGATTTTGACGCACCCGAAATAATTAGCAAGCTTAATTTTCACGTTCCCAGATTAACCTCTCGTAATCACCAAGTTTTCTATTTACCTACGCCGCGTACCAACGTACTAAATAATTCACCTTTATATACGATTTGCAGTACTTCTAACAAATTATGTAGCGACTTCGATATTTTTAATTGCAGCCTTAGTGACATAAAACAAATTGTTCTAAATTAAATAACCAGTGAGTGTCTTTGTTTTTCTTAATTTGCTTTGAATCACATATGTGTATATATCTATACATAGTTTTTATATGTAAACATTTCCCATGTTATTTTTTTTTCTTTCTTCGTATCATTAGTTATTCATAGTTCGTACATTTAAGTAATTTTTTTCTTAATTTTACTTTCTTTCTATGTTGTATATTATGTAATTAATGCTTTGTATGCCTTTATTCCTGTTCTGTAATTGGGTATCTTACCTGTTGAACAGTGTATGCAATAAATAAATAAATAAATATGTACCAAATTTTAAAGCAATTGGCTTAATAGTTCTTGAGATATCATGTTGGCCACATGGAAAAAAGGTGTTTTGAGGAAAATGCTCTCAAAGTTTAACGCACAAATAGGTGCAATTTCCACAGGTAAAAAAGGTATATCGAGTACATACAACATTTTCCTGTTAATCAGCTATGCCAGGGTCATACAATACACCCTCCTCCTCTTCAAAATATTCATTCAAGGCCATTTGTTGGTTGCGTCTTTCGAACCTAGATTCTTTTGTTGCCTCGAGGCTCCATCTAGCCGATCTACTCAAACGCTTCTCGTCCCGGGAGTTGGATAATATTTTGGCATCTTGGCCAATAATACCGATAGTCGTCATTGTTTTTAAAAGTGCATAAAATCCTTAACTGAATATCCTAGTTGCAAAATAAGCAGCCGCTTTTGTGCCGCAATGAAGATGTTTGGGCGCGGGTCTCCAGACAGTGGTGTTGAAACTTTCGTTATTGTTTTGAGTTTCGCCACCCAAACATCTTCCTAATAATTCTTTGTCGGACAAATGCTCGTATACTGGCAGTACAGCAGCAGCAAGATCCTTGTTCATTGATTGTAAATTTGTAAATTGTGGATTTGCATTTCTCCCCAGCTTTAATTTCTTCTTCGCATCTCTCAGACGTTTGCCGATGCGAATCGGATGTCTGTTTAGCTCCATCGCCCACCATTTTTTTGCAAATCGCGAAAATAATAGAAAACCTGAATTTTTTAGATTATTTTCGCGATTTACAAAAAAATGGCGGGTGAAGACAACCCAGGAATTGATTCAAATTTCAGTGCAGAAGGAAGCGATTGTTGATGAGAGCTGAAGTGAATGCCGTAGAAAAGTCAAAGCACCCGCGTTGGGAAATGGGAAGACTGGTGGAGCCATCTAGATCCGAAGAAGGAGGGGCCAGGCCATCAGTGAGAGCTCCGATGTCAAAATGGCAGAACTACAAGTCGCAAGGAAACAAACGCAATTATTATGCAGATAAGGGAAATAGTTTGGGTCAAAACAAGTGTTGGCACTGCAATCAAAAGCACAGAGGAGCAAGTAAGTATACGAACTATAATTGTAATCTATGTAAGAAAAGAGGTAATTTAAAAGCAGCATGTCCAGATCGTTTAAATGTCAGTTGCATGGATGTAGACTTTGTAGAACCTATAATGTCAATGGAACACAGCTACATTCAAAGGAATATACATGTATCCCAAGAAAAACAAAGGCAGCATTACAGCAGAGGTAAAACTAGGAATTTCAACCCGGGGGAGGCGGTAATAGTAAGGGACTACCGAAAAGTGAACAACAAGCAATGGACAAGGGCCCAAATCATAAAAATATTGGGCAGAACCACATATTTGTGCAGAGTGGATACAGGCATGATGTGGAAGCAACATACCAATCGGATCATCTCCATCGGCAAGGCACAGCCAGGTCAGGCTTCCATATGCAGTACAGATCAACTACCCATAGATAACGCAGGTCAAGTAACCATAGGCGACGTATGTAGGAGGAAGGCTCCCGGAAATTTAACAAGTAAGGTAGACGCTAATGATAACCCAACGAGTGTAAGTATGAGCCAAGTAACTAACGACAACACTAACCCTAGTATTAATAGTGAGATAGACAATAGTTGTACAGGCAATGGGTTTTTTAGGGACAGTGTCTCAAGCAAAATGGCGGCAGTGACAGATGCAATACAAAACGTAACTAATTCACCTAAAATTCCTTACAGAGAGAACATCCGCAAGGATAAGGCAGCAGAGCAACAACGGAGAGGAGAGGAGCTACAAAAGGGCCAACAACCCACAGATCAGGAGGAGCACCCACACAAGAGATTAGCAAAGAACCGGACGAAGCCCCGGAAGTTCAAAGATTTCGTAAAGTTAGACGACATCACAGAACTTTAAATGTAATTTAGGAGTATTAAGATATTAAATGTAATATAAGAATGTAACAAGCATAAAGATATTTATAGCATACAGATAGGCAGGAATTTTAAGATTTTAAATGTACTTTCAGAATGTAACAGGCGTAGGGACATTTATAGCATACAAAATTCTTCAAAAAGATTTCAGAGGGCAAGTTTTCCAATATGTCTGTGATATAGAACCATATTCAATCCAAGAATTTCTTGATTTTTAATAATTGTAATTATTTTTAAGTTTTATCTTTATTACTCTTAGTATAGAATTTTATCTTTTTATCTCTACAATTTGTAAGTGTCATGTGTCTAGTTTATATTGCTTACCCCTTTGACCTGTTTTATACATATTTCTTTCTGTAATAATATGTCAAATGAAACTAAATAAAACCTGATCTGAACTGATAAGTAGGAATTTTAATCACAAAGGTACACATACAAATGGAAATTAGGATTATGAACTAAAAATGGGGTGTAATGTATCCGGAAGTATGTGATGTAGGGCACATGTGCAGACATAGATATATAAATAAGAACCTGGGGTGGGATTGCTCTCTGTGCGGGAACAATTATTATTATTATTATCACTATTATTATAACGTAGACATGTACTAACGATATAGATGTATAAAGGGCTGTGAATAAAGTTAATGTTAGTAAGGTACTTATAACTAGTATTAACAATGAGAATAAATCAAGAATTAATGAATAGTATGAAGGTTATATATTTACTATAACAAAAAACATAATTTTGTCGACAGGATTCTGATGCATGTATTATATATGATGTAAGGATTATACATTTCTTCCATAAATATTAAACGGGTATGATACAGTAATTATTATAGGACCATATACATTCTTATAGAGTCGGGTACAATTTAAACTGACTTGTGTCATGGCCGCTAAAATGCCAGTAGTTCTCAAACAGTTCTCAGCTATTATGTCGCTAAATAATTTAAAAAAAATAGGAAAGATATTATAAAATGTTAAAATTATTAATCTAGTAACTTCACAATTTTAGTGGAATTCTGAATATACAGTGTCCGCCATAAAGTTGGCTACATATGGGAAAAAATTGTATTTTTGACATTTCTAAATAACTCCATTGGTGGTTCGTTTATGCATGTCCAACAACAAAAAATTACATTTTGACACATGTCATGTGATTACCGGTTTGGCAGGACTGTAAAAAATAGTTGACGGTGGTACCGAAAAATGGGTCAAATTGTTAAAATATCGAAAAATTTTATGAAGAAAAAGTGCATATAGAATACAACAAGGACCCCATATATCAATTTTGAAGCAGATATGAGGAAAATAAAAAAAGTGCAAATTTTACCCCTACCTAATTATTATATGAAAAATCATAAACTGTTACGTCTATTTCACAAATATTTGATTAGTTTCAACAAAAACTTTACGTATTTTAGTTGAATAAAAGTATTTACATGTAAAAAAAAGAAACGAATATAGTATTTTTTAGAAATCTCGATAATAGAAATTTTTCCCATATGTAGCCAACTTTATGACGGACGCTGTAGGTATATAGGTTCGGGCACAAATGAAATTGATAACAAAAAATGAATTGTCCAATTCAGTCAATAACAATGAGTGATCAGAAAAAGAAATCAAAGACTAATATTGCTACAGTCCGGCAAGAAACACGGGAAGGTTTGGGCATTTCTTGCCAGGAAAGGATAGGATCGTAGTATTAGTAGCGGAAACGATGTTAGTAAAAATAAAATATTTCATATAACAAAAAAAAATCTGAAATCTATGAGAATAACGAAAATAAATTATTTTTCTTTTAGCGGTAATAGATAAAAATTCTTGTTGACAAAATAAATATTAAAAAAATTAACAATAATTTTAAAACAAATAAATTAAAACAATTCTAAAAGAACAATGCATTGACACATTTTCATAAACACTAAAACACTGCACTTGAACAATTTATCTACGCACGTTTCACCATTTCTGTATTAATATTTATATATAGGGAGGATTGGATGCTTCTGAGGATAAACGTGCATTAACAAGAAAAATGCCACGCTGTAACTGGTCCGACATGATTTCTTAC
Organism: Stenurella melanura; assembly: GCA_963583905.1. Lineage (NCBI taxonomy): Eukaryota > Metazoa > Arthropoda > Insecta > Coleoptera > Cerambycidae > Stenurella > Stenurella melanura. The sequence goes on from OY757315.1 coordinate 92,074,882, forward strand.
GTTATCGTAAGAAAGTAGATTTTATTAGAGATAAACACGTGCTAGTAGTAATAAATGACACATTTTTGGGGAAAATAATGTTTTAACAAAACTCACGGCGCAGTTTAATAAAATAAAAATTTTAGAAGGAAAATTATTAACTTTTAATAGAGCTTAATCAAATAAAGAAAAAGTAGAAGTGCTTGGGGATCGATCTCGCAACAACCCCATTTATATTTATTGCTGTTCGAGCAACTTACCGATTGAGCTACGTGATCCTGTTTATTCTATTCTAAAACGTGTAATATCTACGTACTAGAAAATTTTGGTTTGATATTGTTTGTTTGACGGATGAATATCTAAAAATAAATTAAATATTTCATATAAAGAAGTTTTTCATATTTAGAGTGGTGTTAGTTCACGGAAATAAATAATATTCGTGGTCAAATCACACACAGTTTGAGAATCGAATTTATGACTATGTTTCTCACTCCTCAGTGTACATTTCATATTTCCATCTTAAAAGAAGTGGGAAAGAATCTTGGTAGACATACATTAACAATGTCTTTAGGCTATGGCTTTAAGTTTGTATGCAAGAGATAGTGAAAACGTATGTGCAATATTAATTTATACATCGGACTTTTTAAACTGGACCCGACTCTAATAATAAACCTTTGTTATTGTTTAATATCTATCATTCCAAATGTTTTTCATACCTTGGTTATATTTTAAGAAGCTTAATAATATGAAGGCAAGCAAGCTGCCACAGTACTCTATGGTTTTATTTGTGTAAGTCAGGACATTACATATAATAACAAGATTAATCCTATAAATTGTTTTACATACGAGAAAAATAAGTAAAACCGCATAAGTAAACTATGCACATCTCACCGAATCAAAGGAAATATTATTGTAAAACATAGATAATTGTCTATACACAGTGTGCCTCACTTGGGATGAGGCCACCTTCATACTTCGCTAATCTGATCTGATATCCGAATATTTTGAAATTTTGATGGTGAATATTAATGATACCACCCGGTATAGGATCTTTTAAAATTTATTTTCGCATCTATTAATCCAAACTTACATATTCCTAAAGTTTTAAATAATTCGGTACGAAACTAAATATCGCCCAGTAACTATCAAATAATATTTTTACGGATATTTTCATGCTAAAATGTAAAGTTTTGAAATACATTTAAATCGTACAGTTTAAAAAGTCTCTAAAAACACACATATAGAGCAAAGTTAGGATGTTTCACAGGGGTAATCCATGCGAACGAAGTCCAAAATGACGCGCTGTGGAAATGCTACGTCACTATTTTCGGGTAAATTCCGAGTATAAATACTCTAGAAAAGTTATGCACTGGGTCAATTAAGTTTGTACCCTCTGGTGGACTAGCTCATTGAATTGATTTTTTCCCAAGCAGCTACTAGATTAATAGTACTTTATATTTTATTTGCAGATTAGCTCGGGGACTTAGTCTTTTCAGAGCTAGCTGTTTAATAAATTATTTAGTGACTTAGAATTATTTTCGTGGATCAGCTCGTTGAACTTGTTCCCCTGAACTGGCTGCAGACTTAGTTCGAAGTATTAATTTGATTGACCACTATCGATTCATTTGGTATTACCACAGTTTTTGTAGATTGGCTTGTGTAGTCGTTTTATTCCGCTGAGCTTGCTGTCGCAGAGATTGACAGTGTCCTATTGATTGACTCACCGTGAATTAATTGGTCACTGCTAGTTTTAGCCAGATTGGCTCACATCATATTATTACTACGCAGAGCTTGCTACACGATAAGTTGTCGTTGCCATTTTAATCGATTGGACGACGCATTAGGGAACACCGACAGGGGGGACTGGTAATTAGTACGATGTCCAGTTACGACTTTGCACTGGATGTGTGGGAAACGGGCGATAGCTCGGATCCTGTCCTGGGTCACCCCGCGGTCTATCAAACGCCAGGTAACACATAAATTTCATATATTTTATTTGAACCCAGTAAACTTAATAAAATCAAATCGGGAAAATAGATTTTAATTTCGGATTTTGTTATTTAAGAAAATGACTCTATAATTCGGATTTGACGGTATGAAAATCGTTTGGGTATTTTATTGTAACACTTCGATGATTTCAATAAGGATAGTAAATTTAAATAATGTCTTAGGTTTGCAATACAATTTTAGTTAAATCTTTCACTCGCCTAATTTTGTGTCTTACATTATTTTAACAATTTCTTGTAGAAATAATGTCATATTATTCATTAATTTTAATTGACTGAGATAGGCAAATTTTATAAATCTTTATGATTTACTTACAGTGGCAGATTTTGTTGGGAATGAAAGTTATCCTTTGGTTCAATTCATTGGATGTTCACGGAACACAAAAATATTGTACTGTTTGGGAAGTTCACAGCTGTTCAGAGTGTCGGTATATTTATTGTTGACCAGCGGGGGGAAAGTGCCGGCCACTCGTGTCTACTACATGACCTACAACGTGTCTCCCTGATGTCTAAGACTAAATTAACAAATTTAAAGAAACTATTACATATTAAACTTTGTACAGGGCGTTTTGTTTTGCATTCACCTGTCGTGGCAGCTTTTAAAGCCATGGGCGAATTGAAATTGATTTTTAATTGCTTGTTCATACATTTTTGAACAAAAACAATATTCACAGCACAAGTCAATTGGCTTGGTACTGTACCTGCATTTGAGGCACACCACATCAACAAATCGTCACACTTCAAACAATGTTTGATTGAGCAATTAATTGAGATTTCAATTTGCCATATATTTAACTTAATCATTTATTGCAAGATTTTGCCACCCAATACAAACTTTTCATGTACCGCATTCAACACTTTTGTTACTTCAGTTTGAACAAGGATTCTCATTATTATCATTCTTAGTGATTATTGTTGTCTTTAACTGAACATCTGATGGATAACCGATTGTTTGTCCCAACGAAATCTATAGCTGGAAATATAAATTTGTGATTATTTTTCACTGTAAATTTATATTACTTTATGACCGTGGCCACAACGTTATTTTGTCTACTGTTCTGATATAAATTTGTCATTATTTTTCACTGCACTGTATATTACTTTATGGCCGTTGCCACAACGTTGTGCTTTTCGTTCCTGTATTGTAACCTGACAATTGTCTGAATATACGTATTAAACCGTTCTTTGTTTTTAATTGCATTACCTTTTGCAATAAATAAAATAAAATTCACTACAACCATTAAATGAACTAAGTAAACATAAGTTTTGCTTTAACTTAAAGAAAAGTGAATAAATAAAATGAACTAAGTAAACATAAGGTTTATCCTAGCTTTGAGAAAAGTAATAAAATAACATCAAATTCAGTAAACATAAGTTTGCCCTTAATTTAAAAGAAAGGGAATAAAATGAAATATAAAATCAAATATCAAATAAGCAACAGTTAAAAACAATAAAGTAGATGAGTTTGGTTCCTACAGTTTATACTCTGAAAATACTAAATTATACTTATCAATTAAAGTGGGGAAAAATAGTCAGTGCTTAAATAAAGATACCTAGCGAAATTAGTTTCCGTAAAGAATATTTAATCAGGTGTAGTAATAAAATTTCTCTAATTAAAGCTCAAACAAAGTAATTAGTATCAATAAATAGAAACAGTAACATCAAACTTTAAAAAAGAAGTTATGATAGCAAGTACTACAAAATCACAAACGTAAATTTGAGTCCTACCACTAAAGTAGACGACCACACAGCCACCTTAGTTTGTTTTAATAATTACACATTCAGGGGAGGGTAACTGGTAATTAATAAACTAGAAATTTAATAGAAAATAATAGAGGGGGGACAGGGGAGTTTCAATATATACCTAAAAAGTGACTCTTTAGACTTAACCACGTTTGGTTTCGGTCAGAGCCGTTCGATTCTAAGATGGAAAAAGGCGGTCGATTTAAAAAAAAAAAAATATTTGCGATTTTTTTTTGAAAATAATTATTTAAGATACAAATATAAAAAGCCATTCTTTATTGCACGAATGGCTAGATTAAAAAAACGAGCGAAGCGAGTATTTTTAAAAGCCATGAGTGCAATAAAGAGGCTTTTTACAAGTGTGTCTTACAATGTTTTATCTTTGATCATGCCAATTATTGTAAGAAATTGGCAATTTTTCATGAATATTTGTAGAACTGTATCAACCTTTTGTGAATGTCACTTTGACAGTTAGTATTATTCGAGTTGTAGTTAGGCCGTTGGAATTAATAAAAAAAAGGTGATTTTCAAGAAGTTTCATCTCCAAAGGATTTTATTGCAAAGAATGCATCTTTTAGTTATAAAAACTTGAAAAATCATAGTCCGTACGCACAGAATGACGGGGAAAGTACCTAAAAATGCATAATTATGAAAAAAAGTGCAGTACATTTTTTGCTGTTTTTGTGCATTTTTCAAGGGTTTTTCAAAGATATTCATTTAAGATTTATAAAAATTTGAGAAAAATGGTTTGTTTTAGAATTATACAAGCGTTAAGTAACATATTGGGTCATTTAAGACCCTTTATGGGCCGATTGTAGCCATTAAACGCATCCAAAAGTGCATAATTTGCATCCGTTTAAAATTTTTTTTAATAATTGCTCTAAAATTAATAAAATATCGTCCAAATTGTATACTCGGGGGCTTTCGAGGTCACTAATTACGAATTTGAAGAGAAAATCGGAAAATTCAAAATGGCGCGAAATTCAAATTTAAAAGTACATTTTTTCATTTTGTTTTCACATAAAATGTATACAAAGCAAATAAAAAAATGAATTTAAGTCTTTTTTTAACTAAATTTTCAATTTTTATTTATTTTTGTTGCTTTTCCTCCTCCCCCCTTTATTAGTATTATTATTATTTACAGAACATGTTTAAAAAAGATGGAAATTCATTTTTATATTTGCTTTGTATACATTTTATGCGAAATAATGGAAAAAAGTACTTTTAAAATTGAATTTCGCGCCATTATCAGTCAGCCACTTTGAATTTTTCGATTTTCTCTTCAAATTTGTAATTAGTGACCTCGAAAACCCCCGAGTATAAAATTTGGACGATATTTTATTAATTTTAGAGTAATTATTAAAATTTTTTTGAAACGGATGCAAATTTTGCATTTTTGGATGCGTTTAATGGCTACAACCGGCCCATAAAGGGTCTTAAATGACCCATAATGTTACTTAAGGCTTGTATGATACTCAAATTTTTATGAATCTTAAAAGAATATCTTTGAAAAACCCTTGAAAAATGCACAAAAATAGCAAAAAATGCACTTTTTTGCATAATTATGCATTTTTAGGCACTTTCCCCGGCATTCTGTGCGTATGGACTATAATTTTTTAAGTTTTTATACCTAAAAGATGCATTCTATGCAATAAAATCTTTTGGAGATGAAACTTCTTGAAAATCACCTTTTTTTTATTAATTCCAACAGCCTAAGTTGATATCGCCATTCTAATTATGTTAATTCATGGTCGTGACTGAAAATCTGTGATGATAGTAACTAAGGAAACGATATTATAAATAAACTGACGTAGTTGAAGTAGCCATGGTTGTTCTTGAATGTTTGAATTAAAATATCAAGTTAATAATGTTTAATAGTGATTATAGTAATATAGAAGAGTTTCAAAATACTCCCCCAGAAGTTATGAGGATGGCACAAACGGCAACGTCAACTTAAATACCTGAGAAGTCACGAAAACAATATGAGTTGGTGTATATACGATTCAACGATTGGTGTGTTTTGAAGATAATGGAGAATCTTACGGAAAGTGTTCCTTGCGTATTTTTCAGAAAGAGCAAAGCTTATAAAACCTTCAAGTCTTTGGTCGGAATATTCGATGGTGAAAGCTTTACTGATAGCTGAAAAGGACACCGATCTTAAACAGTTTTCTAAGTTAACCGCTTATATAAAGCAGCAGTCTGTAGGATACCGTTCCAAGAAATCTAAAGTGTTTATCAAATGAAATATACACATTTGTAAACGAAGCACCTAATGATAGATATTTAATAATGAAGGTTGTAGCAATTTTTGGCATTGCCGGTGCATGCAGAAGAGACGAGTTTTAAAAAATGAGCGTTGGTGATGTGCAAGATATTGGTAATATGTTGATAGTGAGAATGCCAACATCAAAAACAAATAAACCTTGAACTTTTATTATTGACCGTAAAACGAGAGACTTGGAAAATATAGTTGAAATTTATAGAAAATACTCCACTCTTAGGTTACCAGCAACAAAACATCATCGATTGTTTGTGAACTACCGTAATGGAAAGTGTTCTGTTCAGCCAATAGGTATTAATACCTTTGGGAAATACCAAGCGAAATTGTCAGATATCTTGAGTTGTTCAATGCACATGAGTATACTGGTCATAGTTTGTCGCGCCCCCTAGACTCACTAACTCAAATTAAAAAAAATTATCTAAACCTCAAAAAAAAATTCTATGTTACTAACTAGTATCAACCCCAAAAAATACTAAAAATTACAAAAAAACAACATTCACTCTACCTACTTTGGATCACTGTCTTGGTTGCCACTAGCTTCAGAGGAGACGGGCTGGGTATATATAAAAAATTAAGGAGCGCCACGAGGTTCTTTTTATACCAGACAGCGATGGATGTAATGACGGGTGTCGTATATTTAATTAGGTAGACATCACCCCTCCACAAACCTCGAAATGGTGACTTGTTTTTTTGTTTTTATCTTTAATGAAGAAACTGAGACATGGCACAGACAAACAAACAAACAAAAATATGCAAATATCAATATACACCTAAGTTTATTATAAGAAATAACTAGAAATTTATATATACAAATATATAGAGAAAATAGCGCGCAAGATTGATTGAATCAACCTTAATATTATATTAGTGGTGAAAACGTATATTTATACTAAAACTGGTCAGATATCAAAATGTATAAGCCTTATCTCATTTCATTTACGAAAACGTCCTGGGATATAGCTATATCTAAGGCTCACAGGTGTTAAAATATTTTCAATAAAATAAAAAAAATAATTACAATTACAATTTTTCCTCTTTGTCTCATTGAAAAAGATAACTTGTAAATGGCTGCTATGATAAATATGCAGTGAGAATTGTTTGTGCAGAGTGTGTATCAAATAACAAAATTGTAATAAACTCTTATCAATATCATATATCTCAATTTATTCTAGATTTTTACTGGCTCACCCAGTATAATATTTTCTATACATTACTGAACCCAAAGATGACACTGTATTTAAAAAAATGTATATATTCAATGGACCTATGTAATATGACGTATGAGTATTAATTTTTATTTGCTCACCCTATATATAGATTTTATTTAAAAGTGGTCAAATTTGTATTAAATTATAATATAGTGAAATACTCTGATTATTGGCTGATAGCTGTTAAAAAAAAATACAATAAGATACTGTTCAAAAACTTGCGTGTCTGGTGATTATCTCCGGAATGATTCCTTGCAGCCATCCATGGAAAATTACCCTCTGCACCGGGAAAACAGGACTACCAAGACAGGCCAAAATCGGTTAAATGTTCCACACCATGTTGTTTAAAATTTGGGAAACCAGAAAAGAATTCCACACCATAAAAAGGGGTTTGTTTCCACTCCACGCTAAATTCTCTCCTTCAAAAGTTCCGGGGGTTTCTCTCAAAATAACAGCCCCAGGAAAAAAAACCGTATATAAACGACAATGAATTAGGCATTGCCGAGAATAAAATAATAATAGGACACCACACAGGAAAACACACTGTAGAATAAAATGATATAAAAGAACTTTACCTTTTCTCAAGGGTTTTCCTCCACAAATAAATTTAACTGGCCTCAATGATTCCACAAGGGAGCGATTTTCACAAAACTATTACTCGATTCACAAAATACAATCAATACTATATCGAAAATCACTTGCAAAGTATCAAGAAGAATTATCCCTATTCGGATGATCAACAATCAAAACGTCTTCTCGACACTAGGCCAATATTAACAATGTGGACGATTATCTCCTTTTCAAAAAACACTTTCCCACAAAAACGAAAATCCGGACTAATTGCTAGGTATCTTAATAGAGGTCACCCATCAAGATTACGAAAAATGTTTTACATTATAGAAAGTTGTGAATACACTTACTAAATGCCTACAAGAATATTATTTGAAAACTGCAAAACCTAGTTAATTATTTATAGTCATTTAAATTATAAAATTTCGTTAAAGATTTTAAAGATTCCTACTCTTGTACGTCGAAATTTTGTCAAGTACGTCGAACTTAAAGTCATGAACCATAGATGGCCTGACACTCGATAGCCATAAATATATTTTATTCTGTTGCCTAAAATTTCTACCATCTAATAAATTCATTTAATTATACATCACAACTGTTAACAATAAATTACAGGACTTTCTAACATTTATTAACAAAAATGGAATTGTTCCAAATCACGAAAAGTCAGATACGTATGTCGCGACCTTAAATCACACGATTTCGTGCACTTGGATTTGACAGCTGACCCGCCGACAAAAAAGTAAACACGGCCGTGAAATATATTTACACTTTACATACCCAGTATTTATGTTGCAAATGAATAACACACGGTTCTTAGTGACCTGAGCTCATGAAAGGACAATGGTAACATGAGGACAACATCAAAAATAGGTAAACCTATATTTTATTCGGATAATTAAGTTCTAACCTTAGATTCGTAGGAATATTCTAACGCCAACAGCAGACAATTTATTATGACGATGTTTTGGGGCCACTAAAGATGACAGTAGACCCTGTTCAATTCCCAAATAACTTCCAAGACATAATTTAACAAGCCACACGAGATTTTGCCGAATTTAGACACTACTGAGCTGTGGAAAAGGTAAGCAAATTTATACAACCATACATAAACAAAAGTCCCTCAACGTCGATTAATCTCTACTTACATACTAACTAAACCTACAACCTACATTATACACATTAATTACATGAGACTAACTAATATATTAAACTATTTTTCTCTTTCTTTTTCCAGGTATCTCAGGAGCAAGAAGTAAAAGGAACATTGACAACAGTATATTATATTTAAGCAATTGATAATACAGGGTTGTCTTTATACTTTATACCAAAATAAATCGTTTATGATTTCTAAATATTTCCTTTATTTATTGGAGCTAAAATATACCGTTACAAGTTTCAGGTCATCTGCCACCATACTTGCAGATGCAGGAGGGGATGTTTAACAGCTGAAGAGGCATGGTGGCTGGAAGTCATCGACGGTGGCAGAATCTTACACTGAAGAATAAATTGAAAACAAAATTTAGATATTACATCAAATTTTGCAAAAAGAACTATCTGAGGAAGCAAGCTCAAACGATGCCATTGACGCTAATGACATAGTGCCTACTACATGGAGGAGTCACGAGTTGCCTAGAATTCATATTGAAAATTGTGCTAATTGCAAAGTAGAAGTAAATTTTGTTAAAAATTAATAATGACTAAAATACTGTTCTCCTTGATACATTTTTTAGAAATCGTGCAATAAAATTTTTTATTGTACAGTTTCTTATAAAAGACCACTTTTTACACTGGAAACGATGTAAAAAACTGTTACTCTTTACACAATCGTAGATAAAAACTAATAAGATATTCTTAATCAACGCCTTTAGAAGCCGCTTTGAATAAGATTACGTCGCAGTGGGTTCAACGATAAGATATGGGCCATAAAAGAAATAATTTTTATCTGTAAAACATTGTAAAATCAATTCAAACTAGTACAGTATATTACTCTGAACAAAAAATGAATACATTTTTTTTATTTGACAATCCGTCTTACAGATAAAAATTATTTTTAATAGAAAATATTGTTTCTTTGACGGCCCCTATCTCACTCACTAAGATGTAATCTTGTACAAAGGTGTCGATTAAGAATATCTTACCAGCTTTTTTCTAAAAAAATCGCTAATACCTTCTTTTTGAAAATCGCCCCCCTTTTTCCAGCCTAGAATCGGATGGCTATGATTAAAATCAAATGTGGTTACGTCTAAAGACTCGCTTTACAGGTGTATATTCACCACCAAAAAAAATTATCTGAAGCTGGACAATGTAATAATTTCAGAATCATCTTCATTGCAGTACCAACCATTGGTACTGATGTAATCAAGACCAAATTTCGTAATAGTTAAAAACTCTTTGATTTTGATTTTTAACTTCTAACTAGTATTTCAGTATCACATTGTAGCCCGTGATGTGCTTGATTCAGAGCCATTGAATTAATATTCCATTTATTAATTTTCTACAGCATTTTCTGGATCAACGACAGATAGCATCTTCATTAGATCCTCCCGTTCTTCTTTAGACATGAAAGTAACATCTCTAACCAATCTCACATTTTTTATTTTACCTCTCAAGCTATGCAATTTCGAATCTAATGCTTTCATTTTTCTTTTTGTTTCTATAACGTAATTTTGAACCATTTGCCAAGCCTGGTCGGAAGTAAAATCCTCTCTATTAAGATCTCCAACATACCACTTTCCAGAAACTGATGATGACTTCGCCTTCCTGAAAACCACAAAGTTATATTTTATGAGATTTCTTTTTGAGAAGACTCTTCCTTAATTAAAGTCTGAACTAACTTCCATCAAGTATATAAATAAACGATGAGATATGCATGGTCTTGTAACACCAGGAGTATATATCTGAGTTTTGAAGTTCCAAAGCCTAGTGCTTTTTTTTATGAGCAATTTTGTTTTTTGAAAAGCTTTTTTTTTGGGTAAAACGGTGAGTACCTCCAGTTCTAGAGATCTGATCGGGACAACCTAAAAAACAAAAACCTTCACAATTAAAATTCCAACAAATCTGCATTGGTTTTGGGTCATTTGAGTACGTACATAACATACAAAATGGAATGCTGCAATGGAATAAACTGCCTACCATTTTGTGCCATTAAGCCCAAAATGGATATATATCTTTTTTAATGTAGTTCTGGATGCCAGCATTCCGATGACATTAAAGAAGATTCATTTAAAGTCATTTTGGCCATTTGCTTGGCATTTATTTATGGACCAAATGAAAATAAATAGGTTTTCACAGCCATTTTGAAAAAAAAATATCAGAAAAGAAAGAGAATTGCGAGAAGTTTATTTAAAAAAAAAAAGTTAATTTTCGTCCATCAGAACTCGAGATATTTAATTATTAGCATTTTGACCAATTGTTAATTAACAAAATTTTTGTCTAATATTTGAACTATATCATTTTGAAACATATTTACTTCATACGAAACGCCCAAAGAACATTTTTAACTTATAAATACTGATTTTCAAGAATTTACATTTTATTGTTCTTAATTAGCCTGAATAGCTTTTTTCAAAATTTATATATCCAGATTATCTCTTGTTTTTGTTGCACCGTACTCAATTGTTTCCGGCTTACTTAAGTTGGTAGTTAACATATGTATTTAGGGGAATTTTATATTCTGCTAACTTCTCTTTATAAAATTAAAGCCTTATTTTCCTTGACTAATGTCAAATATTTGTTCTGTTTAGAGACAACTATGTTTCTTTGTGTGTGTATTTACTGCTATTTATCTTTTTAAAAGATGCTAAAAGTTAAATATCTCGAGTTCAGATGGACGAAACTTCACTTTCTTTTTTTTTAATAAAAGTTCTCGCAATTCTGTTTCTTTTCTGATAAAAATTTTTCAAAAATATTTTCAAAATGGCTGAGAAAATCTATTTGTTGTCATTTCGTTTATAAATAAATGCCAAAAGTGGCCAAAATGACTTTAAAAGAATCTTTTGAATGTCAATTTTGAAAAGATTCATTTTGGAGTCAATGAAACAAAATGGCGGGCAATTCAAATTCCAGATAACAAATTCATTTGTGCTCACTAGGTTTAATATTTGGGCACCAAAATGTTAGGGTGTTTTGTTTTCATCAAAAGGAATATTTATTGAAAGTTTGAAGCCGATCGGAACTCTTGATGTCCCTGGTGGTAAAATGAGAAAAAAAAACGCTTTTTAGGCAATTGATTCCATTTTGTACATTATATACATACTCAAATGACCCAAAACCAACGCAAATTTGTTGGAATTTTAATTGCGAAGGTTTTTTGTTTTTAGTTTGTTCCGATTGGACCTCTAGAACCAGAGATACTCATCTTTTTACCTAAACAAACGCTTTTCAAAAAACAAAATTGTTCTTATAAAAAACGCAATAGGCTTTGGAACTTCAAAACTCAGATATACAGGGTGTCTCACTGGGAACTGAATCGATCGATATACAGAAAAGTACGCATCCGAAATTTTTGAAAATTTAGATTCCAACTAAAATAATTAGAAGCATGGGGTACTTCCGGTTATACCGGAAGTCGATACCAACTTGCTTATTTTAAATGGAAGTTGAAGTAGATAGGACAGAATCATTTTCAGCATTTGAAAAAAAATTTCAGCCTGATTTGATAATCTAGCCGCGATTTGATAAAATTTCAAAAAACTTCTCGCCAGAGTGAATTTTGTGCAAATCTGACCTTTGAAATTGTTGTAAATTGATTGTTAAATCTGAAAAATTACTTCAATACCTTATTTTTCAAGAAAGACAAACATACTTTTTCTTCAAACGTCTGAAAAACATGACATTTCTTAACTCACTTCATATTTAAGTTTGACATTTTAGACGGCTGTGCGTTGCTATTAGCAGTGGAGGCAAAAGTACTTTTTCTGATGCTGTGAGCGGCACAATAAGAACGATAATACAATATATATCAACACATATTTTACTTAATATGCCAGCCATGCGATATTAACAATGCGTTTCCGGCAGTGAAATTTGAGATTTTTTATCTTTATTATTTTATAGCTAATCGACGTTTGAAGAAAAAATAGCACGTTTTGTTTGGAGTAAAAGCCACTTGTTGTGACTCATCACAAAAGTATCACTTTTACTCCTAATAAAGCAATATACTATTTTTAAGAATCATTTAGTGAAAAAAATATTTATAAAATATATTTCGATTATCTTATCACAATTTAATGAACATTCAAATGAATTTTGGCCCTATTAATGATTAGTATTCAAAAGTAAAAAACAGATATCATTATAAGATTGCTTATTTACTGTGCATCCATCCGTATGTGACAGTGGTTTATTTCAGAAACTATTATTAGTACAGGCAAATTAGCCATTTAGGGTAACAAAAATTAATAAAAGGATCATCTCTGGGATTTAAGTAGGTAATAATCTGTAGAATGGAATGATCCATTCTTTGCACTTCCAGATTCCGGGAAAATTCAAGAAAATTTGGAAAAACTTTTTGATTTTCGGTTTCTTTGCTCTAGCGGCTAAAATAATGAAAATAGAGAAAAAAGTTCCCAACAGAAGTTGTAGCTCGTCTCTTTCTCTACAAAAAAAATCTTTACAATTTTTTGTCTTACTTAAGTCGTTTAGAAGATAAATCGAGTTTTCCACTTAGTTTTAAGCCGCTTCGAAATGCGCGAAAAATGAGGATTCTCCAGAAGTTTCGTACGACCGGGCTCATCGATCGATAATTCTTACTATTCAGAGCCCCTAAAAAAAATTAAAATAACATAAAATGTAGAGAAAAGTCTCAGCTTTAATGTGGAACTAATCACAAAATTCATAAAAAAATTTATCACAGAGAAAAAGTGTCAGAAGATGGCTTAGTAAACTTTGTACAGTTGATCCACAGATTTATTCATATCTTTGCCGGGAGTCGTTAGAATGATAATTCATTTTGCCTATATATTCTTATATAATGATATATTAACCCAATTAACATTTTATTGCAATTACTTTTGTTGGAAAAATGTGCCTTGCGATCAAAGTAGAGGGTATATTTCTCATCGATCAATCACCTCCAAAGTTTGGAGTTCAATTCGCTATATCTTAATTAATGATAATAGCACGGTCTTAATTTTTGGATTATAAGTACAATAAAACATACTCTTTCGAATTACTTACTTTAGAGTTTTTTAAATGCGTGCAGTACTTTTTGAATTTGTCTACATTATTCATACACGTTCAGAAAATGCACAATTATACAGTAAAACATATACAACTTATTTGTTTCTTATCATTCTTCAATAAATTTTCACTAAATATAGATTAAAGTGCGTGGAATCGAATCCATGCAGTGAAAAAGCACCCATTGTTACGGGAGAAATAGGCAGAATGCATAAAACTCAAAGATATGAATAAATCAACTGTATAAAGTTTACCAGCCATCTTCCAACACTTTTATGAATTTTGTGATTAGTTCCACATTAAAGCTGAGACTTTTCTCTACATTTTATGTTGTTTTCATTTTTTTAGCGGCTCTGAATAGTAAGAATTATCGATCGATGTGTCCGGTCGTACGAAACTCGTAGAGAATTCTCATTTTCGGCGCATTTCGGAGTGGCTCAAAATTAAAGTGGAAACTGGATTTATCTCCTAAATGGCTTAAGTAAAACAAAAATTTGTAAAGACCTTTTTTGTAGAGAAAGAGACCAGCTACAACTTTTGTTGAAAACTGTTTTTTCTATATTCATTATTTTAGCTGCTAAAGCAAAAAAACCGAAAATCAAAAAGTTTTTCCATTTTTTTAAAAATTTTCCCGGAACTTGGAAGTGCAAAGAATGCATCATTCCATTCTACAGGTTATTACATACTTACTTAAATCCCTTAATTTTTGCGAGGATTTTACAAAATTTTGCCTTCATTGCCTGTACTATATACATAAACACTTATATTTTTAAACAAGTTTATACAAGTAACTGTCATATAATCCCTCCTTCAAATACAGTTGATTCTTTTTTTTCAATTATTATGTAAGAATTAAAAATATAAAGATTTGAAGTGGTATGACTTGTCAATTTTTCTTCCTTCAAGTTTAAACATTTGCTCATAACCACCTCTATCATGGGTGTGATGTCTGACGCTTGTTTTGATTATTTTTTATTATATCTATTACTAGAAATAAAAATCAATCAATATGAGAACTCATGCTGAGTTGCCTTTCCTATTTCGTAGTTGCAATTTACGATGTTGATAAAATGCCTATCTTTCTTTTTACACAAAGACATCGTATGGTCTTCTAATGAAAGTAATTATTCTAACCCGGCACAGTGGTCCGAAATCGAGTTTTTTGTTTCAAAATTTGCTAGAGTGCAAATCTTGTTGGAAATGAGCAAATTTTTTTTTAAATTAAAGCTTACTGAAATTCCCACAAATCCTCAGAGCCCGAATTTTGAAAAAAATGTTCCATTTTTACAATTTTAAGTTAAATGCCAAAATTTTTTTTTTTTTAATAATTTTTGATATCGGATCCACGAATATAAGTCAAATGTCAATTTGGCAGCTGTCAATTCACACTGTCTAATTTTACATTTGATTTTGCTTTATTTTATTTTTTAACTAACTTTAATTATTCAAACAACTTGGAAGTTATGATCTTCAGCTTCAAAGACTCCATATTTTTATCGTATGAAATTATTCAGTATATTATATCAAAAATTATTTAAACAATTTTTTTTTGGCATAAGATATTTATTGACAGATGGACAGCTGTCAAATGACATATGACCTATACTCCACAATTTTCAGACAAAAATAGTTGCTTCAAAGTTTTTTTAATAATTAAAGCTAGTTAGGAAATAAGGTAAAGCAAAATCAGCTGTCAAATTAGACGAAAAAAAGTGTCAATTGACAGCTGCCAAATTGACATTTGACGTTTGACTTATAATATATGGATTCAATATTATATCAAAAATTATTTAAAAAATTTTTTTTTGGCCTTTAATTTAAAATAGTTAAAATAACAAAAAAGGAAAATTTGTTTTCAAAATTCAGGCACCGAGGATTTGTCGGAATTTCGGTAAGCTTTCATTTTAAGAAAAAATTGTTCATTACAGTTAGGATTTGCACTCTCTAGCCATTTTTTAAACAAAAAACTCGATTTGGGACCACTATGCATAGGTGCCACAGCTGACATATTGCTTTTATCATATCTATTATTAGAGATGGAAATCAATTAATATGAAAACACTGCCAAAAATTCAACGCTACCTGCAGATGATTTTATTAGGGATTGTCACTTTTGGCTTACTCATGCTGGGTTGAATTTCCTATTTTGCCAGTGCAATTTACGATGCCGATAAAATGCCTATCTTACCTTTTCCACAAAGACATCGTCCGATCTTCTAGTCGATGTATTTATTCCGCCACGGGTGCGACAGCTTACACTTGTTTAGCTTATAGTTTATATCAAATAAAAGTCAATCATTATGCAAACATTACCAAAAAATCAACGCTGCCTCCTCGACTAATGAAGTACTCTTGGCTCTGGATTATAAAGCCACACGTGTTCTGCAACTTTTGACTCTGGTATTTCAGCACCATTTTGTAGCACACGAGTTGCTTAAACTGGGACGTTTGAAATAATATCCATTTTTAATTTTTTCATAGCATTTCCTGACCCAGGGACAGGTAGCATATCCATTAAATCTTCCCATTCTTCTTAGACATGTAAAGAGCATTTCTAACAGATATCAAATTTTCTAGCTTATCACTTAGGTGAGCGACTTTTTGATTCAAAGCTTTTGTTTTTGTTCTCGTAGTTATAATGTAATTTTGAACTATTTGCCAAGCCTGGTCCGAGGTAAAATCCTGTCTACGAAGATCTTCGATAGACCTTGGGTTACAGTTCTTCTTTGCACCAATTAATAATGAGTTCGCCTTCCTGAAAATCACAACGTAAATATTTTAAAAACGTAAAAAAGTAAATCTTTATTTAGCAATTTGCTAAAAATTTGAGAAATAACAAAATATTAACACAAACTAGAATGTGTTTAATTCATAATTTGTGCAACATAAAAATATGGCCTCATTGGGTAACTTTGGGGTTTTATAAAAGGGTCTGGTATGACATTAATTTAAAAATCTACTTCCAGATCTCGTTAAAATATGTACTTATATCAAGTCAAGATCTTAAACAGACAAAGAGGAAATGTGCACACAAAAAAAGTTATAGATTTAATAAACGAGAGATAGAACATAGTTCACGGCGCACGCTACCAACTCCCCACTGCTGTCACCCTCCAATCACAGGCAGTGTGTCGTGAAGTGACAGTCGATCGATGGCATCCATATATTGTATTTCGATATTCATTGTGAAAGTGAGGTTTTCTTGGACTATTTTTGTGACTGTATAGAGTGAAAAAATGGCCCAGGTGCGCTGTAAAAAGTTGTGTTTACCACAAAAGTGCGAACTGTGTGACGGATAAATCATCTATTCGTTTATTTCGGTAAGTTACTTAATAAACATGTTTGTTTTGGACGCCATATTCGATTGTTTAAGAAGACACAGAGCCGTATTTCCGATTTCCATGTGATTTGCAAAGACAATTATTAATTATTGCAATAATGTCGATTAATATATTTAATTTATTTTACATAATAGGTACTTTAAGATTGTATTATTTTTAGTGTTGCAAAGGATACTGAGAGAAAAGAGGTTTGGAGAGTATCTTTAAATTTGGAAAAAGAAGATATTTTTGTGAATTCCAATGTATGCCACTTACATTTTACCCAGGAGTCTTATGATTTTGAGAAGTCACCTTTTTTACTCCATTCAAAGCGAAATGCTATATACAGTGTGTCCAACTAAGTCGGCACCATATGGGAAACTTTTTTATTATTGCATTTATGAAAAAAAGTTTTTCTTGATGAAAAGTTTCGCATGGCCTAAAACCCAAAGTGAAATAATCAGATATCAATGTTTTGCAGTCGTATATCAGTTTTGTCGAAAAGTGTAAATTTTGCTGAAGACTATACCTTTAGGTATTACAATATCGACAATTGTTATTAAGAAAAGTTGATCCTAATTGAAAACTACAATCGGATATCCAATAGCAAAATACAAATTATTTCATTTCCAATAATGTTATGAATGTTACTTATTAGTTAACTTGTTATCTTCTGTTTAACTTTTCATTTGTAAAATAAATTATTATGATATTCATGGATTAATTATTCAAATGCAATAGCAAATTGTTACATAACTTACCAATGAACTGAAAGGTTATCATGTTTTTCCATACAACAAATGTTTTATTATTGGCAAAATTAAATTATGTATAATTTATATCCAAAAATTATTAAAGATTGTTTTTTCATGGTAGATAATATTCGATATCTGACCGTAGTTTTCAATTAGGATCAACTTTTCTTAATAACGATTATCAATATTGTAATAAATAAAAGTACTTTACCCTTGAGCAAAATTTACATTTTTCGACAAACCTCGTATACGACTGCAAAAAATTGATGTCTGATTATTTCATTTTTGGTTTTAGGCCAAGCAAAACTTTTCATCAAGAATAACCTTTTTTTCATAAAACCAATAATAAAAAAGTTTCCCATATGGTGTTGACTTAGTTTGACACACAGTATATATATATGATGCAGATTTAAATAAATTATTGTTAGAAAATTTGTTTTTTTAATTATTTTGATATATAGGTTCATAAAGTACCATTTACTATTTAAAATATACAATGTAACACGCGGAATGCTCGATAGCATCCTTTGTTACACTGTTAATAATTATTAGAAAAATTATAAGTTATCGGAAATATTATTCCCACAAACTTTAGTATTAATAGAGTGCCTATACTATGATGAACGTACGTCATCTGTGAGAGTTAACGCTAGCGAATACTAGATAGCGCTCAAGGAATGATATTTCAACTAAATAACGCCGGGTAAAACTCTTTCTCGTTGAACCATTGAACTAATAAGACGCATTTATAATTTCGTTTGACCTGTAAAGGGGATAATAGAATTTGAAAAACCTCGTGATGATCACATGAGGTAAGGTTTTAATTATTATACCGGCAAATATCGTCTAACATTTGAAATATTGTTTTAGGTTTTTCTTATAATTTTCTCATAAACGATTTTTTTTTAAATTTTTTTTTGATAAGTATTTTCTTATAAAGAATTACTTAATCAAATTTAATTACGTCTAATGCTGTTAACGTCGAAGTATTTCCACGCTACATTATTTGCTTTGAGCAAGATTATTTACATTCAAGTTTTAAGACTTACTACGTTTTCTACTAAGCCAGTAATATTCATTTGAAGTCAACCTTTCTATACTACATTTTGAATTGGAATATACGAAAACATTCTGGGCGAAGCGATTTTCTTCATTTTGTCTTGGCGACAAATATACGAACGTTTCTACGATTTTATAACCTCAAGTTGGGATTAAAGCCGCCACATGTGATACCATAATCCACAATCATCGGAGAGCAGGACCGTATCTAGGAATTTCCTGGATCAGGATAACAAAATGAAAGATAAGTACTTTTCATTGTTACCAATAAAAGGGATTATTTTCACATGATCATTGAGTTATAAGAGTTAAAAGTGTCTAAATTTAAAATATTAGATTCAAGCTAAATCTATTATATTTTTGGTTAGATTACATTTTAAATCCGTTGTTATAATTAAATCCATTGTTGTATATTAATTCGTAGTTGCTTATATCTTGAATTCGTTGTCGCAAATACTTCGCCGTAGTATTGTTTCGTAGTTGCTTTTGTCGTGCTTCCTTATGATTAATATCTTATTGTAGCACTAGAATGCACGTTTGTTAGCGATATCGTAAGTCGTGGTTCAATTTTTGTTAACGAGAGTGTCTAATGTTTATAAATTTTGAGATAAATTTACGAGACTTATCTTTTGTAATATAGTTATTTTGTCTCTCGTAAAAGATCTCAAGTTTATTTAATTTTGTTGTAATATATGATTTTATTATTGAGGGAAAAGTTACGAGACGTATCTCTTGTAGTATATTTTGGTTCTCGTAAACACCTCAAGTTTATTTTGCGGTTAAGCAAATTTGTAATATAGTGCAACTTGTAATATAGTATTTTATTATCTTGTAATATATACTTTTGTTTCATAATTGAGACAATTTACGAGTCATATCTTTGTAATATACTTAATTTGGCTCTCGTAAAAGTCTCAAGCATATCTTGAGCTTCGGTTATTGTAATATAGTATTTTGTATATATTTCTGTGTGATATTTTTTTATACAGTATCGCTGATGCTGTGATAGCTCATTCACTTTTTTGTAATATAATATTTTTGTAATATAGTACTATTGTATATATGTAACTTCTGTCTTTTGTTTAAATCTTTAATTTTCTTTGATTACCCTAAGTAATCAATGGCGCCCAAGCCTTGAACTCCATGCCCTTTAGCTCTCCGTATCTTTACTGTGCTAGCCAGGTTACACCAGTGACGCTAACCACGTCTCTCGTAGGGTGGCCCACACTTGAACACTTGGGCAATATTTTAACATCGATTAAACCCTTCCTTAAATAGCCACAACAATGCATAGGTTACCTAAGATAAAAACTGTGATTTTTTTTTTAAATAAAGCCACTTTATTTTTAATACTTATTTCTTTATTTGAATTTAACTTTAGAAACCAAGATAAAAAATGTAAATGGTTTTAATGAAGATTTAAAAAAAGTCTGGATGTTCTTTATGCGTTACTTAAAGAAATATACCCAAAAAAAACCTGATATTTGAGACAAAAGATTACATCTAGTTAAATAAAAATAAATAAATATAAACCTATAACTTTCTTAGTTCTATTATTATTTAGTTCTTGCAACGAAATTAGGAGTCAAAATGTTTTGTTTCCGTGTTGTACGTCTCCTACAATAAAATTATATTAATATGTTATGATGTACACATAAAACCGTTTTATGGTATTGCAACGACATAAAAAAATACCGAGAAAAATACAATATAACTGTAACAATAATGCTGAAAACTTATAAAACAAAACTGTTACTTATGTATCAGTTTATTTCTAACAAATTATCAACAAATGTATTCATAGTTTGTGTACCTGGACATAAAGCTGAGATAAGAAATCTTCATATTTGAAAAAAGGTGTCATAAAGCCTTAGTGCGCCCCTGTGCTTTACCCTACCTATCTCACCCAAACCTGGGAAAGTGGCAGCCTTCGCGCATTGCAAATTCTGCTGTTTGAGACCAACCAACAGACAAATTTTTTTTACTCAAGCTAAAAATCACGATGTTTCATGACATTGTAAACCTATTTCAATAAAAAAAAATATTTTATATTTAATTTCCCCCACTATGTAGATGTGGAAGTAAAAGTAATTATTTTTCCGTATTATCTGGACAATTCTGAAGGGGCTACTACTACTGGGTGACTTTTTTAACCAGAAGCGCTTTCAAATATCTCAAGGAATAACCGCACTCTATGAAAAAAATGTTTTAAACAAAAGTAGAAGAATTGGATGGGGGCAGTTCGACGGTATAGGTCACTTTGACTTTCTTTGGATGGGAGGTTAGTCATTCAAGGTCATTCAAATTCGTTTTTTTTAATAGGAACCCCCTATTGTACTTATTGCAAATTCGGATTGACTGACTAAAAATAGACTACTTTCTCTCTCTTTTCTGTAATTGTCATTTTTTTAAGTTATCCGGCGAGGAGAAATCAAAATTTTAGAACTTTGCTGTTTCTTTACTCGATATAGTCTCAAATTTTTTCGGAATTGTTAAATGCACTTTGTAGAAAAAAGCATTGTGGAGTTTACAAGTGCATCAAAAAGGGCATTGGGCAATTCCAAAAAAAATTGAGAATATTCCCGAGATGATTCCAAACTCTTTTTGCTTTTTGCAATTTTTGTCCAACTTCTTTTTTTTTTTTTTCGAGTTAAAAAATTTGCAAAGTTCTAAAATTTTGATTTTCGTCGTTGGATAACTAAAAAAAAATAACAATTTCAAAAATAATGGTTGGAATAAAAGTAGTCTATTTTTAGCAACCTTTGATGAACGAATTCTCCAGCGCTTAGACTAAAAGATATGCTATAGTTAGCAAAAAATTGTGTAAATCAACTGGACTAAGACAAACCTCTTTAATGTTGGATTCTCATGGGTCCCTTCATCATCCAGAACTATATCTGGCTTCTGTTCAAAGCTGTAATCGTCATCTGAAATTGACTCTATCTCAGATTCCTCTTTAACAATATAACTGCAGGATGCCTCGTCAAATGAGAAATTTCCATGGCTATAATATTAATAAACCTTCATTCAGTTAAACCATATAAAACAGTGTAGAATAAGTCAAATCAGACACAAAATATGTCTTAGATACAGATAAACAGAGAAAAATATAAATTTAAATTATGTATACAAAACATTACAATTAAAATACTTAATTTAATTTACACAGACAAATCAAGGTTAAAATTAAAATCATGGTGAAAATAATACAAAATGGAATAAAACGGATGAGTACTTAACATGTTTTAAATTTTACTCTGAAGTTTTTGGTTAATATTTTTTTGAATTAATCTGGTATTTTATTGTAAATTTTTATTAACTGTGTTACTACATTTCGCTACACTTCGGTGAAAATTGTTTATGGCTGGCGAAGCACTGATGTTGCACAGCCTCTAGCAAGATTTGTTTCATAACTGCTGAGAAAGTTCTCTTAATTTTTTTTCACAAAGGAAGCACAGTGATATATAAGTAACCTAGACAATAACCATGATTTTCAACAATTTGCGAGGGCATTACCTTGGGACGATGTGCTGAAAGAATCAAATCTAGACAGAAAAGTGAATTTATTTAACAGTCAAATAATAGACATCTATGACAGCTTCGCTCCAGAAAAAAGAATCAAAAAGAGGAATAAACCAGCCTGGCTAACTGGAACGATAAAATTTATGATGGATTTGAGAAATAAGGCGCTATCAGACTATCATCTAAACAGAACACCAGCAAAATGGATCTATTACAAGGATTTGAAAAATTTGGTAACGATATCAATAAGAAAAGAAAAAATTGCTTACGCAAAGTATTTAGAAAGTCGAATAACTAATGACTCAAAAACAGCTTGGAAGGGTTTAAAATCATTCGGCCTAAACAACAGACGCTCTGAAATCCCACATAGCACTTTTTCAGCAGATGACGTCAACGATTATTTTCTTTCTTCAAGTAACATAAAGATGGATATTGAGAAGAAACAGGCAACAATAGACCATTATGCAAATAGGACCTTTAAGGACATAAGAGAACCTTTCTCCTCAATGCAAATAAGCATGGATGATATGGTAAGATACATAAGTGAAATAAAAACGAATGCTACCGGATCTGATAAAATTTCTATAAAAATGTTGATTCTAATTCTTCCATATTGTGGAACTGCATTACTAGATATCATAAATACGTCAATCGCTAAGGGTTTATTCCCAAACAGTTGGAAGACTGGTATCATATTACCATTGCCAAAAACAAAAGACCCTAAAACACTGAAAGATCTAAGGTCTATTTGTATACTGCCAGCAGTATCAAAAGTTGCAGAGAAAGCTGTTTGTCATCAATTAAAGGACTACATGAAAAGCCAAGAAATAACACCAAAATTCCAGTCAGGTTATAGAAAAAGGCATAGTACTTTCACAGCATTAATGAAAGTCTGTGATGACATTACCAGAGCAATGGATAATTCAGAAGGTGTTTTATTAGTAATGCTAGATTTCAGTAAAGCATTTGATACCATTTCTCCAGATATTTTACTAGCAAAAATGAAATATTATGGTTTTGATCAAAACACAATAAACTGGTTTTCCACATATCTGCATAACAGAAAACAGTTGGTGCATATGACAACTGAAGATGAATTAGATATTTCAGAGACAAAACTTGTAAGAAATGGAGTACCGCAAGGGTCAACTCTAGGCCCAATATTGTTTATTTTATATACAGCAGACTTTTGCAATATCCTAGAATCAGTAAATCACCAGTGTTATGCAGATGACTATCAACTTTATAAAAATTTCAATGCATCAAGTGTCGATGAATGTGTGGAGACGATAATCAGAAATATTACCTCCATCAGTTCTTACAGCGAAAATCAAAGTTTAAAACTAAATGTGGATAAAACCAAAGCTATTGTATTTGGTACCAAAAATTTGTGTGTTGCAGTGGAAAATCTAGTTACACTTCAAATTGGACCTACTGAAGTGCATCTGGAAAAGAATGTTAAGAACTTAGGACTTATAATGGACGTCAATTTAAATTTTACTGCTCATGTAAATAGTGTTTGTCAGAAATGTTATTACATTCTGTATAATCTGTACAAGTTTAAGGATGTTTTCCCAAATAATTTAAAACTAAAATTATGTGAGAGTCTCGTTTTACCAAATATTGACTATTGTTTAATAGTATATGCCCCTTATTTAACGAATAATGATTTACAAAACTACACCATTTCTATGTAAGATAGGCTGGTTAAAAATTGAATATAGGTTTAGATATCTGCTAACAATAGAAATACATAATATTTTATCAACTCAAACGCCATCATACCTTTATGAAAAAATTGTATGGAGGAATAATATACATAATGTTAGTACCAATTCAAACAAAATAGAAATATTTAAACACAACACGGAAAAGTTTAAAGCTAGCTATTCTTACCTTGTATCCAAATTATACAATGATGTACCTGATTCTTTGAAAATGTGTTCAATTTGTACATTTAAAAACAAGTTAAAACTCATGTACCTGAACAACCAAAAAGGAACCCTTAATTATAAATAATTTTTATCTATTAACAATATTTATATACTTATTTTTATTGATTGATTCATATATATTAAAATATGGGTTGAGAATTAAAAACAGCTTTCTACGCTGATCTCCGCCATTTTGTGATATTTTCGCAATTTTATTTTCTTGTGTTAATTGTGAACATATACTGTTGTATATTCTGTGTTTATATTTTAATTTTATGTATTTAATGTCACAAATAAAGTCTGTTTTGAATTTGAATTTGAATATATACAGGGTGTAATTAGTTTCATATCATTAAAAAAAAAACTGGTAATAGGGACGGACTAAACAAACAAAAAACCTATATGATTTATTTCTTTAGGGGCACTAGGTTTAACATTTTAATGTTAATAAGGTAGGAAATAATAAAAAACTGTAATATCCGACTTCTGTTCCAACCGGAAGAAGTGCGGCACTTTGATGGGATTACTTGTACCGAACTTTTTATACCACTAATTATGAAAATGTAAATAATTCCTTCTCTTTCTGCACAACGCAAGCATAACATGGCCGCAGGAGTTTAAATAGGATTTGTTTACATGTGTTTTTTAATTTGGAACAAAGCTATTGTAAGAATTAATAGTATTACTTAAAGTATTATCACCACAGAGTATGAATCCCAAGCAACACATGATTGTTTAATAAACGTTTATTATACGAAATTATGGTTTAAATTTGGTTATTGTATATATAATCAACATCTAAGAGAAACATTTATTCCATAAACGTTTTTTCCACGTATGTTATAAATGATTTTCTCAAAAACTTTTAACAGCAAAGCAGAATATTTTAAAAATAATACATTAAAACTACATTTCTATGAAATATTTAAATGAATCGAAGGTTACATTGACACTTGCATTTTGTTCAGCCATATCATAGTTTTTAATATACGATTTTTAAATGTATATGAAAAATATGCATTGGCGCAACGTTTTTTATACCTATATCATAACTAATTGCATCAATAACTACAAAAATTATAACAATATTTGAAAAAATATTATTTATTTACAATAATCCAAGGCTGCAATAGATGGAAAAGAAAATAAATTTTTCCAAATAATATTGCAGTTTGTAATATACTGCTTTTAAACGTATCTCATAAATCATCAATTGCATCGATTAAGCGCATCATTCGGATTCTGGAAATTACCCTCCGAATACTGCCAGGAGTTTGCGCAGAGACCAAACCTGAATACGTCAAAAGCAGTCTCGGACGGCAGCCAATAGAAGCCCAAGATCGTACGACGCCGGCGCAAGTGATCAGCCTGCAAGCATCGTATCGGCAGTGTCGGCCATTATTTGTGGTTCGTAGTAGAAGTGGTAGAGCGTACGTAGAGACAGACTATTGTTGTGATAAGAATAACAAGGTAAGAACCAATAATTTTGTATGTTTTGACTAAATAAATCTAATTTACACTTTAGTTGAAACAAAAAAGATGTAGGTAATGCGTGTATGTAGGGTGTAAAGTTTCTGTATAAAAACGTTAAAAATACAGTTGTAGGTGCATATTTGACAAACCTCTTCAAATCGGTACTAGATGGGAAATATTAACAGTAGGCATTGGCATGAGTTTTTTGTGGTTCATTGTAAATTATGATCAATAAATAAGAAACTATTGTTTTTTCACTTTGTTTTGTTTTTAAGTGCCCGGTTTACTTGTTCAGTGAAATATTAAATATTATTATAATCAGTTATTATCAAATTTCATTAAATAATGTGTTAGGTATTTAGACACTAAATGAGTTTCATTATTTTATTCATTCTCATGTAAACAGCTAAATACCGACTTGTGTTTAGCATGAACAAATTATCTAAAGTAGGTACAAAGCCATTAGGTATAACTAGTACTAGATGTTATGTAAATTATTACCATAGTAATAATTTGCATTTATTTTTTGTCATTGTGACGTTCATGATTCCTGAATTTCAAATTTTAGAGAAATCGTGTAATGAAATTTATGCTTACAAACAAACTGGCGATGCGATTCAATTGGGCTGGGTCATGCCCATCTAGAGAAGAAAACAATCAAGAAAAAATATGCGTTCAAGATTACAAGAATCAGCCAACTTGTACATGGTAAGAATTATTGTTTTTTTTTATACTTTTCATAGTAAGTAACCGTTTTTTTTTACACAGAAGGTGTAAAACTGTGCTTTGCTGGTATGGAAGGAATGGGTGAGGCGAGCGACAGCAAAATAAGAGGGGCCATCCAGGACTGGTTAAAGCTTGCCAAAAGCTGATACAATTATAACAATAAATAGTGGACTATTTATATTTCATTTTAAAATTATAAAATAATACACAATGTTTTGTTACAAGTCTTTAAAAATAAATAGTAAATAATTAAAGTTTTATGTATATTTAGTCAGTACGTACCGCAAAGTAAAGCACAATAATAAAATACATACATATAGGTACCTACCTATTAATTAATTAATAACAAACCATTTTTTTATAAACAATAACCTTTTCTCCAAAAATTGGATAAAAAAATTTGTAAGCATTGAATAAGTCATTCAGGGACACCCTGTATATATAACAACCAAAAAATAAAGTATATAGTAAAGATTTATTACACATATACCAGCAACTGGAGGAAGAAGTTTTTCATAAGCGGTAGGAACACTTTTACATCATACTTGTTATCGACGTATAATCGTTGTGGTCTCATGTAAACATATATATCTCGTATACGATATGCCAATTACATAACGTTTTTTAGACATATGTATTTGGGATATGATATACAATATATATACGTTTATTTTAACGTATATATTTAATACATGATAAGACAAATATATACGATTTTATAAACGTATATATTTAGCATATGAGAAAATAAATGTATAAGTTTTTTGCGCGGATTTGAACGTTGAATACACGTTGCGATAAACGTTATATATACCAGTCGTATGAACGAAATCAAAACATTTATTAAACCATTTGGTGTTGCTTGGGATGTATCATCAGCAAACATAAAGATGTTTGAGAATTTTAGATCGTTTACATAAATTAGGACGAACAGCAATGGTTCCAAAATTGACCATTGAGGAACCAAAATGGTTGTGGGTAGTATATCAGATTTGAAATTATTTATCTCGACAAACTGCGTCCTATCCTATAGGTAGATTTTAAACCATTCCAAGGCTTGACCACGTATGCCATACTTTTCCATTTTATTTAGAAGAGTCTTGTGACATACTAGGTCAACTGCCTTACTAAGATCCAAGAAAATTCCAACAGCATTTTTTCGGTTGTCCATATTTTCATACGGTACAATCAAAAATTTATTTATAGCACTGATGGTGGAGAGAATGGCTTAAGGAACAACAGTTATATAACGCTGATGTATGCTTTTGCCTAAAGGTGGATGCCACCTCTTCTCAGTGTGGAAATTAGTACACTCAAAATAACCGCAGAAATCGATAGGGGGATGAAATCTTAGTAAAAATTGTTCTATGAAGTTTCCTCGATAAATTAAAATTTATCCGCGATTGAAAATGTTGATTTATCATCTTGTAGCATTTGAAAAAGCTACATTAATAATTTCAGTTTGAATACTGTAAATTAACCTTGATTAGTTCACTTGTTTGAGTATGCAACCCACGATCTAGAATCCGATAGTGGATGGTTGCCTATCTTAATGAGAAATTATGGGTAGTAAACATATTTTCTTTAAGCATACTTTCGAGTTAGGGGTGTTATTCACATATTCTTGTAGTTGAGATATTACATAATTGTGTAATTCAGTCTTTTAAATGCAAAGCCCTTTGTTGGCGCATTTTTATTGGCTAGAGAAAGTGTTCTCTAGATGTTCAAGTTGGCAACGCGGAGAACTGTCAGGCGGATTTCCGTCGAGGATTGGTCTAGGAGACAGCCACGAGTCGACAGCGACGAGAGAGCTGAAGGCGGCGGTCCCGGTTTTGTAGTGAAGAATTTTGGTTTTACATCGTTAACACTGAAACGGGATTTGATTTGATGTGCCCAGTGTTTCTTTACCGTCCTGCCAGAAGCATTTTGTAAGTTCCAGGAAGAAATTCTGTTGCTTGTCGTAATCCGATCGCCACGTATTTCGGAGGTTATGTAATACTCTCTATAAGAGGTAAGCTTTTATTTTACTTAGTTGGTGTTCTATTTAGTTCTTATTTATTGTAAATATTACAGAGTGTTTGGAGGGACTGGCCCTTTGAAAATAAGTTATGTTTGGAGAGATTTAAGTTCTGAATGAATGGTGCTGCCATTTATGGTTATGTAAGGGGGCCCAGCATTTAGAGGAGTAATAGGAGGACGTCTATTACTCAGATGTTTGGTTTATGTGGGTTCAGCTGACATTTTGAGAAGTTTTGGTTGGAAAGTTGTCCGCAGCAGTCTCCAAGAGATTTTGGCAGAGTTTTGGGAGTGACACGGAGTCGTAGTCGTAAGCAACGTCGAGAACATCTTAAGAAGTGGTGACAGGTCACGCTGCAGTTGTCAGAGAAAACGCCAAGGCTCTAACCAGGTTTTGCTGTTTCATTTTAGTTACATAATTTTAGAGAAATTTTTATAGTTTCATTCAGTGATTTTCTGTCAAAATATTAAAGTAAATTACACAACGATTTTGCAACTACACACCTAGTATATGAAGTATCTTAAGATTTTTTACTGTAAGTAGCGCATGGTACCACGTGATACTAGTTTACTTTCTACTATGTCATAGATAGATAGATAGATAGATAGATAGATATGAAGTATTTTTAATAGAACATATTCTTTTAGATCAGTCTGTAACATTCTAGTGCACACAGCGAGCATTGCAAAAATTAGCTCACAGGATCTTGTTTGTTACGTAATATTTTATTGATGAGCTGTAATTTTAATCCATTGTGAATCTTTAACTCGCTGTTGTGAATCTAAAACTCATTGTTGGTATCATTTAAGCATAGTTGCATTTCTACAAAAAGAGGTCAAATCACTGAAATAACTTTAGAAGGGGTCATTACATATGTTGCATTTCTTTTGCACATGTAGATTAAGTTTAGGGAACAATTGGGGAACTATTTGTTTTTTTATTGTGGTACATCTCATGTCTGTGTTTTAATAAATGTCTAATGTCTACACGTTCTTATTATTTGCACTGATACTCCTGATATTTGTTTAAATTTTGAGATTTCATAGAGTAAAGTAAGAGTTTTGAGATCATAGAGATATTTTGAGAATTCCATCGCATGGTTGCTAGTAACTTAATTTTGTTCCGTGCTGGCAAAATTATTTAAGTCACATTACGTAACATACAGCCGGTGGCGCCCTTTTGAGTGTCCACACACAATCCTAACCCACGGCCTATGCTCTCCAACAAAAATCGGCTGCCGTCCGCACCGGAATAACATGTTTTAATATTTAGGTACCAAAATATGTTACAATCTAAGAAATGCATGTTTTAGAGCGATTTTTCACGAACAACTCGAAAACCTTACATTTTATCAAAAAAACCATTAGGAGCAAAATGAAGCTTATAAAATAACAAATCGATTGGTTTTTTAAAATTTCTGTACATTCAATGCGCACCAAGTTATGGCTCCTTGAAGGTGTCTGTTTGCTGAAAACTGAATTCGAACCTTTAAACGGAAAATAATGGAAAAATGATGACTTTTGGAAGAAAATTAGTCAAGACCTTTTTTTAAAGTACTTGAAAAGTCATAAGCTTAAAAACATGCGAAGTTATGATGAAAATAAAATGGTTTTCTTGGTTTTTGGGAGGAAAAATCAGCAGTTAAATCAATGGCTTAACCGCAAGAATTAAAATTAAATGCAATCCATTTACAATTTACTTTATTTAGGTACTAACAATATGTTTTAGAAGTTTGAACAGTTTAGAATGCCTAGATTTGTAAAAAGTTTGATTCAATTTTGAAACGATTTTTAAAAATTTTGAAAAAATTTAGTTTTTTTCACAATAACTCGAAAACTAAAGAAGGTACGTAAAAAATGCAAAAGCACACAAATTTACGTTTCGTTTCTTTTTTATTTGCCTAGGATGAATTTATTGAGGAGATATCACCGTTTTAAGTTTGCATTTAAATGTGATGAGCACTTTCCCCGAGCCCTTTAAACACAAAAATCTTAAAAATGAAGGGTTCAAGGAAGCTCAACTTTGCAAGCGTTGTAGACCTTGAAATTATCTGCAAAATGATTTTTGGAACGATTAAATGTCAAAAAAATTAAGGAAGTTGAGGCATTAGCTTCACTACTGATTTTTCCTCCGAAAAAGCGAGACAACTATTTCATTTTCATCATAACTCCATGAGTTTTTATGCGAACGACTTTCAGCTGATTTCAAAGCTCTTTTCATGTACTTTAAAAAAGGTCTGACAAGTTTCCTCAAAAAAATCGTCATTTCTCCGTTATTTAACGATGAAAGGTTCGAATTCAGTTTTCGGCAAACAAACAGTCACCTTCAACAAGCCATTACTCGGTTCGTAATGCATCTACAGAAATAAAAATAAAAACAATCGATTTGTTGTTTTATAAACTTAATAATTTTTTGCTCCTGATGGTTTTTTTGATAACGTAAGGTTTTCGAGTTATTCGTGAAAGATCACTCTAAAATATGCATTTTCGTGAAATCTGGCAAATAGAAAATGAAGCAACCTTTGATGAACGAATTCTCTAGCGCTTAGATAAAACATAATATGCTATAATTAACAAAAAATTATGTAAATCAACTGGACTAAGACAAACCTCTTTAGTGTTGGATTCTCATTTGTCCCTTCACCATCCAGAACTATATCTGGCTTCTGTTCAAAGCTGTAATTGTCATCTAAAATTGATTCTATCTCAGATTCCTCTTTAACAGTATAACTGCAGGATGCCTCGTCAAATGAGAAATTTCCATTGCTACAATATTAATAAGTCTTCATTCAGTTATAGCATATAAAACAGTGTAGAATAAGTCGAATCAGACACAAGATATGTCTTATATCTACAGATAAAGAGAAAAATATAAATTTAAATTATGTATACAAAATATCACCATTAATTAAAATTTTAATTTACACAGACAAATTAAGGTTAAAATTAAAATCATGGTGAAAATAATCCAAAATGGAATAAAACGGATGATCGTCTGACCGTCTCTTAAATATAATATCATCAACCTGATATAAGGTTTACAAATAAAACAGTCCGCCGCACAGGGGTTTATTTTTCTTTGTCAGATGAACCTCGAGAGGATACGAAGTAATCAAATAGCGGATATTTACCGAAGCTCAATTTCCAGATATCTTGGCAAGATGATCAAGACAAATATTAGTTTTTGATTGTGTTTCAACTTGTTTTACCGTCTCCCGTGAGAGTTAATTAAATTTTACACTTCCGGTGTGTTTTATAAATTGCGAGGTAGGGTGGTTGCCTTTATTAGCGAGACCATCTAGGATTAATCGCTTGAGTGATCGTGTTTACGTTTAGGTTATTTACATCAGTTTAATAAGTTGCAGAAAATAAACGAGGAGAAGATGCAATCGGATATGGCTAAAATACCTATTAGCTAACAATTTATTCAAATGACGATAACAGATGATATCTTGTCATACATTTTTACTTCCCTCGCATATAGGCTATTGACTATGTAATTGAATGAGGAACTAATTCGTTAAATTTTATTGTTTCATATGTTCAGTTGTACCCGAAAGATGATAATTTCACAAAATGCTATTAAATTTAGGCTTGGAGTACAGAGTAGATTTGTCCACTTTTTAGTTTTTTAACTATAACTTAAAAACTATGCGTTTTTAGTATATACACAGAAAATACGATTTTTTGTAAAGAATCAAATCTAGTATCGAGGTTACACTTTATAATATCAATAAAAATGTTTTATACAAAATAAGCGAAAAATACTATTTAAAAAAAATCGATGAAGGTATTTACACAGAACTTCCCTCTTTATTTATACCGGGCGGTCACTCTAAAAAATTATTACTTACGAAACGACATATGAGAATAACAATGTAGTTATATCACTATTATTATAAAGAAACCCGATAACTTTTGGTCAAAAAAATATACAGGGTCATCCGACAGCAAAAATTCAAAATTAAATAAAAGGTAACATATATGGCTGAAATTTTGGGCGAAAAAAAATTGTGTTTAACATCTATCTATGGTAGTGGTCAAAATTGTTTTAAACATTTTTAACTTAACATGTTTTAAATTTTACTTTGATGTTTTTAGTTAATATATTTTTTAATTAAACCGGTATATTATTGTAAATTTTTATTAACTGTGTTACTGCATTTCCCTACACTTGCGTGAAAATTGTTTATGGCTGGCGAAGCTCTGATGTTGCACAGCCTCTAGTATTGAAAGCATGATTTGTTTCATAACTGCTGAAAAAATCCTGGTATTTTTTTTTTTTTTCACTAAGCAAGCACAGTAATATATACAGGTTACCGTTTTTTTTTATTGATATGAAACTGTGTAATCAGTTTCATATCAATAAAAAAAAAACGGTAATAGGAACTGACTAAACAAACAAAAAACCTATATGATTTTTTCCTTAGGAGCAATTGAAAATAAATTGAGAAAATGGCGAACATGCTCCTTGCCCTTCTCGGATACCACCCACTGACTTTCAATGGACTACCTTGACCTACCTCCAAATTTTGCAAACAAAACATTGTTCCATTGTTCAAAATTACTTATATTCCACAGATCAATTACTCTTAAATACTACAAATTTGCGCCAATATATCTCTCTTTTTACGTACTTTCACCCACCCAGCACCCCTATGCGCTCTACGATCCCGTACGATTGTAGGACTATTGGACCTTTGCACATTATTTCATTACTCATAAACTACTTCTAATAGTGTCTTCCAATATAAAATATAAAATACAAAAAAAACACTTACATAATATAAAAGAGAAACAAAAGCTATCAATAATACAAGCAAACAGACACCTATAATCTCAACTCATTTTCATTAAAAAATTCTTGTATGGTGTAATATGGTTTATTGAGAAGATAGGTTTTCAGTTTATTTTTTAAAATTCTTTTTGGGAGTACTCTAAATTCGCTGGGTAATTTATTACAGATTTTAATAATACTGAAGTGCACATTTTTTTGTATATATGTGTATTTCGATCCATCTGCCATTAGGTCTTTTTGTTTCTTGTGTTATATTTGAAATTTTTTGTACACTCTGAAAAAACTTCCTTAGTGTCAAGTATGAACACCACAGCCTCATAAATTTACAAACTAATTATGAATATGTTACGATAGCTTTCTCTTTGTGACATTTTGAAAATACCTCTTATACATCTCTTCTGCACAATTAGAATCCTGTCAACCTCAACCGAGTTTCCCCAAAAAATTAACCTGTACGTTATTTTTTTATTGAAAATAAGCATGGTAGGCTATTAGTGCTGCTTTTGTATTTACCTCTTTCGCAATGGTTTTTAATGCATAACATTGCTTGGCCATATTTTTTGCCAGATTGTCTATGTGTGGTTTCCAATTCAATTTTTTGTCAATGTAGACATCAAGAAATAAAATAGTTTCTGCTGATTGTATTTGTGTCACCAATATTAGCTGCGCCTTGAGGGACTCCCTTTCGCACGACCGCCATTTTCGATTTTATAATTTCTCCATTTTTTCCTACCTCAGCTACACACTGTTTGCGATTTGTTAAATACGATTCTATAAGCTTCAGCGGCACACCTCTAATTCCATACAATGCTAATTTTCCGCACAATATTTGATGATCCACGCTATCAAATGCTTTAGACAAGTCAAGACCCATTGTAACGGTTTCTTTGTTGTTATTTAGAGATTTTAGGATTTTTACTAATGTTTGATAAATTGCACGTGTCGTACCTCTTCCTTTTCTGAAACCATTTTGACTGTCGTATAGAATTTTATTCTTATCCAGGAAATTACTCAGCCTTTCGTATAAAATTTTTTCTATGATTTTACTGATATTCGATAAAAGTGATACCGGCCTATAGTCCTTAAAATCATCCACTTCTCCTTTTTTGTGTATTGCTTTTATTAACGCAATTTTTAATTCATCAGGGAAAACACCAGTGTTGAATATTAAATTAATAACATGTGTTAATGGTTGTGCTATTATGTCTGTTACTTCTTTCAATAACTTAATCGGAATTTCGTCTTGGCCAACAGATTTTTTATTTTTTAGTAATTTAATATGTTTGCAGACTTCCTCCATATTTGTAGGTGTTAAAAATAAACTAAGACGTACAACTTGATATTTTTCCAAAGTCTCCTTCTATGTTTTTATTGGTGTCTGGGCAGGCATTTAAAAAAATATTCATTTATTTCATCAAGAATCACACTTGAGTTAATTTTACTGTTAAAATGATCAATTATTGATTTGCTATTATCTTTTGGTTCTCTATTTGCTATATTTCTTATCAAAGATATAAGTATGTCATTTTTACGAGGATAAAATTGGTTACTGGTAGTGTCACGAGCAAAAAAAAATTTTATAACGTATTTTTTCTAAAATCTAGTTGTGTACATCTAACTTTAATTTTTGTGACATTGCCAGTTAATTGTCAAAACTCATTGCAAGTGTGCCAAAACTAATATGCCCCATATAAGCAATTTAGTTAAGGCTGGAGTTACTGCTAAAGCAGAAGGTGAGACAAATTGCACTGCGTTATATTAACAAAAATTCTGTGTTTAACATTTTAAAAAGTGGAGAATAAATTGTATGATTAGTAGAAATCCTGGATCAGGGCGATGAAGGATATCAACTCAACAACAAGATTTCCAATTGGTAAATAAATTAGTAGAAAATCCATTTCACTCTCTAATTCAGGCTGCTGAAGAAACTAATGTTCCTGGATCGAGTGGTACTGGTCGCCGTCAAATAAGAGAATCGGAGCAAAGCTGTCATCCAGCAGCACAGAAATACGTCTACTTAAAGCTGAACCTAAAGTAGCTCAACTGGGATTTGCGCTTGTATTTTTAGTGCATGATGTAAATTTTTGGAAGAACGTAATTTTTAGAGATGAAAAAACTTTCCAGTATACACACAGCAGTTGTATTCATGTTTACCGACCTCCGAATACTCGATTCGATGATAAGTATATATCTAACAATGACAAAAGTGCATTGGAACAATTCTACAACATATTTTACGATGGTCTTCACATGTTCATTCCTGTCAAAAAATTTAAGACATCTAGCTATTCCCGCTGGTTCAGCACTGAACTTAAAAAAACCATTAGTGAGAAAAAAAGAATACATAAACAGTTTAAGTCGACTGGTGATATCCACCACTACCATAATTTTTGCCATTTAAGAGCAGAGTGCGCTAGATTAAAAGACATTTGTTTTAATCGCTATATAGCCAGAACCGAGAACAATCTCGTTAACAACCCTAAACATTTCTGGTCCTACTTCAAGAACAAAAGAAATCAGTATAATCTACCTACAGTTATGCACTACGATGATGCATCTGCTGAGAATACTAATGATATTGTTAATTTGTTTGCATCTTTTTTCTCCTCAGTTTATGGCATCAAGCAGGTAACTCAAATTCCTAATTATGACCACTTACAAAATCATGTGAACATTACCTATTACACAGTTACCTTATCTGAAATAATAGATAGAGTTCTTCAAGCACCCTATAAATTATCATTTGGGCCTGATGGCATTCCACTGTACGTTCTAAAAAAATGTATATTTACATTAACGATACCACTACATAAAATCTATAACTTGTCACTGCACACCGGCATTTTCCCTGAGTTCTGGAAAAATAGTTTTTTATCACCAATTCACAAATCTGGTCCAAGAGATGACATCAAGAACTATCGAGCCATTTGCATTCAATCCGAGATACCCAAGCTTCTTAATTGCTTGATTACTACTAAAATATCATGGGATACTGCACATATTATCAGCAATGAGCAGCACGGTTTTATGCGTAAAAAGAGCACCTCAACTAATCTACTTCTTTATGAACATTTTATTCTCAATGCTTTTGAACATCGATCACAAGTAGAATCAATTTACACTGACTTCACGAAGGCATTTCATCATGTTGATCACGTATTATTCATAGCCAAACTCAAGGCATTGGGTGTTGAGGGTTGCATGCTTGAATGGATTCATAGTTATTTATATAACCGAACACAGTTTGTCAGATGCTCAGGAGCCGCATCATCTTCTATTAAAGTTACTTCCAGCGTTCCTCAAGGATCGCATATTGGTCCATTATTATTTAACTTATTTGTTAATGATATTAGCGAGGAACTTATTAACAGTAATTATTTAATGTTTGCTGACAATTTGAAGCTGTTTAGAATCGTTGACAACTCTTACGATGCCTCTCTTTTGCAAAGTGATCTCGATAATTTAGTTCGTTGGTGTGACATCAATCTATTAAAACTTAACCCTGCCAAGTGCAATCAAATTTCTTTCACAAGAGGCAATAATCCTGTAATATTCGACTACCATCTAAACAATGCTACTTTAAACAGGGTAAATTCCATAAAAGATCTTGGTGTAATATTCGATTCAAGGATGACATTCAAACCTCATATATCAAATATCACAACACAAGCACTGAAAGTGTTAGGTTGCATCAATAGGGACTCTACCTTTTTTTCTATTGACATATATATATTGCTCTACTCTTCTCTGATAAGGAGTCTGCTAGAATATGGCTGTGATATGGAATCCAGCATATGTTGTCGATAAACAATCCATTGAGAATGTCCAATCTAGATTCCTTAGACAATGTGCATTCAAGATGGGTCATCCAATAGGCGAATATTCCTACATTGATATCTTACACGAACTCAACCTTCTATCACTTGAGTGTAGAAGAGTGCAACTCGATTTATGCTTTTTGCATAAATTGATTAATTGTAATATAAACTGTCCAGAGTTACTTCAGTTGATCAGCTTTAACTTAAACGATCGCAGAACTAGAAATTCAGAACTCTTTAAAGTACCTTTTCATGTTACAAATTATGGTCAAAATGAGCCCATATGCAGATTACTCCGTACAGCTAACTCTTTCCATAAAAATATAGAACTCTTTGGCTCGTCATTATATACATTTAAAAACCAAGTTAAATCTTGTATAAGTAATTAAAGCTTGTCTAAGACATGGTGTAGCATAATATTGATTTTATTGTATTTACAAACATTTTATTTGTCTTGTTTTATTCATTATTCCATACTATTTTAATTATGTTCCTATCTATTGAATTGTAAAATGAAAATGGCTCTGCCGTATAATAATAATAAATAAATAAATAAAAAAGCGGTAGATTCTCTGTTAACATGTGGGCCTGGATATCGGCACATGGTCCTGGTGTTTTGTGGCATGTTGAGGAACTGTTTAATAGTGAAACGTATATTAGGATTTTAGGCAATAGTAGGCTCCCTTCTGTGTCACAATTATTTCCTAATAAATTCATATTTCAACAAGATGATTGTTCAGTTCATACTGCTCATACTGTGACTAACTGGTTTCAAGATAACAACATTATTGTTCTTAACTGGCCCAGTCATGGTCTAGATCTTAACCCCTTGGAAGACATATGGGGACTACTCGTAAAAAGTATCCAAAAACGAAATGTGAGACCACGGAATGCTCAAGAATTACTGGAAGTAGTAAATAATGAGTGGGAAAATATTATTATTAATGACTATATAGTACAGGCAATGAAGGCAAAATGTCGTAAAGACTTCGCAAATATTTATAAAAGAATCATCTCTGGGATTTAAGTAGTTAATAACCTGTAGAATGGAATGATGCATTCTTTGCACTTCCAAGTTCTGGGAAAATTCAAAAAAATTTGGAAAAACTTTTTGATTTTCGGTTTTTTTGCTCTAACGGCTAAAATAATGAAAATACAGAAAAAAGTTTTCAACAAAATTTGTAGCTCGTCTCTTTCTTTACAAAATAGGTCTTTACCAGTTTTTGTCTTACTTAAGCCGTTTAAGAGATAAATCCAGTTTTCCACTTATAGTTCTGAGCCCCTCCGAAATGCGCGGAAAATGAGAATTCTCTGGGAGTTTCGTACGACCGGACATATCGATCGATAATTATTACTATTCAGAGCCGCTAAAAAAAATGAAAGCAACGTAAAATGTAGAGAAAAGTCTCAGATTTAATGTGGAACTAATCACAAAATTCATACAAATTTTTATCAAAGAGAAAAAAGTGTTAGAAGATGGCTTAGTAAACTTTATACAGTTGATTCATTCACATCTTTGAGTTTTATGCATCATGACTATTTCTCATGTAACAATGGGTGCTTTTTCACTGCATGGATTCGATTCCACGCACTTTAATCTATATTTCGTGAAAATT
This sequence comes from Stenurella melanura, assembly GCA_963583905.1. Taxonomy (NCBI): domain Eukaryota; kingdom Metazoa; phylum Arthropoda; class Insecta; order Coleoptera; family Cerambycidae; genus Stenurella; species Stenurella melanura. The sequence goes on from OY757315.1 coordinate 92,113,889, forward strand.
TCATTGAAGACTGTTAAGAAACAAATAAGTTGTATATGTTTTACTGTATAATTGTGCATTTTCTGTACGTGTATGAATAATGTAGACAAATTCAAAAAGTACTGTGCGCATTTAAAAAACTCTAAAGTCATTAGAAAGAATATGTTCTATTGTACTTATAATCCAAAAATTAAGACTGTGCTATTATTATTACTTAAGATATAGCGAATTGAACTCCAAAATTTGGAGGTGATTGATTGATGAGAAATATACACTCTACTATGATCGCAAGGCATATTTTTCCAACAAAAGTAATTGCAATAAAATGTTAATTGGATTAATATATCATTATATAAAAATATGTAAGCAAAATGAATTATCATTCTAACGACTCCCGGCAAAGATATGAATAAATCTGTGGATCAACTGTACAAAGTTCACTAAGCCATCTTCTGACACTTTCTCTTGTTGACAAATTTTTTTTATGAATTTTGTGATTAGTTCCACATTAAAGCTAAGACTTTTCTCTACATTTTATGTTATTTTCATTTTTTTAGGGGCTCTGAATAGTAAGAATTATCGATTGATGAGCCCGATCGTACGAAACTCCTGGAGAATTCTCATTTTTCGCGCATTTCGAAGCGGCTTAAAACTGTAAGTGGAAAACTTGATTTATCTTCTAAACAGCTAAAGTAAGAAATTTGTAAAGACCTTTTTTGTAGAGAAAAAGACAAGCTACAACTTTTGTTGGGAACTTCTTTCTCTATTTTCATTATTTTGGCCGCTAGAATAAAAAAACCGGAAATCAAAAAGTATTTTCAAATTTTTGTGAATTTTCCTGGAACTTGGATGTTCAAAGAATGCATGATCTCATTCTTCAGGTTATTACCTACTTAAATCCCAGAGGTTATCCTTTTATTAATTTTTGTTACCCTAAACGGCTAATTTTCCTGTACTAATACTATTGTATAAGTTTATTTAATTCTATGCCAAACAGACTTGGTGCAATAACAAAATATTAATAATTAGTTGGATATCCTTTGTTGCCCTGATACAGGATTTCTACTAATCGTACTGTTTATTCTCCACTTCTTTAAAATGTTAAACACAAAATTTTTGTTAATGTGTAACGCTGTGCAATGTCTCATTGACAATCCATCTTCTGCTTTAGCAATAACTACAGCATTACAATAAAGAATATAATAAAAGTGCTAACTGTTTTATTTCGGCGACTCATTACATATTCAAATAGAGACAGATTTACATTAGAAAAAAATAGTTTTGTGATATTTTAGTGTTGATAAGATAAGATAAGATAAATTTATTAATGTTAAAATTATAAAAATATACACACGTCAAAAAAAGGTTTGCACAAATTAATTTTAGAAACATACATACATACATATAATATCACACCTACAAAGATATAATTAATTTGTATGAAACAGGTACAGTTACTAACAAAACAAAAAATTTTCAAGGATACAGTACAATAATATAATATCACATTCTAATATGTCCAATCTCTCTTTCAATTTCTTCTAATGAGAAAAATGCGTTTTCTAGAAAAAAGTCTTTAATTGTAGATCTGAACCTTGTTGGGATCAGAGTTTTCTCGCTATTAGGTAGTGCATTATAGATTTTAATACCATAGTATTTGACACCAGTTTGTCCCCTGGTAAGTCTTGTGAATTCAGGACATATATTATCTTTATATCTGGTTTCATGTTGATGTAAATCAGCATGAGTATTAAAGTTATTTAAGTTATTATGTATGTATAGGATACATTGCAGTGCATACAAACAAGGTAATGTGAGTATTTTAAGCACGATAAAAAGGTGCTTAGTATCATCTCGATACCCTATACCACCCACAATCCTTAAGGCCTTTCTTTGAAGGCCGAAAAGTCTGTGCTTGCCAGCAGAGTGGCCCCAGGCAAGAATGGCATAGGACAGTCTAGAGTGACATAATGCAAAATAGGCTGTTTTAAGCACATTGCGGGATACAGAATTTGACAGTTGTCTTAGACAATATATATTTTTTGATAACTGTTCAGCAAGATAATCGGTATGAGCATCCCAACGTAGAGATTTGTCGATGAATACTCCTAAAAATTTAGTGTTAGTTGGATTATTCGGTAGATTTCCCAAATCGCGTGTGCTTGAGATCATTTTAACTGTTTTTTCTTCATTAAGTGCTAGAGAGTTAGATGTGAACCACTTTTTGGCATTGGAGAGCGCATCGTCACTCTTCAGCATTAAGTTATTTAGATTATAATCTGACACTAGAAGTGTCGAGTCATCGGCATAAAATATACAAGTGAAATTCTTAAGTGCATTTGGCAAATCGTTGATATAGATTAGGAATAGGACCGGGCCCAGGATTGAGCCCTGAGGTACTCCCGACTTAATATTTAACTCCTCGGATGTTATTCCGTTTAATCTGACCGTTTGTTTTCGGTTTTCTAAGTAGGACTTGATAAGTGAAATACTTGAGTTGCTGAAATTATATTTGGGCAACTTTTGAATTAATAAGTTATGTGATACACAATCAAACGCTTTGCTGAGGTCGCAAAACAATGAAGCAGAGTAGAGTCTTTTTTCAAAGCACCCTAATGTATATTCTGTAAATTTTAGTATAGCATCGGTTGTTGATAAATGTTCACGAAATCCAAATTGATGTCTAAAGAGTATTTTATGTTTCTCGAGATATTCAGTTATTTGATTTTTAATGGCCTTTTCAAAGATTTTTGAGATAATTGGGAGTATAGAAATTGGCCTGTAATTGCCTACTTCCTCTATATCACCTTTTTTAAAGATTGGAACAACAGATGCAATTTTAAGTGCATCTGGAAATATGCCAGTCCTGAAACTTATGTTTATTAGTTTGGTTAAGGGAATTACAATATGATTTTTTATAGTTTTTATCAAGTCAGTATTTAGGCCATATATGTCTTTAGTGTTACTGTTTTTCAAGGAGTTAAGTATGTCTCTTACTTCATTGTATGTTACCTCACGGAAGCAGAAAGATTCAGTGAGACTAGCCTGTTCAATATAATGCAGGGGGTCAATATCTAATTTGGGAAGTCCAGCAGTAACATCTCCAGCAACATTAATGAAGAAATCGTTAAAGGTATTTGGCTCAATGTGTGATGTCTGTATAGACCTTTTCTTCCGATTTGTATTTATTATTTGCCACATGGTTTTTACAGGATTACTAGATTTTTTTATATTATTATCATTTGATTTGATTCTCTCAGTTCTTAATGCACATTTGTATCTAAATTTGAAATCATTTCTAAGTTTTTTATTTGCTTCAGTGTTTCGAGTTTTACAGACCTCGTTCAGAAAGTGCAAATAATCTCGCATTCGTCTCAAGTCATCTGTAAACCATGCAACTTCAAAAGAATTACTGTTTCTAAAACGAACTAACTTTTCTGGAAAAGAAACACTGTAGGCTTGTGCAAGTAAATTTAGGAATATTTGAAATTTTTCATTTATATTGAGAGTGTGGTTACCGATAAAATCCCATGAGCAACTAGATATAATTTCGTGAAACCTATTCCTACCAATAGCTGTAATCGGTCTAATAGTACCTCGATTATCTGACATAAATGATCAGACAAAAGTGGTTCACTATTATAGCAATTATATTCATCTACTGAGAAGTTTATAAAAATATTGTCAATACAATTAGTCAATCTGGTATTATCAAACATAGTTTGCTCAAAGCCGAATGTTTTGAGTAGGTCAATTAAAGTGGTATTGAAGCGATCGGATGTGTTAAACCTTACATTAAAATCACCAGAAATGATTACCTTATTATTGGTGCCTATTTTATTTAATAATTTTTCCAATATTTCTATGAAGACATTAAAATCTCCATTTGGGGAACGGTAGATGTTTATCACATCCACATTAAAATTTTTTATTTTCACAGCAGCTATCTCACAATGTTTTTCCATAGAGATGTTATTTAAATGTAATAAAGCTTTATAGTCTAAGGTTTCTTTGACTGCAATTAGGGTACCCCCATGACAGAGTTCAGATCTACAAAATATGCTAGCCACACAATAATTTTTAATTTGAAAGAAATCAGACTCGTTGCTGTTTAACCAATGTTCGGTGATACATATGATGTCCAATGGCACCCTCTCAGCAGCAACAAATGTTTCTAGTTCATTAATTTTATTTTTAGCACTCTGGATGTTGATATGCATTAATTTTATTGTATCTCTTTTCACTTGTTTCTCTTTTTTATAAGACTTGTTATTTGTATCTGTGCTTATTCTTGATTGAGATTTGATAAAAAAGAAGGTGGATTATTGGGTTCTTCTTGGGATTGTTCTTGTTTATTTTGCGGTTGGTCAAGGAAACGCTTACCTAATCTGAAGTCAAATCGATTAAATATTATTTTCTTAGGCCAGAAACTAGGTTCATATACATGTTGAAGGAGTTGAGGTTCAACTCCTACCATAAATGATTGGTTGTCGGCACGCATGTTGTGTGTATCTAATTTTTTTACATATGCATTCTCTGTGTCTGTTCGTGTTTTTATGTAGTTTCCTATATCTTTCTCAGTCACACTATCTGGCACTTTAGATATAAAGAGCCATATTTTCTTATCTTTATTTTCTCTTCCATAGAAATTTTTGTCGCCGTTTCCACTACCAATCTTGTAGCGTCCTCTTCTTTTAACTACTTTGAAACCATCATTTAATTGGCTTTGATCCTCTACGTTATTCTGTGTTGTGTGTAAACCTGATATTTTATTTTGGGGCTCTGGTGCATCAGTCTCCAAGTTTATTATGTCTTGCATAATGTGTCTTTGTTCTTTTTTCAAGTTAGTTACATTTTGATTTTTATTTCTGAATGAGTTGTTTACATTTCTTTGTTGATTTGTTTTTTGTTGCTCTGTTTTATCTTGGTTATTTCCATATCCTTGCTTATTTATTTTTTGTTCTTTCTTATCTCCACTGATATGAGATGATGTTTGTTGTGGGTTTTTGTTGCATTCCATATTATTAATCATTGGGTCATTATTATTAATTTTCATTATTACATTTTTATTAACACTAAAATATGAGTTTACTTCTCTTTGTATTAAATTTTTCATCATCAGTTCATTATTTTCTTGCATAGTGTGCACTTGAGAATTTTTTGATGTATGTCCTGAGGATATTAACTGATTTTCCAGGAGAAGAATTTTTTCTTTTAGGAGTTTGTTCATTTCTTTTAATTCAGTGTTGAACTCAATTAATAGTTTATTTTCCGATTTTAGGGATTCCAGTAGAATCTCGCTGGTATTTTCATCCTCACTGTCCTCACAAGGTATGTTGTGTTGATATTCGTCCACTAATTCTTGATTATTACAGCACATTTTCCTTTTTGAGCAACTCTTATGAAAAGTTGCTCCACAATTACTGCAATTCACCTTTTTTATCACTTTCTTTTCACAGTATTTACAGAGAGATTGTAACTGTACATCTGACCCATCGGCCATCTTGTTTTCAAGTATAAGTATAAGTAGTGTTGTAAGAGGGACTGTGTCATCAATGAAAATGCTGACAGCGATGTCATCTGATGAAGCCCCATTGTCATATTTGTAAATAGAAAACATATTAGCGGAAATTATTTTTAATATTAATGTTTAACCCTGTTTCAAACACCAACATTAGAGAAGCTATCAGTACACCAAGGAGAATCCAAATAGGTGTCCCTCAAGGCACTGTGCTTGGTCCAGTTTTGTTCTTAATTTATATAAACTCATTAACTAGCCTAGACATAAAGGGTACTATTATTTCTTTTGCAGATGACACAGTCTTATTATTCCAAGACTCTTCTTGGAACCTCGTTAGAGAAAAAGTTATAAAGAGTGTAAAAAAGTACATAATTGGTTAAGTACTTTCAAATTATCACTAAATATTAAAAAAAAACACAGAACGTAGCTTTTCGTTAACATCAGCTAATAGACCGAACTTTTCCAAAATTAGATTTAACTGTACAGAGCAAATTCTAGAAGCACCCCAAGCACAACATTTAGGCATTATAATTGATCAAAACTTAAAATGGGACAATCATATTTAAAAATTAGCATCAAACATAAGAAAACTAATACATAAATTCTACTTAATGAGAGAATTTCTAGGGATTTTTTTTTTAATAATGGTGTATAAGTCACTGGTGAAATCGTTAATTAGATATGGCATTATTGCTTGGGGAGAGCTTTACAACAATTCGCTAAATGTAAATGTAACACTATAGTCTTACATTTTCATTCTAAAAATAAGTTTCAAAAAGTCTATCCTTTATCCTATGGACCATCTGGGTATACACCTAGAGTCCAATATTAACTTCAATCTCCCCCCAAAGAACATACTGTACAGACCCATACATGACCAGGGAGTAACAGAACTAAACAACCACCTGAACATCTTGGACTGGGACTTCATCCTAAACCCAAACTTAGATATAAACAATCGTTGTACACATTTTATTGACATCATTGCAAATGCTATGAATACAATCTTTCCCCTAAAAATGGGCATAGTCAAAAATTCACCGTATGCGCGACCATCTTCACTTCCTACATGATTCATATAAAAGGTACCCCACCGAAAATAATAAAATCCTGCTCAACAATTTCAGGAACGCATACAGCAGCGAGATAAACTTAGCTAAACAAAGATCCCATGATAGTTATATAAACAACCACAGTGACCCCTAACAGGCAATGTGGGAAATTATAAACAGCTACAAAACTGTGCCAAACATAGTATCAAATTTAACATGTGAACATTTCAATCGTTATTTTACTACAGTCACTGACAATATCTTAAAAGATCTACCCCCATGCGATGCGTGATTTACCGATTATCTAATAGATCTTAGTTCCCACCATCGATTTTCTTTCAAGGAAGTAACGATGGTCGAAGTATCAGAGGTAATAAATAAAAAAAAATAAAAAAAGTAAAGATTCATATGACATTTCCGTGAGAATTCTAAAAGGAATCAAGCAGTCCATATTAATACCACTTACAAATATAATAAATCTCTGCATTTTGAATAACATATTCCCGGAAGCACTAAAAATATCCACGGTTGTACCTATTTATAAGAAAAATAATATAGACGACCCATCTAACCACAGACTAATATCCCTGATACCTTGCATTGCTAAAGTCCTGGAAATTATCCTAAAAATCCAGAAAACCGCTTATGTAGAAAATAGTATAGTATAGTATAGTATATTTATTTATCACTATAGATATACATAGTATATATATGAACGTCAACAACACTAAAATTATACAGAATAAAATAAAATAATTTACAGTTAGCTTTACAATAAAATAACAATATACAATGAATAAAATAAACATATAATCACAAACTGGTAAAAATCTAGGATCATCACAGATAATTTTCAAAATTTTCCAATATCACTGTGGCTCATAATTTAAGTACTCTTCAACTGAATAAAAACCGTTAACAGCAAGAAATGTTTTCAGACAAAAATTGAATTTATTTACTGAATCTATGGCTTTGATTTCTGGCGGTAGCTTATTATACATTTTAATGCCTGCATGGTGTGGAGATTTTTTATGTAAAGTTGTATTGTGATTTCTACTTTTTAATAGGTGACCTTGTCTGGTATTGTATGAGTGATTGTCTGAATTTGTTTCGAACATGGTTAAATTTTTCTTAATAAATTTAATGGTGTTTAATATATATATATGCTGTGGATGGTCAGGATTTTATAATTTTTAAAATAAGGCCTACAGGAATCCCTTGGTGCAATATCAAACAATAACCTGACAAGCCTTTTCTGCAGGATGAATACACGATTTATACTTGAGGCGGCACCCCAAGCCACAATATTATATGATAAATGTGAATATGCAAGTGCATAATAAACATTTAATAGTAATTTGATATCAAAAATACTTTTCAACTGCCTTAATGCGAAGTATGCATGGTTTATCTTTGTGCAAATATTTTGAATTTGCTCTTCCCAGCAAAGGCTCTTGTCTATTACAGTTCCCAAGAACTTAACTACTGGTGAAAAGTTTTCAGTAGGTATTACTTTGACGAGATCTTCCGAGGGTGATCTTCGTTGTGAGAAGTACACACATTCAGTTTTACCAATATTCAAGATTAGTGTGTTACTCTGACACCACTCTTGATACAAAAGTAGAATATTATTTACTTGACCTTGTAGTTCTACTGGGTCCCGTGCAGAGAGCAGCATTGAAGTGTCATCGGCGAACATAACAACTAATCCCTCCTGTATAATTGCAGGGAGATCATTGACAAATAGTAAAAATAGTAATGGTCCCAGCACAGAGCCTTGAGGAACTCCTTGAGTGACATTATAATTTTCTGATATTGTGCCATATATTTTCACGTGTAATTTTCTGTCAGTCAAGAATGATTTAATAACATTTAATGCTGGACCTCTAATCCCCAACTTTTGCAATTTGTATGCAACAAAATCAACATTCAAAGTGTCAAACGCTTTGCTTAGGTCAAAAAATAAGCCAACAACATGATTTTTTTTGTCGATTTCGTCATATACAAACTGCAGAAGCTGGATGGTGGCAGTTTCTATTGATTTATTTTGCTGGAAGCCGTGCTGGTTTGTTGTTATAATTTTATATTTAATTAAGAATGTTGATATCCTATTAAATATTAATCTTTCTATAACTTTTGATATTACACATAAGATGGAAATTGGTCGATAATTTTCTGAATCAAGCTCATCACCTTTCTTGAATACTGGCAGAACTGTTGCAATCTTAAAAATACTAGGAAAATGGCTTTGCTGAAAGCATTTGTTAATTAAATATGCCAGAGGTGCTGCGACTTTCTCACATGCATACTTTAAGGCTTTACTGGATATTCCATCTACACCTGTAGCAGGCTTATCTTTTACATTTTTTATTATGTTTATAACTTCCTCAGGGGTTGTAGGCGTCAAGAATATTGTCTGTTCCACATAAGAGGAACTAGTACACTCAGTCGAAATATTGTCCTTGAAATGTTCAGACATTTTCTCTGATGCGACATTTGAAAAATAATTCCCAAAGTGGTCAGCAATGATCTTTGGATTAGTTGTAGGTGTGTTGTTTATATTTATTGTTATTTTTCTGCTTTCAACATTTCTACCGAGTTGTTTATTAACCAAATTCCAAATTTCTTTTGAACTGTTTGATGCTTTTTTTACTTGTTGTGAAAAATAATCTCTTTTGGTTTGTTTTATGTTGTTATTATATTCCTTTTTTTTGTCTTTATACAGTTTGATTAGATTGAAATCATTTAGCTGATTTGCTAACCAATACAGATTTTTCAATTCTTGGCTCTCTTTGATTAAATCACAGTTAAGCCAGTTCTTGCAACTTACTTTGTTTGGTTCTTTGTTACAGTGGGTAATTAGAGGGCATGAGCCATCAAGACATTTTAGGAACAACTCGATAAAATTATTGAAATCATCGTCAATATTTTCTGAATATATGCTATCCCAAGTAATTGTGTCTAGCATATAATTAAATTTTTCAATATTTTCATCTGAAAAGTGTCTAACATGATAAAAAGTATTATTATTTTGTTTATTTATTTTTAGATCCTTACAGCAAGTTATTTGAGCTGTATGATCAGCTATGCAGGGATTAAATACATAGGCTAGGTACCTATCCTCTGGTAAATTTGTAGCTATATAATCAACGCCTGTTTTTGATGTTATGTTATTTATGTTTGTTACAATGTGAGTAGGTTCATTTAAAGTTGTTGTGAGATTAAAACAATTAAATGTATCTCCTAAAATATCTTTTTCTGTAGATTTCTTTAAGGAGTCTATATTAAGATCCCCACAGAGTATAACTATCGGATTATGTTTACAAATAAATTGCAAAGTATGTGATAAATTATTAAAAAATATATCAAAATTACCCGTTGGAGGTCTATAAGTTGCAATTACATTTATTTGAAACTGTTTATAGCATAACGATGCCGCACATAGTTCTATGTTGGTCTCAGACACAAGAGATTTAACATACTTCACATTTTTTGGTTTAAAACCATCTTTAATACCATTTCTTACATATATAGCCACACCGCCGTGTTGGTGGTTCACCCTACAGTAAGCACTCACTAGTGTGTAATGTGGGATGTTTAAACTATTTAATTCGGCTTCATCGGCCCAATGTTCAGTGATACATAAAAGATGAAGATTTTGTTGATGAGAAAAAATTTCTACATTGTTTATTTTGTTTCTAAGACACTACATTAATATGGCCAACATTTAATATTGGTTTTGAATCAGTATTATCTGTGATTAACACTGTTCGTTTCATGCTGTATATCGGATGAGTATTGCTAAATGTGATATCATTTGGTTCTTCTCCTCTTGATTTGTTGTCCTTATTGTTTTTGTTTGATTCTTCTATGTTCATTCTAAAAAAGAAGCAGGTTGTGTGCCACCATCAATCTGTGGGATATGTCTTTTCATATATTTTTCATAGAGTCGAAAATCAAACCTTCGATAGCCAACGCCTTTGGGCCAGAAAGACGGTTGGTAAAGTTCGTCTTTGTGTTTAAAATCTACTGCTACCATATAACATTTAAGACCATTTGATTCTGAATTTAGCTCTTTAACTATAACATTTTCTTCATCATCTCCGGTTTTAGTTTTCAGATATGTTTTGATGTCTCCTTGGGTCACGTCTCGTGTTACTCTAGATATAAACATCCAAACTTTTGGGCTGGCTCCTTTGAATTTTCCGTTAGTCTCTTGTGACTGCCCTACATTTTTCTGACGAGATGGTCTACTTCTCTGAGAGGGTTGCCAGTTGTCATTTGGCTTATTAACTTGATCTGATGTTTCTACTGACGTTACTTTTTGATTCTGATTTACTTGTGATGAGTTCAAATTTTCATTTTCATTTATTTCATGTTGTTTATTTTCTGGAATATTTAATTTATCTTTTGGTGTTTTTAATACTTGAGAATACTGTTTTGTGGTCACTGGATTTTGCATCTTTAATCCTTGAGTTTTTTCTATGTTTATATTTTTTGGATCCTGGTTGGTTTTTTTCAGTACTTTGTTTTCATTATCTATATTTAGTTTAGTCTTTAGTTCATATATTACATCCCTTAGTGCTTTAAAACTGCTTTCAAATGTAGATTTTACACGGTTTACTATTTTGTTTATTGATTCTTCTTCAGAGTATTGAGACTGGTTATATTTATTGAGCACTGCTTTAAGGTTCGAATTTTCAGCTTCCAGTTTTCCAATTTTCCCGGTTAGTAATTCTATATGTTCTTCTAATTCCTTGTTTATTTGTTTTAAATTTTCATTTTCCATCTTACACGAATTGCTTTTTAAAGGGACATTGGAAATGTCCTGCTTTCCGTTTATCTCACAATCCTCTTCAAAAAAATTTTGTTTTTCACAACACTTTTTAACTTTTTTACTTGAGCAGCTTGTATGAAATGTTGTTTTGCAATTCATACAAATTACTCTTTTATTTACTGCAGGTTTCTTACAAAATCCACACTCTAGATTGACAGCTGCATCTTTAGTTTCAGCCATTTTTTCATGACCCATAACTAATAACCTCCTAAACCCCAACCAATATGGCTTTCGCAGTAAATTGTCAACGACTACAGCTATTGATAAATTAACATCCATTAGAAATTTGGGCTTTGAAGATGGGACATACACCTGTTCCTTGTTTCTAGACCTAACCAAGGCTTTCGATTGCGTGTCCCACAACACACTTCTAAAGAAACTAACATATTACGGATTTTCCGATAATAGCATATCTTTCCTATCGTCATACCCAACAAATAGACGACAGTTTGTCATATATAACGGAAACAAATCCAGCATGCAAAAAATAAACCATGGGGTTCCCCAGGCCTCTGTCCTGGGGCCCATACTGTTCCGAATCTACATAAATGACTTCCCAACTCAATAAACGAAAATGTACTTGCCATACTGTTTGCAGATGACACTAATTTGACTACCTCTAATGACAACGTCAAGCACTTACTAGGCGAAATCCCTAAAATTGAGGCATATACCCTGTCCTGGTTTGCTTCCAACAAATTATGCCTAAATGCATCCAAAACGGAAACCATGACATTCAGTCTTTTCAGCCTGGCGAACATAGATAACCCTGAACACATTAAATTTCTAGGAGTCAACCTAGATCCGAAATTATCCTGGGAATCTCATACCACACTTATTTGCAACAAAATCGCAAAATATATCTACTTACTTCGCAACCTGACTGGGAAAGTATCGCTAGGGACCTTGCGGACAGCAGAACGCAGCCTCATCCACTCCACTATATCTTACGCAATCCTAATATTGGGACATGCCACCTCATGTGCCAATGTATTCTCAGCACAAAGGAAAGCTATTCGTATTATTTCGGGACTAAAATACAGAGATGAGTGTAAACAACCTAAGAGTAATGACTGTGCCATGCACTTACATACATCACTGTCTCCTATATGTAAAAAACAACGAATCCTCTTTTAACACCAGAAGTCATGTTCATCCTTACAATACCAGGAAAAAAGATAATTTAATACTAATTTCTTACGGATAAACAAAACTAGGGATAGCACAGGCTACCTTGGTATACAATTCTTCAATAAATTGTCTACCCCAGTTCAAATATAAAATAAAAAATCTGTTACTCAGAAATACTTTTTAGAGTACTACGAAATTCCTAAATAGTGATCTGGACAGTCACCTTTAAGTGTAGTGGTACATTCGAGTTATCCATTTTATACACTGTATGTCTTTTACCCTAATTTGTTTTATTACATCTATGTTGACGTGTGTAATCACCTTGTGTATTTTAACACCAAATAAATCTAATCTAATATATGAATTTACTATATACAGAAGAGATTCTTAATGTCCGTTCGCAATCAAGCAAGTGATTAACCTTAAAAGGTTTAATAAAGAATGCAGACATTTTATAAGTACTAATTTCGATTCATTCAGAATCTTTTTTTAGAAAACATTTTTTCTCTTATTTCTTTAACAAATAAAATACAATTCGTACAATCCTCTGAGTACTTCATAAGTTTTGTTTCTTAGTTTTAGTTTATCTTTAATCTTATATTATTTAGTATCTAGTGTAAGATGTATTTAAATTAAAAAATCAAGGCACATGCAAATGTTAAGTCATTTAAGTGCCTATCTCCAATTTAAAAAAAATCTATAAATCTATTATTCATTACCATTGTATTAAATGTGGTGCGTATACTAATTTGAATAAATCTGAACTGAATTTGAACATGTAATTATTTTCTATATTTAACTACCCTTTAAAGGCTGATAGCTTAGTAATACTGAAATTAAAATAAAGTTTCATCAGAATCTAAGCTGAATTATTTACAACCTTCCATGACTTTTGGGGGTTAAGTAAATATAAGCCCATTTTAAATTGTACAAATTTTGGTGCCTCATATTCAAAAAGTTTTACTTATCTAACAATTTTTCTTCGTCGTAAAAATAATATTCAAATTTATTAGGCTATTAAAACAAACCTCTTTAGTGTTGCTGGATTCTCAGTTGTTCCTTCATTATTGGGAATAATAAATGGCTTTTGTTCCAAGTTACAGTCAGTCTCTGAAATTGATTCTTCTTTAATAGTAATATAATACGATGACTCCTCATATGCTGAATTTTCAATATCTTCTTCACTAAAAATATAAAACTAGGATAAACTTATACAGTGTGTTCCATGAGGAACTGTACATACTTCCAGGGGCGGTAGAGGACCACTTGGGTATTCAGGAACGGCCATTAAAATTTTCCTATCGCTCTTAATTTCTGAAATACAGGGTGATGACTTTTATAATTGGCACCTAAATATAAAAAAATATATTACAGGGTGATCTTTTTTACAGGAATCGGACAAATCAAATTTAAAAAGTTCGGCACCGGAAAATAAAAAAAACCTGTATTTCAGAAATGAAGAGCGACAGGAAAATTTCAATGGCCGTTCTTTAATATCTGGTCCTCTACTGCCCCTGAAAGTATGTACAGTTCTTCATGAAACACCCTGTATAACAATATTGTTAACTTACTCGTCACTGATGTCAATTATACCATTTACAATACCAGATGAGAACGTCGATGAAGTTACTTCTTTAATTTTGTTCTCCTCCGATCCAGGTAAGTTTTGGAAATTGAAATTGCTTTAAGAAATAATGTTTTAAATAATAAAGCAAAATTAACACTTTGATTAAATTGGTTTAATCAATGACTTCGGGATAGATAGACAAAGCATTCTCTATTCATTACACAGGAATTGTTTGGTTAGAAACATCCTACTACTAAAAAGGGATGAAGCTAGTTTGGTTTAGTATGGACCTCTGTACCAATGGCATGTAATAAAGGGCTCCGCACTTAGTATATATTAAAGCTGGGTAACGGTTTTGATGTACAAATTTGTTCATAATAAACTATTTGGCTGTAATAATTTACTTCAATAACTATTTTTGGGATATAAATAAATTCAATATTCCGCCATCTACCCTTCCCTCTCATAATAACTGTACAGGAATGGATGTGTGCTTTATTATCGAACCTATACGTTAATACTTGAAAAAATATAAGCGAGTTTGATGATAAATCGTGAATAAAATTACATGCGATTGTCATTTTTGCAATATGGACGTTGTACTTCTATATGTACGAAGCGCCTCAGAAATTTCCTGGTTTGAAAAAATTGTTAATATTTTCAAAATTATGGTTTTTAATTTTTTTTTTCAAAAAATTGTTTAATAATATTTACTTATAAATATTATGTCCACTAGAGACTATTGCAACACTTTTATGCTACAAAATAATAACAAACGATAAAAAAATTGAAAAAAAATCAAATACTGTTCAAAATGGCTGCACTTCTCATAGTCCTCCTTGAAAAGAAAATATGGCCGTTAAGATGAGTGACTGCAGTGACCTGCATTGGAGAAAAATATTTCAAATAACAACCGTTAGGCAACCATATAGACCATCTCAACTATTTAGATTGTTTGGTTGCAAATCACTTACAGATGTTGATTCATAGCTTAGTGGCTTTCGAATAAGAGGTAATAATTGACATTTCGGCCATTTGTTATACGCAAACCTAACCTCAACTTTAAATCGGAGACAAATATTTTTATTTTTATACTCTTGGTTTGTGTACTTATTAAAGGCTTGTGTACTTATTAAAGGCTAAATTGCTTTATTTGTCAAATTATATATTGGTTGACAGTAATCTTGCCTTTTTTGTTGCTGTTGTCTAAAGCTGTAAAAGCCAACCCACAGCTACCAACGTGGAAAATATAGCTTTAGCTGTCACACTGCATTTTTTCTTACTGTAAAGTATATAATCCAGCCAAAAATTACAACAAATTGTTACAGCTGTTATTGAGCTGTTGCAATAGGCGTGGAGAGCATATTTCTGCTGATCCAATTGTCCAAATAGCAATTGCAGCCATTTGCTTGTTCAATTATATTGCACGTTGCAGCAACGTTATTGTAGCAAAAATGTTTGGAATAAAAGGCTTTGAGGTTTTAAGGCCAAATTACAGCTAAACGGCGGTCATCACAACGTTGTCGCGGCCAATATTTTGCTGTGAAAATTTTATAGACCACACTGTGCTACTTGGGATATGTGTAACCAGAAATACATAGGGTGCGATATTTTAAAATAACAAAGTTGATGTCACTTTCTCAAAAACCGGAAGTGATATCCGTTGACCATGTAGGGCAAAAAATACCACTTCATAAACAGAAATCAACAGGTCCAAGTGAATAGACAAAATTTTGTAGAATTCTTTCATCGTGACCTCACCGTATAACAATATGGAAATTTACAAACAGTTTACCTGTAATAATCGTCGGTTAATAATAACGTTGGATAAGCTCCAGGCTTTATAAACCTTTTGACTCTATCCTTAACGAGTTTGTACACAAAATCAGATTCCTTGAAGTGCCTACTACAAACTGCACTGTGTCGACTTATTTCTCGTCCTATAGACTTGAACCAATTTGCACTTGATTTTTCATTTCTAGGAAGTCTGTAAAACATTTGCATCATTATATTTAATATGCATACATACTTTATTAGATATTAGATTACTGACAAGTATTATTCATTTTACATTCAAAGTTAAAAGAAAACACTTCCTAAAACATGTTTATATTTTTAAAGCTTTGACAATTATCAGATTAAAATCGTCATTATTCTCATAAATAATGCATGTAATATGTAATAACGTTTCCAAAATTTTAAAATTTGATTACTTTGCTCCCTTGGGATAAACATAACCTTAACTTTTAATACAATATTTTTATATTTTTTTTACAATATACTTACGTATGAAAAGATACGAAGTCTAGTTCTCCAAATCCCAATTTGCAAAGGCAACAAAAGGAAACCATTATTAAGCTAAATGATAATTTTGATAAGTTTCCACTTTCTCAATGGACAATATTAATCTATGATTAGTAATTTGTAATTTTAGCTGCTTCCGTTTGCAGCAGTGTTGCCAATGATTTAGCTTGAATGTGTGTGAAGTTAGCAACGCATTGCTGGCAACGTGTTGCCAGCAACGCGGAAGTAAGTTTTGATGCGAAAAACCGAAACCGTTGCCGGAACACAGCGCATTCACCATAACATGCGTGCGTTTCTTACTACATTAGGCCACTATATTCCCCGTGCCAGCAGTTTATAGGCGTATTGTACTCCCTTCTTCAACCGTACGTTAGATCAATGGGTGAAATAAAGTACAGTAAAAAACTGAAAAATACTAATAAATTATTTTCTCAGGCCTTCGGCATTGAAGGTTGAAAACGACTGAATGATGTGATCACCAGAGCCCGGCGCAAAAGTAGTTATGCCAGAGACGGTCTTCACACACAGATAAATATAATGTTTTGTATGATTCACATAAGCAAATAAATACAATATTGATAGGAAACAAATACCTACTTTTGCGGTAAGAAATAAAAAGTATGGCATAAAACTCATAAAATAATAAATATTAATATAATATATATTATTGGTTTGGAGAAATTATTTATTTGGTATTGTTGAGCAAGTAAATGTATATAAGAGATGTTTACCGAAACTGGTGGATAAAAAACACCAGACTTCGGCCGCACATTATATATACCTGCAGCGTCGCGCGTCGGTGATTGTGATTGTCTAATCGAAAACAAAAAACTCGGCACTTTAAACGGCATACGCCACTTCAACTTTTTTTATCAGTTAAGAAAATATAAGCATCTCCCAAATGTTTCTTTCCAACGATATTAAACAATTTTCAATTTAAAATATAATTTTTATCTGTGCACATAATATGAGGCACTATAATTTAAAAAAATATAACGAAAATTTTCGACACCACAAAGTCACCGCCATGCTTGTCACTCTCTTTCTGCTTTTTTACATCAAATAGGATACGGTAAACAATAATAATAGTAAAATAAACAGCAGATTGCGTTTTATATTTTGCGGAAGACTTTAAACATACAGAAAGCAGTTGAAATAAAAAAGGTCCAACAATTTTTATTAATTTATTACACTATGACCAATGCCATGTGAGATTGTTTCATATGCACATACGCCTTATGGAATCAACACTACAGAGACTTGTCAATACATTTGATAGAAGTAAATGTGTCGTCGTGATTTGTTATGGCGTCGAGTGGCTTTCCATTAAATGAAACAGTACTTTCGTAGATTAAAGATTTTCTGCAACTGCGCTTTAACGGTGTAGAACTTTTTTGTGCCAGCTGTGAAAAACACTTTCGTGGACATGCAATTCGAACATTTTAAAACAAGTTTCATCTGAACGTCATAAAAATTAAAATTTGACATATTTACATGGATATTTCTCACGGATCCCTCTATATATAGCTATACGCAACGTTCAACGTAAGCCGGAATCAGATCAGTATGCAGTAATTGATGCAATAAATATTACAGGTATTTGATCTACGTCAATATATTTTTAGATTCTCAGGGGATATTGCTGAGTGAAATACAAATTGGATACCTACATAACAGTGTTAAGAAACAACTCCGGTTTTTCAACATTTTTGTGTGTGGAAAGAAGTGGACTGTTCAATGCCGGACATAAATCTGCCATCTATAAGAAACTATCCCTATTTTAAATATGCGCCGATTACATCGGTAGACGTTGAACGTTGAACGATCGTTTTTCACAACACAAGTGGAATTTTACAAAATAATAACTGCTGTCATGGATCAGTGCAGAGAACAAAACACAAATACCGCGAAATCGAGAAAAATTAAACCGTGGATGACAATAGGACTTTTAGCTGCTATAAGGAAAAGAGATAAACTACATAAAAAAGTAAAAAGAAATCCAAATAACGTACAACTAAAACGTGAACACAATTCCTACAGAAACCCGTTAGACAAAATTATCAAAACGGCAAAAAAATCATATTATGAAAGCCTGCTAACTGAAAATCAAAATGATATGAAAAAAGCTTGGAATATAATAAATTAAGTAATAGGTAACAATAGAAAAAATAACAAAGATATTGTCCTCTGCACTGAACCAAATGGAGCAGTGGTACAAGAGGATACTGAGGTGGCAGAACACCTCTGCGAGTACTTCATCAATGTACCCAAAGTAGTTAATGAGCAAGTGGAGCAGGAGTACAAATATTTAAATGGTCAAGAATTCAATTTGAAACATATAAATAACTCATTTGTAGTGCTTCCAATAGATCAGTCCGAGGTCATGAACATAATTCGGGAATTAAAAAATGGAAAAAGTGGGGGTCCGACAAATTAGGAACAAGGTTAGTTAAAGATATGAAAGTCCAACTGTCTCCAGTATCCCAATTAGCATTTTCATATTCCTACGATATACTATACATATTCCAAAATAAAATTAGTATATTGCATAAATATTTGAAACTAATTCAAAATAAGTTGTATACTGGTTGTTTTGTCACAGGTTTTCACATTGTATACATACTCCTGCAATATTCATATGTATGTTGCTGACACGTTGTAAACATATTCTGAAATGTACATTCATTCTACAATATAGTTACAATATACACAAACCTTTTCCGTACATACATGCAACATTATCCATGTATACTTTCAATATACAATGTATATTGCAAAACAACAATGGTATATTGAATAAATATTTAATACTGATTCAAAATAAGTTGTATACTGGTTGTTTTGTCACAGGTTTTCACATACTATACATATTTCTGCAATATACACAAACATGTTGGTAACACATTGTAAACATATTCTGAAATAAACATTTATTTTACAATATAGTTATAATATACACAAATGTGTTCCCTACATATAGGCAATGTTATCCATGTATACTTTCAATATTGCAAAGCAACAATAGTATATTGAATAAATGTTTAATACTTATTCAAAATAGATTATAGAGTGTCCCAATAAAAACTCCCATGCTGGATATCTTCTAGATGAATAGAGATATTTTAATTCTGTAAAAGTCAGTTTGTAGTACATAAAGAGTGCTTCAGTAATAAATATAAATAATTTTTTAATACATATATGACACTGAGCAAGAAATATTTCGACGAGAGGAACTTTGAAATGTGGTTTGTGTAAAGGGAAATGCATTTCTATGTAAATATTGTTAAAAAAATCGCAAATCCAACTGCTTTTGAGATATTTGTATCCAAACGTTGCCATTTGCTCCTGTTAAATAATTATTTCCGAAACATTTCACTATTTAAGTGATTTAAAAATAATCACATTTAAGGCATTTTCATATAAATCAAAATTTCAAAGTTTATGATATACAGATTGTCCCCCTTAAAGACTAAATAAATCTTTCAGAGATTACAACTATTCAATAGGAACAAATGGCAATATTTGGACACATCTCAAAAACGGCTAGATTTGCCTTTTTTCAACAAAATCTACTTAGAAATGTATTTCCCTTCCACAGAAACCAGGTTTTGAAGTTTCTCCCAAAGAAATAAGATTTATTTAGAGCCCAGCACCATCTACACACTGATATATTCAAAAACCATTCATTTATATTAAAAATTGAAGCACTATTTATGTGCTACAAACTGGCTTTTATAGAAATAAAACGTCTCTATTTGTTTAGAAGATATCCAGCCTGAGACTTTTTACTGGAACATCCTATATACTAATGGTTGTTCTCATCCCACAGCATATCGTACACATACGTCTTGTAGATCTGCATGTATGCTGAAAAAATATTGTAAAGATATTTCGAAATATATATTTATTGCTTCTAACAATGTACACTGCATGGAAAATTTGTTTTTACCATTACTTTTCAGTTAAACTCAAACATGTTTTATTGATCAAATTTTGTTGAATGGAGCACACAAATGCTAAATAAACCTACCAATAAAACTGCATTTGCCATAACAATACTTTACAAAGGCCCAAGAATATCATAGCAAAAAAAAAATACTACTTTACATCGTCGTAACAATTATGTATCTTAAATTATAAAATAGGAAGTGTTATAATTAAAACAGTTGTGTTACTTTAAATATATTTTTATTTTTTGTTACAAAATGAATTGCAGTAATAAATAACAATTGTGCCAAGAATTTAAATCGACATTTTTTAAACAAAAAAATGTGCTTTGCAACTTATGAACTGATTAATATTTTTTTAACAAAAAAATGTTGTTTGCAACTTATAAACTGTCATATTTTACTATAAGAAATATTTGGCCAGTAAGTAAAAAATAGTAAAAACTGGAGGGCTTACATTTTCAAAACCAGTGTCCGGGTGTTGCCGATGGCGCTACTTCTAATTGCGAAACTCCACTTGGCATTCTGAACACGTCACCTGCTCCTATTGGCTGAATACATTCTTTTGGCTTTTCCAATTTTTGGGAGAAGGTATTTTTTTCCTGAGTAGAGAGGAGGTGGGGATACACGAGCTATAGTTCCAACTATAAAAGAAAAAACAATTAATTATATTTGAATAGGTATTTCAATTTAAAAACTGTCCTTGATGAAGTTAATAAATAAAATAATAAACACATCTTACAGAAAAAAATAAAAATAATCAAAAATAAATTAAACAAATTGATATTATCATAAAACAAAACATAGTTATAGGTATTTTTTTGAAAATCGGAAATGTTTGTGTTTGTGATTTTAAATGCCTACCAGAGTTATTAGAAGAACACATATTCTCTTTCAACTTCCAGTAAAGACAACATTTCTTTCACTTTCACACAAGTCGACAGCTTCCAATACGTTCTTCGATATCACTATGTTCATCTGACAATAATAATCTTTTCGGAGGGCTAATATGCTTTTTGTACATATAGTCCCTTGATTTGTTTCTGTTCACTCTGTACATCTGATTTCTGATTTTTTCCATTTACCTAATTGCAGCTTTTTATAATCCTCTGAAATAGATATAAAGCAAATTAATACGAATAAATATAACAACTCGTATGTTGTAATTAAAACCAATGGTTGTGATTTAAATAAACAAAAGCACCTTAATATTGAAATAGATCGAACCTACCTTCTTAAAAATAAGATTTAAACACCCCGTAAAGTGTCCAAGTTTCATCTGGGATTTCTCCTGTTTTTCAATGATTTGTCAAATTGGTTCCGTTTGAATAGTGACCACCAACCACTACCTCCGTTTCTTTTCAAAAAATTGGTGCCTACAAACGCCGCCATTATTATAACAACAGGTAAGTACAAAGGGATACATTAAACTTTAGTATCTGAATATAAAATATCTGCAAATAGCAAATGACAACAAAGGGGGTCATCCTTAAAACTATGTGGTAGGTAGTTGTATTGTGTACAATTGTAAAATACTTACTGCAAAGCAATTAATGTACCCACACATGAACTAATAATTAATAATCACGGGAAAACAAAACACAAACGAATTGAAATCGACATTTGACAGCCTTTGCGCTGTGGTGGCAAAGAGCATGCGCTAATCTAAGGACGTGGCGCGCATTTAAAAAATTCGACAAGGGGCGATTGTAACGACATGGAAAGCGGAAATCTAATTATAACGATAAAATGTAATTAAATAATCATTTCTCAAGTCCGAACTACCTGCTTAAGAAATGCCGATAGCTATTAATTAATTAAATACAGTAGGAAAATTGAAAAAGGGATGAATAAGTTATCATTTTTATTATTCATTATTATTTAATAATCGTTCACAAGTCCAAAGTCTGGATTCAAAATTTAAATCATATTTCATATCTACAATTTTAACCAACGATTTATAATTTATAAAGCGTATGCCAGTCACCACAGGGGATGATTATAAATGCACTTAAACCAAGCCTAGATAGAGAGAAATATCTATTTGTTTTTGTTATGAGGTAGATAGGTACTATACCGACACTGCACAAGGCAATATTTCAACATTATTGCCGTAGAATTAATATTTAACTTACCATAATTTTTATGTAATATAGCCCAAATGCATGCAGCATTACGCTGTCAAAATCAGTCAAAAACCGCATAAATCTTATTGGTACTTTGCAAAATGTAACATATTGCTGTGCAATATTACTAGAGCTATATTGTTTCAAGTTTCAGTTGCAATGTTGCTAAAACTGCTTTGTCGGTGGGTATACATAATTTACGTGTGCCAACGATTGGCTCAATATGTTTACACCCCATTCTAAAATTTAATTTGTGTTTTATTGCATACAGCAGTAGTGTACATGTGTTCAAATTTTGAATGTCATTTTTTGAATATTAAAAATACAAACATGAATTCTATGTTGCAGAAATGTTCCACTGGTACATTATCATAGGATATATATGATGATACACATATATTATCCATTAAATGTTTATGTGATATTTATTAAAGATTTCAAAATTAATATAGCTTTTTGTATATGTCTACAGTATACGAAAATATCATGTTGTAAAAATATTCCATTTGTAAATTGTAAAGAGATTGAATTAAGTACGTAGCATAAATATTGCCTATTGTATATCTATATAATATTTGACACATCAGTAAATTTTTGAGAAGATTCGTACAATATTCTGTGTATATCGCAGAATCAACATTATTTCACGTATATTATAGGTATATATAGGAATATCGTACAACGTACTGGCAAGATCTTTCCTATATTGATATAAGTACGTCGCAAAATGTATATTACGGCTATATGTAAAAGAAGTTCTGAATATTGTTTGAATGTAGACAATGAGTTTTGAATGTTCATTTCATATCGCGTGCTATGTGGGATAATTGCATATCTATTTAACATCTCAATATCAAATGGTGTGTTTCCAGATGCCCTTAAGAAAGCAGTGTGTTAGTACCCATATATAAGGGGGGAGATAAACTACAAGCGAGTAACTACAGACCAATAGCATTTCTATCAATAATCTCAAAAATCTTCGAAAAGCTAATATCAGATAAATTAGTGAAATTCCTTCAAAGAAACGAATTTTTTTCAGAAAACCAGTTTGGATTTCTGAAAGAGGGGGTACCCAGTCAGCACAAAAATATTTTTAAAATATTGTCAGAATAATTTTCTTGGATAATCAATTATCTATAGAATAATCGGAAAAAATACTTATTATTTTAAGAATATTCTAATATTATTTGGGAGGGACACTTTTCATTCTTCTGAAATTATTTTAAAGATAATTTTTAGAATATCTTGAGGGTATTCTGGGATATTCGATAATTATGATGAGAACATTGATTCTTAAAAAATATTATAATATTATCCATGGGAGAAATTAGAGTTTTTACTTAAAATAACCAGTGCATAATTTAGGAAAACATTTATGAAATTCTTCATATAGAATTAATATAAAAATATCCAAGGAAGAATTCAAAACTATTTTCAGAATAATTCTCGTAGATAATGTTTTATTGAATATTCAGAAAAAATTGTTACTATATTTATAATATTATTAAGGCTACGAATTGAGCAGGTATCTAACATAAAACTGTAAATCGCTCTAAAAAATTTGTGTGGTTTATAACTGAAAATGAACACAATCAGCTTAACTTATTGAAATTTCCTATAATAAAAAAACATTTTAGTTTAAACAAAATTTATTGGCATAACTTATGTAATATCTAATTTCCTCTTCATCATTTGGAGCACCTAAAAATAAAATAATTGCAAAAAATCACGCCTTTATATATTTAAAGTCTTTAACTTACCACCTTTAATTTTTCTCCCTCGTTTGCCTTATTCGCTCTGTTGCTTTGGTAGCCAAATTCTTATCTGCAATTCGATGCTCTTATGGGATACCTCTGGAAAAGTTTTCTGAACTGCATCTGAAAGATGAACCAAAATAAAAATACTGACAGAAAAGATAGCTTATTGTGTATTGTGTATGAAGAAGCTGCAAGGTTAGACTTTTATTATTACACACAGTTGCAAAAATAAAAGTAATTAGGTTATCAACAGAAATTTCAGCTGCTGAGTGAGTTCATTAATGATAACATGTCAATTTATTTTACTTCTTTGGTACCGACATTTAGATTTCAACACAAATATAAATACATAACTTTTAGGTACACTCTCTACACTCTCTTTGTTAATACATTTATTATTTAATACTTATTATTTATAAAGAACACACTCTGGCCCCAGTGGAAAGAAATTGATGAAAATATATAAGAACCTCATTTATAAGTATTAAATATTACACATTTCTGTATTTATAGAATCAAGAAAATAGATACATTATACTTAATAATAAACATCTATTATTCATTTATTAACTATAATACCTATTTTCTTGTTAATAACTGAAACAAATATTCCTTTTGAAACCGGCTAAAATAAGTTAGGTTAGGTTAATTGATTTTGATGATATACAGATACATATATATTTACTTAAATAAACAACAAATTAAAGGATTCACTTACCTTCTTTCATTGTGTTTTTAACTGCACAGAATCGCGAACAAATGATCAAACCCCAAATTGTCAGGCAGTCCAGGCAAACGGTAATTCAAAATGGTGATAGCGGATGACGCAATGAATGAAAGATGCAGACCGAAAGAGGAGATAAACCTTAGATTTACGCGCCTGCGCAACGTTTCGCGATATTTTAAATAAAAAAATCCCCACTTATTTATTTTATTTAAATAATACTTTCCTGTGATAATTCAAATAATACCAAAAAATTCGAATAAATGCGGAACCCTTATGAATATAAATTAAACCTGCCCATCCAAAAATTTAGGAAGAAGCCTTATGTAATTTTTATTTAAAAAAAAAACGTATATATACCTACACCCCATATAGTAATAATAGGTATGTACTTGTTACATAAGTTACATAAAGTATAAAATAATGGGCATAAGACGACTATAAACATTTTACCATACATTATTTTCAAAATACTTATAAATAGTGAAAAGATAACCTATTAAATTATTTACAAAATAATTTTAAAACATATTCTATACTTCTCTTATTAAAATATTTTTATCACATTATTTTATGAAGTATTTTTAAAATAATAATCCAAAGATAAGTTCTGAAATTATTTATAAAATATTTTTTAAATATATTCCATGCATATGTGTTACAATTATACCAGTATTATTTATTAGAAGATATTCTAAAAATAATAATAAATTATGTGGTTATTCTGAGAATAATATAAAGATAATTTTTTTATTTAATCAAATAATATTTTTTGGGCAGGTTTACAGATTATTATTAGAATATCTTGTGCTGTCTGGGTACAGATATTGCTCTCTTAAAATTTACTAATGACATTAACAAGGGATTAAATACCAGAAAAAAAGTTACTGGACTTTTTGTTGACATTAACAAGGCATTTTTGATACATGCAGTTTCACATGCAAAACCAGTAGAAAAACTGGAGACAGCTGGAGTTAGAGGGGTGATGAAGATGTGTTTTGAAAGCTATCTGGGTGGCAGAACACAGGCAGTCCGTATCAAGAATCATACTAGTGCAGAGAAGCAAGTAGACTCGGGAGTCCCGCAAGGCTCAGCGCTGGGCCCTAGCCTATTTATTGTTTATATAAATGATTTATGCTCAGCAAAGTTAAAAGGGAAAATATACACCTTTGCCGACGATACTGCCCTATTATATGCCGGTGAGTCGAAAGACCAAAATCAACAAAATATCGAGAGCGACTTAAAATTCCTTAAAAAATTGTTTGTATACAACAAAATGCTAATGAATGCCACAAAAACTAAATTTATAAATTTTGCCCTAGGGAAAAGTTGGAAATATGAAAATGAAATAAAATATCACAAGCTAGGTTGCGATGTGCGAGTAAATTGTGAATGCCACACAATAGAACAAACAGAAACAATCAAATATCTAGGTGTAACTTTTATGACGAATACATTTCTTGGAAACCTCATATACAGAACTAGAACTAGAAAAAAACTTCTAGGCATCGTTGCAAAATTTAAACAAGCAGCACAGCTTATGCCAAAACACTTCTTGAAAATGATTTATTATGCTCTGGCACATTCTGTTCTCACATATGGAATTGCAATATGGGGAGGAACTTATGTGAGTAATCTCAAAGCACTCTCTACTTTACAGAAATCATTTATAAGAATAATGTGTAAGAAACCAAGGGATCATTCCTCTCATGAGCTATTTGTAGCACTAAAAATACCAAATTTAAGAAGGCAGTTCTGCATTACCACCTGTACCCTAATGTACAAACATTATAAGTCATTACAATTGGATAGACATATCAACAAAAAAATAACTAGAACACAAAATGAAGTATTATTAGAAATCCCCTTTACGTACATGACAGGAATACAAAAGTCTTCTCTAGTTTTAGCTTCTAAAATATTTAATTAGCTTCCAAATTATTTAAGAGAAGTTATTGTGGAAAAAAAACTTAGTATAAACATAGTTAAAAGTAAAATAAAAAAATTATTCATATCGCCTGTTAACGACGACAACTTAATAACAAACATCTTTTAAACACATAAGCAATCCCAGTCAACCTAATTATAGTAGTTACATAACTAGATGAGACTTAAAAAAGAACTGTGTTTTATTGCAAAATACTGTCCTAGTTTCGTATTTGTGCCCGCCATTCTTAACATAGTCATTATATGGTAATATTTTTTCTTTGTTACATATGAGTGCTATAAGTAAAATGGTATTGACGCAATATTTATAAAATAATGTTTTATAAAGCATACAAAACAGAAATTCATAAAATTGATGAACATTTCTGACATCAGCGCCAAATCACCATTTCCGTATTCACCTCATACCAAAGTTCTGGTAGTGTTCTGTATAATGTGGTAAATTTGTATTTGTTACAAAAAAATGTGATGCCCTGCAAATATTGCTGTTCCATCACATCTTCATATGTTAAACATACCTTTTGTATAAAATTTATGTTTTATAAAATACTGTACATATGATAAATTTATATATGAATTCATGATAATCAATACATTCCTGTAGATGGCGCATCTAAAATTACTAATCCAACTAATCGTTGTTCTGTTAATGTTTTCCTAACCTAAAATAATATTTGCGTTCTGTGATTTCTTTAAAATGCCTAAAAACAAATATGTAGATTTGTCTTATAGACAAAAACGAAGGCGAATTAACGATGCTATTCATCAAGTTGAGGCTGTCAACAATAAAGAAATAAGTTCTACAAGTTGTGGAATATATCAGGTGAGCTGCAGTGATAGTAATACAACAGTTCCTGTCGTTACTGATGGGCGAGTTAATGAAATTATTCCTGATGTTAACTTAATTAAAACGACAACAATGAAACATTTGATGTCAATAATGGGACCAGTATACATAACACAACTAATACAAAATATTTTGTTGGAGAACAGCGTATTTAGGTAAGTGTAAATATACACCATGTAAAGTGATAAAGGGGACCAGTCAGAAAACAATAGGAGCGATGGCGAAGATAAGGATGGCGTATAAGGCATTTGTCCTGCATCATATCTCTGCTCCACTATTATGGTCTCGTCAATCTCGCTTGTTCGCTCAGTTTTTGCTAACATTTGGCCCCCTTTATCAGTTTGGATATTGTATTTTTATTGTAGTAATTTCTCTTAAAGCCACATTTTTCTACAAATACACTATAAGTAGGTTGTTTTTCGGATATTGTAGCTATCGAAGTTATCTTGAGTCATTCTAATATATAAAGCGTTTCACGTCAACACTCCCATCATATTCTGTAACTACAAAGTACCAACTGAAAATGAAATGAGAGCATATGGAGCATTTATGTTGCTAAACTTTATTGCTATAGATCTTACAAAGAAAAGACATTAGCATTGTCAAGAAGTGATTACAAAATGTCCAGGTAGATTAAAATAAAATTATGTAAATATAATTTTTTAGGTATTGTCTGTAAAGAAAACTGGAGGAAATTTCCACAAAGAATTAGAAATTAGATCAATGAAAAGAATATTTGCAGATATATTGGCAAAGGATTGTTCCTGGCTGGGACAAAGGAATAATTTTAAAACCTGCAATTTAAAGACCATTAGTATAATAAAAGGTAAAGTATAGCATTGAAATTTGTAGATGGCATTATAATAGGTCGTCTTTGTTTTTATTATTGCAATTTTAAATTATCTAATATAATGATTAAAAAAAAACAATCTAAATTCAAATAAATATGTATCTTTATTCTGGCAGTGGAATATCTGTTTGTGACCTTATATATAGATGCTGAAGAACGCCTTATTAGTTTCAATGACATCCTATTACTTTCGTCTAATTGTAATAATTATTAAGGTATGTAGCACTCGTTAAATTTAATACTACCTTTACACGTCATTTGATTCTATATTGCAATATTCAGTATTTAGTGTTTCAATTGTCGTTTTGTTACTAAGTTGATGTTTTACAACATTTATCACCTAGGCACGTGAAACTTAGGACATTTTTCGATATTCAGTAATTGTCACTATTCTATAGCCGTGCTTCCATTTTACACGAAATTCTGTTTATTTTCACATTTTGTATCATTACTCAGTTGTTGGTATGTTTCTTTAATTTTCTGCAAGTGAGTTTAAAGTTTTTTTACCCTCGCTTCTAATCAACTGCACTAGCTTGGGAGTAAGATCACTTTGTACTCAGTTACAAATTGGGATGTTTAATTGTTTATTTGCTAGATTAGAAAAATAATAATAAATTTTCAGCAACTTCAGTGTAACAGAAAGAATAACAATTAAGGTCACAAAATATATGTTAAGATACTGTGAGTACAGAACACACTAAAGAGATTAATAGGTTAGGTTTTTGCACAGACGTTTTACTCATTATTGAGATGGTTTTTTTTTTTGTACAACTGAGTAGTGATGTATTCAACTGAGATGAGTATACTCACTGCACATATTAACATATTAACTGTGTTCACCTGTAATAGTGATAAAGTAACTACAGAGTACAGTACACCCAAAGTAGCTGGCTGACTATTGGATGCACAGTAGCAACTATTGGTCAATAACTATTTTGATTTTTTCATGAACAACCCTATCTGCTACTTGTACACGAGATAATAATGGTTTGGTCGTCTATAGGTATCTAACTTTCTTTATTTGCTTATTATTTTGACCACAAAACTACTTTTGGTGTATTGTGGTGACATTAGCTGGGAAGTATTTAAGTCTACGAAAATGTTACAAAAAGTACTGTGCACTCAGTAATTATAATAGTAATATTAATTAATATATACGATCATAATATTGAAGGCTCAATATGTATTTAGGTGTGGCTGCCTCCATATTTGATATCTGCGACAAAGACTTTGAAGAAATCTGTGCTGAATGGTTCAGGCAAGGAAAGCAACAATATGAAAAAGATGGCTGAATAAATAGATATATAAATACTATTTATATAGTTCAGTGGCGGCTGGTGAAATTTCAATATTTTTTCTCGTCTGTGACGCATGGGACTCATACGAAATATGAGAAATAACATCTAGAGAAGCACTTTCCTAATGACCCCTCAAAAATTTTGAAAAAACAGTTTGCGAAAAATTTTTTCAAAATTCGGTAGCCTCCCCTGGACACCCGTTCCATTTTTTTTTTGCATATACATTTGACTTCATAAAAATACAACAATACGTTTTGGAGTTTATGAAAATATTTTCACTACTAACTGAGATACAACGAATTAAAATTTTGTAATTTGTTAAACTATAAATTACAAAATTTCAGTTCATTCTTTTTCAGTTAACAATGAAAATATTTTCATAAACTCCAAAACATATTGTTGTATTTTTATGAAAAGTAAAATGTATATGACAAAAAAAAATTAAGCAGGAGTCCTTAGACCAGGAGAGGCTACCGAATTCGGAAAAAATTTTTTGCAAACTGCTTTTTCAAAATTTTTGAAGGGTCGTTAGAGAAGTGCTTCTCTAGATGTTATTTCCCATATTTCATATGGGTCCCATCCGCCACAGACGAGAAAAAAGTATTGAAATTTCACCAGCTGCCACTGATATAGTTACATTTTATGTTTGAATACATTTTATTTATGTTTTAGTACTTATATGCAGAATTTTAACATTGTAATTAAAATTAAAGAAGGTTATTTTGTTTATTTTTAAATCTGATAGGGGCAGAGATAAAGTTAGAAAAACGATATATGTGTTAAGGAATTTTTATCTTGTGTTTGCATTTATATAAAATAATTTGTGAAATCTACAGATTATTTCTCAAATTGAAATATATAAGAAATGTTATTGTAAATGTAAGACGAAATTTTAAGAAGTGCTAACATACAATATACTTTTTCCATCATGGTAATTATTGCTTGCTTTTAAGGTGTCAAAAAAAATGAACCTCAAGTATACTCGGAAAAAATATTTTTTTTTGTCTGACAAAATTATTGTAAATTGGGAAAAATGTATTATGAACGTGTAATATTAAGAATATGTATGGGTAGTTATAGAAAAATGTTGATGTACCAACTTCTATAATGTCCGTTTCTTATTCGCACAAAAGGTATACTATTCTAATTTGGATAATCTGTGCATTAAGGGTGATTTGTGAAATTTTGGTTCATCCATTTATCTTTGTATTTAATGTGTGGGACCAAGTTGTACTTTTGGGAATGATTAATGACTGATGACTAGTTGAAGAAGTTTTTGTATATAAAAAAAATTGGAATAGAAATTTGTGAAAAATGTTTTTCCTCGGCCTGCAAGTATTTTCAAATTATTTTCCTCAGTAATGAAGAAAATTGGTCAACACAGATATCAAATTTCATTAAGAAAATTTCGATTTTTTACAAAACTGCACATTTTGATGAAATTTTATCTTTGATTGGCTTTTAATTCCATAGTTTAAAATGTAAATATGAAACATCGAAAGTTTTTAATGCGTCAAATATTTTCACAAAATAATTATATATACCTACATTGAGGTGAGGGAAATTTTTTTCGTGAATTTCGATTGAATTTTTTTTTTTTGCAAGATGTCTTCAATTAGTCTTGGTAATCATGGCACTAAAGTATGACTTGTGCCCAATGTTTTAATACAAAGATAAGGGATAACCTAAATTTCATTGGTCACACATCCATGAAGTACAGTAAGTAAATTGCTTCCCATGCATTACGTAAACGGGTGATAACAATTCTGAAGCATACAGGTCGTTGGTATCTCTATTTATCATAAATAATGAGTCGCTGGAATGAAGGAGTTCCATAAATAAATAAGTACTGGTATCTTATAATTACCATACCTGAGACGTAACTGTTACTTATTAAAGAACCCAAACTTACTCCGTATTTACATATAGGATATTAAACTAATTTATAAAAGATATATAATAAATTTATAACGGTTATGCACTTGTTTTATAAATATTTAGTAATAATAATGTAACAAACTTCCAAAAATATTATATAACAGTAATAGTTTTTAGTGCTGACATTAGTCAGAGGTGGTACTCTACAAGGACTCTATTTTGGACATAACTGTTACTTACTGAGGAACGTATATTATCTAATGATTATATAATAGTTACTAGATTTGGTTGACTGGGATATAACTCACTAGTCTGGGTAAATGTGTAATAATATATTATATATTGTCATAGTTATTATATCTATATTTGTATCTCTATCGAATTATGTATTATATTTTTATTACTATGCTAATGTCAAATTGACTGATTTTTGTTTAACTCTAAACTGCTAAACGTAAGCTGAAAGTTGTATTCTACTCTCAAGTGTTAAACTTTGTAGAATTCAAGAGTATATATAATGTAAAAAGCAAAATGTATCTTACGTATTAAAAAAAAAAAAATCTAAAAAAAAATATTCAGTGACAGTTGTCGGAGTTTTACTTCGGACGATTTAGAACAAGTGCAAATAATATATTGTTATTATTCTAATAAGGTATAGTTACTAGACGTTTGTGTTTGTGCATCTAACAGTAAGTGCATCAAGGTATGACTTATAACCGTTTCGGGGCGATTTACATTTAAATATTACGGAATTCACTATAGATATAATCATAAAGTAAAATATTATATTTTTGCGCATGAAAATGTTTATATATAGTTCATATTGAGCAAAACCGACTCTGGCTTTTACGTCATAATTACCTCATCTGAGCCGGACTCTGGTGATCACATGTACTACCCTCTACACTCTCCCACAAGGTGAAAGTCATTGCAACCCCGTAATAAAGTTTTTATAGTCAAAAAATGAAAAATTAAAAAAAATTATTTTCTCAGGCTCTGGCCATTGTAGGTTGAAAACGACTGAGCCACGTGGTCATACATACTACCTTCTACACTCCCACGAGGTGAAAGCCATTGCAACCCCGTAATAAAGTTTATATAACGTAAATGTACCAATGCCTGACACCTTAAGAGTCGATCTTTCACGTAATAATTCATAAAAATTAATTAGAACTACCGATCGAAGATTTTTTTATGTGCAATACGTACGTCAAACTATCATTTGTAACATAAGATTGATCACTAAGATTAATATGTAACTTATTTTCTGCTTTTAATATTTTGAAATTATTTCTTTTTTGTCCAGTACCTGACATGCATATTTTTAGCTTGGCCCTAAGTCTGACTTTATAAGGACCAATACCTAACACCTGAACTAAACAGAGGATATTTACAGAAACAGAGCTGATTTGCAGAATTTATTCAAAGTAAAATAAGAAAATAACATGTAAGGGGCTAAACAACATATGGCTATTTCATATAAGTTTTCATTTCTGATACATAGTAACTACCTCTTGCGTTGATTGGTTTTGGTTTTCCAATTTTGGTTATTATATCCTCCCATGAATACCACAATGAATCTTCTTTTTCTGGCCATCTAAATTTGAAACCGCTCTGTACCATCGTTTTAACTAAATATATTTTTTTAATAGGATTAATGTCTTTTATTTGACCAGGGTAACATTCATTGATTCAGATGCAGTTACATGGTTCCTTTTATTCTTCTGTCTCTCAGCCGTTTGGTTTAGTCTCATTTGTTTTTTCTCCTCCAATTTCTGTTTCCTCTCCTCCTTTTCTCGTTCCTTTAACAGTTTTGTTTCTTCCCTCTTTTGCCTTTTCTCATGTTTCTCTCGTTCTTTTCTATCTCGCTCTTCTTCTTTTTTCCTAAAATATTCTTTTCCTTTTTCACCTGAAATGACTGATGGCATAATTTCATTTCGTTGCCGTTTTTTTCCAACGTTTAATTTTTCGGGCAAAATAAAATAATTTTTAAATGGCGATGGCAGTTGATTACTTGTATAGTGACAAGAAAGATCTTTATCATCTTTTGTCGGCGTTATTTGTTGATTCGTTATGTTCTCAAGTGTGTTGTTTTGTATGTTTCCTAATGACTCCGAAACGTCTGTCTCTTCTAACCCCTGAATAAGAGTTACTTTTAAATTATTAATTTCTTCTGTAGTATTATCCGACTCCTCTATTCGTGTCATATCATTCTCTAATTCTTCTATAGTGCAAACTTCTCTTTCTTTTAATATATTCGTTTCCAAGTCACATTCTTCTTTCATTTTTTTCCACAACAAGTACAGTGATGTATCGCCAATATTTTGTTCATTCTTTTCAAACCTTGCAACCTTTTCAACACCAATTCGAGCCTGTAGAAATTTAAAATGAATACGCAACATCTCCTTCGAAACATGCTCCTGGGCATTTGGCTCGACAATATTCTTTTTGAAATATTTGACATAATTTACTGCATTCTTGTCAAATGGAAAGATTCCACAGCGTCGGAATCCATTAATGAATGACTCAGGTTTTAGCTGTTGTAGCACGCTGTCCATGAGTGGTGCAAAATTTTCGCGTTTCAATTTGGCTCCTGAATTTTTTATTTTAAATAAATGCACTGCCTGTCTCCAATTCTCTTTGAGGGGTCGAAATACCGCCACATCCATTGGTTGGATGACATGTGTTGCATTAGGGTGAAGGGCTACCAAGTATATCCCATTGTGGCTGCAAAATTCACTTAAGGAATACGTCAAATGGCTTGAATGACCATCGACGAATAAAACTACAGGTAATGTAATATTCTGGGTTACCAACCATGGATGGAAGATATTGGCAATGTACTGAAAAAATGATTCGCTAGTCATCCATCCCGATTCAGTTCGTCCAAAAGACCATCGATTGGGCAATTCATTTATGATAACTGATGGCACTCGTTCGTATTTAAATACAACCATTGGGGGCATTAATTGACCAAGAGCATTAGATCCTATAAGACAAGTAAGGCACTCCTTCTCATCATTACTTGTAAAGGAATAAACAGCTTTCTCTCCTTTACGCACTAAAGCTTTTTCTCCCTTTGGAGCTAAAAATATGGCTGTCTCGTCAGTGTTAAACACCCTACTTGGATCCTCAAAAATGTCCATGTGTTCTTTAAATTCAGTTTTTATTTCATCAAACCATTTTTTTAGACTATCTTCAGTTATGGATGCCCTTGCTCTGCCCAAATTTTGTGTCATCCTACGTGCTACTTCTGGATGTCTTTTCATGAATAGTTTAAACCATTTCTCTCCTGGTTTTCCGTCTTTAAAAGAGTTTAGTTTTTTTATATACATCTCAACAGAATCTAGCAGTTGAGATTTAGTTATTGGAAAGCCCCTATCTGCACTTTTGAACATCCATTTTATTATAACTGTTTCTTCCTCCTCAAGAAGATTCGTTTTCGGTCCCATACGACGTTTTTCTGGATACTTTCCTGTAACTTTGTAGTGGAGTGTCGTCTTTGGGACATTAAACTGCTTCGCTGCTGACTTGACTGAGACATTGTTTTGTTTAACTGCCAACAATGCCTGCTGCATCTGTTCATCGTCGTATTTTAATATTTTTTTTGACATGACGAATCTGCAAAAATACATATATTTATATATATTCCTATAGCTGACACCTATTAGTTCTAGTGGCTGACTTGGGGTGTCAGGTATTGGAAGGATTAAAGATATTAGTTTGATAATTTCACAGCATTATAATCGTTTTGACTATATGTTATAGAGATCATTATTGTATGATTTCTAGTTTACCCAATAGCAGACACATGTGTCAGGTATTGGACGGATTTATATTTTTATACACCAATACCTGACACCTCCCAATCATAACCTAAAAATCATATATCGTTTAAAATCAAAATCCCAAGATGTTTCCTTATTAATATACAATACGTAAATGAATATAGTTTGATAAAATACAGCAGACTCACCTTATTATACACTATTTCTTCTAACCTAGATCTTACTCAAAATCGTTGTGACAGACAAATAAATATAACCTTATGAATCATCACTTCATTAAAATGTTGAAATCAATGTTACCAACATTACAACACCAATGTTTGTCAGTGATATTGTTACTAATTTAAATATTGAAGCAGAATAGCTTTAAAGTCATCTTTTCGCTTATTTCAGATAAAATAAATAACCGTGTCAGGTTTAGGAACAGTGTCAGGCATTGGTACGTTTACGTTAGTGAAAAAAATAACAAATTTAAAAAAATTATTTTCTCAGGCCCTGGCCATTGAAGGTTGAAAACTACTGAGCCACGTGGTCATACGTACTATACCCTCTACACTCCCACAAGGTGAAAGTCATTGCAACCCCGTAATAAAGTTTATATAGTGAAAAAAATAAAAAATTAAAAAAAAATATTTTCTCAGGCCCTGGCCATTGAAGGTTGAAAACGACTGAGCCACGTGATCATACGTACTACCCTCTACACTCCCACAAGGTGAAAGTCATTGCAACCCCGTAATAAAGTTTATATAGTGAAAAAAATAAAAAATTTAAAAAAATTATTTTCTCAGGCCCTGGCCATTGAAGGTTGAAAACGACTGAGCCACGTGGTCATACGTACTACCCTCTACACTCCCACAAGGTGAAAGTCATTGCAACCCCGTAATAAAGTTTTTATAATCAAAAAATGAAAAATTTAAAAACATTATTTTCTCAGGCCCTCGCCATTGAAGGTTGAGAACGACTGAGCCAGGTGATCATACGTACAGCGCCGTGTTCCGGCAACGGTTTTTCGCATCAAAACTTATTTCCGCGTTGCTGGTAACGCGATGCCAACTTCACATCCGTGATTCATGTTCTGTCTTCCCAAAGAATTTTTGTGTCTTCCATGGACCATGACATCCATTACTACTTGTCGTTGTCACTTGTCAAGTTGTCATTTTATTTTATCTATGTGTTTGTCTATCGATGGTGTGGAAGCCATAATGTGAAATTTTAGCATATATTTATTATATTTTATTATTTATTACGAACGTTATTATAATCATATATCTACTAATAGATTTATGTATTATTATTACATGTTGTTAATCGTTTTTGGACCAAGTATGCGGTAAGTACTGCTTGTGCTTGGAGAGATAAATATACAATAATTTCAGTATAGTTGGTATGCTAAGCATCCTTAATGGTGGCTAAAATTTAATATTCATTGAGACTAGGTTTGGGAATGATTTATTTATTTTTATTTTCAGAATTGCACTGGAGAAATTGTTACATATGGATTATATATGAATTACGTAATTCAATAACCTCAAAGTTTTAACAATTTTCAAAATTAATGCAGTGAAAACCAGAAAAACATGGGTATGCCATATTAATTATCCTAACCTGAAAGGAAAGGGAGAAAATGTAGCATTTAGGAAACATTAAGTCATTGAGTAATATTCAGGACGTTAATATGGAGTAAACCACTCACTCGCAAGTAAGCATCCTATTTCAGAGTATTACTTTTAGCTTAAATTTTTCGAAGTGGCTATTTACACGTCCGACGTAAGAATATTTATTTTCACGTCCCTCATTTTTATTGGTCGATCATGGCTACGTGGTACAGTAGCCTTAAACTGACACCCTATTCGGCTCAGGTGTACTTTAGTTCGTTGTAAGATAATTTGTTTTTTTACTTGAGCCCTATAACAATGAAGTACAAGTTTACTTGCGAGTCACTATCTTGGTTTTGCAATTTTGTAACAGTTATAATATTTTTTCACAAATTCTTTTTTTCACAAAATAACTCGAAATATTTGTGACCTTTGCTATGAATACTTAGATTGCCCGTCTCGGATACATTTCTTTTTTTTTTTCCTCTTAAATTTACGGTCCATCCAACAATTTTTTTTTAAATATGTTCTATTCGCCTTGTACTCTTCATTACCATTTAGAAAATTTTCAAAATCGAAACTACCTAAACTGCACCAGACCCGTCCCGGGATCAAACCCATATGCCCGCTGGTTTTTTTCTTTAATTTTGTAACAATTAGGTAATATAATCTATTTTTCTGACAAATTCTTTTCTATGATTTCTTTAGGTTAGGTTAGTAGGTTTTTATTCTGCTTAAAATAATTTCCTTCTTTTGTGTGATTTCTTTAAGTTAGATTAGTAAAGTTTTTATTCTAATATGTAATTCTTAATCATTAATAGCGCCGCAGGCAGTACTAGCGTCGCAGACAAGTGCCCCCCGTCTTTTTTTCCACAAAATAACACTAAGGTACGTACATTAGGGTGGAGCGAAATAAATACAAAATTCTTTTTTTTGGAAATCGACCTAGCACTACTGCCAAAAACTTGCATTTTCTAGTCTACATTACTTTTATGTTTTACTTTTTGAATTAAAAAAATGTCCTGAGGGTCCGCCCCACCCTTGAATTTTGACTCTTTTATTTTTTTTAAATCAAACTAGCACTAGTGCAAAAAAGTTGATTTATGTGATCTAAATCACTATTATGTTTTATTTTTTGAAATAAAAAAATGTCTTGAGGGTCCGCCCAACCCTTGAATTTTCGCTGTATTAATATCTGAGAAAACTTGATTGGTATGCTTAGCAGTTCCTCGCTTATTCTGATTAATTTATCAAAATAACCCAGAGCTCACCACGTGGAGGTGACTGCTAATCGAGCTCCTCCCTACACCACCCAACCTCCCACCAATGCTGGTGTAGTCTTAGCATTTATATTCTTTTTTTGTTTCAAATTTTGGTCGTAAACTCTGGGAATGAATTTTGGAGCGAATAAAGCCGTCTCTTCTAATGTGGCCACACACGGATGCCGAAGCCTGCGTCACAAGCTTAATATGTCTTTCCACAGTTTGTGTATGACACGGAAACTTCGGAATTTCTGGCGATTCTCCAGATTCTATAAAACCTTTTAGCTCTTTGTCTGAGTATTTTTCGGTGTAGTCTTCAGCCTCAAAATTGAGCGGTGGTATTTTGAAGATTCTTAAAGCTGTCCTGTTGCTTTTC
Organism: Stenurella melanura; assembly: GCA_963583905.1. Classification (NCBI taxonomy): domain Eukaryota; kingdom Metazoa; phylum Arthropoda; class Insecta; order Coleoptera; family Cerambycidae; genus Stenurella; species Stenurella melanura. Next base: position 92,152,675 of record OY757315.1, read on the forward strand.
GCTTTAGCGCTTCTAGCTTTTAGAATACGGCGTAAGGCAAGCTCCCTAATATGTTGTTGTTCATCTTTAATCATACAAAGAAGTACATTTTCTGGATGCGCGAAATATGCATTTCTTTCAATCGCAGAGTCTACGTGTTTTCTGTCACACTCATCTAAATATCTCGTAAGTTTTATTAGATGAAACAGGTTATTTGCACCATCTGTACACAAATTATTTTTTTTTATACGAAACCAAATAGGAGCATACACTTTTACCACATATGTCGCAAGTTTCTTCAATTTTTCGCCAGGATCATTGGTGGCAACATATAGTCGTAATATTCTATTGGCGAAAGTAACCCAACGAGCGTGCGCCAACTTGCCTGGATTTCTTTTCTCTAGATCCTCAGACACAATTCCACTTATTACGGCTTGACTGATCTCTAGTAAATATTTCTGATCAGAACTTAGATCTTTTACTTCCAACAATAGTATTTCAGATTCAATTTTATCAAATTCCACTACAGGTAGTGTCTCACAAGTTTGTAGAAGAGTTCCAATTGGACCTGAAAAAGTTTTAGGTCCAGTCGTTTTACCATCTACGCTATAAAACAAGTGACGAAGAGGAAGCTCATTACCATGTAGTTGGCATACAAACCAATGTAAGTTTCGCTTCAAATCTAACTCAATTAGTCGCAAAATTCCCCCTTTTATACCAGTATTAGTAACAGTTCCATCACATCCTAATGCGACGAGCTGTGATAAGTCAGCATTTGACTTTAAGTAATTTAGTATACTTTTTGAGCAACCACGTGACTTTCCGGATTCTGGACTTACGTGGCCCATATATTTGGAATTGGGTTCTTCAATTAATACAATATGTTCTTTCACAACATTTACTCTATAATATTTTTTACCATGTCGTTCCATTTTTAACGTCCTGTCCTTTCTGCCATCAAAATAAACTGACTGAGGGTATTGGCTTTCACGTTTTCCAGCAATTTGAAGTAGGTTCCTCTGTCTCTTTCTTGCCCTTCGAATTTTCGATCTATCTATTACATTACTTTTTGCAAAGTCCGACACGATGTCAAAATCTTTTAAAACAGCAGAAGCAATTCTTGCTGCTGCACGATCAGAAATAGAAGTCCTATCACATTCTACAGCCACTGTGGGTATAGATTTTCGCATCTGGGATGACTTAATCCCTGAAGAAGTAGACGGTTCATTTTGTATTTTACAGATAAACTCTGTTTCTGTTTCTTGTTCAGAGATTAATTCTTCGTCTTTTTGTTCGATGTCAACATCAACTTCAACAACTTCTTGAGTAACACTTGCGTCTACTTTCAATTTTGTAACCCTTTGTTCCAAAGCTAATTTTCGATTTATTTTATTAACCATTTGTTTTGTTGTTTTAACATCAACTCTTCCAATAGCCATTTTCCGAACTGTCCTCTGGTCGACAATAAATTCTCGTTCCAATTTAGGGATTTTCTTATCTTTACTACAACTACAGTTTAAAAAACTATTGCACTTACAGTAAGATATATCAAAAAGTGTTGATTTTGCATGGTTTAAAAAAGATTCAGATTTTATTTTGAAAAAGTCTTTTTTGTGTGAAGATTTTTTTATATTCAAATACTTTTTGTGATAGTCTTTTAACTTTGTTACTATTCTTGGCTTACTGAGGGTGGGAATTGAAGCCGTATCCCATTGTTGTTGTATTTTCTGTATAAGAATCTGAGAAATATCAAAGAAAGTTGCTTCCTTAGAATTGACTTCAGGCATTAGATTATCACGAATATGTAAGTAACACTTCATAATATCATAATATGTCGGTAAAACTCTTTTGTCTAAATCACTTCCTAGTCCAAATATAGGACAAGCAATTTTCTTTCTAGTTTTTACAGTACTTGCACTTGCCATTTTCTGCCTACTATTTCTATTAATATAGAATGAAATTCACTAACTATAAAAACACCACTTAATATTATTTGCGTTGCACTACCACCTCGCATAACACTTCGCAAACAACTAAGGAAATAAAAGACGCCTGTCGCATAGGTCGCCTAGCCTGGTTAAGGTTATAAACAAGCAATTATCAGAAACCATAATATACAAAACAATTGGAAATATGCCGACAACAGATACGGCCAGGCCATGTTGCCACATGTAATTGTGCAATGTTTAATAGTATTATGGTAATCTCCCAAAAAATACGATTTTTCAGATACGCGGCGGACCCTGAAGACTGCCTTTGTCAAGTTGAATTTTTCAGGGAGGTTTTAGATACTGTAGAACTCCTTAATTATTGATAATGCAAAATAAAAATGCATGTTGTAAGAAGCAAAAATATACTTTTTGAATAGGATGAAATTTACGTTAAATGTTTTTTTTAAGTGTCGGGCGGACCCTGAAGATGATCTTTGATCAAAAAAAGTAAAATATTTATTTAATCCTTGGTGTAAAAAGCAACTTTTGACAAGTAGTGCCTAAACGATTTCAAGAAAATAAAAATTCGCTCCACCCTAACGTACATCATGCATGATCGATCAATAAACATGAAGGACGTGAAAATAAATATTCTTACGTCAGACGTGTAAATAGCCACTGCATAATTTTTTTAAATAACTTGTCAATAATGTACCTGTGTCTTTCAGAGTATTGTACTATATAATGCCTTAAAAGGAAGGTGAATTGTGAAGGAATTAAAAGGTATGCGAATACCTATAAAATTCATAATAATTCATTTATAGTAGCCAGGTTGCCAGGACTAGTCATTATGCATATTGTTTTGCTGCAGTTTTATACATTAATTTTTGCTGGAGATGGAAGGCAAAATACATTTTTAAGAAATATTTTGAGGATAATTATATAATGGTAAATTGGATTCAATCACAAAAAGACTCGCAGCGAGAATATATGAAAATGGTAAGCAGACATTTATCTTATCACTTAAATTGCTGCAAATCTTGAAAGTTACATTTAAATAATTTATTTTTAATAATTGGAACGATTCCTGCTAATAATAATACCTTCGAACTTATCACTTCTAATCCTAATTCAATTTTCCTATTTGAAGTAACACCGAATGAGATCTTGGATATCATTAATGGCTTAAAAAATAAGTATTCTAGTGGTGATGATAATATTAGCAATATCATGTTAAAGAAAATCTGCTGGTACATAGTTGAACCTTTGACTTATGTAGTAAATCAATCTCTGAGATGCGGCGTTTTTCCGTCAAGATTAAAGACAGCTGTTGTCAAACCTCTATACAAAAAAGGGGATCCATCCCTAATAGAAAACCATAGACCCGTAAGTATGCTATCGTCCTTTTCCAAGTTACTTGAAATTGTCATGTGTAGGAGACTAATTCCATTTTTAGAATCATACAATATTATAACTGAAAGTCAACATGCTTATCAGAAAAATAAATCTACAACAACAGCCACCTTTGATTTTGTCAGAAGAATACTGGAGTATCTGGACAATGGATATATTGCTCTTGGTATATTTCTCGATCTATCAAAAGCCTTTGATTGTGTTAATCACAATACACTTCTCAGTAAACTGGATAAGCTAGGCATAAGAGGAATAGCGAATAAATGGTTCAATTCTTATCTCAATGAAAGATATCAAAAAGTGTGTATTACGGCAAATTCATCAGAGTATTATTCCAGGACCCAAAGGGTCCTACTAGGTGTACCACAGGGCAGCGTGCCGGGGCCAATACTCTTTCTATTATATATTAATGATTTGCAACAGTATTTAAATAAAGACTCAGTTTATATAACATCTTATGCTGAAGACCAAAGCATCTAATGTAGTGCAAACAATATCCGAATGGTTTCAGCAAAATTGGTTGATATTAAATAATGATAAGACGAGTTGTATTTTGTTCAAACACAGTAGAAACAAAACGGAATTCCCAAATCAGATAGAAATAAACAACGTATACACTGACTACAAGGAAAGTACAAAATTTTTAGGGGTGACTATTGATGCACACATGGAGTGGAGGTATCATGTACAAACGCTTTGTGGTAGACTTAGTTCGGTTTGTTACTCATTAAGAGAACTGAAGAAAGTAGTAAATAACAATACACTTCTTACAGCTTATTATGGCCATTTTTACAGCTTAATGTCATATGGAAAAATATTCTGGGGTGGCACTCACATTCATGAAATATTTATAGTTCAAAAAAGAGCAATACGAATCTTATCCAACTTAAAAGTAAATGAATCATGTCGTAAACATTTTAAAGCATTAAATCTGTTGACAGCCCCGGCTCTTTTTGTTTATGAATGTCTTTGTTTTGTTTTCAAACATATGAAGGAGTTCAAAAACAACATTAGAGATCATAGTTATGGAACAAGGCACAAGAATACTTTGTCTTATCCAATTCACAGTACTACAGTCTTAGAAAAAGGCTGTTTTTATAGATGTCTGCATCTTTATAACATGTTACCTATCGAACTGAAAAACATTACATCTATAAAGATTTTCAAAAATAATATAAAAAACCACTTAATATGTGCAGAACCCTATACCGTAGAGGAAGTGAATGTGACAATTTTTAAGTAAGAAAGTATTTGTTCTTTTAATTTGTAATTTGTGTTTCTTGTACTATTAGTAGCAATTGTTTTTTTAGTTTTTAGTATCTTACTTTTTATTCTGTTTTTATCATGTATTCTTACTGTTTGCAGGATTTTTTGACATGTAACAAACTTAAATTGTACTATTGTAAAATTTATTGTCACTGTTACGCAATAAAATTCTAATTCTAATTCTAATATATTATGAGATAAGTATGCCAATAATTAGTGTTTATTCGACAAATAACTTCCGATCAGTATTAATTGAAATGAAATTGATATTCACTTAAAAATGTGTAAGGTGCATCTAATAAAAAACATTTTTGATTATACAGGGTGTCTATTTGCTAGGTGCCTTCTGCTCCACAGGCATTCGGTCCCATGTTTTAGTGCTTTTAAGTATAACCATGTTGTATAGATTATTTGAATCTTTAGTTGTAACATTACTTCAAGAGAGATTATAGTTAATGATATTAACGTCTAGATCTATTATTAACTACCATATTTCAAAGAAAGTTCGCAAATTATATTGTTGTTTAAATTATTGAGTTATTTTGCATATCTTTTGTTTATCAATTGCCATCGGTAGGTCTTGAATCCGCAATATCTATGATATCTCTACAACTGTTCCTCTGATTTACTTAGCCATCCACCACGTGTTGTGACTTTTTAGCCCTAAAAGTAGTGATAATGTATGGGTCTATTTAATGAGATTGCCAGTAACCGAAAAAACTTTATTATGTAAAATTGAATTTCTAATATAAATATAATAAACAATAATAATAATAATAATGATCTTTATTGATTAATCGATTAATCAAAGGGCAATTGACCGGAGTCCTTCAGCCCGTGACAATCATATACATCTTATAGTGTAATTTGATTATGTTAAAAACAATAGTTTAAAACATAGTTAGACAAATTTTTTTTAAAAATTGCATTTTTTGTTAAATTAATGTACAATCAAGGAATGTATTTTGATATGATTGAATTTTTTCCCAAATGGTGTGTTCTGGGTGCTTGTGTCTGTTTCTTGCATGAGGGTTCCTTCTGATACAAAATGGGGCAATCATGCAGTGCCTTGTTTTCAGGTCTTCGGCAGAATTTGTGCGAAAGGCATACCATTCTGTCTTCAATAGAGCAGTAGCAGCTGACGTCACAACATGGCCGCCAAAGTTGCCTGGGTGGTAATGACCTAGTTTTGCATTTGTGTGCTTTCTGATTAATTCGAGTTTTTAAAGAATTTGTAGTGCTTTTTTAAACGTTTTTTTCGTGTCACATCAATTTTGGGTGTTTTTCGTCTATTATTCATTTCGCGATTTATTGATCTGACTTTAATTAAGTGTTTTATTTGTGTTTTTCAACCGGCGTGTTATCTTGCGTACCTGTCAAAAGTTATTAATTTTCGATATGGTAAGTGAATTTCAGTGAATTTATTATAATTTTATTTATATTCTACATTTTAGGAGTGCCCTCATTACATTTCTAAGCTGAAATGTATTAATGGAGCCAACCTATATGATTTAAAAGTGAGAGATTGAAACTATATCCTTGGACAATTTTTCAAAAATATAATATAGCATTGAATTAATGAACCATTGTGACCCTTCTTGTAAATAAAATTTATATCTAAACTATAAGACTATTATTATTCATACTTACCCTTATAATTATGTATAATATGTATAATTTGAAACATTCAATGATGGTAGACGATGCTGTTAAAAGTGTGTTATTTTTTAAATTCTGTTGTGTTTTAGCTCACTTACCTTCACTGGTATTTTATTTGTGTACATTATCAATATTTTGAACCTTTGTAATTATAATTGTAAGAGTCAGAACAGATACCAAACTAGGTAAGTATATAGCTATATAAAGTATTCGGAGCGTATTATGTTGCATATTTGCTCGCAATTTATATTAAATGGAAACTGAAATGATCTCACAGTCCTATCTTTTTATTATATTTACTATTACTCCTGCATTTCATAATACAAACCTCTGATTGTTGTTAGTAATGTGATAAACACTTACACTCGTTACAAACTTTTGAGCCTAACAAAAGTAAGATATAAATCAATAACAAGTTGAAGGGAAATATTTTAAATCGTCAAAAAACGTAGATTTTACAATAGGTTTATAAAACCATTAATATATGATTGATATATTGGCATAAATCAATGAGTATTTTGATAACTTTTAACCTAGTGTAATACTACTACCTAACCTATGTCACTGCCTAGCTGTAACTGAGCGTATATTAATTAAACATTTACTAAAATATGTCTTGATATTATATATGTACAAAAAATGTAAAAAATCCAATATAGCCTTTATTTTCACTAATTTATGGGTTCACAAAGATGTCAACGTTGTTGACACCAAACTTTACACTGGTAAAAACAACACTAATAAAGTATATATAAAATTTTCTCTCACAGTAGATTTAAAAAATATATATTTATAAACATCACTACATCTATCTGATGTTAAGAAATCCTCCACTTTAATTTATATCGAACAAAAATTGACCCCAACTCAAATGTCAAATTTCTGAATTTACCACCCAGGCAACTGACAGTTGGCAATTCTGTGACGTCACTGCTACTGCTCTATAGGTCGTATACCTGTAGTTTGATATAGAAAGTTATTTGAAGGGTGGTGAATTGGGTTATTAGAGTGGCGGATCTTGGTGATGGAACGTAAAGAGCTTGTTTCTGCTGTCTTTAGGTTTTGTATTGCAGGATTTTTGAGGTTGAGTAATATTATGTGCCCGTACTCTATTATAGGTCTACAAATTAGTTTGTAGATTTTACATTTTGCATCTAGGTTTATTCCATAGCTTTTCCATGAAAGGCAATAAAATGTTTTGCTCTTGATATCGTGCTTTTCTTGATATTTTTGGTATATACGCAGGTTTCTGGCTTTATAATGTGATTAAACATTCTTAGTGTTGGTGATGTTTCCAGATGGTGTTTGAAAAAATATAATTAGGTGTCGACTTTTCGGGGTTGGGTTTATATCTCTATTTGTTGAACCATGTAATTGCCTTATCTGTTAAGTCCTGGAGTTTTTGGATTGTATTTATGACGTTTTTTCCATGGGTTACAAGGGCAGTGTCGTCTGCATATTGTAATATGTAGTTTTCATGAGAAAAGTACTGAAGATCATTGCTGTAAATATCAGAGCAGAATATGTTGTACAACATCGGCGACATTGGAGATCCCTGCGGTAAGCCTTGTTCAGGCAGAAATTCTTTAGAAAGTGTTGTTTCAATTTTAACCTTTAATTTGCGATTTTGTAAAAAATTTAAAAAAAAATTAAAACGAGCTTTTATTACGCGAACCTTTGATTTTTAAATGTAAAATCACAGCATAAAAGCAGCTTTACATTTATGCAATGCAATGAAATGGATGGCATGCAAAACTTTGCGTGATAATTTTTGCATCTTCAAAGCACTTGACACTACTGCAATATTTTGTGAAACCTTTGGGGACTACCAACCAGACGAGAAGAAATACTTTTATGATTATGTTTATTGTTTATTTATTTACTTCACAATCACTGAATCACTATAAACAGAAAGAGAGAAAACCAGTTGAATTTCCCAAAAGAATTACGGAATAGGTAAAATAGGTTATAGTAGGTTTGTTGCTTTAGTTCCTTTAATGCGTGGTTGGCAATCCAAATATTCCCAAGAAAAGTAACTATATTGCATCTGCAATGCAATCAAATTAGAACACGCGCTAATTCAATGCAATGAAAAATATTGCCATCAGCTGATCGAAATAGCTGGATGTACGCATGCGCGCAATGAAAATTTGCATGGTACGTGCAATATTGCATTAATGTAAAGTGGCTTTAAGCTAAAATGTAGGAAATAATTTGTTTCTCTGAGCCATATATATGTGACTATTAGTAAAAGTTTGGGGCGCTCAGGTTTTAAATGTTTAAGATATGATACATACATGCAAACCAAAATAAGGCTGAAAAGACCAATTTAAATACAATTACTGTAAATGATAAATTCAGCGAGCGCCCCAAGCTTTTAGTAATAGCTTTGATAAGCTAATAGCTTTGATTTTAGATTTTTTTAAACCAAAGCTAATAGTCACATATATGTGGCTCAGAGAAACAAATTATTTTCTACTTTTTAGTTCACATAATGAACGCTTGTTTTAAATTTTTTTTTAATTATTATTGTTAAAAAATGAAAAACGGTTAAGACGTAAGTTTTATTTGTTGCTGTGCTGTTTATTATAAAGGTAACCATATCTAACCTATATATGCATAAACCTCTATATATTAAAACATTCTGCAGTACTCTAAGTTTGGGATTAAGTTTCTTATCTTTATTTTGTTTCAAATATCTATTTCCGGGAAGACGCTGCATTTTTGATTCCCATAAAACTTGTTTTTGCAACCTAACCAGGCTAAGAAAAGAAGGTTTTAGTTTGCCCAAGTGGTTCTTATGTAAGCCACCCTACGAGCGACGTGGTTAGCGTCACTGGTTTGACCTGGCTAACACAGTAAAGATACGGAGAGCAGAAGGGCAGTGAGTTCAAGGCTAGGGCGCCATTGATTATTTAGTATAATCAAGGAAAAACAAAGATAAAGATAAACAAAAGACAAATGTTATATAAATATATACAATAGAACTATATTACAAAATATTATCTTACAAAAAAAAGAATTAGCTATCACAGCATCAGCGATACTGTATAGCAAAATATGAAACCGAAATATGTACAAGATAAATTATATTACAACACTGAAAAAAATATTGTTCATAATATGAATGAACGGCGATTATTAACTATTGTTTCATTGGGACAATGAACTTTTTCATTATTGTAATGATTTGTCAATCATAGATCAATACTCTCATTTATTAATAATATGAATCTACGTTCATCAACATAATAAATATCTAGTTATCAAGTTAATGTAATGTTTTCATTAACCTGAAGAATGCGTTCATTGGAAGAATGAACGCTTTCTTCGTTTTAATGCTGAAAGTTTAATGAATACATATTCATGATATTATTGACGTATTCATTATATTAATGTACTAAACCATCAATTAATGAATTGTACATTGTGAAAACGAACAATGTTATTAACTCAATGAATACTTTACATTATATTTATGTACGTGTTCATTAATATCAGGAACAAAATATTGGGACAGAAATAATGGTCGCCATGATGCTGGTCGGCTATAGTTTGGCACACAGCACGACAGCACAGTAAGATTGGTGTAGTGTACCTAGTTTTGCGTTATAAGGCAGATAAGTTAGTTCCTGCAAAAAGAAGTCATATAACTGTGGTGTTCTTCTGTTGACGGCTTTCAGTTTGACGGTAAGTGTTAACAAGGCTTTTATATATACTGTTTTAAATAAAATTTCCATTTTATTGTAGTTAATCCGTTGTTAAATCAAATTATATACTGTGCGGGTTCATTTTAAGGTTAGATTAAAGTTGGTATACGTACAACAAAACACGCCAAAAATGTTATGCTTTGTGTGCAAAACCAACCACAGTAATTTAGAAAAGCTTGTTAAGCATTTTAAACATTTCCATAACCTAAACACTAATTCGATATTTAGATGCTGTGACTGCGGTCAATGCTTTCAAAATTTATCATCTTTCAAAAGGCATATCCCGTAGATGAAGTTCTTGCTGATGATTGTACATATGAATGCAACAATGCTTTTATTATGAATTTGAACATTCCGATAACATCAGTCTTCCGTCAGGTACTATTTGTCCAGCACGCATTACTGATGAGGAGATTCAAAATGAGCCCGAGCAGTTTGATTTTGATTCTCTACATAAAAGAGTTGAAAACTGCGTTGGAATTCTTAATTTCGCTACACAATAACGATAATTTTACGAGAAAAGATGTTTTGCAAATTCAAAATAATGCGAATGGATATTTACTCGAACCATTATTAGATATGTTCATGGTTATTGCTAAATGCAACATTCAATACTAAAATCCGGCTTTATACAATGAAAATTCTAGTCTAATATGAAATTGTAGAAATCCATTTAGAGCTTTTAGTTCAGATCATTTGTTTCACAAAATTTTAACAAATAAAGGATGCGTCAATACTCTTAAATAAGTCACTATCAATAATGAAGTAAGACCAGTGCATCGGGCGGGTAATTTGACAACGCGGGATATCGATATCGACTGGTTAATCTCTTGAGTCGATTTTGAATTTTAAAAATTTTTGACTTCCCTGTATATGCTATATCACGTTTGAAAAGTTTAACATTATTTTCTTGGACAGTAGAACTGTTAATAAAGAATACCTTTTTTCGTAATATTGATAATGAAAAATTTTTCCATATAATATGTATTTATATTTCTCAATCCCTTTTTGTAGATCGACATGGATTTCAAAGCAGCCTTTAACGGCAAGGACGGATTGCTGAAAGAATGGGATGGGGCGTACGAAAAAAATTTTTATTTTTTAATTATTGACGGCCATATAAAAATAAAAATGTTAGACAACTGCTGGAAAAGTTGAAGGATGACAATACATCGATTACTGATAGTAAGCATAAAGAAATCACATTTTCTATTTTTAAGCTGGGAAGAATTTGGATTAGTCGAAAAGTAGTAAACTATTTCAAATTTGCCGTATATAAAAAACTAAAATTGCAAAAGCATTGCTTGATTCTGGATTAGTATTTTCTGATTCTATACCGGTTTTATAGAACTAGAGGATCTGGAGAACACTGTGAAGACAGATCTAGAATCAAGTAATGGTTTTCTAGTTCTAGTGCCTTTCTCAAGTGTCACTATTTGTCGGCTAGCTCATGAACTTTTCCAGATTAAAAAACTACGGTTATTAAATTCGATTTCTCAAACCAAAAAAAACACATATTTTATAATTTTTTGTACAATCGTAATGTGTACTTGAAAGGAAACTTTCAATGATACGAGATGTGATCCATTTTTTTTTACAGATGGTCGCAACGCGGCCTTATTTTGGGCGTTACATGGCTATCTTGTACCAACCAATAAAGTTGTGAAAAAAGGTATGGCGACTGGCAAGAAGACTACAACCAAGTTTACAATAAAAGACTCCCGGGAATCAGTTCTCTTTCTTGGTAGAAATCAGCAGAAAATTGAGGATAGAATCAATCACCTTATGAAAACAAATGTTTCAATCCAACCCTTTGTCTACTGTATTGGAACAGTTATATTTTCTGTTGAAGATATATATGTAAGATTCGATGACATTAGATTCAAATTCTGCAGTGTTTTAGGAGCTTTAGATATTTGCTTCAAAATTATATTTTGATCTCGAATTTCCAGCTGAATCGCTAATATTTTATTGTTTTATTGAAATTTATTTTTTTAAATTTAAATCGGCCCATAATAATAGTAAAGTACATGTTTTGTGCGATTATTTAACACAATAAAAAATCTTAGATAATATAAAAAACTACTTTTATTAGATTAACCTTTTCCAAAACATTATCGGTACTTTTAAAACACATAGTGTGAATCGACCTTCAAGAGCTATGGAATTATGAGGGTAAAAAATAACAGTCTTCTCTACACTGTTCATAAATAAGTCGGCACTGTTGGTAATTCTGTTAACTTTATAGCAACAAGCTTGTTTAAATGAAAAACTATAGTGGTATTTTCTAAGTATAGTAGATTAAAATGTTGAAATGAGAAAAACAATTGAACACATTAGATTCTTCAGTAATTTGCAAAAATAACCTTTTTTTAGGGAGACACCTGTATTTTTTACATATTTGAAAAGAGGATAAAATTCCATATAAAATAGTTTTAGTAAATTATTATAAAATTAAAAGTAAAGAAGTTATAAACTTATACACCATAACTACTTTATTTTTTATTTCATTTTATTGTTTACAATATTATCCTCTTTCGAAATTTGTAAAAAAAAATACATCAGGGTATAAAAACGATTATTTCTTCAAATAACTCAAAACCCTAACGTTCAATTGTTTTTCTCTTTTAAACATTTTAATCTACTTAAAAAATACTACAAGTTTGTCAATTTAAACGAGATCGTAGCTACAAAGATAACAGAGTTACCAATAATGTCGACTTATTTGTGAACGTCCTGTATAACTAAATAGGTTATGAAATTGTTTCATTGTATTAATGACACTGTTCATTAATATAAGGATTTCTTACATTAAAAATTAATGAAAAATTTCATTAATTAGATGAAGACAGTACATTACTATAAGAATTTATTACATTAAATTGATAAAATCTGTTCATTGAAACAATGACTGCGTTCATAACAACAATGAACCCGTACTCCTCAAATTAATGTTATAGTTTATTGTAACAATGCAAAATAATCATTAAACTAATTAGACAATTTACATAGCATTGATGAAAACTGATTCTTCAAATTCATGTATACTTTTCATCGATCTAATGAACTTAAGGATCATAGAGTAAATGAATTACTTTTCATTGTACTGACGAACTCGTTCATCGGCTCAAAAATAATGACTTATTTCATTAATTCAATGAAGTTTTTAATTGTATTTATGTTCACTTTTGGTTCAGTGAAGATACACTATATTACAAGTTGCTCAACAGCAAAATAAATTTGAGGTGTTTACGAGACAAAAAAATATATTACAAAAGATACATCTCGCAACTTTACCTCAATACTAAAAATCATATATTACAACAAAATGTGAGCACTTACGAGATTTAAACCGAAATATATTACAAAGATATCTCACAAATGATCCAACAAACAAAATATTTACAGCATTAGATATACTAAAATGCAACACAAAATTTACACCATTCAATATACTAGCATGGCGACACAAGATATATTACAACATAAGGCCTGGGGCTTTACCATTACCTAACTTCGAGGTAAACTTGAGATTCTTTACGAGATACAAAATAACCATATTACAAAAAATGTCTCGTAACGGTATCTCCATATTCATAAAACATATATTACAACGAAATGCCCCATGGCTTTACCACATCAACTCTATATACACTCGTTACAACAAAATGCACCACGACTATTACCATATATAACCAAACAAAAGTGCATATACAATACTACGATGAAAAATTTCAACAACGAATCAAGATAAAGGTAACTGTGAATTAAAATATATTACAACGAATTAAAAAAACAAAATCTTACGAAAGACGCTTGAATCTAAGATTTAAAACTTAAGATACTTGGCTTTATGAACCAAACTAGGTACATTGCTTTCACGACGCAAGAACTTCTATAAGTGAAAATAATCCCTTTTATATGAGGTAATAATCAAAAGTACTTATCTTTTGTTTTAAAAATCCTGATGAGAGAAATTCCTAAATACCCCCCTTATAGATTATAACCGTTGTGTAGTTAAATGGTTGAGGATCTCCATTTTGCTCCACTAGCGAGATGTCACATGTGGTACCATTCCACTTTGAAGGTTATGAAATCGTAGAGACGTGCTATGCTCGAATAAAATAAATGATTTCTTCGCCCAGGTTTTCGTGTATTTGATAGAAAATCTTAAAAACTTGTTGCGGCAAAACATGTCATAATGAAGATAATCGTAGTATTCCTATCGAAAAAGTTATTCTTAAGAAGACGTAAAACTGTAGCACTGAGATGCTTTGACGTTTGAAAGAAAATTGTTATCTTAAAGAAAAAACCTTATACGTCTATAAGGTTCCTTCATTTTAATATCCCCTTTAGGGTCTAACAAAAGTTCAATTACGTCCATCTCAAAGGACGGCTCGAGTGAAAGAGAAGGAATTTAGTCTAGCGCGGCATATTGTTCGATATGTCCCGGACTGGCAGTCGTGTGGCTCCGCCCAAAAAGTAGTTCTCTTTTATTAATTAAATACTAAATTAAGTAAAGGATCTATATTGTTACTGATAGTTCTACGTTTCATGTGACTATCCGACTTTATTATAAATACTCGACTCAACTTCATTTTTCAGTTAGTTCGATTTATTTATTTAATTTAATTTAAATATAGGAGAATAAAATGTTTGATTATTAAAATTTTTCTAATAAATGTTAGAAAATGGATGCTATTGCGCATTCCACACGTTACATTATATAACTGGTATGTTTCCTACATCTCTCAAACCACAATGGAAACTGCTGTTTTAGGCTGAATTCTACATGATCAGCAATTGTTTTAACTACCTTTTTTTTATACTTAACTAAGTGGTAAATTCGCGAAAAGCATCTTAATACATAATGCACAACATCAGAAAATTCGATTGTGGAATTATTAGTGAGGCATTTATCTGATCATATTTTTTGTTTCGAATGAAACCATTGTTGTGTCCATCACAATTTTTTTGCGCAAACGTGGACAAACAATTTTTACAACCAAACGCTTCTTACAATAAGTCTAGCTGTATAGTTTACAGCACCTGATTCTATTTTCGCTCTAAATGGAAATTGAAGTTTCTGTAGCAGCTTATTATCCAAGTCTGAAAAGAAAATTATATATTTCTCTTTGAGAATTTTGTAATAGGTATAAAAAATTATTACCGGCTGAATCAAAGCTTTTTGATTTGTACTCTTCAATTGCAAGTGATAATTCCAGGCCAGTCGTTGGGGTGAGAAAAATATCTGCATCTTCTTCACAGTTACCGTTTATATCGGCACTTCTTAAATTTGATAAAAAAAAATTCCGCATATTATTTTCAAAAACAAAAGCAGTGGGATTGCGATCATAACCACCTCTTCTACGCATAATCGAAGAAAAAATTTCCAGTGAATCATGGTTCATTCGTCTGGTCAACAAATAATTTAACGTGTTTTCCTGAGTTACTAATTCATCGAACAGTAATAGTACTACCCTAGCAGACAGTTTTAGTGAATGGAAACAGGGAGCTAATTGTACCTCTGTAGTTTTTTTCCGTCTTTTCCTTCCCTTTCTTATCATTGGCATTTGCTGATGGAGGGGCTATCTGGTCGTCTGTACGTCGTTTAATAGAGTCCACCCATCTTTCAACTGACTTTAGGGTGTCAATTATCCAATGATTCTCACTGCTTACTCCACTACGTGTTTTTTTTTTTTTTTTTAATAAAGGGACGCGCTGTTTAGGGCATCAAAAATTTCGTCAACTTTCGAAATAAAATTTGCAGTGTTCAACACAGTGTCTGATTTCAGCCTACCCTCTTCCGAAAAGGTTTTTATCGTTGCTGCTACTGTACTGCTTAATACTTGAATTGCTAGACGACAATTCATTTTTTGAAAAGAATTCGGATTAAGATGACACAAACCAAGTTTTGGCATATGTCTCGCTGTTTCAAGTTCTGAGTCGATTTGAAATGCCATTTCAATATCGGTCCATGATATCCTTTTATCATCTACGAAAATGTCGTTGTGTTTTCTTGCCTGATTTCTAATACACTTTATTATATGGGGATCATCATATTTAAAATACACCTTCTCATTATTATATTTATAAAACGGTTCCATATATATGATTCCCATATGTTTAAATGTGGACTGATTGTTGGTGCCTTGGTCAGAAACTACAAGTTTTAATAGTAAGCCGGCCTCAAATAATTTCGGAACAATCTTTTTTTGCAAGGTTGCTTGGTTGGCTCCCTTTGTGGAAGCTGCTGATATAAAAAACGAAATTGGGATTTTCCAAGGCTCTGCCAAACTTCTTATCATGAAGGTTAAAGCATGTGTCCCATATAATTCAGTTCTTCCCAGCTCTGCTAAGTCCTGCAAATTAAACCCTAAAATTAAGTGATACAGAAGTATATAAAATCAAAGGTGATAGAAAATATTACAGACAAACTAACCTCAAATCCGTCGATGCAATCATTTGATTTATTGTAGTCTAATCCCTTTTTGATGTTCATCTCATTAAATAATAATACTGCCAATCTCCTAGCTATCGGCCAATCCTCTCTAATTGCTTTCAACTTCAAAAAAACATGCTCGCTAAATCCTGGTTGCAGATCAATAGGTCTCCTTTGTCATAATAATATAAACAACGATCGACTGCTGTGTTTATGAATCCTCCCCTTTTAAAAACCAAATCAAACAGTTCAAACCAGCAATGTGATGCTTGTTTCAAGCCATATAGGTCTTTATGTTATTAACACACTTGATCTTTTGTGGCTTTTATACCATCTGGAACTTTCATGTAAATATCCTCTTAATGTTCAATTTAAAAACTAGTGATGCGTCATAGAACCGTTATCATCGATATTTTCTATCGATGATAACATCAAACGAAACTATCGATATATGATTTTTATCATGTAAAAAAAACATCGATATTACCAATTATCCATATTCAATAAGTTGAAGCTGATGAAAAAATTCAGTTGTTTCTTGTATTAGAATTTTTTACATTGGCGTTGGTTTTTCGTGGAGCAAATAACGTCTATGGCGTGTTTGGTACTATAGCTGCTGCACTGCTACCGGGCTATAGCGATAACCCATATCATATTCTTTGTTCATGATCAGTAGTGCATACATACTGTATGTAATTCAAAAATGTATTATAGCTTTCAGTAGTACTTGATAGATGGTCAAAATAAAAATTATTGTATCAAAGCTAAATACTGATTCAGATTGGCTTTGGTTTTTTTAATACACCATGTCTGATATTTTTCGATATTGCTGTTATATCAATATTACATCGATGTTTAAGAATGTGCCTTATCGATGTAAAAATATCAGACATCGTTTATTACAACATCTATGTTTTCGATACATCATGCATCACTATTAAAAACCTGTTTTAACATCTATGTGATGTAGTAATAAATTATATTGATTTGCAAGGGCTACTATAAATCTAAATGTGGTAATTTTTGCAACGGGTGCAAAAGTTTCATCATAGTCCAGTAAGTATTGTTGATTAAAACTCCTTGCAACTAGTCGTGCTTTGTATTTTGTAGGGTTATCAAATTCATCATATTTAAGAGTAAACACCCACGCTATAAATTATATTTCGGTTTGAAGGTTTCTTTACTAATGACCAAGTTTTATTGATCATAAGTGAGGCAAGTGTATCGCTTCCTCCCACTGACTTCCATCATCCCTATCTTTTATTTGATTATAATTTTCAGGAACTAACGAAATCAATGTTTGCGTTGACATTAAACCATTAACTATATCATCATTATAAGATTATTTCGGAACACTTATAATGCGCTCATTTTCTTAAATATTTACACCTTCTAAATTCTTTGAAGAACACTCAGTTATTAGTGACAATAACTTCACATGTCCAGAAGTTTCTAACTATATCAGAATTGATGTTTTCGTTTATTTTATCTATAATTTTTACGGTTTCTGATTTATTTTCAGACTTCGTAAATGATGGGTTATTTAAAATGCCATTATTTGTTTCGAAAGTCTTATTACTAGTTATAAATGACGGACACTCATCCATCAATTTTACCCTATCATCAGACTTTCTTTGTCTTCAAACAATAAAATTTACTTCATCAAATAAAACATCATGAGCAATACAAAAATTTTCTGTTTCCACGTTCCATATTTTATACCTATTGGGTTCGTAACAGTAACAACACGGTATCTCAAGATTCCTAAGAATAAACATGGTATATCACAGAAATGTGCCATGTTTCGTCTATGTAATGAATAGATATGGTGTAGTAACACGATAAATTCGTTCGAGAAACGAGGTCGACAAAATGTCAGAAAATAATGTTCTGGGTCAAGGTTTTTTCAATGAAATTGTTGTATTTTTGTCCGCTGAGTTCGATGAAACTAAAATCTCAAAATACCCAAAAGTGCCACATTTGTCTCATCGACCAACCATTTTCTGCCTTGGCAATAACACCAGCTTTAAATCTTTTGTAAGGGCCTTGGTTTTTACACATTTGCAATATATCTTCACAAATAAATGACAATGTCATAAATATTAAAGTTGGACGTACACAACTAAATTTGAGCAAAATACATTATGAGACTTATTCTATTATTTATTGTTCACTCCAGCAAAAGGACATAATAATGTTTAATAGGGAACGTTACGCAAAGCTCTGCGCAGATGGCGCCACTAGCACATACAGTAAACAAACCGCCATGGTGCGCCATGTTTTGTGAAAACGTCACAGAACGTACATATTAAATTAGTTTTTTAATTAAATATTCTTGTATATTGCACCTGTACTGTACATTTGTGATATTATGGCATCCTATTCCTTTTTTCAAAATGCACCTGATGTTTTCTAGTGCTGAAAATAACAAGATTTTAGGTTATGCTCAGAATAAAATCATATTTAGTTGTCTTATGTGATAAAAGTGAAGGTTATTCGGTAATTGCAACTATCTTACCTGAAAACTTTCTAATTTTGATAGATCTTCGGATATAAAATGTGCTGAACACATTTTAGAGTGTTTCTTTGTCCGAAAGTGTTTGCAACGTGTTGCCGCTTCCCATAGTTTTCGAACGTTTGCTTTTTTTGGAAATGAGTGGCACCCTTCATTCCTACATCCAAATACGCATTATTATATAATAATATGCTTTTCCCAATTTTAAACTCAACTATAGTAAAATTTAATAATTTTTACCATGCTTTGAACGACTTGTCAAAAAATTCTATTTACTGTATGTGCTAGTGCTGCACTCTGGTGTCGAAACTTTGCTGTAATGTTCCCCATTAGGGAAATATCAAGGGTTTAAAAAAATATGCGATTGTGATTTTTCAGAAATATTTCAAAAGTTGAAAAAGTTTACCAGATTTTTATATTTTATAAATACAAATAACAATATGTGCTATAATGTACAGCCTCAATTTAAACCGTCCTGTAGTGTTGTCTGTTACTAAAACAGCTTTTATTTAAGTTAGAGGAGTAACCTTAGACAACGTTTATAATTATTTATTTTTTTTACTTTCCAGGTCAAATTTACTATGGTCAGAACGCATTGCAGATTTATCGACGCCGTTATTATTTTTTAATGAATGGAGTCACAGGAGACCCTAAAGAAAATTTCTTCTATGAACTACTTCTTCCTATGGTTGAAAATCTAACGAAACTTATATCAACTACTAAGAAATTGAAGATGACAGTTAGAGAACTTCTTTTACAAAGGAGTTAGCTACAACAGGAACGTTTGTATATTAGAAACATTTGAATTCATCTCTATAACCTTGAGTGGTGATCATATTTTGTGTATGTGTTTATGGTTTCTTCTGACAAATGCAATGTCCTTGTGTTCTGTGTTTAATAAAGTAAGGTCGGTTTTCTAGTTTTATTACACAACTCCCACAGCAATGCCACAGTCTGCCGTGCT
The DNA here is from genome assembly GCA_963583905.1 of Stenurella melanura. Classification (NCBI taxonomy): domain Eukaryota; kingdom Metazoa; phylum Arthropoda; class Insecta; order Coleoptera; family Cerambycidae; genus Stenurella; species Stenurella melanura. The sequence goes on from OY757315.1 coordinate 92,172,554, forward strand.
TAAATGTATGCTGTCAAAATGAAGAAATGTATGCTGTGAAAATGAAGAAATGTATGCTGTCAAAATGAAGAAATGTGTTGTTTGGTCCCCACCAAGGAGAGTTCTACATTAGGCAGAGCTGGCTTTAACAATAAATTATTTACAGGCGTATTTAACAGAGGATTAATACTAAACATTCGTTAAATATAACAAAATTTTTTTATTGATCATTAATCCTAGATTAAATTGGCTTCATCTTGCATTGATTTAAACTCCCAACAATGGTCGTTCAAGGCACATTTAAAATTAATCATAATTTCTCTATTGTAACCTCACTTTTTGCTCTACCATATTTACTTTCTTTTGGCAATTTGTCAGACAGTGTTTATTCATATGTTGTGTTTATTCAAATCATAAGATGGATTCTGACTCCGTCGTTGATATCTTCAATGACGACTTCGATATAAGCTGTTCTTCATCCAAATATATACATGGTGTCTCATAATGGATTTAAGGTTTTAAAGGAATAAAACGAACATTCAGAACATTGTAGAACAATTTTAATATTCTTGTTAGACACGCTAAACATGCGGATTTATTGTTTAAACAACACATAGTTTAAATGCTGGCCGTCTTCTTCGTAGCAGGCTGTTAGTCTAGAGCGCAATCTGCGAAAAACTCACTGGCACGTATAGCATTGGTAATGCGGTCTTTCAGTTGCTGGATGGTTTCTGGTACCAGATCGGTGTAGACGACACTCTTCAGGTATCCCCATAGGAAAAATCTAAGAGGGTCAGGTCTGGGAATCGTGGAGGAAATGAAATATCGCCATTAATGGAAATAACCGTGCCAGGAAACAGTTCTGCAACTGCGAAATTGCTGCAGTATGCGCCGTGGCACCATCTTGTTGGAACCACGTACCGTTGTCATCATAGCCAGGGAACTGTAGTAAGGATTGGCGTAAAAAATTATGAATTATGGTGGTGGTTTTGATGGAAATGTGCTTCATCACTAAAAATAATGTTTTTGATACTGCCTTCATTCCAAAAATTGTTCATCATTGTCTCGGCAAAAGTTTTCCGTCTTAAATGGTCTCCCGGCTTCAAAAATTGACAAAGTTGAATTTTGTACGGTTGCAAGTATAAGTCCTTCTGCAATATTCGTTGAACACTAGCGTGCGTCAATTGCAATGATTGCGCATGTTTACGAACCGACCGCCTGGTATGGCGATTTACAGCGCGCTATACCCTGTCAATATTGTCTGGCGTTCTTGCAGTTCAGGGTTGACCGGCTGCTTTCTGATTCATGGCAGAAGCTGTAACTCGGAATCTTTTCACCCAACTGTACACTAAAGCTACTGATGGTGCATCGTCTAAACGTCTGATATTGAAATGTGCCCAAAAAAGTCGACGCACCACAGTATAAGAATTGTTCGACTTAAAGAGCATTTCAAGCATAAACTCTCGTTGCTCTGCAGGCCACGGTGCCATCGTAACTGAAATCCGCATGTTCACGCTACCTGTCTACACCACCACCGCCCTCCTACTTAGCGCAGGGCCAGCGCCAGAATAATTTCAAATCTTAAATCCATTATGAGACACCCTGTATATACATATTTTGGGATGTTACATTTTGGTCTGGCAAATGCTTGTATTTTGTGGCTGTATTTATCAGCAGCAATTTTTCATTGCAAAAAATTTGTGGATCTTCCTCTTTTAGCATTATTGTTGTTTTTCATCTTTATTACAAATATATTGTAAAAACGTAAATAGTAATACTCACACTGAGAAAATCAGTTGTCTCTGAACAAAACAAATATTTGACAATAGTCAAGAAGACGAGAGGTAGACTTGGTTTAAAAATTAAACCTTTATTATTTATTCATTGTTTAAAATGTAAACGGCGCATATGGCTGTTAAAAGTTACATTTGCAAACAAGCATATAAAGGAATTTGTAAACAAAAAAATTTGCAGTCCAATGGACATTAATGTCGCTTGGAGTATGCGACAAATCTTGAAGAACACCCTTTTTGTCTTGCCTGTGGAAGCGTGCAGTGGACCTGGACACAAGAGGATGAATCCACGAATCCACCCAGTTTCTAATGCACTGTTGCCCAGTTGTTCTTGATTAACACTAATACGCCATCTTTCAACAACCATTGTTCAAAAATTGGATGCTGGAAGCCATTCCTTTCTTAAACCCATTATGATCTCAAACACTTTTTCTGTTTTTATTTCTTAGTTTATTGTAACTAACACGTTACTGCTGTTTCGACACTAAGCATGCCATTTTCAAACAATTACAAGTGAATAATAATAATAATTTATTTGTCATGTAGGCTGCTACATAAGAACAAATATGAAAGTTAAAAGAAAATGATCTCATTCAGACAGTGTAGCAAGTATTGTGTATGTTTCCACTTTTATCTTTGTTATATTAGAGAAGGAGTACGTTCCATCTCTTCTAGAAGTGCGTTTCATTTGCGGTATATGTTGAAAAACAGATCATCAGTTTTCTTTGGGTTCTTGCAAGTTTGCATCAGGAGCATCTGCGATCAGCTTCCCAGCCAAAGGTTGTGAGGACATCGAGGGATTTAGGTGAAGCAGACTTTATAAGAGGTTGCCTCTTTTCCAGCAATAATTCATGTAAAATTTGAGAAACGTTATGTTTATTAGAAACTATTAGCTTACCATCTTGGATATGACTTCTGTGCTTGGAGACCATACAGTCATTATCAGATACATCACCAATAGACGAGGGTAGGACAAGAAAGACATCTTGTATTTATTATTGCGTTCATTGTACAAGTAGAGTATGTACAAGGTGTATGTATGAAATACCCAAGATTTAGTTTGCATTCTAGTAAGCGTAGCACAACGTTCGATGTATAGCCAGTACTGCTCGTATCTAGGGAGTCACTGTAAATGACAAATTTATCGACTAATTCTTGAGTTCTGTGAGCATGTAAAGCTTTATGCCGTTTATTTTTTGTGTATTAGCGAAAAATTAACTTCTTCCACAGACATCATAGACTCATACAAAGAAAGTTTTTTCCAGGAGTTCAGACGAATAATTCTATTTTATTATTAAAGTGGTTTATTACAAGACTTATTTATCTTAAACAGTCTTGGTGTCGATATCTGATGTAAAATGTAGACATCGCATAATTAAAAACTGTTTTTGGACATGTATGTAGAAAAAAATATGTTTGAAGAATATACAGATTGTGTCCCACTTATAAGACAACAAACTAAACATTTTGAATATGTTAGGTTAGATATCTACCCTTTGTTTTTATCATATCCTATATATTCCTTCCCTTAAGATAAGATAAGATAATTTATTCATGTCAAAATACATCAGAGAATGTTTACACGTCAAATATACAAATAGGCACTAAAACAGCTAGATAATTATGCTAGAAGAATAAAATGTATACTACAAAGACAGGATATAAATAAGTTTACAAATAAGATAAAAATTAATATAAAACAGATAAAAGCAGAGACAAACATGTATCTAAGAAACATGAATACATGTACATATTTAGGGGGTTGCCGTATTGTATATAAATTAAATTAAATAAGATTACGGTCACTAGATAAAAATTCGTCTGTGGTGTAGAAGGCGCCGTTAAGTAGATAATTTTTTATTTTCTTTTTAAATTGAATTTCATTTAAAGCCCTTACCTGGGGAGGCAAGGCGTTAAAGAACTGTATTCCTAGATAACCAGTGCCATCTCTGGTTCTACTTAGTCGTAGGAAATTATTGTTTAGATTATCCTTATTTCTAGTGTTATGGGAATGAACCTGGCTTCTGGTGCTAAATGAGTCCTGATTTTTTTTTATATATATGACACTGGAATACATAAGTACAGAGTACAGTCATGATTCTCAATTTTTTAAACTGTTCTTTACAATCATCTCTATTACTCGTATAACTTTCGGATATTACTCGTATAACTTTCCTTTGGGCTGAAAATACATTTGCACAGGTTGTTGCATGCCCCCATACTAGAATTGCGTATGAAATTGTAGAGTGGATGAAGTTGTGATAAGCCGTTGTTAAGGTAATTTCAGATACTTTACCAACAAGGTTTCGGAGCAGGTAAGTGTATTTACAGATTTTAGTACAAACATAAGCTGTATGATTTTCCCACAACAACTTTGGGTCTAAGTTCACACCCAGAAATTTAATAGATTCAGGGTTTTTTACTTCCTTCCGCAAACTGAATATCATGGTCTCCGTTTTAGATGTATTCAAGCATAACTTGTTAGATATGAACCAGTTTTGTATAATTGACTGGATTTGCGGTAACTCATTCAGCAAGTATTTTAAATTGCAGCTGGGGAAGGTTAAACTAGTGTCGTTGGCGAATAATATGGCCAGTACATCATCCTGAACTGAAATTGGGAAGTTGTTGATAAAGATAAGAAAAAGGATAGGTCCCAGTACTGAGCCCTGGGGAACACCATGATTTAATTTTTGTAAGGTAGATTTTCTACCATTATAGATGACACATTGTTGTCTATTACTAAGATAAGATCTGATAAGAGCTATGCTATGCCGGGCAAGGCCATAGTAATTTAATTTGTTAACAAGGAAATCGTGGGACACGCAGTCGAAGGCCTTTGTGAGGTCTAGAAATAAAGAACTGATATATTTCCCTTCTTCAAATCCAGCATTGATAGCAGATGTCAATTTATCAATTGCAAGTGTTGTAGACAATTTATTTCGGAAACCAAACTGGTTGACGTTAAGTTTATTGTGTTCTAGGTAAGTTGTTAACTGGTTTTTCAGGATCACTTCATAAATTTTACCCATACATGGAATAACTGATATTGGCCTGTGATTAGAGGGATCATCGATGTTATCTTTTTTATGAACTGGTACTACTTTTGAAATTTTAAAGGGTCAGGAAATATGCTATTTGTTATACTGATGTTAATTAAATTGGTGAGGGGAATTAAGATGGAATGCTTTATGCCTTTTATAATATCAATTGAGATCTCATATGCATCTCTGCTTTTTTTATTCTTTAATCCAGTAATTATATCGGATACTTCCAGACATGTGACTAGAGTAAAATAAAATTGGTGAGGCTGGCTGAAATCGCTTAGATAACCAGTATAATCTACGTTACATGGAGGTAGCTCATCTATGATCTTATCAGCTACATTTACAAAATAGTTGTTGAATTCTTCACAGGAGATATTAGATATGTTACTTGGTGTAACTTTGTAATTGTTTACAATTTTCCACGTAGCTTGTTGGGGGTTACTATGACTATAAAGTTATCATGGGAGATTTTTTTAGCTTTGTCTATTTGCCGGCGATACTCGGATTTGAAATTATTCAGAATGACCTTGTTGTTGTCTGTGGGATTCTTTTTATGAAAATCGTACAAGAAATGTAGCTGCTTTCGCATGATCCGAAGATCATAATTAAACCATGTTATTTTGGTTTGGTTGGAAATTCGTACCTCTCGTGATTTTAGTGGGAAGACAACATTTATTGCATCAGTTATAATACTGATGAATCTTAGAAAATGGCAGTTTATATCTGTTTTGTTGTCATTGATAAATTCACAATTGACTGTATATAGGTAGTTATTTAAATCTATGAGACCACGATTATGAATGGGTCTATAGATTATTGTCTTTAGGGGTATTTTTTGACTAACATTTGTTTCCAAATGTATAGCTAGGTGATCCGATAGTTCGGTGTCTATTGATCGCGTGCGGAGGTTGTTAACGCTGATGTTGGTGAAAATGTTATCAAGACAGTGGTTAATTCTGGTAAATCCAGTGAAACTTAGGGTCTACCCAAAAGATTTGAAAGTGTTTAGTAGCAGTGCAGTGCGCTGCTCTTTTGCGTTATGGAAATATACATTAAAATCACCAGATACCAACATTATCTTATTACTTTTGATGAAAGTTTCGAGGGCAGTAGTAAGTGTTTCTAAGAAGAGATTATAATCACCGTTGGGAGGTCTGTAAATTGTCATAAGCCTGATGTTGTCATATTCAATGGCCGCTATCTCACAATGCAATTCAATTGATAATTTATTTACCTGCTCCAAACTTGTAAAATTTGAAAAGGTATTGTGTGCATACACAGCGACACCACCATGAGCGGAGCTGGTTCTGCAAAATTTAGAGGCAAGACTGTAATTGTTGATACTCACATAGGTTAGTTCATCATGGTTACACCAGTGTTCGTTTATTAATAAAAAATTATACTTAACGTCATTTAAAAGGATCTCTAATTCATTCGATTTATTTCGTAGGCTTTGTATATTTAGGTGCAATATTTTAAAATTACATAGCAGTTCTTTTTTGTGTGAGCTGATAGAACAGTTTGGATTCGACTCCTTTGGGATTTCCTTATTAGTCACTGTATTTTTTTCAATATTTTTCTTTCCAGCGCCTTCCTGTGATTTTGGAGAGGACAGTTTTAAGTAGTAGGACATAAAAAAGAATTAGGCTGAGAGCTAGCAACAGGTTCTATGTTACCGCGTGGTGAGTCCAAGAACCGTTTACCTCTCTTAAAATCAAAACGATCAAATGCAATCTTTCTCGGCCAGAATTTTGGATCGTAGATAGTAGTTTGCAGATGGGGCAGCACACCTATCATAAAAGACTGATTATCAGGATTAGAGTTAAATGTAGGTAACTTTTGGACTTGTACATCGGTGGTCTTACTCTGTCTGTCCTTACAAAATGCCCTGACAGACCCCTGGGCGAGAAGAGAGTGTCCCTGTTTTACCCCAGAGTCCATTCCTGATCGGCGATATAGGTTAGGTTAGAATTAGGGTATAATTAGTGAATAAGTACATATTAACTTTGTATCTGGCTGTATCGACGTAAGTCGCAATGCCAGAAAAAAAAAGATGAAACCACCTCGATATCTTTCTGATGGGATATTAACTGGGGAACTTAAGCTTTTGAACTTTGTTCTCTTTATTTTGATTTTTACTGTTTGAATATATTTATTTATCTTTATGGAAGCTAATGTGGACGTAGTGGGGTTATTGAGGTTTCCTAACCAGACACTTGCCACTTTTTTATTTTAATGAAACTGTACTTCTGGAACTACGATATATTGTGGCATATATGTAACTTATGATAAATACATTAAAAACACAATTGTTCTGTAATATAGGGCGAAGGTACTTGTTGCTGCAAGTCTGTGAAAACTGGCATATGATTACACATACGTTGCATTACTTGCATTGCCTACGCACTTCCTCCGCCTCACGCAGTAGTTCTTCCATTAGTACTGAGACTCACCCCCCACCCCTATTGTTTTCTTGTTAAATTCTGGTTTGATTAATTACCTGTTTCCCTCCCCTCTCCCCTGAATGTCTAATTATTAAATTAATTAAACTAATTTGGCTGTGTGATCGTCTAGTTTAGTGGTAGTACTCAAATTTACGTTTGTGGTTTGTAGTTTATTGTTACCATAGTTCTTTTTCTAGGTTTGATTTTACTGTTTCTATTTATTTATTGATTTGATAATTAACTAGTTATGGTGACATTTAATGATTCGTTCTTTACTCTAAATATTGCTATTAATTTATTTGGCAAAGTTCTAATTCTAGTTCTTTATTTAATTGTTCAGATTAAGCACTGAATATTGTTTTGGCACTTGTTTATTTAATTGATAAAATAATTAAGGATTTTTATAATACCCTGTATAAAGTTCAAACTCTAAATTATTCTTTTTTATTTAACTTACTGAATTATTTATTTTATCTCTTAGGTTAACTTTTTGGTTAAGGTTTTATCATATTTTAGATTTCATTTTTATTCACTATTCAAATGCTCAAGTAAACCTTATGTTTACTTTATATTATTTTAAATATTCGTTTTATTTAAGCCCAAGTAAATCTTATATTTACTTGGTTTATTACCTGGAAGTTATGAAAATTAGTAAATAAGAAAACACAGAATAGTTTAATAACTATATTCAGACAATTGTCATTTTACAACATAAGAACGGAAATAAACGTTGGGGCAACTGCCAGAACATAATATAAATATATAGTGAAATAATCATCACAAATTTATATTTTCAAGTAATAGATCTCGCTGGGACAAATAGTCACTCTTATGTTCATCACTGGTACAATCTAAAAGCAACAGTAATCACCGAAAATGACAGAGATTACAACGAGTATCCTCGTATAAGCGTATGAAATGAATGTACTACACGGTACAAGTAAATTCTGTATTGGTTGGCGAAATCTCGCGATAACTGATGAAGTGAATACATGGCAAATTGAAATCTCATTTAATTGCCTAATCAATCATGGTTTGAGATTGTGTTGCGTAGAGTTCGATGGGATCTGGCCAATAAACTTGACTCAGAACCAGCCTATTGGCTAATGTGTTTCGAAGATTGTAATTGTTCAAACAATAGAATGAACAAGCAATTAAAAATCAATTTGAATTTGCCCGTAGCTAAAACTGCTACTGTAAGTGAAACCAAACAAAACCAATACAAAGTTTAACATGTATAATTTATGTTTAAAAGATATTTACTCTCAACCATCAGGAGATCATATTACCGGCCCGTCTTTGTGGTCAACACACAAAGGACCGATAACAGAACCCCCACTGGCTGTTAGTAATATAATATTACTCGGACAACAACAAACTGTTTGCTTTTATTTGAACCTGCAATAAATCGAATAGTGGAATGACTATCGATCTCAACAAAATCTGTCACTGAAAACAAATCATTTATTGTCCTAATTAACTAAATAAATTGTAGAATTTATACTGAGAAAGTTATTCTCAATTAACAAGATCTAACAATTTAATAAATGTTGGATATAGTAATTTCTAATTCCTAATTATAAATGTTTCGACTGATGCAAACTATCTAAGTGCCACAATAAAAAGATCCCCTCGCGATTCCGAGTATCCGAAATATAGAATCAGTTCGTCAATTGTTTAAGTTATAATGAATTAAAATAGTCCCGACTTGAAATTATTAAGTTCACGTAAAACTAAATGAAAATACCGAAAACCGAAATAATCATATTGATTTACCTGGTACTTGATAGACCGCTAAATGACCGGTGTCATTAGGGGTGTTATCACGCGGCTCGCTCATGTCCAGCGAGTCGTAGCTGGACGGCGGTGTTTTATTAGCTTTGGACATCGTCCCCTTGAGTCTTACTAATCTGATATGACTCCAGCAATACAATAATAGTACGGTTTTCTAGCAAGTTACTTGACCAGTGGTCAGCAGCGGTCAGTTCGTAGTGAGAGGATTAATTATCCCACTCAGACTCAAAGAGACTGAGGATTAATTATCACTCTGCTTATTGAAGTTTGCTGTTAAAGTAAGGACAATGCTTCGGAATCGGCTTGACCAGTGGATGGCGGTCAGCTAGTATAATGATAATTATCAGACTCGTACTCGAGGATTAATTATCATTCAGAATAGCGGTCTCAAAGAAGTGACCCTTGTACAAACTTCTCGCGGGTATTTATACCCGAAAGAGCGATGACGTTACACACAAAAACTGCGTAGTTTTTGGTACTCTTCTCACAGGAACCGAGCCATCTGTGCCTATGCCTTATCTTTGTTTATATTAACATCGTAAAATTTTAAGTGAATTCGAACTGGCCTTTACACCAAGTTTTGTACGTTTTAGGAAGACTTAAAAATATTTAAAACTATACGAATCAAATCAATTCTAAAACATTTATGTTCTAGCATGAAAATTGGGGTACAATATTATTAGGTACGTACCGGGTGCTATTTAATCGCGTGTCGAATTATACAGAATTTCAGAATTACGTAAATTTGGATTAATAGAAGCGGAAATAAATTTTTAAATTAATACACGGTGTGGTTTTCTTCACCATGTTATCCATTTCATGAAGAACACCATGTGTCTCTTCCAGAATATTTTGGAAACTGTTCTGTTATTCTGAATTAATTTGGACATCCTCAATATCTTTAGAAGCCTCTTTTGTTTGATGTAAAATACTGCACTGAATGTGTAATTAACAATATTTAATGAATAACTTGAACAACTCAACATTTACGACAGTTACTGCTCATTTCTACTTACTTGACAGACTTGCTTTTACAGAGTTCTAACTTATTTATATTATGCATATGCAACTAACATTACCAGTGGCGTAACAAAAACTGAGTGGGCCCCCCCGCGAACGTTCTCAGCCCACTGGGCAAAGTAATATTTCAGCAATGTTCTAGAAATCTTATCTTGGAAGTTGTAACATACGAGCAATGAATATTTAGGTTCCCGCAACTTTGATGCAACAGCCCTAACGGCCATGCAGCAATATTGCAGTGCAATGTTACATATTGCAAAGTACCGCCAAGGTTTATGACTCTTGATTGTAAAGTTGTAGAAACTTTACAAAGCAGAAAATGAAAATATCAATATGATTACATCAATAATTTCCATGTACATTTCAATTATTTTTTTACTGAAATGTTCTAATGAAACTAACATTTGTCTTGAAAATGTAACTTTATATCAACGTTTTCTATGCTTATGCAGAGAATTGTGGAAACTGGACCTAGAAAGTGGAGAAAAACAACTATACCCTGCCTATATTTTTGTTTATTTTGCATAATCTTTTTCAGAGGGCTTAATAAGCAAAAAGTGAATGTCATGGGACAAATTCTATTTATACAATTTATATTTTTAACCAGTTTTTTTGTAATACAAGACTACGTTGTGGAATAATAACATCCACTTTTTCGCTATTAAGCCCTGAAGATTATGCAAAATAAACAAAATACTTTACGCGTGGTAGTTGTTTTTATCTCCTTTTTAGGTTCAATTTCCACAATTTTCTGCATAAGCATAGGAGACGTTGATATAGTTACATTTTCAAGACAAATGTTAGTTTTTGGCTATCCAACCCTGAATAAGTTTATATTAAATAAACAAAACATGGACAAGTTAAATGTTTTTCTTTTCTTAGTCCATACATTTGTCTGCATAAGTAACTGACAAAGTACAATTTTCTTTTTCAAATAGTATAGCATGCACTCCTACTTTTGATCTACCAGATTGTTTTTTTTACAGAATACATTAGTTCATAATATTCCCAAGCACTTAAACTGGCCGAGGTAACAAATCATATGCCGAATCTATAAAGGAAAAATTTATTTTGTGCTTCTGTAGATATCAAAATTAGTAGTATAAACTCAAATTGTTTAGTAAATACAAAATAAAATGCAAAATGTTATACATGTATTTATTTATTGTCACGTGATGAATAACTTACATTTCTAATTTTATTACAAATTAGTTTGTAGTTTTTGTATTATTTAACACGAATTTTATAGAAAAAAAATGTTACCAATAACAGAAGCCAAGAAAACATATCTGTGGAGTCTATCTTTGTCTATGGATGACTACTTCGTAGATATCTTGTTTTCGCATGTTGGAGCCACGCCATGGAAAACCTTTCAAACTGGTCGTCACTTAAATTCGGGAATGATATCCGTACCTACTGCAGCTGCAAAATATAACAATATTAACTACCTGGTTATTATGCTACCAACTACTGCAGTGAATATTTTAAAACTTTATAATCAAAGTACTATTACAGTACGAAACAATATATGAATTAAAGAGTAATTGGGCACCTTAAATATTACAGGTTATAGGTATACAATCCTTTACCCCCTTGTATGACATAGGTTTGCATATTTTGGGATGTGCCACATACATCCAATCTCAGAGCATACTGAAATTAATCACTTGTAGAAAAAAATTCTAGTGGCCAAACGTAGAAAATTACGATGAGAAATAAGTCTCTAGACCAAGCACTCAGTTTTGAAAATTAGTAAGCACTTGTTTAATTAAGACAACGAATTAAGTATAGCTTAAAAGCAGGCCTTTAACTTACATTTAATGACATTCATTGATGCACATGTTTAGTAGCATTAAACTATTAGAGAATGACGATTTCATTGAGACGTAATTTTATTAACCTCAAACTTACCGTTCTATCACTCACTTTTTTCTTCTCCATATTGAAAACTCCGTTAAACAAAATTATAAAATGAACGTAGATACCGCTTTTATGTTTTTTTTTAATTCCAACCCAACTCAACGATGCTTTCACTTTCACAAAAATGCCGAGACAAGCCTCCAAAACTCCCAAAACTGAAGTGAACTGACATTCGACAGTTAGAAAATGTCGTACGTTTGGAACTACTAAATTGTAAAAATGGAAACAAGTTGAAAAACAATAAGGACTGGATATTGCACAGTCAATTTCCATGTTACTTGTAATCTTTAGTTTAACTCAATGTTCCACAAAGTTGTGCTTGCAATGTTACTCTTGTTAATTAAAATCAAATATATAGTGATTTACAGACCTAACTTACAATATATTTGCAAAATTAACATTGAGACAAAGTTTCATTTGTATTTTACATTTGAACTTGTAATGTATTTTGACATAAACTTACAAATTTTAACTTATTTCTTTTAAATTTGCTGAAGCATTCCAGCAACTGAACAATTAAAAAATACCAAAATTAACTAAATGCAACATTGCAGGAAACTTTTGCAACTTTCAATGCCCAGTGGGAGGGGGCCCCTCTATATAACGAGTGGAAAATGATAATTCTTATCTTCATTACCATTTAGTTCAGGTTTATGAAATTTTGAATTAGTTAATCGTGTGATAATTTAAATAGGGTTAAACCCACCCTAGGTGTATTAAGTACATAATAAAACAGCAAACAATTCGAATTTATTGCATAATCTTAGATAGACTGATAGACATAACATACAGGTAGTTATTAAGTCATTATAAGTAATATTCCAGCAAACATAATCAAAACCAAAATTTTAAAACAGTACAATATTGCTTACAATGTATGGTAGTAGCGGAAGTAGAAATGATCGAGCCTCATAGAATCCAAAAGACAGAAAACAGTAAAACATAAACACTCAATAAGCTAGCACGAACATTATGTCACAAAATACTATAAGGTAAAGTATTACAAAAAACGACCAGATCGTCGAGAGGTTTCTTTTGCAAAATCGTTTATAATTTCGTCGATATTTAATGTTTTAACAAACTCGTGTTCGATACTGATTAAGGATAAATCCGAAAGGCGTTGTTGTCCCATGGTGTTACGTAAATAGGTTTTACTATTTTCAGCTTCGAAAAAGATCATTCAGCTGATGCCACACTAACTGGTAAAGTCAGAAATAACATCACTGCACTAGATACATCTGGAAAGTTTGAAGAAACGCACTGATTTTTTATTAATAAATGATCCGCAAGTTCATACACGGTTTTTAATTTTGAAATACTATCTCCAAGTCCCTTTCTGAGGCTTAAAATTTAGTTAGGAAAGTCAATGGACAAGTCTTTATGGTATATCGTTTGTAAATTGCGCGCTTTCACATACAATTCTTCTTCACTTAACGAAGTTAATTTCTCAGGATATAAAAAAATAAAAGTATTTTGTATGGCATTGATGCTCTCAAACCTTAGTTTGAACTGGTTGGCAAGAATATCTAATGTACCGAAGAAAATTTCCACTTTAAACAGCTGTTCGGCATCGCTTAATCTCATCTTCTAATAATTCATCATAAAATTTTTTAGCTTTCCTCTTCCTTTTATTTTCAAAAACAGGCTTGATATTGAAGGAATTCGCCAAAATAACTGCTTTTTCTCTAATATCTGCAAAGTTTGTTCTCATATTGCGAATTTTTGTTAAAGTTACATTGGGTTGAGTGGTCGCGCAATCAAGACCAATATCTGCTTTTTGTAGCAATTTTGATGTCAGATCAATGTTTTTCAAAATTTCTGTTTGAAATACTAGCAAAATAATAAAATCAAAGCGTTCCATTTTTTTCTTAATTGCTAGTGCTTCATCTCTTTTTTGGCTGGTCAGTATTATGCTGCCCCACTAAGCACAGAGGGGGTAACTGCAATCGCCATTGTTTGAAGATAATTAATGCTGTTCAATAAGGTGGTTGCTTTGGGTATTTGTAACAGCCACATACGGTTTTTTGACTATGTACGTAGTATTTTTTCATGATTTATTCAATTTTAAGCCCAAAAATATCATATCTACGTTTTTTCCTCAAGAAAAAGCAGTTATCCCTTTTCTTCCTCTTACGCAGGGCTAGACTGCTAAACAAAAATAACGGTAACATGGTCGTTTTTTCTTTTGGTCTTTCAATTAAACTCATATGTTGAGATAATAAATATTTTAATGAACTACTTACAGTTATTTTAATACAAAAGAAATAATAATGGTTAATACAAAAAAAAAACATGGTATTTAAACTCTAAATGTTAATCTTCAGCTGCCTGATTAGGCGCTTGCAATGTTGGGAGTTCTTTCCAAAAGTGAAATCGATTTTTGGGAATTATGCTATTTTCGCCCATTAAAAGTTTTAAAATGATGTTTTCTTTTCTCGATGCTGCCACCCCTCTCGGAGTCTCTTCTTGTTTCGGAGGCGGGATTTTTTACGATTTCATGATTTTTACTTTTAAAAAGTCAAGCGTAATTTGTTGGCCATCGAATTCTTTTCTGTACAACAGTGTCCTGTCCCCCTTTTTGGCCTGGACTTGTACCATGTCGTGCATGTAGGGCCTTTCCTCATGTTTCTTATTGAGTTTGTGCAGGGAGGAATGGTCAATCCATGCATAGAAATCTTTTATATGCATCTCCAAAACTGTGACCTTTGATATGATTTAAACTTCCTTAGCAGAATGTTCTCTCTGCAGTGCATGTCGTCACCGGTAACGTCGAAAAAAATTTTAATAACATAAAAATATTCGGGTATAGCTCATAATTGCACTCCCCGAGAGCCTCAACGGCGCATGGTGGTCAATCTGATTCATCCTTTCGCCCCCAGTATGTTTTCCAAATTTCAAACTCAGCCTGCAGTAGGTCTAGGTCAACTTTATTTTTGTATATAGCCAAATTTTCGAGGTTCAGTGATTTGTCACAGCATACGGTCGGATGCAAGTAATATAAGCTGAAAGCACACTCTTGTGGTCTACGAATCTATTTTTTAATTGGACAATTAAATCATCCAAAAGTGGAACAGCTATAACTATACGAAGATATTGTTCCGGTTCATCAAAATTACTGCGACATTTTTGGAGGGATGTCAATCGTGGCATACGAATTACTTCGTGAACATCGGCCAATAATGATTTAGCAGTCTTGAAAATGTTTGAGAATTCGAATTCAATATTGGTACGAATATTTTCAAAATTTAGAACAACATTCTCAACATGATCTATCACTAAATCACACCAAGGCGATTGGAGGATTTTACATAGTGTTAATATAAAGGAAAAAATCTTTGACAGCAAACAAAGGCTTATAACAGATTCACTTACTAGCGAAGCTTTCAAAAACGAGGAAGCTTTTGATGTTTCCGTGTCCCGATCGTTACTGGGATCTTCTAGTCTCCACAATCGCTTTGAATATTCTTTTAATTTTAGAAGGCTGTTATGTCTCGCACATGGTCGTTAATGTGGTCCAGTTTGAACCAGGGAAATTTGTCAGTTCCAATGCAGTTTCGGATGCTTGGAAGGTCACAAGAATGACCCAAAGCTAAATTCAAAGAATGCGAACTACAGTGAACATAGAGAGTTTCTGGATAGTTTTTTCTAATGACTGCTTGAACTCCTTTGAACGAACCTTTCATTGCAGAAGCGCCATCATAGCCTTTTCCTATTAGGTTATTACACTTAATGCCAAGATTGTGAAGGGATGTAATTATAGTTTTCGCCAGATCCTGACCCCTTGTACTTTCTACTTTCATAAAACATGAAAAGTCATCTTTGGTTATGTATACGTTGTTAATTTCTTTTGTGTTGTAACATATTTTGATACCTAAATATTAAAACGTGTTAGATCGGTGCGAACGGCAGCCGATTTTTGGTGGAGAGCACAAGGCCGTGGGTTAGGATTGTGTGGACACTCAAAAGGGCGCCACCGGCTGTATGTTACGTAATATGATTTAAATAATTTTGCCAGCACGGAACAAAATTAAGTTACTAGCAACCATGCGATGGAATTCTCAAAATATATCTGTAATATCAAAACTCTACTTTACTCTATGAAATCTCAAAATTTAAACAAACATCAGGTGTACCAGTGCAAATAATAAGAACATGTAGACATTAGACATTTATTACAACACACAATAGATGTAGAACAGTAAAGTGTAAAAATAAAAAAAAACTTCAAACCTTACCTAATCGTGGTTCATACGTATGAAAGGAATTCTATACAGTTGATCAAAAAACTTGATTTGAATTCAAACTTAGATCTCTGACTGAGATTCTCTTTGCAACTACGAGTTTGCCAATATGCAACTATGAGTTATAACTTACAACGACGAATTAAAGATTTACCATGAATTGAATATTATATGTGTGACATAATAGTAGGTGAATTAACATCTCACGGTACCATGGGTGTTTTACAGTAAAACTCTTAAATGTATCATCATTCTACACACAAACTTAGAGCTTGATTTATAGTTGCAAGATTCTGGTATAATTTACTTCAACATACGAAAAAAAACCACTGAATTAAACTATAATGTTTTCTTTAAAATATTTGACTAAAATGAACAAAAAAACCTGGTTAAGGCCTTGGCATTTTCTGTGACGACTGCAACGAGACTCGTCACCACTTTTCTAGATGTTCTCGACGTTGGCTGCAACTGCGACTCCGTGTCACTCCCAAAACTCTGCCCAAATCTCTTGGAGACTGCTGCGAACAACTCTCCAACCCAAAACTTCTCTAGATGTCAGCAGGACCCACATAAAACCAAATGTCTGAGTAATAGACTTCCTCCTATTACTCCTCTAACAATACTGGGCCCCCTTACATAACCATAAATGGCAGCACCATTCATTCAGAACTTAAACCTCTCCAAAGTATATATGCCCCTCCAAACATATACTTATACCAAACATAAGCCTCTCCAAAACACTCTCATGTAGAGAGTATTACATAACCTCACGAGACACGTGGCGATCAGATTACGACAAGCAACAGAATTCCTTACTGGAATTTACAAAATGCCTCTGGCAGGACGGTAAAGAAACACTGGGTACATCAAATCAAATCCCTTTTCAGTGTCAGCGATGTAAAACCCAAATTCTTCACTACAAAACCGGGACCGCCGCCATTCCGCTATCTCGTCGCTGTCGAAGAAGGAACCCCCAGCTGGAGACGAAGGTCTCTTTCTCCGGTACTCAGTGTTGCCAACTTGAGCATCTAGAGAACTCTTTCTCTAGCCAATAAAAATGCGCCAACAAAGGGCTTTGCATTTAAAAGACTGAATTACACAATTATGTAGTATCTCAACTACAAGAATACGTGAGTAACACCCCTAATTCAAAATTACACCTAAAAGAAAACACGTTTACTTACTGGATAATAGAACTTGCAGATATACCTGCTATACCCCTCTAAAGTATGGGTGGTTACCTACCTCTCTGCTCGAACAAATGAACTAATGGGTTAATTTACTGTATTCAACAATACATTAATTAATGTAGCTTTTTCAAATGCTACAGTGTATCGTACACAAAGGGACATTTGTTCATGTCTGGATATGTCTGCTGTTTTGTCAACTAATATCGAGAAAATATTAGCATCATTCATCACAATTTGCTTTTGAGCTACTTCTCCACAAATATTAATCAATTCATTTTGAATATTTGGTGATGTATGAAGCATTCAGGGCAACATTATCAAAGTGCTTAATTAATTTCTCATCTCCACAATTGATTCGCATCCTTAATAATGCTCTAAATTTCCCATCGTTAACCACAGGCTTGGAGTAAAATCGGCCCTGCATCGTTGGTTCCCCTAAGTGCGTGTTCCTGCCGACCACAAAGTTTAATGGTCTCAATAACGGGAAACACGTTGTGGTGTTATTATATATTTTCCACAACAATTTACGTAATGAATTTCGCATATGTTTGTTTTGTGGACGATAAGGTTAAAAAGATAGTAAACTTAAAAAATATAAAACATGGAACAAAAATAATACAGGAAGGAAAAGCTGACATAGGCAAAATTTACAAAGTGCTGTATGATGATGGAGAGTACTACAAAGCAAACATTGTATGTTTGGGTGGTAAGTATAATTTATTATTATTATATTTGACCTGTGGATTTTGACTTATCTTTTTACATATCATAAATTATCTTTTTTGAAATGAAAATCCTGAAAAATGAAGCATGAAAATCTGCAGAACTTAAGTTAAAAACAAGAGGCGGAGTAATGCAGTTTCGTTTATAGACTGCAATTGATTTGAGAAAAGCATAATATGTAAATCCCGATATATTTAGGAATTGTAGAGGTACGAATTCAACAGTTGCAGGTTACAGGTTGTCAAAATTTTAAGTTTTACGTTAAACTGATGACTATAAATGAAGATTTTTTGCAATCATTGACTTCGTACCTCTACCATATATGTTAGATCTGGATTTGTAGAATTCACTTTTTTAAAAACAATTTTTTTATTTGCACAAGACAATGTTTATTATTACATAAACTAGAGTTGATTTACAACTTAAATACTTAAACTAGTTGATGGTTAACCTCCGAGCATTGCTCTTAATGGAGAAGTTAACAAGGTTAAAACATGAATTAATAAGTATAAAAATATTAAGGGAGACTATGCTCTTCGTAAAATTAGTATGTCGAGTTAACTGAACGATGCAGACTGAAGCTAAAGCGTCGTTCAGTCGTATTTATAATGTGTGTATATAATGCAAATCAAACAGAAACTAAATCTAGATATCAGGGTTTCACAAAAGTAACCTAAGCTAGAACGTGCAATTTGGAATATTAAGGTATTGAATTACAAAGATAAAGAAAGATATGAAATAAAGAAATGAATTTGTTATTGAAAGTATTAAATTACTTATGTGAACGTGTTGATAAGAACTTAAAGAATAATACGGTTATACAAAGGTTATTATATAATACAGTGCTTAAATCTAATATAACAACTCCCTTTCTTATAAAAAAGTTGATGCTATAAATCAACTTTTAAGCGTAAGTTTTGCTGTATGAGGGATTTAGTTCGATATCCTCGGGGATTTCACGAATATTTACACTTGGTCTTCTTTTGGGGAGTAAATGTCCATATCCACTGAAAAGCTTGGACTTCGGTGGTTGTGGAGGTCGCGGTGGTTGATCGTTGGATAGGGAGATGCCGATCCTTGCGTCTCTTCTGCCTTTTCTGCATTTGCAGATTACGAATAAAATGATAAGTATGATAATCAAAGTTATCGTAAAGTACGTGAACCAAGAAATGTTCTTGTTGATGAATGGTTCATTGATGATTTTGTCTAGATCGTCCGAGTATTGATCTAGTTTATGCTTGGCGATGTTTAGATCGTCCGTGTTGAGGTTACTTAACTTCAGTGGTTTTAAATTTGGGAGTTTTGATTTCTCCGGGAGATGGTTACAACAATCATATGGTATCCGAACTGGATGGCTGTTGTAAGTGATGTTGTCCAGCAGGTGCGATGAGGTATGGACCCTGGTGCTACCTATGAAGGCACTACACTCCGATTTCAAAGTCAAGATTGAGTTCAGCTGGATTATTTTCGTAATAACGTCTCTGTTGTTGCACTTTATGGTTACCGGTAGATTGTCTGATACTAGTATTAGCCACTTATTGTTGCTTAGTTTTTGAATACTGTAGTCTTTAGCAAACAATAAATTCGACTGGCAAGTCCGGGGCACTACACTTAATTGTTTTAGTATTTGGGCTTCGCATATCGCGTCACTGTCTATGGGGTACGGAAGCACATTTGAACAAAGTCTTACACTGGGGTTTAAGGATTTACAATTGTCAAGGTTCGGGAGAGGTACAAATAACAATGAATCATCGTCCTTTGCTATGTACTTATGTGTCGTTGATAAAATATGATGTAGTCCTGTTCGATTATCCAATATAGGAATAGGGTAAAGGTGGTAGAGGGTGTAAGTTTCTGGTTCTGCCAATGGAATTTTTAAAACAAATATTACTTTAGATCCAGATTGAAAAGCCTGGAGTTCTATTATATCAAAATATTGAGCAACTTTTGAAATTTGTGGTGTTATCGGCAGATTATTTTTGTGCAGAGATTGAGATACTTCCTGAAGAGAAGAAACTAAGTCTTTCGGGGCAATTATTGAACTATGTAGGATTTTTAATCGAGCAAATGTGATTGAGTTTAAAATGTTATCTAAACTATTTTCTATAAACATGTAACTTTCCATGAGAGATTCGCATATCTCGAGTACTCGTAATTTTGATTGAATGTACGCTAAATCGTCTGATATATCATAAATTGATTTCTCGATTTCTTTAATATCGTTATTAAAGGTTTCCTCGTCGATTTTTAATTTTTGAATTGTAGAGTTAAAACTTTTTATTACCGAGGTCGTTACCGAAATTTGGTTCTTCATCAGATTTTCTAGTTGATGTTCGTCATTCGTGAGTTTATTAATACAATCTGTATAGTATTCACCATCAGAGGCGTCTAGGTTACCTGTGATAGCCTTCCAGAATGTACCGATTCCGTTTAAAATACCTCGTTTGTATCTTTTAGTGTCCACAAATATTTCCTCAACTTTTTGTTGTAATGATTGGGAAATTTGGGTTAAGAGACTGATATGTGTTCGAACTTCCGATCGAAAGGATGTCATGCGAGGGTTGTCTGTATCGAACGTGGTTATCATGTCATTTAGAATTTTGTTATTATTGTCAAGGGTTAGTTTAATTGGCTCGATGTCTTTGTAGACTAGAATTGTCCATTTATCATTTGATATCTCGATTCGGTCTTCTTCGTGATAGTATATTCCGATGGTATTGTTGATGGGTTCAATAGAATATTGGGGTGATACTGCTTTGAGCAGCAGAAGAAACCTGAAAATAAATTAATTTTCAAAGTATGGTTTCATTCTGTCAAAGTTGGTTTTTGTAGTGTGTTTAGTCTGAGGGTTGTAAAGTATAGCAGAGTTGTTTAGAATTTCTCTAATTTCAAATGGCCCATTAAACTTGTTTTGAAGTTTATTTTTAATTTGACTTTCTTTTACATAGACTTTGTCACCTACTTTGTATTCGGGTAAATTGTCGTGTACATGTTTATCGAATCTTACTTTTGCCTTTTCTTTCTGTAATTGGGTCCTTGTACGAGCTATTTTATAATAGTGCGATATTCTATTATTTAAATCTCGCATGTACTTAGATATGAGTTGTTCGTGATTGTAAAGTGTTTCAGGGGGACGACTTGCACTATGTCCGAATATTAATTCGTACGGGGTGAAGCCATGAGTTTTGTTTATAGAGTTATTATAACAAATAACTGCGTATGGTAAGATGGTTAACGGGTGTTCGCTAGGGTTTTCTAATTTATTAGCCCTTATCATTTCCATGAGCGTCGCGTGAAATCTCTCTAGTGAGCCGTTGGATTGCGGGTGGTGTACACTAGAATATGTTAATTTGATATCGTAAAGAAGGCAAAGGTCTTTAAGAAGTCGATTTTCGAATTCTCGGCCTGAGTCACAATGGATGCGAAGGGGTGTACCGTAATGTTGAAAGTACAGTAGAAGTGTATTTACGATAGATTTCGCGGTTTTGTCCTCTATAGCATAAGCTTGTGTGAATTTAGTGAGTTCATCTCTGACTGTTAGGGCGTAATTTCGTGTAGGAACTTCAAGGATGTCAATGTTAATGCGTTCGAACGGGGTTTTCGGTGTCTCCGTAATGACTAGAGGGTTGTCTAAGTTTTTACGTAATATTTTCGCTTTTTGACAAGTTTCACAAGCTTTTATAAATTTTTCGACGTCTTTTGTTAGTCCGGTCCAATTGTATTTATTTTTAATTCTACGTATCGTCTCATTAATGCCGCGATGGAGATTATTTTTTCCTGCATGAAACTGATTTAGTATTATGGGAATTTGATCTTCATCAGGTTTTGTTACGACGTCTTGACAAACGACTAGCTGTATGTCTTTGTCGCTAAAAATAAATGAGAAGATTTCGAGAATGGGTAAGTTCAAGTTATTCTCGACATAGTATGTTTTTGCTGGATTTATGTCATTCTGATTTTTGTAAACTGTAACGAAAAGTTGTAAAATTGCCGACAAGGGGTCGAATGGTAAGGGTACGATATGATACGATCTGTTCTTTACTGTTTGACTAGATACGGTGTTAATTTTGTTGTTTGAAAACTCAGGGTTTTCTTCAAGAATATCCTCGATTATTTTGTAGTGGATATCTTGCAAATTGTCTTGCTGAAACAATGTAATTATATTTTTATGATCTTTATCGAGCAGTTGATTATTTGAAAACTTGACTTTCGCGTAGTCGATTAGGGACTCTGTCTGATACAATCTCTCGAAGGTTTCGTATTCTCTGGCTATTTGTTCCGGTGATATATCTTCGTCGGGAATGATTTCTGGGTCAGGCGGGTCTTCTGGATTTTGTGCGTTGTTGTGGTACGCTACACATTTTTGTATGTGATTGACTTTAATGCGCGATAAAGCGTCAGCGTTCTTGTTGATTTTACCTGGCTTGTATATGATCTCGTAATCATATTCCTCGAGTTTAAGGCGCCAACGTGCTAGCCTACTGCCGGGATCTTTTATAGAAAAGAGCCAAGTCAGAGGTCGGTGGTCAGTTATGAGTTTAAATTTTCGTCCGAAAAGGTACGGCCTGTAGTGTTTAACTGCCCATACGATAGCTAGAAGCTCCCTTTCGATAGCAGAGTATTTTGTTTCAGCGTTACACAAAGTTCGTGACGCATAAGCAATGGGAAGGTCCTTGCCTATAGGTCCTTGCGAAAGCACGGCTCCGATAGCGTACGCGCTAGCATCGGTTGTTAAAAGAAAGGTTTCATCGAAGTTTGGGTATATTAAAATAGGGGTTGAAGTTAATGCAGTTTTCAATTCGTCAAAAGAATTTTTACAAGTCGAGTCGAAATTGAACGGGATGTCTTTCTGCAGAAGCTTAGTGAGAGGTTTTGAAATTTTTGCAAAGTTCTAGAGATAAAGCGCCTGTAGTAACCGGCTAGTCCTAAAAAGGATTTAATCTCTTTTTGGGTCTTGGGTTCGGGGAAATTTCGAATACAGTCAATTTTCGAAGGATTCGGTTTGACTCCGTCTTGGGTGATAAGGTGACCTAGATAAGCTACTTCTTTCCTTAGAAATTCGCACTTATCTGGCTGGATTTTGAGATTGGCTTTTCTTAACCTTTTGAAAACTTCGGTGAGCCTAGAAATGTGTTCATGGATGGTGGGTGAGTATATGATTATATCGTCCATATAAACGAGACAGCGTTCGTTTTGAATGCCTAAAAGAATATTGTCCATAACGCGCTGAAAAGTGGAGGGTGCGTTTTTTAGACCAAATGGCATACGAACGAACTCGTAATGACCATTTTCGACTGAAAATGCTGTCTTTTGAATGTCGTTTTTGTCAATTTCTATCTGGTGGAAGCCAGACGCGAGATCTAAAGTAGTGAAATACTCACACTTTCCTAGTTGGTCTAGGAGATCTGAAATATTGGGTAATGGGTACTTATCGTTAACTGTCAGCTCATTGAGTTTACGATAGTCAATCACAACTCTCCATTTTTGCTTGCCTGAAGCGTCAAGCTTTTTTGGTACAACCCACACTGGGGAGGACCAGGGTGAGATGGACGGCTGAATTATACCTTGATTGAGCATTTCTGTCATTTGGCGTTTTACTTCGTCCTTGTGAATTTGCGGGTATCTGTACGATTTAGTGAAGATAGGTTTAGCGTTATTAGTATCTATCGAATGCTTTATTTCATTCGTGAAACTTAGTGAGTCGCCTTCTAAGTAAAATATGTCCGAAAATTTTAGACATAAGTCTACGATCGATTCTTTCTCTTCGTCGTTGAGATGTTCCAAACGTAATTGATTTTCAATTTCGTACAGTCTGTTGTTGGTATTATTTTGAAAGTCATTTGCATTGATGTTTGAAATATTGACATTACAGGTTAATTCAAATTCAGTGATTGGTTCTAATTTTAAGTCGTGAAAATCGATAGTTTTAGGTATCGCATTTGCATTAATTATGGAAGTTAAAAATTCACCTTTTTCATTTACTTTAACCACGGCATTGGGTAATCTGACTTTTTCTTGTTCCTGAGCTAGCAGTATAGCATCAGTACTTCTTAAATCGCATTTTAGTTTGAAAATTTGTTCTGTACGTGGTTGAATAGAGATTACGTTTTTTATCAAATTGTCATTAGAGTGGAGATATTGTACATTCTTATTAATAACTGATGTTTCGATGTCTTCCTCGCCTGCTTTGAACAGGGGTACAGTTTTAAAATTAGTAATAAGTTGTCTATTTTTTATATCTATCGTGCAATCATAGTGATCTAGAAAGTCCGATCCGAGTAATCCGTCGAATTCTATATCTAAGTTATGAATGAATACTTTGTGGGGGTCGCCGGGTTTAAATGGAATAAGTTTGGATTCTGTTATTAAAATTTTTTCATTAGTTATCCCTTGAATAACGGCATTTTCCTGAAATTTGTTAGGGATTCTTGCGGCGGTCTTTTCTTTAAAAATAGAGATTCCCGCGCCCGTGTCAATGAGAAGTTTGAATGTTTTTGTGATATCTTTAATATAGAATAGGTTTCTGGACTTGACGGTTAGAAGTGAGTTTAGATGAAAATTTGTTCGGGGAAGTTCAGATTGGGGTTGTAGTCGTCTAGATTCATGGACTGAATTTGGGACGAGAGGTCTGCAACTGGGTTGTAGTTCTCTGAAATTGTTTCCTGGAATTGAATAGGGTTCTCTTCCGTCAAAGTTTCGGGGTATTGGTTCTCGAAATTCGGGGGGTCGTGAAGGGTTTGAGGGCCTAGCTGAAAATCCTGAAAGTTGTCGGGATATTGATAGTGTTCCTCAGAAAAAGTTTCTTGTGAATTAGATGGAAATTCCTGAAACTCTGGATTGTATGCGCCTTCTTGATATTCCTCGTTAGAGTAATATTGTGCCGGATAGTTAATATGATGAGTTCTTGGTTGATTGGCATTCCTATTATAGTTTGGGTTTGGTTGTATTACAGACGGTCGTTGAAACTGATTTGGTCTATTAGGGAATTGAGTGGGCCTCTGATTTTGATTGGGGAATGTCTGTTGCGGTTGTTGCGGGGCAGCATATTGTCTTTGGAAATTTAAATTTGAATAATTTTGGGGGGTGAAATTCGGGTATTGCGGTGATTGTTGACGTGCACGACATTCGTTTATGACGTGTCCGGTTTTCTTACAATACACACAAGTTTTTTGAAAAGGTGTTGTCGTGTTAGGTTTTCTTACTGGGGCTTGATTGTCTCGAGGATTAGTAATTGGTTTATTAAATTTTTGATTCTCAAAATAGGAGAGTTGAAGCTCTCGTTTGATTCGTGCTGAAGCTTCGAGCATAGTATCGGGGTTTCCAGCCCTTATAATTTGACCTAACCGCGGTTCTAGCCCGGTAAGCAAGGTGTTTAGAGTCATAGTCTCCACGAGTTGAGACTGTGCATCTTTCTGATCTGGGGTTAATCGTGATTTTTGCACTGCGGCGTGCATTTTAGCGTTATGCGTTTGCAACCTGGAGAAGAAAGTTAAAGCGGATTCATTTGGCAATTGTTTAACGCGTTGCAGGTCTTGAATTAACGACGTCAAATCTCTGGAATCACCGAAATGAACTGCCAATAACTGTTTAATTTCTACCCAAGTGGCTGGGTTCCTAGAATTGATTAATTGAGCTGCTCGCCCACGAAGCTTGTTTTTGATGTGAAGCGTCAAAAGAATACGCTGGTCTCCGACTGCCATGCGTTGTGCATGATCACAAGCGTTTAAAAAGGTGTTTAATAAAATTTGGTCTCCATCAAACTCTGGGACAATGGAGAATATCTCCGACAATTTGTACGGTTCTATTACTTGTTCACGCTGTTCGCGAATAATTTCTTGTTGTTCACGAGCTATTTCAACTTGTTCTTGAGCCATTGTTACAATTTAATTATTTAAAATTTGAGAGAGAAAAAAAATTGGAGGTAGGAGATATTGGACAATAGAACACTTCGCGTTAAAAAAATAGAAATGAAAATAAAATTCGATGCACTTATGATTCAATTGTTAAAAGTACTTACATAAAGGTTTTCATTTGTTGCGGGATTGTGTTTTTGTTCTTAAGAGTGCTGTGGTTGGTTTCTTTTTAAATGCTAGGGTTGGTTTCTTCTTAAATGCTAAGTTTCTTGAATGTGCGGTTTTCTTGGTTTGAAGGGTTTGAGGTTCGTTTTCCGTTGAAGGATTGGGATCCACCACTACCAGTTAGGCTCTGGTTCCTTGTTCTAGTAGAGTTGCTGCGGATCCTACCGACTGCGCCAATTGTTAGATCTGGATTTGTAGAATTCACTTTTTTAAAAACAATTTTTTTATTTGCACAAGACAATGTTTATTATTACATAAACTGGAGTTGATTTACAACTTAAATACTTAAACTAGTTGATGGTTAACCTCCGAGCATTGCTCTTAATGGAGAAGTTAACAAGGTTAAAACATGAATTAATAAGTATAAAAATATTAAGGGAGACTATGCTCTTCGTAAAATTAGTATGTCGAGTTAACTGAACGATGCAGACTGAAGCTAAAGCGTCGTTCAGTCGTATTTATAATGTGTGTATATAATGCAAATCAAACAGAAACTAAATCTAGATATCAGGGTTTCACAAAAGTAACCTAAGCTAGAACGTGCAATTTGGAATATTAAGGTATTGAATTACAAAGATAAAGAAAGATATGAAATAAAGAAATGAATTTGTTATTGAAAGTATTAAATTACTTATGTGAACGTGTTGATAAGAACTTAAAGAATAATACGGTTATACAAAGGTTATTATATAATACAGTGCTTAAATCTAATATAACATATATATATCTCTCTCTATTTCACTAGATAATTTACAGTTTGGTAATTATTGTTGCTGTTAATCATAAGTTAATTTAATTTGTTTTTTATGATTTTAACAAGGAATAAATAAAAAATTATGAGTCATTTCATAGAAAAGTAACTATGATTTTTTTCTAAAAAGAAACATATGAAGAAGTTGAAAACCTGATTTCAATTAAAAGGCCTCGATTGCCACTCACCCGTCTTATAAATGAAATGAATGAGACTGCTACGTCGACCACCGACTCTGATGCGTCTTTCGATCCACCAAAGTCTTTGGAATTGAAAAGAAAGGTAAGGTACCTACTTATAAGTACATATAAAATCTAAATTATAATGCACATATGCAGTAAAGATGTTCTTATTAGCATTATTGTAAGTTAGTAATGCTAATGATGACCTAATTAATAAACCATTAGATAAAAGTTCTTTTTTATAATCGCAGGGATTGTCATCTGCACATAAAGAGAATTATAAAGATATGACAAGTGAGATACTAAAAATTAAAGAGAAAAAAAAAGTTATGAAATCGAAGAGGGCCGAAGAGGAAGAAAAGGAAACTAGCAATGCTATATTAAATGAAAATATAAAACTTAAGGAGGAAATTGAACTTTTAAAACATAAATTGAAGAATAAGGATGATAAAATAGAAAAATTAGAAAACCTAAACTATAAGTTACAGGAGCAGGTATTGGAAAAATGGAATGGTAAGGCTGTATTTTGTGAATAAGATATTGTGTAAAAAAAATATATTAATCAGACAAAAGTGCTAGAAAGATGCTTGACATTCCATGAATATGAATTGCATTTTTTTTATCTGTTTATATGCTTTATACTTTCTAATGACAGTAAATTAGGCATACTAAAATATTAATTTTTTTTGCTCTATGAACTCTATGAATACAAAACCCTACACAAGTGGATATAAGATAAATATATCGCATGTTTTGTGAAGGGTTTAAGAAAGGCGAACCAGTTTTAAATAGAGATAATGATAAAAAAAGTAAAACGCTGAGCAAACTCTCTCCCTCTTTAAAGAGTTTTGTGAAAAGACAGTCAAGACACCTCTTTAGAATTTTCTTGAATGATAGGATATTTTAATTAATCTATACTTATATACCGTGTAGGTATTTCATCTGGCGACTATTATGTTTTGTGAAAGTATTATCTCGAAGAATATTTGAGAGTTATATATTCTATTTTTTTTTCAGATTTTATGCAAAATATTAATAGTGAAAACAGAAAAGTAGAAAAGGATGTAGTAGAAATAGAAACCAGAAAAGACGGGAAAGTTAGTAAACATATATTATAAATAGGTAAACTATTTAATAACCAGTTTAAAAAAAATGTATTTGTAGGTTCATCTTGGTAGAGGTATTTGGTTATCTGAACATCTTTATGATACTGTGGATTTACGAGGAAAGAACCCTACCAAATTTGTACGGGAATTAGCACTTAATTTATTTGGCGCTAAGGTGCTTAGAAATTCCTCCGTAACAGGTACAGTTTCAAATCGTACCAAAGCTGATGCAAAATTGCCTTTAGACCCTCAAAAAATTATGGCTATTAAAGGTTGGTACCTAATTATTTTAAGAAAAGCAAATAAATCCTACTTGTATTTATTTATATATGTTCATAACATTTATATGTATTTGTGCATTTGTTGTAGATATAGTTGCATGGCGTTTAAGGAGCCAAGGGGAGGAAGAATGTAATATTAAAAAAATATGCCTTTCTATTCCTACGGTAATAGCCCAAAAAATAATAGATTTAAACCGCCCCTCCCGGCCATATTTAGGTTTGTTATGTTGAAGCTGATAAAATAACTTTCCACCCTTGTATTTTGTTTATAGGTACAAAAAGTAAAGTCCAAATACAGACACAAAATAGAACTGAAATAAAAGAGGTCGATAGTACAGACGAGTTTCAAGAACAAAAGGAAGAAAACATTGATGAAGGAGAAAGCTGTTTAGAATTTGTAGTGGATGAAACTGGACACCTAGTTAGTGAAACTAATAGTCCTATTGAATCAGAACAGGCAGAGTTAATTTTATTGGACAGTAACTAGTTAAAATATTAACAAATTGTAAGTTCCAACAAATTATTAGCCTATTTATATGTATGTTTAATAGTTAAATTTTTTAAATTAACCATATAAATAAAACATTTATAATTTTGCATAAATGACGGTTATTAAAAATTGCGGTTATTATATGAAAACGTCAGTTTTAATGTCATATTCATTTTTATTAGACAGATGAATGAGAAATCTAAATATTAAATTCATATATTTAGATTTCTCATCTGAAGCTGTCGCTCAGTAAATTTTTATTTCTTCTTTTTTTAATGCTGACGTTTATGACCGATTTTTAAAAATATTTAATAAAACACTTTTGTTTAATAAAAATATGTTTATTGTATTTCAAAGTTGTTGGGTAACTTACTCAAATAAAAAGTATTTTCCAATTTTATAAAAACGCATTTTTGTTTTACAACCTCAACCTTAATTAAATAATAATTATCACTAAAACATTCAACTTGAAATAGATGCTGAAGTTCGTTTTTGTTACATTTAATTTTTTTTATATTTATTTTTTTCCCATATAAAAATAAATTTTCATCGGAGACTACAATTTCAAATATTTGAAAATACTCTCCACTGTGTAGTTCCACAACACAATCATAAGTCTTCTTTGGTTTTGTATAATTTACTGAATGTAATATTATATCATTAAATATACACCTTTTAACCGAAAAATTGTCTTTACCAATATAATCTTCATTTAAGAATTTATATTTGTTATTTTTATTTTTACTTACTTGGTATTTTTTACCCATTAATTTTAAATTTTCTGTATTTTGAAAATTAATATTATATAACGAATAGCAAAACTCTGTGCATTTTGGGTTATAGTTGTTATCGACATTATTAAGGTCAAATAATATAGTATTTGCACGGTATATTTTTTTTTGAAATTTGTTTTATTATTTGTGTTGGGCCTGTAACAAGTTGTTTAATTCGGAACATTCCTGATTCAAATGGAAAAGTGCTTGTAGCCCAGTCAGTCTTACGTACTGATTCAGGTAAGTGACATAAACTGTGTACATTATATGTCATTGCGTTTTCACCATATAGTGTTTCCATATCTTTAAGAAAACGTAAAATTTTTATTTCTGTGTCATCAATGAGTTTTTTGGAAATATTGGTTATTAGAAGAGTGTAAATAGCATCCACCAACAAAGAAAAATGCTCAAGGTACTTGGGCTTGAGTATCCCTTTCAGACAAGGTATAGAATAGAAAAGTAACCAAAACTTCCATTCACTGGCTTTCCATTTGGCTTTCTCATTAAGTGCTCTAGGTGTTCTGTGAATTTCTTTAGGGGGTTTAATCATAAGGAGCCTTTTATTGATTTGTTTTAAATTTTTAGGATTTCCAATATAATAAGAGAATTTTTTGGAAGGATCGTATGTAGTACATAAATCCCATAGTTGTTTGGTGACTCCCAAAATAACACCATGCATATAATCTGGAGGAAGTGACCAAATTATGTCAAATAAAGGTAATGTCTGCAATATCGATGGTCCTTTTATACCCCTTACATTTTTTTCGTAGTCAATCAATGTTACATCTTGCAAGTCTTTCATAGTTGACTCATTTGTTCTTATTTCAATATTTACATCATTCATATTAGGATATTTGACCTGTCGGTTAACCAATTTTCCAGGATGATAACACCAACTGCAACCATAGTATCCATTAAATTGGATTCTATTCTGAATAACGGCGTGCAACCGAATCTGTACAAAAAAATAGAGGCATGAGCTTAAATTTTTTTTACGTCCATAAGGATCAACACAATCTACTCCTAATTCCAATAAGTTTTTTGCTTGATTTTCAATGAATGCTCCAAGAAAAGTGTTCATAAAGTTGGGTTTTGGTTCATTTTTACCTATCCAAATTCCAGCAAAGATCAGTCGTTTAAACCTGTACTTGGGTGATATTTCATTTATAATAAGTTGAATTGGCCACATAGATAACCCCGATGAATTAAATATTGGAGCTCCATCTGTACTTATGTTATACGTCAATTGAAAATCACTCTGTTCTTTAAGACTGCTGTAAATTTCTCCACTTTGAACATCTTTTATGTTAGTTGTATCGTTACATGCATCAGACAACGATAAAGTGTCATAAATTCTTTTTTCTTTTAAAATGGATTTTAGTTGATGCGAAACATCTACAGTGACAAAGTTGTAGTTGTTTTTAAATGAAATAGTTGATTGTAACTTACAACTTGAATTTGGACATTGTACAACCTGGTTCTTTACAGCGTCTCTCGTTATTGGACCAGCAGTTTTAGTTTCACATTGTTGGCAATAAAAAACGTACTTGAGAATGTGATCTGGTGGATCAAAAAATTTTGAGACCATGTATTTTGTTGTAAGAAATACATCATTTTTAATGTAGGCGCAAATTTTCAATAAACTAAAGATGTCATTTCGAGCCTCATTTGATAAATTGTGACGAAGCGATAAACAACATACCATCATAAATATGTCCTTTTTTCTTAGCCTTGCCTCTGGGAAAATGTAGATTTCATCGTCATCATTTAACTCATTGTTATCGAACTCTTCATTGGCATCAGATTCAGGTTGTGTATTTCTGTTACAATCAGATAATGAACAATTATTATCATCATAACATTCTTCGTTTTCTGAGGATAATGGAGTCTCTGATAGTTGGGCTGTTGACTGTTGATCTGCTGATAAAGGCCCTTCGCAATATAAGCTGCTGGATATTTCTTCTACATCATTTTCATTTTCTTGTCTTACTAGTAATATGTCTGCAATATTTTTTAAGACCAAATAATAAACGTTTATATATTTGCTTGAATACTAACCTGAGATTTCTTGGAGTTTTTTTTCCCAACGCCACTGAGTTTGTCTACTAATATTTTGAGATGTATGTTCCAAGTATTGCTTATAGTATTTCTTATCCATCTTATGTTAATAATTTAAGTGTTTTTTTTTTAATTTTGAATAAGGTATTATAAATTAAAATATCGTGAGAATTTTTCCTATTTCTAGTATTTAAAATTGTCTTGGATATTTATATGGAATTAAGAGAATGGATAGTAAATATCCTTTATGGTATTAATGTATATCTATAAGGATGAATAGTAAACTGAATGAACTTGCATGGCATATTCATATATGGAAACCTATATGGTAGAATATGGAAAAGGAAATTGATATGAGTTTATATGAAGCAACAGTAAATTTCGAATTTCTAATATGAGCCTATATGAAATTACTATAAATCTTCAGGATTTTTCATATATGGAAACATATATGGTCTACCATGGAAACATTTTAAATATGTACCTATATGTATCATGTCATCGGCGTCGGCATCGAGAACAAATTATGACTCATGTTTTAGTCTTCTGCCGAAACAGAAGTCGTTTGAGCGCAAGAAAATAGTCTTCTGCCGAAGCAGAAGTCATTTGAGCACGAGAAAGTCTATATAAGAGGACACTTTTTCTCAGCGAGCAAGTAGTGATCAATCCTTCAAGTAGTAATGTTCCAGCCTTCAGCAACTAATAGTCTTCTGCCGAAACTGAAGTCATTTGAGCACCGACGCCAACGCCGACGCTGATGAGGTTATCCCTTCCTCTTGTGTTGTAACCAGACAGTGCGTTTTACTTGAGTTTTATTGTGTTGAGTGTCAAGTGGCAATGCATACCCGGAGTGGCAAGGCAGTAGGCACCGGGGTCGCGAGCGACGTCTCCACGTCGGCCCCCCCTCACTGCACGACGCCCCTCACAGCATCTGGCCACGAAGTGCTCCGCCAACACGACGCCCTGACAAGGGGTACGGGGGTCACGCCCGACGTCTCCACGACGGTGGCCCCCACACACTGCACGACAAGCAACACAGCAACCCGGCTCGGCGAGGTAAGCATGTCCTCTGATTTCTCCACAGGCACAAGTGCTCCGCATGGCGTCGCGACGACGGCGCCCCAATACTGTGCGTCGCCGGGCTCAGCACCCAGGCATAGCGAGGCAGGACTCGCCACCAACATAGGACACGACACTGGGGTCACGCATGACGTCATCACGACGATGCCCCCTCGCTGCATGGCACGCAGCGCAGCCACCTGGCATGAAGCCCAGGCAACAAATATGGAATGGAGTAGCAACGATTCTCAGGCGATGCCCCCCTACTGCATGGAGCGCAACGCAGCATCGTGGCATGGAAACTCGGCGATGGAACAGAGATTGGGTGGTGATGATGATATGGTGATGCCCCCTCGCTGTATGGTGGACCCAACAGCGTCCCGGGCCAACGACGATTCCTCGACGCTGGGAGATCGCCGCTTCGCTGGATTCGCTTCCACACATGGGGAAGCCTCCCACTCTGGCTCAGGGCTGCCCAGCGGTCAGTACACCATTGCTGCCACACCCGACTGGCCCCAACTCTTCAGCGACGCCTCGCTGACACCGCGCCGCCAGCTGGCCACCCCTCACTGCATGGTACCACCAACAGCAACCAGCCCAAGTCCAAGCACGCCGCCCAACGCACAGTACTTCGTCACGCCTACCTCGTCGGCCGGCGCCTACCACGTCACCCCGCCGTACCAGACGGCAAGACCTAGTGCTACGCCCCAAAGACAAATAGTGCTCCAAAACCAAACGACTGGAACGATCCCAGTCCCCTCTGCCGCCATAACGGACCAACCCCAACCGAGCTTGGGACTACCCACTTATGAACAATTAGCGCAACTCCTGGCTCTGACCACTTCAAACCTAGCCTCCATTACCCGGCAGCAAGAAAATTGCCGGCCACCCATTACTGCACGTAACGAATCACAGCCGTACGCCACGGAAAAGGCTAACTTACGTGGACAATCACTAGTAAATCTTATGCTCTCAATATGATTTTATAAGGAGTAACAGTAAGATTTATTTTATTTACATATTCTTTCATATAGGGAAGCTATATGGTATTACCCACACATTCCAGTTTCAGATACACACAACAAACCATATAAATTCATATATATTTTTTTTATATGTTTCCATATGTCATTTTCACTAGGGGATAATTGTGATTTTCATGTGCTTTAAAAATTTCCAAAGCATCTTTCCAATTTTCATATGGTTCTCTGACTAGTGACTTTAGCTTCTGATTGAATATTTTTCCACAAAAATCTGGAAAACAAAACACAATACTTGCAAAGCGCACCATCACTTTTAGTATTCACAAGCCAGGGATAGCGAGTCAACCACTGTCTTTGGAACCGAAGGTTTCTTTTTCCACTTGCAGGAAACTGAAATGAATCCTCTGGAATCCACGGAGTATTGAGAAGTTTTAGTTTCATTTCGTCATCGATCCTTTGGTTGAGGTACTTGCCTACATCTAATAGGTCTAGTCCAATCGTGATCTTACCAGGTTCAATTACTTTATAAGGAGCTTCTTTGGTGGTTTCTTGTCTCATCGCTGTTGCACGTTTTTTGAAACTTTAGAAAGTAATTGAGTAGCGAAGATTGGGATCCTGGACGTTTTGGCATTCTATTCTATTCTTTTGTGTATGATCTAAAATATAAAATTAAAAACATGAGGAGGAAAACACTGTAGACTGTGGCTTTAAAGCAATCATGTCAAGTATAATAATAAGATATTATATTCAGTTAATCCGATCAATTTGTTTAAAAAAAAATTAAGTAGAAAAATAGTAAGTAACGTAAAAGCACCGACTGCTTATCAGCCTTCCAAAAAGATACGTCTAAAAGATACATTTAAAAACATTACAAATATAATTAATCATTTACCTACCAAACTGTTTTTTGACTAAACTAACATACAATTTATTGCATTAGTTTAGAAAAAAATCCTAATTTAAAGGTCCCAATTCAAAATAACCGAAATGCTCCTGTTTCCGTCCGCCTGTGCCGATTTCTCCTGATACCATCCATTGAGTCACCCATTTCCGATCTATTCAATTAACAAAGATAGTTTGAACTTTATGTCATGTAATAAGGCTGTATTTTGCATGAAAAATATTTTTATTGTACAAAATTACAATAGAAAAAATATAAATGAATAATAAAATACAACAATCTCGATATTGTTTACTGAACAAAATTATAATAAAAATTAATAAATAATAAAATGGAAGATAAGAAAAATCCACAAAGAAATTAATATAATGTAATGAGCTAGGTACATCAACATTTTTTTTTCAATTTCTGGTACATTACAAGCACCATGACTGGTAACTAATGTAGAAGTTTCAATTTTTAAAATTACATCAGTAAAAGGATAAACTAAGATGTCCTGTTTTTGTGGCCATTTCCAGAAATTTCCTGTCATGGTCATTGATTTTACTCGTAAACCGTCATTGTTCTGCTCTAGTACTATCCCAGGGAAAAAATCTTCCTCATATTTCATAACTACAAAGTCACCTTTTGCGTATATAGATGTACCGATATTTTGATCTTTATTATCCGTCTTCTCAGTTTTTTTTTGTGTTTATGTTTTGGACTTGCATGGTCTTTTGTTTCTTCTTGCTTGCTTTTTTCGAAAGGTTTTATTTTCTTTTCTCAGCTCTCATGTTTTTCATCCTCTTTTTTCTGTTTTTCCTCTGCTACTCTTCTTTGATGCTCCATAAATTCATCACTAATAGCGACTGTAGGGTATATCTTTGTTTTTTCTTTTCCTTTGAGTTTTCTGTGTCATTGTCAATATTTTTTCGTTTCGCATTGCCCTCCGGCCAAAACAAAGCTTTTTAAACGGAGTTGGATATTTACTATGTGTCTGTGTATTGCCTGGTATAATTTGTTTGTGGTGTTTTTGTTTGGGATATTGACGGTTCTTTGGATGTTGACGGCCCTTGGAAGTTGGCGGCTCTTGGGATGTTGATGGCTCTTGGGAAGTTGGCGGATCTTGGAACATTTGCGGTTGTTGAGATGTTGACGATTCTTGAGATGTTGACGGCTCTTGGGATGTTGACGGTTCTGAGCTTGGAGGGATAAAAACCAATGAACCATCAGTATCAACCATAGCTCCAATTGTGTTGTTATCGTTAAACCAGAAGCTTTCATCAAGTCTGATATCGTCAATAGATTCATTAGCTACATCAATATTGTTGTCTAAAGTAGTGTCATAATTGGGATTTAGATCCTTTTTTCTTGGATGGAGACTTCCAAAATTCGTATAGCGCAGGATACTTTTCTTCCACGTCAGCTATAGAGTCCACTTTCATAAAATGTTCCAGATC
The DNA here is from genome assembly GCA_963583905.1 of Stenurella melanura. Classification (NCBI taxonomy): domain Eukaryota; kingdom Metazoa; phylum Arthropoda; class Insecta; order Coleoptera; family Cerambycidae; genus Stenurella; species Stenurella melanura. The sequence goes on from OY757315.1 coordinate 92,208,806, forward strand.
ATTTTTGTTCAGACGTATCTTTATCTCACGAAGTAATTGTGAATCTGATACACTATTCCCTTCAGATTTGTCATCTGTGATCGGTTCAGCTACTGAAATAGTTTTTTCATTCGTGACACCACCATGTTCTGTTTGTTTAACTAACTTAGAATAATCATTGTTATTTTCATTGAACGGAAACAGCCCACATGCTTTAAAGGTACTTTTTATTGTTGACGGAATACTTTTGCATTCAAAGTCATTTCCAATAGTTTTGAAAATTCAGCCCTCTGTAGTTTTCGGCCATTATTCTCCATACGCCATTCACGTACATCATTACGCCAACAGTTCTTAATTGGATGTAATACATCCACCGCCTTCATCGTCGTCGTCGTCGGCGGCGTAACCCTCACCCACGACGACGACGCCCCCTCAGCTTCTACGTCTTCTGGCGCCGCCACGGATCGTTGGAACTTCATCATTTTTTAATGCACCTGGCGACGAAAATTTTGGATGACGTATCCGCCCCCTCTCTGGCATTCTCTCGTGTGGCGCATTTCAAGAGCATCTGCCTAAAGTCTTCGGCGCTTCTCGCCATATATGCCTCAAACACTCAAACAATATGCAGGCGCATTAGACGAAAGCGGTTGTGCCATGACAACATATGCATAGTGGGACTTTTGACCAGTTACAAAATAATCCTGGATTGCTTTAGCCGAACTTGCGATGAATGTATTGGTCACTGGCATACCATTATGTAAGGGTAGAAGTAGGTAAAGTATGAGAGAACTGGAACCCCCACCACACCACTGAATAAAAAATTGAAACTTACTGCTGTCTTTTATTATTATTAATCATGACTTTATTTTAGAAGCTACTATAAAAAATTAGAATTGTTTGGTTTTATTTGGACTATACTGAAAATTAAATAAATTTGATATAACTGTATGTGATATGGTAAATATGTGGTAACTATAACTAGCCCTACAACCTAGTATGAATTCTTACTAGAAATATGAAACGAGTGTAAACTTTATGCTTATCAAATTGTCTACAGTTTTAAATCGGGTAATTAAATAATTAATATTTCAAAATGAACTACCACGTTATTATCCTTATTGCAAATATATTATTGCAGAATATTTTCATATATTACATTAAAAGTTGAATGCACATTTATAAAGTGTGTTATCACACTACATATTTATTTTATTAAATCATAATATTCAGAAAATATGCAGATTAAATTAAAATAAAATAGAGATAAATATAAAATATTTATTAAAAATAAAAAATATGCCGATTTTTACAAAGCTCTAAAACTAATATTTTTAATCATATGTAAACTTATGCTACGCTTATATATAAAACATTTATTAATAACATAAAAAAAATTGACGATTTTACAAGGTACTAAAATTAATATTTACAAACATGTGAAATTATGCTAAAATATACTACGAACCTAACATTATTTAAAAAATCATTTCTCAAACGGGAAATTTTTCACAAAATAATCCACGTAGTCAATGTCACTCAAATATTTTCCTCTTGCGCTGATAGCACTTTAATCAAGTTGTCTATATTTTTTCTGTGCTGCCTCAATTGCTTCAGTTTGTGGGTAATCCTATTCGTAGATGATTTTAGCTTACCCACGTAATTATCGGACTTTGTTTCAATATAGTTCTGCATCTCATCTAAAAATTGGGCCTTATGTACAGCCATTTTATCCTTTATTTCTACCGCGTCGCTTTTTACGGTTTCCAAGTATGCTTCCATCTCCATCGATAGCAGCGCATTCTCCTCGGCCTCCCTATCTGGGGACTACATGATACTCGGGTTGAAAGCCATATACTTAGGTAATGCCGATATCACCTTGGACCCCTTCGCTGACAAGAGGAAAAAAGTTGGTAATTAAATGTTGTCCTTTTGTCCTTTCTCTTAGTCTCCACCTTCTTTCCGGACGAGATTTTGTCCACAAGTACTCATTGGAGGACTTTTTAAGGCTGCAGGAATTATCTGTCCCCCTTGCGATATTCCTGCGGTCACAAAATCCTGTTTGACATCAACCCCCACATCAACAGAATTAACCTCTCCCAGAGAAATATCCGAGATTATTTTTATTCGAGAAGGGTGTTTTTTTTCAATGTCATCAGATCTTGGAAAAAATCAGTAATATCTTGTCCTTGACTGTGGCATTTTGAATTTTTAGAAATGGTTGTGATTGAATTATTATTTGCTTCAGTGTGGGGTTCGCTGTCATTTTTAATATGACTATAAAAATGTCTAAAAAAATTTGAATAAACCCAGCGTTTTTTTAAGTTAAAGCCTTTGGATTTCTTTATAATTTTTATTGTCTGTGACTTGCAAAAGCATTTAATGTCACACACTAGATTCTGATTTATGTCCCACTTTATGTTAAGTGTTAATTCGTGACATTTTCCTTTGAAGTATAACCATTGTTGGTCATTGTTGCATTTACTTTTAATATTGGTTTTTATAGCTTTTTAAAATGTGACTGCTTTCCTCTGTTAAATCAACTGATGAATCGTGCTTGTCCAGCATACTATTGTCTGAAGAAATATGTGATTCGGGCTGGTTTTTATCCATAACATTACAGCGGAGTTGATTTTTTGACAGAACATTTTTTACTGGCCCTGCATTTTGATCGCCATTGTTGACACAAGACTTCGCGTATTCCACGAGTAACATCACTAATTTACGATACCCGCTCAACATCTTATAGCCAACAGGATTGTTCTTGAAAATACCATAATATTTGGGATAATCCTGAGTTTCTATCAAAGAGGGCTGGTCATTTCTAGCAAAAGCCTCGAGATCTTGGAAATCTTGATCGACAATTAACGCGACTACTTTACGAATCATATATCCATTTATAATTAGCATGTTTTGTAAATCTGCTGGGATTTTTATTGCAAGGTCATTTTCAGCAGCCAAGAAAAACGCACGTTCGGTGTTATCCCTAGTGTTGTTGGTAGAGCCATCGCAATTATTTAACTCACTGCTGTCACTCATCTATAAATAAAAACCATCATTGATAGGTAAGGAAAAATACCCTAGCTGGTATCCCAGCAAACACATGACCAAAGCGCGATTAATGGTTAATGAATATATCTTGCTTTCAGAATTATAGAACCAATTTTAATCAAGCAGCCTAAAACCCCACCAGACAATATACCTATATATGCCAGCGAAATTAGTGTTTTTTTGGCCTTGTTTTTGCGAAAAAATATATCAGTTATTTTATTGGCTTTTGTTCAAGAAAGTACCTACATCACATAACACATGCCAAGCGATCATAACCAAAAACTATTTATTAATTTATTGTTAATTATTCTTCAATTTTTTAATCAAAACTATAAACATTTACTTTTACTATGGGAAATTAGGTTACATCTGTAGGTATTTTCAATAACTAAGTACAAACTGAGACGTTAAAGAAATCAATCGGTTATTTAAGTAAACAGTTATTTGCAAAAAAGTGCCAATTTTAGCAAAATTCAAAACTATTGTTTAAACAATGGTGGCACTTTCAAACTTTGCAAAAGGGTTCGTTATGGGGTTCGTTATTACGATCCCAATGACTGGTAAAAATTCTAATTTCCCTTGCCTAATATGGGACAGAAAACAGCATGACAATCGATCCAGCTGTTCTCGATATTTTGAATGTGTAATAATGGACAATAACGATGCGTTAGATAAGTAACTGTTATAATTATCAGTTAATATTTAGGTCGCTGGGGCAAATTTCCGCCGTTACGGGGTCGTGAAGGTAATATTAATAAAGGGCTAGTAAAGTTTATATTCTACCAAATATGGTATGATACTAGATTACCGCAACCTCATTTCGCTAGTGTTCACTATATGAGGCCATTAATTTGCCTTAAATTTATGTTTACTGCGACTCCAGAGGGGAAAAACCCCCAGTAAAAACTAAATTGGTACTTACCATTAACAATAGATAGGACCACAACACAAAACAAACTTAACAAACAACTAAAGGTTAATAAACCAATTGTTAAGAAATATCCTTTGATTTATATAATCAGCTTAGGTCCACTCCAAACATTCAAATAATTAAAGATGTTAAATTAAATCTTAAATAGCTTAAGTCATAAATACTTTTAGGTATAAATTGAATATGCACGTCGGAAACTTTAGTATTCACTATGTAGTACTCTTGATAAAGGCCTTATAAGCCGAAACATATGTAGAGTATTTATAATATATTGATTGATTCATCTAAAAGCAGTGTTTATTTTATTAACAATTATTAACTAAAGGTTATGTTAAATCTAGTCATGGTTGACAAATGGCAACTGTCAGATGTCAAACAAATAATAAATGCGTATGCGCTTTAAATAAAAAATGTGTTGAGTTCCTCTGAATTCCTCTTGACTTCCTATGGACTTCCCTGAATTCCTCGTGAGTTCCCCCAATTTCCTTTAGAGTTTCCCTGAATTCCTCTGAATTCCTCTTGAGTTCATCATGAGTTCCTCTGAGAGTCCCCGAATTCCGCATGAATTCCCTACGAGTTCCCACTGAATTCCCGAAGGGCGTACAAAAGATTTCCCAAGCGGTTAACCTCCCAATTAAAAGTAACACAGGACGAGGAATCTTTTTCTCATATAACCAATTATGAAAGCCGTTGGCGATATATTCATAGTATACTTCGCTACGCATCCAGCCAGTTTTTGATCTTCCCAGAAATCATCCAGAAGGCATACTATCAACAACACTTTTCAGTGGTCGAATATATGGGAAAACTACCATTGGATTTACTGTTTTGCCGCTTGCCGAAAATACTAACAGCACGGTTGTTGCCTCCTTATCACTACCCTTTTTCACCTCATACAGATTATTCCAACCCCGTGGTGCAAGCACTTTACCGGTCTTAGGGCACATGCAAAAGCTTGTTTGATCCACATTTAGAATTCTGTCAGGATCATTCAAAATAAGATCTTCTACATTCTGTTTTTCTAAATATTTTTTAAGCTCCATAAACCACTTCCTTATGGACTCTTCAGTAATAATTCCTCTAGCCATACTAATTCCTTCCGCCTCCTTATATGTTAGCTCTGGGTGCCGTCTTAAAAAGGACCTATACCACTTATCTCCAGGTCTTCTATCAGTAAATACTGCTTGTCTTCCTTGACTGAGTACAATTTGTTGCACAGTATTTAACAAATCACTGTTTCTTTCGAGGAAAACCACATTTCGCCAATTCGACAATCCAGTTTACAAGTTTAATTTCCTCTTCTCCAGTAAGTATTGTATGTGGTCCCATTTTTCTGGGACCCTCCTTTACCCTCCCATGAAGCCTGTCTTGAATAGTGCCTCTGGGCACTCCAAATTTTCTACTAGCTTCTCGTATACCAATTTTATCATCGCGGATAGCAGTCAGGGCTGCCTTTAGGGCTTCCTCCGTGTAGGCATGTATTTTCCTCTTTATTTCAGGTGGCATTGTATATCTAGAAAATAGAAAATTCGACTTTCACATTACATATCTAGGTAACCACCCAAGTTACTGATGAATTTCAGTAAAATAAAAGAGGCTGAGGACTGAGGAAATTCCAGCCAGTAGTCAGCCATCTAGCCCTCAGCGTGGTTGACTACTGGTTTTTAGCTATGGTATAACAAGTTTTGGTATACGATTATGTTCTCTATTATCCTGTTCTTCAAGTAGCAAATATGCATCAAATTCGCATATCTCTGGAAATGCCCAGTAGTCAGCCATGCGGCTGATTACTAGATTTTGAATAATATAGTATACCAGTACTCAGCCACCGTAAAATAAAATATTTTCGAGGAATATCAAGGGTCAAGCATATATGTTTAAGAAAACCAGTCAATAGTGAATTAAATGGTTTTTAATGACAATGGGCGACTAATTACCACAACCAAGCCAATTAGCTACAGCACAAATTTTACTTACCAGTTCTCACCCATTGTAGCACTGACACATTCAACCGTCTTCACATTTTTTTATTTTGAGTGACTCTCAAACTTACAAAAAACGCGGGAAATACACGGCCGACTACTGGAATGTCGAAACCTTTACAAAATAGTGCGCCATTAGACTATTTTTAAATGTTTAATACTGAATTGGCCGACTACTGGCTGTGGTTGAAATTAGGCACAGTCACCCGTAAACCAGCCGGTGGTCAGCCACCTAAGTCACATTTTATTTTAAAACAAGAATAAAAAATGCAAGTGAATGAAAATACTGTAAAATGTTTACCCTAAATCATTATCAAAAGACTATTCTATTATAATTGCAATTTCGTTTTTTTGTACTCAAAGTATTTATTATGATATAATTTTTATTTTAAGAAAACTCCAAAAATCACATAGTCAGCCACTAAAATTCTTATTTCAGCCACCATGGATCTAGTAGTCAGCCATGACTGCTCTGTGAATGTGCAGCTAGAAATAATTTGAAAAACTTTATTAAACAAGTCTTTATTAAGATATTTGCCATACAAAAAACTTTTTGAAAAATTTAAATGAACAACAAACATGGATAACTTCATGTAGTTGAACAGTATTTACAAATAAATTCACTATTTTGAATGTCACTGTACGCGCATCCTTGAAATATGGTACACTTCAAATGGTACCATTTCGGGCATTTATCGCAACCAATATTTCTCTCATTGTTATTTTCGGTATCACTGTCTAGGTCTAAATTGCAATCTGCGCATGCTTCTTTTTTCTTTTTCAGAGTTGACTTAACAGTATTCTTTTTTGTTTGTATTTTCGATTGATTTTTCATGACTGGTCTTCTTTTTAATTGTGGGGTTAAACTGTTTTCTCTAATTCTTTTTCTTTTTAAAATCTGTTCTTTCCTTTCAGTGTCCCTCTTAATTCTTTCCTCCTTTCGTTTTTTCTTTTCCTCTTCAAGTTGCCTTTTTTAATCTATTTTCTCTTGGAGTTGTTTTCGAAATTCTTCTGATTATATTGCTGCTGGTAATTTCTCTTTTGGTTTTCGTTTTTTCATTTGACGTTGTACAGCTGGGATAAAATAAATGAGTTTTTATGGAATTTGGAAATACATTTGGCACTTTCTTAAACATGTCCTTTTGATTAGAGGTTTGAACCGTGATGTCTTCTAAAACTTTTTTTTTCCATAGAAACTTTTTTCTCATCTGGCCTATTTTCCTGTAACTCTTCTTCGTTTTTTTCATGGCCATTAGATTTTGTTTTAATTTTCGTTTCACTAAATTCAGTCTCAATTTCTGTTAGTTCATTGTGAACCAGAACCAAAAGAACAGTAATGGTTTTTTTCTCACTACCTTTCTTAATGTCATATACATTTTTATAACCCTTTGGTGCCAAAACTTTCCCTATTTTGGGACACATAGTAAAACTTATTTCGTCTCCATTAGCTATTCTCGAAGGGTCATCTAAGATGTCCAGTGCATTATTATCTGTCAAAAATTGTTTCAATTCCCGAAACCACTTCCTAATTTTTTCTTCTGTAATGAGACCTCTGGCTTTTGTAAGACCCTCAGCTTCTCTTAAACTCAATTTTTTATGCCTTCGTAAAAATCCCTGGTACCACTTCTCTCCTGGTTTATTTTCTTTAAATGGCGTTTTTATGTTTTTCTCGGTCACAATTTTCTGTACAGTGGTTAGAAGGTCATGTTTTTTTGTGGAAATCCACATTTTGTCAGTTCAACAAGCCACTTTTCCAAGTCGTCTTCCTCTTTACTGAGAACTGTACTGGGCCCCATTTTACGTGGTCCCTCTTTTACACGTCCATGAAGTCGGTCCTGGATTGTACCTCGAGGAACCCCGTATTTCCTGCTTGCTTCTCTTATCCCTATATTGTCCTCTCTAATGGCTTTTAATGCATTTGCTAGTGCCTCTTCGGCGTATTTATGAACTTCACGGGTTTTATAGCGTCCCATAGTTGCCCTAATTTGAATAAAATAAAAATAGTTGCTAAAAATACCTACTATGATATATCTGCAGATAAGTGGCTGAGTATAAGACAACGAACATCCTAAAGTCAGCCATCTAACTACACTTGTTTTTCGTGGTGGCTGACTACTGGTTTAGTGCAATAATTTTGTATAAAATACCATTTAACAAATAACGCGGAAAAATATGCTTTATGTTACCAGTAAATTTGCTTCAAAATTGAAAATTTTTTGAAGCATCCAGTCGTCAGCCACGTGGCTGACAATTGATTTTTAACATATTTCAGCTACCAGTGCCCAGCCACCTCAAACTAAAAGGTTTCTCACTCTTTCTCGCCATTTTAAACGTCTTTAAACATTAATTCAACTCTAATTAATAAATGAAAAAACATACTAACCTTGTATCACTTCCTTTATTATGTTGAAGGCTTATTCTGAGTCAACTTAATGCTAAGCAAAAATACAAGTTTTCTCCACGTTTTCACAGCCACCTAGTAACAATACACTCACTCAGCCACCACGTGCAATCTTGATAGGTTAGGATTTTGAAATTTGACAGATACTAGCTGGAAATGTGGCTGAGCATTGGACAACCAAACTTTGTAGTCAAAGATTGACGGTTTTTCTATTACAACAAGTTTATTATCGTAGTGGCTGACTACTGGATGTGGCTGGTATTAGGCGCATTTACCCTTCTTCTCGTTTTCTATTTCTGTGTCACTTTCTAAATCGTTTTGACATATATCACATTTTTGTTTAGATACACTTTTGCTTGCTTCATCATCATGTTCAATTTCATTTTCGTTTTCAATCTCTCTCATACATTTTTCTTCTCGCTTTTTATGATTGTCTGTGTCTTTGTTAGAAGGTATTTTTGATTTTGTATTTTTGTTATCTTTCTTATTGTTATTCATACCTACTTTCCTCCTTTTTTTTGCATTTTCTTTCTCTTCCCTTTCTTTTTCTTTATTTTCATAATATTGTCTTCAGGCATTGGAAGATATTGCCGAAGGTGTTTTCGCTCTTTGTCGTTTCTTTACGTTTTTGATAAGAGGTTGTGGATAAGTTAAATGTTTTTCAAACGTATCATTTTCATTTGTCGGTTTTGCTATTTCTGTTTCTTTTAACACCAAACCGGATTTTTTACATGTTTTTTGTATTTCTTCTTCTTCGATTATTTGATCAAAGTTCTCACTTTTCGTTTTATCTTAATGTATAGATACCTCAGTATTTTTTAAAACATGATCATTTTCTGTCATGTCTAGTACTGTTTCAGCAAAAGACTTTCTAGCTTCTTGTACTTCGTAGGTTTTATCTTTTTCTAGCCTTCCTGCATCCACAATCAGTTTCACGGCTTCTTGCATTTCTTCAATTTTTTCTTGCTCTGTTTTTCCTCCATTTAAAACAGGATATTCGGCAATTTGTATTTGGTCCTCTGTTAGCTCCTCCTTATTTAATATGGGATGTTGATTTATTTGTTTTCCTTGATCTGGATTTAGAAGTACGTTTTCTAAAATTATTACGCCTGGCGTTTCTTGTCGCGTTTCTTCAAAAAACCAGTTCCATGTTGTCTATTTCTTGTTCAGAAAATGAGACCTCGTTATCATCACTTTTTGGTGGAAGCAATGATTGTATTAAATATACAATAGAGTTCATACATATTGCTTGTTCAGAAAGTTTAGGCCGTAACTTTCATGGCGCTGTCGATATCTGAAACCGTTATTTCATCTTGAATCTTGTCCGCGGTCTTATTTAATTTTTCCAAAACATTTTGGACACACTTCTTGTAATTCACTGCATTGGGATATAACCCACATGCTTTAAAACCGTTATTCATGTTCATGGCCATTCTGGGATGATGCAAAACTTTTTGAAATATCGGACAAAATTCCATTTTTGTCACTACTCGGTTCTCATTTTCAGCTTGCCATTGTTGAACTTATTGTCGCTAATACTCTTTTAGAGGTTTAAAAACCATTCCATTTTGATCGCAGAACTTGCTTAGCTCTAAGGACATATGCAATTTATGCCTATCAACCAGAAACAAAACTGGTCTCTGAATTTCTTCTTTTTTTAACCATTGGTCAAGGGAATTCGCCACATATTCATAGAAAACGTCAAACTTCATCCACCCCGAATCTGTTACCCAAAACCCATTCACTAGGCATGCTATCTACAACAGCTCTTGGCGGCTTTACATAAGGAAATATGATTAGAGGTGGACACAGTCTTCCATCTGCTGTGAAAGTAATCATTGCCGTTAGATTTTCTTTAGCGTTGCCCGGTTTAACAATATTTAGATCTTTTCCTTTCAGACCCAATACTTTCCCGGATTTTGGGCATAAATTAAAGCCATTTTCATCATCATTTAATATACGACTTGGGTCAGGGCCGGTTTTAGATAACCGGAGGCCCTTTTACTTGAATTAAGATTAAAATAAAATCTACAACAACGTTTCTAGGAGCGAGCGTAGAGACGTCTGCATATACTCGTATTTCGATACGCAAATGCAGCAACGTCGGGCGCGGTTAGTACTTGGATGGGTGAGCCTCTCCAGGGAAACACAGCGTTCTCGCTCCGTCTTCTAACGGCTTGTATATCAGCGCATGCGTAGAAGGTATGTAACTTTAGGCGGAGGTTACATAGTGGATATACCATCCTTCGGAGGGGATGTAAAGCAGTCGGTCCCTTGTCTATTAAATGTTAGGCAAGTAAAAGATCCCTACTCTTCGATAGAGAAGAGGTTCGGCAAAATTTCCAGGTTGGGGGTAGCTCGTCTCCTGGCGTCGGTGATTGGCCTTGGTAGCGGAAATAGGCCGACGTTAAATAAGTGATTAAAAAAAAAAAAAAAAACAACGTTTCTAAAATTTTAATGAAACTCACATTTTTTTAGGAGTTTAGAGAGCATAAAATAAAAAAGGTAAGTACATAGAACACTGCCCTAAAAAATACATTTTTACATAAGTAGGGGAGAGCTTGGTATAGTGGTCACTTTTTCACAAAATCCTTTATAAAAAAATTTTGGACCCTTGTATTAAAATTAGTTTTGTCACAGAGAAAACTAATGATATCGGTGCATGGTAATCACACTTGGTTAGATAAAAAAATCAAAAGAATGAGGTACTAATGTCAAGTCTTTTCTTGGTCTGCAAAATGGTCACTGTACCTAACTATGAGGTACAGTGGCCAGTAGAGCAAGGTATTGTGGCCACTGCTTCTAAAAAATATTTTTTTAACAGAAGAATGGTTATACTTGAACACTTTATTGCTAAATATGGTTAGTACAAAATCTCTAGACAAAAAATAAGGAAAATATTAATTTTAACAACAAACGTTGTAAGAAGACAAATCTATCGGAAGTTTGCAGTTCTATTAGTACCACCTGCATTGTTAGGTTGAGGTAAGTGGAGAACTACATCTTTTTTTTCTACTGTGGCACAATCTGGAAAATTTGGATATGAAAAATTCTTTACTTGTCGTCGTAAAAAGCTGATAGAATAGTCGTCATCGCCTGTAAGAATTTCAGTGACCTTTCCAACGTAAAATTTAGAAGTCTTTTTTGTATCAAATCTTATAAGGACAAAGGAGTTCACATCAATTATTTGAGCGTCTATGTCTTCGTCACTCATTTTGTCTGAATTAGAAAATATGTCAATGTCATCAGAATTAGTAACGTCAGACATTTCAATACTACTACAACTATCGTCGCTAGACTCTTTGTTTTTATTCTTTTTTGTAGTTTTTGCTTTTTCATCACTAACGATTGAAATTTTTCTTTTCACACTTTTCTGTTTCTTAACTACAGCTTGCCTCACCATTCTCTTTGCAGTTTCTTCCTCAATATTTTTGTAGACGGGTGTGTTAAAATTTCTGTGGTTTTCTTTTTTTCGCTTCCCTTGTTTTCCCGAGGAAGTTGGCCTAGCCTTAGGGTAGGGCTTTAATGCTTCTGCGGAAATAAATTGTCTTTCGGGTGTCTTGTCGCGATGGAATGATGTTGATGCCACGTTATTATTCCGATCCAGTATTTCATCATGAAATGATGAGGCTGCTTGGATGTATTATTACATTCAGAATTTTGTTTACTTTCTACTTCCTGTACGGGCCAAACATAAGTTACCGTTGCAGCCATAAAATCAGCTTCACCAAAAATTTGATCATTATATGGGGAAATCCCAGTAGCTTTAAACCCCGATATAGAGTTGTTCGGACAGAAGGCAAGTGGATATGCAACGTGCAAGATATCGGCTATATCATATATTGTTATCCTTTTCCCAGAATTTCTCAATAACCACGTATTGCATTCGCGGTTATGGTATTTCTTTAGAGGGCCATATACACCTTTACTATGCTACCTACTTGCCGCTGTCCTTTTTTAGCTATTACCTTTCCAACTCCTTGCACAGTCGTTAGTGCTGTTTCGTCAACGTTATAAATTTGACTTGGTATTAGTTTGTACCGCTCATAAATTTCTTTGAGGTTTTTAAAAAAAACTTTAAACAACAGGTTCATTGAAGCCCACTGCTCTACCAAGCGATGTTGCTTCTGCAGTTCGTAATGACAATTCTTTATTGCGTTTAAGAAATCCCGTAAACCAGGCTTTCCCTGCAGTCTGGTTTTCTCTCCATGATAAGGGTATTATCTTATTATTCGCGACCGCCAAGTCAAATGCTAGCTTTCGTGCACTTTTTGGATTTAGACCATGGTGCAATCTTGTCATTGTATGTAGGTAAACGCTAAGTTGCTGTTCTTCTTTAGAGAAAATTAGCTTGACAGAATAATTAGGAGTCAGTCGTGGTGCTCCTTCTAGAAGATCAGAGCGCCAGTCTATATCGTCTTTTTTATCCTGGCATTTTTTTAGATATCTTCTGAGAGTAGTACGGGGAATATCGTACCTTAAAGCAGCAGTTTTTTGCGATAATCCACATTCTATAACATCATATATGGCTTTTCTCATAGCTTCGGAAGACGTTTTTCCAATTGCCGGATTTTTGGGTTTTGGGCGCGGCATATTTTCGGCTGTAAAAAATATTTGATTGAGTAAATTCTATTAAAATTCTAATTTATAAACATAAGGAACAGTGGCCACAACTTTTTGCATATGAAAAGCAGTGACTGTTGCTGCAAAAAACATGGCCACTGTACCAAAAATCACATGTTTGGAAAACATAACCTTCAATAAATTATAGGAAATGCTGATATGATTTATTAACTAAATTATTGTTCTTAAACTTCTTATAAACAACATTATGTTGAAATATTTAACAAATTATCTTTCGTTGAAGTGGAAAACATATTTAAACTTGCCTTAATTAATTACACAGAGCACTATTGTTCACGACGTTCTTGAAAAAATGCTAGAAGGCAACAGGTTGATTTATACTTTACCAACAATGCATACTGATTTTAGTTACAAGCTTCTCCAATAGATGGCGGCACTATGCCTATTTAGAATCAAACGATATGTAGCCGTGGCCACTGTACCTAACTGGCCACTGTACCAAGTTCTCACCTACTTAAAATTAACTGCAAAATGTTAAATATTCTTTCTCCCTGCCTTTTCTCTTGCAAAACAATCAATGATGTCATTGTAATCTATAGTCTCCACAATTTTTGACTCAATAAATAACATGGAGAGATTGAATGATTTATCCTGTAGTAAACTATTTCTTAAATAGTTTTTGACACGGCTTAACACTGAAAAAGAACGCTGTCCTGAAGCATTGGTAACTGGCATTTTCAAAAATATTTTTAATGTGGTTTCTACATTTGGAAACGTTGACCTTAACCCGTTATTTATTAAAATGTACATATTATACGGATCGGAAATATTTTCCTCTTTAGCAAAATTTATAAAGTGTAACACTTCGTCGCGGAAACAGTCTATATCAATGTCATTTTTATATATATCTTTAATCCCATTAACACAGGTATTAATTTCTTCTTCCGAAAGTTCGTTGTTAAAAAAAATATTAAATTTTTTTAAAACTTCATATGTGACCACTTTGCAACATTAACCTAAATAAAATGTTTTTTATTTTATGCACTTAGATACTAATAAACAATTAAATTGGTTTGCATGTTATTTATGGAACTCGATAAAACAGTTTTTTAACGAGGACTGGCACAATCCCACTTTGCACATACTACATGCCCATCGAGTACGATGAGGTTTTTTGGCTGTACTACAGTGTGCGCAGCGTCGAGAAGTACCATACTCTGGCATATGCTTTGATTGGTCCTTTCACATCGCTGTGGGTACATGAACTTTATATTTGTTTTCAGTAAGAGGACTTTCTGATCTTCCTAAATTACGTTTCAGGGAGTTAGCACCAACTAGGCCTGCTAATATTTCCAGACGAAAATCTTTTATTTTCATGTCACTTCCAGTTTTCTTAAAAAGAATAAAAGAGTTCACTAATGCAGTATCTGTAAAGTGCCAAAACAATCGATGCCATCATTTTCTACTTTTGCAATCAATCAATACTTTTTCTATATAATAGCCAGCAATTTATTATTTTCACGTTCACCAGATGGTAAAATAATGGTGAGTACAATTTTTTAGTGCGCATTCTTATCTTATATCGCCCAATCAATCCGTCGATTAGATCGACACCCCCCATGTGTCTGTTATATTCCTTCACCAGATTAGAGCATGGGATAGCAATACTTTCGTTCTCCTTTTTGTTCCAAACAATACATGATATTTCTACCCCTTCGATATCGTCCCACGTTTCTTTGTGGCCATTTTTTATCACTAGGTAGTTTACAGTTGGGTATTCGTGATATTTTCATAGTTCCAAGACAAAGTATTCCACATTTGGCCAAGTGAACAGCTAACGGAATTGATGCGTAGAAATGATCGAAATATGCCCTGTAATTTCGATTATAAGGTACATTTCTACATACACGTAAAACATTATTGGCACTTGATCCTAAATCAGGTTCTTCTGGTTTTCTGTATTTGGGATTATTTTCATGTGTAAATTTCAAATTTATATGCAAATCCATCTGTTCCACAAAGCACATACAGTTTATATCCCCATTTATGGGGTTTTGCGGGTAAATCTTGTTTTATATAATGTCTGCCCTTCGTTGCACATAGTTGTTCATCCACACAGAGATACTGCTGTAATGGAATAGATTCAAACCTATCTTTCAATTTATCTACCATACGTCGCAATTTATGCAACCTGTCATGATCAGGATGATCTCTGGGGTTTCATATTCGAATTTCGGTTAAAATGTAGATAACGCCTGATTTTCACAAATTTGTCATAGCTCATGGTTTCGCTCATTTTGTAAAAACCAAGCGTGAAGGACCAATAGCTCCTCACATCGGGCATTTGCACCAAAGACATATATATATAATGAAATTCCAATAAATTGTCTGATATCTTGCTCTGGTAAATTGGCAGGTCTGCTGACGTCTTTTTATGTAGAGAATAAATTAGGTTTGTCCACTATTGTCGACATGAGCTCTTTATCAAAAAAAATAGTTGAAGACAGCTAATGGAGTATTGAAATTTTCAATTTCAGGTGGAAAACTTGAGATTCTTCGGAATTTTACAGCTTTATCATCGAGAATCAATGCCTTTTTTTCGCCACAAAATATTCTTATACCTTTCTTTCAGCTCCTTTGCCTCCTTCTTAGGATTCCTTGCAATCTGCTTCAAAACCTCTTTCTCCCCAGTTCTATGATTCTCATCGTCATTTGTTTGCTTTTCATTGACTATTCCAACTTCCTGATCTTTATGAATTTCTCCAATATTCTCGATATGACATCATTTTGCAACAGAGTCCATCTTCAAGTTCAATGGGCATGGTTGGTATAGACTCCCTCAATTCTTGTTCCAGCTCAGCTTCTTCATCACCGCTTTCCCCTTTGTCAAACTCATCTTCATAGTCTGATAGATGTGCAACTATGACTTCCAGTTCTTGGACAGTTAGATAATTCTTAGTCCATTTGTTAGCCATATTCGATATTTTATCTGAAATGAAAAAACAAACATTGTTCTGATATACTACGTCTCATTCAAACATATTTTTTTACTCGAAAGAAATGGCTATTGTTGAAATAAATCGCTTGAAGTACTTTATACTATACTAACCTTATACTTATCGATTTTATAACCTGTTATTGAATTTATTGCGATATCAGCTGATATCTGTAATCCTTTTCTAGCACATATTATCAATGCACCTTATACGCAAAGTATAGATGACTCAACATAACCACAAAGTCTGCATTAGCACTACATTACATGGAAAATCGTATTCACAGTGTAGATAAAGGTGTATCATAATGTCTACAAAGTCAAAACAGACAAGTTTAACTTTCTTAGTTTAAATGTGGCTTTTAAATCTAGTTTTTTTTTTTAATCACTTATTTAACGTCGGCCTATTTCCGCTACCAAGGCCAATCACCGACGCCAGGAGACGAGCTACCCCCAACCTGGAAATTTTTGCCGAACCTCTTCTCTATCGAAGAGTAGGGATCTTTTACTTGCCTAACATTTAATAGACAAGGGACCGACTGCTTTACATCCCCTCCGAAGGATGGTATATCCACTATGTAACCCCCGCCTAAAGTTACATACCTTCTACGCATGCGCTGATATACAAGCCGTTAGAAGACGGAGCGAGAACGCTGTGTTTCCCTGGAGAGGCTCACCCATCCAAGTACTAAATCTAGTTGTATCAGATTATCTACAATGCGCAGTGTAGGGTTATGGCTGATGGAACTTAAAAAAACATTCCACAAAAACCTGGGGATTCATTACAGGAATTCCAGATGTACAGGTGTCGAGCCCAGGATGCGCGCCCCTTTTTATCGGGGTACTAGCTTGGTGCTCGACTTAAATTTGCAAGAGGCCGGGTCGGTCCTCTTAACGTCGTAGAGAGGGTGATAAGGTTACACACACACCAGAAAAGAATACCCAAATTAGCAGTAAAAAAATATATATTAACAAATGAGAAACAATGGGTACTTACATTAATATATTTTCCCTCATCTTTGGAGAATGGCTGAGCTTCCGCACGTCGGCCGAAGAGAGGCAACTATTTCTTGTTTCACCCTTTCGGGACTTTTCTCTTCTTTTTAGTAATAATTCTTTCGAGTCTTCACCCTTTCGAGACTTTTCTTTTCAGTAATAACTCTTTCTAACAACAACTAAACTCTGATCGCCGCTACTCCTTTCGGAGATTTCCACACGATTCCTTACTCTCCGCATGTTTCCATCAATATCTATCGTTCTTCCTGACTCAGCAATGTGCAGTTCATTGCTAGTGCAATGCCTTGTAGAAAAACGCCAATAGATATGTGATGGATTGCACAGGCAACGGAAATCTAATGTTACATCCGCTGCCTTTTTTAGCTAAAAAGTTTATTTTCCCGCGAATATCTTCGATATCGTCTGATAATGTTTGAGTATTATAATTGTCCGGCATTATGTCATTAGGGTTTTGAAGCACATTATTTACCCAAATTGCTCCAGGAATGGGATTACTCTGATAAAATCTCTGACGCATCGCGTCTGGGGTATTTTCATCCGCTAGTGCTAACACTACTTCTCTAAGGTTAGCTATTGTCAATTGCTCAGATTGCGGTACAATTACACCATCTCTTGTTCTGTTGACCACTCCAATGCATGGCACATACAAGCTATCATAAGTTTTAACTTTTCCAATAGCATTTATAATGGATGAAATTTGATCCGGGAGTACTGTTAAAGTTTTTGCGGCAATAACAAAATCTTCGGGCATTCTGATTTCTTCGAAATCTTCTTGATTGGCAGTAATACACGTTATTCCTCTCTGTACTATTTGAACTTTTACGGTAGCCATAGCTAAGCTTACTCTATAAAACTGATAAATCGAACCACGTACTGGTACATTGTTGAACTCATATAAATGTGAAAATAAATGTATCGTTCCAAATCCAATAGCGCGGGTTGTACACAATGTTATCGCTTTTAGGGTGTTTACCGCTTCCAATCGATCAGCTGCGCTTTGCCCATCTTTTACTCCGGGAAACAGCTTGTTGCGGAGGGCTACAGCTAAATCATCTTCAGTGATTTTTGACTTAACTGCTCTGAAATCTTCGTTACGCTTTTGTTGATATTGCGCACGTTGCTTTCCTCCTCGCTGCTGTCTTCGGCCTCCTCTGTTCCCTCTTCCTCTAGGGGGAGGTCCATCACCTCGAACTGCCTCGTACTGTTACTCAGGTGGCAAATTTACGAAGCTAGCATCATAGCCTGGGTTTCGGTATTTTGAATAATCTCTTTGATTCATTTTGAATTTGTTGCACTGACACCAAATGCAAAAATCGGCTGCCTGTACACTATGCGATCTAGTTATTTTCAATGCATTAGATACATATTCTTAATAATATTCTATAAATTCCAATATACTACGACACAGGGTTCGTTTCTTCTCACATATTCTTTTCTAACAATTCTTCATTTTCTTAGTAGTGCGATCTTGTGCGATATACTCTTCCTTTCCACTTTTATGTGTTTTCAAGTTTGTGATCGGTTAGCAAAATTTTCTGGTGGTGTTCTGGTAGTAATTCTTCCACAACCGATTGCAGGAAATGATAAAGGGATTTCTTAGATTTTTTATTCCTTGATACGTGCTATATAAAACATGCATTGGCGACACTCATTTGCATTACATGAATAAATATTTTTTTATACCAACCCATGGTTTTCCTGGTGCAAGGATAGTATGCTAAGATTTGGTCGTGGCGGTCTATTCCTGACATATTGATTATATTTATTTATAACAATATTTATTATTAGCCAGAACTAAAGATAATACACATCAACAGCATAAAATACAAATAAATAGGATAAATATAATACGCCTCATACAATATCTGCGTTTTCCTGTATATATTGGTAACATAGTTTTGAAATTGATTTGTTTTCACAGTTAATAATTTTACTTGGTAGCTCATGTAATACAATGCTTTTATAAAAAATATTTTGTGCATAATTAGTCCTGGCAGTCGGTACATATAGATTGTGACTGGTTCTTGTAAAATATCGATGAATTTTGTTTACAAATGTACAATGACCTAATAGATGTTTCGAGGGCTCATAAACTTAGAGGCTTCATCTTTCAATTTTTCATATATTTGGAAAGAACCACGAACGGCAAACGGCCATTTCCTAATTGATGGTGTGACCGTAGCATCTTGCGAAGGGGGTTGAGTAAAATACATTGACTGCAATATTGGGAGTGCGTTTTGTCATATTTCTAGATGTTTTGATTTTGGAGTTACCACACTTTGCAGCTGTCTTCCTGCAGGCGATTTTAATAAATTGGCAATTTTAAGAAGTTCATAAAGAAACAACAGAAGATCAGCAGTCGCTGTAGCTGACGGATTTAAATAAAACTTTGATGTTGGCTTTGCTTCATCGGCCCTAAATTTCATGGAGGTTGCAACAGTTTGAAAAAAAACTTGAGCACAATTTTTTACCTTCATTTTTTTCATCTTTTGTGGTAAGTCGTTGGTCAGTTAATTTGGACAATTGACAAGATTTTCCCATCTCGGAATCCATTAGATATAAATCTTTTACATCGAACCAAGAAGCTACTTTCTTCCAAGCCTTTAATGGTTTTGTCTAGATCATAAAAGCCGTAAACGATAAAGGGATCGCTAGTTGCTTTGCATCTTCATTTTTCTAATTCCATACTTTTTACTGAGCCGGTTCTTCTACAGAACAACCAATCATGTCAGGCTTCCCATCCTTAAAAACTGTTACCACGTATTTTCATTTACACATCGTCGCACAATGTGATATTTCAGCAAACTAGGTGGAATTAATTTTTGCGTAAAAAGTACACAAGCTTTTGTTGATTTTGTAGATGTCATACTAATATTATAAACGACTGAGTATATCTTGTGTATGTATGTAACAGTAGGGAAAAAAGAAATATATATCTGTTTTTGATCCGTTTGTATAAATCTCTTTTTATTATGCATGCTTAAGATTCTAGACTTCATAAGATGCTTATTAATTGCTGGCATATCAGAATAAAAAGGGAATAATAAATAAAACTGTTGACTTAAACATCAATTCGTTATAATCGAGGTCAAAAATAGGGTACTTTGTGTGACATTGTACGAGTTCATCAAATTTTGTAGTCTATAAAAACAGGTAGACGTTAGCTCTATATAAACTCTCATGTTGATTACTTGCAGTAGCAAGGTCGATTCCCTAAGTATTTTCTTAACTTTTCTTCTTTTGCGGACTTCATATTTTCAGATTCAGAAAGTTTGTCTTGGGCGACTTCAGTAAATTTCTTTGTAGAAACATAATTGAATAATACTTTTATATTAGTGATATTTGCTTTAAAAAGAGATATTTGGTTCCATGCTGCTATACAGGGTGGGGCAATAGTGCGCCGGACCTCAATATCTTGAGTTCTACGATAGCTAGAAATTTTTTAAAGAATTGCAAGTAAACTAGATAAAAAAGTCTATAACTGGAAATTATTTTCGAACCTACAGGGCGAGCCAAGACGAAATTGCAGGACCAAGTGCCCTTTTTTTAAATGGAATGCTATGTATATCAGTACATTTTTTAAGTCTCTTTCTAGGCTCTATTCATTACTATATTAGCATTGAATATCTCCCAATTACTTGGATATAATAATTTTTTTTGTTGAAATAATGCAATCTACAGATTGTTATTGAAAAAGTCACCAGTCGCAATTATAGGATTTAAGAAAAACTTATGTGAATACCAGTTACGAGTCATCTAATTAATGCTTTTGAATCATTTTTATTTCCTAAAACTGCACAGGGTGGCCAAAAATTATTTTTCAATTAAGAACATTTTAAATTGAATTTTCTAAATTTTTCAAATGGAACACCCTCTATATTTTTCAACAATGTATTGTAGAAATGAGAAATGAACATTTTTTGTAAGTACTTTCCTATGGCTAATTGCAACAAATTTCGTTTTATTGAACAATGGTTACAGAATTCAAATATAAACTTAAAAAAGAGGTTTCTTCAAATAACTCAGTAGAAAGAATTATAATAAATGTTCCACATGTTGCCCATTTTGATTGGCAGATCTCTATGCGCTTTTGAAATGAGGTTCCCACAGTTCTTAAAACTGTAGGTGTGATAGATCTAAAGGCAGTTATTATTCTTTCCTTCTAAGTACTTACACTATTAAAAAAATAATTAACAGTTTCTTTTTTTCCGGAACTTCGTAGCAGCCCCTATTATTAATTTTGGTGATAGGCGGTATAATTTTAATAATTTCGTTTCCATTGTACCAAATTTTGTCTTCAATTACTACAGGCCATTTCCAGATGCGCCCTAGTTTTCAGCTTTTTTCCATGCACGGTATTTCCACATCCTTATACCGGTTTAGAACTTGTACCGGATAATATATGTCATTGTAACTAACAATAACGAAATCCTGTTCGATTACATTCATGGAAGCTTCTTCGATATCATCATTAGTTTCTGAACTTTCACTTCTTCTCGTTAGTTTGGTTCTTAAACCAGACACAGACGACGGCGAAGACAGGTTAGCAGTACCCCTTCTCCGCAATCGGCTTCTCGCGGGGAACATGAGTTGTTTCTATAAGGGCGGCGTTTGCCGCCACCATGCCAGGATATTTTAGATTTCCCTCTGAAAATGAGACAATCTTCCAATGTTCAAATTCTGCGAGACAATGAGCCAGACTATCAATAAACGATGAGTCTTTCTATAACACTATCTAGTTCCGGTACAGTGCGTTCCCGTCAATATTCCATAAACACTTCAAAGGTTACACCTACAAAATACTCATCTCTGTTGCACACTCGGTATAAGGCATCGGCGTTGTCATGCATCCGTCCCGCGCGATGTACCACTTCAAAGTCGCATTCTGATAACATTAGAGTCCATCTAGTTAGTCTTAAACTGGGGTCCTTCAAGGTGACGAGCCATTTTAAGGACCGATCTATAATAATAGTGAACTTATGCCCATACAGATAGTAGTTAATCGTCATAATCCCAAGTACCACTCTACATAGCTCATTTTCAGTGTGCAGTAGTCCAGTCCTGCCTTCTTAAACGGTGTACTCGCGTAAGCTATCGGTCGTTCATGTCCTCTCCGGTGAAGGACAGCTCCCATGCCTTGTCCCGATGAATCTGTTGACAATATGAACGGCTGCTCAAAATCTGGGTTAATAAGCAATGAATCAGATTTCAGAGCATAGGGCATAGGGTGTTCATTTGGATTGTCGATTTTATGTGCTCTTTTCATTTCGGTTAGTGTTGCGTGGAATATTTATAAAGAGCCATTTTATTGTGGATGATTTACACTTGAATGTGTTATTTTAATGTCATAATTTACAAATGTCTTTATGTAACGGATTTTCGAATTCTCTTCCGGATTCACAGTGTATTCGGAGATGAGTGTCATAATGCTGAAAATAGAGTAGGATGTAGCGACTTAACGGCCCGGATACTATTCACGCACGAACGAAAAAAATAATTTTGAAAAAATTATTTAAAAAATAATTTTGTTGTTTTGGATTTTGAAGTTGAAGTTGATTTAATTTAATTTTGGCTGTTGGAGTTGACCACTGTTGGGCTTCTTTATTTAGCACTGGAGGGTTAGTTAAATTGGAAAAAATTTCCTACCTTAATTCGGCGAGCTCTCTGAAGTTCTCTAGGGGCAGCCGTTGTCGACGGGAGGGATGATCAGCCCCTCCTGGAATAATTCTGGACACTTCACTTCTGCTCTCCTGCTACCTTCTTTCAGAAATTTCGCCTCTGGCTGTCGTTAGTGGTGGTTAGGTTAAGGAGATGGGTCTCAGGAGGACCAGGGCCGGCCTGAGGGATGAATTAGGATAAGGGTGAACTACCCTTAAGATTTGCTCAGCTAGTCGAGTCGGCTTTCCGTTCGTGGCGAATAAAAGAGGTTTGTTTCGTTTTATTCTTGAAATAAAAAACACTAATTTGTTTAACGGATTCGGTTTGCGAATAGATTTATTCAGAGTTTGTTACAAAGTTGGTTTAGCACAGCCTTTTGTAGAACACAATTTGTTTACTAAACTAATGACAAGGGTTGGTTAAACACACAACACGAGAAATCTCAGTAAGCCGTAGTTATTACTGATTAGTTAATACCGGTCGCGAATGTTCACTTCGATGGGGGTTGGTTTTCCGAAAACAAAGTTTTGTTATTAATCGCGGAGTTCTGCCTTACTTCGGGGGTCGGTCGCCGCGCACTACTTTTTCACGTGGTACTGTCTTCTGACTGAACCGAACTGCTGCTGTCTGTTCACTACTCCTGTGTGGTGGCGCGGCCGAGTTTTTATATAAAATTTAAACAAGGGTGCATTGAGCTTCTTTGTTTCTTTGACGATGAATAGTTCTTTGAGAAATCTATTTTTTCCGTGTCAATAGTCGATTTATGGATATCGATTTATTACTTTTTCTTGAACGCGACAAAGGGTAGTCGGCACGTGGCTTTAAGAAAAATATGTTTTTTCGAAGCTGTCAGTAATTAATTTATAAAATTTATTGAAGGCGGCGGTGAACGTTGCTTTGTTTTTCAAAGGGTTGTCAAAAATATGAATAGATACTTTTGTAAAGTCGAGACATTGATGGTCACAGGGACCGACGATTCTGCGGGCTCGTTCTTGTGCGAGGTGGTGCAATATTATTATGAATAACGTATTAGGTCTGATTGTTCTTTGTTTGCACGCGCGACGGCGGTTTCGAGGGGTAATTAGTAATAAAATAGATCGACGCGCTAAGACAGGCATGAAAAATAATTTTAATTTGTACAGGCGCTACGTCTTAGCATATGATGTCCGAAAAAATACTAGTCGTGTTTTTATTTAACTTTTAGCTTTGGCGATCGAGAGAATTCGTGATTGCGCTTTTTTAGGCATAAAAATTTTTTGAAAATTCGTTCAAAAAATTTGCTTCTACAATAATACAATGGTTCGCCCATCTAAATGCCGGACTCAGCCAGCGTGCCTTAACATCGCTGATCGAGTGTCGAAAATTAAACCGGTGCCCGTACCTCGTCCATGTGTATAAGTAGTGACAGTGACGTAGAGCATGTGAACAGCGGCACCTGAAATTTTAAGGAAAATGTAGAGCAACGAACACTTTGTCATTGAAAAAAAAATCCAAAATTTTATGTGAGAGTGCCCATTGAATCAATGTTTATAATTGACAAGATCTTTACGATGTACCAACTTACAAAAATAGAACTTTATGTAAGTAATAAAAAATGAAGCTAACCTTACTTGTAAAATATTAACAGATGATTTCTGTTTATCGGCTTCAACTGTATGTTCAATAATTAAAAAGTCCCTGCCAAAATTAATTAATCATCTTAAACCATTTATTCACTGAAAGTCTATCTGAAACTAAAAAAAATGTTTACCGATATCATTTCGAATGAGATTTAAAAACGTTGAATGCATAATAGACTGCTTTGAAACATCTATCTAAAAACCACGAAATCCCGTACTACAATCTCTTGGTCAGAGTACAAAAAGAAAACAACACAATGAAATATTTGAGAGGTTGCATCCTGATGAGCTAATTTCTTATGTATTGGATGGATTTGGAGGAAAAGCTACAGACAAAAAGATAGTAGAAGTCAGGATTTTTAAACAAGTTAGAAAATGGCGCCCATATAATATCTGATCGTGGATTTAAACATATAGGAGAACTTTTGACTGCTAGAACTAGCGTTTTAGTTAGGCCTCCTTCTGTGTCATCAGTTGCAAAAAGTACTGAGCAACAAGTAAAGGAAGCTAAAAGAATTGCGAGTCTGAGAATACATATTGAAAGACTTATTTTAAGAATAATATGCAATTCTACAACCTTATGCTCGAGTTCATAGAGGCCTAGTTAAATATTTGGACCAAATTGTGTTAATAGCTTGTGCTTTAATTAATTTGCAATACTATTTTTTACAATAAAACGAAAAGTTTAGTTGTGTTACTAAATTTTATTCAATATTGCTGTAGACCAAAACATTGTTATTTCTTTTAGCATTTTTACAACGAAATCGGTATCATGCTCATAATATTTATATTTGATTTCTTTGCTTGTCTCAAAATCAGGTTTTGTGATTACGAATACACCCGTTTATCTCTTTGTTAAATGCATTTGCAACTGAATTTGATAGAAGTACTTCATTTTAATATTTCCATTACTGTCAATAAAATTAGAAATAGTTTTATCAGAAAACGGACATTTTACTTCAACAACCATTTCCTCATTGATAGCGTCTGGACTGGCTCCTATTATTGGATGGTCACTTGGAAGAAACATACCAACTTTGTAGTTTTTTGCCAGTGCTTTCATCACAACTTCCTCTAAATACAAGCCACGTTTAATAACTTCTGTTTTAAACATCTTAGCACCCAAAACTTTTTCCACCAATACTCCAATAATAAAACTATCCGCATTATGTTCGATATTTTCCAATAAAAAAATGTAGTTTTAGTGTGTGTAGAGATATAGAATGATAATTTTCAGTTTGATGGTACCTCATAGTGTTTTTTTGCCGTTTTTTTGCTTCATTAATATATGTTTTTAAAAGACTATCGTCAGACAACACAGCCGCTGTTGCACCAAAATCTTTAGTGGTTATATCTTTCTTTGTAGTTGTAGCGCCACTTAAAATAGATCTTTTCCAGTAGCAAACCTTTTCGGTAGGGGAAGGGTCTTCGCTGCGGCGGTGAATCCATATTAAGAAAACCACTGCGTGTTTACAACCACCTTCCGAAGCTGGACAGCCGTTACATTGTACCCCACTAACTTTTTTGTCATTTTCATGTATTGCGCAAGTTAGTCGATAGCATTTTGACTTAATTTTATGTTCAGGCGTTATAATACATTGCAAATAGCACAGTCTACTTTCTCGCTTCAACTGAACGTATCCTATAGCGTCCCCATAATCCTGACGGGCAGACCTTGAACAGTGAACGAAATTTTTTTTCTAATATTCATTAAAATAAATGTCAATACTTACTGCTACCCACATTTTGGTGCTAATGCACTCTCGATTAGAGTTAAAATAATCCATAATCATAAAAACATCTACCTCTGGCAAATTCGATGAATCAGCTTTAATATAACCACTACCACATATTATTAATTTGAAGTATAACTGTTAATATACAGCAAAAATACAATTAATCTAATGGAAATAAAAACGTAAAATATTAAACAAAGTATGTTGTAATTATCTGCTCTGAGCGTCCGAATTTCAGAACGTCTTTAAACGTAATAATACTGCAGTGCAATGGCCTCGCTGGCTATCACTACGCTCGACGGGGCCGGTGACGTCACGTTGGTGAATTTGTCGCGAGGGAGTCTGGCGTTTTCTGATGGCAATATCTTGGCCAATTCTTGTCCGATTGAGCTAATTCCAAGTGAAAAATTCTTTATGGAAACCGTGAAAAAACACGTATTTAAGAAATATTAATAAATGAGCCTATTCAGAAATTAGTGAGAAAATTTCTGAAAGTTTGTATGGTTCAATGGCAGTGTCTGCTTCTGTTTCTTGTTCAGTTGATATTTTGATTTCTTTTGTCTTTTTAGTTTTAATTGAAAATTGTTTGATTAGATTTTGTATAGTAAACATGTTAGTATTTACCAGATTCTATATTATTCAAGCAAATGTTACGTTTTAAATGAATTTTTTTCTTAGCGATAAAAAGATGAAATTCAAAAATGTTTGTACATTGACAATGTAGCTTTTATGTTTTTATTTCCGTTGGGTCTCAAGCAATGAGTTCCGCTGCCGGTGTGTCACTGTTCTCGCACGAAGAAAAATTTAAAAGAGTAAATACTAAGAACCGGCCTACCTGGAGTCGGTGTATTCACAAGTGATGATCTAGAAGACTAGGTGGATGTCCTGAGGGACGCCGAGCTCCTCCAGGGATGAAATTCGGTGAATTCGATTGCATAGCTCCTGCTCTCCTGATATTTTTATTTAGGAATTTGGCTTTAACTTACTTCATTTTGAATGTAAAAAGTTGAATTTTTTTTCTGGAGAGACGGGATTCGACTTGAGGGATGACTAGGCAAGGGTAGACCACCCTTAGTTGTCGTGGATGGCTGCTGGTTTCCCTCAAATTGACACAGGTAGTTCAAGTCAGTTTTTCTTCACGGAGAAGTAATTCGAAACTTGGTTGGTAATAAAACACACTTGTTAGCGGATACGATTCGTACAAAAGTTTTATTTAAATACTGCGTTTACAAGTATTTGGTATAATTCGTTCACAGCCATAATGCTGGAAATGTTTACAAAGTCTTGGTTACTGTTAAACGCACAACACGGGAACACCAGTTACTTTCTGTTACTTGACGCGAGTTAATGAATTTTTTGAACAGTTTTGTTGTCGAAATTACTTAATACTGTCCACTCCAGTATCCGGTCCGCGCATTTTTTGAACCGTAGAAGAAGCTGTACTGCCTGACTGGCTTTTCTAACTGGCTGCTGAGGGGCAGCGCGAATGCATTTTTATATGAAAATTTATGAATAGAGGCCTTCAACTCTCTTTGTTCCTTTGACACAAAGAGATGTCTAAGACATGAATGACTTCTTGTTTTACGTGATTTACGTAAAAACGAAACTTTGATGGCAGACACCGGCGTTTACTTTGTAAATTTTATGAAAGGTGATTCAATTCAGGATTGTTCTTGTAAAATCTGATGCAATGGTAATGAATAGTTTATTGAACACCAATTTCTCTTTGTCTGCACGCGCGCCGAGGGTAATTAATAACAAAATTGAAATGACGAGCTAAGACAGGTACGAAAAAATAAAGTTGAAATCTACAGAGATAATACATCTTAACATATGATGTGTCAAATAGAACAGTAGAACGGGAACCGAACTGAGTAGTAAGGACCTCGTGGCTCTATACGTTCGTTGCCGTATGTCGAGTCTAAAAGTGATTTGAAAAACTAGTTATGTTTTTATTTAATTTTTTATTTTGGCGATCGAAAGATTTTTTGATTGTGTTTCATTGGGCTTTGAGATTTTTTGAATATCTCTTGAAAAAAAAATGCTTCTATAACATCACCAGGTGTTCCTTCACAGGGTTGTTCTTGTCGATGAGTTCCAGCACTTGATCTTCTACCAGGGATTTCCACTGCCAGGGGTGTCACTAGGTGTTCTTTCCACAGGGTTGTTTTCTATGAAGATCAATTATATTCAGATATCGAGTGACCTCTGCCAGGGTCACTAGGTGTTTCTTCCACAGGATATTGTCCTCGAATATTGAAGAATTTGACTTCTTGATTGTTTTTCGACTTCACCGTTTTGGTAAAAATGCTTACTTTGATTGCTTTCGTGCAGTTATTTTCTTCAATGATTCTTTCTTTTCTTTATTCGATTTCTTCAGTTGTTTCTTCAAACAATGTCTTCAAAAATTGTTATTATGTTGGTTGTTCTTCCTTTGAAGGATTAGAATCCACCATTTAATGTCTATATTAATGTGTGGATTCTACCGACTGCGCCAAAATTGTTATCACCGATTCCAAACTTCACTTTAAACAAAACTTTATATTATTTGGTTAGTACAATCTTTATGATATGGAAATCCAAGCTTTACAAAAATAATTTTAAGATGAATAATATAGTATGATGTTTTTGACATAAGCTTTCCTTTTATATGTTTTGAATCTGTTGATTCAAGATTGTGCAATGTTCTGGAATACTGCGTTTGGGAAAAATAAAGTAATAAATCACATTAAAGCAATAACAACCAAAAATAACAATCGTCAGCAGTTTCAAAGTTTACAAAATAAAGATAGTTTACAAAAGCTTCAATGTAAAGTATAAACAATAGTGCCATTAATTACGTCTTAGTAAGGGTGTATTGCGTCTTAATTAGGACTGAAAATATTCTATTATGTGCTTCCGGGTGTTTTCCCGCATGGTTGTTGTCTGAACGACGTTTCGGTAGAATCTCACCTGCCATCGTCAGGTTCTCGCTGAAAGCTGCCTACTGCTGTTCCTCGTTGCTCGAATTGAACTGGCGCTCTCTGTGTTGTGCGGTTCCTTGTATATGCCGTGGAGTGGGGCGCAAATGCGCACCTGGCTACGTGTTACTAGCCCTCCACTCTCTATAGGAGGTGTAGCGGGTGCCTGAGCTAACTCAACAAGGGGCCTCGCTGAAATTCCACGTTTCACGTGACTTCTCGCTGGTGGTGTTTCCTCGTCGCTAGTGGTTGCCGCGTTCCAGTTTGGTTGTTTGTACCATACTAAGGTTATGAGCGAGATGTTTTTAAAAATCGGATAGAGAACTTTGAAATTCTTCAACAGACGTATCTTCAAAGATGGTCTTCAGGCATATTGAAGAACAGTTGCTCTCGAAGCCTCGCCAGATCTCCTTTAGTTAAACAGGACAATATTTGATAAAACAAAATGAGCTAAATTAGCCCAGTTTCTATATGTAACCGAATTTTGAAAGTATGTTCTTGGTTTCATTTATTTTTATATTTAAATATTTGTTCAACTTGACCAAATCGTTTGTTAGGGGAAGCAACTCAATTGCATTAATTTTTCGGAAATGTAATGTTGATATGGCACTAGAGCTTACTTTCCTCGACCATTCCAATTCCATGAGGTTTAGCAAAGAATTTCACTCCTTGCGGATCAAGTTATTGAAATGTAATCTGATTTTAAGGGTTCAATAATACATTTATTAAACTCAGATGATATAGTCTGGTCAGAAAATGTGTATAAATAAGGCATTACTTTCATTCGTGTATTGTCGTCTTTAACTATTCCTACTGGTCTTTTCTAAGCAAAAGTACTTTACATGGTGCCAAAGATGATGCTTCAGCATGAACCCTAAACAATCGGGACAAGGACCATAGTCCTTACATGTATATAAGCGACTTTCTTGTGGCGTCGGCAGTCTTACCTAGATCAGTTCTCCACGTTTACATTTTAGTATTTCAATATTATGATAAGTCTCCTAACCTGGCTAATCTAATAAATGCCTTTCGCCTTGACTCTATATTTTTTGGCATTGCCAATAATTTAGCTACGTCAAATTTATCAGAGTGCTTATTTGTTAGATGTTTAGATAATTCTTTATAATTCTTGTGGCAATAAAAACAAGAATGTACTTTATTCCTAAATTGTTTGCCCAAGGCATTTCTCGAAGATGTGCGAATAGTAATAGTTCCCTCATCATTTTCTCTTTCCCGCTCATCTGTTGATAACAATGAAAGGTCTTTTTTACCTCTGCCTTTTCTGTTTTTATCTAAGAGAATTTCTTCTGGAAACATTTTCTCTTTTTTTATTTCTAATACCTGGACAGTCATTATTATCTCTCTCAAAAGATATGTCTGTTGCTTTTTTCTATTATTGTTATTCTTGGAGCTTTTTATCTCTTTGTGTTACAGTTGTTTCCTATTTGTTTTTCTATTTCTTCTGAAGACATTTTCCTTTTTATTCCTAATATCTGGAGTGCCATTGTCTCTCTCAGAAGATATGTCTGTTGCTTCTTTCGGTAGCAAATGTTCTTTGGCATTGGTTCTATTACTGTTATTCTTGGAGCTTTTGTCTTTTTTTACCTTTGTGTCTAAACTTTCATCTTCCGATCTTCTAAATCAGCTCTTACCTATCTGTTCGTCTAGGTTAAATTCGCTTGAACGATAGTCCGAGCTAAGATTTGAAATCTCTTGAAAAACTCTGTTTAATGTTTTCAAAATTTCCTCGTTTGTTACTGATGGATATTCAAAACAAGGATCTCTAAAATAGGCCCCTAGAGGTATATATTGTTCCAAAGCACGAGAAGCGCACACATCAACTGATTGTCATCTCGTTTGGCTAGGTTGAATAATTTTATGTTTTAGTTTTAAAAAAGGATAGAAATTCTTTTAATCGTTGTCGCTTCGAGCTTCTACTAAAATGGCTGCCAATATTCCTAAGCAAGTATTCAACGTGTCTTGGAAGATCTAAACAAGCTTTGCAAACAGCCAAATGAATCATGTGACAAGATCAATGAACGCATACTGTATGGTGATTATCATTTTTTAAATGGGAAAAAACGCTATTATGCTGGCATTCGTTGTGTCGCTTGCAAAGCCCTCTAGATTCAGTATTGGAATATTTTTCAAATTTAAACAAGTTCTTAGACCATTATATTAATCTTCCGCAGATTTCATCATATCAAGAAGTACACACTTGATCAATTTCTGAGGAATAAAAAATTACTGTGAAAGCGCATTGCTTAATTGTCCCAATAGCAGTGGTTTCGTCCATGACAGTGCTAAAAATATTGCCAGGAATTCTGAGATAAGAATAGATCTCCTCTTTAAAACATTTTCATAAACTTTGGATCATAAGAGCAGTGGCTTTTGTTCTATGCAATGATAGATTTTTGGCAATAGTAGTTAGTTATCCAATGAAAATGTGAATGTACTTACCATTAGATTCCCTATTTGTCCCGTCCAAACATTAATTGAAAATCGGTATTGAAAATGTGTCTGTCGAATTAAATGAGGATTTTCATGGGCACAGTAAACAAAATTTCTTGAATTAAATATTCCATTTGGAGTAAATGTCTCTTCATCAGTCCACAATATCTGATTAAGAAATGAGGGATTGGCCAAATGATTTTCCAACAAATCTTCGAAATTAAAAAAAAATGGTTGATTTAAGTGGTAGAATACTTTGAATTACAAATTTATCACAACAATTGATTGATTACATGGGAACAATACGCAATCAGTTAGGGACTAACCTAAATACAGCTTGCTTAAATTAAATAATTTCCACCGTAACCGATCTACAACTCACCTATACATAAACGTGGAACAAATTGAAAATGATATTAACGTGGCCCGTCTATGCAACACAAATGCTAAAATATTTACTAAGTTCGATTCACAGGAAATATCAATAATCATACGTTCACGAGGGGAAGTTTATGGTCCAGGCTCTCACCAACTTCCAGCGAGGTGATGAAATAAAAATTACATAGAGCTACTTACAGTCGTGCTTCTCGGGTCTGAGAAATAGTTACACTCCGGGGGTTCCGGGCTCTTAAATGGCCACCGAAATGGGTCGTACGGCCTGGGGGGGATCGTCTACAAAGGAGCAGCGACGCTCCAGCTCCGCCACCACCGCGTTATTTCCCGACTGTCCTTCGCTACTGTGGTTCACACCAGACTATGACGTTCAAGGATCAACGTAGAACTCAACCTCCCAGTGGTGGAAACTCCCGAGACACCAAAGGGAGCTCTCTCAAGGTGCGGAGAAGAGAATCCGCCAAGGGCGTCGCAGAATCGCAGCTGCGCACATTGAGGTTCCACCAAGGCAGGCTCAAGTTTCCGTTGGTACCACAGGAAACTTCCAATAAGCCGAAGGGAATCCTCGGGGTACGAAAAGGAACTTCTCCTGGTAACAACAAAAAAGATTTACCCCCTCATTTAGGCACTACTTGCGGTTGACACCAGTTCTTTAAAAAAACCAATTACACAGACCAAAATGGAGGGATACGCCGACATAAGATCCTAACTAAACTTGGTTTGCCAGAGGATCCTGCACCCAATATTCCCACAAAATCAAACCAATACTCAAACTGGAACTTCTGCGATCAAGACGGCGCGCGACGGTTCACAATTCCGTGTTACCAGGTTATTTACATTCACGCTCTAAAACGCTCCCGCCTACAGCCGGTGTCCTTCACCTTCCAACAACCACACATAAAAAAAACAGCAACAATCTCACGGAAATTCGTTATTCTTCTGTGGTGCCCTCTTAGTCGATATTTTAATCTGTGCACCAGGCCAGGTGGGCCACATCGTTAGGCAACCAGATATTCACATCGCTTCAATTGTAATTCGGACCGAACCCGTTCTGACGAAATTTTCCTGTTACTGCGACTCAGGTGGCCGTAACAACGGCGTATCTTACAGAACCGCATTCAGGCGACCGCTTATTAATAGGGTGTTTTCACTAATCTGAGATGAAAGTGGAAATGCTTATATTTGAAAAATGCATATTTTTTAAATATTTTGGCACAGAAAAAAAAATGTTATATAAAACTATAAAATTATAATTTTAATTAAAAGTGTAAATTTTTCATAATGCCGTCACTAAGCGAAAACTAGGTAAATCACCAAGAAACTATTGGCAACACTGACAACACACTGTTAATCTGGTGACAGTGGTGTAACTCATTAATTTTCAATATTTTGTTTGCTTAGCTATTTGTTTGAAAACATTCTATACAAGCATACAAATATGGAAACTAATTACGTAGAAGGTAGATCAGATAATTTACCTGCCATAGATCCTTTTATGATATCTGTGTTTTTTGTGGACAATATGAATTTTTTAAGTGCAGAAATTAAGGGTGTAAAAAAATTGAGGTTAGTATACAGTTTCTATTTGAATATTTCCATTGCTTTATTTTCTAAATAGTGTTAAATAATTAATTATATTATGTATATACAGTGATTTGATAAGACCTGTTATAATTATTTTAGAGCAGCAAGGATGGAATATGGAGATCAAGCCGTAGGTTATGTACAGCTGAAAAGAGAAGCAAATATTTGCATTGTAAAAGGCAAAATTACCCCTGAACATAAAGTTAGGAGCAAGTCATATCATGTAACTATAAAAGTAGATGAAACAAATGATAAAATTTTGTCTTCAGAGTGTCATGATTGCACCGCTAGTTATGGTAAGTTCGCTACAGCTAACAAGTTAAATATCCAAAACAAATAACGTGTATTTATGGGTGGATGTAAACATGCTATTGCCTTTGTATATTGGCTATTACGAAGATGGGAAGAACCTAGCCCTACATCAGTTGCATGTTATTGGAAAAAAGCAGCTGTCAAAAGTAGGCACAACTATTAAAATGATGAAAGCCTCGGACCTGAAAACAGGTGAAGCAATGAACTTCTCTAAAAAAAAAGGTTTTCTTGATAAAGTAGTTGAGAAAGGAAAAGAACAACGTTGTGGTGGTAATTTATTAAATTATTTTACACCTCAAACATCTATTAAAAAACTTTCTCTGCATTATCTTTGCTTCAATTATTTTAAAGCTCAAAGTAATGCTGATGTCAACAATTTTATAGAATATTGTAAACATGAAATGTCTAAAGCAGTATGTAATGTAACAATGAATCAGTATAAATGTCCACTTTGGTATGAGTTACGTTACGCAAGAATAACTGGATCGAAAATTTATGAAGCACCGGTATGTAAAGTATCTAATGGTGCACTATTTGAACAAATTATGAGAGCATGTAGCCTACCAGATACAGAAGCCATGAAACGAGGACGACAACTAAAAGACGAGGTTCTTCAAATCGTTGCACAGAAATATAAAATAAAATTAAAGAAAACAGGATTATTATTGGATAAACGTAAACCGATGTTAGGGGTTTCACCTGAATGTAGTATTTGTGAAGGTTATGTTATCGAAGTTAAATGTCCTAGTTCGGAGAAAAGTGTTAAAAATTATATTAATAAGGAGGGAAACGTAAATAAAAAATATTTAGCACAAATTCAGTTGCAAATGATGTTATGTAAAAAAAATTATGGATTATTTTGTGTTGCTGCAGCAGATTTTGAAACAACAAAAAACGTCACCATATTAGAAATCAGCTATGATGAAATTTTCATCCAAGATATTATTTCAAAATAAATTAGGTTTTGGAAAAATGCAATATATCCCTGCTCTTGTGAAATAAATATTTTTAATGAAATTTGGTGTCATTTAAAATCATTTTAATAGCATCAAATTATATTTGTGGTGTAACTTATAGAAAATAAAACCAATTTTTTTCTACTCATTTCTACGAAAATAGCAATTTTTTTAAGTCCATATGAAAATGACATTTTTTTACTGTAAAGATAAAAATATTTTCAGAAGCGAAAATGAAATTGTCAAATTTATAGTTCTAATAATGGATAGATGAAACACTTTCATTTAGTAGCCTACACATCTATTTTACCTACCATAGCAACGACTAATTAAACAATTAACAATTTACATTGTGATAATAATTGTATATTCCACATTTATACAAAAAACAAATAGCTTTTGGATTCAATGTGAAGGACGTTTTTGTCAGTACTTAAGTACATATTATAGCTAATATGTATTGTCCAGGTACTGTCAAAAACAAATAAAGTTTTGTAAATTCTAATCCAATATTTTATTGCAATAGAGTAGAAAAAATAGCATTTCCTACTCGAGACGAAATACATTTCTTTCGTTCGTGACGTTGCCCAACTCGCTTCGCTCGTGGGCAAATTCTCATATTACGAAAAAAAAAACAGTATTTTCATCTCTTGTAAAATATGATATTAATATTAATAACGTAAGGTATTTAGGTATCTTCATATAAGTAAGACCCTATAGGATATGAAAATAAAGTTGTTTCTGATAATTATGATTTATTTTATTAAAAGTCCTTGAAAATTTATTATACCACAAGCAATATACACAACATAATCTAATTTACACGCCATTTTTAAATGAACACATGCATGTGGCTTTAACATTTCAAATTCTCTTAATCTTCTAATGACCCGTTCAATATGAATCCTTAGGCTAGCTATCCGTTTACTTAATTTTATATCTTCCTTGGTGCTCTTGGTGCCAGTTTCAACGCTCGGTGGTCTAAATAATGTACACTTTCTTACAGCTAACTCTGAATCTATTTGCTTAAACCCTCTATTTGCCATTACTCCCGAGTTTTTTGGTAGATATCTAAGTAACCACAGTTTCTTACTATTTCAGAATCAGTAACTCTTCCACCATATCCTTCGGAAACAACATTAACAATGCCGTCTGGTGTAGAACTTATTAAACATTTTAAAGTATTGGCTTTTTTATATTCAGACCAAGTTAAGGACTGATGTAGACTGTTAGTTGGTTATTCTATTTTAATTTCAAAGCAGTCGATGATTGACTGAACAATACTATATCGTACCCTAAAACCAATTGGAAGATTAAATTTAATCAAGTCTGATTATGGCCAGTATATCAAATTCTTAAAATGAGCAGCCAAAGTCATTAGGTCTTTTCCAAATATTTTAGCTACTATTGAAACACTTATGCCAAAGTCCAAAGCTAAACGGTAGAATGCATCATCTAATTGTATTTTTTTTAAAACAATTAAAATATTTCTGTACGTGACTTGAGCTTCACATTCCAGTATTTTAATCATAAAATATGTGTCCTCTGGGAGACCTAAATAGAACCTGGTATGTTTCTCAACTATATTCAATGTTCTTTCGGCACTTAATTTCCTTACACGTAAGTCCATATCGAGATGTACTTGTATGTGATACAGCAGAACAAACCGAGGATGAGGATGACGACTGTTGAAACTTGTATTTCTCGGAAACGTGTCAGGTGACGATATCTGTGCAGATGTACTAGGTTCTTCATAATGAAGTTTTTTCACAGCTTTCTGGGAAACCAGCTGAATGTATTCACGTTTCCTCTTTTCAGCTGAACCACTAAGCTGAGCATATTTTTTAATAGTATGTTCACTGTTAGCAATTAAATTTATATGAGGAACCACACCTCTTTTCAAAATAATTTTGTCGTGCACTAATTTGTAATGAATCCAGTTTTCAGAATCATTCTCCAACTAAAAATGAATTTATTCATTATTTATTCTTAACGGTCAATCATTTACCTTACATTAAAATGGTCTTCACAACAAGATATTCTTCCAGACGAAGCTTTTGGTACTTTATCACGTTTTACAGCATTACACCAGTCCCTTCGTATATCATTAAATGGCACAGTTATAAATGTTTTCTTGGAATTAACGGATGAACAGCATGCTAAAATAAATTACTGATTAACAAATTTTTCAAAATAAATGCAGATCATTACTTATAATGGTTTTTTAACCAAATTTACACACTAACAATTAGGTATTTAAAAAACCAAATTAAACGTCGTTTTTAATGAAATTTTACACTCATTCACAGGTCGATATTGGGTGTTACAGAAAACTGAACATCTGTTTATGAAACAAACAAAAAATAAGGTTATAGTTACTTCAAATGTCAAATCACAAATCACCAACTTGAAACCAAAGAATTTATATAAATAGAAGCAGATACACATTTACAAGTGTGTTGACAACATAGTTCAGACATTACATTTTATAATCATCTCTTTCTTTATGACCAAAATTACTATAGCCCCATCTTTGTTGCAGCCACCGTCATTTTGACACGACAAATAAATGTAAATATAACCTTAAACGCCAAATTTGTGAAGCGTTTTGATCTGTAAACAAACTATTTTCAAGTGCTGAGGAACAAAATATGACTTAAAATTGCATCAAATAACGTTTTATGCTGTTTCTCTAATACGATGACAGTTTAAAGACAAAATATGTGTCGGTCATCAACCTATTTCGAGCTGTATACCTACATATTTATTTTTCTAAAATTAACACTTTTATTTACCGTCAAACTACAGCAATATAATTAATTTTAAGGGGCCATGGATTAGGAAAAAGATGTGTACTAGAGTCAAATTAAGTAGAGGTTGTTTCATTTAATAAGCCGATTCAGAAAAGAAGTATCTAACTAATTTACAGGAAATCATGCGGCAGTTCATTTCTTACGATTTGAAGTAAATCGCCCCTTGGTTCATTTATATTTTGACAAATTGACCTAGACTTTTTATTAAAAAAAAAAATAATATACCTCCTGTGACAAAAATAAAACTACTTACCAACTGTTCTTAATTCCTACAAGGCTACAAGTAGTGGATTGTCTAGTAAAATGGAATTCTACTAGGCCACAAATTGGACTGTGAATTTGAGCATCTGCAAGGAATGTTAAGGGGCAAGGGAATAAAACAATCGTTTACAATACTTGCATATTTTTGTACAGAAATATTTGCACTCAACATAAAAATAATTTAAAGGTTGGTTGAGTCAAACACGAACAGCTGTTATTAAATAACTAGATTTAGACATATGTCTATGCTACAGTCATATGCCACGGCCTTGGACAGGCCTCAACAGAGATAGCGTTAAGGGCAATGTTGTATCTTAGAAAGAAATAGTGAGAAAAAGGTATGTTGGACATGTTGGCAACAGTATCGTATGACTTTTACACTTTATCTCTGCTTCTATTTATATAAATTCTTTGCTTGAAACTCCATAGAAATAAGCACATTTGGCGCTCTATTTGAATTATCGCTTAATGACGTCATGAAAGTATAACTAATTTTTTTCCGACTTAAATAAAAAAGTAAAAAAGAGAAAAAACACGTATTCCTTATTTTTGTTTCTATTTTTCAATTTTCAAACTAAAAAAATATGGTAAAATATCCCATTGTGTAATGGTTTTAGTGCAATTAAATGTTGGAAAATATTTAAGTGAGACATATCACTCGTATTACAAAATGCTGTCCGAAAATGATGTAAAAACTCCCAAGTCGGTATTTAAAATTTTGAAGGTGATGATGATCCTAAGGCGCCGTAACGTCGCCAAAAAAACTGATACTGTAAGACTCTAAGAAAGTATACTTGGATTTTTATAAGTGCGATAATAAACAAAATATTTCGAAAAATTAAAAATCCAAAATATATATTTTTCTCCAGTATCTCAAAAACCAACAGGGGTATTTCGGATTTCTCTATGCCTTATTATTTAGTATTATTTTGTACAATTTTGCCCCCATTTAACCAACTCTCCATCTTTTACGATATCTGATATCCTAATGGTAAGCATCCAATTTGATTCACCATGTATATCGTCATCATAAAGTCAAAACCTTGTATCTAAAATATAATAAGTTTACAGGAAACACAAAAAACTTGTCAAATTTGTAAGCATTTTTTTTAAATTGTATTTTTCATAACAGCCTCAAAAAATGGTAAGGAGAACTACCTAGTGATAGAAAAAATAATTCGATAATAATTCAAAATGTAAAAAAAAAATCATATTGAGTTACGAGGTCTCACTTCTAAATTATTACAATTTATATGAAATACGAGGATAAATAATTAATAAAAAAGTGAAAAATGTTTCTAATATTTTTATTCAATCTCCAAAAACTTAGTTATTTAACATTTACATTTTTTTAAGGAGTCATAAAATCCGTGGTAGTCTTTGTGAATAACTTTTTTCAATGATTGTAAATGATCATATTTGTCACCTTTGATTGCAAGAGGTGCATTATAAAGTTTTGTGATGGAACCAACTATCCGGTTCATTCTTTTTGGTAAAGCGGACCAGTTATGATTAAAATTTAGCTTATATTCAATTCCTTGTGGAGAATACTTCAGGGCTCTCAAATCCGTGACACAAGGATCACCTTTTTGGAGTCCTGGTCTAATTGATGAATAATATTTAATGTCCTCAAAATTTTTGAAAAAATTATAATCAACATATTTCACGATGTAAGGTCCCTTTGTACTTTTTCTTGCCTGTTCAATGATTTGTACATAATTTGACGGTGCTTGGATGTCCTTTTTCTTTTTTGCCATCTCTATGGTGGAATGGACGCTATCGCATTCCATTTGGGTATGTCCCTTTACTAAATATTTTTGAATTATGATAACATTATTTGAGATAGAATAATGGAGCAAAGCATTGGACAACACGTTGTTCCGATTTTGAGGGCAACAGCCATCACTATAAAATATTTTTGTTTTGTTTCTGTTTTCGTCTGTCACTTCCGTGTCTAAAAAATCAGTTAGACAGGATGCAAAACAATTTGCGTCCAATCCACCCTCGCCTTCATGCCATACATAGCAAACGACTTTATTATCTGCCAAATTGTAAATAGTGAAATTGTGGCAGGCTAATTTCTGCTTAAAATAGATCATTCCAGCTGGTAGACTGGGAACTAGCTGAACTGCTTGCACATCCATCGTGTATGTACAAACTTCACCAGCCAAGGCCTTATCTTTGTCCAGAGATTTTTCTTGCCTTGCCTTGTCTTTATCAATTAAGTGTTTCTGGTACTCTTCATTAGAAACGTTGCCTTGTTTAAAGCTGAAGCATAAATCACATTGATCCTTGCGTGGTTGAAAAATATCAATGTTTAGGGCTCTCATTTCTGACACAAAAACTGGTTTGCTACAAATTAACTCTTTGTCAACTTCCTGTTGGTACAACTCATAGACTTCACTATATGAGTTAAACACATTTTCTAGATACAGTTTACTTGTTGAGGCCCGACAATAGTGGGAGGGTAATTTAGGTAACCTTTCGAGAAATAATCTGATTGTAGATCTTTTTTGCTCATTGATAGCCTTTTTCCTATTTGGGAACGACAAAGTTTGCGAAACGATACCAGAGCTATGACTATTTTTAACCCAATTTAAAACTGACCATTCTCCCAACGACAGTGTAGAAAGGAACATTTTTTTGCATACAGGAAGTACATCATTGACTTTCAGGTGGTAAAATAAAGAAAACTGCCGACGAGACTTCTTTTTGGTTGTTTTTTGAGCACTCTGGGCTTTATTAACTAAAGCAGCAACAAAAATTTTTCTTTCTTTCCAATCCATTTCTGACCAAAATCTGTTGAACAATTCCTGTCTTTGATCATCTGTTATTTCATTGCATTTTCTTTTATCTTTGGACTTTGTACATTTTTTTGAGTTACACCTTTCTCCCATTTTTCTAGACCTCTTTATTATTGTCTTATCTTTTGATTCATTTTGTTCTCTTCTTTTTCCTTCATATTCTTTTCCCTTCATTCTAAGAATTTTTGCTTTATTCCTTCTCCAAGTATTTGGATCTCCCTCTCCTTTTTTTGCTTTTTTTTTCTTATTTTTATCAACATTTTTCGTAGTATTTTCAAAAGAAAGTATTTCCACATCACAGTCTGAGCGTTTATCAGAATTTTTCATTATCTTCTCTGACAAACGCAAACTTTTTCGTTTTTTTGCGTTTTTTCTTCACATTTCCACGAGAATCTTCTGAATCACTTGGACAATAACTTGATCCGGAATCTTGAAATGGGTCATCCTCTAAATCTGATAATGAGTAGCGGCTACTTTCTTCGTTATAAGGTAAACCAGTAGCTGCCTCAGATATGTCTGTTGTAAGATTTTCCCTACTAGTTGATGGAATAGTAGTAGGTTCATGTAAATCATTTTTTAAATCTGTTCCCTTGCTTACATCTTCACGAAAAGTAAGATCTGTATTTGAAG
Organism: Stenurella melanura; assembly: GCA_963583905.1. Taxonomy (NCBI): domain Eukaryota; kingdom Metazoa; phylum Arthropoda; class Insecta; order Coleoptera; family Cerambycidae; genus Stenurella; species Stenurella melanura. Next base: position 92,249,920 of record OY757315.1, read on the forward strand.
TATTCTTTGGAGGGATTTGTTGTCCTCTAGCCATTTTTAAAATTAACGCACTTCGGGACATCTGAAAGCAGAAAAACCGTCCAATGTCAAAACCTCGTAATGCGTTAATTTAATGAAAATTCTGTGAAAATATGTAAATACCAAAATCTCGTATCTCAAGTATTTTATGAAAATAACTATTAAGTAGTATCTTCTGTGTTTGTTAGAAATTGAAATTATAAATTGGAACAATTAAAATACAATTAATTTGATTAGAAAATTATATTCCTAGTCACCCTAACAATTAGAGTAGCATATAACCTCAAATTTTTATGGACAATTACATACTTTATATAACAATTCTAAAAATGTATTAATGATAGGCACTACATTTGAAAAAATATATAATACAATACATTTTACATACCATTTTGTTCTTGTATTTGTTATTAAACACTTCACTTTTCACATCAATCTAGGCAGAAAAAGCAACAAGTTGTTTACAGCGAGTCGTCACACCATGCGAACTGAGATAAGAGGTTTTCACATTTCGTCTTCAAGCATTTTCAGATACGAGTATATAATACTTGTTCAATGCATTTGCGCATTTCAATCATTCTTTATACAAGGTTTTGCATCCGATGCGGAAACAGACATTAAAATTTACTATGCTCGTAACTCAAAAACGTCAAAAATTGACATACGAGGTTTTGACTTTGTGGCGACGATATCTACCATACAAGAGTACTTATTTAAGTTTAATGACAGGCAATTTAATGGCAATTCCTGAGCATTTCCTAATTGTGTGGAAAGGTGCATAATAGGTGTGCTAAAAATGCGATTTCGATGTCTTTTGAGAGAACGTTCGCTTAGATACACCCCAAACTTTGCATCTAGCTTATTTTTCATAATTTATGTGTTAAAGATTGTGAACCATTGTTTAACAGTCGTATGCACGCACCGTCACTTATGACTAATCCAGTGTAAAGTTATGCTTACAATTTTGGGCGTTTAATTATTTAATCCTGGTTTTCATTCATGCGTACTGCAAATATAACCTCAAAATTCTTAGAATGAGGATTAAAAACACTTGGTATTACTGTTCCACAATTTTTTATTCAGATTTCTCTAACATATGTTTCGGTCTTTCGACCATTGTCAAAGAGATAACAATATAACCAGTTGTTATAACTCTTTGATAATGTTCGAAAGGCCGAAACATATGCCAGAGAAATCTGAATAAAAAAATTGTGGAACAGTAATACTAAGGGTTTTTAATCCTCGTTCTATTTAGTATGTTTCACCAAGAACCTACCGCAGACTCAGTTCAATTAATCAAAATGTTTGTTTATTGCTGTTTAGTTTTTGTTTACTTAAAATTACGAAAATCCAGAGATGGAAATAGAAGACGAATTTTTTATGGATGACGATCTAGAGATATTAAATATAATAATAATAATAATAATAATAATAATAAATTTGTTAACCGCAAAATCTTGTTACATGAACAAATTGATTTTGTCAGATTAAAATGTATAATATATAAAACAAAAACAGGGTTACAGATGGAACAAACATATACTTATAAAACAGGATGTGTAAAACAAAATACTGTATATATAGGTACATATGTATAATTTACATGTTATGTAGTGATACTATGAAATAACGAGAAGAAAAAACAAGAAACAAATATTATCATCCTTTACTGCTGAAGAAACTCCGCCATGCTATAGAAGCAATTTTGAATTAGAAATATTTTAAGTTTATTTCTGAATAGGCTGAAAGAATCTTGTGACTTTATTTCTGAAGGAAGTTTATGGTATATATATAACTACCGGCACAATATGTGATTTCTTATACTTGCTAAGGTTAAAACTTTTTATATGAATTTCTGGCGCCCTTCTTGTGTGGTAGTTATGTACGGCACTATTAGTTTTAAATTTATGCAAATTTTTGTGAACAAAACAGGACATTTTAAATATATAAATGCATGTAACCGTCATATATTTTTTTTGTTCTGAATGTATCTCTACATGATTCCCTGTAGTTCAGATTAAACAGTATCCTAATGATTCTCTTCTGCATGACAAAGACTCTGTTTGCCTCAACTGACTGTCCCCATATACTGATGTTATAGTATATTACGGAATATGCTAGAGAATAGTAGCACATTATTAAATCACCAGTGTTTACGCCTTTCCTTAAATTTAAAAATGCAAATGTTGTTTTTGCTAGCTTAGAACATAGGCTATCTATTCGAGGGACAAAATTTAAAGTAGAGTCAATTACACAGCCTAAAAATGTAGTTTCTTGACTGGTGTTGACATACTCTATTTTTGGGATGTCATCAGATGTAATATTTGTGAAATATAAAAAAACCGTTTTATTCTTATTAATAATTAAAGAATTTCTATGACACCAATCTTCAAATTGCTCAATGACATTGTTTGTCTTAGTTTCTATAGTCTGTTTTTAAACCAGGAGTAGTAAACACGAAAGTTACATTCACACCATAAAAGTAACTAGAAAATACACTAAACCCTTTTTGGGGTTTGGGGCAACCAACAATACACGACTACAGTGTTTTTGTGTGTATTTTATTACATTATACAATCCAACGACCTCTATTTGACCTCTAGGTAGTTTATACAGTATCCATACCATTTACGCAATATGAAGGCACCAAGTAATTAGCCACTTTTATCTTCAGATTTATACAAAAGAGATTAAAACTGATATATAATGTGTAAACAATAAAATAGAAATTATAACCAAATAATTTATGACATGAAATTAAAATTTTTACAATATGTCAAAATTTTCGACTATTCCCTTGTGTAAAACTGGCGAGGGCCTAGCCAATCACAAATGTATGATTTAGCGCGTTAAATTTAAAACGCTCCTCCTGGTTTAAAAACAGACTATAACTCTTTTGTGCTGTCACTGTGGATTATAACAGATGTGTCATCCGCGTACATGAATGTTTTCCCATCTTTAATGAACTCTGGCAGGTCGTTCATAAAAATAAGAAATAGGAGCGTGCCTATAATAGAACACATATTTCCATATCTACGATATTACATGATTCAGAGTTAAGTGAGACAAAAATTTTTCTATTTACTGGATAGGAGGTTAACCATGTAAGGATGATATTTCCACGTATTCCAATTGCCTTTAGCTTGGTTTCAAGGAATTTCGGATTCACTGAGTCGAAGGCTGCAGTTAAGTCAAAGAAGAGACTGGCTACTTTTTTACCATTATCAAGGTGGTGGTATATTTCTTGGACAAATTCAAGTGTTGCTAGCTCAGTGGATTTATTAGCTCTATAGCCAAACTGACTGTTTGTGAATAAATTATTTGATTCTAAATCTGGGTATATTCTATTAGCAACTGCTTTTTCATGAATTTTGGACAGGTAGCTTAATAGGGTTATGGGTCTATGATTTTGAACTGACTGCGGATCTCCTTTTTTGTACAACGGAATTACTTTACCTAATTTTAATAATTCAGGAAACTGTCCAAGATTTATTGATGAATTAATGAGATGCGCAAGAGAATCAGCAATAACATATTTACAATACTTTAATAGCCTTATAGGTATCTGGTCGACAACGGTTGAAGTTTTGTTTTTCATTTCAGTTATTATTTTAATTGCTTCGTCTCCTGTCACTGGTTCAAAGGTGATTGCTGAATTGACTATAGTGCTAGCAGTTGTGCATTTATTTGACATATTGTTTTCAAAATGAGTTTTCAATTTATCCTTAACATACGAGGCAAAGTAGTTAGCAAATATTACACATATTTGTTTTTCATCATTTACAATTTCATCCTTTATTTTTATGCTTGGTTTCATTTTCTCTTTCGCCCTAATTTATTATTTACAATTTGCCATAAAGTTTTATTTTTATTCTGAGAATTTTCGATTGTTTGTATTACTTTCTATCTTTATTTTGGATATTTTCTTGTTAAAACATTTTTATGATTTCTAAACGATCTCATTAATTCAGGACAACCAGAGTCTTTAGCAATGTGATAGAGAAACCTTAAGTTATCCAGTTCTTGTTTTATTCTAATGTCAAGTTGAGGTTCTTGTTATTCTTTAGAGTTATAACTTTTTTTGGACAGCTCATATCCAGACACCATTGAAAGTGCACTAAGAATTCATTGAAATAATCATTGATGTTGTTATGATCCTTAGTGAATATGTCAAATTTGTGATAAAATAAGTTAGCAAAATGAAACATATTTTGTTCAGAGAAGATTCTACATATTCTCTTATTGTACTGTATTGTGTGGACTGTAATTCTTCTTTTTATTTGAAATAAGTTATTGCTTCATTTAAACAACTTTAATGCACCTTTGAATATTAATCATACCAGTTAACTGAACATAAAAATGTAACATTGGATCACAATAATATTGAATAATATGAATATATTGAATCTTGCGGCGAACCCCCTGCCACAGGTCGCTCTCCCACTCCAAAATCCACCGGCTGCGCACACAACGCCAAGGTCAAGGCACAGGACCGTCTTTAGGGTTTCGACACTTATTATGTGGCAAAAGATTAGTAAGACAATTACCTGGAAGTCTATAATTAAATCATTGTCCTTTATGGTCAGATTTGTGTGAATCTACTAATATACATTTATAGTTATCTGTTAGGTTAGTAATGACATAATCTAAAGCTGTACTAGAATTAAATCCTACTAGTGCATCAATTCTTGTTGGTTCATTTTTTAAAGATCTCGAGATCGAGCCAATCAGGTCTGCGAGAGATTTATTTTCCCTAGTTATTGAAAGTTTATCTATATTAAAATCTGTTATTATTATATACTTAAATTTATTGATGAAGTCTGCCAAAAGCATAGATAAATGCAGAAAAAAATGATTTAAGTTTCCGTTTGGTGACCTACATATATTAAGAACAACGTGTCTTCATTATATGAGACTGTTACTACCTCAAAATCCATTTCTAAAAGCTACTTTTTTGTACACAATATCTTACACTTATCAGATATTCTAGACCTACAGAAAATAGTTACTCCACCGTGTATATGAGTCGTTCTGCAAAAGGTACTAATATTCTTATAATTTGTAATATAGGTTACTGATGACTGTATTAGGTTCATCCAGTGTTCGCTTATGCACACCAAGTCCGGACTTGATATAATTGACTATAATTGATTACGGTTTTCCTAGACGTCGCTATGAAAGAGCTGACTACTTCCATGATATGGATGATTTATCTTTTTTTAGGAGATTCAGGTTGACCAAGCCAACAGTTTTTGCTGTGCTTGAACAAATTGATGATAGTTTGGAATTTGATAGTGATTTGTAAGTATATAAGTTGTGTAGTTATTACGTACGTCTTTTTTCTGTTTTTATAAAACCTTTTTAAGATTTCCCAATCACGAAAAACACCACTGTTATATGAAGCAATGAATTTGTGTTCAACTTTCTTCCACGATTTCATTCTGTCTACAACGGAAGTCCGATTCGTCTTTCTATCCTCTAAAACTGATACATAAGGTAAATCGACCAGTTATAGATAGTTTTAGCATCAGTTTTTAATAAATACTAATGTTTTTCTTATTCTAATGTGTAAAAATTATAAATAATATTTAAACAACACTTTTTGGTATGTCCTTCAAAAGCAATTATATTAATCAAGTAAACAATTTTAATATTTTTTTATACCTTTTTTTGAAACAATTTTCAGAGCCCAGTAATTGATTGGCTTATTTAAGGTATTGTCCAATAATTGGTAACCAAATAATTGACAGGTTTATTAGTTTTAGTCAACAACAGTTTACTTTTAATCTAATGAAAATGGCAATAGAAACATAAAACAAAAACATACATTGTAGGGGAAAGCGGGGCTCAGTGGTCATCTTTTTGGATTTCTTATTATAATTTTTAAAATACTTACATATAATTTTTCCATTTTTCCGCAGCAGGTTTAAAGTATAGCTTTTCTTTTATAATTTGATAAGGAAACTAATTTCGCAAGTTTTACCGAAAATGTATAAAAAAGAAATTTCTTTTTTTAAAATATTGTGACCACTATACCCCTCTATCGGGTACAGTGGTCTCTTAATAGGGGTACAATGGTCATAGTAAAACAGTAAAGCACGCATTAATTTTTAAAATATAGCTTTTACTATCATAAAGTTATAACAAAAGATAATATTATGCTATGTATTAAAAAGTTAAATATCATCATAAGAGTAGGTAAGTAAATAATAAAGTATCTATATTAGCTAGTGTTCTATCCCATATTAAAAGAAGAAAAATTTATGTGAAAATGGAAGAGACCTTGCATTCTTGCAGTTCCACCAAATTGCACAGGAGTTGATAGATGATAAATAATGTTTTCTTTTTCAACTGAAGATACATCAGCAACTGCGGGAAACACAAAATTATTTCCATGTTTCCTCAGGAAACTAACTTGAAACTAGAAAGAGTTATGAATAGACTGGGTGATTCCAGCAACTTGGGATATAAGAAGTTCAAGAAATACAAAATATTTTATTAGTTTATATCTTCGCGGTATTTGGTACATAAGTTATAGAAATAATGAGAAACTAATCGGTATATCAGTTCGAGATCGATTTCAAATTTTAATGGATTTATTAAGAAAAAATAAAAAACGACATCCACGGAGTTGACCCTAATGACCATGGAGTTGATTAAAATGTACTCTTATAGGAAAATAAAAACGTATATTGATTTATTTGGTATAAAAACTATATATTAATAAAGTATACAAAATAAAAACAAAAGTTAGGCCAAATAAAAGATAACATTACTGCACTCCAAGTTCAATTCACATTGTGAAAGCCTTCAAAATTATTATCAGAGAATAAAAATTTATTTCTTCTGAGATTAGTAGGATCTCTTATAATTTTTTTAATAGTCTTATTTGGTACAGTCTCCTGATCAGCATTTTCCGGCCAAATGAATACAAAATTATTTTTATTGGAAATAATTCGTTTCATAAAGTTCACCGCCACACCCATCTGATCTTCAATATTAACTACTTGGCCAACATAAAATACTTTGGAGCTTTCTGGCCATTCAACCAATACAAACAAGCCCTTCTTTAGTGAAAAATCGTTGATATTCTTCTGAGTAGGTTGGTTCTCCTTGTCATCATCTGAATCGGAATACACATCACAATATCTTACTCTATTGCTACTTTTTTTAATAGGGTATATTTCCATCTCGCCTAAGTGGAAATGTTTGCATTTCTCCGATGGAGAACAATCCAAGCAACTTAATCTTCTCACGTGTATCATGTTTTTATAATTAGAAGACCACGTAATTTGCCTAGCCTTCATTGTACCTTTAAATGGCTTGATATCAGCTGGTATTGTTTTATCAAAATTTATAATAGATTCCTAGTCAATTATTTTAAGAGTTATTCCGGGACATGCTTCTTCTAGTTTCATGGCGAGGGTATTCAAATCGGGAATGTCTTCTCCAATAGCAACGAGTCGATCAGCCGTTCTTTTTAAGCAGCCACCTATTCCGTCAGGAGCACCCTTGCCATGACCACTTTCTGAATAATTCCATGTCATCATTGGTGTTTGCAGAATTTTGGATAAATGTGTAGCAAAGACATAAAATAAAGTTTTATTTTTATATTGCGTCGTTGGGCCGTCACTCACAAAATGGATGTGCCTTAAATCAGAATATTCTTTTTTAATTTCCTCCAAAAGTGGGTTTATGTGAACCAAAATGGCTACAGCATCATGCCTTAAGCAACTAGAAATGCTGCAGAAAGAATTCGGCGTAATTGTGCCATTTTCAGATTTTCGATACCAAACAACGGTGTGAAGTGAAATTTGTGGTTTGGATCCTCCAAAATGGGCACTTTGAATTTCACGAAAATATTTACACACGTAATTTTCCGAAAAATCCATGTGTATGATAATATCTTTGTCTCCCAAATTTTTTTTAATAGAATCTATTGCTTGAAACTGATGTTTTAGATTAGTTAAGTGCTGCATAAATATTGGTAAGTTTTTATTAAGTTCTGTTATCAAGTCCAATTTTTTGCACCGGATTTCCTTTTTAATATATTTTTTGCAAATCTTTTGCTTACCCTTTATAGAAATTGTCTCCTGTTTCAAAACCCATTTTTTATATGTGGTACTTTCATTGAAATCTAATTCATTGTATTTAAGTTGTTTAGTTTTACAAGTACTGCATTTTCTCTCAAGGCACTTTTTTGTTACTGGGCAACAACATACAGTCTTACAGACTTCGTAAGAATCCTGGACATCTATTAGTCCCAGAAGTTTCATTTTGAGGGTTAATAATCTTATATTTTCATGTGTAACGCATAAACATGTTTCACGTAAGGAAGCGCTTGGAACAAGAACCCAAAAAGGTTTCAGTTTACAAAACAGGGAGTACGAAATCTTGAAATTATATTCATCACAAAATTTTTTATACAAAATTTTCTTGGTTCCATTTAGATATCTCTTCTGCATTTTGATTCCTTTACATGTTATGGTGTCACGTTTACCGGGTGCAAGACGGCTACATTCATCCTTTTGGTAAAACTCCTCAACTAATTGTTTGATTTGTTTAGCCATCTTTGATTTTTTGTTGCTCTTCGGTGTTTCCTTACGAAAAAGCTTATAGGATCCAAAACTTTTCATTTCATTTAAACATCTATAATTTTTTACTATCTTGCCCGATACTGCCTTTGCAAAGTCACTTTTTTCTTTATACCCGCGTTTTTTATTAACATTCTCCTCTAGTTGGCGTTTTAAAGCTTCGGCAAATAATAATTTTTTCTTTACAGCCTTCGAAACACTTTCACCTTTCAAATCTTGATCCACTTGCGTTCTCGGACTTGTTCTCTCTTTCTTTTTTGTTTGCGATAGCTTCTTTAGCCTATGACACCTTGTTTTATATTTTCTAACTTTCTTTTCTGATCTTCTAAGCTTCTCTCTTATTTTAAGTAATTCCCTATAGGTTTTAGACCTGTTTCGTAAAATTCTCTTTCTTCCACATTGAATTCTTGAGGTTGAAGGAATTGGAACTCTTAGAATTTCATTATCCCTGTGATTTCTTTCTTCAAGTGATGTAGGTGTAGATGGTGGCGAGTTTTGAATCATAAACTCCAACAATTCCTTGTTTTGTTTTTTCGTATTTCTATATTTAGCTGATGAAGATTTCCAACGTCTTCTTAGAGTTCGCCTGTTCCTCGCAGATAGTTCTTTAATTGATTTTATTTTACCCTCTTCCTTTCTCCTATGGTATCGCTCCCTTTCTTTTTCTTTAGCTGTTTCGTAATCTATTGGGTTATTTTTAATTTTTTCCCTCCTTCGCCTTTCAGCATCCCGTTTCTGCTTTCGTCTCTTTTCACTTTGTTTATATGGAGCCATTTTGCCTGAAAGATATTAAAATATATCGTAAATGGCATCATCTCCATGGACAGCGATCAACTCCATGGACTCAAGAAGTCCATGGAGTTGATGTCCATGGAGTTGATAATACATAATAAAATTACATTTAAATAATTTATTAAAAAATGAAGGTAAATAATTTTATGTCAATAGGACAAGAGCACGCTAAACCTTAACAAAACAAAGCAGAAAGTTAAAAAAAATTTAGGTATACTTACATAAAAATATACATGGAGTTGATGGTACAAAAAAACACGAACAATACACACTCTGTCGTCGCAACAGGTGGCTCCGAAAGTAACAAAAACGTGCACTTCCGCTGGCAGCTACTCCAAGACTGATTAGATGTGCTCTCTTTCCAATTATTATTTATCGATATTAGCGCCACCTAACTCGAATATTTGCAAGTATTTGCTTGTGCATGGAGTTGATGGTTTGGTTAGTTACACAAGATGTATGAGTTAAAATTTAACTTTTTAAATAATTTATATAAAAAATAAAAGTTAATAATGCATTCTGAAGGAATTTTAGTAACTATTTTCTGGAAATTCAAAATTTATTACGAAAGAATTCTGAGATTTGTAGAGAATCCATATTAAACATGTAGGTTGTTACAGGCCATGGAGTTGATAATATATGAATTTGATATAAATTTCAAAATTCTAATTAACATTTTTCGGACACAAAATACCAGTAATATATAAAGAACACTTAATAAAACTAAAAAAGACCAGAGTGACTAAAATTTATATTTCTTTCAAAAGAAAATTGCCAGTTACATTAAATTGTCCCAATTTGCTGCAATCACCCAGCTAGAACCTTCCCAACAAAATATTTTAGTCTTTTTTGTTTGAAATTTGACAAGTACAAAACTGTTGACTTGAATATCCGACAAATCAAAGAGCAGGTCATTTGGTTGTTCTTCCTCAAGGTCGTTGTGAAAATCATCTTCAGAATCTGCAAGCTTAACGCTTTCTCAGCTGTCGCTACTGCTGTCATCAAGTCTTATACTCTCTAACTTTGTCTTCTTTTGGGATATTATGTTTGAACCAGTGCTGTCATCTACTATTTTTTTTAAATTTTGTTGACCTTAGCCTCATTTCTCTTATTGAACTCTTCCTCTATTTGTTTTAGCACCGGAGTGTCTGTCAAGACAGAGGTTGTTTTCTTCTTCCGTGGCTTTCTTTTTGATTTTGAAGAACCAACAGATTTAGGATATGGGCGGATCATGGCTGGTGTAATAACTAGGTTTTCTTCTACAGGTGTCAGTTTGTCAGTTATTGTTATTTCGTCCAGACTGTCACGGCTGTTGCTTGCTACAGGAGTAATTTCTCTAGTATTTTCATGACTAGTACCTGTTTCTGTTTCATTGGGCACATTCATATTTATATCAATGTCGGTGACACTAGCAGCTATAAATTCATCATCTGGGAATATGTGACGATTAAAAGGATATATACCCGTGACCCTGAAACCAGAAATAAGGTTTCTTTGGGTGGCTGCTTGAGGATAAGATTTCCCAAACATGTCTGCAATTTCATATATGCTAATTCGCCCTCCTGGTTTATTCAATAGTTCAGACCGGCAAGCATCGTTATAGTACCGCTTAAGCGGGCCGTACAAACATCTATCTAAGGGTTGTAGGCGGTGTGACTCGTGTGTGGGGGTAATGTCAAAAGTATAATATGATTTTCCTTAGCTAGCTTTACAGCCGTGTACGAAACATGACTTTCGTGATTGTCCATTATGAGAAGCACTGGTGAATCTTCAGCTGGTTTCGTAAGTTTGATGAAATGTTTCATCCAATCGACAAAAATCTCATTAGTTGTCCATTCTGATAGATTAGCTCGTCCTATGGTACCAGGTGGCGCCCCCTTGATCATATGTTGTTGAAAGTATACTCGGGGAAAAATCATTAACGGTGGAACCGAATTTCCAATCGCGTTTATAGCACAGATTACTGTTACTAATTGTCCCCGTTCTGAAGAAGTTATCTGGCCAACTTGTTTAGCACCTCTTTGGGCCACAACCTTTAGTAGTTTCTGTACAGTTGTAAGTCCCGTTTCATCCATATTATAAATTTGTTCGGGACCTAAATTATGTTTTTCCAAAACCTTCTGAAGATTGTCGAAAAAGTTGCCCACTACAACTTTATTAAAACCCATTGCTCTAGCCAATGATGTTGCTTCCGGCATCCTTAAGGATATGTTACTATTTCTCTTCATAAATGAGGTGAACCAGTCTTTACCAGAGGTATGATTATCAACCCAATTTTTAGGGACTTTCTTATTATTTGCCACCGCAAATTCATAAGCAATTTGTCTTGCCTCAACAGGGGGTAATCAATCATGTAAGCGGGCGCAGGTTTGCAAAGAATAAGATAGCATACCTTCTTCTTGGTCCGTAAAAACCTGTCGTGAATTATATTTCGGCTCCATTCGCGGTACATTTAATATTATTGCATTATTCCAATTAATAGTCTTATCTTTACATTTCTTGATATATCTAATTAAAGTTGTTCGTGGAATATTATAACATATTGCTGCCCTCTTGATTGAAAGACCACCGTGTAGATGGCTTTTCACAGCTAAAAACATTGTCTCCTTATTAGTTTGCCCCATAGTGGTTTTTCGAGTGCGATTACGAACCATCTGTAATTAAATGAGGCAAATTACACCTAACAAATACATGGTTTATCAGTACATTTTTAACGTGGGGCATAGTGGACATTCATTTTTATTTTGTTGACTAGTGACCACCGTACCCCGACATATTACTGACCACTGTGCCCCAAGTGTAACAAGCACAGTTTTTGTTATAACCTATAAAAACAAAAACATGCACGAAAATGCACGCTAGTTAGAAATGTTCCTGACACTCTATTAAAAGAACAACGTATTGGAAATTACTTACTTTTAAATATTTCTCTGCAATAGAGGCACTTCAAAATTAATAAATAATTTTATTTTTAGTGACAAACGCAACCACAACGCTTTTCAAGGAAAACTAAACCAGCTATGTGTTGAATTGCCACGGCCGAAGATGTAGTTCCTGTTAGGCAATTTTCTTAAGAGATGGCGCGCAATTATAAGGATATTTAATCTATATTTTATTTGCATGACCACTGTACCCCTATGTCCACTGAGCCCCGCTGTCCCGTAATGCCCTACTATTGACAACACAACTTAAAACTGTTTATATTTAGGTTTCAAATACATCAATAGGCTTTTGAAATTGATATTTAAGCCTGCCATGTGCCGAGATTATAATTGGTTCTGGTAACTTTCCTACCACTGCGCTTTTTGTAACACATGAGATATCAGTCTATTCAATTCTAAAACTGGTTTTTCTTTATTTAAAACTCTTACGAACGTAAATTCAATATCACTATCATTTTACATTTTTTGGAGAACACAAACGTATCTGTAATTGGTTGTATTTCTTTTACCCCTAGCAAATTTAACAAGTAGATAATCTCCAACTGTAAGTTTATTAGGTAATTCCATATTACAAAAATCATTGTCAGTATTGCTTTCAAACATGTCAACATCGTCTAAGCTATCCCCACTCTCAACCCATTCGTCTGCTGAGCTTTCAGAATCTGTCTCTTTAGCTTTTTTCATTAATTTCTCGTTTTTCTAGATTCTCTCTTCTTTTTCTTCGGCTTTGTCTTTTTTTCCGGCTCTTTTTTTGTGATATTCCTGCCACGCTAGAGATGTTACTACTGATGGTGTTTTGTCCTTTATCTTCCTTTTTTGCATTATTTGGTGTATCTGGTCAAAATAGTGCCCCTTTGAAGGGAGATGGAACATCCATAGGTAAGTTACTTTGCACGTTATCTTGTTTCTGAGGACTGGATAACTCATGTTCATATTTCTTAGAAGTTGACGGAGATTCATCTAAAGATCCTTTTCTGATTTCTGCAGTTATTGCTTTCCACAAGTTAAAAAGTGACGTATCTTCGACCTTGCTGTCAATCTGGGCGCCTTTAGCTTTATTGGTATCTAAAGACTTATTTTGGGAATTATTTTGAAAATTTCACATTTTCCACATCAAAAGGGCATAAGTCGCTTACTCTGAAACCATTTTTAATAGTTTCCTCAGAAATTTCAAAAACACACGCAAAATTTTGTTTTTGAAGTTTATTTCCAGAATTTTGAAGCCTCCATTCATGAACTTCATTTTTCCACGCAAGCTTTAGAGGTCTGAATACTGACACATCCATTGGCTGTAATAAATGTGTCGAATTAGGAAACAACGATATGAGGATTATGCCGTTATTAGAACAATAATCTGAGAGATGTAAGGTCATATGCGATACATGACCGTCAACAAAATGAAGAACAGGGCGTTCGATTTTTTCCTCTTCGAGCCACGGTACAAATATATTCGTTATATATTCAAAAAAGTGGCGTTGCACATCGATCCAGTTTCTGAAGTACCTATGGCCCATTGCTTTGGAACACTTGAGGAAATATATGAAGGTATTCTTTTGTACTTGAATATCAAATCAAATCAAATATAATTTATTGTCCAGAAGAACATTTCTTGTTGACAAAGTGCTGTATAAACAGATATATAAAATAGAGAAATATAAATAAACTACGTAAAAAAGATAAAAGTGAAAGAATAAAAACAATAAAAACAACAAAAAACAATACGAAACCTAGTCAATAATAAAACTATAGGAGTGAACATTCGAAATGCATTAGCTGTAACAAGGACTGTTATATTTTCTTTCTCATCCCCACCCACTGAATAAACATTTTTGCCTCCTTCTCTAGTTAATGCTTTGTCTCCTTTCAGTTGTAGATAGAAAGCACTTTCATCTGCGTTAAATACACTGGGTGAAACAATACTCTAAACAGATTTCCTTCATTTAGGTAATTTTTTTATTTCTGTGAACCATCCACGAATTTGTTTTTCAGTGACGCTTTCTCTGGAAACTGTTCGCGATATTCTTTTGGAAATGTCTGGGTTTTTTTAGGAAAGCTTTATACCATTTCTCACCAGGCCTGCTGTTCTTAAAAGGAGTCAGTCTTTGAGATTTTTTTTTATAATGTGCTCAACACTATCGAATAGTTGAACTTTGGTTATGGGGTAGTGGATTTTTCCCAATTGCAGTATCCATTGAACTAGAATTCTTTCTTCATCTGACTTTAAGATACTAGGAGGACCCATGGTACATACTTTTGGCAATTTCCCTTTTACTTTGTAGTTTAATGTAGTGAATGGTCACCGGCGTTTTTCTCCGCTCTAGCAATTGAATACCTCCAGAATAGCCTGCGTCATTTGTTGCACAATGTATTGTTTCTTCGGAGCCATCTTAAAAAAAAATCCAATTATTGATAAATTTCTCGTCCAGCTATTGATACCCTATCAAAGATTGGAAAGAATTATTTTTCAGCTAAATAACAAATATTGGCAACATCGCCATGCAACAGGTATTTAAATGGGGATAAACTATCACCAATATCTAATTATCCAGTAATTGATAGGCTATCAATAATTGGCACATTTAATATTAATTGGGGTAAGTTGAAATGAAAACAAATTGAAGGATTACTGATTTATTTAACAACAAAAAAAGTTGAACAGAGTTAAAAAACATGAAAAATCGTACAATTATAATATACGAAAGTGGAATGGAACGAAGCAGTTTATGCATAAGCCAACATTGCATTTTAAACACATTGTTCTGACAATTGACTTGCATGTGCTTTTCTACTGCCCGTCGATGATGCGGGCGAATTCGAAGGTCTTCCAGCTCCTCTGCTTCGCACACCATATTTCTTAAAATACGTATTTGCAATTTCTCTTTTGAAATCCAATTGGGAGAGCTTGCCACTTTTAACCCAGCTATTCTGAAGAGCAACATCAAGTATCCATGTAAAAATAGGCCAATACCATTTCTTGCCTCGTATGCCAATACGATAGCAAACAACGTTCTGATCCATTTGATCAGTACCCCCCCATGAAAGAGTTGTACTTTGCTATTAGTTTTGGTCTAGGAACTAATACATTTCGCTTGTGTTTCTGTGAAAATATTTTAACACGACCAACTTCTTTGATGCCACAGGAAGTAGAAATCATAGTTACTACCGTGTTATCCATCCATCTCACGTACAAATTTCCATCATTCCGTTCTATAGCTGTTTCAAAATAGCTATGCTCTTTTGTTTTAAATACAGTTTTCGTAGTCAAGGGACATTCTTTCGGAATACGGTTTTCACAAATAGTACCTATAGCGGAACAGCCACGAAACTTCAGAAAAGAATATAGTGCTGGTCCCGAAAACAAATTGTCCATATTGAGGCTGTATCGTTTCTTTTCTTCATTTGGCAATTCATCTAACATAAGTAATAAGGGACTGGCAGCCTTTCCAAATAATTTTTCGTAGTGATTATTTGATTTTGTATTTTTTCCTTGGTAAAGTTCAAAATTCACCAAATAACCATCCTTGGTATTAACGCAAAACATTTTATATCCAAACCTGATGGGTTTGCCCCGAATAAATTGCTTACACCCATGCCTGCTAAAATATTTTATCATGCTCTCATCATAAGATCGGTGCTCTTCGGGCTGAAAGATTTCTACACAACTCTCCTTTAGCATATTCATCAGAGGGCGTATTATCCAGGCTTTGTTCTTTGGATCAATCTTTGTATTATCTGTACAGTGCACATATCGGCAAATCTGCAAGAATCTATCTCTTCTCATAGACTGAGATACAGCATAGTTTTTCATATCATCGTTGGAATCCCAATATTGTCATTTGGATGGCAACTCGTTGTAACCACTGACAAACAAAATTACAATGAAACATCGAATTTCATCTGTTGTTATATTGGGAACAGGACAATTCAAGAATAATGCATAGCGACGGCTCTCGTCCACCAAATGTTCAATAAATCTGTGGTTTACGAATTGTTCAAAAATATCTGTAATAGAGATTTCTTGATATTTAGAATAATTAGGTTTTGGGAAAGTTGAAACAGATTCCTCAAAGTCTCCACTTATCCATTGTGCATATCTGCATTTTTCTGCTATTCGCCGGGCAATCCAACTTTTTGCCTCCTCGGATATAATGTTGCCCAAATCTTCAATTTGGGGCTGAGTGTCATCATGAATCACACTTATCCTTTCATTGTTTGCTAGCCGTAATTAAGCACCGGCACGCAGCTGGCGAGATGTAAGATTGTCAACTAATCTGCAACAATGTTGAATATTTTTTTATTTTGAAACCTTTCACAATCAAAGTCACACATACCCGCCACCATCCCCATCTCCTGAATTCTCATCCGTATCTACATTAGGATCTGGAGACTCCACGAAAATATCCCCTTCAATATCATCACTGTACACCATTTCAAGTGCTTCAGCAAGCGAAAACCCTGTTCTAGAAATAAAATGACGAAATATAAAATTCAGGTAGTACAAGCGCCCAGCGTTTCCATATGGCCAGATTCGCGCACAAGAACACTGCACAATTTAATTTTGAATGAATTTATTTTACTTGGCTCGGCGAAAAAATAACACCCTGTATCGATTTTACACGAATGATTAAAAGTCAAATTTTCTGGAGTCAAAATAGCGATATATTACTATTCACGTTCTAACAATACATTTATTTATCACTAAGTATGTTTAAATTAATTAATTATGTTGATGAGTAAAGGCGCGTCTCCATTATGGTCGGCTTTGCCGATCGGCATTGCCGCTTGGTTTTGTTGCTCGGCTTTGCCGAATTCGGCAACACGTCCACATATAAATCGGCATCAAGGCATCATCTATTGATATAGTTCAGTTAGTCGTGAACATAATGTTTGACAGTGACGATGTTCTTATTACAACAGCAGCTTTTATAGTAATCGCAAATAATACTCCTGGGACCTCAAAACGTAAAGATTTGATGTTATCTCAATTTTCGATTTTGGACCAATTTTAGTAACCTCCCACAATTTTATTGTAGGGAGGTTAAAAATAAAGAAAGGAGATCAAATAGGTTTTGGGTGCGGCCGAGTCTGCGTAGTAGAAATATATATGGTGGAATTGATTTAATGAATGACTTGCTTCAAGGTAATGTTGATATTCTAAGCTTGGAATATAGATGTAACGGTGGATTCATGAATTTTTTTAGAATGTCCATTAGTGAATTCGAGTATTTATTAAATCTGATTCGTCCAAAAATTTGTAAGCATGATACCACCTTTAGAAAAGAGATTAGGTACTGCCAAAAAGAGACTTGCTTTAACACTCAGATTCTTTGCGACGGGTGATTCGTATCATTCTCTCATGTATTTGTTCAAAATTTCAAAGCAAACAATTTCCCAAATCATTCCAGAAGTTTGTGATGCGTTAATTGAATCATTGGAATATATAGCATCACTTTGACTTCATGAGCGCATAGTATCATTTTCTTTTTTTAACTCCCTAGCAAAATGACTGAACATTTCTTATTTTTCTAACTATTTCATCTTTCGATTCATCAAGCAAAAGCGATCCTTATAAGTCACATCTTTGCTATCCCATAAAACCGGCCGCTCACGATACATATCAATAAGCGATATAACGTTTTCAGATGTCCACTCCATTTCAATGTAAGAAATCAACTAAATTATATTTTATAAAATTAAAAACAACTGAACTATTTGCAAAGCCGGCCGGCTTGCGTCCCCACTAGTGTATTCAGCTTGGATTCTTTTGAAGTTTCCGACAACATGCGGTAAATGCTTCGGCATGCCGACCGGCATAAGCCGAATTGTACGTACCCACTTGCCAACAAATGCCGAGCGGCCATGCCGATCGGCAAAGCCGACGATAATGGAGACGCGCCTTAACACTTTAGAGTAGAAATTTGCCTTTTGTTGTTGTTTTGTCGCGTGGCTGGATCCCGAACTGACTGACTCTACTTACTCGACTGAATGCGTTGAGCGCGTCTCAGTTCATATAAGATAGATAGAGAAGATAAGAAAGCTTCTGGAAGTGTTCGAAAATCGAAGACTTCAGGCGTTCTAGTCGTTCTAGACATTCCAGATTGTTCGCCGTTCCCGAAAATTCGATCGGTAGGGGAGAGTGGCTCGTGTATATTCTCCAGCAGCGAAGGCTTGCTTTTCGAATTATTCTAATATGTAAAAAGTGTTTTTTCTAGCTCGCGGGCTTTACAGAGCGGCAGAGGGACGTTAATTCTTAATTTTGACAATATGAATTACCCGATTTAAGAAAGGTACTTTGACATTTACACATATATCACTCACACATTTTTAAAATAAACATACGAAATTGTACAACATCGTCTTTTTTCAAGTACACATAACTCCTTTACAGCAAAAAAGTAGAAGAAATTTGACACACAGTTAAATACATAATACTTACTCGAAGCGAATGTCCATTTTGGAGACGTATTCTAATTATAGTGAAAAGCAAATGCACCATATGAATCAACTAATTCTCATAAACTGAATTCCCTCCAATACCTGACCTTGGCAAGTCTAACCATTGGATATTAGCAATCACCCCACTTCCAAGTCGTTTTCTTCGAGCCCAGCAGCATTCGAAACGGACTGGTGTTAAGTGTAGCCGTATGGCAACGTACGGCGCTAATTGGTTAATGTACCTACCTACCTATAAGTATGTACTTAGTAAGTGAAGGGATGTATTTATTATGTAAAAAAGTAAAGCATTCTAAGACGAAAAATATTAATTAATATAACATTAAAACATTGCCTTGTTTACCTATTTTGAGGTTAGGTACATAAATAATAATTTGTTATATTTAACTACAGTAAAAGGATAAAAATGGACACAATTGAATTAATGTTTAGAATAATGAACGAGACATACCTTCTTACGTTAGTACCTCTAATTTCTGCACTAATAAAATCAGTATTAGTAGCAAAAAAGTTTGTCATCATTAAACTGACCATATTGAAATTCTGCCAATGGGGGACAAATTTTTCAAAACCATATATAAATATACGATATAAAATAAAAACACTTCCAAGGTAAAAATTCAATCATTTTAAATGTTTTCATAAAACTGATATTTTTAAAACGGTTTTTTAAAACTTTTAAATCTTAAAAAACAAAATAAACAAAAGTAAATATGAAAATAATATTAAAAACACTTAAAACTTAAAAAAAATTTCAGACTTATGAATGATCACATCACAAATTAAAACTTATAGGCATCATACAAAAAATCAAAATTAAAATTACTTAAAACTTAAACATATTTTTCAGACTTATGTATCTTATTCAAAAACTCATTATCAACTTTTATTTTTTCATAAAACTGATCACATGATAAATCAATATTGCACTTTGTTAACAACATAGCTTTTAGTGTTTCTACTGTAAGCATGGATTTTTCATTTGTCCAGATTTTGTTCACATGAGTAAACACTCTCTCAGTTGCAGCATTTGTACCAGGTAAACAAAGACAATATTCAATGATAGTTTTCATGTTTGGAAACGGAATATTTTGGCTACGGAAATACTGGAAAATTTCAACCCACTTCAAGTCTGTCTCCAATTTATTTTCATTCCATTCACGAATTTTATCCTCTGTTATGTATTCTCTCAATGCAGTCACCTCATCAAACAACTCATCCTCAGACATTTTTAGCCTGGAAATATTTTTGGATATAATTTCAAAACTGTTTTGAACATCTTTCCATTCTATACAGTTCTTGATCAGCGTCCATTTAAAATCTCCAACACTTTCAAACTGCTTGCACCATAAATTCAAATATTCTAAGCTATTTCCATAGAATAATTTTACTTGAGTTTTGAACCGTTCATATCACCTTTCTCGGCTAAATCTGACAATTCTTTTCTGATTATCAAAGGGAGAAAACCAGACTCCATTCTCTCCTTATACTTTTTTTTCAAACTATTGATCTCCTCCAAAACTTCAGTAATTGATTTTTTTTGTCCCTCTATGTTTTTAACTGTGTTGTGAAATACAGCAGATTGACTGTGGACGAACATGAGCCACAATTCTGAGGTTGGATCATTGAAAAAATTTTCTAATATTTTTGGACATTTCTCCATTGACAAAAAATAGGATTTCAAAGGAGCAAACATTTGAAGGACCCTTTCCACTGCTGGCAATAGAGCCAACCATCGTGTCTTGCTATAGCCTAAAAACTTCTTATACTCAACTCCTGTGTCATCACAGAATTCTTTAAGAGATTGCACTCTTACAGTGTATATATAAAAATGAGAATATATCTTGATAATTATATTCTCAACGTCAATAGGCAACAGGTCTGCTGCAGTTTGAATTGCATTATGTACTATGTGCGCTGCACATCCGATTCCAATAACTTTTTGTTCTAATTTGTCACACATCTTATTATACACATTTTTAATACCTTTCCTCTGAACTCCCCCAAAATTTGTATTGGTATTATCAGCACATAGAGCAACAATTTTATTTGTTAATTGATTTTTATTTAATATGTCCAACAAAAAATTTGCAATAATATCGGAGGTCTCACAAGGAAGTTCAACGAAATCAATGACTTTAATTTTGATACCAGTTTTTTCGTCAAAGTATCTTACAAGCACTGGAAATAATTTTAGGTCTTTGTGATTAGACGCATCTGTGAAAATAGATAGGCACTCTAAGGAATCTAAATCAGAAGTAATTTCAGCTGAGGCAAAAGGAGCAATTACTTTCTTTATTATTGCCTCAGTTTCAGTTCTTTTACATGTAAATTTATTTTCATACAACTTTTTAATGATGTCTGTTTTGCAGTCCATTGATCTGAAACTATGATTATGTACAACGGTGTGAAAAGAAAATAATGCTTCAGAGGCAGCTAATTGTTTTTCCTTCGTTCCAAATTCGGCGTTTTTAAAATAATTAGGCATTTGTTTAGATGATGCAGCAGCTATTATCATTTTCTTGTGTTTCTCAGATACAATGTGCCTTTTAATATCATATTTTCCTCCATTAATTATTGAAAACTGGCTGTTACATTTTCCACAAAACACATCAGAAGCAAGTTTAGTTTTCTTTAAAAAAGGAAATTCCTTTGCTAATTCTGGTGTAAATTGGCATTTTCTTTTCGGTGGCATTTTAAAGACTAAAATTATTTATATGTATCATTCAATGAAGGACTTAAATTTAATAACTAATCTTACCTTAAATTAGGTATTTTCCCTGGCAATGTAAACTATTATACAACAGTAAAATGTTTAAAATCACAGAACACGAATTTCAACCTTAAGTCAGCACTCTATAAGGTTAGAAACGTGATGCAGACGCGACTAAAACCGAAGTATTTTTACTTTAAACAGTTTCACATACTGTGGTCTATTACACAGTTGCCAGATGTATTAGGTTTATAAAAGCCGCGTTTACTCCGCAGTTGCCAAACGTGTTAATTTTACGGAAACTACGTATTTTTGTTATATTGGTAAAACAACGAGAATATGGGACATTTTGGGGGACACTCACATTGGGGGACAGCTCTATCAAAAGGGGGACTGTCCCCCCTATTGGGGGACGAATGGTCACTTTAGTCATCATAAACACATCAACGGGAAAATTGTCACTTTGGCCTCGTAAAAACCTACTGTCCGTCATTTTTACCATTTATTAATAAAAATAAATAAATAAATGAATTATTTTTTTTATGCAAATATCAATACACATTTACAAAACACAAAACAATTTACGATTTAACGCCTTGCAAGTAGACGACCATTAGACGGTTTAGACGTTATGCCGAATGACGTCAGACCAATAGCGTGGGGTTTACAGTCACGTGGATATATGTTCCCATAAAATTTTGAATTTCAAAGTCATTTATTTAGGCTACACATTTCTTTAAATTGCAGCGAGTTGGGATTATTGTTTCATCCACCACGAAACCGAATACAACTGAAAAATAATTCAAGGTGATCTAACGAACATTTATATGTTAACAAATACCGTAGTGGATCGTTAGGAAGACTAAATAGATCACCAGCCAAAGATAAAGTACTTTTCATGGTAGCTATAAATCCTATTACGAATGTTTTCCTTGGATGAGAGAGTACTGGTATATTTTCAATTTTCAACGACACGAAATATTCTATTGTGTTTTCAAACACACTAGTAAAGTATGGAAGTGTTTTTTTCCCTGATCGGTGCCTTAAATCCGATTCCAAATGGATTTCTTAAATTGAGAATGTCAAAAATTTTATCTACTGATCTTATAAATTCAACTGTGGCTTCACAATTTTGAAAATTTGTATGACCATTTTCTACGAGGAAATGAATGGCGTCAGCTACAGCACTACTTAATGCTTGTGCCGCAAGTTTAACATTCATTACTTTATGTCGGTACCAAATGTGGCCCGAGAGAGAGAATTTGCTAGTTACAAACCTTCACTCTCTTGAACGTTTTTTAAATTTTGCAACAGTTTCCAATTTAGGTTTCCTTTGCTCAAAACTACTTCTTTATCAGCAATAGTATTCCTGGCTAACTTTAACATGTGGCAAGCATCCAGCACACAGTGAACTTTACTGGTATTACCTAGACTGGTATCTCATGACATTCCCCAGGGATCCGTGCTGAGCCCTCTACTGTTTAATATCTATCTATACACAGGATTTTAGTCCCAGTATTATATACAACGTAGAGCAGTACGCAGATGATTTCGTCGTTTACTGTGAAGAGAACATAAAATGTTTGTATACAAAAGTTAAGTGATGCAATGAAGATGATTTCATCCTGGTGTGATCAAAACTGCCTATATATCTCCTTTGAAAAAACATGCTCGACTATCTTTACCAGACATCATCTCCCTAACTAAGAATCCTTACATCTGGGAAATCGTGGTATGCGTTTCCAAAAAGAAGTAAGATATCTCGGCATGATTTTAGACCAGAAATTATCATGGAAAAACCATATTAACTATATTATCGGAAAATGTGAAAAGGGCACAAATGCTCTTCGTTTCTGCACTAAAGTCTCCTGGGGGTGCTGATATCAATGTCTCTCTATTATGTACAGATCGTTGATTAGATCGGTGATAGATTATGATTCCATTTTTTACCGCTCAGCCTGTAAAACTTTATTATTCCGATTAGATATCGTCAAAAATAAAGCCATTAGAATATGTCTCGGAGCTATGAATTCTTCACCTCTTGAAGCTATGGAAGTTGAGGCGAGAGAACCCCCTCTTAATCTTAGAAGAGAATATCTAAATTTGTTTTAAAAGTCCGGTGTTTTAAAAGTGTGACTAACATAATGTGACGAAGTGAATTTTTGCAGACAAAAATTTTATTTAATTTAATCATAAACTTCGCCACTTTTCCCATCTTACGGCCGAAAGATTAGAATTTGTTCTGTTTAGCCCGCGACATGTAGTTTTCTGTAGTAAAATAATGTAAGGTTCCACAGCGATGAGAAGTTTTCTAAAATAACATTTTAATTAATTCCGATAAATTATTCCCGATGACGTTAATCGCAGTTAAATTATTCCCCACTTGGTATTCAACACCAAGTTGGAGGGGATTTTACTTTCTGGGGGAACCAGCTAGTCAAACAGACACCGAAACGAGAGTTGATTTCTGCGAGCCTAAAGGATTACCACGTGAGGATCTAATATACCGACCGACCGCTCACCTGGAGATCACCACGTGTGTAATTCGATAGTCTTTGCCATCGCCGCAAAATATAATAGCAATGTAAGTTTTAAAACATTTCTTGATATTTCCGTAAATTTCAAAATTAAATTTCATCTTAACAGTTGAGTGAATTAACACGTGGGGGTTCTAAAATACCGCAACGACCGACCGACCGCCGTAGAGCACCCCGTGAGAGTTTACTTAACTGTGCCCCGTATATCAGCAGTGTAAATTCATAATTTATTTTATTTGATACACTTCATAAATAATATTTTCATGATAAACTAGCAAATCTCTGTTAAATATTCATGGTCCGATTTGCCTATATTAGAGAAGTGTACAATTATAAATTATCTGATCCGAGATAAGAAACTGTTTCTTGTCCGGCGTTTTTATCCGTTATTACCAGATAAGAAATAAAATATTGAAACGCGTGGTTTAGCAATAACACTATAAAACGATTTCAAATTTGATGTATCAGAGTGTAAATATACTTTTCCGAAATACCGATGCACATCATAGACCTAACAAATTTCTCCTTGTTAATGTTTGTCCAATCGGGACTCTGTTAGATTCTCAAGATTTAATCCAGATAGCTATGTCCCAAATAATTTCCAAGGGAAAATGGACATAGAAGATATTTCGAGAGAATTATTATTTTGTCTCAAGCTGTTTAGGCAAAATAATATCCGCCAAGTTGGTTGGGATGATAGAAACCCGCCGTCCATAAATTTCTGTTTTTATTAAACCGAATTTTGCCGTGTAAAACCGTTCCAAAGCCTATTGTTTTAACTTAACCGTTGTTTCATAATTTATTGGGTTAAAATAATATCCGACAACATCCGACATGTTGCCGGATTGGTAGAACTCCGTTTTCCGGCTCTGTTATAGTTTCATTTTGTTTTAAATGATTTTCAGTAATTTGTTATAGTCCGAGAGTTCAGGGGAAAATCTAGGAGATACTCTGAATGAATAAATTATATTTATATTTTGATACATACACCTTTTCACTGTACATCTGGCAAGAAACACGTGGCGAGTCTTAATTCGGATCCGAATACAATTAGAGATACTCAACTATGCGGTTTGAGGCGCTTGGCGAATCTATCCGAACCGAACCGACACCGTGGAGATTAATTCTGGCTGTCCGTCCAGGCAGAATGATCTTTACCAAGGGAGCTGATACCGAATCCGATTACCACTTTATTCGGTATCAGTTTTCCACAATTTCACCAAGTTCTTTACACCACATGCTGCCGACTCATATCTAACATGTATGCAGATATGATAAATTCTGTCCGACAAATAGTTGCTTGCTTTTGCTAAAAATTTAATTGCTTTCTGCTTTACTGCTAACTTGTTCTGTCTTAACATCCACTGCTTGCTTGCTTGCTGTTATAACCGACCGTACCGCTTACTACCATTTTACCGCTTTACCGCCAAGCCTACTATCATTTTGCACATTATTTGCTTGGTTTGTTTTTGTTGATAACCGAATTAATAAGAAAATATTAAAATCAGTAGTTTAATATCTTCTCACCGCCTGGTTTCTTGTCTTCGTAGCTTCATTTGCTTTTCATAGTTTCACTTGCTTTCATAGTTTCAATTGTAAATAAACCGAAATGAAATACCTTAAGTTTTACTTGTAAAATTTTCATAACATGGCATATCTTAAGTTTGATATTATTTTTTATGAACTCTATAAGAGTATTTTGGTACCTGACCGTTTATTTACTTTCATAATTATTGTTTGTTGTTGAATATTTAATATATTTTAATAAATGTTGTTATTTTCTAAAATGTGCGTTTTACTGTTGTGTGTGAATGAAAATCTAATCTGCCGTCCAGACCCCTGGACATACCGTGTCTCCACTGTAGCTATCCCAGCCCTACTGCAACAGGCTGCGTTGAGGAGGCTAATGTGGGACCTTTGCCCCACTAAAAATTGCAAAGGTGGCGCTCGAGATAACCGAATTTAACCGAAATACAGCTCAGCGCTAAAGTGACGCTTCCGCTTGTCTATGCGCTAGGCAACCGGGAGAAAGCACGTCACAATAAGCAATATTATATCAGATCTTTGTAAACAAGACCTCCTAATCTCTTCTGGCGAAAGACAGCGAGCCCTCCGCTCGCTGTGGCCTTTTCTGATACATCTACCTTCGACGATTTAATATACAACCGATGCTCCACAGAACTCTTCAACTGCAATTTTTATGTCAGTCAATATTATCCTAAAATAGATTTCCCCCATTACACAACTTTACCTACCCTGAATAAAAACCATTTTTAATATATACTTGATGTTTATAAAGAAAACCTCTCAGTCTTCACTGATGGCTCTAAAAGCGATATAGGCACAGGATGTGCCTTTTATATCCCTGAACCTGACATAGAACACACATTTAAGCTACTTACACAGGCCTCCATTTTTACAGCCGATCCATATCTATTCAGGATTTTTTGAACTTCGCAGATTCGCTATTTTTGAAAACACGAAACAGCTATTTAAATCAACAAGCACAAATGAGAAGTGAATACTGAAACATCTCTATCTCTCTTGTCGGTTGGCTGGCTTCAACGCCTACCCATGCATTATCCGAACGGTGCCCGTTCCAGTTAGTATAGAGTTCACTGGCTTTACTTAGCGGATTGCACTTCTACTTAACATTTTAATATCTCTACTTGAATAATCAAAGTAAAACAACTATTTGCGCTTTGTAAGTACAGTATGTAAATAAAATCTCAATATTTTCTATATCCTTTTTTACGAAAATAACTGGTAATTTGCGATGCAGTTTCCATGCCCAAAAATGCTTCATTACAGTGGCCACAAATTCTTCAATATACCTAAGTATATAGATAACAGTATGATCCGACTACTCACTCAAATTTATACTGAAAATGTAATCCATTAAAGTTTTATTAAATTTCGTTGTGTATTCTATTGTAACGAGGTGAATTTTCCATTGCCAAAAATGAAATTTAAATTACTAATATACTTCGTTATTTGCTCTGCATACATTCGAAGATATGTATTGTAAATTATTATTATAGATTTCTCCTAATTTAGCTAGCTAAACCGCGAAACAGATTTCTACTTTAAATAGGTAATTTGACAAACCTGGCAGTGAGAGGGCTGTCCGTAATATTAACCATAATTACAAAAATTAACATTGAGGGCGTTGGTAAGTGAGCTGCGTAAATTAGTTTCATTACAGCAGATTGCAATATCACTTCTGTCCGATCCATTCATAATAAGATGACGACATAGCGTGGATTACCCTAATTATGACACACATAAGTAAATATTATTTTATCTCGCCTTGAAGCAACAATGTCATTTCATGTACGTAATATTCAGGACTGACTCCCGTTTTCCATCGGTGCGACCGGTTTCGAGGTTACTCTTGCAGATGCTTCGATATTGCTCTGCAATATTGACCATAACTACAAGACAAACCGAATGATGGACACCATCCAGATTGCGCGCTAATAAGTACAAATTCTATTGTTGCGGCACAATCTGAAAATTCTTTTAATTTGGGTGAAAATGTTTCCTTAAAGTATTATGGTGATCCACTCATTAGGCTTTAGTTTTTGAAGTCTTGTTATTTCTATATTAAGATCTAAATTATAGGATAGTAGAGCTATTTCGCATGGTGGTTTTTCGTGAACTAGAACAGGATTAACTACATAAATATTCATTAGTATCTATGAATATACAGTTCTCATTAATAAACACATAATTATTAATACTGAGAGCTATAAATTTACTTTTAGGCAGTAGTAATTGGTATAGTTGATTTATTTTTATAAGTAAAGTATATAGTTAAAAAAACTGAAAAATTGCTTATACATATATTGCGAGGCCCTTAAAATATCCTTTAATATTAACGATCTTTTCATATTTAAGAATGTGGTTGATATCTGGCTCAAAGGGCAATTTCACATTCGCTAAGTATTTTCTAGAAGTTTCTTTTATTTCAGTTAAAAGATCCAAGTAATGAATTAAGTGTTTAATTTGGAAAAAGTTGAGGCGATTTGAATTCAGTTTGATCGACATGTTTTGTAATTGGAACTGGCTACAGTTAAAGTTTGTTCCAAATCTGTATATTTTACCAAAATAAAGTTTTGCTCCACAGCGAATGTAATATACATTTTTTTGTTGAAAAACAAACCATTTTGGAGTGTTCTATTGTTTGGTTTGTCATCACAGCTCACTTCATTCTTTAAAATTGGGCCTTACTCATCATTAGCATTCCTAATTTCAATAATAGGTTCATAATTTATGATTTCCTTTTTTCTGCTTTTCTTTTGGAACAATGGCATTTCCTATAGTTATTTTGTTAGGTTCCTTTGATATAGAAATCCTTTAGTTTTGGCAACTATTTTCTCTTCACGATTATCAATTTCCCTCTTAATTTTCTGGTTTGTGGAACTAAATCGGCTTTTTATTATATTGGTTTTAGTTCACAAATATTTTTATACATTACGTTTATATAGTTGCTTTATTTTCATAGATAAAAACTGAAGAGTTTATTCAATTAGCGGAATTTCTAATACAAAAGTTATTGCGAAGCCCTTAGAATATCCTTTAATGTTAAGAATCTTATCATATTAAAAAAATGTGGTTGATATCTAGCATAAAAGACCATTTCACATTCCCTAAGTATTTGCTAGTAGTTTATTTTATTTCAGTTAAGAGATCCTGAATTATGCAAAGTGTTTAATTTTGTAAACGTTGAGGTGATTTAAAATCCTTCCAAGAATATCGTAGATATTTTGGAATGGGGACGTTATTTGTGTCAATAATAAAAGAGTAAAAAAATGTTGATAGCTATCAGTTTGGTAATTTAATATATTGGCTGAAGATGCTTCAATATATTGAATTCATGACTCTAAGTTGATCTTGTTATGTGACAGATTTTGAGCCATTCCGAATAAAATGAGAAATGGTTCAAAATCTGCCACATAACCGTCAGTTTCGTAACATGATTTGCCATTATATCTTAATATGTCCCTGATACATGTTTGTACGTAATATACAAATCGGCATGTTTTGTAATTGGAACTGACCAAAGCTATAGTTTGTTTCAAATCTGTATATTTTACCAAAATAAAGTTTTGCTCCATAGCGAATGAAATATAAAAATGTTTGTTGGAAAACAAACCATTTTGGAGTACTGTGTGTTTGGTTTGTCGTCACAGCTCACGCCATTCTTTAAAATTGGGCCTTTACTCATCATTTGCGTTCGTAATTGCAATACAAGGTTCATAATATATGATTTCCTTTTTTTCTGCTTTTCTTCTGCAACAATGACATTTCCGATAGTTATCCTTTAATGTTAACGATATTTTGATATGTGGTTGATATCTAACACAAAAGGCAATTTCACATTCGCTAAGTATTTGCTAGTAGTTTCTTTTATTTCAGTTAAAA
This sequence comes from Stenurella melanura, assembly GCA_963583905.1. Classification (NCBI taxonomy): domain Eukaryota; kingdom Metazoa; phylum Arthropoda; class Insecta; order Coleoptera; family Cerambycidae; genus Stenurella; species Stenurella melanura. Next base: position 92,279,396 of record OY757315.1, read on the forward strand.
GATCTAGGAAATGAATTATGCAAAGTGTTTAATTTGGTAAAAGTTGATGTGATTTAGATTCCTTCCGGTATATCGTACAGATTTTGGAATGGGAACGTTATTTTTGTCAATAATGAATAAGTAAAAAAATATTGATATCTATCAGTTTGGTGATTTAATATATTAGCTAGAGCTGCTTTACGAATAAAATAGGAAATGGCTCAAAATCTGTCACATAGCCGATGTCAGTTTTGTAACTTGATTTGCTATTAATATATTCCGGAAACATATTTGTATGTAATATATAGATTGGCATGGTTCTTCTGCTTCGTATAACTGAATTATTAAACGAACTTACCTTAAATCATTAGTGCCGGAATAATTTTTTTTTTTTAATATTGGTGTTCTAAAAGATATGTGACCATTAATTATTATGAGAACTTTTTTTTATAAAATTTGCAGATAATGAGATTTTTGCTATGCCCATATAACCACGCTAGGCGCTTGCACTACCTATTAACTTCAATATCTCAACATTTAACTTAAAGGGGACAAAGTGTGTTTACAGAAAACGCTAAGTAAATTATGTATTTTTTTTATTAGCAATAAAATAATTTACGACACAAAAGTCAAAACAACTAAGACGAAAAGTCTTACAGTATAAATGCATGCACTTTAATTTGTTTTAAATAGATGTGTCTGAATTATGGCAACACCTACTGATTTAAAAGAATGTTAATAAAAGAAATAGCGAGAGTGGGACGGAATACAGCAGTTACACAACCCCAAATTTCATTTCCTGCAAATTGTTCTAGGAGTTGAATTGCATATTTTGCGGGCACACCTCTTTCTCTACTGATTTGACGAAATGATCAGTTCGATCAAATCTGATTACATCTGATATGCGGCTATCTGATATTGTTCCAGGTGAAGCTGACTCCTTTAGACTGAACTTATATTTTTTTAAACAAACGTTAGCTACTTCTCTTTTCAATTTGAGTTGTGCTATCTTTGGCCTACAGATCTTATTGTACAAAACCCAGTTGTTTTGAAGAGCTACATCAAACATCCACGTCAGTATAAGCCAGTACCATTTTTTACCACGTATTCCAGTGCGGTAGCAGCTTAAATTTTGATCCATCTGATCTGTACCCCCTATATGCGTGTTGCATTCGGTAATTAGTTTGGGTCTCGGAATCATTATGTTTCTTTTCTGTTGCTGTGAAAATCTTTTCACTTGACTATTTTTTTGCGTGCCACATGAGGAAAAAACCATTGTCAGCACCGCATTGTCCATCCATCGCACATACAGTTGACCATCAATTTTTCCATAACTGTCTCAAAATATCCTCGATTTTTTTTAAATAACTTTTTTGAAGTCAAGGAACATTCTTTGCGCATTCCATTTTCTCGAATGGTGCCAATAGGGCATGTGCATGGTTAAGTGACATTTTCAGCTTGGAGCATAAACAAACTAGTCAACATAACCTAAACGCGTGTAATTTCCGAATACTTCGTTGTTGCATCTACATGTTAGTGCTTTTTTTCGAAAATGAGTGATTATTATGAGTCTATGGACAAGTAAAGTGCTTTCAGGTATCGACAGAAGATAAGTATTGTAGTTCAGAAGTTAATAAATTTCCAAAGATCATGTATCCAGACATCTTCAATTATTTGCTATACACAAAGAGTGCATACACAGAAGATTTGAAGGCCTACAAAGGTTTGGAGGCATATAAGCACGCAATCTCTGGCTGGGTGCGAACGGTGCTTTCCATGAGGTGTGCAGAAAAAGTTTTAATTCTGGGGACGGTATGTATTATTGGTGTAAAAAGAAACAATATAACTTGCTTTTAATTACAGAACTAAAAAATTTCTGTTCATATTTGTATATAGCGTTAAATTTTACATTTTTATTATAGTAAATCAGCCGTAAGTTACTCCGCATTTAAATGATTAAACGTCGGCAAACCAGTGTAATACAATGTGTTGCTATTACTGCCTTTAAAATAGTCAATATCCATCTGAAACTTGGACAGTTTTTCTCGCAATTTATAAATTTGCTCATTGCTATTGTGAAGAGCTAGCTGCATATCCTTCACAGTTAGGTTCCTGTCCAAGAACTTCCTCGTGCTCCATCTCAGTTTCTGGATAGGGTTCTGGTAATTTGTCATCTTCCTAAAAATAATTGGAAGATCCTACGTATAAGTAAGCACAACACAAATAATTATGATTATTTCAAATGCCAAGTATACTTGCAATACAAATCTACTCACGTTGTTTAAATATCTACTTTTCTCAGTTCTTTTAAAATGTTTTGAATAACGTTCAGAGCGTTTCTTGGCTGTGGCAGTCGTACTTTTTTGCCTGTACCCCATATTTAAAGCAGGAACCCAGTCCAGATTGGTTTCATCTTTTATATATGCAGATTTTCCTGTTACAAATTTAGTTTCATAAGATGATGATGATTTATTATACATAACTCGCATGATATAAAATGTTTTGAATATATTCTACCGTATTTTAATTTCGATTCTGTCAGATCATCTCTTCTCAATGCCACGATCCACAGCTGCCTTCTTCGAACATTTAACTCCTGCCTTTTGCCTTTATTGTCGTCTCTGCAGGTATTTTATAGAAATGAATTCCAACATCCCTCAGGTATACACTGACACAGTCCACCACCATACAAAAGGACATTTTCCTTTATTTAATATAATAATTCTCGCAGAATAATATGCTAATATAATTAAATGCCGATCTTTTTCATACGCTTTACTTGTTTTAAATGTAAATAGAACACGGTACACTCCAAGCTGAAAGACCTTGCGAGGCGTGACGTCACGCGCACATGCTCTGTAGTCGAATACCCACAAAATGTCAAAACGAAAATATTGCTGGTCCGGTGAATAAATTATCCCTATGAAATGTGTATTTTAATTTTTTTTTTTCATTTGGTAGTTCATCTAGTAATATTAGTAGAGGGCTGGCGGCCTTACCAAAAATTTTTTCATAGTTTGAATTAGGACCTTTACCCTGATAGAACTCAAAGTTAACTAAATAGCCATCTTTGGAATTAAGGCACTACATCTTGTACCCAAATCTAGTGGGTTTACCCCGAATAAATTGTTTACACCCATGTCATAGTACTATGCTCTTTCACATGCCAGGTGTATCCTCGGGTACAACATTTTCAATACAACGTTTTTTTAACATTTCCATACACGAGCGTACTTTCCAGGCCTCGTCATTTACATCAATTTTAGTGTTGTCAGCACAATGAAGAAAACGATTTATTTGGAGAAACCTGTCTCTTCGCATAGCCTGAGATACAGCGATATTTTTCATATCATTAAAATCCCAATAGTGCCTTTTAGATGGTAGGTTGTTATATCCACTAACAAATAAAATAGCAATAAAACAGCTGATTTCGTCCGCTGTTATCTTGAGATCTGGACAGTTCAGAAATAGGGCATAGCGTCAGCTTGCTTCTATCAAGTGTTCAATAAATGCTTCATCAATGAACTGTTGAAAAATATCAGTAATAGACATATTTTTGTATTTAGAATAATCAGAAATGGCCTTTCAAGATCAAAATCTGCCCCCTTTTCCCACAGTGGATTAGTTCTGGATTTTGCAGCTTCTTTCTCATCTATCCACTGTTTAGTTTCTTCTTAAAGTGACATATGGGTGCCATCTGCAGGGGTTGAACAATATTTTCTTCATAATCGATACCCAGTCTTCCATTATTAGGTAGCTTTATCTCTGCATTGGCAAGTAACTGACGAGTCGAAAGATTGTCAATTAGCCTGTAAAAACATAAAAATATGTTATTTACTTGCATATTCTAAAGCGTTAGAATATGAATAAAATCTGTGGCGAAAATATAACGTACCCGCCCTCATCTTCGTTCCCTGAATCCTTGTCGGTATCTACATTGCAGCTGGTGGCTCTATAAATACATCTTCGATATCATCGCTATAAATCATATCCAATGCTTCCGCGAGGCAGAATCCTCTTCTAAAAGAGAAATATTTATAATATCAATTTTGCGGAGTGGAAACGCCTAGCGTGGTGATTTGGCCACACTTGAAATATAGCACTTTTGGCGTACACAGTATTAAATTATACTTTCAAAAATACACACTAATGTGTTATTTGATACATGCATAAGGTTGGTATTGTAAAAAACTGGATAAATCTTATATAAAATTAGTGTAATGTTACTTACTCAAAGCGAATGTCCATTATTTCGGCCGTTCAAAAAATCGGTGAAACTCTAACACTTATAACAACGTTAACACAAAACAACTGACTAAATCTACTTATCGGCACTTGTTTTGCACTGTTATAGTTACAATATGTCCAGGACTCCGCCCCCTCTCATTTGATTGGCGTAGAAGATCGGCTATTTGCCGTTAATGGGTAAAGTGAAGTTCTGTTTTAATTATATGAAGCGCCTCTCTCGTAGATCATATGTGTAGTTTCTCTATGCTAGATGTCGTCACTATTCCAAAGCAAAACTAAGCTCCCACTTCGATCATCTCACTCTAGTACAGCTCATTCTTTTTAAAAGTATTACACTCAATTGTTGCATTTTTTAATGGGTATTAGATAATAAGATGAGGTATGGAGGGAATGATTTTTTCGAGAGGCGCTTCATATAATTAAAGGACGATTGAGTTTTGTTTGGTCCAGAAGTTTTAATTCTAGCTGGAATCTTAATTTCAATTCCCTCAGGGGTTGTGACAATATATCGGTAACCAACTTTTGTTATAATTTCTAAGCTTAATGATTCATTTGAGCCTAACGTTGTTAGGTATTCTAATACTATCGAGGAATTACAGGTAGTGTTGTACTTTGGTTTTGGGGGCCTTAAATTAGACAGACCTTAAAAAAATTTCTTAATTATAATATTCTGATCGATTTCTGAGCCAATAATATACCCTATAGCAGACCTAAATGTATTTAATGAACCATAGGATGCTTCTTTTTCAACTGTTCTAAAAGAAAGGTAAGTACGGTGTTAACATTTTTATCAAAAAGAGATCTATGATGATTTGTTTTACAAAAGGTCCACCATAGCTTAAGTTCTGTTTAATCCAGATTAAACATAATTTTTTTTCTTAGAATAGGACACAAAAAATAATTAAATCATCGTATTTAATCTAATTACATATTGTTATTTAATGCCAACATTGACCTGAATGTTTATAAAAATATACATCAGCGAACTTGACCATATAATCGCAACGTATTCTTTAACGATGTATTACTTACATGACCTTCTCAACATTGGACTTGCAACTTACGATTATTTATTTACATTAAGTGAACCTAGATTTGTAGTATATATAGGAAATTATTTCGATTAATAAACCAGTCTCAACAATATGTTGTTTCTCATTGATGTTCCCCTGTCCAAGCCATAATTATAAGGGTGTGAGGCTGCATCCTAGGGAACATTCAAACAAAGAAATAATAATTCGGCAGTTTTTCCCACAAAATTGCTAAATATTCATTTCACTCCACTACGGTCGCACGGCACATTAAATCCTCAAGAATTACATTGTCGTTTTCGTCGGTACATTGGTCCTTCGAGTAAAAGAAGTCCCGTCCAGAGGCACTACGTTTCGGCCAGCCAGTAAAAACTAACTGGTCCCGAACGTACATTCATCCAAATCCTGCAGTTCGAGAGCCCGTCGAGCGAGTCTCGTCCAGAGGCCCTTCGAACACCTAACAAAAAAAAAGGGAGGTGTGAGAAGGTTCCACTACCATCCACGAGTGAATCAAAATGTCGTCCGTGGAAGGAGTCAATAGCCTCGCCCTCCAACAGGAGAATCTGGGCAAGCAAATCGAACAGATTTTGGCAAATTCAAAGAAAGATTCCCAGTCGATATACTGTTTTATTGAAGAATCTCTCAAATCTGAGATATGTCAATTGATGAATCTGGTATTTTCTTCAGTTTTAACGATTGTTTGATAAGTGTCCTGATACCAGGGTAAGTTTCCGCCACAAGGGATGAGAGCTCCTGTCAGCAGAAAAAAGAAGAAACTTGTTAGGATAAGAATAAATCGGTTTCTCAACTAGAAGCGAAGTAAAAAGTTGATACCAGGGTTGTGTTGGCCATTTTGGTACAACGACTATTCCTTCAACCTTATCCGTTATTATTTTTTGTAAAACCAGGAGAATTATTGAAAAGGGTGGAAATGAATAGAAAAATTGACCACGCTGGTTTAAAGTAAACGCGTCGGGATCTCTAAACCAAGACACAAATTTTGTACGCTTTTTATTATTTCGACTTGCAAATAAATCAATAGTTGGGGAACCAAACTAACAAGTTATTTGACGAAAAGCGTAATTATTTCACTGCCACTCGGTTTCCGACGACAATACTCTAGATCCAGCATCCGCTTCACAGTTCTGTTATGATTTTATACACGAGACAAATATAAATATATTGCGAGATTCACACTATTGCCATATGTCTCTTCTCAAGTCAGCTACACTATTATACTGCACCCCCTCATTCTATTTATATATGAAATCGCCGTGGTGTTATCAGTTCTACATAAAATATTACAGTTTGAAATATCCTTGGCAAAACATCAAAAGAAAGCTGCGAGCAATTCTAAGTAATTAATATGATTACGTTTTTCCTTAATAGTCCACATTCCTCGCGCCTCTTCTCCATTACATATTGCCCCCCAACCCGTTAAAATGGAATCTGTGAAATGTATCAGTATTTTCTGCTTATGGTGCGTAACAGAATAGATTTCCGAAACGTCGGCGAAATATTTAATTTCAAGTTTTTATACTTATTTGTGTTGTTTATTTAAAAAAGGCAACCTTTAACTGATCCTTTGACGTAAAGGTCACATGCGTAGAGGTTATTTACCAGTAATATACTGGTTAATTGTGATATTTTGTAGATTCCCCGGGCACCGCTTAAAAAGAAAACATACATGTGGCAGGAAGTCCCAAAGAATTGAAGAAGGAAAAAAATTACTTAAGCCTATCCGGATATGAACTTACATTTAATGACGATATTTCCTCAACTCGTGACTTGATGTCGACCTTCCGGCTGCCTCCGGCGTTGTTATGTTTTGACGCCGTTGATGTTAATGGTACGATGATTGGTACTGGAACTTCTGCCTGCCTTGATAGTTCACCTGTCGAGGCAGATCCTTTGAGTTTAAATGCTTTTTTGAAACATAATCGTGGCTCTTGTTTAGAGTTCTTGAGACTTTAAACCTCAAACTAGATTTTTTCATTAATTCTGCCTCCTTCAATCTGTCATTCAAATCAGCTCCAAATAGCATTTCATCAGTTGAACTTTTTTCCACAGTTTCTTTTATATTTTTGTCCAGCCCCATCTCTAAATCTAAACAAACTAGGCTGCGCCTACTTTGCGATTGAGAATGGTGTACATCTGCCAAAATTCTAGCAGCATATAAGGACGAACAGTCTCATTCTCGCTTTCCTGATTTATAAGCTTTCATAAGCGTTTTCCAAGAGCCGACAGTACCACGCCTATTTGACTTTGCACTGTTGCCAACCGTGCATGTCGGGATTTCGCTGCGTCACCAACCGCTAGCTCTACTTCCTTGTTCAATTTAGGGGCTTGTGTAACCAGACAATTTTTGGCCGGTGGGTATTTTTTATTCAGGTCTTCGAGCGTCTCCGTTTTCAAACCACTTGCTGGAATGTTTTTCCAGACCAAAGCTATATCTTCTTGAATATCCTCTCCCGTTTCGACTGCATTAGATGTAACCTCCCCCAATAAACATCGAACTGCTTCCTCCAAGGGAGACTGAGGCTGGTCTATTCCTTCTATAACAGACTTGTTTACCCGGAAGGTTCTCCTCATCGTGCAATTCTGTTAAAAAAGAAAAAAAATACAAATAGATAAATATTTAAATAAAGTTAGATATACACAACTAGATTTTAGAATTAATACATTATAAGACTTGTCCTATTTTTTTTTGCTCACGACAGTACATTGCAGTGTGTTGGTTTATTTAGGTACATGTTTCCTTCTATACTTTGTTACTACCACTGAATAACTTTCCATCAATGTGCACTACACTGTGCTGGTTTACTTAGATACATGTCTTCTCCCATATTCTGTTATTACCACTGAATAACTTTCCGTTAAAACGTACGTCAGAACGGAATAAACATAACATATAACTTGTTACGTTGGAATTATAGAACCACACAGTTCATACCAACATATCATATACATGATATTTTTTGTAGACATACGTCTATTTTTAAAAAGAAATAATCTGTTTTGCACATAGTTCATTGATTCGTCATCGATCGTATGAAGTAATATTGCACATAATACACATACGTGCTCTGTACACATGCATAAATTATGCCTTGTGTACCTATTCTAAAAAAACAATTTAAGTGTTAATTAGTCTGTACCTGAGATAGACGATTCCGAACCCTCTGTTATGACCCCGAAAACGAGGTATCGTGGTGGAGTTTCTTCCGTGGTTTTTTATGCCTACGCTGTTCTAATTTTCGGTCATCTAATTGTTTTAAAACGTTTGTTAACCTCCCAGGTATTTCACCATCCTCCAATGAGCTGCTTAGTTTCTTTCTTCCTCTCTTATTTCCAGCCATCACTTAACTCTTTTTTCTAAGCACCTATAAAACACTAGATAGAAACTTATAAGCAATATATTATAGCCGATAAACGAGAGTTTACAAAACACGTGGCTACTTATCTACGCCAAGAAAAAGAATGAACTGTACGAGGGTGAGATGATGGAAGTGGAAGTTTGGATTTGCTTTGAAATAGACCGAATGCATGTAGGTGGCGTCAAAGTCGCGTTTGAATACTGCAACATAACCTCATTTTCTCTGCATTTTTGTTTACTACTTCTTTAAAAATGCCAAGCAATTGTTGTGTGCCTCAATGCACTTCGTATTATAGAAAAAATAAGGATTTAAAGTTTCACAAGTTTCCAGTATGCAACAGTTTGAGAAGAAAGTGGATAGTTGCTATCAAATCATAAAAAAGTCCATCTAAATTTGCCATATTGTGTTCAAAACATTTCACAGAATCTGATAATAACATAACCAGCATGGGTAAGTTTTATTTTATATAAAAATTGCATGTTTGTATAAAAATTAATGAGAAATTTTGATTTTAGGAGCATGGATAATTTTAAAAGGTGATGCACTTCCCTCACAAAATCTCCCAGTCCGGATATTTGATAAAAAGGATGGTCAAGTATCTCAAAGAACACATCGTTTCATAAACAAGCAAAAGCAAAGAAAAATCAGAAGTAAATCTAAAGTACTGTGTTGTGCATAGAAATTCCTTAAACAATACTAATCTAAATTCTGTCGACTTAGTTTCGAACGAAAACGAAGTACAATGCCATGAAGGTAAGTGTTGCAAAACTGTGGATGGATAGAATAGGTTTAATAGTGTTTTGGGTTTATTTTCAGATGCCACTCAATTAGCAGTATCAGCTGGATCGCAACTTACTTCTTTTGTTGCTATTCAAACGACAGTATCACTTACACGGCCACAGTTAATTTCTGTGTATTTTCTGTCAGATAAACAAGTTAAACATTTCAGTGGATTTCAAAAAAGTGAGTTCCAGTTTGTGATTTTTTTAAAACAAGTAGGCATTACATTTATTTGTGGAAGATGAAATTTTACTAACTTTGATGAAATATAGACATGACTTTTATTACCAGACATTAGGAATGATGCTTGATGTGGATTACAGGGTTATAAACAGAGTAATTAGTTTTTGGACTAATTATATCTATTCAAAACTAAAGTCTGTGACCTTTTGGTCTTTAAAACATAAAGGATCGGGTTACGAATACGATATAATTATAGACTGTACGGAGATTAATATAGAAAAAAGTAAAGATCCAGTAATTCAACAAGTCAATTTTTCAACATATAAAAATCAGAATACATTTAAAATACTGGTAGGATGCACAAAGTATGGTGCTGTTATGTATGTATCTGACGTTTACGGAGGTGGTACTTCCGATCATACCCTGGTAGAGAAAAGTGGCTTTTTAGATATTTTAGAGAAAGGACCATTTATATTAGCAGACAGAGGATTTGATATATCCGATTTATTTGAATCCAAAGAAGTAATTGAAGATATTAACGGATTAGCAAAAAAAAAATTTTATCCTTGCTCACAAAATGCCAACACATATGTGGCCATTGGCTAATCACATTTTGTTTAATTGTTTTATGTTTACGTACTTCAGAACTTGTATTGTTCACAATAGTTAAGCATTTTAATGGTATCAGTAATGTAGTTTCCTAATAAATCAAACTCATAAAATAGGAAAATGTATTTCTTCTGCAAACACCATTAAATACTATATTTTTAACACGGCATACTTGAATTAAAAATGTAATATTATATTAAAAATGATCACATGATTTACTTTTAACACTAGTGCAAAAAGTAAAATGACACTGTCATAGTGACATTTATATATTTATTAACAAAAAATTACAAGTTATTTAGAAATATATATATTAATTGTACAATTGGAGCAATCAGTAATATTTATTCCTTGCGAGGAAGATACTTCACAAGAAGAAATTGTTGAAGTTGAACTTGAGGCAGTGGAGGAAATACTATTAATATGCTCTATTTCTGAATTGTTAGAAGGGCAATTATTTGGAAGAATGTGACAAGCAATCCTCTTTTTCTTTTCTAACGAATCTTCCAAGTATCCTTCTGCAACACTAGAACTTTTTCATCCTCCATGTCTTTTTATTGTACATAAATTTGCACCAGAGTCTATTAACAAGCTAGCGGATGTCCGATGGAAACAATGTCCGGTGTAAAGTTCACTATTTGGTAATTTCAAAAATCTTGCAATATCTGTAGGCATCTTTCCAAAAATATTTATTCTAACAGGTTGGATCGTACATTTGTTACTAGTGTATTTAATAAATAGTTGGTGGTTGACAAGAGCTGGACGTAATGCTAAGTACTTATGATATAAGTCAATATAGGGCAGAGGCACCACCTATGGTCATTGCCCTACTTATGGCCACTTTCATGTTATTGGCTGAAATAATATAGTTCATTTTTATTATCCAATGAGGTATTATACAGATATTGGTTAGATGGAATGTTGGGAGTGGGGGAAGAACTGTAAGAAGTTTAGAAAACAAGTCACAGTTTTAAAATAATCATTAAAGCAAACGCATGTGCTGACTATTGAAAATATTTAGTGTTTTTCTTAAGGAAGTAATCTGAATTCATCGCGCTTGAATAGCAACTTTTTTGTTAAAAATCTTGCTCAAATTTCACACAAAGGTAAGTAAATTAACTATGCGTCTGCATCTTTCTTGTAAGCTAAAAGTAAACAATTTTTTTATATCTAAAACTGGGTGGCCATTAGTGGAGACGAAAAATTAATATTTCTCCACTTATGACCATAGAGGTGGCCATTAGTCGCATTTTCAAATCCACTTTTGGTCACGTCGTTTTCAATTTTTTTATTCCAATTAGTCTAGGTAGCGGGCACCTAACTATCATATTTTTTATTTCATTTTCAGTTAAAAATGCCGAAAACTACTCGAAAAGGAAGGAAGGAAGAGAAAAAACATAAATTTCAGTATTCTCCAACAAAAGTAAATTTAGCATTGAATGCTATATCCGAGGGAATGGCCATTTCAAGGGCTAGTACTGTATTTAATGTGCCACGAACTACTCTGAGGAACAAAGTTAGTGGGAAATCGCCAAGAAATTCAACCGGACAATGCGGCTTTAATTCGTTCCTTGGGGAGCAAATAGAAAAAACCTTGGTTGATTGGATTCTTGACTGCGCGAAAATGGGGTTTCCTATAAATAAAGATGGACTCTTAGCGTCTGTTAAGAAATTAGTTACCGAGTTAAATATTAAAACCCCGTTTCCAAATAATCAGCCCGGAAAGAAGTGGTATTATGGTTTTTTAAGGCGGCACAAAGAAATTTCACAAAAGAAATCTGAATATATACACAGAGGTAGAGGTGCAGTGACGGAAGAAAAAATTCGTATGTGGTTCGATGAAATTTATAAAACCTTAAAGGAAATGAATGTACTCGATGTTTTAACTGAACCAGGCAGATTGTTTAATATGGATGAAACAGGTTTTCCTTTGGCACCAAAAAGTGGTATTATTCTTGGTCCACGAGGGAAACATGAGCGAAGTTCCTCAGATAAAGAAAATGTGACTACGCTTTTTGCAGTGAACGCTTTAGGAATATTCGCCTAAGCCCTGACATTGTTTAAATACGATAGAATACCTAAAGCTATAATAAAATTAGCTCCTAAAGGCTCTGGCCCCGGAAAGAGTGAAAACGGTTGGATGACCTCCGAGTGCTTTTTTGAGTATTTCTCCAATGTCTTTGTACCTTTTCTTCGTGAAACAGAAATTAAATTTCCTGTTGTTATATTCTTAATGGGTATAAATCCCATTTAACCCTGCATTTAAGTAGGTTCTGTCGTGAAAATCCGAGTATCTTAGTTGCTCTGGTCCCCAACGCCACACACATCCTACAGCCGCTAGATGTTGCAGTTTTTGGCCCTTTAAAAAAGAAGTGGCAAAATTTTTCCAGAAAATTTAAGATTGATAATGGAGGCAGCGAGATAACTAAGGGCCAACTACCTTCAATTCTGTCCGGTATTATCACTGATCCAAAAATGACAGAGAACATTAAGTTCGGGCCACTGGTCTGTATCCTTTTAGTGCCAATAATGTGGACTATTCCAAAATTGTTTTGAGAAAAACGGATCTAGAACAAGCACATGATTTCAATGAAGAAGTCGTTAACCATTTAACATATGTTGAGCTAAAAATTGATCCTATTTTATTAGACCAATTTAAAATGACCAAGCGGAGAAATCACCAATGGGAAGGTAAACCAGAGGCTTTATGTTTATTCACAGTTTGGTTGGAAATATCAAAAGAAGCTGAACTATCAGCTAAAGATGTGGTTAAACCGGTAAACGAAATCAATAATATTGAGAATGAACCCATTACTTTGACTGCATTTAAAGACACTGATACCACCACGACACCACCACCTATTTGGCTGAGAAATACTATTGAAAATGACGCTGCACCCTCTCAAATCCAAGAAAATACCTTAGTTAACGAGTAACCAAGCACTAGTGGCGTTTCAACTGATACCAATCGAGCAGAAAAAGTTGAATCTGTTAAGCGTAATATTCTTATAACTCCGAAATCCCGCATTTCAGCAGTATTGGAAAGTATTCTTCCTTATCCTGGAGAAAGAAAAACAAAGAGACAAACACAAAAGAAACAAAGCACGCCTTGCAGTGTTATAACCTCGGATAAATGGCTTGAAATAGAGGAAGAAAAAGAAACAATAAAGGCACAAAAGGAGCAGGAGAAACTAGAAAGAAAACGAGCTAGGGAACTAAAAAAACTGAAAATAGAAGAAGAAAAAAAGGTTAAAATAAGAACCAGAAAACATAATATTGAAGCCGAGATTGAAGATACAAGTTCTGAAGAAGAATGGCAGGAGTCCGGAAGTAGTGGTGACGATATTGATATTTTAGAGAGTACACATCCGAAATTGAAATCTTAGGAGCTGAAAACCTAACATCAGGAAATTTTATTTTGGCCAAATTTAAGGAAACTGTCAAAAGAATGACAACAACTTATAAATATGTTGCAGTTGTTTTAAAAGTCTTATCTAATGATGAATACCAAATTAAATGCCTGAAAAGTTTGAACATACAGAAGACAAACTTTGATTATATAGAAAACGACGTGTCTATCATCGGTAAGAAAGATATAATAGGTCAGCTTCCCGACCCGATTTTGGGGCAAGATGGAAGAAGGCTAATAACAAAATTCTCAGGTTCCGTTGATGTGTACGAAAAATGTTAGTTAATATAACAAATAATATATTATCTTTGACTTTTATTATATAAGAAGTATTAATATATGTTGTTTTTAACTGAAACCTAGTATCTAAACATACTGGCCATAAGTGGGGAATTTTTGTAACCAAAAGTGGGGAACAAGTGGCCAAAAGTGGGGAAATCTGCAGGTTTTTGTATAAATAATAATTTTTTTAAATTCTAATTTCCAGTTCTTTGTTATGTTTAGTTCACAAGAGAACACTTGAAAGTGTATGAATTTACCCGACAGAATTTTTTTTTCAGCTTCAGTAATTAATTGTAGTGATAAAACTTTAAAATTTTCCTTAAGGTGGCCATAAGTGGTGCCTCTGCCCTAAGTCTCAGTAATAACAGTAAAGGTTCTTGAAACTCTAGTTTTGCTATCTGGACTGTTTACCACTAGTGTATTTCCTAAATCCTCAATTCATTTGACAAAGTTCCTCACGGCGACACGTGCCTAGAGCAGCAACTACTTTAAACATCAAATACTTGTCATCTGACGCCTCTGCAATAAACTTATCAATATTTTGGCGTGTAAAATTTTTTGATTTTTTTGAACGATATCCTTCTCCTGTGCGGTTCAAAAATGCGATGAGTTTATAAAACTTACTTATATCTTGATTGTTCTCGACATTTAACATAGCCTTTATCATTGAAAAACGTGCCCAAAGCGTCGAAGACAGAATTTTGCTCGAAATAGGCCAACATTACATTTTCACTGTACTTGCCTGCAACATTGTTCCGGTCGCACCATTCCACAAAGCGTTTGTACGCTAATTCATATTGTTTTTTGGCTTTTGTGGGCAACAAATCTAAAGTTGCCTTTGTAGCTGCTTCTTCAATTTCTTGAGGAATCGATTCGCTTCATTCTGGACTATAATTGATATCGGAACTCATCATATTGCAATAGTTTTTCACATTTGACAAGCATGTGTCAAACAACGGCCAAACTTGATTGATTTATTTCATAAATCCTACAAACTACTAGAATTATGAGGTAACCATTAACAGCCAGTTTTTCAATGTCGAGTTAACTCTTGTGCTGGAGTTAACTCTGGATTAAGCGCACTGTTGCGTATTTCAAATGCGAGTTAACTTGAAACCTCGAGTTAAATCGAGATTAAGATAACTCTAGTTGAGGTATGAGTTAATTACAAAGTTCGGCTTAAAACTAACCGAAAATTATTTTATGGTGTAAATAAATTGTGATATTTTTCGAATACATCATGAATTATGATTTTAATGTAAATGCTTATAGTAGTGACGAGGAAGCTAGAAGACCCAAGATAATCAGATATAGGCCAAATCACTTGGAAGAATGGGATCGACACGATTTTTTTGCTCGTTTTCGTTTGCATCCGAGAACTGTAGAAAATATATTAGAAGAAATGCAAGATATTATTTCGTATCCCACGAACAGGTATTTGTTATCTTGTGTTGTATAAATATTAACATGCAATGTTTATTTTTTTGTTTTCCAGAAATGATAGCCATTCGTCAGAAAACCAGTTGCTATTGGGATTACGGTATTATGCCACAGGTTCATTTGTCAGTGTGGCCGGGGATTTTTGTGGGGTGCATAAATCCACAGCAAGTAAATGCATACAGCGTGTAAGTCGAGTAATTGCAAGTTTAAGGCCCAATTATATAAAAATGCCTGAAACGGAAGAAGAGATACTGCAATGCAAGCAAAATTTTTTTTAATATCGCACGATTCCCTAGGGTCATTGGAGCTATTGACTGTAGTCATATCAGAATTCAGTCCCCTGGTGGAGACAATGCTGAATTATTTAGAAATAGAAAGCAGTTTTTCTCTTTAAATGTTCAAACCATAGCAGATGCAAATTTAAAAATTCAGGATATTGTTGTCAGGTGGCCAGGATCTTCGCACGATGCTCATATTTTTAGAAATTCTGCGATATACAATGTATTTCAACAAGGTCACTTTAATGATTGTCTGTTGATCGGCGATAGTGGCTATCCTGTGAAACCCTACCTTATGACGCCTCTTGTGCGGACCAGAAATAATGCTGAGAATTTATTTAATGAGTCCCACATCAGAACGAGAAACACAGTGGAGAGGAGCTATGGAGTCTGGAAGAGGAGGTTTCCTGCATTAGCACTAGAGCTCCGCCTCAAAATGGATACCATACAGGCAGTTGTTGTGGCTACAGCAGTTCTCCACAACATTGCATGCGATGAGAGGGAACCAGTTCCCCCCATCAATGAAGAACAGGAGAGAGCAGTGAACCTAGTGAACAATGTCCCTGTTCACCCTGTTGATGTTCTTCCACAAGCGATTACGGCAGCATTAAACAACATGATGAGAAACAATTTGATCCATAATTACTTTACTAGATTATAATTTTAAATATACAGGACAAGATGTACTAAACTCTGCCCACTGGCCCTTTTACTCAAAGATTTTTAGTGCATCACTAAAGTAGTTATAAATTTTGTAGAAGACAAACTTTTGTTGTGCGATAAACAGTTTTAAAGCAATAGTGTTGATAAAAGTTTAACAATTCCTTTATTATGGAAACTATGCCCAAAATTTCAAGTGTTTCATGAGACCTGGTGACAATCAATTATTAATAATACTATTATCTGATTAACATACATTACTTATTTATTATTTTGACAGTTAATTGTCGATTACCCACTAGTCAACTTTTAAACTATTAATGATAAAAAAAAGTTGTATACATGTTATTGCGAATTGTGTCTTCTAGGAAATTCATAATAGTTAAATACTTTTTCTTTTTATTTATTCTAGGTAAATGAATTTTTCTGAAAAAACTGATTAAGTATACCCATTTATGGCAAGATGACGACTAAAGTAGCCTCCCTCGAGGCCCAAAACTTTGTTTCTTGTAACCAGCTAAGTTCGTACCAAAATGTTATGTTTTTTCCAATAAAAAAATTATTATAACAACTTTAGTTTTAATAATACCTAATGAACAGAAATATAAACTTCAAAATTAACACATTTTATAAATAACACATAATACTCCAGGAAAATAAGAAAAATGAGCGAACTTTTTTAGACAGAGATTTGTTTATGGGAAAGTATAGGTTTTGAGGCCAAAAAACATATACATAACCCTAGTGCTAATGCAGGAAACCTCCTCTTCCAGACTCCATAGCTCCTCTCCGCTGTGTTTCTTGTTCTGATGTGGGACTCATTAAATAAATTCTCAGCATTTCTGGTCCGCACAAGAGGCGTCATAAGGTAGGGGTTCACAGGATAGTCACTATCGCCGATCAACTGGCAATCATTAAAGTGACCTTGTTGAAATACATTGTATATCGCAGAATTTCTAAAAATATGAGCATCGCGCGAAGATCCTGGCCACCTGACAACAATATCCTGAATTTTTAAATTTGCATCTGCTATGGTTTGAACATTTAAAGAGAAAAACTGCTTTCTATTTCTAAGTAATTCAGCATTGTCTCCACCAGGGGACTGAATTCTGATATGACTACAGTCAATAGCTCCAATGACCCTCGGGAATCGTGCGATATTAAAAAAATTTTGCTTGCATTGCAGTATCTCTTCTTCCGTTTCAGGCATTTTTATATAATTGGGCCTTAAACTTGCAATTGCTCGACTTACACGTTGTATGCATTTCCTTGCTGTGGATTTATGCACCCCACAAAAATCTCCGGCCACACTGACAAAGGAACCGGTGGCATAATACCGTAATCCCAATAGCAACTGGTTTTCTGACGAAAGGCAATCATTTGTGGAAAAGAAAAAAATAAACATTACATATGTCACACACGCAACCACCAGCAACATACAGCGTTTTGCGATATACATGATTTTTGCCGAAAATTCTTGGAAAATATATATATAGTCTTGCAGTTTTTCCGCTTTTACGTGACAACTATTGGAAAAATCAAAATTTTTCATAGGAGCAATGACTTTGAACAACTTTTGTTTGAAACTTTTTTTCGAAAAATGCATCTCCTTTGAGATATTGGTAGTTTTTGGTAAAAAAACGCAAAAAATCATGTATATCTCAAAACACTGTATGTTGCTGGTGGTTGCGTGTGCGACATGTTTTCTGGCCTCAAAACCTACACTTTCCCATAAACAAATCTCAGCCTAAAAAAGTTTGCTTATTCCATCTGTTTATGTCTTTCCTGCACTATAATCAACATAAATAAACCTAATATAATCTCACACCTATTTAATACATAACAACTAAGGGGGAAATATATGAAATACTTTGGGTGTGCTTACATTTGAACTATAGACATTTTTTATACACTTGACATTATGTTTTTGAGTCATGGTGAATAAAATATTGAACAACTAAGCTTTTTAATTTCTGTTGTCTATAGCCCTAGATGAAAATATTAAACATATAATAGATATTTACGTATACATCACAAAACAAAATGTACCTACTAAATAATGGGATAATATACCTAACATTTATAAACATAGTATGAAATGAAAATAAAAAATAATATACAAGTAACAACATTTTTTGCACATTTATAAATTTAACTTTTTTTCTTCAAGGGCAATCCTCTTCTTCAAGAGGTCCAGTTTTAGTGCATGTTCTTCTAAAAATTTCTCCTTTTAAAGCTTGACAAAATTTAATTTTTCTTCTATCAGCTCATAGTTAATACCAATATACTTTCGTGTCTTCTTGGCTTTTTCAGTTATAATTGTTTTTCCTAAAATCACACAGAATTTTAATTACAAAAGAGCTTGCATATTATTAGAGTAACAATTTTAGCTATAATATCTTTTTGATAAACTAACAGAAGTACAATAGACATCTTCAACTGTAAACTTAATTTTTTCTGTTTTCTTTTTCAACAGAAAAAATTAAGAGAATGCCATAAATAATATTTAAACAATATTTGTAAAGTTAATGTAATACGTACTGCCAGCTATCTTCGATACATTTAGTTTTGTCGAGACAGGTCTCTTTAATTTCTGCGACGAATAGCTGGACCAATTATTTTCTGTACCATTTTATTTCATCTCCAATGTAGAGGGATCATCTATATTTTGATCTTCAATATGAGGTTCACAGTCTGTAAAATAAAATATTTAGTTAATTTAAGTTAGGGGACGGTAGCTCAGTGGTTTAGCGCGTCTAGCTTGCATACTGGCATACCTAGCGAAGCAGGTTCGATCCCTGCTCACCGCGAAATAATTTTAATTACAAAATTATCCCCAAGATGTGGTTCGGACTCCACTATAAACTGTAGGGCCTCGTTTCTCTTTACCTTACACAAAATCATTCTGGATTTTCAAGGAGTTACCTCGGTGACTTGAGAAGCGGTTAAGAAAACATTTCAAGAAAACAAAACATTTTTTAATTAGCTCCAATTAGGACAAAAAACTGCTTTTTAATGTTTCAAATACATATATTGAGAATCATATGTATTCTCAATATATGTAATTATGTATCTCAGCGTATTAGTATTAGGCCTTTGTCAAGAGTAAACGCAAAGATTACTTTTGTAATCTCGACAAAATTTTACAAAAACGGTTTGACAACGGTCTAATAAGCTGGATCGTATGTAGAGTATTCTCAATATACTATTATTTGATACTAAAAAGCAGTTCTTTTTTGTAATTGGAACTAATTATTTATAAGATGTTTCACAAGGATCCGACCACAAATCCAGTTCAACATGTATTAAAATATTTATATTTTTTTTTTCAAAACTATATATTTTTTGTTATTTTACCTTCATATTGTATTATTATATTCTCTTCTTCGTATTGATCGACATTTGTGCTTTCTTCAACCCCATCACTCTGCTTATAATTACACATATTTTTTTCTGATTCGTAGTTGGCTACAATAAAAAATGTATTTATTTATTTATTTATTATGGATTACAGATTTTAAAACAGTAATTGATAGAAAAATGAATAACGTAATTAAAGCTAAAAAGTATATATGTATTATTAAATTATATCATAGAAGAATCATATCTACAAGCTGTTAACTATCGGACACAACTTACGTTTTAGTATAACTTCACTATCATAGTTACATGACATTCCAACAATTTGATCATCTCCTATCATCTCTTTTATTGTTTCATCTATATCATTAATATCAATAACTTTCCCCTGTCCACCCCCTGTCAAACACATATTTTGTTTATTTTGGGAATATTTTTTTTTGAATTTTTTTTTAAATTCTTATATCTATTTTTAAGACACTTCTTATCTCTGAATGCAGTGCAGTTAGTGTTAAATTGGTTTTCAATTTCTTTCCATGTGTTTTCTTTTTCCTTCCAACTTATTACGTTAGTTTTTTTACACTCAATAACATTTTTCTTCTCTTGCACTAAAGCCACTAGTAGGTGGTCTTCATCATGGGTGAAATTAGGAGAACGTTTCTTATCCATAGTACCTAAAGCATAAAAGATATAATTAAGAAACTTGCAAAGCCACAAATCTATTGCCTACCTATTTTAATGAATAAACAATGAAGGGAACAATACAAATATTTTGGAAAGTTAGGTTAATGTAATATTTTTAATATCACAGAACTATAGAAGACGTTAGAATACTTGGGTAAAATTCCGAAAAAATAGTTAAAATTCATACTTCTCATAAAAACATAACAAAATATTTCACAGAACTCGAGTTAACTAACTCGAACGAAAAATAATAATGAAAAACAGTTGTAACATTAACTCGAACTTAGCCTCGAGTTAAGGTGCGAATAAGAGTTATCTAACTCTAACTTTAACTCGACATTGAAAAACTGGCCGTAAGAGGATTTGAAATCTTTTTAAAGAAACTGTATTGTTCTTTTAATGGTGTTTGTAGAAAAAACATTGTATGATACACGTGTTAAAAATGACTTTATTTCGTTCGTGGAGTTGCCCCACTCGCTTACGCTCGTTTCGCAACCTTCTCCACTCAAAATAAAAAGTCATTTTTAACACTTGTATCATAAATAACTATTATTTATACTAATTTTCTACTAAATATAAAAATTAAGTACTGATTTTTTGCTTATTATTAACGTAATGTAGTTCCTTAGTAATTAAAACTAACAAAATGTGTTTTATTTATACTAATAATAATAATCTACTAAGCATATAATTAATTTTTTGTTTAAGAAATTCAAAAAATGAAAAGAAAACACATGTTATACTTGCTATAATGAAGTTTAAGAAGTTATTATTTTAGGACCTAAGCAAAAATACTTTTCATACTTAACTTGAAAATTACCTATTTTGTATAATATATGAATTTCTAATTTGAAAATCCTACTATACAAATGTTAGGTGAAGATAATTAGAAAAAGTTTAAAATATGTATTTTAAAGTTTTTCTAATTATCTTTATCTAACATTTGTACAGTAGCATTTTCAAATTAGAAAATTATTATACATTACACAAAAATAGCAGCCGTATGCACCGTACGTACTTAAACGAGATTAACAGGTTAACTCGGTTTAACTCGAAATTTTCTTATGCACCGTCACTTATAACATGCTTAATCCAGTGTAAAGTTAAACCTACAATTTTGGGCGTTTAATTATTTAATCCTGGTTTCGTGCATGCGTATCTATGCGTATTGCAAATATAACCTCAAAATTCTGGCTTATTACTGTTTAGTTCTTGTTTACTCTATGTTGTTTAGTTAATGGAAATAGAAGATGAAATTTTTATAGATGATGATTTAGACATATTAAATATAATTAATTACGGTTTTCCTAGACGTCGCTATGAAAGAGCTGATTACTTCCATATGAATGATTTATCCTTTTTAGGTATCTTTTGCTTTTAGCTTACGTACTTTTTTTTCTGTTTTCATAAAATCTTTTTAAGGTTTCCCAATCACGAAAAACACCACTGCTAGATGAAGTATGAAACATTGAATTCGTGTTTTTCGTGTTCACGACCCCTTTCTGTCTACAGCCCGATTCGTCTTTTATCCTCTAAAACCGAGGCATATCTGTTTGCTACCAAATGTAGTACATTATATTTTTCTTCCGCAGTAAAATTTGGCGAGCTTTTCTTGTACCTTAGTGAAAAAATTATTATCGAATAAATATTAAAAAGCAAAGATTATGCTAAAAACCACGCTAAAAGCGTAACCTATTAAAAATTAAATAAAACATTGACGTTCTTGTTACTAACACCCATAACTTTTCTGATAAAACTACAAATCTCCCTAGATTTATCAACGTTGTCAGATCGCTGACCGCTGACCGGATTAAATAATCCACAAATTTGTACCAACGGTGCATAAGAAATAAAACCTAACTTTCTAATCGCGATTATTTAAACGCGTTTAAACATAAAATCGGTGCATACGGCTGTAGGTAATTTTCAATTGGTTAAAATGACAATTATAGAGGTTTGATATAAACAGAAATTATTCTAACGGCATTAAAAACAGGATTGAAATGATTCAAACTTCATTCAGCGGGCAGAAACCGATCGGTTTCTGCCCTCGGGAAGAAAACGATCGGTTTCTGTCCGCCAACAGTTGCATTAGTCTGAAATTATCTAGTTTCGATTGGCTTAATAGGCATTGAAACTAGCAGTTTCAATGCAGGTTGTATGAAAATTAAATATCTTGTAATTGACAGTTTTTATTGCCAAAAATACAACTAATTATCTCAAAAACGTTAATGCAGTTTTGCTAATAAAGGTGCAAATACATTTTTAAAATATGTAGAAGCCTTGTTAACTAGATCCTCCTGAAAGTACCTATTTTCTGAAATGTGTTCTATAAATACACCTTTTTTTGTCCATACTATAAAATCACAACGACTAGTATTTTTAACAAACATGTGCAACTGACATTGAGCATAATATGCATCATTTCTTTTTAATGACAATATGCCATTTTCTCCTTTGAAATATTTGGCCTTAATAGGACTTTCTTCTCTTGTACTGTAAGAACATTTGACTTCAATTACTAGATCGTAATCAAGGTAACACCATCTGGTCTAGAAGCTAGGAAGTTGTGTCTGTGGTGAACCCATATACCTGATGGTTTAATTTCAGTGCCCGTTACTTTAGTGTATAAATCTATCGGCTACACATTCGTTTGTCCTCCCCTAATTTATAGCAGGAATGTTTCAATTTCTTGGTGGTAAAATATTTTTCAACGCAGGAGTTTCACTGTTTTGAGTAAATTTCACCGTTTTTAATATATCACCAATAATCGAGCTAGTAATCCTACTTTGTCAAACAATTAGCAACTTTTTACTAATTGATTGACTTCTGGTTTCAGCTTCAATAACGCTTCTGCCATCCACTGATATTTTATTAATAGCTTCTAAATTTGAATAACAGTCGTCTTTTGAATACATGGAATTATCGTTTACAAAAGCAAACATGTTTGTGATAATGCTTTGTTTGTTTAGTAATGTTATATATAGACATACAGTCAACTCCACGTGCTTTCGCTGGCGGTGTATTCCAAGTCATAGGTTGATTGGTGCAAGAAACATGTTCTAAGGTCCTTCCTAAAAATAATATAAAACTATAGTGTAATGTATAAGTGTAATAGGTAAGTATTGATGGAAAACTAAGATATTTTTACCCTAATTAATTTTACATAATCATTTTGTTTCATCGACATCACAAAATGAAAAGGGCAAAAACCAATATACCTGTTATACTAAAGGGCTCCAGAGAATAACAAACGACAGCAACATGTTTACAAGCTGCAGACCATCCAGTGCTTGCTGGGCAATCACATCTGCCCTGTTCAATTAGGGATCTAGTTCTTTCTTGGCTTTATTTAATGTATACGTTGTAATCAACCTGCTTTCTCATCTCCACAGCGCACATCGATTTATATAAATGTCTTTATCATGGATATAAACTTTTGTATACTTCAAAAAGTTTTAGTGCCAAAATTCGACCTCTTTAGCACCCCTTATGAGCCTTTCTTTCCAGGAACCACACCTTAATCATGTCTTCTGTGACTCAAATATAATCTTCCCACTTCATTTAATGCTAAATAAGTAGCATTAATAGGGAAATCACGTTCACATTTAGCTGGTACATTTGTAATATCATATAAAATTTTATGCAAATTACATCAGTCCATTTTTCTAGCCTGAAATTATATTTTGTAGGTTAGGTATTGTTTAACTTTAGCTTACCTTTTTGTTAATACTGATTTATTTCCAGTTGTTTTAGCTCCCAAAGCTTTAAGCTTTTCTTCTAGTTCAACTAATCTATCCATTTCTCCTAGGTTTCAAATAAACAAACTTATTTCAACACATCAAAGCACAGAATACAATGAATAGAGTACCTAAAACCGATCGGTAACCACCTGGCTGCGAAACATTTTACTAAACCTATGCATTTCTCCTATCGTGGCGACATCTGGCGTAGAGAAGGGGAAACTACACATATGATCCTAGAGAGAGGCGCGAATATAATTAACAGTGAATGACATCTTCTCACAAAAGGCATCTGATGGCTTCGTTCCTGATGGTAACTAATAATAGTATTTCAAAAGGGGGCCTTTAAAAAGATTGGGTCACTCTTCACTATCAGCCTAGATTCTAGTAAATATAGAATATTGTTCATATTTATGTTTACTATTTACCTATGGATTGATTAGAATATGGTGGATGAGATTGTATTTGTGCATCCCTCTCATGGCGTCTCTTGGTCCTTTAAAACAGATCGAAATACCATAGTGTCGGTTCATAAATATCATCTGTACTCGCACCCGACCTTTGAGAATTTTTAATGTTTTTTAATTCTTTGCGAAAGTTTGTGCTTAGGCTGTTCATTTTCCTTTTACTTTCTCCTTGTTTGCTTCGGGTATAATTATACGATCAAACGAACTTACCTGTGAACTTCGATCGTAATTATATGAAGCGCTTCGTCCGAATAGATCACTGTAATTTCACTTTGTAGTACCGCCTTTTGGTGCTAGGTGGAGCCACATACTTTTAAAGATTTCAAAATCTTCCGATTTCCCAACCGGTCCCTACGTTATCGACTTAGCATTGCCTGTCATTAGCTTTAAAGTTCACATTCCGCGATATTTAAATTAGGGCTGTTGGCTGTTGTCATAAGGTTAATGGGTGTGATGGGAGTGATCTATTCGGACGAAGCGCTTCATATAATTACGATCGAACTTCACAGGTAAGTTCGTTTGATCGTATAATTATATTCCGCGCTACGTCCTCTAGATCACTGTAATTTCACTTTGTAGATGTTTAAAGAAATATCGCGGCCTGAGACACGCTATTACACTATGTAAAAGGATGATTATATATTTGATCATTTAGGTACATAAAAGAAAAACCTTAAAACAAAACTACATATATATGTATATGAAAAAATTAACCAAACTTTATTTCTATATACATTTAAGCCAATACTGCCTGTGCAAATTTGAATTTGTTATGTAATGGTCGGTTATAAAATAAAGCGAACGTCTTAGATCTTTCAGACCATCCTGCCGATCTTCTAATAATATCGATAGATAGCCCACTTCTATAAGCTTTTGACGTGGAGGCATGTCTTGCAGAGTGCGCTGTGAAAAGCTTAGTGTTTACTCCTGCTTCGCTAAGGGTATCCTTTACCCATGTTGCAAGACTCGGTTTTGAAAGACTCTTATGCTGATGATTGCTTGATACAAACAAATATTCCTGGCCATTATTTCTCATGTTTGCTGTCTTTTCAATATAGGTGAGGAGAATTGACGCTGCACACAGCTTCGGATTCTCGAAATATGGAATGTGAAGACAAGGTTGTTCGTGTTTCGGTCTAGATGTTTTGATGTTATCGGTTATTAAAATTTGTACCCCATCTGGTTTAAAATAAATGTTTTCCACTTTAATAAGTGATAAAGTTTGAAGCCGATGCCCTGCAATTAGTGTCAATAGTGTAATTAATTTTTTGCTCAACTCCCGGAGCGTTAAGTCCTCATGGGGAAACTTTCTTTAAATATGGTTCAACACAATGCACAGTGGTTCCAATTCAAATTCTAGCAGGACAAAATTCAAAATATGAAACTTCTCAGAAATCGCCAAATGTCTGCCTAGCTCAAGCTGAACAATAGGGGGGTAATAAATCATAAATGCTACGACCGATGACGAACCCAGCACACAGGTAGCGGGAGCCAAACTCACCCTCATCTCGTGAGTGCACATTATTCGTCTTATATACGCTGCGAAGTCAACAGTCCTGTTTTGTGTTTAGAAGTGCACCTTTTATTTTATTGTAATATAAACTTCCTCTAAAGGTATGTACTTACCTAATCCATAGAAAAAAATCAATTTCATTCCATGTAACATTTGTTTTACCTTGTGTGAAATGAACACTGCCGCTTTTAATAATATTGCTGTGTTGGGCTTGCCATACAAAAAAATATCTGCACGTATTCGACGTGATCTTTTATTGGGCCAATTGGGTAGATATCTGGGAATATGTAAACAAAAAATTAGGTACTACTTTGCACAACTTTTTCAGTTATACAGTTATTTGTTGTAGCTATGTCAGTACCTCGAATGGTCCTGTTTAATGCATGGAGGAGTATAGATAAGGGCTCGACTAAACCGTGTATTAAGCCGTGTTTTCAAGTTTCTTGATACAAGAGTCTACAGAAAGTGATGAGCGGTATATAAAAAAAAATCAGACAATTTCTGTGCGAAACTGAAAGAAAAGTGAATCAAAACAGGCGAATTTTAAATAAATTTTTAATAAAAAATTCAACGTGGCTCAAGGGAGATGTACTATTTCCTAAAATAGTAAAAAAAAACGTGTGAGTGCCAGTGACCACAGCAACGTTCCATCAAGTAATGATCCGGGAATTCGTGCTCATCGTGGTCGACCAAAGAAACTTTTTGGAAGAACTTACATTGGCTACTCAAATGAGCTTACGGTCTAGAGGAAGAAGAGACGCGGCGCAAATTTTAAAGCAAGTTGCTGAATTTTTTTCAATAAGGGCAACAAAAATCAAGAAGGCTCCAAAGACAAAAGTACCCGTTAAATTTACACCTGAACAAGCTTTAGCGTCTTACGTTGATAAAAAGCTAACTAAAAGTCAATATATCGCAATTAATAAGCGTCAGATGTGGTGCAGCTGCACAAAAGAAGGGAGGTTTAACCAACAATCACCAACAAAAAAGACCCCTTCTCCAAAAGTTTCGGAAGGAAATAATAAGTCAATTTAACCCAATAAAAAACAGATTTTTTTTCTGAGGTTAAGTGCAATATTTTCAGTTGAAACGCCCAATTTCAGATTTTTCGAAGGTAACATATATTTTCACCCCTTAAAAACTACCTCTAGGCATAATAGAATATTTTTTACTGTTTTTCCCAGATTGACTGCGAAATTTTCAGTTGGAATGCCTACTTTTAGATTTTTCCAAAGTAAAAATTAATTTTCGTCCCTTAGAAACTACCCCTATGCATAAAACATTTTTTTTACTATTTTTCCCAGATTGACTGCGTTATTTTCAGCTGGAGTGCCTAGTTTCAGATTTTTCCTAAGTAAAAATTTATTTTCACCCCTTAAAAATTACCCATAGGCATAATATAATTTTTTACTATTTTTTCCATATAGATTGCAATATTTTTAGATGAATCAAGAAGTTTCAGATTTTTGTCCAGCTAGAAGTTGAATTGGAACCACTGTGCAATGTGCGGGTCCCATGTAACATTATACTTCGGTTTTGATAGTCTTGATTTGGAAATACTTCTCAGGAACCTCCTTACATAAATATCCTTTCCAATCTCACCTGGTAAGATAAGTGAAAGCGCTGAGCGGAGAGAATTAAATGTACCATACGCCCATTTCTTGGTGTTTAGCATTTGCTGTAAGAAACTGATTACCTCAGGAATTCCAGCTGAGTATACTCCTATGTGTTTCTTTTTGCAGAAAAACCACCAGGCCTGAAAAGCACTGTTGTACTGTTTGAGGGTATGAGGTGCCGTCGGAAAAAATCTCTATTTCATATTTGTCTGATCTTATAGGGTTTCTAGCGTGTGGCAATTGCGCGAGCCACCATGTTAGGTCGTTGTGTAAAGACATAGGTATCAAGATTTTTTATTCATAGTGGCCAGGCAATAGTGTCAGATATTTATGTCTCAAAAATTTTTGTGTAGAGAAAATCATAGTTTACTGCTGGGCATACCGAAATTAAGGTCCCAATAAATTTTGCAAAAACCCTAACCGTGCATGATTTCGTGTTCAATAACTTGCTGCTGAAAGGTTTATTATCTTGTTTTTTGGTAATGAAACCGACATGTCTGTGGAGTCGTATAGGAAACCTAAGTAGGTCGCTATGTGTTTGGGAACAAGTTCACTCTTGTTATAGTTGATAATGAAACCTAAACTTTCAAGCGTTTTTATAGTAGCCGATGTGTTATTTAAGCAATTTTGGTAATCAACCCCGATTAGCAAGAAATCATCCAAATATAGATTTGATATAACCTTGACTTCTTAAATAGGTCACCACTGGTTTCATAAGTTTGGTGAAAACTAGAGGGGCGCAGCTTAGTCCAACCTCATGCATTGGTATTCATAAAGACTGCCTTCGAACCCAAACCTAAGATACTTACGGTGGTGTTTGTCTATGGAGACTACAAGATAAGCCTCTAGTAAATCTATTGTAGCCATTAAACAGTAAGGTGTTATTAGTTTTATGACTGTTTTATGGCCCTCCAACTTGAAATGAAAGTTTTTGATAAACTTATTTAAAGGTTTCAGGTTTAGTATTATGCGGTAGAAGCCATCTTTTTTGTCTCGTGAAAATGTTGGAGATAAATGGACCTTTGCACGGGCATACTTTTTTAATAGCTCCCTAATGTAAAAGGCGTTCAATACCCTCTTTTATTTTTGCAGTTTCAGAGATCGAAAATCTTCTTTCTCTGGGGATAATTTTTTGACTTGGATGGGAAGAAAAAGGTAGTTTTAAGCCATTAACATATGACATAACATAACTATCACTAGAGTAAGGTTCTGCCAAATGTTATGAAAATATTTTAGCCTGCCTGCATGTTCACGCACCTTTTTTATTGTTTTTCCTTTTGTGGGATGGCTCTCTTCCTGTTTTCTTGCTTCTGGTAGGGTCCTGCCGGTCGGTTTCGCATTGGGAATTGCGTTCTCCTTTGCTGGGGATATATTATCTTCCGTTGGTGTAGTCCACTCTGATGTCCCCGGCTCCTCTGGAGTGGACTTCGATTGTTTAAAGACGGTGACTCAGTCGGTTTTCGAAAAACCGTGTTGTGTTTCGGTTGTTTTAATAAAGAACTAGATTTTTCCAACTCCCTCGAGTTCTTTACTTTGTTCCAAATTTTCACCTAATAGCCATCCGGCCACACATGCATAAGGTAGTGTGTCTTTTAGAGACTTGTTCAAGTTAATCGATAGTAGCTCCCTACTAGAGTCACTTTCGGAATGATGAACGTCCGTTAGTAGTCGCCCGGCATCGCTCAGCATTTCAATGTGTTTTGTGGTGTCCCCTCCCCCCCTCATTTTTCAAGAGTTTCTTAATGTCTGATCAGGTACTGCTGCTTTGACCTCCGGATTGATTTTAGGGGGGCTCAATAAGTTGCAGTTATCTGGGGAGGGGTATATGGTTATGAGCTCTTTTCTCGTTTCCTCAGAAAGGCCATTTTTTATAATATTCTCCCAGCGCTCAGTCAAATCTTTTTGAAGTGGTTGGGCAGAACTTCTTGCAACATTAAGGTCATTGCCCAAAAGAGAAATCATTTCTGAATTTAGTTCAGGAGACTGAGGTCTAGGGCTGTTCGTGGACACTAACCGTGTCGTCTGTAATAAAAGGAGAGCATATCTTGTTTTATTCGGTTACAGTTTCTAAGCTAATCGACGTTCTGTATCACCAACAGTTTGTAAATTTAGTTTACTAGAGAAAACACTATTTTTCTCTATCACTTGGTGCCTAGGTGGAGAGAGGAGTTGTCGTCAAACCATTTTACTAATGGTTGAGGTTACCAATAGTAATTAACAATATTTGTCCCCTCGCTAGTGACTGCGAGTAGGGACGAGTATCCGGTACGCATATTTACAGACACTAACGTATGTTAACACCAGGGTGTTAAAATCACTAAGCTTTAGCACAAACGGTACATTTACGCATGCTAGTTGATGTTGACACTCGTAAATTACATTACTAGGTACCTATGCGAAAAGGTTTAATTTATTTAAGTTATTAATATGATAATAAACAATAAAACGCTGCTGAAACATCGGAAATATTTTCTTTAATACCAATGATAAAATATTTGACGTATATTTTAAAGCAGTCATTTAATGAGTGGACCCATGCCTTGTGACATATCTTCTTCCTTTTTTTTATAATAAAAAATTTTAATGTTGATATTAAAGAAATGGACTTGAGAATTCCAGTTTGTTAGAAGGTACATGTAACAATTACCCCTAGCTCAGTTCACTCGGTAGATGAGTCGTGTGGTAATTGATGTACTTATTGTATCTTAAAGAAAGTTAGTTTAATCCAATGGACAAAAATCTAACTTCATGAAGGAGAGTATTAAAGTTATGAGCACCAATTCATTCTACCGTACTTTACATTACTTAGGGGGTAGACTATAAATGGATAAGATAGTCTATTTCAAATTTAGTTAAGTTTATACTGTAATGTAAAATATCTTCTATTAACAAATAAGATATAATTTGTTATTCAATGCTTCTCTAATATATAGGATGATAGTTTGTGTCACACACAAATAAAACAATTTGTTGGTTAAGATTTAAATTTGATTTTATCAGAAACCAAACAAACTGGATAATTTAGAATTAAAATTTTTAAAATCGGTTTTTAAATTAGCTACCAATCAAACTACTAATGATAAATATATGCAGATTTAAGCAATAATGTTACATGTGCATTTATATAGCAACGACGAGGGGAAAATATAACCAATAGTATTTTTATAAAACATGAATTATTTATTTGAAATATAATCGCAACAGATCAAGTAACAACTCCGAAGTAATGTTACCATACAGTTCCGGAGAGAAGAGGGGGGTTTTTTAGTGAGTAAGAATCTCACATATCCCGGCACGCTAGACCACCAGTGCTGGGAACCTTCTGAAGGTTTTTCCCCTCGCAAAAAAAAAAAGATCAAGTAACAAAGTCCCAACCTATTATGGAACTTATTTAGATATTGTGGCAACAATGTCTTTACAGACAAATTCTCCTATACTTAAAATAACAGTTTATATCACCTAAAAGGTCACGACTTACTACTATACCTTGTTATTCTTAATTTAATTAATAATTCAAATATAAATTTATAAGTGATTAAATTTGCCTACGAATAGTACTTTCTAAAATTTGTAAGTTAAAACCACAAATAATTATTAAAAGGAAATAATGGAAATTGTTATATCAAACTTAGCTGAATAATTTCCTTGTTTGGATCCATGCCAACAGCTACAAATGAAGACGACAACTCTCCTGCCCTTCCAAATTCCTGTCGCAGACCAAGGAGTTCCTTGCGCCCACCACACGGTAATGAATTAAAGATGAATATAAATTTGTTCGGAAATATGCCTGAACTTCTAATGAATTCTTATTGTACTGCTTAAACGTTGAACATATTTTTCTG
Source organism: Stenurella melanura (assembly GCA_963583905.1). NCBI lineage: Eukaryota > Metazoa > Arthropoda > Insecta > Coleoptera > Cerambycidae > Stenurella > Stenurella melanura. The sequence goes on from OY757315.1 coordinate 92,310,894, forward strand.
GTTAATTACTCCCTTAAATTTACGCCTTACTTAATAATACCATAATAACATCAAAGCTTAACACGAAGCTTAGAACGAAGCTTAAGACCCTAGAAATAAAATAAACGAGGTGTGTTAAAGTTTTTCTGCCACACATGGCTATTACCAAAAATAAATTATTAAAGATCTTTAATTTACTTACGGAAGTACATTTCCGGTACACGAGCTGGGTTCTCCAGTTTTGATTGAGACATCCCTGAGCTCACGCTCAATTTAAATTGGAATCGGACATTCTCTATAAAAAAAAATGGAAGAACGCCATTTTAACACAAGGACTTGTGAGCATTGAAATTTTTATCTTACCTATATCTATGAATTTTATAGCCATCATCGTCGCAAAATCCACCCACAATGTAAACATAAAGTCTAACAAATAACTAACACGATATTTTTTATTTATGATAAGGTTTTACCCTTTTCAGCTAACAAATTGTCTACGCTCCTCCTTTCAGCGACGGAGTTAATAGCTAACCACCCACCAGCGTTCATTCCTGCCGTTCTTTTCCTCGACGTTCTTTCCCCTTAAGAAATTGAAATGAAACAAAGCATGTTCTATCCCACTAACACAAACTTAATTTTGTTGTCTTTCTCGGCAGTTTTTACTGCAGGACAGTCCTTTTGATTTTCAAAAGAATTATAATCCTTTCAGAGTCCATTAACACAAAATGTCTTTCCCTGCGGTTTTCCTTATTAAACTTAATGTGCCGGAATGCGTGTCAGTTAGTGTACAAAATTTGTCACTTTGTCTATAGTTATCCCGCCAGACGAGTCTTTTACTTTAGAACGAAAGGATTTGTCTTTCCTTTCAAATTTTAGTATACGTAGTACTGTGCAGCTGTTGTGTGCTGTTATATAGCTATTATTCAAGATGATGAAGCCTAAAAAAATAATTGCAATTGCTTGTATTGGTCTTGCTAGTGAAGTTTTGTTTAAGAAAAAACAAAAACGCCGCATATGGTCAAAAGCGTGGCTACTTCAACGGAAATTGTATAGCGACATTAATCTTTTACGAGAATTAAGAACAAGCGAACCCACCGATTTCCAAAATTATCTGAGAATGGACTCCAATACATTTGATGACTTGTTAAAGTTAGTTACTCCACACATACAAAAAGAAGATACTATAATGAGGGAGTGTATTCCACCTGAAGAGCGCCTCGTTGCAACATTACGATATCTGGCCACTGGAAGAAGTTACGAATGCCTGAAGTTTAGTACTGGAATTTCTCCACAATCTCTTGGCCGAATAATTCCAGAAACATGCAAAGTAATTTACCAAGTTTTGCAGAAAGACTATCTAAAAGTAAGTAATACTAAATGATATTTTATAAGGTTTTATTACAAAAAAGTTTTACAAAATTTATATCTCTTTATTCATATCAGCATAGAACTGTTTCAATCCATCAGAAATTTGAGGATCTCCATCACTAATAATTATAACTTGTGATTCTTGCGGGGCAATGTGTGTATATGGTAATGTTATTGAAGGGGGTGAATTTAAAGGGGCATACGTGCTACAGGAAGATGACTGTACTGATGAAGGATAGGAATGATAATTAGCTATTGCTGGATTGTTGAATTCTGTTAAATCTGTAGATTCACTTAACCTATTTAAAATTGCCCTATTAAGCACTTTTGTGAGTAAGGATTCTGCATACATTTTTTGCTCTGGATTTGAAACTTTCTCCAATTTTAAGGTTATGTATTGAGCTAAGACTTCACTGTCAGTAGCTTTTGCAGTCAACGCTTCAGTACATTTTGCCATAAACATTTTTCTTTGCCGTTCTTCAGTTATTTTTTGCTTCTTTTGTGGATTCATGTTTTCGTCTATTTCTTCATATCTTTTCTTGCCAGTAATGACCGGAGATGGAACAGACTGCGTCATTTCATTCTGAAAAGAGGAAACCATTTTGAAGGACACATTCATTATTAAATAATTTTAACAGATGCACTGTAGTGTACGTGATAATTATGGAAACTAGATAGGCCGCGATTTCGCGAATATATAGAATATTATTGGTTAATAATATTAAAATTGATCCAAAATTCTATTAATTCATGTATTATTGCAAGAATAAAAAATAAAAAGTATACCTATTTTTTCAGTTTCCTAACACTATCCAAGAATGGAATAGAATTGGAGAACGATTTAACTCTCGTTGGCAATTCCCTAACTGTGGTGGAGCTATTGATGGGAAACATATTCGAATAACATGTCCAGCCAAATCGGGTGCTTTCTATTACAATTACAAAAAGTTTTATAGTATTGTTTTGATGGCGTTGGTCAATGCAGATTATGAATTTGTATATGTAGATGTAGGTAAAAACGGAAGAAACTCTGACGGCGGTATTTTGGTATATACTAAATTCCACGAATACCTTAAAAATAACCAGCTAAATTTGCCCCCACAGAAAGATAACATAGAACAACTGAATTACGTATTTCTGGGGGATGAGGCATTTGCTCTGCATAAAAATATGTTAAAACCATTTAGTCAATCTGAACTGACATATCACAAACGAATTTTTAACTATCGGTTATCGAGGGGTAGAAATGTTGTCGAAAATGTTTTTGGAATAATCGCCGCAAGATTTAGAGTACTGCACACTGCTATTAGTGTACACCCTGAAAACGCCAAATATATTATAATGGCTATATGTGTACTGCATAATTTCTTACGTCGTAAAAGTAAATCATACTTTAATAGAAAAACCGTAGACAGTGAAAATAAAACCACACATGAGATAAGACAAGATGGAGACTGGCGTAATGATAGCATTAAACTGTCTGGATTGGAGAAGAACAAGCAAACTACTGATTTGAAGGAGGGAAAACAAACCCGAGAAGAATACCTGCATTTCTTTAATGGAAATGGAAGTGTGACCTGGCAAGAAGACATGTTGGAGAAGGGCAAGGCATAATTTTGATTTCATAATAAAAATTAAACTTTATTGTATTTAAAGCATATTAATAAATCTTAAACCATCATTTTTTACTTATTTCCTCACTCATTTCTTTCATTCATAAGTTAACTTACCTCATTCATTTCACCATTTTCGTCAGGACCGCTTATGTCCTCAACTGGTTCCTGAAGTGAATCTGTATTTTTAGCGCTTGTTGAAGGGGCATTAATATTATCAATACTCTCAGCTGGTACTTCATGGCCAATCAGGAACATCATTAATTTTAGAGTGCCATAAATTAGATTTATACAGTTCATCAGCACCTTTTCCGGATCGTTCTGACTTTTCAACCTTCATCCATGTAATTTTAAAATAAAGTAAGTTTAAAATCTATTACCTACATACAGTGATTCACGGAGAGGATTCGTTAAAGTTTGTTTGGAACAAGGTTGGAAAGAAAAACAATTTTTTTAATATAAAACAAAAATGTTTTTTTTATTAAAACGTTTTTTATATTTTTAATAACGTATTTAAGACACATTAAATATATGTTTTAAACCGGATACTTTTTCAGAAATTATCATTACAACTCTTAATAATTGCAACGAACCTTTTTCGTGAATCGCCCTGTATAACCACCTTAAAATAAAAATGAAAGAAATCATACATACCTTCTTTAATTCCTTCCGAAAAGATCCTCTTAGAGACTGAATTTTCAACTTCACCATTTTCTGATTTGCCTCAGGATCAAATTCTTTCCAAATGTTAACTAGCTCCGAATAGCCACGATTTTTTAAATTTCTATTGTTGTAAAGCTGTTTATTTTTAATTTGCCACAAGGCGGGATGGGCGCGATACATATCTATAAATTGTTTTAGAATGCCTTTGGGAACATTTCTTAAATCAAATTTTTCATTTTTATCATCGTCCGCATCGAAAATTGTGTCTGTGTGTCGTTATCATCGTCACTATCCATCGCAAAACACAAATTTATTAAATTAAAAAGGAAACCTACTACACCGCTTGCTTAAAACCTTACTGGAAAGAACACACGTATAACAAACCTGTAAGGAAAGACCTCTAACAACTAACTAAGAGTATATCGCGTCGGTCAGAAACGTACGAATATTCCCGAAAGGAATAATGAAGTGACGACCCGTCATGTCGAACTTCACTAACGCGCATTCTTTCTTTCGGGATTCCACTTTCCAGCAAGAATGAATGTTGGTGGGTGGGTAGCTAATGTAGGACTGAGGCTTTCAACAAGTGCCGGTCACTAGTCTATCTCTGTTACCATCCGATATACCTTTTTCTGTATAAGCGGTTGCATACTTTAAAGGTAGTTAAAATTTAACATAATTATTTGATGAGCACAAGTTGTCATTCTTTTAAAAGATGTACTAATGGTTTAAACCCATAAGGTGGCAGTTCACATGTCTTTTTTTTTATTGCGACCTTTGAACGGCCGTCTAAAGGCCGTCCATGCTGAATCCTCCGCGACAGGCAAAGTAGCCCTTCACGATGTTTCCTTCTGCTGATAGTAGTTGGTTGGACTTTATCTTTTCTGATTATAAATAGGGGCTGTTTGTACAGTGACATGCAAAAAATTTAAAAATCTGACGGAGTTTTGATTTGGTTTAGTTTATTGTTAACAAGTCCTAGCATTTTCTTCAGATGACTGTTTTGATTGGAAGTAATTTAATAAATGAAAACCAACGGTACACTAGCGCACATACAACTAACTGCATCACCACGCGAGATCAAGGCCCAATGGTCACAATTGGCGCATCAAGCACTGGCATATTTTAATACTAGTGTCAACATCCATTAGCGTACGTACATGTACTGTTGGCGCAAAACCCTAGTGATTTTAACACTCTGGTGTCAACATCCATTAGCATACGTAAATGTACCGCTTGTGTAAAAGCTTAGTGATTTTAACACCCTGGTGTTAACATACGTTAGTATCCGTAAATATGCATCCGGTACCATTCACTATGGTTACAATGAACACGAACGTGACTTTCGTTTTAGTCAGATTCGCGCACAAGAACACTGCACAATTAATTTTGGTATGATTTTATTTTGCTTGGCTCGGCGAAAAAGTAACACCCTGTATCGATTTTACACGAATGATTGAAAGTCAAATTTTCTGGAGTCAAAATAACGATATACAGGGTGTCCGGAAACAAAGTAGAAAAAAATTAACTGAAGATTCCTTAGCCCAAATTAATGGGAGTTCTTCATATAACATTTTTCAAAATACCCCTTCGTTGTCAAGTTACAGCCCCTTTAAAGGGGTAATTTAAAAACTGTTATGATTTTTTTACTCAAAAAATAAAATTTCAACAAACACAATATTTGGCGTATCTACTACATTTATTAAAAGGCATCTTGTGAATTTTTTTCACCCCCTTGAGTGTCTCACCAAGGGGTAGAATGGGCAACCCCTAATATATTTTTAAAAATATTTTAAAATCTATTCATTTTACATTTCAGAATAAAATATTTTTTGAATCCCTTGTTCATTCTAAAACTTTTTTATCTCTTTAAAAAATGCCGTAGTACCAACCGTTTTCGTGATAAAAAATAAAATTTATGTTAATACAATGGAGTTCATTTCAATCATTACTGAACGATAATGTTTTAAAACTTTTAGTAGGCTGCTAGTAGGCTATAATCGAATAATCTAAATATTCATTAACAAATTCTATGTAATAATAAACGTACATATTTTTTAATCAAATTGACAAATACTATATTTATTAATGGAATAATTTATGAAATACAAACAATAATATTAAAAAAAGTGAAACAATTTTGACAAACAAGAACATATTTTTCCAAACTTAAATTAACTGCTCAAAATGGCGCCCTTCAGTACGAACACATGTTTGTAACCTTCGTCTCAAATTGCCGTACAAGCTCCGTAGAATTAGTGGGGAGTTAAGAATTTCGTCAGCAGTATTAAAAATGGTTTCCCTCAAAACGTCTTCATTTGGAAGTGGTGTAGAGTAAACGACATTTTTCATATGCCCCCAGAAGTAAAAATCTAATGGATTCAAATCCGGGGACCGGGGGGGCCATTTAATTGTAGCTTTTTGTCCTCTTCCAATCCAACGATTTCTAAAATATTGCGAAAGCCATTCCCGAACTTGTACGGAATAATGGGGACCCGCTCCGTCTTGCATATACCACATATCTTGGCGTAATTCAATGGGTAAGTCATCGAAAAGCGGAAACAAGTCATTCTGTAAAAAATGCAAGTACGATATCCCATTTAATCTGTGAGGTAACACAACTGGTCCAATTAAATAATCGCCTATAATTCCAGCCCAAATATTAATAGAGAAGTTGTACTGACATCGTTTAGCTACCACAGCGTGCGGATTTTCATCGTTCCATAGGTGCTGATTACGAAAATTTATAATCCCATGACGAGTAAAACAACACTCGTCAGTGAACAATACTTTTTTTGTGAATTCTAATGGTTTCCTTAAAATAGTTGTACAAAAAGCCTTCCTTACTGGAAAATCACGCGGGAGCAATTCCTGAACCCTTTGCAGATGATAAGGGTGCAGTCCTTGCCGCTTCAAAATCTTCCATATTTTCCATCTACTTACATTAAAATGAAGAGCAGCCCGTCTAATACTCATTTCAGGATTCTCTCCAAAATATTCTAATATCTGTTCTTCTAAGACAGGTGCCACTTCTACTTCACGACCAGTATCTCGATTCCTTTTTTCAAAAGAACCCCTTTCTCTGAGCCGTATGTGGATATTGGTAAAAGTCGCCACATTAGGTGTAACACGGTTAGGAAACCTCAGGTTGTATTTTCTTTGGGCTGCTAGAGAGTTTCCTTTGCATTCACCATAAATGAAATGCATATCAGCATATTCTTCACTACTATAAATATGTCTAGGCATTTTAAAAGCTTACGACATAGAAAAAATAATGGTTTTAAGTAAGAAATAAACTATGTAATTATTTCCAATAATTGACATGTGTAACATCAATTCCTGCCCCTGAGTGGAATAGGAACGATGATACTACCCGGTTCTCATTTATTTTTGTGGAGGCTGGGTCGTGGTTCGAAAATTAATAAAAATTTAGGATTGTTAGGCGCCAATAGCCAATTGCTCGATACCTATGCCTTACTGGTTTTCAAAAATGTAATACTGTGGCTATTCAGTGGCCTTAATGTTTACATAGGTATCATGAATTTTTAGAAAATTTATTATGAAAAACACAATGTAAAAAAATAAGTTGTATATTAAAATTTTAAAGACAAAACTGGCAATGGTAAATATTTGATATAAATTTAGATATTTTATTAACAAAAAATTGAATTTAGAGGGTAGCTACCTTCCTTACATAAATTATATGTAGGAGTAAGAATGTTATTAGGCTGACGGCCGATGAAAAGTTAAAGATAAAAATTTACATTTGCTGAAGGCTAAAAATTATATGTTAATTGAAAATTCCACAAGAAGTTGAGCGTGTTGATGTTCAAATGAGAATGACACTCTCACCACAGATCCTGTTTACGAGCTGCCAGAGCGCCTCGTCCCACTCAAATCTCTTCTTCCCCTTCCTCTGTTTGTTACGTTTACTGATAAACGTTGAGACTAGACTGATTAATATGTTGTCGCTATACAAGTTCCATATCCAGTGACATGTGTGGATGTGGGCAAACAATTTCCTCCTGGGCTAAATAAGGTTATCCTCACAGGACCATCACCATCAAGCTGGTCACTTTAATTGACACCTAAGGCTTATCTTTGGCTGGTCATTACCACCTCTTCAAACTGGCACCTAATACTTCATCAGGCTGCTACTTAATATTGCATCAGGCTGGTACTTACTACCTCACACCTAAAAGAGTCCATCGTGTTACTCTACCTTGCATTTACTTGTTTGAAAAGGCACTCTGGGTGCGTTAATACCCCACGTAATGCTTTAATACCTTAACGTTTCTTCTAAAAATGCCCAACCAAATTCCAAGATATTTTTATAACCTTACAAAATTTAAAAAAACCGCGTTCTACTATTGCCCAAACCTATATTTAAATCGCGTTTAAAACTTTAATTTCACAATTAATTCCCCTTAACAATAAGCAACAGAATTAAATGTAATTCCTTATCCAACATAGATTTTAGCTACTGACGCTGTTTTTTATGGCACGCGTGCATCTCTATCCAAGCACTTCAAAAATTAACCTATTAAATATCCCTTAACATCGGGTTGAATGCTGGCAATTTTACAAATTAAATACATATACATTAATCAATAAATGTCAGTGATTATAATTTAGTAGATATTGGTTTATTTAATTACCTATCTCCAGGAATTTGAGGCTTTAAATCTGCGGCAAGACAGCACAGACACGTCTTGTTCTTGGCTTCAAGAATCGGAAATGCCTAATTTATTGTCTCCTTTAAATAGCTCTCAATCGTTGCCAACCGCAAAATGATAAAAAGTATTTACTTAAAATTCTGTTTTTATTATCAAATCTACTTAATTATTGCACTATTTTACTTCCCATTAATATTTCTTATTTGTTACTAAATTTCTATTGCTTCAAAATTATTAATTAAAGTTTATTGTTTAATTTTTACCAAAACTTTCTAGGTTTCTAACTAGTAAGAGCCGGTGGTTTGCTGGTAGAATAACAGATGGCGCTCGGTGTATATTTTAAAGTTAATTCAAGTCTACTCGTTAAGAATCGGTTGGGTTTGCTTTTAAGGTACAGATGGCGCTCGGTGTATATTTTAAAGATAGATTTTCGAGTGGGGATGAGGACTTCGGCAGCTCTAGGTTTCTGTGAACAAAAAGTCAACAAATTTAAAGTATCTGCTATTATAGTGGTTTTAAGAACCCCATAATTAAATTATATATATTCTGTAGCGTCCTGGAACTTTAGGACGGTACACTTTCTCTCTCCCTCTACAAAAAAATATGTGTACTTCCATACATGTATTTTTTCCTATTAATTGAGACTTCAATTTCTACTTATCCGCTGATGGATATAACTAAAGCTAACTTAAAATAATTGAGATATGGTTACTTAACCATAAATAATTATAAACCGAATTGTAACTAAGTTAAGCTATAAGACAGCTACGGTTCCTAGACCTTAACTTCTTACTAAATAACTAAAAGTAAAAATCTTACATACTAGTGAATGCTGCTATAAGAGAGGATTTAGTACTCAATAGTAGCTTCGCGTACTACACGCCTAATATTTCAGGGACAAAATCAGTAACGACAAATTCAATAAGGACAAAATTGGGAAAGACACAATCGGTAAAGTCAATGTAGTACTAATCCAAGCCATATTAGCATATACACTATACATATTTCACTTACTCCGAGACCGAGAGGCTCCAAAAACATAATCTATTCAATACCACATTCCACCAGATATAAAATATCCCCTGAATACTAATTATTCAGACACAAAATTGGAAGTAGAATTAAATCGATATAAAGCTTGTATATCATTTCACATACAAGAAACCCTTTGAAGAGAGTTCGGAAAGGAAACATAAAATGTTTTAGGAGAGGACCCAAACATCAGTCTCCACAGACACTGTGGTGTAGTGCCTGAGCAGCGTTGTAGCGGCTGCCAGTGCTGAAATTGGAGTAGACATAAGCACATCTAAACCACGATACAGGAACCAAGTTCTCTGCCTATCCTTAACAGTGGGATAAAATATCCAGACTGTTAATAAATCAAACAAATTTATTTTGGATGTAGCTCCAAAGGGCTGAAATTAGACGTACGTATCAACTAAAATACTTTGGATATAGCTCCAAGGGGCTGAAATTAGACGTACGTATCAACTAAACAACAAAAAGGACCATTGTTCTGGAAAGCTCTTGCTTCAGGCGCGATGAACAGTGTTTCGATCGAGCGATCGGCCAAGGGCTGAGGTGAAGCGGGGAGGTTGAGATATGTCTCTCGAAGACCGTCAGACGACCTAGGTCACTCCTGACTGACAAGCTCCCTTACCCATGTTTACGCTCGACCCTCCTTAACCACCTGTCATTCAAGACAGCCCGGCCGAAACTAGTCCATCCCCATCCCGGAACAAGTTCCTTTAATGGCCGTTAAATATCCTACGAACTAGGATAATGATTACTTCTTACCTGTAAACATCTAGAAAATATAATACTAAAAGTAACTAAAGTTTAAACAAACAAAACTAGAACGAAGTTAGTCAGTACACTTAACCAAAATTAAGATACTAGAAGATTTCAAGTAGGATGTTCTCCAGAAACGTCAGAAATACAAAAGGAATATACAAACAAAGCATAATCTTTTTGAGTCAGGTTTGGTAAAGACATTACTCTGAACTAACGAAAGGAAAACTAACTCACTGTTTATCAAGGGGCAAATTGACCATCCAGGAAAAATATTCCCTCCAAACAAATTTCCCTTGACTTTCAAACCACAACTGAACAATTATATTTATTTACCAGACCACGAGAATGCCTTAGCAAGACTGGCAAATAGAATACAATAAATATAATAAAAACTAACAGGTAGAAGGTTTCCTTAACGAAATTCAGTCTGCCCTAACCCTTCCTCAAACATAAACCTAAGTAGAGTAACACAAAAGAATTATAGAAGTGGAAAAATAGAAAGGATAGATGAAAATAAGGACAACACAAAGAAGAATGACGATGTTCTGTCATTTATTGATATTTTCCAAGCGCATGAAAATCACCAAAATATCGTATAATCACAAAAGGCTTAACCGTTACTACATCGGATTCCATATCCTTGAGACAAATCTTGCTGAGTTTCACTTGCTTGGTTCACATCAACTGCGTGGCGTGCAGACGTTGAAGACGCTACACCCACTAAACGTGGCCCACCCTTCAACCCTTGGATAAAAGATATCCAGCCGGAAAAATATTTCCGAAGTTTACTGACAACAAACTACACTACTAGAAAACTACTATCAATGCACAACAAAACCTTCCAGGTATCTTAATTAAAATTAGTGCGCCTAATCTAAATTTATGGGTAATTATCTTAATAGAAAATGCATTATAAAAATGTTTACCCGACTGAAACGTCAGAGTTTGATCCATAGTACGTTTTTAAATCAGAAACATGCCAATGACCTGCATCCGATCCGTCTGCATGGTCTAATGCATATACTAATTTAGAAATTTTCTGGCGAACTGTGCAAAGTACAAATTTGGGTGCTAACTTAGCTGAAAAATGTTTGGAAGCATCTGACAAAACCTTATTTTTCTTCCATACCTTATCACCTACTTCATATTTAACTTCCCGCCTACGCAAGTTATATGTTTTCTGATTTCTCTGGTAAGCATTATTTAACCGCTTTACTACATCTTTATATGTATCCGAAAGATTCGATATGTCATCACAATACCTATTCCTATCACCCGGAGCCAGTTGAATGCCTGATGTTGACTCTACTTGCCCGTAAAAGTCTCCTGAAATGGGAACTTTACGGCCGAAATTCAAGAAAGCAGGAGGGAAACCAGTTACTTCGTGAGTAGCCGTTCTGATTGCGTGAGCAACCCTGAAAATTTCTACATCCCAATCCTGATGATTATCTTGGATATAACTGCGTATAGCTGTACCTATCGTAGCGTTTGATCGCTCGACTGGATTTACTTGTGGGTGATACAATGCATTAAACCAAATTTTTTGTACTTTGTACCGATCGGCCAGTTTCTTAAAAACTGATGAAGCAAACTGCTTCCCGTTGTCTACCATTATGAACTGTGGAACACCGTAAATCAAAAATACGTCATTCTCCATAAATTTAGATATAGTCTGAGCTGTGGCATTACGCATGGGATGTACGAGAACATATTTAGTAAACCAATCTAAAACTACTAAAAGATATGAAAAACCCCTTTTACTTCTTGTTACCGGACCAAAAATATCTACGCTTATGACCTGCCATGGAAATTCTACTTTCTTTTCTTTCCCCATTAAACCGTAACGTGAAAATGACACTTTTTGCGAACCGCAAGTCTTGCATGACTTGACATATCTCAGTATATCCTTACGCATTTTAGGCCAATAGTAGTCTTCACAAATTCTCTTAAGTGTTTTAAAATACCCCAAATGTGCTGCCGTACTTTCATGGTGACATTGTTTTAGAACATTATTTCGTTGTGAAAGTGGTACCAAAAGTTTCCATTCTGTTAAATTAGTTTTCACCGGTAATTTATTAGCAACATGTTTAAAGATTAAATTATTCTCTACCTTAAAAAATGGATACAAATTTGGATTTGCCAAAATTTTTGTACGTAATTTAATATACCAATCATCTAGATTCTCCTGATTAAGTGATAATGAACCTACTGTGAAATTTTGTTCTTCATTATCTGACGGTTCGTCCCGCTGCACCCTAGATAAAGCGTCAGGAACTACATTTAAATTACCTTTACGGTGCACTAAATTAAAGTCATATTGTTGCAACTTAACCATCCAGCGAGCTAATCTGCCGGTAGGTGACTTCAACTTATGCAACCAGCTAACCGCTAAATTATCCGTTATGACTGTAAACTTCTGACCTTCCACGAAGGGCCGAAATCTCTCTAAACTAAATAATAAGGCTAATACTTCTAACTCGTAAATACTGTAGTTTCTTTCTGCCTTATTTAGTGAGCGACTGGCAAAAGCAATTACCTTTTCTTCTCCTCCCTGTACTTGTGTCAAACAACAACCTAATCCTGTACTAGACGCGTCGCACTGTATAACAAAATTATTTGACTTAAAATCAGGACTAGTTAGGATTGGAGTAGAGATAAGCGCTTGCTTAAGTGCCAAGAATGCTTGTTCTGCATTTTCATTCCACTTAATTGGTTGTCTTTTACCACGTTTCCCTTTTAGCAAATCATTTAACGGAGCAACTAAAGTCGAAAAATGAGGTAAAAATCTCCGGTACCACGAACACATGCCTATAAATCGTTTAATCTGAGTTGTATTTGTAGGACGAGGATAACTGATCATCGCTTCTACCTTCTCAGGGTTTGTACGTAATCCACCTTCAGTATCAATTACATAACCTAAATATTTTAGAGATTTTCTAAAAAACTGACATTTTTCATAATTTACTGTTAGGCGAGCATCCTTCAACCTATCAAACACTTCTTTTAAAATTGATACGTGTTCCTCAAAACTAGAAGCGGTGACAATTATATCGTCTAGATAAACAAAAACTTTATTTTCTAATTTTGGTGTTATAACAATGTCCATTAGCCGTTGCATAGCCTGTGCAGCGTTTGCAAGACCAAATGGTAGTACTTTAAAACAAAATAAGCCCCTTCCCGGAACAGCAAATGCGGTTTTAGGTTTGGAAGTTTCAGAAAGTGGAATTTGCCAAAAAGCGCTTTTCAAATCTATGCTACTGATATATTTAGCGTCCCGTAACATACTCAATATACCGTCTACAAAAGGTAAAGGATATGAATCCTTAACAGTTACTGAATTTAAAGATCTACCGTCAAAACAAAATCGATAATTTCCATTATCCTTTTTAACTAATAAAACTGGCGACCTCCATTCACTAAAAGTAGGTTCAACTACATCTTGTTCTAACATTTTGTCAAGTTCTTCATTTAAAATATTCATCATATGTGGTGATAAAAGATATTGGCGCTGCCTGATAGGTTCAGCATTTCCAGTGTCTATATGATATACCATCCTATCGGTAAGGCCTAACTTCCCACAACTAAGTCCCTTGAATAACTGCTTGACCTTTTCAACTTGCCGGAGCTGAACTCCAGTTAAATCAGCCAAACCGCCATCATTGGTCTCAACTGTGTTCACACGACACAGAGCTGAAACTCTTATGCTACCAACTTTATTTACCCAAGTATTTGATTCAAAATCTAAATGAATGCCAAATAACCTACAAAAATCTATACCAAAAATAAAAGAACTAGGCAAAGATGGAACTATATAAACCTTAAGTATTCGAACTATGTTGTTAATCTTGAGCGGTAAGTGAGCTATACCTGTGACAGTTTGAGGAGTACCGTCTGCTGTCGTTACATATCTTAGATCTGACGTTACAAATTTACATTTAAATTGTTCTAAAATTTTCACACCATTGCTTCCAACTACAGAACGATTACAACCAGTATCCACTAAAGCTAAAAATTTCTTATCGTATAAAAAAACTGAAATGTAAGGTCTATCGTCACCATTTTTAGACAACAATAGAGGTGTTACTCGTACTTCATCACTAACTCTACGGTAAGTTTTGTAAAAATTTCTTACTTTACTTAACCAAAAATTCCAATCTGATTTGTTAGTCACAACATTTTTAAACTTACTATAACTACGGGGATTTGGACGTCGACTAACTTTACGTGGCCCCCTGGTTAGTTTTTTGAACATTTTTTACACTCTTTAAATGTGACATTTGATTCACCACATTTAAAGCAAAATTTATTTCTTTTAGCCCTACATTGTTTAAAAACATGATTTTCACCTTTACAATTAAAACAGATTACTGGTGTCTTGGTAGTTTTGATTTCATTAACATTTGATTGCCCAGGTTGACTTCTACGATTAGGTTTAAAATTTGATTTTGGTGGTGATACAGGCTTAACAGACTTTTCATGAGATTCCCTAACATTATTCTTATCTAAAGAAGGCAATCCAACATACAAAAGATCCTTTTCCACTAAATTACTTCTCATAGGAGGCGGTATATATTTTTTGGTACTTTCCTCAGCGTATTCTACTTTTTTGCACTTTGAAATTAATTCTGAAATTGTATCTATAGTCAATAATGCTAAAGGAGTAGCAAAATATGGCAATAAATTCTTTCTAATTTGTTTAATGCGTTCTTCTAAACTTGGTTTTGTTTTTAGTCTATTATATAAAGCTTCCATGATTCTAATATAAATATGTACTGGCTCATCCACATGTTGTGTTCTCTTTTCAATGTAATCACTCATACTCTTATCAAAATCCTCATGTAAAAAATCATTTTTCAACTGTTCTACCAAATCTTCCCAAGTTCTAACCTCATTACTACCTCTAACAGATCGATACCACTGTAGAGCTGGTCCCGAAAAAAGATCTAACCCTGACTGGAATAATTCTCTCTTAGTGACGTTTCGAGCTATTGCTAACTCTTCAACTCGTTCAATAAATGAAATTACATTATTAGGCTGGCCATCAAACGTGACACCCCACTTATAGATAGGTACAAACTTAGTACTAGGACTAGTTGCTATATTTACACCAGTGCCTACTTGTAATGCTAAATCATCTACTACTTCTAAATTCAGTTTATCATAAAGATCTGCTTCTAGTAAGTAAATCGTAGCCCTCGACTCGTTTTGAAATGTTACCGTCTCCTCAGAATTCTGTTCTGGGATAGGCATTCTATTTATACGTACCATAATATGTACTAACTGTGACTTAACCTGTTTTACTGGCAAATCATTTTCCGTAGGATTATCTAAATTGTTAATTATATTTCTGATGGAATCTAAAGTATTGTTTACTTGTACTTTCTCTGTATTAAAATTAAATAATGGATCTCTCAGAGATAAATCATTACATGGTTTGGCTATTAGAGCTCGTGTTAAAAGTCTACAGCATGTTTCTGTGTCTCTAACTGTAGTACAACCTCTTACGCGTAACTCATAATCAACTTGATCAGCTTGTAATAACGTAGGTATGAAAATTTCAGACATTTTGTTTACTTTTGATTAACTCGACTATTCAAATTTAACAAACTGCAAGGTATATCAAAATTCAATTCACTGGCTTACTAAGTATTTATAACCCCTGTGCCCCTGTATTATTTTTCTAGACTTTCTCAAAAATACTACGATAACTCGTATTTCACCCTACGATTATCTTATTCCTACAATAAGGACTCAAAAATTTTCCTGTAACTGTCTTACCGCAATGTTTAATCTTCTTTAATTTAACCCAAAAGTATTCACGACTTTGCAAAACTAATCTAATCAAATCTTGAGGTCTCAACCATAAACAATACACATAATATCAGTAATACACACAAATATATAAACAGTAAGAAAATTCAAAAAATAGGACAAAATTAAAAATGTGACAATTTGTCTCAACAGCTCAAAGTTTATTTTTTTTTTTGATAACACTCAACTTCTATACTCGCAAGCCCCACGTTGTGAATGCGTCACTTTGTAACATCAATTCCTGCCCCTGAGTGGAATAGGAACGATGATACTACCCGGTTCTCATTTATTTTTGTGGAGGCTGGGTCGTGGTTCGAAAATTAATAAAAATTTAGGATTGTTAGGCGCCAATAGCCAATTGCTCGATACCTATGCCTTACTGGTTTTCAAAAATGTAATACTGTGGCTATTCAGTGGCCTTAATGTTTACATAGGTATCATGAATTTTTAGAAAATTTATTATGAAAAACACAATGTAAAAAAATAAGTTGTATATTAAAATTTTAAAGACAAAACTGGCAATGGTAAATATTTGATATAAATTTAGATATTTTATTAACAAAAAATTGAATTTAGAGGGTAGCTACCTTCCTTACATAAATTATATGTAGGAGTAAGAATGTTATTAGGCTGACGGCCGATGAAAAGTTAAAGATAAAAATTTACATTTGCTGAAGGCTAAAAATTATATGTTAATTGAAAATTCCACAAGAAGTTGAGCGTGTTGATGTTCAAATGAGAATGACACTCTCACCACAGATCCTGTTTACGAGCTGCCAGAGCGCCTCGTCCCACTCAAATCTCTTCTTCCCCTTCCTCTGTTTGTTACGTTTACTGATAAACGTTGAGACTAGACTGATTAATATGTTGTCGCTATACAAGTTCCATATCCAGTGACATGTGTGGATGTGGGCAAACAATTTCCTCCTGGGCTAAATAAGGTTATCCTCACAGGACCATCACCATCAAGCTGGTCACTTTAATTGACACCTAAGGCTTATCTTTGGCTGGTCATTACCACCTCTTCAAACTGGCACCTAATACTTCATCAGGCTGCTACTTAATATTGCATCAGGCTGGTACTTACTACCTCACACCTAAAAGAGTCCATCGTGTTACTCTACCTTGCATTTACTTGTTTGAAAAGGCACTCTGGGTGCGTTAATACCCCACGTAATGCTTTAATACCTTAACGTTTCTTCTAAAAATGCCCAACCAAATTCCAAGATATTTTTATAACCTTACAAAATTTAAAAAAACCGCGTTCTACTATTGCCCAAACCTATATTTAAATCGCGTTTAAAACTTTAATTTCACAATTAATTCCCCTTAACAATAAGCAACAGAATTAAATGTAATTCCTTATCCAACATAGATTTTAGCTACTGACGCTGTTTTTTATGGCACGCGTGCATCTCTATCCAAGCACTTCAAAAATTAACCTATTAAATATCCCTTAACATCGGGTTGAATGCTGGCAATTTTACAAATTAAATACATATACATTAATCAATAAATGTCAGTGATTATAATTTAGTAGATATTGGTTTATTTAATTACCTATCTCCAGGAATTTGAGGCTTTAAATCTGCGGCAAGACAGCACAGACACGTCTTGTTCTTGGCTTCAAGAATCGGAAATGCCTAATTTATTGTCTCCTTTAAATAGCTCTCAATCGTTGCCAACCGCAAAATGATAAAAAGTATTTACTTAAAATTCTGTTTTTATTATCAAATCTACTTAATTATTGCACTATTTTACTTCCCATTAATATTTCTTATTTGTTACTAAATTTCTATTGCTTCAAAATTATTAATTAAAGTTTATTGTTTAATTTTTACCAAAACTTTCTAGGTTTCTAACTAGTAAGAGCCGGTGGTTTGCTGGTAGAATAACAGATGGCGCTCGGTGTATATTTTAAAGTTAATTCAAGTCTACTCGTTAAGAATCGGTTGGGTTTGCTTTTAAGGTACAGATGGCGCTCGGTGTATATTTTAAAGATAGATTTTCGAGTGGGGATGAGGACTTCGGCAGCTCTAGGTTTCTGTGAACAAAAAGTCAACAAATTTAAAGTATCTGCTATTATAGTGGTTTTAAGAACCCCATAATTAAATTATATATATTCTGTAGCGTCCTGGAACTTTAGGACGGTACACATGAGCCTACTAGATGTGGTAGACCAATTCCAATAAATACTTAAATGTTAATACTACTGTCAAATTGAAACTTGAAGGCAGCCTACTAAAAGTTTTAAAACATTATCGTTCAGTAATGATTGAAATGAACTCCATTGCATGAACATAAATTTTATTTTTTATCACGAAAACGGTTGGTACTACGGCATTTTTTAAAGAGATAAAAAAGTTTTAGAATGAACAAGGGATTCAAAAAATATTTTATTCTGAAATGTAAAATGAATAGATTTTAAAATATTTTTAAAAATATATTAGGGGTTGCCCATTCTACCCCTTGGTGAGGCACTCAAGGGGGTGAAAAAAATTCACAAGATGCCTTTTAATAAATGTAGTAGATACGCCAAATATTGTGTTTGTTGAAATTTTATTTTTTGAGTAAAAAAATCATAACAGTTTTTAAATTACCCCTTTAAAGGGGCTGTAACTTGACAACGAAGGGGTATTTTGAAAAATGTTATATGAAGAACTCCCATTAATTTGGGCTAAGGAATTTTCAGTTAATTTTTTTCTACTTTGTTTCCGGACACCCTGTATTACTATTCACGTTCTAACAATACATTTGTTTATCACTAAATAGGTTTGATGTAATTAATTATGTTGAATATTAACACTTTAGAGTAGAAATTTGCCTTTGGTTGTTGTTGTTTTGTCGCGTGGCTGGATCCCGAACTGACTGACTTACTGGCTCGCCTCGACTGACTGCGTTGAGCGCGTCTCGGTTTATATAAGATAAATCAAAGCTTCTGGAAGTGTTCGAGAATCGAAGACTCCAGGCGTTCTAGCCGTTCTAGACATTCCAGTTTGTTCGCAGTTCCCGAAAATTCGATCGGTAGGGGAGAGTGGCTCGTGTATATTTTCTAGCAGGGAAGGCTTGCTTTTCGAATTATTCTAATAATGTAAAAAGTGTTTTTTCTAGCTCGCGGGCTTTACACAGCGACAGAGGGATGTTAATTCTTAATTTTGACAATATGAATTAACCGATTTAAGAAAGGTACTTTGACAACAACAGCTTAGGTAGGCTTAACTGGGTTAGCGATGTCTATACTATAGACCGGATGGCCCTCATGGCATTATTTATTTGGTAGTTTCCCCTGTCCCACTCATAGTGTAATGCCTTAATACAAGTATGTGGAAAGAAAAAATATATATTACTTACATATTTCCATTTCGGTGTTGTCTCCAGATACCATCGTGTGAGATGGAGAATAAGTCGTTGCAGTTGACTGTCCAGAATCCTCCAGATTGTCTAACCTCCTTTGGATATCACTCAATATATTAAATATGGCTATCCCGCGTGTGAGATCGTGACCGTGATCGGCACCGTTCCCTGCGCTTTATTTTGTGTCTTTCCCGAGAGCTAGACCGGGTCCGGGTTTTACGTTTTCTCCCGTGTTTCGGCATTTCAATTCACAATAATATTACGTTTGCGCGCGGGCTGCAACGTGGTCGAGTCAGCACATAAAAGAAAACTGACGACGCGTGGAACTTGGGTGACCGGGGAAGGAGGAGCGGGAAGCATGTTTGCTTATCTTGAAAATATGTGTCGAGTTCGTGCTATAAGAAACACTACGTCTCTTTCTATTTACGAGACAAAGCCGAAATATAATAAATTACTTTTAACGGTATTTTTTTATTTGACATCTGTTTATAGAATTAACAAAACCAACTATTGAGGAATACATTTAATTAAGATTATTAAATGTTTAAAAATGCTTTATAATACTGACGATCGACATCAGGCATGTCCTGCAGCATTTTTTTAACTGCGTCGATTTTTCCCTTTGCTATCTTTCTTTCCTTGGGTGATATTTTTGGCAACAAAGCCCCCCAGCAAAGGTCTTGGTTTTGTACTATTAGGAGCTTTACATTTTCTTAGTAAGCGTATATGTTATCATATACGATAGCCCTTTTAGGAAATCCCTCATTAAGATGGCTTAGCTTGAACTCCACTTCATGTAGATTTTTTAGATCATATCTCTTTCCGGATACTGTAAAATAAGGTATTATGTCATACTTTAGTCTGCTAGAACACTCTTCATAATTTTTAGTCATTCTCATGCATTTGCATTATTTGGGTAGCACTTTCTATAAAAAAGTCTAAACATCGTGTCCTCAGAATAGAATCTGATTTTGATCCAAGGTATCTATCGTCATTGCAATTCGTGCACCTAAATAAATCTCATTAAGAGAGCGAAAATTATGTGGATTTTTGTAATCTATTTTATCAATAGATATTAGCTTTAAAATGTCTTTCTTAATATAACATTCTAAAAGTGACTTATACGTAGCTGTGACATTAGGATGCAATTCATGAATTTTAGACTTCTCTGACTGTATTTCTCTCTTAATTTTATTTAAAAAAGGCAGAGAAAATTGTAGGAATCGAAAGAAAAAAATGGTTAGTGGATCACGTAATTTTTGAAGGATACTTTCTGCAGCCAAAACACGATCATTCGAAACTGCATCCGTAAAAAAAAGAATTAAAGCATTATATTGTTCTAAAATTCTATTTACAACGCTTTCCACAGAAAGCCATCGTGTTTGGCTGGGGTGTAAAATTTTGTGTAATTTTGTATTAGTGAATAAATTCCTTTAAAGATTCAACACGTTTAGGACTATTTGAAAAATAATTATAGATATCTGGTGCTAAATCTATGGCATATGCACTTCATTAAAAATATGTGTGGTATTTCTTTTTTTAAACGAGACGTAACAGAATTGTGTTTACAAAACATTACATTTGGACCATCAGACGCAAATCCTATCATATTTTGTTTATAGCGAATATTGTTTTTGGTGAAATAATTTATTATTTTACTATAAATACCTCCGCTGTAGTGTCCTTCATTGGAATTAATGCAAGAAATGAGTCTTGAATCCTAAAAATGTGTTTCATATTAAGATTAACTATGTTTATTTTAACGTTATTTAACTTACATGTTGTTGTGGCGATACCTACAAACAAGCGCTAAATGTTTTGTACAACCTCTATCTGTTGACTCGTCGATAATGAAAGAGAAGTTCGTCGTTTTCAAAATATTACAAATGTCATGCTCATTTTTTTACCAATTACATTTTTTACTATTGATGAGCATTTTGTTCTGCTGCATTTTATTTCTTTAGCTATATCGGAATCTGGGCATATTTTAGCTATTAAACTTGGTAAATGCTCCATAATATTGTAAGATATATTATGTTAGCTAACAAATTCAGCAAGATGTACTTCCGCCTTTTTTACTGCCTGGCCCAAATTATATATTTTTTTAAAACTAGTTAAAGTTTGCTGATCTTTTCTACTTGTTGATAATTTAATA
This sequence comes from Stenurella melanura, assembly GCA_963583905.1. Classification (NCBI taxonomy): domain Eukaryota; kingdom Metazoa; phylum Arthropoda; class Insecta; order Coleoptera; family Cerambycidae; genus Stenurella; species Stenurella melanura. Next base: position 92,332,307 of record OY757315.1, read on the forward strand.
TGCATGGCACTTTGTTTGTGCCTTAACAGTATAATTTTTCCAGTCGAACCTATTAAAATGTTTTTTTTTGCAGACATTACACATAACTTCTAGATCATTTCTGCCCCGACTTAGCCAACCCTTAAAATTTTCATCTCCCTCCCATTCCTGTTTGTATTTCTGCATATATTTTTTTGGTTTCTTCTTTACAGGCGGCCCATGATCATGAGATGTTCCTTCACCGCCTGGCCGTGAATCATATTCATCATTTGACCTATAATATAATAACATTTTCGGTTAAACCTGCTAATAACATCATAGTTGTTTCTAATTTAAAAATTCACCTTATTTTAATACACACACGAACTTTAGTAAAAATATATAGGCACTAGGGATTCAAATAATCCATAAATAAGACTGTAATATTCATCAAATACTGAACTGAATTGAATTCGCTATGATCAAAGAATGTTTATACGTTTATAACGTAAATACTCTGCTAAATCCATAGGCAGGTTGGAACGAGTGGGGCGGGGGAAGCACCGGCAACGCTTTAACGCGCAAGTGTATGCACATTGCAGGGACAGGGACGGCCTAATTCTTTGTGTCTGCAGATTCAGAGAAGCTGAGTCGAGAGCCACGCGCCCGTGCCGTGGCAGGAATTCTTGATTGAGGTGATTAAGCGTTTGAAGTATATTGTCATATTCATTCCATTTGTTAACCATGTGTTTGTACCAAGTGGCCAAATAAATTGTATTGGCTTTTGATTTAATTTGTTTTTTCTTAATTTTGTTTTAATTAATTTAACAATACTTTTAAAATGAAGTAGATAGATACCCATGAACAGTGTAACAGTAGAGAAAGTTGCAGAACAGTAGATCTACTGCTAAAACAGTAGATCTGGCAACACTGGTCGTCGGCGCCATGGTTATAAGCACGCTCTTCAGCCATGAGGTCGATAGGTGGAGTAGCGGCGATTACTTACAACGCAACGGTTGAGACAGTGCGATATGTGCTAATTATTCTGATTAGCACACTGCGTTGAGCTCTAAGTAATTTTCTCCGGTTTACTTCCGTTTTGAGGCCATCCACCCATGCTGAAGCAGCATGCAGCAGGATCGAAGTCACCACGGCACTTGTGAGGCGGCGGGTGCCGGTGGTAGGGCCCTTCACTCTTGGCATTAACTTAGATAAGGTCATTGCCGATTTTCTGCTTTTACTGTTGTTCTTTCGATGTGCATGTTCCAGGAGAGCCTGTAGTCAAAGTGTACTCCCAGATATTTCAGTTGTTTCTTGGCTAGAATATTAACACCCAGTATGTTGACTGAAATGTCTCGAATTTTCTTTCTGCCATTGAGGGAAGTTACTTCTGATTTCTCCGGTGTGATTTCAAGTGAGTTAGTTGCCATCCAGTTACCGACAGCATCGATGATCGCTTCCGTTTTAGCTCCTCCGTCTTGTCCATAGCTATCAGTATTAGGTCATCAGCAAACGCCACCATGCGGTAGTCTGCTATTTGTACCGGTGTCTCGATGTCTAATATCTCGTCATAGAGCACGTTCCATAGCAGAGGGCCCATGACCGATCCCTGTGGGACTCCACAGGTGACGGCGCTGCTTTCACCGTCGGTCAGCAGACTCCTGTTCGTAAAATAACTCATGATGAGGCGGACGAGGTACGCTGGTACTCTCTGCGGTGCAGTGTTTCTACTATAGGCCTCCACGGAGCAAAGTTGAAGGCGTTCTTGACATCAATCGCCGTGGCGATACAGATGTCACGCTGCCTCCAGTTGCCCTCGTTAGTAGTGCGGGCAACGCGAACAACTTCTTGAATGGCTTCCACAGTCCATCTGCTTCCACAGTCGATCTGCCTTCGCAGAATCCGTACTGGCTGTCGGATAGTCCTCCTCGTCGATCGAGTTCCTGGGTCAACCGCGTGGTGATGGTGCGCTCGAGGAGTTTGGCAGAGGCGTCGATGAGGCATATTGGTCTTGGGGCGGAGTCTATCGGTTTGCCAGGTTTTGGTACGAGCACCAGCTTTGCCGTTTTCCATTCCGTCGGAATTACCGCCGTGGCAACAATGTCTTTGAATACTCGTACAAATAATGTGGGTGTGAGTTGACGGCCGTCGGCAATCTCTTGGCTCCACCAGTAAACAGGTTTCCTGCGTGCATTACCCTTGCGAGGGAGGGCGACTTGGCACGCATTCTTGAGATAGTCTAGCTATTGCTACTTTGAATATTATGCGAGAGGCAGTTGAAACATCCATCCGCATAAAATCGGCTACTGAGCTTATATGACCGGAGCTTGCAAAGAAACGTAAACAACACAAAACCTGATTAATTGGACTTACGCTGTTGTTTCTAAAACGAAAAATATAACTTTTTATAGTTTTTTACATAGAGACATAGAAAACTCGGTAGTGTATATAATTATGTGTATGCATATTTGTACCTATCGTAAGAAAATTCTAGGTCATGTTCAAGTTGCTCCAACAAATGTAAAACTGTTCCTTTATACAGCCGAAATCGTTCAAAAAACAACAAAAAAGTTGGGACGTTTATCTACTTTTTTGGGAAAATCATATTCAATTAATTCCAGGATGCCGAGATCGTCATTAAATATATCTGCATCCACATGATCCATTTTAAAATGTTTTGTATGATAAATATTTCACAAAATACACAAAATTAAAGGTTATATTATGATCCTAGAATAGAAACAGCTGTTAAAACACGTTACGACTTTGGCTACTTAAAGTTAAGGATACTTTAAGCCGCCGATATCGACTACTTACTTAAGCGTACCTTAGATAAGAGTTACTTAAATAATGATGTAATGTAAATTTCCACTTTATGGGTTTTTTAAAATTAAGCGTGCCTTAAAATTGTCGGTGCACATGGCTCTTAGAACGAGATGGAGTATTGCTGTGTGGTTGAGGTGCACTGCACTCCACTTGAGATAGGCTGCTTATTTACGTTAGGGTCAGTGTCATTCTGATTAGTATCCAGGAATTATCTTCCCCGTCTAACATTGAAACCTTCGGAAGTTATTTTTCTTGGCCAGAACTTTGTATTGTATATGATTGTTGGAAATTGGGATTAGACTTCAACCATAAAGGATTAGTTATTTGGATTTGTAATGTAGGTACCGTAGAGCGGGGTTACTTTACCACGATTTTGAGACATTTTGTGTAACAACTTTTTTTTCTCCAGGCGCAGGGAGCTGTCCCAAATATATGTAAAATTTTCATCTTTCTTTTTTCCATTAACGATGTTGTTCTGGTCCGAAAATTTTTAATTCATATATATTTTTTTACTTAAATTTTGTGTAAAGTCACCTGGGAATCGGAGTCACTTTACATCAGCCTCTAAATCAGTACAGAAGTAATGTGTGCCGACTGAATGGACGTCTTTACATAAAATAAATGTTTTTAAAAAGTTGTGGCAACTTTGGGAATTTATTTAGAATTTTTTTAACGATTGTAACACTATTAAAATGCATTTTAAACTCCATTAAACTTTATTACACAATATTTCAATCAGAAAATGTTTCAATAACAAATATTTAAACTTTAATACTAACAATAAATAAAAAAATACCCTTAAAATGAAAACTCAAAAACTATTAATAACAGGTACATAAAAGGTCGGTAGGTACAACATTCTTAATATTTAAAGATGATACTTTTGTATATCTATATTAAAAGTGTAGAATCCCCTTTTAATATATGGCTTATCCAAGTATTGAAGAATATCATCTTCATTTTGTGCTGATATGTCATCTTGTTGGGGAAAGACGAAAATGTTGTCCCTTTTCTTTCTTATAAAATAAAATAGTAGATTTTCACATTTTCTTTTATTACATCTAACAAATATTTTAAATTTTTACATACAAACGATAACAACGTAAATAGATACATCAGCATGTCTAAATTCTCAGGTATATCAGTATATATATTTAACAGTAATCAAGTATTCTGCGGTGAAGTTTATAAAACGGCCTTTAATTATAAAGTTGTGTAAAGTAGTTGTTTATTAATGTTCGCCTATAACTTATTCTATTAGCACGACGAACGGGTTGAGGTGCATTATGTGGAACATCGGGTATATTTCCCATTTCTATTAAATAATCCAATTGTTGTGGGTCTAAATTTTCTGGTGGTGGGGGGGGCTGCTTCACGTCTATCTATAGCAATATTATGTAAAACTCCAGTTGCAACTATTATGTCAAAGACTCTTTGAAGATTACAGCGTAGTCCATAAGCAAGCACTGGAAAGCGCCTCTTCCAAACTCCTATCTGCCTTTCTACAACATTCCGTGTCCTTATTTGTGATCTGTTATAAAGACGTTCAGGTCCTGTTATGAGGTTTTCAAGAGGAATCATTAAATAATTTCTATCCACATATCCACTATCTCCTGAAAAGAATAAAATTGACCGAATTATATTTTAATTACTTTACAGATACTGTTTCAATTTTTTAAAGTTACATTTTTCTTGTAAATACTTACCCAGTAGAACAGAATTGCGAAATTCTCCTTCCTCAAATCTGGCTCTGACTCTGCTGTTGTTGAAAATGGTTAAGTCGTGAGCTGATCCTGGCCACCTTGCTACTAAGTCTCGAATTTTCTAGTGAGAATCACATACAACTTGGGTATTTATAGAAAAGAAAGATTTTCTATTTCTATAAACTTCCGCATCTTCTCCACCTTTAATGAAAAGTATTAATTATAACAATATTTCCTTATTCATTTCTGTTTATAGAGAAGGTACCTGCAGATTGAATTTTAATATGCGTACCATCTACGCACCCTATAACACGTGGAAACCGAGAAATTTGGTAAAAATCGTTTGCAACACGGATTGCTTCATTTCCTGAAGGCATTTGTATGTACTGACGACTTAAACCAGCAATGGCTTGCGTTACTTTCTTGACAATCCTACTCACTGTACTTTGGTGTGCGCCTATGAAATCACCAATACTACTTTGATGTCCAGCAGGGGCATAAAATCTTAGCGTTGTTAATAACTGATTCATAGGAGATACGCTATTGTTCCTGGAAAAAAATTATAAATATTAGTGATATAATTCCTCCAATTTGAGACTTAAAAGTTACTACAAATCATTATTAAATTCTAATTGTTCTTCAGTGAGTTCCAAAACATTCAAAGTGGTTTCTTTGGTTAATCGAAATCTCCTAAAAAAACTCATGTCGTCCATAGTCTCAAAATATTCGCTCCTTTCATACAGCCTCCTGGGAAATCCAAAATGTATAATATCTAAGATATCACCATCATCTTCTATGAATATTTCGTCTTCAATTTCCATGTTTATACAGGTAGGTATAGTTGAAGTATATAAGTATATGAACCAAAACGAACACTTAAATTATTCACTAGAAATCATAAGAATATTCAGAAATTGTTTCATCAAAACAATCAAACACTTTGTCACTGACGTTTTAAGGTTAGAAATTAGACTGAAAATATTAAACTTAAGCTTAAACCAACTTCGCCGACCGATTAAAAATAATCTCGCTTAACGCGCTCTCGGGTGACGGTGCATACAAAAATGACGAAATAATCTCGATCAGTTCTTAATCGGGATTAAGTCACAACGGTGCATACGGCCGTAAGTTAGCTTGTTTTCTATTTCCGTCATTTTGTTGTTTGGTAGGTATTTTATTGTTTTATCTGTTTTTATTAGCATCTGTTTTTTAAAGACTTGATGGCCCTGTGTTTTTATCGCATTGTTTTTTTTAATTGTTCTTCCAAGGCTGTTATTTGTTTGTTTAATAATAAAATTAACATTTATCCATGATAATGGATTTACTTTCAAAAAGAGGATAAAGAATTTGTTAGCAGAAAAATGCTTGTATGATGTCAATGAATTTTACTTAGTCTGACCATTTATGTATCCATTTATTTATTGCGTATTTATATATTTATATATATATATATTTTGTGTAGTTTGTTAATATGTTAGTGTTTTGTTTTATACAATTTTAGGTGTATTTTATTTTATATTATTTAAAATGTTTATGCATATTAGCTTCGATTTTGACGCACTCCTAAATTACTTGTATGGTTATCAATTAATTGTATTTGTGATTGGGAAATAAAGATTATTATTATTATTATTATTAATGGTATCTTTATCATCGACTGTTAATTATCTTAATGACATATTTTATTCTTTTAGGAATGTTGGCTCTGTGTAATTGTTGTTCCTGGTTATGTAGTAGGCGCTTTCTTGCAGAGAGTGGTCACATGTCGGACAAGCGACCATCTTTTTGCAGCAGTTGCATGTTTTCTTTACTGTAACTGAACTTCCTACAACTTGCATATTCAAGGAAATATAAGATTTTCTATTTCTATGTGGGTGAATTTCAAGAAGTGGACCAAAATGACTTGATGTTCCAGGCAAAAACAACATTAACCTTAATCCCTACTTTTGATATTAGACCCACGTAAAGCACTTTTTGAGGAATACTTGGTAATATTTCATATTATTTGTTAGAACACCTAAGTTTAATGTCATTTCGGCGACTCTTTTTATTTCTTTATTATTTATTTCTTTTGCACTTTAATACATAAAATGAGTGTTATCAGCAGTCTTTGGATATATAAACTAGGATGTATAATTTAAATGGAGAAATTCAATATAAATTTGGAAATGTGTTAGATTTTATGGAATATTTTGGAAATACAAGATCTTCCAAGTTAAAAATTCGCGCTCGTAAATAGATTAATTTTTTTAGAAACTGATGCTCATATTCTTCATGTGAAGAAAACTAACAAAATTTGAATCAATGCCTCTTTAGCTTTTTAAGAACACTAAAGATATTAAACAAATGCAAAAGAAGGAGTGTCACCGAAATTACAAGTGCGTCGCCGAAATTATGTTTTGTCCAATGTTGTGGCAAATTTTCTCCATAAGTTGGTGGTAAGAAGAGAAGTGACAAGTTCTCAGGTATAGTGATAAGACATAAGCTTTTTATGGAACAAAGTTAAATATTTATTTATATAAATGCGTAGAAAAGAATAACATTTCAAGAAAACTAGTATAGATTAATACAGTTGAAAATAAAATAAGAATACTGTGGAGAAAACATAAAGAAAAACGTTTAATCAATATTACTTATTAATTGTTTAATTCTTTTAATATCATACACTGTAATACATCTAGAACTGACTTATTTGGAGGTTCAATAATGCAGAGTATTCTATCTGCTTTCAACTTTTGGATGTCAGCTTTTCGAGGCCATGAGAAATAACTGCCATTGTGAGTCATGAACGAAGTGGTAAGTTCTTTAGTTGTTTCATCTATAGTGTCTACCTCTCCAGGATACCACAATTCTTCATATACTGCAATAATCCAAGCGTTTTGTATTAACGGTAATTCCGAGGATAATTCTTCAACTGAGAAACTTTGATTCGACATTTGTAAGTCTTTGGCTGGCGTGGTAATACTGGCTCTTAGTCCGATGAGTCTTGAACTGGCGAAAGAATACTGTAGATTGAATGCGAACGTGTTTCTTCGGAGAGAAGTGTTTGCAAATGTCTCCTGGCGGACATGTAAAACAAGAGAGAGTACGGGTAAAAATCTCAGTGGCACATTTCTTACTCCAAGTAATCTGATGGTACGACATAATATTTGCGATGGGAGGAATATTTTTAATAGATGGCATTGCTTTTTTCATTTTACTAATATTTTCGATTTCCAAAAGAATTACTGTAATACTTCTGTCTTTAAAATGTTGAACAAAATTTGCTGCAGATATGATGTCGTGAACATGACATACATGTTTGTCAGTGTGTCTTTTGATAGATCCTCCAATTCCATCCATAGGCCCCTTCCCGTGTCCACATTCGTTCAAATTTCAATTCGCGGCATCCATTTGGGAACATTTTCTAACATATAGAAAATGTTTGCGCGGTTTCCATATAGAGGTCGGCCCGTCAGAAAAAAAAATCGTTTTTTTAATTTTTCTTGAGTTTCGATGAATATAGGTTCTAAATGGGCCCATACACTATGAGCTCCCATGCTCGAGGTTTTCGGAAACAGTTGCGAACGAAAAGTGCGTTTTCTTCTTCACTCTGACGTTTAAAACACACAAGACCGGTGTGAACAGACAGTTGCCTTTTAGAGGCACCAAAGTGCATGGATTGTACTTCACCTAATTTTCATGTATAATTCTCTGAAAAGTCTACCATTAACATAATTTCATAATTTCCCAAATTTTTTCTTTTTGTCTCGATCGCCTTTTGTTGATGAAAGTTATTGTATAGATGCTGTTTCTGTAACGGTCACGTTTTGATAGATTCGTTTTTTTAATTTTTCTTGAGTTTCGATGAATATAGGTTCTAAATGGGCCCATACACTATGAGCTCCCATGCTCGAGGTTTTCGGAAACAGTTGCGAACGAAAAGTGCGTTTTCTTCTTCACTCTGACGTTTAAAACACACAAGACCGGTGTGAACAGACAGTTGCCTTTTAGAGGCACCAAAGTGCATGGATTGTACTTCACCTAATTTTCATGTATAATTCTCTGAAAAGTCTACCATTAACATAATTTCATAATTTCCCAAATTTTTTCTTTTTGTCTCGATCGCCTTTTGTTGATGAAAGTTATTGTATAGATGCTGTTTCTGTAACGGTCACGTTTTGATAGATCACTCAGATTAAATTAAATAAAAATATTTTCAAAATCTATATATTGATAAAATTGTTTGTACGATCGTAAAACGCTAAAATTGTACTCAGGTATAAAAACGGTTGCCGGCCAACCTTCTTTTGCGCGTGCAAGGGTTTGTAACAAGCGGTGCTTAGCACCAAGCGAGAGGCTTTCTTCGCCTCGAGACGAGGGGAGGGCACTGAGTAATGGGCTGTAGTATAGAACAGACACAATTAGAGGATTGCGAGTTTAAGTTTTTGGTTAATTCCGTAATTTAAGAAAATAGTGAAGTACTATTGAGAGCATTATGATCCGCAGTTTGGTATGAAATCATCATCTGTACTGAGAGTAATTTCAAGTTGATCTGTTATTTGTGCCACAAAGTGCCTGTTTCACGAAAGTGATTATTGTAATGAAATGAGTACCTTATTTTAAAAATGCAGTGAGGTTATCTAAAAGTATCAAAAATTTCGTGTGTCTAGTTACCTATAATTCACGTGTGGAAATTGTAGAAATTGTATCGTATTATAAGTAGCAAATTGACTTATTGAGCCAAATATTATGTAAAAGCAAAATTGTTTAAATTAATGTTTTGTGAAATTGTTTAAGTTGAATAAAATGGGACAGTGCCTCGACGTAATAGTAGTAGTGCCTTCGAGACTCCGACTTGTTGAGACGAGCCGTTTTCAGAAACCTATGTTGGCGAAATTAGGGTGGTAAAGCAACCATAAATGTAAATTCTTAACCTTTCAATCAGACTAGTCATAACCAGGAGAGTCACGCATGTTACGTTTTCTTGAGCACTTCGGTTAGAAATTTACTAAATGGTTCGGGCTACCAATTTCATGTATGTGATCTTGTTGTTAATTTGTGGCAGTCTACCCGCGAAATAAGTGTGTAAACATTCCGGTTTTGTTGTCACCTAGCTGTAAACTTTACCGCGAAAGGTGTTTAATTAGTAGCTTATTAATGAGCGGTCATATGTTAATTGCATAAATTATATGTGTAGCTTTTGTTTAGTTAGATAAGTCGATGGTACCTGATTTTTGGATCTATGTTTGTACTTTTTCTTCCTGTGAGGTTTTAAAATATAAGCCCTATTTTCTTTCTTGTCTTGGTGAAGTTATATGAATTTAGTTTAGAATAGTATGTTAGTGTTTTACCTAAAGAGGTATGTTTTTTAGTTCTCTTTCATGTTGTACATTTAACCACTACGTAGAGATCAAGCTTGATGTAAGTTATCTTCCGAATTAACCATACTTAGTAAATAATTTTGTTTACCCTTGAACACTTTGAAAACCCTTAATTGTTAATATACCATGTTTTTGTTACATATGTTTTTTGTTAAGTATGGTGTATAATCTGGTTTTAAAAAATATCTTCTTGGGTCAATTTAATGAGTTTAGAGTAGGTAAGAGAATGTAACAGATCTGCCAATTGGTCAAGTACATATCTACGCCCACGAAATAGTAGTCTCATGCTCTGGATAGAACCTTGGTAAGTTGGGTGATTTAATAACAAGAATTAAGCGTTATGCTTCATCCTGGGGAGCAAATCATTAACATCATTGACAAGCTGTGTAATTAAACTACTCTTCGTATTTGTTTTTCGTAAATTTTACGCGTTTTATATTTTCCCTGATTAATCGATCTTCAGTAATATTTTTCCATATTTGGTAAGTAACTTCCAAATCTTCAAATTTCTTATCAACTACAATATAATTTTCTTTGCAAATGTCGCACTTGTTAGTCATACAATTTAAACTGTAAATATCGCAACATATTTTCTTAAATAAATCATTTACATTTGTAAAGGTAATTAAACCCCGTGTTTAAAGTTTTTAGCTGAACTTAAAATTAGAATGCGTGACACAAGTTTCCCGGTCAGATGATGATGGGTTAATCATCCAGAATGGCTTTGCGCGCCAAAGAGAAGTATACGAGACATTAATACCAGTCTCTTTCAAGAACCGTTGGTGTGCATCCTTAATATTCATAAGAAGCAGTCGTTTCTGCTTCTGAATTTTATTTTTAGTGATAAAGTCCTTTTTTCCAGGACACATGCGGCTTATTTTCAAAGAACTCATGAATATTTTTATCATTTCATTAGTGAGCACAAAGTTTATTAAGAGTCTTTACATTGTTCGTCTTTGTATTCTGTTTATATGATATTATATTTGATAATTCTCCTTGCATTCTATATTTTTTAATATATTGCCACTGAGACATTTATTAAAAATTTGCCATTCTTGTAACTTTTTAGATTCTTCAATGGTTTCTATTGATCGTTTGAGTTGAGTATGTAAAGCTTTACCAAACAGTAATTTTCTTTTAGTTTCTGTTGTCACTGGTTGATGCTTTAGTAGTTGTTTAACTTTGGTTCTTGGCGATGGGGAAAAGTTCTGGTTACCACATTGCTACCGCTTTACTTTATTTCGCTCACGATGTAAATTAAGCCTAGTAGCTGCTATTTTTTCTTTAAATGGCCGATTTCTTCTTCTTGCTTATTGATTCTTTTGTAAGCTTCTCGCTGGTTTCTTCTTATCATTTTCCGTCCTCTACCTCTACATGTGGAGGAAGTACTTGGAATAGATGTTTCATAGTCACTATGTGGAGGCGTGTTACAAACAGCACTTTTAAGTTGTTTCTGTCTGTTTCTATAATCTGCAATGTTTTTCTCAATCTCTCTCTCTGAATTCCTTTTTCCCTTTCAAACATATCTGCAATTCCTTTGATCTTTTTCTCTTCCTTCTTCTTTCTATATAATTCGCGATCCTTGCGTATTCTTTCTTCACGCTTCTCCTCACTGAGATTTGCTAACGATTTTCGATGTCGGTTGTTTGCTTTTTCTTGATAGTTTTTATACCCAGTCGATTCTTTGTTAAGAGCTCTTATGCTTCTTTGTAGCGTTTTTGTTTTTCCTTGTGTTTGACAAATTGTACTCCACTTGGGCCAGGCTCATTATGTCGTAAATAGTCATGAGTATATGTTTCAAGCACAGCAGTGACAGTTTCTTTGGTGCCTTGATTCTCACAATTTTTTGGGGCATTTTTCGCTGCCTTCATTCTGCCATAATTTTCCTTTGCTCTTGTTCTTGCACAAGTTTTTTATCTTCTTCTAAAATTTTTTGCTTATGCTTACTTATACTTCAGTAGGAGAAATGTCCTAACTGTTAACAAAAAAAATTGGATATATCTCCAAGGGGCTTAAACTAGAAGTACGAAACATCTAAACCTTTTTGTATACATCTCCAGGCTAAAACTAGATGTTAGCTATAACTAGGCGACAAAAAGGACCATTGTTCGGGAATACTCCTGCTTTCGGCACGATGAACGATCTGGCGATAGGTTAAGGGCTGAGGTGAAGCGGGGGGAAAACCTGTGTCTCGAGGAACGTCAGACGACCTAGGTCACTCCTGACTGACAAGCCCCCTTGCCTACGTGTCCGCTCGACCCTCCTTGACCCTCTGTCATTGAAGACAGTCCGTGCTAAACTAGTTCATCCCATCCCGAAGCAGGTTCCCTAATGGCAATTAAAATATCCTACTAAATAGGATAAGGTTAAAGTTTACCTACTAGAGAGTTAACATAAAGAAAGAATAATTGATACCTTAATCACCCATCAAGACAACAATAGTGATATTTAACAGCAACAATACCAAACGACAACAATTATATTCATGATGACGAAAAAGCTAGATGGGACAAAAAAAATTTTCGTTACAAAGCAGAAGTGATTATTATCCCAATGGTTTTTGTCTGTCAGCATTCGATTTAACTCCAGATTTATCGGCTAACTCTTCTACACATTGGAATTTGATCCGCAGTGGTAGTTTAAGAATGAAAGCTCGTTTTAAAAATAATTTAACCGAAGCAGTTAATTGTATAGTTTATGCTAAATGCGATAACATTATTGAAATTGACAAAAGTAGAAATGTAATTGTAGACTATGGTAGTTAAGCTTGATAATAATAAATATATGTTAAAAATAGTTAAGTTTCACAGAAAGATTGTAATTTATCAATTATATTTAAATAGAAATAATACATTATAATATGTGTTTTATTAATCTGACATTTGTACCCACTATATCTAGAGATCTTCTTGAAAACATGTATAAATTGTAAAGTGAACTATATTTAATAAAACATGGAGATCGTGCGCGACTTCCAAGGTTTTCGTGGTGATGTAATGAATTTATTACTAAAGAAATATCTATGTCACTTAATGGTAAAATTTATGAACATTTTGTTTTTGCACAACCGCATGATTTTGAAAAGTTATCAAAAAAACCTACGAAAACGGCCACATGGTTAACAAATGTATTCCATGACCTTGAATGGGACAGTGGGTTTATACCGTATGAAAAAGTTTCAGAAATATTTCAAGACGTTGACTTAAGATTTTCATTAATGTATGTGAAAGGGGCAGAGAAGAAGAAGGTTTTATCAAAATATGTGAGCGATAATGGCAAAATACAAAACATTCAGGATCTTGGGTGTCCAATAATAGACGATTTAAGAAGTTCATATGCTGAGATTAGTTGCATGTCACACATTGAGTTAAGTGGCTCTAACCATTTATGCTCCCAACAGAATATAAAAAATATTTTGCACTAGTATATTGAACACTATTCAAGTAATGAGATGTCTCCAGATAGCGATACCATCGAAATATCATGTTGGAATAGTTTACCCCGATTTATAAGCAGACCAGTAGCATTTGTGATTAATGAGGACCCCGACTACGAACCAGGAAGTCACTAGGTTGCTGTGCTCGTCGATGAATGTGGTTGTAGGTACTTTTTTTGGTAGTTCTGGAAGAACTTCGAAAGAAAGTATCAAGCGATTTTTAAATAGAAACACAGCAAGATGGACTTTACAATCCAAACATGCTTCAAAGTTTTACATCACAAATTTGTAGTCAATACTCTATATTATTTTTATTAGCTTTTAGTGAAAATTATAGTATTAATGATTTACTTGTTATGTAGATAATAATGACCTCGTCTGTAAAATTATATGAACTATTTCAAATAAGCAAATTAAAAACCAAAAAATTTTCTCCTGTGTTTATTTTTTTCATCATATAAGCTCATCTCCTTCCTATGTGCCTATATTTACATTATTATTATTGAAATAAATGCATACTATAGCTAAAAGACATGCATATTTAGAGTTAATTAGTCACCGAGACACTATACGATACAGATCATGTTTTTCTTTATTTAAATATGTATATAAATACATTTCCTAATTTTTGCAAAGTTCTGTAGCCATACGGAAGAGTATCGTAGATGTTTTCTATGCGCCTACGTTTGGTATAGCTTACAGCGTATATTTTTTTCTCAGGTTTCGTGATGACATCGTACGTAGATGTTCGACAAATTTTTCTGTCATTATGCACGTAAGGTGATTCGGTGTTTTCACATACCATAGATTTCAGGGTTTCAAAGTTCACCGTTTTTGAATTTTGAAAATTAATAGTTATACCCTTCACCTTACAGGTAGTGGTATATTCATTATTATTGTCAGAAAAATTTTTAAGAGCGTAATTCTTAGGCCCACCGCTAACAAACTCTGTGATTTTACTACCAGCGCCATACTCTGCGATTTCATCGGTTAATTGCCCCAAATAATCTCCCACCTCGGGTATCCACTCGCCGAGCTTGTGTGTGAATATTACACTATCGGTGCCGAAGTATGACTCTCTCGCCTAGTTTTTGGAGATATCGATATAAGACAACATCGCCAATAACAATGTTGTGTACATTAACAACAGGATCAGTTAATAGTTTGAAAAGTTCCATGCTGTCCCGCACAACAGAGGTCTGCATTAAGTTTTCGCGCTGACCGAATTTTCCCCAAAAATGATTTAACTGTAATTTAGAAATATACCGCAGGCCGGCGTTGTGAGATATATTTGTCGGCTGTAAATTAATACCTTCTCGTTGAGCATATGCTTGAATATAATTTTGTTTTAAGTTACCTGTAGTGCACCAGTCAGGCCAGCCACTACACTTGTTTAATTTTAAGAAAGTTGTCGACATACCCAGCAACAAGCCCGCCAGCCTTTTTTTCTCTGTGGTAAATTTCTACCTCATATTGCCAAATCTCTATAAACTCTAAAATTTTATAACCCAGAGAAACTGCCTTCTTCAACTCGTCTGCCACAAAGGTACCTGTAAATTTACGCTGTTCACTTGTATGCGCGCATTCCGCTTGAAAACATGTTTCGACACAGGTACGACACAGGGGAAACGTGAGTTTACTGTTACATTTGTATGGTAGAACGGGATGATACAAATTGTCCGGTGGTAAAACTATGCATTTGATTAAACCCTCCACCGTGTTTTCGTTATCCTCTAACGAGCACTTGTAATAAAGTTTAACTGCGTTGGTGCGACCGCCAAAAAAAGCCCATTTTCATATTGTATGCTACAACACACTCAGGTTTATTATTTCTTCCCCTGTTTTGTAATAGACTTTTCCAGTTGATTTTTGTGCCGCAGTATTACTATCGTTGTCGCAACACTTGATGGCCAACATATTTTTGGAGTGTGCTTCACAACTTCCTCTGGACACATGTAGATTGAAGCCTGACATTTCTTTTCTATTAGGCTTCCAAATGCTCTAGTTCTTTGTTCAAATAAATACTAAAATAATAGGGGACCACCGTACCAGTTATCAACATATGTTGGTGATTCAAGTACTTTTTCATAAGTGTATTCACTACGCTTCCGGATATTCCAAATGCTTCATTTTCAGGATCAAGTTCAGTTTTGGAATCAGTATAAATAATGAAATTAAGTATATAACCGATTTCTACATCACAAGCCTCAAACAGCTTTATCCCAAATATTTTTCTTTTAAATGGATTTTACAATCCAACATTTTTTTGACGGTTGAAATTTAACACAACCGTCACTCTTATTAACTCCAACTTTTGTAGCTAAAAGAGCCTTAGAGTGGATGTGTTCAACAGATTTCTTTGATCGGTTTTAATGATAAACACGCTACAAAAAATGCGCTCATTACTGGCGTTACAAAATGGCAAAACAAGCAGTAGTGATTGTGTTTTCTTTAAATTGGTAAATAAAGAAATGTCTGCTTCATTTTTAGGACTAAAAATTTGAGAGCGATATTACTCGTAATCTCTTGTATTTATCATGAGTTCGTCAAACTTCAAAAAGGCATGTCTTCGCCACTCATTATCCAAAGCCTGAATATCTATGTGGTTTTTCAAAACAGGAAATAATATAAAGTTTTCGTATTAAGAGATTGTGCAATTTAAGGATTTAAAACTTCTATAATGGATGTTTAAAATTAAAATTTTCTTTAATAGTACTCACTAGTTCGATTTAAAATGATAAAGTTATTTTAAAACATTTATTAATAACCTATTGTACAATGTTTAGACATTTATTTAACTCTGCAGAAGATTCTGTTGCAGCAATCGCTAAATAAGTATTTTCTAGGGATTGCTGGATTTTCATGATTTAATTTCAAAATACCTTTGGAATCTGTTACAACTGATATTTTGAGAAAATTAGAACAAAGTCTTTAATAATATTACTATTTCCGGATTTACTCTGTAAAGTAATGGGTGTTAGGATTGAAACAACAGGTTAAACTCTGTCATCAACTCCAGGTAATTCTAGTAAACGAATTTTACATGATTTGTAACATAGTGTCTGTCGTATGCATGGGTCTTCAAGCACCGATTCCATTAAATAATGTTTGAGTAGCTCATATTGTTCTAACACTGTCAACGCAGACTTTGATTGATAATCACCTTGTTATGACAGGAGAGGGTATTTTATATATGTCTATATGACAAAAATTTTGAAATTCCTCACTTATATTTACGCAAGAAGCTCCTATTGAAATGGCTGCCTATATTGCGAAGTAGGTCTTCAACCTGTCTTGGTAGTTTCAGACAAGCTCTTGAAGTTCTGAAATGTGTCAATATGGCAGGAGCACTTGATGCAGATAATATATGACAACTCTTCTTTTATAAGAGAAAAATACAATGGTGCTCTTCAACCATAGCATTAGTGGTATCTGATGAAAAGCCTACCTAATTAAATTTGTTAATGGAATTTTTGTGGATGTCAAAACATCTTTTAAAATGTTAAGTAAATCGATAGCTGTGAAACCTCGAGCTTCAACCAGATCAAAGAACTTCATTGTAACCAAATTTAGACTATTATCATAAAATATAATTGAAAAATCACATTGTATTTAACAGAAATATATGTGGTTTCGTCCATAATTAATCGATCAAAAGAACTTACCTGAAGTTGGGTCGTAATTATATGAGGCATCCAATCCGAAGATATCACTTGTTCGCACTGTAGTACGCGCTTTCTCTACTACTGCGCAAAATGTTTGAAGATGAGATCACCTACCCGGCCGCCTGCCGGTGCCCTCAGTGTATTTAAAGAAAATTTATTAGTAACATGGGTAATGCAATGTGATGTGATATTTTCAGATTGGATGCCTCATATAATTACGACCGAACTTCAGGTAAATTCTTTGATCGATTAATTATATTTCTGCATCCACTTGTTCACACTGTAGCTGTTTAAAGATTAGGTTGTTGCCAAAAAATAATAATAATTAGGTTTAAAATAAATATTTCTACCATCCGGCTTATCGGCTAAAAGAAATTAGAAATAAATTGGTCTGGTCGAGGGGCACACTTACCAACAGCTCCGATTTTTATCAAATCACTAATTTTCTTCTTTACATGCCGTTCCTCCACAGGAGAAAAAAGTTTTATGGGATTAGATAAATGTCCCTGAGTAGGCTTGGCTTACTGGTGGACGGTATCCAGTTCAGCAGAATTGGATTGGCAGTTACGTTTATCCATTTATTATAAAAGAATTTCAAACGACCTGCGTATTGATTACTTACCATTGTTAATCCGCACTTCTGCGTTGATCTTTGCGCATAATCCATTGGCTGTCCTTGCGATCGTTCCAGTGATCGAGAAGAAATATGTTTTGGAGAATAAGAGTGTATTAAATATAATTGCGTTCGGAAATAATGGAATTAAGGGAAAGAATAAATTGTCGAAAATGGATGTGAATATTTTAATATGAAATGAAAGCGGAGAATTTTGAGTCAAGCAGAAAGATGTAGAAAACAATAAATGACGAAAAATGTACGTTTTTTCTATAACAGTTTTTACAGCATTCTCCTACTTATTTTTGACTTTAGAATGAAATTACTAATGGGATTGTGTTGACAGAATTTAAAATCATTAGTGTAGTGAATGGTAGGAAAATTCAGTGAAAATTTAAAAAAATGTACATCAATGTTCCCAGTTTCCAGTGATTTTTGAGCCAGAAATGTAGAATGAAAGTGTAAATAAACTATGTGTTGAAGTGATTGACACTTTTTGCATATAAAATCAAAAGAAATTTTTTTTAAACGCAATTTGGCAGTTTCTTCATGCAATTAAAAATTAATTGTTTTAATAACTTTTAAGCGCTGCGTAGTGGGAAAAGTATAGGTAAAGAGAAAACGTAATTTTTTCATTTTCCATTTCCACATGATTTAGAGAAGTTCAGATAACAAAAAGGAATCACGTACCTTACAGGGTAAGAGAGGACGGGTGTAAATGAGTAAGTGGGAGGTGATTGGGAGTAGAAGGGGGGGGGGGGGATTTGGTGTTTTTTTTAAATAATGTGTTCAAGAAATAACTTTTCTTTTGGTTAACACAGGTAGTCGAGAACTTTATTTACAATTTTACAATTACAGACATTATCAATTATAATAAAATTAATTATATTTGTTAATTAATAATAATATTTAGGTTACGAGTATTTATTTATTAAATAACATATTTACATGTTAATACTACTTACATTACTTACATATAATTTTAAACTATGCTAATCTACATTATAAATTATAGTTTATATACAATCATAGATTCATATTTTAATACTACTTACATATAACTATAATAAAATTAATTATACTAAACCTAATTCATATATTAAAAAACAGTATTAAAGAAAAGAAAAAAATATTTTTCACCTTTCGCTGAGGATAACCCGTTGTCCTCCTCCAGCTCCTCTCAACGATTTCTCTGATAGTAAAAAATATAGAATTGATAAATAAACAATTATTAAATAATATTCCTTACCAGCACGTGGTTCAAAATCGTCTGAATCGTCTTCGATCGACTCATCATCCCAATCGGCAGGGAGGCGTATATTCCTATGAGGTAGGGTCTTCCGTCACCGTCTGTAGAGGAATCTAAGTAAACAAATACATTTAAAAATGTCACAAACTGTAATTAATCTTACCATCAGATAAATCCGGATCTTCTGGTCTGGTCATGGAGTCCGTCACCATACGTTCCACCTCACCATCGAACCATGGTACAGTGCCCACACTCCAAGCTGAAGGGCTGTCCGGACGTACTGAAAATGATGTTGTGAAGTCGGCCTCGGCAATCACTATCATTCATTTCCACACTACCGACTTAAATCTTAGCAAGTTGGACGGTTTCGTCTTGCAGCCGATAATATTGTCTACGGACACGTATGTCATGACCCATTAATTGGGCGAATGAATCAAGCGTCAGGATCGGTATCAGCTGTTTTTGCCTTCTCATAGTCCATTAACTTCATGAATTGTCCTTTTATTTGGTATGATTGTCATGACAAGTGTTACTTAGGTAAATTTTTTGAATAAGTCTATGTCAGGCGATGTTTGCAAACTCTTGTATAAGTTTTGTGCTGTTGATAAAAGATGATTATTAAATTTTTGTATATCACGAACCAATGGTAACCTTTTTGGCTGATTCTGTTTACGTTCATTCAGGGTTCTGTGGGCGTGGGACGTTAGATCGGTAGACCACTTGGAATCCATGATTTCTAGAAAAGAATTCATCGAATCGATGTTTTGTTTGCCGTGATTTTGTAATGTGTTTTTTACAAATTATGCGAGTATGCATTACTAAATGTTTCGGTCGGACAGAATCATATTTCTTATTTCCTTATCTTTATTCCATCGTTGAATATTTTGTTGAACAGGTTTCACATTCAGTACGGCAAAATATTGTGGGGCTACTGCTGACTTAAATTAATTCACTTTCCGCCATAGTGCTACATGGTATTTAATTCTAGTAGATTTAAGTTTTCCTGTGAAATTCTTCTTCTTCTTAGTCACAAGCGTAGTTTTGGCAATTTCCGTCCAGTTGAAAAATTTATCTTTATGGTTAATTACGTAGGGATTTGGCAGACGCACACTTACCACAATACGAATTAAATCCATAGGAACTTCGGGTTTTTGGAGTTTTTGGATCTTTGAATGCAACCAAAATCACGATCACATGACACAGACGTGTGACCAGTTTGTGGGAACTTGTGTAATATTTCATCAAAATAA
Source organism: Stenurella melanura (assembly GCA_963583905.1). Lineage (NCBI taxonomy): Eukaryota > Metazoa > Arthropoda > Insecta > Coleoptera > Cerambycidae > Stenurella > Stenurella melanura. The sequence goes on from OY757315.1 coordinate 92,352,370, forward strand.
CGTTTCACTATGAGAGTAAAACACAGTTCCAAAATTCTTTGATTCTCATTTTGGCCACCGCAGTTGCCTGACCACAACACCAATTATCGCTTTGTGGTGTTTAATTGTATTGTGGCGTTATTACACAGACAACTACCAATTTCATTTCATCGTTGTTTCTCAGACTTTTCATCTTACATGTGCCCTTTCCTTTCATCTTCGAGATGTATTACAAAATTAATGCATGTAAACTGCCTGTTGTAGTACATATCAGTAGGAGTCAATGCAGAAATATACATTTGTGTTTGTAAATCATATGAAAGCACACACATCAGATTTAGGTTTCTTGCTATCAGATTTGTCTTGCGACATTATTTTTGAGCGGCATCTGCTTTGCAATGATGTGAATCTCGCTTTAGTTCATTTTTTTCAGTTGGATTCTTGGCAGCAGCTATAGAAATTTTGTATCGGTAACAAGTGGAACAGGTGTGTCACCTCTTGGTTCTCCAAAGCCTGGACTAAATTCTTTATTGAAAATTTTATTGAATCCCTGACGTGATACAAGAAGCCCCTCTTGTAATAAGCTGATGTTTTTCAAGAAAAGCAGTATATAATTTTCGTACATTCAAATCGGCAGAAAGGTATCTCCTGTTGATTTTCTTCTCGGCCATAGAGGCTTTCTTTGCTAGGTATCGACACGACAAAATCGATAATTTTTGGCTTCCAAACTTGGTTTCTACTGGGGCGTTTGCCACCTCGTTTGTGAACAGACATGTCTCCAGACAAAACAATCTGATAAAAAATATCTATTCTTCGTCTTGTAATCCTGAAAGTTGAACATAATGCATTTTTACACACCTGAGCTTCAAACTTTCCTGGTATTGGCAGAAATAATTTAAATGAATATTGTCGTCTGCTCTGATTTGGATCATCATAATTGCCATGCCTCCTACGTTTTATCGAAGTCGGACTAATAAGACAACGAAGAAAGTTTTGTTGTTCATTGCCTTTCAAATTCCAAAATTGATTAGACATGTTTTTCCTGGAAGCAAGAGTCAACACTTTGCCGGGATATTGACATCTGCAGTTTACCTATAATAAAAATTGTATTATAATATACGTAAATAAAGATTTAAAGAACTAAATAAGCATTATGACAATATTTATAGCATTTATTTACCTCTTCATGTATTAGTCGTTTTCTCTTCAAAATCATATATGGATTGCCAGAGTGCTTTTAATATTTGTTTCTGTCCTTACATATACTGAGGAATATATTAAAAATAAAAGCAGTCAATCATCACTGTAAATTTGAGATAGTCAATGTTAAAAGAATGAACAGAATAGTGAACAATAATGATAGAACTGAATACGCACCAACCCAAACAATCATCGTTACATTTAAATTACAAACTCTTCCAAAATATATCGCTATAAATACAAGTACTCTATGTTACAACTGTTATCGATACGGCCATAAGGGGAAACTTTTTCGGTGGAGACTCTTCTTTAACGTGCCCTCATCGGATGTTGAATCGCTAATAACATTAATATGAGATCTCTTCCGGTTCGCCTTATGTTCATGGTTACATCTTGGCGTTGCATAACTTAAATATAGATACTGCACGATTACTTCGTGGAGGTATCTGCTGTTGAACATCATGATGGACCATTACTTGTACATCGATGTGTGTACTACAAAGCACAGTTAACTCACTGGGAATTTGTCTTGAAAAGACGGTGCTCATTTTTTCTTGTGGATTAATTGCATCCATAGGTAAAACAAGAAAAATGTTTATTAACAGAGTAATTAATCAGTTTAAACTGTGCTTCTGTAGTACACCTCGTAATGTATTTTTTTTACTTTTAATATGATATTCGATATTGAATTTTTTGAATAAATAATTATGTATTGTATTATTCTAAACTGAAGGACTTGATCTATGATAAATTATGTTTTGCACGATTTTATTTGAGAAAAAGAAAACATCTATTTATGATACAACTTAAACTGTGTATTTTAAATTGAAGTACTTCTACGAATTGAAATAGTATTCTTTAAATGTGAAGTGAAATTAGTGCGATGCTGAAAATATAACTTACCTATCTTACTTCTAGCTTCCAATAGGAAAGGGGTCTCTATTAATAATGACAATTCTTTCAAAATTTGGAACGCTTTATCTTTATTGTGAACTAATTTATCGTACAGCAATTGAGTTTCAACGTTTAGAAACTTTATAAGAACAATCAGTTTTAGTAACATCATCGACTGGAATCCTATAATATGAAATAATTTTTTGACTTTGAAACCGTTTTAATATCAGGAAAGTGCATGAACAATCACTATATTTTGTAATATGTTAATTCTTCCAACATGTGATCGTAAAATGGGAGTCTTATACCAAAACGATGACGTTTAGTCTTTATAAACTGCTTGAATAGTAGCCGCCCTTTGAAACGAACTAAACTTTCATCTATCACAACATTTTGAAATGGTGTGAAATTATTTTATATTTCTATTTTGGAAAACCCCTCGTACTTTATAGTAGGAATCACCTTCAATTTGTTCAGCATTGTCTGCAAAGTGAAGCATGCGCAGAATCATTTGAAAACGATTTCGTGACATGACTTTCGCAAATATAGGTGTATAGAGCAGTTCATCGGTTGACCAATTTTCGGTTAGTTTATTTTTTCTATGGCGCGCTGCAAGTAACAATACAGCGAGAAATTTGTAAAAATCTTCCTCAGTAATTGGAGTCCATTTAATTTTTTCATTTGAACGAACTTGTTCTGACGCAAACTTATTAGTTTGTTATAATAAGATTTACTATTTGTCGATTCATGAAGAGAAGAAAATATTCAATTTCTTTGGAAGGGTTTTCTGTATTTTCTAAACGAGCACCAGAATTTGTGTCGTCAAATTCGTGCATTACTGGTATGAATTACTGTTTATTCCATCTTATAAAAAAGTCTTCTTCCAAAGCCTTCTGTACTTCTTTCGCTGCACCAAGACTTCGTTTTCTCCGCAAATAATTTCACGAACAACTTCGTCCCTCACTACTTGCCTCAAGATCATCCGAATCTGGTTGGTACTCACTGCCACTATCAACGAAAGGCTCTTCGTCTGAATCTAAACATGCGAGAATATTATCATATTCTTCCCTTGCAAGACCACACATATCACCTTCCTTACTGCGTTTTCTTTTCTCGAAGGTCCTGAATTAGGCGCCATTTTGGTACAATTTACACTACCGATGCTCACTAGTCTAGCAGTGATATGATACTGTCATCTGTTATTTAGCATTAGCAGATCAAAAGATACGGTTGGCTGCACCTAACAGCCGATTTGTATCGAAAATTGCCGATATGCCGTATCAATTCCGTGGTGGTTCCGTTTACACGTTTCATCAAACGTATTAAGAAGTCCTTTAAGAGTCCTTTAACTTTTGGAGCAATTTTATTAATCCAAACAATTTTAATTAGAATTATTACAGGTTCATTATGTTATAATTTTTGATTTTCATATATTTTATTTTTAATTATAAAGTGGGAGTAGTGAGAAGTGGCCAGTCCACTTTGCTCCTCCTTGCTGGTGGAAAAACAAAGATTTTAATATTTTAAGCTTTTGTTGATGATGTCTATTAGATCGAGCGCTTCTCTGTTTTACGACATAGACCGTTAAATTAGCTAGAGTCTTATAGCCTGATCATTAGTTGTATATTAATGGCTTAAACTGGAACACCAGTATTTCTGTCTGTAGACAAAATAATGTTTTAATAAAAAGATATTGTATCAAAAAGAAAAATGAATTTGATTAAAAACCACTAGTATATGTTAGAAATAAATAGATAGTTATGAAATAGAGAGTGGTAGAGACAATAATTGTATTTTTTAATAATATTTTAATAAAAAGTTATTGTGGAGTATCAAAAAGAAATAAGAATTCAATTAAAAGCCACTATTACATGTTAGAAATAAATAGTGTGATAGAGACAATAATTATATTTAATAATATTTTAATAAAAGGATATCGTGGTCTATCAATAGGCGAGGGTTGGACAGGACACATGCTGCTTAATTTTTGACGTCTATTTCTTTCTGCTTTCCGAAACTGATGTTTAACCTTTTTGCTTGCCCCAAACGGCGGAGTACGTACAATGTTTCGTTCCAAAATATTTTTTTTTGGGGGGTTTTATGTAGGAAAGCAGTCTGAGTCCCAACTGTCGTCATTTTTAACAGTAATAAGTGATGGCACTAACGTAGTCATTTTGAATCTGATATTCATGCTAATGCAATTTGTTCAGTATCGAAGGTAATACCCATTCCCTTCGAGCGAGCACTAGAGAAAGAAATTGGTGGGAGGTTTCCAGTATCAGGTAGTATCAGCTAGGTGGTACCCAGACCAGTTTGGCTGGGCTTGGCTTGGGTACGTTTCCACGAAACATATATATGCAATTTCAGCGTACTCATTTCACTTGTGTTCTCTGTGTCTTACAATTTCAATAATTATTTCACTTGTGCTCTTTGTTTTGTGATTGTGAATTTTTATTATGGCGGCGTACATTTCCACACCATCCACATCTCCTGCTATCGATCTAACAACATTCGACTTAAGGGCTGCCTGTAAGTACCTCGATTTGATAGATTGTAACATCTGTGCAATGAATTCCACAGAGTTGGCAGAGGTTTTTGATAAATGTGATTTTGAGAGTGCTGCCAACCCAACAGTACCTGTGCAACAAAATTTCAGTTTACCACCGCTAGCGACTACCCCTGAGTTAATGAATAGTTTACATGAAACGTACCAAAATTCAACTAAAAATTATTACAGTGACTTCTGTTCGACAATAGACTAGCGATTTAAATTTAGACAATAACACTGCAGACATTTTATGTGAAAATTATAGTACTAATGATTGTTCGACAGTAGATATAAATGATTTTAAGTTAGACAATAGTGAGGACTTTACATGTAAAAAAATAAAGTTAGACACTAACGAACATCTTAAAGCACATGTTTCGTTTAATGCACAAAATGTTGATTGGGTACAATATTACGAGATTTTTGAGCAAACTCTAATCCCATCAAAACTTACAGTGCAACCAACATCTAGTTGTATATAGGGGGCAACTAAAAAGTTGGTTAATGTACAAGGTGTTGATGGGGAAAATATACTACTGCAACCATCAATATTTGACGTAGACTTTGATGTAGATAATTTACTGAATGATTTTTCACCAGTAAATCAGCAGATGTCATTTGCACAGTTCTAGAGTGAAGATAAGTTTAATAAATTATGTACATCAACATACAACCCAAGTTTTGATATCTGCAGTGGCGTACCAAAAGAAACACATGCATCAAAATATTCACCAATATCATGTGTTGAACAATCTGTAAATGAGAACGTTGAAGACATACCATCCGTCAAGCAAAATTTTTCTAGGATAATGGATACAATTTTCGACAATAAACTTAATGACGTAAATGAGATTATTGTGGACATTGTACCATCAGACAGAAAGCAAAGTTTTTCTAGGCGGATGGTTACCATTTTAGACAATACACTTAATGAAACTATTGGCGAGATGGAGGTTTATGAAGTTGTTGATACTATGCCTGTGATCAACATAATCCAACATCTCCTCAACAGGATCATTTACAGAGTGTCGAAATTGTTAAAAGTATGTCTGTTGATCAACAGAACCCAATATCTCAACAAGATCATTTACAGATTATCGGAGTTCATGACCTTTTTCAGATCAACTAGGATGATTAGGTTCTTCCACCGGTTCTGCTGGTGGCGATCGATATCGATTCACCTCGTTTGCAATTGGCACATCCTCTTCTACTTGAGAACCTTCAGGCATTCTACTAAAAAGTTCTTTAAAAATTAAAATATTACGTGAAGAATAAACAACTTACCGCAGCTCTAATTGTTACATGAAATTCTTTTGAATAATCATGTTCACTATTTAAATAATGGATGGCTTGTTCTGAATGCATAAAGTCCAAAGCAGCGCACTCTCTAACTTCCTTCGCCAATTCGGTTTCGGCCTTTTTCTTTTCAATAATTTTGTTCTTTCTTATTTTCTATATCTCCTAACAGATCACTTAGTTATATTTTTCTGAATATGGTTCTTCTACACCAGACCTAAAAGTTTTTGACTAAACTAGAAATCGACACAAAAAATACCACACAACCTCTTACGATTTTCGATTTTTTTCTTTGTCTTTCCACTGCTCCACAAGCAGTTGGAGGTGCTGTCTAATAGTTTTGATAGAAAACATTCTCTGCGTTAACTGCAGTACAGTGCTTTTTATTTCCTTCCAAACATCAGGTCCGTTTACAAACGGATTTCGTGATACTACCTCAGAGTAAAAGTACGTCGTCCTCATATTTGAATCTCAAGCTTTTTTTATCTTTTTCCTGTGCCATTATCGCCAACAAAAGTAACAATTTACATGTTGAATAAGTAGAACCAAATGCACATTGCATACACTAGCACTGGCACTCACGTATCACGTTGTGTATTTTAGAATATTCCCTAGGGAATTTTCATCAGATGCAAGTTTCGACGTTGAGCTGGCAAAACGTTCCTAAATGTGTCAAAACTAAGATTCCTTAAATAAGGGAAAGCTTTGTCCGTATTTTTTAGTTAAATACGGGATGTTTGTATTTTATTAAAAGAAAATGCTTAACGATATTTTGAATGCGCATGCGTATATGGCAAATTAAGGGAAACTTTTATTAAAGGATCTGTAAACCAAAGTTGCAATATTTCTCTATTAAGTCCTCGTAAATCTTTGGTTCAAAACTCTTAAACCGAATTTATTTACACTAGGTAGTTTATATATAATAATAGTAGTAAGACTGTTGTTGTTATTACTGTTGTAATCTATAACTATTCTAATTCACTCTGAAAGTTTTTATTTTTGTCCATTTTAAGTTTAAGATGATTTCTTTTTGCTCTTGCAAATGCCAACACCGCCCCACGAATGTCTGATCTCACAAAGTAAATATACTTTGGTCTTAGTATTTCACCTTTTCTTCTTCTTTCCACAATTTCTTCGTTTACATTTTTTATAATCTTCTCGCTGCATAACTGTTTCATCAAACCCGATTCCTATTCTACACTGTGATTATCGTAATAAAAATGTTTGTGTAATTCATGAAAGCAGGGTTTCTATTTTTAGTTCGGCATTAATGCTAAATTGTTACTGATCAATCTAGACATTATTCTACGTGCCGCATCGAAGAAGTCCTTTCCCCTAATAAACTTTAAAACACTAAACTAAAAATAATGAATAAAATATGACAATGCAAGTTAAGTAAATTTTAACAGCAATTAGAACTTTATAAATAGTCAATGTATTTTAAATGAATTAGTGTGCCTAATTAAAAAGAAAATGATAGTACTTACTATTTTTATCTCGGTGCTCTTCCCTGTTATTTATGTGTTTTTCCATCTCACTTAAGACTTCTGTTTTTAATGGAAAACTGGCAGTCTCTACTAAAATAGCTAATTGGTTACCTTCCCCATTGTCTGCAATTGATGCATTGACAGCATATGTATATTAGGTTGTTAATTTCTTTTGTATTTTTTTCTATTGCTTTTAATATTCTAGTACATATTTCTAAAAAGAAAATTCACAAATAATTGTGTTGGCTGTTTTAGAAGCTAGTACATTTTTATAAATGATACTGGTATTATTTCCTTGAATTTATAGAGTTAATTTTGTATTTATACAAGAGTACCCCTATAGTGCAATTTACCTTCAAAAGTTTCACAAGATGAACATCGAAATGTCGATATAGCTGCTGGAGTAGCACCGTCCAAGGGAACTATGGAATCCCCTAATTCGGAAGATATAGGTGCTGATGGAGCATTGTCCAAATTATAGAATTCAATAATTGGGAAGATGTTTCTTTCATTTACTTGTGAGCTCATTTGTCTTAAGTCTTGAGAATTCCTTTTACTTTTTTTCTTTGGTAGCGTCAGAGGTAACAACGATGTGGAGGTCTCTGAACAATTTGTCTAAGTATTCATTTACTCTTCTTCTCATACGTTTACTGCTGTCTTCTTCGGTGTTTATATCGGAATCTTTTTCCAATTGACGTAATTTGACTGCTTTCTAGTATACATCTAAACGTGAGAAGAGGGCCGATTACCTAAAACAAGAAAATTACAAACATGTTTCAGCATGCAGCAACCAACTCGAAATTTTATGTTTTTTAAATTATGCAGCCATTCTTAAAATCGTCTCCGGAATCTAAAAATGTTCTATTTAAAATTTCAAAGTTGGTGCCATTTCCGGAGAAACCGGAAGTGACAAAAGTGTTAAAAATAATAAAAAATTGGCGAATTTTTAGTAAGTATTACCTCACTTTATCCATGAATTGTGATGAGGAATTTTTCTAAGTAGCAGTATAGGCTTGCAACTGTATGTACTCTCGGTACTATACATGTATTAAATATGAGATGAGAGTTATTTTTTTGAAATTTTCTTTGCAAGTACAGGTTCAATTATGAATGCAAAATTTTTTATTCTTCGCTGAAATCGTTCACGATCTAGTGTTCTGTATCCAACAGTCTCCTCGTCTCGACATCTGGTGAGCAAAGGACCAATGAAGAATGTATCGAACTCTAAATCTCATCACTGAACTGAACCCTCTTTCTCTGTCGTCGTTCTATTTCAAAATTTTTTAAATCCATACCAACAACATACATTTTTTTCCGTTTGCAATTTTAATTAGGCACTTTAACAATAAAATTGAAGAACAAAGTACTAGGTAGCAGAGCAGACCTATAACAGACGACTCAGTAGTACTGATTGAATAACTATTATTAGGTTCAGTAACGGGGCTCTCTAACGTAATCCAATCGAATTCATCAATGATACATACCATTTTGTAATCGTATTTGTATCTGATATTTTGATGTGTTGGTAGGTATAGATGTCGTAAATGTAAGTTAATTGCAGTATGTGGCATCATCTTTATCCATCCACTGTTGTTATCGAAGACATTGATCTCTCTAAGATTGAATGAATTGTAAATGTATAGAGTGTTCTGGAGCACTGCACCCAGAATAATCTTTAACTTAATATTGTCCTGTCTCTTAATATACTATTTAATTACAGACACGTAACCCAACTTATTTAGTGATGCGTACAGTGGCCTCCAAACTTTTTCCGCAGGCTACTCAGATTTTAATGCGAAAACTACAATTTATACAGCGTGCAATATATCCACATGGTAAAAATGTCACTTCTTTATCATTTATTCGACAAATTTTACATTTCTGCTCTTCTTTTTTACGACTCCCGCACAATTTACAACAGCTGTTTATAGAACTGGCTATATGGCCACCTGCTAAAAATACTGGATTTTCAGAGCGTTGTGACATTTTGCGGGATAATTCTTCGTGCTGCCGTGTTGAACGTAAAATTTATCCACAACGCCTTCTATCACTGAATGCACTTTTGTTGTTGATATTGAAAACTTGAAAACACACACTGTTGTATATGTATATTCTATTTAGGAAAATTTAAATACAACCGATCGTAAAGCCTTATACTATTTCTTAAACTACACATACACTTAACATTAGTAAAATGATTTAAACAAGAGAGTATGTCCTTTATGAAATTGGGTGGAGCTTGATCGCCATTAATGTGTTCTACGTTGATTACGGGCGGCGCCGAATTCTTATCCAGTTCATGTAATTTTCTGTCGAGAAATTGTTGCTTCTGATATCCATTTACGTACACCACATCAGCAGCACCATTAAGTAAGTGATTGAGTAATATACCATTCAGATCATCATAATTTACATAACCACTACTATATTTCAGACAATGATGAATTATTTCACCTGCCTTCTTATATCATAACAACGTATTGTAGGATATTAGAGGTTTTAATAAATAGTGTGCATTCTGCTGGTTGCTGACGATTGATATTTCTTTAGGATAAAATTCGGGAAGATTAAATCCCTGAATGTCAACAACAACCAATTTCACGCTTCACCCATCAATTACTGAAGTAATAGAATGTAACTCACTCCCTTTTATTACATAACATTTCTTAGGAGTCCACTTAGAGGTGAATATTCTACAACTCGATCGTGAATAATTATGCCGTAGGCCTTAGTATTCTGTGGGAATGACTTTCTGCTTTCAATCTCTATTTTGATATCTAAGTAGAAGATTCAATGGGATAATGCTCTGTTACTAAAAGCCCAAAAGTCAAGTATTGGCCTATTATTAGTGGCGAATAATTTTGAGAACTGTGTATACATACAATATGCCTCGGAATAGTTTCTAGAGCTGGAATCCAATTTCATGTTTTCATACGGGTAGTACTCAGAATTTAACGACAATTTCACATTAGACATGTCGATATTATCGAATTCGGTGACGTCATACATCTTCTGATCTTTTTTATTCGTTTGAAATGCAACGATAATGTATCGAGGACTTTCCACATTAGTACATATTTTAACGGACCAAACCTCTTTTGTCGTGCCATTCGTTAGAGCAGGTGGCCCATGAAGTTCCCACTGTCTAAATGGCATCAGGATTGGTTTTTAACTATTTATTTCAGACAGCAAATTCAGTTTTAAACCTCATTTAGAAATACATGTTTAACCTTTAACTCTATATTGGTTATGGTTAATTCACCAGTGGTATCATCGTTCGATACTTTAAAACAATTATTATTGCTGCGGGCTCTGATTAATCGCAGAACTTGTTTACCAAATACCACTCTCTTATAATCATGAAAGAATCCAAGGAAATGCCACAGAGGTATCCTTAAAAAGAATGTTCGGACGCCGGCTGCTATGTTCTATAGTGCTCTGTATAAACGCGCGTATATAGCCGTGCGCCAGGTTGCAATGTCTACGGACTTGACGCGAAGTGGTACTTATAAATATTAGAGACTATTACAATACTTTTCTGCTACAAAATAATAACAAACGATAAAAAAAATTGAAAAAAAATCAAATACTGTTCAAAATGGCTGCACTTCTCACAGTCCTCCTTAAAAAGAAAACATGGCCGTTAAGATGAGTGACTGCAGTGATTTGCATTGGAGAAAAATATTTCAAATAACAACCGTTAGGCAACCATATAGACCATCTAAACTATTTAGATTGTGTTTGGTTGCAAATCACTTACAGATGTTGATTCACAGCTTAGTGGCTTTTGAAGAAGAAGAAGAGGTAATAATTGACATTTCGGCCATTTGTCATACGCAAACCTAACCTCAACTTCAAATCAGAGACAAATATTTTTATTTTTATACTCTTAGTCCGTGTTTCAGCGATGTTCAAAATAGTAGAGACAAAAGAGGCAAACGGCGTAAATTTATGCGTGGTACCACACACATGGGAGGACGATGGAATTTTATATTGGCCCCCAGGTAGAAATACAAAAAATATAAGAAAAGATAAAAATAGTGTACCAAACAAAGAAAACGCGGTCCAAACAACAATGTATTGTGAAACGAAATAATATCCAAGACTTTCTGGAAGCTTGTAACATAGAGGAGCATCTCTAAATTCAGTGACACAGAAGATGAAAAACAGTATATACCTCTAACATATTTAGTTGAGACCTTAATTATATAATTAATAGGTACTGTTAAAACTTGTATTTCTTGAGAAAGAAAACATTAGGAATGAAACATCCGGTTAATAGTCAGCTTGATTCGGTCATTGATGATTTTAACCATTTAATGACCACTAATACAACTTCAAAAGAAAACCAAGTTGAACCTACACCAAGTACCAGCAAATACGATGAGATAAGACCACATACACAAATAAACAATGCAATTATTACTGAACATCATGTTGAAACCATTGAAGAAGCTCTGTATACTTTGGACGTAGGGCCCGATGGCTTACTACAGCAACCGTCTAGTACACACAATCAAGAAGAAATTAAAAGTAATTATATCTGGAAGTATATGTCGTAGAAATGCTATTATAACTATTTTTTTTTAGTCATTGATGAGAAGTTAGAAAAGATTACAAAGGAAATAGCTGGATTACACATAAAATTTGATAAATTAATTGAACTTTTATTATCACAAAATGTTGCCTTACATTGACAATAACGAAGGCACAGGACCTAGATTACACTTTCGAAAGTCTATTTACTTGTCAGATTCTCGACATACGATGAAAGACAATAATGGTTTCTTAAGGAGGATATTGAAGAATAGTGTTAGCCGGTCTAACCAAATACTGGCGAAGAAACGGTGAGTCAAAAAATATTTTTAAATTTAAATTGATATAATTTTTCTTTTAGCAAACAAAATCAAAACACGGAAAGTTTTGGAACTGGAGCAAGATCAGGACCTAAATATAGACAAACAACAGTGATCTCAAAATATTAAGGCCGGGTTGTTTCAACCAAGTTAGAACTATTGTAACCTTGGATTCTAAATTTTGGTCAAACTGATTGGGGGCCGTCCATACATGAAATCACATTGTTTTGGCCGATTTTTGACCCCCCTCCTGTGTCACACATTAATTATCACGCTCACTCGACCCCCCCCCCCCCATCTGTCACGTCACACTAACATGCAGGGGTAATACGAAACAGCATGTTCCAATAAAGAAGCGCTATTTGGAGGAGCGGGTGAACATCAGTAGAGACACAGGCTGGATATTAAATGAATATCTGATAAATAAATATTACGCATTAAATTATTTTCTTGTATTGTGACATCACAATTGCTTGGGCCTCCCCTCCTCCCCCTGTCACAAAGCGTCACAACTTTCAGGATCCCCTCCCCCTCTTAAAAGCGTGACATCATTTATGGACGGCCCCTTGGTTTAAACTTGGTCGATATAACCTGATGCCCTAAAGATGTGACTTTATTTTTATATTTAGGTTATTTTATGCTTATGGTGGATAAAATATACAAAAGAAAGATGTGATTGGAAAATGTTTATTATTTTTGGCCATGACTTTTTGAGAATAAACTATAAACCTAGGTAAAACTTTAATGAGAGTAGTGTTATAAATTTTCACTCAATATTGGCAGCTATTTGCAGAATCAGTATATAGATTCATGGTTTTAAATTTGCTGATATTGCGAACGTTATGATTAAATGAAAATTCATAAAATTACTCTTATTATAGGTCTACTTATAGCTTTTATGCAATACATAATGTGTCCCACGATAGAGTACTGAAAAAGTAAATTCTTGCCATTTAACAGTTTAAGAGAAAAAGTCATAAGAACTTCCGTTTGTTCTTAAAAATCACTAACTATTATTTTTTTTGTGCAGGCGGTCGATATTTTGAAAAGTTTTATGAAAAACAAAGAGTAAACTATTGTATAAACAGACCTGTCCACTTTTTGTCTATAATAACATGGGTATATTCAGTCTTTTGATTAAATACAAAACTTTATGGCAACAAAAATATTTAAAAAATATTTCTTTATTTCAGCTTTGCTGATTGTGAGTATGAAAACATTGTCAGTGATGAAGATGATAGTCTCAATCTCTCTGAGACTGATTCTATGACTTATATATTGAAAATCAAAATAAATTTTGATTATCGTCATGACGACATTATTGTATATACCGGGTGAGTCACGAATTGCGCTCACACAGATATTTCCTAAAATATTTGGAATAGAAAATTGAAATTTGGAGGCCTTATTACATGTACATACAAATGCCATCTTTGCAATAAAAAATCAAGTTTGGTACACATTCGGTTTGACCGGAAGTGCCCACAACTTTCGATTTTTAAATGGAACATCCTATATATTTTTACATTTTTGGAATCTAGAGGAAATTTTGAATACAATACATCCATTTTGGTCACTTTTTGATAAACATTAAACATTTTATTAATAAATCTATTTCTGAATCCAGAGTGCTGTGGTGCCCAAAATATATTTTAGTTTGTGTGCTACGTTACTATAAAAATAAAAAGAGCAATATGATTGCATTACTTAATTCTCTAGAGGCGTTTAAAATTTTTAAATGTGATTTTTGCCCACTAACTCGGTTTTTTTTAATGGGAATTTAATCGTTCACTAACATTTTTAAATACCTCATTTTCATACGAATCTAATGATACCAAAATTTTGAAAATCCGCTCAGAAATATTTGAGATTTCAGCCAAAATACAATGCAACCAAGCTTTTAGAAACATGCGGCTAATAGATAATAGATTAGTGGGCTTTGGAAACTAAAATGGCACGTTTCTTTGTAAATCTGGTAACCTAATAACATTGGAAAAATCATAGTAGCCATTGAATGTAATAAAACAATATCAGCTGTCAGACAGACTCGTGTAGTTATAGGCAATCTTGAGCTATCAAACATTTAATAATTGTGAGCGCAAAGAACGTTACAATTAAGTTTAGCATAGGTATGTGGAGGTAAACACAATTACATCCACAAGGACATTTGCAATAGAATGCGACAACAGTTCGGTTTTCAGAGTTTTCTTTAAATTAACATAAATATCGGGCCTATAAATAAATAAAAATCAATTCCGTTTGAACAATTAAACTTAAACTAGGTAACAGTGGGTATCTTTAAAATAATTAAACCATAAATTGACATTTATAGATATTGTTCAAAATGTCCACCATTTTTTTCTATACACAATTCGGCTCTGCGTACAGTTGCTTGAATGGCTCTACGCAATTCAGCCGGCGTTATTTCATTAAGAGCCCGTATAACTTTATTTTGCAGCTCTTCACGCGTATTTGAAGAAGTTTTATAAACTTTATTTTTGAGAGTGCCCCATACATAATAGTCGAGGGGTGTTAAGTCAGGTGACCTAGGAGGCCACCTGATATGACCTTGATTTGCGATAAGGCGTTCACCATGCAAGTTGTTTAAATATTCCATCACTCTTCTGGAATTATGTGGGGGAGCACCATCTTGTTGGAAAAACAGATTTTGTAAATAGGCAAGAGGAAGTAAGTCAAGAAATTCTGCTGTCTGGTTTTGTAAAAAGAATAAATATCGTTCGCCAGTAAGTGTTCCATAAAAAAATATGGGTCCAATTATAATTATTCGATCTCCAAGTACTCCAAGCCAACAGTTAAACCCAAGTCTTTCCTGAATATTCCCCCGCCCTACCAACCTCGGATTTTCTTGAGCCCAGTACCTAGTATTATTTCTGTTAAACATACCTTGGTTCGTAAATCTACTTTCATCTGAATATAAAATACGAAAAGGAAAACCTGGGTTTTGTTGTACTACATTTAAGAACCAGTTGCAATATACTAGCCTCCTGTCTTATCATCTCCATAAAGATGTTGGTGTATTTGGTATTTATAAGACCGAAACTTATGTTTCTTTAAAATTCTACAAACCGAAGACTGACTAATGTCGCATTCCATTGACAATTCCCTTGTTGATGTTGGGTGTACCATCACAAATCCTAATACATCAATTTCTTTGTCCTCACTTACAATAAATGTTTGATGGTCATCTTGTTGATTGGGTTCGTTTCTTAATTCTTGTTCCACTCTGGCAAACAAGTGTCTGCTTGGATGACGTCTGTTGGGATATCGTTGCTGATACAGTTCTGCAGCTGCAGTTGAATTTTTGAGACGCTCTCCATATATCAGTAACATATCGACCTTTTCATTTCTACTAAAATTATTCATTTTCTTTAATTTTTACTCAAAGAGATTTCCGCAACGCCTTATTTTGTATCTGTCTGATAGCTGATATTGTTTTATTACATTCAATGGCTACTATGATTTTTCCAATGTTATTAGGTTACCAGATTTACACAGAAATGTGCCATTTTAGTTTCCAAAGCCCACTAATCTATTATCTATTAGCCGCATGTTTCTAAAAGCTTGGTTGCATTGTATTTTGGCTGAAATCTCAAATATTTCTGAGTGGATTTTCAAAATTTTGGTATCATTAGATTCGTATGAAAATGAGATATTTAAAAATGTTGGTGAACGATTAAATTCCCATTTAAAAAAACCGAGTTAGTGGGTAAAAATCACATTTAAAAATTTTAAACACCTCTAGAGAATTAAGTAATGCAATCATATTGCTCTTTTTATTTTTATAGTAACGTAGCACACAAACTAAAATATATTTTGGGCACCACAGCTCTCTGGATTCAGAAATAGATTTTTTAATAAAATTTTTAATGTTTATCAAAAAGTGACCAAAATGGATGTATGGTATTCAAAATTTCCTCTAGATTCCAAAAATGTAAAAATATATAGGGTGTTCCATTTAAAAATTGAAAGTTGTGGGCATTTCCGGTCAAACCGGATGTGCACCAAACTTGATTTTTTATTGAAAAGATGGCATTTTAGTCGTGTAATAAGGCCTCCAAATTTCAATTTTCTATTCCAAATATTTTAGGAAATATCGGGGCGAGCGCAATTCGTGACTCACCCGGTATACAAAATTCTGTTCTTGAGGTAGGTATAATATTTCATAAATAATTAGACCTGTGCGTAATTACTGTAATTATAAATTATAAGTCTCATTTTAATACTTCTAAAATTTCCAATTCATTTTTAGGTGAGGGCAGAACAAATGGATGGTGGATCTGTCAGTAATTTTGCATATAGGAGGTCGGTAGAAGAAATCGTAGACTTCCAAAGTATTACATGGGAAATTGCGGAAAATGGAATTTTGGTAATATCCATTAAAAAAAAGGAACCGGAACAGGTACATTATTTGTAAAATTGTAAGTTCACACGAACATTTTTTTAAATAGTTTAAAAATTAAAAATGGTAACAATTTTAAAACAAAATGAGTTGTTCACATACATAATACATTGCTTTGCTTGCATTTATTGATGTTATTGTATAATGTTATGTATGTGTTTAAAGCCTAGGTCCCAAAAAGTTCAAACTGTAATAGTCAGCAAAATTTATGTATTTAATGTTGAATGATTTTTCCTCTTAATCTTCGTTCATTTTCGAAACTGAACTGAATGCAGATAGTTACAATGGTGATTTTTCTATAATTCTTTTTTGTTTATATTTATAAATTTGTTATATTTACAGGATCAGTCACAACAAAAATTAATCTCTACCTCAGTTAAGATGAGTAGTGAATCTGCTGTATCTAGTTCCTCGTGTTCAACAAATGGGGGATCCACTAAAGTAGAAGCTTAGGCAGGAGCGGCTTCAAGTTATGTAAAAACAAGTAAGTCTGTAATGTTCATATTTTTAATTACTTTTGAAATTTTGTTTGCTAGTTTTCCACACCTACGCGTTTTATTTTGCTGATGTTTTAAAAATTGGAAAATTAAAAAAAGGCCATCGGCCAATTATTATTATTTTTAAATATACTACTCCAAAAAACTAAAGGAACAGAAATGTTTTTAAATTATTTGGGTATTTTTTGTAGAGCTGTATCTTTGTGAAAAATAGCCGTATCGAGATTTAAAAAAAAAACATATTGAAGCTTCAAGTCTCTAGTTTCGAGATCTTTTAGCAGAAATTTTTTATTTTTTTCTCTGGGTTCACGGGTTCGGAAACATTTTTTTCAGTTAAACCAATGCATTGGACAGTTAGTTTGTTTATTCAGCTTCAATTTCGTTTTTTATCAGCCTCTCTACGTCGATTTTTCGCTGAGATATCTGACTTTAAATGAAAAAGGATTCTTTTGTCTTTGATCATCGATATCTCAGCAACCACTTTGAAATAGTGACTGACTTTTAAATACGAATAAAGTTCTTATATTTTAATGGCTTGCCTAAACTATTTTTGGTAATGCTGAATCTCAATATTTGGTAGTATTTTAGAAATATTGTACTATTATTGTTATTATAAGGTGTCTTATTATCATTACCACCAAAATATAGAAGCAAAAATGTATATGTTATATAAGTAAATCCAAGTACAATTAATACTGATTGTGAAGTACATAAATTGATACGTGGGGTTTAGAGATATTTGGTGAAAAAGCAAAAATTCAGAATATATTTTTAACAACATATTTAATATACATAATACTTTGAGTTGTTATACAATAATAATAAAATAAATCACTCATCCAAGGTTTCTAACTAATAATGATTAATTTACAATGTATTCGTTTACTTTTCAGAGCAATAATGAAAACTATAATATTTGTAAGTTACAATAATTTTACCTAAAAATAAGTCTAAACATATCTCGACGCTTACCTGATCAGTGATGTAAAATTTCCGAAATATTGAAATTTGCCTCGAATTTTCGCGAATATTCGGGAATATATGGGAACATTAAAGAAAATTATGTTTAATGGTGTTAATAATAAACATATTAATGATCTTTTTATAAAAAACGGATTTATTGTTATTGTTACTACTACTATTTATTAGTTACTAAACAGGAAACAGAAACTTAATTATTTATCCCCATCCTCTGCCATTTCATTATCACTGTCTTCTTGATCACTATCGGAAGTGTCATGAATGCTCCATCGTGCAATCGGTACCAGTACTACTAGTTTCCTCATCTTCCACTAATTCTTCTTGCCCACCTTCTTCATCATTTGTTGCGGTTGAGGTAGTAGAGGTAGTCGCCGTCGCCGTCGCGTCGGTCTGTTGATATTCTTTACACTTTCTTTTTCTTTATTACACTTCTGCTTCTGCTACATTCTGCTTTCGTTGCATCTTAAAGTTAATTTAAGGTTATGATTAACATAAATTAGCATTCCTGCATGTTTTATTGTTAATTTGTTCCTTTTTGCTGTGTGAACTAAGGAGTAACTACTAAAGGAACGTTCCGTCGCTGCCGAGGTAGCTGGTAAATTTAATATTGCTATAGCAACATCTTTCAGTAAAGTTTTTTGGCACATGCCTGCCCATCACGTGGTACTTTTTACTGATTTAGAAGATGCCCATAAGAAATCTTTGCACCAAACTCCAGATTTAGCAATATATTCTGTTAGTTCGCATAATACTGTTTGCTTATTAATATCGGAGAATATCTGATGAACATTTACAACCCTATTAATACATTCAATAGCACATACAACAGTACGCAGTCGTGCGTCGGCGAATATTCGTGAAAAATAGGTGGCGAATTTTCGCGAATATTTCCAATATTACCGAATATTCGCATGCGAAAATTCGCGACTCCCATCACTGTACCTGATACACTCATATTAACAATAAAATAATGAAACACAACTTCCCGCTTATAAATTTGTAGAGAATATCTCCTGAACAGGGTATCTCAAACTTGACGCCTGGCATTAATTACCGGAGAACTTGAAACATAAATACAAATTTTACTGCAGGATATTTAAAGTTATGTTACAAATGGTATTTAGGATTAAACATGTTAATTTTATATTTATCGCCTTCTATGCTGTGGCGTTAAACAACACGTAAAATATTTAGAAGACTTGAAATTATTGTTCTCAAAAAAACGGAGTTCAGTTCCAACTTGACAACCAATATTGGTTATATCCATCAATAATTTAATTTGTGCCATGACGTCATGACCATCTTGACAATATTCCACTTGCTTCTGAAACATTTTGGCCTATAACTTTTGAACGAATAACGGTATCGAAGTGCGGTTTATATAAATATTTTCAGTGGCCAAGGAGATTTTCAATAAAGCCAAAAGTTATGTATGTCACAGGAAAAATATTTTGTATAACGTCACAGTATAGAAAACTTTAAATATAAAATAAACATTTTTACTACTAAATACCTACTCCTTGTAATACACCTTTAAATATAATTTAATCTTTAAATTGTCCATTCCATTCTATGATTGTGCGTATGTGTTGTATACAAATGTTTTGATTTGTAGCCAAGTTTTTTCTGCAAATAGTTCCCTGTATTTTTCTTTTAATTCAAGGCAAGTTGCTTTTCCCGGTGCTATTTTGTTTTTAATTTGGTTTTTTATTTCAGCATGATACTTTTATGTCTTGCGGTCCACGACCCTCGACTTCTGTAACACTAGAGTTCTATTGCTAGTTATCAGCAATTCCAGTTGTTGCTTCTCTAACATTCTTCGTATTTTCTATAATACTAGAACTAGCAGCAATTCCTGTTTCCACTTCATTAATATTATTCATATTTTCTGTAATATCAGAATTAGCAGCAATTTTATTTTCATTAACGTTCACTTTGGAAACTTGTAAACATTCTGGACTGTTAGAACTAGGGAGTGGAATGGAGTCTACTAGGTTTACGGTTTCCGAATTTAAAATGGCTCCTAAAATATAAATGCCAAACATATATAGAAATATTTAAAATAGTATACAATTTGCTTCATTTAGAATTGAAATAGGACACAAAAATAACTTTTGAACCGTTTTTACAGTTATAGTATTCTGTTTCTTAAACTTTCTTAAATTACTCCAGGAAAATAAGGAAAAAATGAGAGAACTTTTTTACTTTAAGATTTTTTTATAGAAAAGTGTAGGTTTTGAGGTCAAAAAACATATGTCACACACGCTACCACCAGAAACATACAGCATTTGAGTTGAGATATAGACATATACCGGGTGAGTCAGGAATTGCGCTCGCCCCGATATTTCCTAAAATATTTGGAATAGAAAATTGAAATTTGGAGGCCTTATTATACGACTAAAATGCCATCTTTTCAATAAAAAATCAAGTTTGGTGCAGATCCGTTTTGACCGGAAATGCCCACAACTTTCGATTTTTAAATAGAACACCCTATATATTTTTACATTTTTGGAATCTAGAGGAAATTTTGAATACAATACATTCATTTTGGTCATTTTTTGATAAACATTAAAAATTTTATTAAAAAATCTATTTCTGAATCCAGAGTGCTGTGGTGCCCAAAATATATTTTAGTTTGTGTGCTACGTTACTATAAAAATAAAAAGAGCATTACTTAATTCTCTAGAGGCGTTTAAAATTTTTAAATGTGATTTTTACCCACTAACTAGGTTTTTTTTAATGAGAATTTAATCGTTCACCAACATTTTTAAATACCTAATTTTCATACGAGTCTAATGATACCAAAATTTTGAAAATCTCGGTTTCTCAATAGTTTTCCCGCAAAAGCGGAAAAATCGCAGATTATGTGAAAATTAATGTTTCGGAGCCAAAATAATGGTTAATTCATCTTTAAATAACAAAAGTGATAGAGAAAAGAAAATTGCGGAAAATTCTTGGAAAATCTTATACAGTTTCCGAGGTTTGAATATTTATGAACATCAAACGTATCATTTTATAGGTTCTCCAGGGTGTGCATTACGAATTAATTATGCTCTTTTTAATATTTTCCAGAAAAATCTGTTTTCTTGTTTTTTTTTTTACTTTGAGAAAAAATAAATAAAAATTTGTAAAATAAAAAAAAATTTATATCAATATTTGATATTAAAAAATGGCTTATTTATTAATTATTAATTTTTTAAATTTATTTTACTACACTTACGATGTTAAAAATTTAAAAACTATCGTGCACTCAATAAAACGTGTCTTCATTTGAAAAACAAACACGATATGATATGACAGCTCTTTAAAATCAATGAATTCGTTGTTAAACTTCATTAATAACTTTACTCTACGCCATCTTACAGCATTTTTAGTACAACATTTTTATTGACCCAGAAGTGCGCTTCTATAAGGGTTTATATTCCAGGGTTCGGACTTTGTGAAGCTGAAAAAATTCCCTGAATTTTCCAGGTTTTCCATAACCAAAAATATTAATTTCCATATATTTTTTAATCGAGTAATTTTTTATTTGGCATAAAATTATTCTTTGAATTGAATGTCGTTTTATGATATGATATGTAGGTACTCGCATATTACCATACTCCCAAATTAAATGCATAACAATATAAGAAATTATTCTTTATTCTAAAACAATATATATAAAATGCTAACAAATCCTGTAGTCACTAAATATACAGATCATATATAATAACATACATAAATATATTTAAAAGGAAATGAAACAATGCTCTAATTTGCAGAAACTTTTAATGTACAGCAGGATGTTCGATTGAATAAAATTGACCATTTGGCCGATGAAAAATCCTACAGAACGGAGATGTGCCCAGTGTCATAAGTGTGTAACGCATATATGTTCTAATTAAATGCAATGTAGGTTTACATACTGAATGTTTTGCCCCCTACCACTTTCAATAATAAAAAAATGTTTATTTACTTAATTACTATATGTAATTAGAATCAGTTTTTTGGGACTTCCTTCCACGTGTATCTTTTTAACCGGAATCTACAAAATATCACAATTACCCAGTATGTTATAGTGAAATAACCTCTACGCATGAGACTTTTACGTCAAAGGATCGGTTATAGGTTGCTTTTTTGACAAATAACACAAATAAGTATAAAACATTAAAATTAAATATTTCGCCGACGTTTCGGAAATCTAATCTGTTTCCATTTTCAAGGCATTTTCTTTGAAAAATCATTTTCGCTATGTATGATAAATATACAGCTCTAAGAGTGTTTGTTATATTCAATATCCATATATACATTCATATAGAACTGTTGATATAGTTAACAGTTTTTTAAATTTTTCATACAATGTTAAGCTTGTGAAGTTCTTCTTTTAACATTGGCAACCAGGTTGTACATGCACTACGGAAAAATTCGACATGCATCTATCCTCATTCAATAATATTATCGCTGATTTTTTAATTTTTCTTTTCTTGCTATCCGCCTCTTTTGTTCCATAGATGTCTGTACAACCTGGTTGCCAATGTTAAAAGAAGAACTTCACAAGCTTAACATTGTATAAAAAATTAAAAAACTTAACTATATCAACAGTTCTATGTAAATAGTAAGATCTATGGATATTAAATATAACAAACATTCTTAGAGCTGTGCATTTATCATACACAGGGAAAAAGATTTTTCAAAGAAAAAGCCTTGAAAGAGAAAACAGATTAGATTTCCGAAACGTCGGCTAAATATTTAATTTTAATTTTTTATACTTATTTATGTTATTTGTCAAAAAAGCAACCTCTAACTGATCCTTTGACGTAAAAGTCACAGGCGTAGAGTTCATTTACCAGTAACATACTGGGTAATTGTGATATTTTGTAGATTTCCCGAGCACCGGTTAAAAAGAAGAAATAATACATGTGGAAGGAAGTCCCAAAGAATTAGGAAAAATTAAGAATATGCCACAAATAACATTTAGACAATAACAAACATTTGTCCCATTTTTTTTCAAAATATGTTCTTTCATCCAATATTAAATAAAAACTAAAAGGAAATAAAAATTACTCAATTCAAAGTAGTTTCAAGTTCTAATGGGTTACAATTCATTCGAAAAATATTTAAAATTTATATGCATTTTCTTAGTTCGGGTAAGCGTCTATCAATATCATTTTTTTCGTAATTTGCCACATCTAATATTCTTGCCTTCTTTTTTTCTAATGCAAGGATTTCGGACGCTGCACGTTTTCTTTCTGCCAATTTTCTTTCTTTCACTAAATCCTCTTCTTTTTGATCGTTCAAAGCCTTATTATATTTGAAGTGCGCATTTTTTGCATATAGTTTCATTTTTTTATCTATCTTAATATTAATTGCTCCACCATTATACCAGATTGCATCATAAACTTCTCTTGTGGCAATTAATGATCTCTCATGCATGTTCTCAACCAACATGTTTTTATTTATCGAAAAACCACTTTCCGCACTAGCGTTACCGTGTGATAAAATTAGCACTATTTTAATTATTTTAAACAGATCACCATACTCTACATTATTAACTAAAATATTTTTATGAAGAATATCTAGGGAATCAGAATTAATTCGGTAATTATTAAAATGTTCTTTAATGACATTTTCATTTAAAAAATGGTTAAACTGAACGGAGCAATTTTCTGCAAGTTCTAGCGAAATTAAATTTTGATTACAGAGTATTTCTAACAACATGGTCATCCTTTCTTTTGCTATCTGTTTCTTGTTTATTACAATATCTGGATCTAAGCAGCTTATAGCTTTTACAATTTTATACTTTAAAGGAGACCTTTCAAATATTTTTTTTATTACGTGTGTGAGAAATATTCTACAATCTTTAAAAAATTGAAGCTTTTGTCTATCGTTGGCCTTACTTTCCTGTAAATATTTTTTGGTTCTGAAACCACAATCAATATCACTATAATTTAAATAAATATTCTGATCATCAAAATTTAACTTCATTAAAGAACTTGTAGAGCTTTTTAATACATTACAAAACATTTTTTTTTAACAAATCGTGATAATATGGACCTAACCATTAAATCCAAACTTTTGTAGAGAAAGGGCGCTAAAGGCGCATCGGACTGAAATTTTTTTAAGAAAACGTCCAAAGTAGATGATATGGTTGCAAAAAATGATAATTTAGGTTTTAGTAGCACATCGTCAAGATTCTTTTTTACATTTTTCACCGAGGTGGTGTTAGGAAGTTTTGTATGTTTATCACATACATATGTTTTGATATCATCCATAATTTCAACGGCTCTATAACAAGCAGTAGAGCTATCTACTAAACGTGTTCTACAAAATTTTAAAGGAAATGTTGTCTTATCTGATATTCTCTTAAACGATATTCTTTAAAGAGCCAATAAATTCCCTGCAGAAAATCATTTACTGTCCATTGGGCAGCCGCATGTCCTGTTTGAAAAGCTCCATGAATCACATGTAGACCACAGCAACCCATATTTATAATATTCACTTCGTCTGACTCCCCAAGCAAGCGTAGAAATTTCCAATTAATATTGGGTCCATCCATTGATGCTTGTATTAATTTGGACTTTTTGAAGGGTTTTAAACCTTCCTCAAATGAGTATAGAATGTCTTCAGCAGTGGCTCCACTCATAAAAACAGACTTTAGATACCTAAAAGAACATATTTCTGTAGATAATTTATTTTTCTTTCTTTTTCATGCAGTTCCACATTACAAAATAATATATAATAAATCTGTTGTATACCCTGGACGACTGAGTATGTCCCAACTCAGTAGAATAAACTAAATAAACTGCATTATTAATAATTATTATATGCAATTTTTAATAAATAAGATAAAATATTTCAAACAGACTTCTTCCACAATATTGAATAAATTTAGATTTTTTATTTTGTTGTTATTTACACCTGTTTATGTTTACACAACCTGATAACCTACCTACCTATTGATCAATTAATTATTTCATCATATCAAATACTAAAGAACACGGAATTGTTTGTGTGTTTGAAACTTGTGCATTTCTAATTACCAAATATTATTTTTTACCTACCTAGTCTCAACAATATTTTTCTCTTTATGCCAATAACGAAGAACCAAGTCCATTTGGCCACGTTGAGCAATTCGTTTTAGCGATTCATCAAAACAAGCCACGTAGTTATCACATTCAAGTACAGTTTTCTCCAGTTCCTCATTAAAATATAAAGCTAATCCAAATGTTATTAAATAAGCAAGTTTTTTAGGACATAATTTCATATTATCAGCAATTCCATTAGGAAACATACGTCTTATGATGAGCAGTGACTTATTAACTGAGTTAAGAGATGCATGACTTTCTACAATATGTAATACCCACAATATTTCGACTTCAAGTACCTCTTCGGGCAAAAAAAACTTGTTAGATTTTTTATTGGCTACTGGTGTCACAGTTGAAGATTCTTGCATATAATTTATGTTTTGCTGGTCATTATTATTATTATTACTGTTTTCAATGGCATTGTTTCCAAAAAAATTTACAGATGGAGTTTTTTTTCTTGCTATCACGCGTTTTTTGTGTCCTGCACTTGTTTCGTGACTTAAAACTGCTGCTTTTCCCATGTTGCCCAAAGAAAAACTTTTGGCACATATTTTACAAGCTGCTGAAAATGGGTCACTTTTAACTTGTGCAAAAACTAGTGCCAATTCCGCATTTACCTCCGGATTAATCCAATCAGGATTAAATACCGTCCTACATTTTTTAGAATTACTCTTATTGACACTCGCCATGTTTATTGGTGGCAGCTAAAAACATGGAGACAGGTTAACAAAAATATATCGATAAACAACTAGCAACTAACCTTATTGCACTCAGAAGTAACCCTTGACGTTTGTTTTTCAATTAAGCACAAAGTACAACTAATATTAGCATCACACACATTATAAATTCAATAATTCAAATTGTAATTAGGTAACAGTATCATCATTAGTAATGAAATTAATGATAATTCTGCATGTACTGTCAAAAATGAGATGCGTTATTGCGTTAACGTAATAACGCAAGCACAGCACAATGATAGGGTAATCAGTGTGGACTGTTTAATAGGCGGAGAATCTTGATCTTACGCGACTAATGTTGGAACGAATGCAGTGGTCGATGGTTTTATGTAACTTTAACACAATAATATTATATTCTTTTAATATTATGGTCGATAAAGAAGACGAATAGAATTAAAATAAGTGAAAATTCTTAAGAACTTTATAGTTTTCCATATCGAGACGCAGAATTCCCTGATTTTTTACACAATTTGCAAAATTCCCTGAGATTTCCAGGATTTTTTTAAAGATTTTTAAATTCCCTGATTTTTCCAGGTTCTCCAGGTTTTCCATATGAGTCCGAACCCTGTATTCGTTGGTATAAGTATGTATGATGCTGTATATGTTTGATAATTATTTATCATTTTTCTGGAAAATATAAAAACACGCATAATTAATTCGTAATGTACACTCTAGAGAACCTATAAAATGATACGTTTGATGCTCATAAATATCCAAACCTCGGAAAACTATTGCTATGTTAATACCCTGATGTTTGGCGACAAATGTAATGATATGTGTTCCCTTAAACTGTGGGTATCTTAATAATCCTACGGGTGCCAGTCACGATTAACCCCGCGACAAGGTAATAATCCCCTAGCTCAATTCAGAACATAAGAATTTACTGCAACATCTGCCTCTACAACCTCGGGAGTACTACAGAGATTCTGTAAGAAAGGTTAGTCTCTACACTTAAAAGGAAAGGCCCGTTCAAAACTAACAAATTTACTTAAATATGTGGGAAAAAGGTATAAACAATATAAATGACAATTTAGTGTTCTATGGACTTAAATTTAATTGGCCTTGTTTGATGTGAAAGTATTTTGGTTGCAACCTTTAAATTTATTTTCCCTTTAATTTGCAAATTTAAGCTTAAATTGGGTATATGTTTTAATTCTTACTCCGTTCTGGATATGGAGTTGATATTGATGCCAACTTCCCGGCCTGATGTGAAGACCTGCTGTCTTGTCAATGATTCGGAATCCGTAAATGGTTGCTTGTTTATTTCTGGCGATGTGAAAATGTTTGTACGACGAAATAGCACTGTGAGTTATCGGATACACTTCCGCACTTTACTTAATTTATTAAGGTAGGTAACAATTTACCATTATTTATGTGAGAAACTACTTGTGTAAATTTACATTAATTAATTTTAAAAAGTAGGGTTATGGTTTCAAACTTTACGAAAGGTTATTTGATTAACTTTTGGGTACCTTTTTGCTTCAATTTTTGCACTTGACGTGTTCCACGTACTTTGTAGATAATTTTAAACACACACGTTATATTTGATTTACGAAATTTTTGTTAAATTTATTTTCTTTATTGTAAAATTTTGTGGAGCTCTACTACGGCGTCCCATTCGTACCCACGCTCAAAACAACTCTCTTTTCTTTTCTTAATACTTAAATTCTATTGGCTTAGATATGACTTTTCTAAATCCAAAGCAAATCTAGTTGTGACATATTTAAAAATTAAATTTTTTTATATTGAATTGTCTAGAAATTTACTGAATAAATCTTTAATCTGACTACGTTTTAACTTTCCTGACCTCCTGACATTTTGCTACCTCATACATGTCCCTAGGTGTCTTATTAGGAATTTCAATAACTTTTCGTAAATTTGTTCCCAATTGCTTAAAACTAATAAAAAGAACTTTCTTTTCCCATATCAACTTAAAAACCAATCACCTACAACGTTTTTAAACCTATAAACACAATTTATACCATTTATAACAATAATAATAATAATAATAACGTTGCATTTTTCAGCTATGCCTACGATGCTTTGCTATATACCAGTCCTTGGGTATGGTATTCGAAATGTAGGGGAGGATGGGGCAGTTTTATACACTTTTTTTCAGTGTTAATTTTTTTATAGTTTTTAATTATTTAGGCTTTTTGGCTATACTAATCGGTAGCTACACATGTTGGCTGTAAACGTGCAGAATGAAATTGAGACTATTCAAGTTTAATTTACGGAAAAACGTGTTCTTCTTAACAAAGTGTGCATTTGTCCAATTGTACCCCACAATGGGGTACATTTGGACAAATGCAAAACTTTTTTCTGCATTAATAGTATGCGTAACAAATGGTCGAATAAACAAGTATTTATCAAAATATTTATTAGTAATCGTACAAAAAGTGTTATAAGCTAAATGAATACAAATTATTGAATGCTATAATTAAAAAATGAAACATGAAATTTTAAGTAAGACGATTGCCGTGCAGTGCCTTTATCTTCTTTTGGTGGTGGTAGTTTAGCCACAATCTCCGCTCTTGCAGCCAGACCGACATCATTCACCTCTGGGTAATAAAATCCACAATTTGGTTTGAACTTAAGAAACTTGATTGTTAGTTCATTGTGACTTATCTCTTCTATATGGCCCACAAAGTGAACAACTTTTTTCTTTGTTGGAAACTTCACCAATACAAAGTCATCTACAGTAACTTTTTCGTCTTCCAAAAGCTCATTAATATCCTCATATTCACTATTCATGTCTATGTCAGAGTCCGTGCTCATGTCTAACATATCAACATCTGAATCCGAGGAACTCGAATAGGTTGGTTTTTCTTCAAATTTTTTCTGATCTTTTCTGGAACAGTTTTCATTTGGCCACTTATTTTTCTTTTTACGGCTGCGGATCGTCTCACCTCTTTTTCTCTCTTCTTAGCTTGTTTTTCGTTTTCTTCTTCCTGTATTCTATTCATTTCCGGAGTAAATACAATCATACATACAGACATATAAAAATACAAGCATACATCGAGTCACACACAATAAGGCTATGTACTCACATATATAAATAAATATAAAAAATTACATTAGACTGTACATTTAAAGATTAGGATCTAAAAATTCTTCAACAGAATAAAAAGCATTTACTGATAAATAGTTAAATAAGGCAGATTTAAAAGCAGTATAATTACAATTACCAAGCAACCTGGTTGCGTGATTATAGTAGATGATTCCCTGATAACTTGCTGAATCTTGACCAACGGCCAATCGGGAAAAAGGTAATCTCAGTTCATTACCCCTTCGTGTGTAGTGTTCATGTATCATATTGTTTTTTAGATATTGTGATTCATTCTTTTTTATGTTTACAGCTACTAAGTATATATAAAGACATGGTAATGTTAGTATTTCCAAAGATCTAAATATGTCTTTGCAAGATGCTCTATGATGAGATCCTGTAAGACATCTTATAATTTTTTTTGCATAGTAAATACTTTGAACATATGTGCCGAGTTGCCCCAGAAACATAGCCCATATGTTATTACCGATTGTACAAGTCCAAAGTATGCCACTTTAAGCACCTGCGGAGAAGCTGTTTTATACAGTTGCCTGAAGACGAAACACAGAGTGCTTAGTCTAGAAGCCACTGTATCAGTGTGTTTTTCCCAAGTCAGCTTTTTGTCCATGTCCTTCTATAGACATATGGTTGAGCTTTATTAAAGGACAAAAGTCATAGTTGATGTTTTTTGTTGAAAAATCATAAAAACCGTTTTATTTACATTAATGAGTAGCCCATTATCAGAACATCAGCCTGCAAACTCTTCTGTTGCAGCATTTGCAGCCTCCACTGACAGTGAAAGTTTGTGCTCAGCTATTATCTGACTTGTATCATCTGCATAAATGATCATTTTTTTGTTGTATTTTGCAGCTGTGTATGTCACTGACAAGTATAATAAATAACAAGGGTGCAAGTGTTGAGCCCTGTGGGACCCCCATAGGAACTAGTGTAGGCTCTGATTTTGTAGAATCATATTCCACAATTTGGCATCCATTTTTCAAATAGGAGGCAACCCAGTCGTCCAGCTTATTTAATTCAACATCTATTTCTTCAATAGTTTTTCCCTGATCATCCTTGCCAAATCCTTTTTCCATCAACACAAGAAGTAATTTTGCGATTTTCGACGTTTAAAATACTTCCTGGGGTAAGCTGTTAAAAATTAAATAAAAATAAATGAAAACTGACATAAAAACTAAATAGGTACCAGTAGTACTTGTAAAATTCTTCGTGGGTGTTCTTTGTGTGCCCCATAAAACTGGCTACTTCTAACTCCCATTCGACACAATTTTTCCACGAGTATATCATGATTAACTGTGTCGAATGCCCGAGTCAGATCAAAGAAGATGGCAACCGGACATCGCTTCTTGTTCCGGTTTTCGATTATATTGTTGCCGTTGTTGTTGATTTTCCCGGTCTAAATCCATGTTGATAATTTGGTATTAGATTGTACTGCGTAACAAATTTGTTAAGTCTTACATAATAGCTGTAGTCGATAATTTTTGCAAACTGTGTTTGCAAGGATATATTTCTGTAATTACCTACGTCTTGTTTCGACCCCGTTATTTTTGAAAATTGGTATTTATCTGGATGTTTTTAATTGATCTGGGTACTTTCCCACAGAGAAAGTTTGATTAATTATGTGCGATAAGGGTGCGCATATTATGTCACTCACCACTTTTAATACTCTCCCATCAATCTCATCTATACCAGGGGTAAATTTTTTTGTTACTTTGCCAATAATACTTCGTATCTCGTCTTCCGTTGTAGGATATGAGAATAATGAATGGGTCTCAATAGGGTCTAACTTCAGCTCTTTGTTTGGCATAGTTGCCTTTATATTTACAAAGAAGTCATTAAAGTGATCTGCTAACACATTTTTATCTGTTACAATGATATTATCTATATTTAGCTCAAGAGATGTTCTACTATATATGTCTATATATCAAAACGCTGTATGTTTTTGGTGGTAGCGTGTGTGACACATGTTTTCTGACCTCAAAACCTACACTTAAAAAAGTTCGCTTATTCCGTCTTTTTATGTCTAACTTTCCTGTACTAAATGCATTGTATTACTTACATTAGTTTCCAAGGCTTAATAAAGCAAAACAAAATTATAAAAAATAAAGCGTCCACCGAAGTAGTATGGATACACTGAATATTGTAAATTAAAAAAGTATTTTGTGAAAACCGGCAAATACTTCAAATATAGGTACTGTTTCAATTCTATATATATAGAAACACATCGTAAGAGTAAGTGAGTCACCTGTTTTAGGTTCTTGTCGGACTTTATCAGAAGCCTCTTCGTCCAGCTTATTTAATTCAAAATCTATTTCTTCAATAGTTTTTCCCTGATCATCCTTGCCAAATCCTTTTTCCATCAACACAAGAAGTAATTTTGCGATTTTCGACGTTTAAAATACTTCCTGGGGTAAGCTGTTAAAAATTAAATAAAAATAAATGAAAACTGACATAAAAACTAAATAGGTACCAGTAGTACCTGTAAAATTCTTCGTGGGTGTTCTTTGTGTGCTCCATAAAACTGGCTACTTGCTCCATTTCTACTTCATTCAAACTAAATATTTGCAGAACTGTTGCGATCTGTTTTCTTAGCCGAGAAGACGTAACTCTTTCGGGGCATTTGGCTCCACACATTTTTTAAGATGATCGAGCCGTTCATCCATTTACCTGAACTCCCAACCAAAGCAAACAAAAATAGATTTTCCTTTGAAACAAAATTTGTGGTGTCTCGACATAATACCATAAGTTCTACGTACTTACTGCTGAATTTTTTTGGGAAAAAGTATTGGTACCGCCTTGTTTCCTTTTCCAATACTAACGACTCTTTTAAAATATCTTGTCAAACTTTTTTCACTTTCTGTTAAAAGATTAAGACAATTTTCTTGTCCACATCCTGTAGAATTATAATAGGACTCTGTTTTTATATATTGTACATCTCCGACTCTTTTTCGGTTTAGTGAAGGAACCAAAGCCAAAACGGCCTCTGAATGTTTTTTATAAGCATCAAGATTTTGTAAGTTAATCCTAAGAGCAGCTGCTACTTCTTCAGCAGTTTTATAACAGTACCTTCAGTTAATGGCAATTGCTGTGGACTAAGTGAATGTTTTTCAGTTAAATCCTTAAGAGCTAAACTACCCATTTCGAATTTCCAGTTGCTCTCAACTAATTCTCTTAAATGTTTAACATCATTTAAGACCTTATCATAATCATGAACTGGTAAAATTGGACTTTTTTTCAGTAACATCGTTATTGCTGTTGAGCAAACAGCTAATAATATTGTCCTAAAGTGTAATGCTAAAGATGGCGCCGTAAAAGTCTTTTGGGTTTCATTGTAACCTAATACGATTTTAGCCGATGAAACGAGTTGATCAAAATTTTCAGGGTTTAATGCCTCTATAGGCGCGTTCTCACGATGCAACTTTTGTTGAACAACAGGAGTGGTACAATGGTGTTGAAACCATATTGAAACCGAAACTCGTTCCCACGTTCCAACTCAACATTTAGAGAACAGTATAATAGAAAATGGCGACAACTAATGCTGTTAGAGTAAAAGTTAGCGTAATTTGTGATATTATCGGTAACGAACTTCGACAAATTTTAAGTGACGCTACCAAAAAGCGTAGAAAACGTCGTTTCTGGGTAAGAAATTGGATTTTAAGGAGTCGCTTGGGGCTTCATAAACACTGTTAAAAGAATTAGCAGCGGAAGATTCCAATGGGTATAGAAATCATTTAAGGATGAGTGAAGACAAATTTAATGAACTGCTCTTAAAAGTGGAGGATAAGATTCAAAAACAAGATACCGCTATGCGAGAAGCGCTGCCTGCCAAATTAAAGTTACAAATAACGTTAAGATATTTGGCAACAGGGGATTCTTATTCGTCATTAGCTTTTATGTACAGAGTGCCGAAGAATTCAATATCGAATTTTATAGCTTCCGTCTGCCATGAAATGTATGAAGCACTGCAAGATTATATAAAAGTAAGTATTGCATTATTGCAGTATTGTATTTTATGAAACATAATGAGACTCCATCTACCGGTAAAGAAACTTTAATTCTGTAAATTCATAAATCTAAGTAGTCATTTAACATATTATATAACTGTATCTAATATGAATAATTACTAATCTAAACTTTGAAAAGCTTTTGCCAAAATGTCACTATTTTTCTGTGGATCATCTGGAAAACCCGTGAAGTATCGTTTGAGAGTGTTCCAGCAGGTGACCATGATTGAGTTACATCGTTAGGTGAGTAGACATCATAATATGTAGGAGATGTTAGGGCCGCGGCATTTGAACGTGAATTTGAAGCAAGTGATGGAGATGGTGCTTGATCTGTAGCAGTTATCAGCCGAAGACGTTCGCGTCTTATTATGCCTTGAATGTCATCTTGACACAACAATGCGTTATATAGCGGCATTTGGCGTAGCTGTAAAGCGATGTATTTCCCAAATATATCAAATTCATCATTATTATTACTGCTCGCTTGATTGTTCTTAGTTACAACTTGATCCAACTTATTGATTGCATCTGATACGGCTGATATGGCCCGATTCTTTGCAATTTTTCTTTTCCGACTAGGAGTTTCATTAATATCTACCGATTTCGAAGTGGTATTAAAGACGGGTGAAACATCTGGAAGATGCACCTCTTCCTTTTCATTTGTACTGATTTTGGACTCTCTTTGCTTACAACTTCACTTTCCTCTATATCTTCAGTATTGATAGTACATGACATTGCCTGAAACAAAATGTCTGTTGTAGATACCGTCTACCGAAAATGAATGTAAAGCAATACAGCAAGAATTTTATCAACGATGGAATTTTCCACAGTGCTGTGGAGCTCTCGATGGAAAGCACGTTACTATACGGAATGTAGTTTATAGTGGGTCAAAATATTACAACTATAAGGGTACTTTTAGTGTGATTTTATTTGCTGCTGTTGACGCTAATTACTGCTTTCGGTGCATTGATGTAGGGACAAATGGTCGAGCAAATGATGTAGCCGTTTTTGCAAACTCATCTTTGAACGAAGGTCTGACCCAGAATAGCCTCAATCTTCCCAAAAATGGAGTATTTGTCGCGGATGATGCATTTCCATTGCGAACTAACATTTTAAAGCCTTTTACAAGGTGTACTAAATTATCATTGAAGCAAAAAATATTTAACTACCGACTATCTAGGGCACGCCGAATTGTTGAAAACACATTTGGCATCATGGTATCTAGATTTAGAATTTTTGAAAAACCTATAGCAGTTGACGTTGACAAAGTCGACGTAATTATCAAAACGGCACGTGCTCTCCACAACTGGTTGAGATTAAGTGAAAGTACAAATTATTTGCCCCCTGGTACAGTTGATATTGAGGTTATTACCGACGGGCAAATTATCCCAGGTTACTGGAGAACCGAGGTTCGAGGCAGGGTTTAAGAGACATAATACATCCTATTGGAAGCAAAAATTACACCAGGGAAGCAGCGAACAAACGTGAAAAATACGCTGATTATTTTAGTGGACGTGGAGCAGTACCATGGCAATTAACTCCAGTATACCATAACTAGTACCAACGAAAGCTGTATTCCAATTTTGAAAAAAATATATATATATAATAAATACTTGTGAGCAATTATTTTGTTAACAGACTAATCTTAAAATATACTCATTTTTGATTTCACATAAGTTTTGTGTTTAACGTTTTGTATATTTTCCATAAGACGTTATGGAACTTTGGTAAGCTATTAGGCCACTGTGAATACAAATTTTTAGGAAAGTATACTTACTAAATTCGATGCAGTAGATCTAGTAGTGCATACCCCATTTAAAAACATATCTGCTTTTTTGAACCAATATAACTTTGGCACATAAATGTCATCAGCACCGGCCCCACTTTTTGTCGATTTTCTCACTAAAGCCAATTCTCGATTATAAACTGTTCGCACAGATTTTAGTTTATTTTTAATCTCAGTAATAGTTAACGGTATCCCCATTTCTCTTTGTATAATGGTAATAGCATTGTCGCGGGCACCTTTGTTTTTATACTCCGCACTACTCTTATTCCATAAACAATCATATTTTTGGTACAGCTCAAGAAATGTAAACATATCATTTTCTGACCATCGACAGCCATTGTGCATAAAAAGAGAAATACAAATAGTAGGTAGTCACTGCGCAATGATTTGCACAAGTCAACAACAAGTTGTGCAACAAAACTTAAAGCCCATCATAATTTTATTCCTTCAAGTAGCCAGTTGATCAACTACGTTGAAGCAAGGTTCACACGATTCAATGTACATTCAATTGTCTTTCAACTGCTAGTTGTTCAACAAAAGTTGCATCGTGAGAACGCGCCTTAATATAGAATCAATGTTGTACATATCTTGTAGACGGATCAATAATCGTCCCAATTCCCCTATTTTTTTATTGCTTACTAAATTTTTTATATAAGATCTCTTATGTTTCTTCAAAAAATCTTCTGCAAACTGGCAAATAATTGGGTCCTTCTTGCCGGTTAAAGAAATTCTATCGGCATGCATTGTAGAGAATACTTTTGTTTTTAAACGAAGTTTGTTTAGAAACGGTTGCCTGGATTCCGTGAATGCTA
Source organism: Stenurella melanura (assembly GCA_963583905.1). Lineage (NCBI taxonomy): Eukaryota > Metazoa > Arthropoda > Insecta > Coleoptera > Cerambycidae > Stenurella > Stenurella melanura. Next base: position 92,387,992 of record OY757315.1, read on the forward strand.
GCAAGGTTTGCCCTTCACGTGCATATCGTGAGTTAGATGTTGTATTTTCGTCATTAAATTTACATTTTCTAGCATATCTATTAAGAGACTTTTTTTTGTACAGACCTTTGCAAAACGTACAAAGTAAAAATATTAACTGTTGTACATTGTCACTAACAGTTAGTGATGACGGCCTTTGAACAGGACGTATAACATTCTCGGAGTAAATGGAAAAATTATATATGGGTTAATGTTACTTGATGTTTTTCTCAGCCAGTTATGCAAAGCGCAAGTTGCTTTTACACCTTTTTCGACTGTACTTGTACATAGTGGAATTGGCTTTTCAAAAATTCGAAATCGAGCCACTAGTATGCCGAATCCGTTTTCTACAATCCTTCGAGCTCTTGATAGTCTGTAATTGAAAATTAATTTTGTTTTATTCAATCCAGGTCTTAATGGAAACGCATCGTTTGCAACGAAAATGCCGTCTTCTGGAGTATTTAGCAGATTTTTCTCTAATGCTTCATTGAATGTGTAATTGGCAAATACGCAGGCATCATTATTCCTTCAATTTGTGCCCACGTCAATGTATAGAAAATTATAATTGGCATCTACAGCAGCTAATAATATGATACTGAAAGTTTTCCTATAATTAAAATAATCTGACCCACTATTTGGAGGAGAACGAATGACTATATGCTTCCCATCTATAGCGCCACAACAATTAGGGACATTCCATGTTGCTTTATACTCTTTTATAATTGCCTTCCATTCTTGTACAGACGTAGGAACCTAAAATATAATTATAGCTTCAGTAACTTTCACTTTTTGTTACAAAAATCAAAGTCTAAAAATTATTTTATTTCAGAAGTTGCTGACTGGGACCAATGATATAAATCCACAATCAGTAGAAACGGAAGAAGAAGAAAACGAGTTTCAGGAAAGTCAAAATGAGGAAACTCAAAATGACCACTCTGCAACAGTTGATTACTGACAATAATAATTCAGCTCACACCGCTGTACCATCCTCCCAGGAGCTGCAGTTCCATCATCGTCAGTCACTCCTTCTACCAAACACCCAACAAAGCGTAAATCAATGGAATCAATCCATCAGGCTTTGAACAAACTTAAAAAAATATCAGATGACAACAAGTGTACCAAGCAACTAGACGAGTTTGATGTCTTCTGTAATAGCTTGGCTATTCAATTAAAGAAAATGCCTCTTCGACGGGCTCTCATCTGCCAACAACAATTACAAGATGTAATGACACAAGAAAAATTGTCATCATTGATCGCAGAAGAGACCTCTGCAGCCACAGCTACTACACTGGGCCTCTCTTCTCCATCAGAGTTGTCAAATACTTGCTCTTCAGCCCTGTCATATGGATCTGACAATACTTCCTATGTAGTAGAGGATAACTCAAGCTATTTACAGTATGGGTGGACTTACATAAAACTATTAACTACGAGTATACATGAATAATATTCTAATGTTATAATATATAATATGAGGTTTTATTTTGTAAATGATCTTACCTGAATAAATTCCTGCAGAACGTTATAAATTGTTTCACAAACTTCTGGTATTATCAGTGATATACTACAAATTGGTACTCTATATAAGGCACTTGGAGTATTAAAACTGCTTCCTGTGGCTACATAGTGAAGCGTAATGTGCAGTTTTACTTTTGCAGGTAATGCTGCTCTCAAACAAGTATCGTTCCTTTGAATAAATGGACTAACTTTCATTGATAGGTCAGAAAATTGAGCTTCACTAATTCTTAAATGTTTTTGATAAGTATCAGGATCTTGATCTGCTAATTCAACTAATAATTGACTAGATGCTCCAAATATATTTCTTCGTTGAATCCATGGCTTTACACACCAACGACGTGAACGGCGATTTTTCTTTTTTTCGACTATCTTTCTGACTTCCTCTGCAATGGTAACAGTTATCTCCTGAATAAGAGCCCGCACTAATTCACTTGTCGCCATTTTGTGATGAACTAAAAGTTATACAAGTGTAAATTGAAAGTCTTTCACTATTCACTATCACTAACAATGAACCATCCGCAGTGTACACTAAAAGTGCATAATCTAAATTTGCCTTTACATCTAAGTAACAATATGGACACCTATCTCGTTTATCCCATACTCGCGCTTTACGACGGCTTACTTCGACTTTGTGACTGGTATTCTAAAAAAACTTTGTTATTCTTTTTTTATTTAAACAGATGTTACCACTACCACTCCATCCACTGGGACATTAATAATTAAAGTAACGTTTTTTTTTAAATTCTGATTACAAGTGGCATTTACATGATTAATTTCTTCTACTTCATTCACTTGGGATGCTAAGTTCTACAAATATGGATTTTCGTTAATTCCTGAATAATATTCAAGGTATTTCTATAGGGTCTTTAGAAAATTTAAGGGCTGATAGTACCCAAAATAAAGAAAAAAGTCATTATGAAGAGGTGTCCGAAAATATCTTGTTTCCAAGACATAGTGTTAAAGTTTAAATTTTTTAAATGGTTTTCTGTAATACCTTTCAGATAAAACGAGAAATTGTTTTGAAAGTTGGAACACGCGGAAGTTATATTGGGGGTAATAATGTGTATGATCTTTATGAATTTTTCAATACCGGGTGTTACATTTTTGCGGTGCCGAACCCTTTAAATTTTTCCTACGCGCCTGTTTGTATATCATCGCAATAATAATGCAAGATGTAAAATAAATATAAGAGAGGCAAAACATTGCAAAATGGGTATGAAGGCGGTAGCAATACGCCCAATACAACTTGCTATTTAAATAGTTTTTTTTTTAATTATCACTGAAGTCTTTAAATTATAGATCAGTATTTTCACAAATGTTTTTGACCATAATTTCAAATGCAGTGGCATCTCGTTCTTGTAACAGCGTTTATAGATAATGACCTGTAATTAATTGCATATGGTTAAGATGAACCAAATTCTAGCTTAATATTTACTTTATTTTCGTTCCCGATAATCAATGGAAAAATTTTCCCCCATGCGTGATCAATATGCCACGCGCAGAAAAGTCTAAAACATAAAATAGCTGCTTAGATCAACTGACTATAAATTGAATTTTTGTCAAACCTTTTCTCTGGAATGCCCATAACAGTAATCCATGCATTATAAAATGAGTTTGCAAGATCGGACATTTTCGGAGTAATAATCCCTAACATTGTTTATTTAAAAAAAAAATTAAAAATATCTCTGTGGATCTATTGGAAATCATAAATGCTGCAGGAAACCCCTCTCTCATATCATCAAGTACAAGTAAAGTATTTAACGAAATCATAATTATTGAGATCGTGTGTACCATCCAAACATACGCAATCAGACCCATACTTAGTTAACAGTTAAGCCTGAGCTATATTCATAAGCATCAATAAGAAATCGTCCTTTTTCAATTGAGGTTTACCTTCAAGAGTTACTCCTGTGACTTATAGAACAAGATAATGTCTTCATCAGTTCGCATTTGCTTTACAAATCCATCTACACTTACTGCATCATTTGAATGTCTAACAGCAGAATTAGATAAATTGAAACACTGTTCAATATTAAAAAGGTCTTTGTTTATAGCAAGGTTTTAGTTCTCCATTTGAAATTGAATCATAAATCTCGTCTAGGATGCTGTCAAATGGCACCTTGTAAGCAATTTTTGCTGCTATTATTTAACGTTCTTCTTTAGTAAGAGGCAAGTATTCGATTTCATTTCGACATGTGTCTCGGTATAAAAAACTTAAATTTTTTCCCAATTTTCTTTATTAAAGTATTCAATTTTCTTTAATCCAGCAGGGCAGTAAGCATTTATTTTATTGGAACCCTGAGTTTTAAGATGTCGAAGTTGTTTCCCCTCAGGGACGTAATTTCCTGACCTGGGACATACCTAAGACGTGACTTTCTTTTCTTTATGATTTTCATTTTTTTCAATCACAAACTTTGAGTTGCTATTGCGTTCTACACTTCTTCGATTCATTGAATTTTTATAGTGATGAAAACTCTATCTGTTTACAAGAAACTTCTACCTGGTGACACTCTTTAAAATGCTGTAAAAGCTCAATTTTCAATACACTGAAAAAATGCACAGTGGTCGTTTTGTTGATTTTTTTTGGCAAGTTTTCAGTTCTCTTTTGACTAGTTCTCTCACTAGTACCTGTCCTAGTACTATCTACTTCTTGGTGAGTTTTCATATGAAAACTCAAATTTTTCTGGTAACTAAAATTTTTGGCACAAATGGAACATGAAAACAAAAAATTTTCAGGTTTCTTACATTTCATAGGTGCCAAAACATCTGCATTTTCAGGATGAAACTTCTTAACATGTCTTCTTAAATTAAATGGATTGCTGAAGTTTGAACCGCATTTTAAACAAGTCGGTTTTGGTACTGTTGCAATTGTTTTATGTAAAACTTTAGATTTCTGAAAATAATCTCTATTTTAGGTTAGGTTTTCACGTTAAATGTAAAACTTTTCAAAATAATATTTCAACTGTAGATAAATATGTATAAAGTAGATTTATGGCTTATAAGTAATCAATGTTCACAACAAAAAATAGTAAATACACACCAGAGACGACTCTGAACTAATAACTAATCCTAGATTCTATTCTAATATTAGAAGCGGTGATAGAAGTTCGTGCCATCACCTTCGGCATCGCTCAGCGTTCGGGGTAGCTGGTATCGGTAGCAGCTAGACATTTGTGTTTTTTGTTTAATTTTGGTTATATATTTTTAAATAAATTATTATAGGTTTATTCGGTGAATTTCTTTCTTCATATATTAAAGTAAATTATACTACAATTTTGCGACTATAAGTTGAACACTGAGTTCAGTAAAAGCAACGTATGGTACCATGTGATGCTGATTTACCTTTTACTGTTTTCTTACTTTTTATTGGGTATTTTGCCACTGAAAAATATTTAAACATTTTAATGAAAAAACCTCTGCGCCAAACGGATCAGACAGAGGTTGGTTCTTGAGTACTTGACTGTTTCAAAAAGTCTCACACCTAAAAATATATAAACTAGAACAATGTTATGAACTAAAAACTGAAAATCAAAGCTATAGGTAGTTAACGTTTCGGAAGAGAATCTACTTCCGTTCTCAAAACTTTTTTGGCCGTCAACCATGACAGTTCTTTTACTATGTCACATGTGAAATATTTTTAATAAAATATGTACTTATTTTATATCATTAACTAACATCAAAGTTTGCACATCGAACGTAGCAGTTATTGGCTCACAAATTCTTGTTCATTTATATCACATTTCAGTAATGAACAAAATTTAATTCGTAGTAATATTTTTAATTCGCTGTTGTAAACTATCACTCATTGTTGCGTAGAACATTCCTCATAGTTGCGAGAGAATCTCATTAAAGTAACATTAAATGTTAGGTCAAAACATATAGGATTTCTTTTAATGCGTATGTTTAGGTAGAATCTGAAATTTTTATTTACTTTTTGTTGTTGTACATATCACTTGTGTTTGTTAATAAATGTTTAGTGTTTACATGTATTTCATGCTAACATTCCTGATTGACATTTGACATTTACCACGATCTTCATTTTAGAGTATTATTTAGTGCAGTATAAATTTTAACATTACTTGTAGATATTAAAAATTCCATCGCTTCATAGCTTCAAATTTAATCTTGTTCCTAGTGACACTCTTTAAAATGTTGTAAAAGCTCAATCTTCGATACACTGGAAAAAATGCACAGTGGAAATTTTGTGGCAATTTATTCAACCGTAGTAAATCCTTCAAATGTATTAACACAGGTACGGGCAATTCGCTTCGCATGATATTTGGCTGATTTAACAGCAGCTTCCCATAAGCCTCCGTCGTGGGGTGCATGCGGTGGGATAAAATGCCATTGAATATTATTTGCATAGAAAAAGTCTGTTACATTGCCATTGTTGACAATATTTGATAGAGAATTTTGAATTCTACACAATTCGTTGCTTGCGCCGACGAAATTCGTTCCGTTGTCAGAATAAACATGCCCGCATAAGTCTCGTCGTGCTACAAAACGCTATAAAGTGTTAAGAAATGATTCAGTAATCAAATCACTAACGACTTCTAAATGTACCGCCCGTGTAGATAAACATACGAAAATACATAAGTACGCTTTAATGATTGCGCGATTCCTTAATTTGCCGTCTTTAATACTGAATAGTCCTGCAAAGTCCACTCCACAAACCTAAAAAGGTCGATTTTGAGTAATTCTTGCTTGAGGTAAGTCGCCCATTTTGTTTGAGTTCGCACGGTTTGGCTCTAAAACATGTTACACACTTACACAATACGCTTCTTACTGCGTTTCTACCGTTTACTGGCCAATAGCGCTGCCTAATAGAGCTAAGAATTGCCTGAGGTCAAGCATGAAGCCGTCTTAAATGCTCCTCGCGAATTATCAATCGTGTTAGTTCATGTTTTTCTGGCAATAAAAGCGGATGCTTTATATCATAATTATTTTCAGATTTATTTAACCTACCACCTACGCGAATCATATCGTTTTCATCTAAGAAGGGGTTGAGTGATAATATTTTGCTTTTACGCGATACTGTTTTTGACTTTTTCAACGGCAGAATTCGGGGGTTTGACTCCCTTCTTTGGGTCTGTCTTGGCCTTATTTACAGGTGCGGCTTTGCCCTTGACGTTCGCCGCATCTGCGTAACTCCTTCCAGCAGTGACCTTTCTGATCTCTGTCGTGGCCGTCTTCGCTCTGGGTCCCTGGTTTGTCTTTTGGGGACCTGCTGGTTTCTTAGGGAAACTAGGGCATCGTCTGTAGCTGGCTAGGTGGGCTCCTTGGCAATTTGCGCATTTGGCGGGACTCTCCTTCTTCTTCTGGCACTCAGCCGAGTGGTGGGTCCGTCCGCACTTCACGCATTTTGGCTGCGCACTGCTCCTACCCTATGCGTGGCCAAAGCGCTGGTAGCGGTGGCACTGTGTGACAGCAACATACTGGTTAATTGTGATATTTTGTAGATTCCCCGAACACCGCTTAAAAAGAAAACATATATGTGACAGGAAGTCCCAATGAATTGAAGAAGGAAAAAGAAATTAAGATAATGCCACAAATAACATTTAGACAATATTTAGTGTTGCAGCACCCGTCATTAACATTGGTCCAGCTGTCTGCAAGTATACTAACGTTTCAGATTCTTCAATCTTCTTGTTAAAAATAGTTTGTACTTTTTTATATTCTTTATTAAGTAATGTTTTTGAAATAGTTTTTCTTGTTGGAATATTGAATGAGGGTCTTAATTCCCTTATACACATTCTAAAAAAACTATATTCTATTGCACTTAATGGACTATCCATGGAAAATAAAGCCCTAGCTAAATAAATATTCAATTTTAATTGCCCTTCTTTTCCTAATCTGCCGAGGAAGTTATTTAAGGAGACCGGAACTTTTCAGTATTTTTGTAATGGCAATGGAGGTGGATATAGTTGACATCGCATCAGAATTGAAATCCTAGGCAGTGTTGTGATTTGAACCCTATAACAACACATTACAAATATAATATTATTATTGTTTCCTAATTTTATTAAAACAGTTTTGTTACATTTCCATTATCGGACTTGAGGTTTTCAAATTTATATGTCCAAATCTGAAATATATATATAAAAAAAATTTACCTTTGAATTAGAACTAGAGGAGATCAGTGATGAACTATCGGATGAAGAACCATATTTTTTCTTAACGAATGTTCCTTTAGATTTTTTTGGACATTTTGAACAATTTTCTATGTGAACCCTTAGTTTCACTGTGTTGGCGGCACACATCTGACTGATCTGTTTTGAGTGTAACATTGAAAACAGCTCTTCCATGTCCATCCAATTTTCACGGCATTCTATACAAATACAATTAAATAAATTAGTTGTTAAATTAGTTACACAAAGCGTAAAACTGCATTATAAGATTGTAAAATATACTTACTTAACTATTTTACCAAAAATATTGGTATGTAAATCCACCTCGCATGTAAACAACAAAATAAATATTAAATAGCGGATTTATTTTAAGGTTATGTTATGAACGATTATGGAGGGAAATTTAAATTATGAGAACAATCGGAAATATTCGGGAATTCCGGAAATTCAAATGTTTTCAATTGACACTTATTTTTACCAATACTTCGCTACGGAAACTTCTGGTCAACTTCCACATGGAAAATTGCGTGTAGCCATCTCTGGATTATTATCTTCCATATAATAAATCGAAATATTTTTCATCGTTAGCTCTCTTAGAATATAACGCTGGATGACAACATGTTACAAACTCCAAGAGGACACTTTTTTTCCTTCCCTTGGATTTGGATGACCCATAATCCAGTAGTTCTTGATCTTGATATATCGATGCACGTGGAAACAAAACTCTTCGAGCGAGTTCTGATTTTTAATCATATCTTTTTTCCTTATGCACTACCCTGAAACAAAACTATACAACAATGTTCATACATGCTACACATACGAAGAGGATACTTCGGAAATGCGTATTTTCCATGATGTGCAACAAACGCGGTATGAAATATTTCCCATCTTGCAGCTTGTCTAAATACATCCTCGATTACAGGAAGCGGACATCGGTCATTTAAGATATTTCCGCTCAACTTCCTATAGTTGCGGCTAATTTTAGTCCGACCATCTTTCTCTTTAAGAGCACCGGCTAAGTCTGTCGAACTTGGTCTTATTATTCCCTCATTTAGCTATTCCTCTATTTGTTTCTCTACTTCTTTTTCGGGCCCTTATAACCTTCTTGGCCTATGATATCTAAAGATTCTTCATTTTTCAAAATTATGTTCATTTTAATATCTGTCGTCTTAGTCTTCTTCCGTTCACATTCTTTAATAAGTTTTTTGACTTTATTGTGGTTTTCATCGATTTCGATGTGACTCAAATCAACAAATTCTACTTCTCTTTCTGCTTCACCAGTAATGTTTATTAAAAAGTTCTCTTCTTTCTTTTTAAATACCATCATTTCTCCATTGCTTAAACTTACATTAACTTGAGACAGCAAGTTACTACCTACACTACACCTAAAGTTAGAGGCTGCCGTTGATATTATATGAATTTTTAAAGTAACTTTTTCACGATTCACTGTAACGTTTTTGTCGAAAGATCCTAATGTTAATACTTTAACCATTGCAATACCTTTCAGAGGGATAAAAGGTTTGTTGAGTAGTATGCATCTCTTCTTATAGCACTAATGTCACTGGTGACTTGTGTGAATCGGACGAAAACCCAACTATTGTCTGATACAACCAGATTAGTTCTCACTCCGTTTTCGAGGATGCTGAACTCCGTGGTGGTGGGATGGCAGAATTTTTCGTTGGGGTCACTGATCTCCGCAAACGGCCAAGAACCATCATAAAACGCATATTATACTTGTTTGAGGGGGCTCTCACTTGGCGATCTCCCATTTTCATGGATGCTGAACCGTGGTGATGGTATAATTTCTCCCTGGGGTGACCCACCCCCGTAAATGGCCAATAACCAAAGGGGTGAAAATGCGTTCTCAGCATATCTCCGGGCAAAACCACCGCCCACACCCCCCGTTTTTAAGGATGCTGCACAAGAAAAAATATTAAGATGTCACCTCGGTCTCATCAACAAAGTACTAATCTTCATTTACTGTGAAGCTGAGAAAAGATGAATATATATTTTTTGGGAGAAATAGGTTTATTATAATAATTGAAATGTCTGATTCATTTATTTATAATATATTATATAAAATATTTTTATTACGCACACAATTACTGCATATATTGTTACGCTGGCTTTTCTTACATTACAAAATACTATGAATATATATTCTTGTGATATGGGATATCCAGATACAATATTAACTTTAAGTTATAATATTTAATATAAAGCTAAACGTTGGAACAGTAAGGTGTAAATATTAAAATACCTAAGTCACAATGGCAGCAATATTGTTCATTAGTATAGATTTGCTAAAATATCAATTCATAACTTGATAAAATAATAGATAATTATAACGTTTAAGCCAGAATCTACCGCAGCACAGAACAAGGAAATGTGTTGCATGAGCCTCGTACAGCAGTAGTAAGTTTAGAATATGTTAAAATGTAATGGTAGAAAGAAGGGCTCATGCAAAATGTATAGTTAATAGTTACTCGGATTGGTAATATTTGTAATTGTACAGAATACCAAATAATTGCGATTTTATTACTTAAAAATATCAACATACCTGGTATAAAAAGGATTATTGTTACATCATTTAACTTACAAAGTGCTCATGGAACAATACTAAGTAGTTAAACACAGGTAGAATCCTACCAAAGTGCATAGATGGAGTTGGAACTCAGCGTAGAACCTACAAAACCTAAAATAAATGTATTAATAAAGAAACTTAAAATATAAGTGTAAAAGTCTATGTGAGTACTTAATTAATGACATTTAACTGAAAAATTCCAATGAGAGACCTGAACTCAGTGACTTTATGAGATAGTGAAAAATCTCCCGCAGCTAACGTGAGGTTATACAAAATACAAATATATAGACTTACCAAGTGCATATAACCAAACATCAAGCGCTGGAATGTGTTGCTTTTAAATAGTAGAAACTTTATAAAATAGTTGGTAGGAATTGTTGGTTAGAACTTTCTCCATAAAAGATGGATAAAACATTTCAACTAAAGAGTTAGTGTAGGTTTATTCATATTGTAATTGTAAAGACCAGTTTGTAGCTTGATTTGATGTAGTAGTATATTTCGAATATCATACCAAAGGACTTGTAAATGGCCAAGCATCGTGGGCATAGCTGAAAAATGTAACATTATTATTATTGTTATAATAGTATAAATGGTGTTTATAGGTTTAAAAACGTTGTAGGTGATTAGTTCTTAAGTTAATATGGGAAAAGGAAATTCATTTTATTAGTTTAAAGCAATTGGGAAAAATTTACGAAAGGTTATTGAGATCTATAATAGGACACCTAGAGACATGTATGGGGTAGCAAAATGTTCAGGAGAAGGTCAGGAAAGTTAAAACAAAATCAGATTAAAGATTTATTTGATGCGTCATCTTGCATGCCCTCAATGATTTACTGTATCAGAACCTCATTTGCCATGTTGACGCTACTTCCAGTCTGGTGCACGTTTCATTCCATTCAATTATTTCTGCAATCCACTTCTCTTAAGGCGCGTTCTCACGATGCAACTTTTGTTGAACAACAGGAGTGGTACAACGGTGTTGAAACCATATTGAAACCGAAACTCGTTCCCACGTTTCAACTCAACATTTAAAGAACAGTATAATAGAAAATGGCGACAACTAATGCTGTTAGAGTAAAAGTTAGCGTGATTTGTGATATTATCGGTAACGAACTTCGACAAATTTTAAGTAACGCTACCAAAAAGCGTAGAAAACGTCGTTTCTGGGTAAGAAATTGGATTTTAAGGAGGAGTCGCTTGGGGGCTTCACAAACACTGTTAAAAGAATTAGCAGCGGAAGATTCCAATGGGTATAGAAATCATTTAAGGATGAGTGAAGACAAATTTAATGAACTGCTCTTAAAAGTGGAGGATAAGATTCAAAAACAAGATACGGTTATGCGAGAAGCGCTGCCTGCCAAATTAAAGTTACAAATAACGTTAAGATATTTGGCAACAGGGGATTCTTATTCATCATTAGCCTTTATGTACAGAGTGCCGAAGAATTCAATATCGAATTTTATAGCTTCCGTCTGCCATGAAATGTATGAAGCACTGCAAGATTATATAAAAGTAAGTATTGCATTATTGCAGTATTGTATTTTATGAAACATAATGAGACTCCATCTACCGGTAAAGAAACTTTAATTCTGTAAATTCATAAATCTAAGTCATTTAACATATTATATAACTGTATCTAATATGAATAATTACTAATCTAAACTTTGAAAAGCTTTTGCCAAAATGTCACTATTTTTCTGTGGATCATCTGGAAAACCCGTGAAGTATCGTTTGAGAGTGACCATGATTGAGTTACATCGTTAGGTGAGTAGACATCATAATATGTAGGAGATGTTAGGGCCGCGGCATTTGAACGTGAATTTGAAGCAAGTGATGGAGATGGTGCTTGATCTGTCGCAGTTATCAGCCGAAGGCGTCCGCGTGTTATTATGCTTTGAATGTCATCTTGACACAACAATGCGTTATATATCGGCATTTGGCGTAGCTGTAAAGCGATGTATTTCCCAAATATATCAAATTCATCATTATTATTACTGCTCGCTTGATTGTTCTTAGTTACAACTTGATCCAACTTATTGATTGCATCTGATACGGCTGATATGGCCCGATTCTTTGCAATTTTTCTTTTCCGACTAGGAGTTTCATTAATATCTACCGATTTCGAAGTGGTATTAAAGACGGGTGAAACATCTGGAAGATGCACCTCTTCCTTTTCATTTGTACTGATTTTGGACTCTCTTTGCTTACAACTTCACTTTCCTCTATATCTTCAGTATTGATAGTACATGCCTGAAACAAAATGTCTGTTGTAGATACCGTCTACCGAAAATGAATGGAAAGCAATACAGCAAGAATTTTATCAACGATGGAATTTTCCACAGTGCGTGGAGCTCTCGATGGAAAGCACGTTACTATACGGAATGTACTTTATAGTGGGTCAGAATATTACAACTATAAGGGTACTTTTAGTGTGATTTTATTTGCTGCTGTTGACGCTAATTACTGCTTTCGGTGCATTGATGTAGGGACAAATGGTCGAGCAAATGATGCAGCCGTTTTTGCAAACTCATCTTTGAATGAAGGTCTGACCCAAAATAGCCTCAATCTTCCCAAAAATGGAGTATTTGTCGCGGATGATGCATTTCCATTGCGAACTAACATTTTAAAGCCTTTTACAAGGTGTACTAAATTATCATTGAAGCAAAAAATATTTAACTACCGACTATCTAGGGCACGCCGAATTGTTGAAAACGCATTTGGCATCATGGTATCTAGATTTAGAATTTTTGAAAAACCTGTAGTAGTTGACCTGACAAAGTCGACGTAATTATCAAAACGGCGTGTGCTCTCCACAACTGGTTGAGATTAACTGAAAGTACAAATTATTTGCCCCCTGGTACAGTTGATATTGAGGATATTACCGACGGGCAAATTATCCCAGGTTACTGGAGAACCGAGGTTCGAGATGTGCAGGGTTTAAGAGACATAATACATCCTATTGGAAGCAAGAATTACACCAGGGAAGCAGCGAACAAACGTGAAAAATACGCTGATTATTTTAGTGGACGTGGAGCAGTACCATGGCAATTAACTGCAGTATACCATAACTAGTACCAACGAAAGCTGCATTCCAATTTTGAAAAAAAAAAAAAATTAATAAAATACTTGTGAGCAATTATTTTGTTAACGGATTAATCTTAAAATATACTCATTTTTGATTTCACATAAGTTTTATGTTTAACGTTTTGTATATTTTCCATAAGACGTTATGGAACGTTTGGTAAGCTATTAGGCCACTGTGAATACAAATTTATAGGAAAGTATACTTACTAAATTCGATGCAGTAGATCTACCTATGTTTTTAAATGGGGTATGCACTACTGTGCATACCCCATTTAAAAACATATCTGCTTTTTTGAACCAATATAACTTTGGCACATAAATGTCATCAGCACCGGCCCCACTTTTTGTCGATTTTCTCACTAAAGCCAATTCTCGATTATAAACTGTTCGCACAGATTTTATTTTATTTTTAATCTCTGTAATAGTTAACGGTATCCCCATTTCTCTTTGTATAATGGTAATACCATTGTCGCGAGCACCTTTGTTTTTATACTCCGCACTACTCTGATTCCATAAACAATCATATTTTTGGTACAGCTCAAGAAATGTAAACATATCATTTTCTGACCATCGCACAGCCATTGTACATAAAAAGAGAAATACAAATAGCAGGTAGTCACTGCGCAATGATTTGCACAAGTCAACAACAAGTTGTACAACAAAAGTTAAAGCCCATAATACTTTTATTCCTTCAACTAGCCAGTTGTTCAACTACGTTGAAGCAAGGTTCACACGATTCAATGTACGTTCAATTGTCTTTCAACTGCTAGTTGTTCAACAAAAGTTGCATCGTGAGAACGCGCCTTTAGGTAATTGTATTTGCATCAAATGGTCTTATCTATCTTCAACATCTCCAAAGATTAAAGCAAAAGAATCTTTTTTGGACCACCTTCGAACACCTAGCGTGTACGTTATGATCGTCTTTGTCAAATTCTTCATCTTCGCTTTCTATCTCATCTTACGTTTCGCCTTTTTCATCTGTGTTATTAACCTTTAGGTCATTCACTATCTCATCTTCCACTCCGTCAACTTACGCTTCGCCTTTTTCTTCTTTATCATTAACCTTTAAGGCCATTCATAAACAAACAAATGTGCGCTACTACAGCTTCACTTGAACTAGAATAATCGAGCTCTAATACATATTAGCTGTTGCTTTGTAGCCGTTAGTCATATGACAAACTTATTGATATGCGACTATCTCTTTTCCTCTCAAAACTACTAACCTTAACCAGAATTAAGGCCACAGATCATGTGTTCAACACACGCAGCGACAAACATAAAAAATAAGGAATGTTCTATTTTTCAACACAGCAGCTTCTATAACGTGTATTATGCAAATCTACATAACAAAAACACTGGCTGTCAAATCTTATTAACCAAATAAGTAAAGTTCAAAACAAAATCTTTTTTAAACGGTGAATTAGAAAGCTTTAATAAATTCGTGCCTCTGAACTAGTTCGGTATTCTTCTTTAATATTGATGTCATTGGTTTATCTATTTGTGCCATATTGGGAATAAATCGACGCTAGTAGGCTACGAGTCCTAAGAACTCTTTTATTTCTCTCTTGGGCATTATCCATAGTGCAGGCATAAGGCTGGCAATGGGTGCCTTTAGGACTAGTCCTTTATCCTCCCTGTCACAGTGATTCAAGTATACCACCATTGCGCCTAAGAGGAGATCGCCTTTTCTAAATTATGGCGTGGGTCACAGTCTAACCATCCGAACTATAAAATATTTAATGAAGACGACTCTGATATATATGAAACGAGACCTACAATAACAAGGCCAGCAGGAATACGAATAAACGAGCTTCTGAACACACTCAATGAAGCTTTTACATCAGTTTATAGTTTGGGATTTTGTGAGATCCCTTGCTGGAACTTAAATCGTCCAGTTTTCCACTTAGAGAGTGTCGTTCTCTCGAAATCTGATACCAATTCTCGCCAATTTCAAGTGACCTTCAATGAAATCATTGATAAATATCACTGGTCATTTACACAGATGGATACCAAAAAACTCAGAAGTAGGAAGTCCAGTGGGTTCAGGCGAGTCGCTCATGGAGCCTCAATCTATGGACAAGCATTTACACAGCTGAGCTGTGCGCTACATGGCAAGCGCTACTCTATGCTATATTTAGAAACTATGTCACATTTCTTATCTGTTCAGACTTACTCAGCGCCATAAATGGAATTAAATGCGTGTTTACTTACGATCTACTCATGCAACAAATTCGCTCAGGAAATGAATTAGTGGATCGGGCAACAAGAATTGCAGCAGACAACGGGAGCCCTCAGCATATTCCGATACGTTCTGATGACATAAAAGCGTTCATCAAAGAAAAATTTAATACTGTATGGCAATGTGAATGGAATGCGCACGAAATTAATTTAAGGCATATTAAACCATGTATAAAACACTGGAGATGTTCCTGTAAATCGACCCGAAGAGAAGGAGTTGCTCTTACACGTTTCAGAATTTGTCATACTCACCTTACCTCCTCATATCTATTATTGGGCGCCAGGCAATCCAGGTGTCCTAGATGTCAAGTGCGATTGACACTAAAACACATTCTCTTAGAGTGTGCAGACTATGCCGTTAACACTTTAATATAACAAACACCATTCCAGAGTACACGAATAATGTAGAAGGGATTGAGTTGAGAGTAATTGATTTTTTGAAGACCAAGTTACTGCATAAGTTGTGAAGTCGTTCTATTTGTTAATTAATTTATTTTATTATAAATATTCTATGTAGTTCGTGCAAACTATATTTTTATGTATAGGCCTTTCCGCCTTATATCTATGAAATGTTATTTATTATACTGTTTGATAATGCAATACATCTCCTATTGATAACTCACATATAGACTTACAATAGTCCATAATATCGATGGATGAGAATACATCTATTGACCAGTCGATGCTGCGAAAAAAAATCGGTTGTCTTAAGCAGACGGTAATTTTTTCATGATTTGACATGACTCCTTCTGGTGTTATGATGTGACCCAAATAAGCTACTTTCGTTTGTCAGAAACTTATATTTGTCGAGTTGTGCTTTAAACTGTGTATCTCGTAGATGATGGAAAACTTTTCTTAAATGTTCAATATGTTCTTGTAGACTAACAAAGTAGATTATTATGTCGTCGAGATAAACTGAGCAGATTTCGTTTTGTATTCCTCTTAAAACTTTGTCCATCATCCTCTGGAATGTGACTGGTGCTCATTTTAATCCAAAAAGCAGCATGGTGTACTTGCCTTGTTCTGTAGAAAACGCTATTTTTTTCGATGTCTCCTGGGTCCATTATTTGTACCTGGTGAAAACCAGAGGCGGGGTCAAGTAAAGTGTAGTATGTGCTCTCCCTAATTTGTCCAGAATATCCGTAATATTTGGCAAAAAGTAAGTACTTTTTGCTGTACTGTGTATTCATTCAATTTCCGATAGTCGATCACGACTCTCCATTTCCTCTTTCCTGAATTGTCCAATTTTTGCACGAACGTAGATAATAGAATTTCTGTATTTGCGACAACAACTCCTTGCTATCCACCAAAACGCTAAATGCATCTCTAAACTCTAGACAGTTATTATATTGCCCATTGAAAGTTGGCTATATTGCCGAATATACCGTCGGCACTGAGCTGTTTGAGCCACTATGGATTAATCTATTTTCATAGAACATTAAATTTGAATATTACGTACATTACGCCTTTATTTCCTACCACAATAAAATACACATCTTCAAATGTTTCCTATTCTGTTGCGTTTCCTTCGGTGCCTTCTAGGTTTTCAATTTCACCATGAATCGTATTAAATTCGTCCCAGTAAGGCTCAAACTTCTCTAACCTAATATTTAATTGTGCAATAATATTTTGTTTAATTGACTTTTATCAATTTTATCAATCTAGTTAACTTTCCTTTAGTTATACCCCGTATTACTTTTAATTCTTCCATCGTATTGATTTAATTGAATTTATTTCTTAAGGTATAAAAATAAATAAATAGAGAAATTCACTGTCCGGCTCGAAGAACCAACGTTTGAACCTCTGTTTCAATAATTGGACTGTATATTGAATTTTTAATTATTTTAATTTTAAACTAGGTACATATAAATCTTTACATTTAAAAAAACGTGCTTTCTTGACTTCATGTTCAACTAACTTACTGGCGCTTTTCGTTAATATTAATGGCGTATAAAAAATGGCATTTTGGGCCCTAACAGAGACTTTTCAATTATCTTTTACTACTGTTTAAGCCTTTATAGGGCAAAACTATTTTATGGGAACAACGGTTGGAGGTGTTTTTTGACTGTTTGCGGGAGTGGATCGCCCCAACAAGAAATTCTGTCACACCAACGTTGTTCAACATCAAAACGGGGGGACATCTCGCGGCTATAGACACGAATATCACTTTGGCTCCTTGACTTCCGCATGCGCAGTTTCAATGGTGCTTACTTTGAATGGTGTTTCTGACAAGCCATTTGCATGAAATTCTCTTCAAATAATTTTGGAAATTATTTTGCTCAGCTTTGGCACTATAGTTCCAAAGCAAGTATACTTACTTACCTAGATCGGTAAGTAAAGGGTGAAATAAGTAACTAAATTTTATTTTAAGAACGTAAGACTAATTCGATACACAAATATTTAAGCAATTAAAAGTTTGTTTTCTATAGAATTTGCTTCATCTGCATTTGGTTTCGTAAGCAGGTTCTTTTTGGATTTCTTAGTAGATTTCTTTGTTGAAAAAAAAAAACGCCTTTGTGGATCAATTTTTGTATTATGAAGGGTATTTATATGACTCTTAGGTAACTGGTTTTCCTGACCATTATTTAATAATGCCAATAAAGTGTGCTCCAACAGTACTGTAATTATTTTGAAGGCCTCAAGTTATGCAAGTGATGTAATATTCTGTATCAGCTGAATATGAAATAGTTCCAATTTCTCCTTTTCTATCTCTAGTTGCTGTAACGAAAAAATTTTTTTTCGTTGAACCACCCGTGCTAGATAAATTTGAATTAGCCGCGATAAATGCCGACGCGAAGTCAACAAGTGCGCATACGCGGTAGAAACATCACTAAGGCCATTTTCAATATCCATGCTATTTCACTTTCGCTTTCGACGCTGGTGAGTTGTTAAGATCGTTTACTTATTCTTTAATGGACTTTCACGTTTATTTCTTTAATCCTTTGGTATTTTGAATATATTTGATTATTAAATGATGTCATATTATTTAGTTAACGTTGCTGTATAGTTATTCTTGGGAATTATTAAAGGATATTCCGTGTAATAATTGATTTTTATTGATGCACGTGTTTGTGCGATTTCCGTGTCCATTGGACACATGTATCTTTGTTAACTCATTAATTATCGTGGCAATTTTGTATTTTGTGGTCGCTTGAGACACAATACCGTGGTGTTTTGTCATTATTTAGATTATTGTGGACGAGGATTAAACTCGGAAATTATTCAAGAGATAAATTAGAATCTTTGTTTCTTAATCGTGTGTAGACAATCTCATTTCATTAAAAGTGGAAACCTAAAGTCGTTTTGTCGCATTTAGTTAACCTCGTGTTAGTACAAGAGGTTAAGAGGTTTATTAGTTTATTTTTTGGGAGATTAAGCCCATAATTTTTTGCTATATTTATTACAGTATTAGTTTCTTTCAGATAGTAATTCAGATATTTTCTCTCTAATTCAGTTATGCTAAATTTTGTTACCATTCAAATTTTTTGTCATAACCAGTGTCAGCCATTTTGTGAACGGCTAAAATTTCATGACAGTAGAGTTTTCTCATTTATTCATTTCATTTATTATATTAATCAGTAGCTTATTCATATACTTTCAGAAGTAAAATTTTATCAATACTTAGATTTTTTGTTAAATTGCTAATAGTTTGGTTTTGCAGTGACCTTCGTCATCATAGTTTTTTGTAGTTTTCTTGTATTTCTTTTTTCTCACAATTTTATATATTTTTTCTATTATCAACTGGTTCTTTACATTACCCCCTTTTCATGTAAAATCCTGGACCAAACCACCACTCAAGCAAGGCACAAGGCATAGATTGAATATTTGGAGTTATCCTCAAAGTATTGGATATCATTCCGACGCAGTGTTTCCTGGAAATCAGCGTTGTCAGGACCTGAATATTACGTTCTCCTTCCCGGGTACCCGCGTCCATCTCCAGGACCAGACCTCGTCGGGATTCCACGTCTCCGCTAAGCTAAATAGCCCAACTCTATGTGCAAAATTCAACTTTGTAATTTTTTTCCTAATCTTCAAATTTAATTTTTTTAACTAAATTTTTGTCTGTTAACTAATTAAATCAAATTTCACCATAAATATTTTTAATCATTTGTAAAGTGTTGTAAAATTTTTGCTTATATTTATGTTAATATATTATTTGTTTTACATTTGATTTTGGAAAAAAACTAAAGTTTGCAAGAGTGCTATGTACTGAATACGCTGGCGTCCAAATTCTTTGTAGTTTATTAGTTTTGTTTGGTTAATTTTACAATCAAATAATTGTTCAAAAAAAAATATATAACTCTTCTCGCCACAGAGTGACCCTCGACCAGCCCTGAGCTAACCGGTTGCTACTCTTTCATACCTTCCTCAGCACCCAGCTGAGAAGTTGTGGTTGCATTACCTTTGAGTCTTGTTGGAGTCGAGATCAGAGTTATTTAGTATTTCAACTAGCTTTTTTTGCTCTTGGATACGTTTATTCTCTGTCTGGTCTACAATTAATACACGTTCATTTGTGGAAAAACAAAATTAGAAAAAGTACCTATTATAATTAACGAAAATTCGGGAAAATTAGTTCTGTTTGAATCATTATACACATATGGGTTGGAAAAGGTTTTTAAGGGTCTTCACATCTCGGACAGAAAATTTTCAAAAAAAGTTCGGTTAGTTGCCAATAATTTTGGACCTCGTGGACCAAATGCAAAAAAAACTAGCATCGGGTTTCTGATGAGTCCTAGAATGTAATTTTTTAGTCGACAGACAGGTTTCAAATTTCGTCCATTCGCAGTGACCTACTCGGGGTTGTAAATTCTACAGATCACGAGCAATAGCTAAATTAAAGGTACCGAGTGGTTCAGGGGGACCTTCCGCACCATCTATCAAGTCAACGGACGTCCACGGCATCTCGGAGTTTTTAGCATTACAGCTCCCTGACTATTAGTAAAATATTTCCAGATTCACAAATAGCGAAACATTTATCAGTGAAAAAGACTAAAGCAACAGCAATAATAAATAAAAGATTAGGGAAAGTATTCTTAAATAGTTTATAAAATAAATTACAAAAACCTTGTTGCTTTTCTTCATTAGTCATGGACTAAAACACTGATATTTCTGTTAAATAGCAGTGTGCTTTTACTATAATTTAGTATGATGATGTTAATAGTTACTACTAGTTTTTTTATTTAATTGAAACTGAAGGGGGTGGAGCCGATGACTTTTATAAAGATTTAAAAAATGTTATATCCAAAAACACTCCGTTTATCAATTTAATCGGGTTCTCTTCAGACACAACAAATGTGATGGTAGGAAATTATCATTCAGTATTTTCGTATTTGAAAAATGAGCTTCCTCGTATTGTTTGTGTGTAAAATGCTCGTGACATATAGCTCATTTAGCTGCCTCGAAATGATGCTTTATACTGCCGCCTCATTCGGTTGAAAATTTTTTGAGGAACTTGGCGTCACATTTTAATAGAAGTTCGTTAGGACGAAAACAATTTAAAAACTTAAGTGAAACACACAATATACTTACTCCAGCAACAACATGCTGGCTTTCTGTAAAACAATTCGTAGATCGGATCCTAGAGCAATGTGAGTCACTAAAGGCCTACTTACGAGAGCAATTGTTTATAGATCCTTCTGTGATTACTGAAGCTATGATAAACACAAGTAAAAATGGTTTTACTAAGTTATATTTGGAATTTATGTCTTTTACAATGGGAGTTTTAATTGCTGACACATCCCCGCAAAGCTGCAGATTAGGCAAGAGTTCGAGTCATGTCTAGGCGGGCCCATACACCTGCGCCTTCTAAGCTGTAGCTGGCGGATCCACAGTGGGCCTCATCGCGGAGAAGTTGCCATCAAGCTAACAAATTTTAGACGACACTGAGTCATGTCTGTAATTATATTCTCCTCGAAGGAGATGTCTTCGTAGAAAACCTCGGGAACTTTCTTAAACTTAGGCTACTCCTCTCTTTAGGATTGAACACTTTGATTAATTATTATATTACTATATATATTATTTTATACATTGAATGTATAGCACTTAGTACAAACTGTGATGCTACATCGAGGGTTCGCCTTTAAATTATCGATCTGGAAGTAATGCGGTGGGATCTCATGGTTTGTAAATAAACGTTACATATAGGTGCGTATAAGCTTGGCGAACCGAACATGTAATGTAACATGCAATGTAACAGCAGCGCTATTCTTGACATGCGTCGCAATTGTACGCATACGTGCAAATGCGAACGGTATAATTGCGAGTACTTTCTCTAAACGGTATTCTCGACAACACTTCGCAAAACTACACGAACGAAATTAATCGCGCATTAGAATACACTTGGCACCGTGGCAATTTCAAGAAATGCCTAACTTTACTCTATTTAAAATGACAGTTGACAATGTCGACATTTACATTTCTTTTATGATTTCTATGTTTATTGTGGTATGTGTTGTTTATCTATGTTTGTATGAATTACTTATCCGGTTATATTCGATTTGTAAAGAAATGACTACTGCTTTCCCATATTTTATTAATAATGGACACTTCACGCAGAAGTACTAATGCTTCTGCAGAACAAAAACGTTTAATATTGGAATTTATAAAGAAACATCCAAAAATCACCACCGGAAAGTTTTCAAATGATTTTACTCAAAAAGATAGCCAACATGCTTGGGAAGAACTTACCAATTTATTAAATGGTTGTCCAGGAGCTAATAAACCTTGGAAAGCCTGGAGGAAGGTAATATATTTTTAACATACTATATTATAAACATTACGTGTAAATCTGTTTTAGACGTGGCATGATATAAGATCACGGACGAAAAGTAAGAAAAGCAAATTTTTAAGTGAACGGGAAAAAACTGGAGGAGGGCCTTATGAACAAAATCTGATTACAACATATGAGGATGAAGTTCTCGATATAATAAAACCTGTTTCGGTTGAAGGACACCAAAATGTGGAAGAATCGGTCGCAGACTTTTCGTTCGATGTAGGTTTAGCATCAGCATCATTGCATGAAAACCGCTTAGAATCTTTGGAATGTGAACCTTCAAGAAAAGTAGCGACACCAGATCAAGTACACGCTGAAGTAAGTCAAACTGCTTTCGGTACATGCTCTACTGTTTTGGCCAATAAGGTGGCCGAATCCAACGGCAGTGTTGTTCAGTCTGCAAAAAAAATATTTCCTAAAGCCCCTCGTAAAAAATTAATATATGCTTCCGAGGCATCTGAAAATTATAGGAAATCTCTTGAAAATAAAAATAAGATTAAAAGGGATTATTACGAAAAAAAGTTAGTTATTTTGGAAAGAGTTGCTATAGCTAAAGAGAAAAGTGCTGATGCTAAAGAAAGAACAGCTGCTGCTGAAGAGAGAAGTGCTGCTGTACAAGAAGAAATTGCCAATCATATTGGCCGACTTCTTATGCCATGGAAGGCATTCAAGATGTAGTATCATAAACAATAATTTTGATGTGTAAATAAAAATTTTCAAAAAACATCCTATGTAATATATTCCATCTTATGTACCAATATAAATTTGATAAAAGTGCTGATGCTAAAGAAAGAACAGCTGCTGCTGAAGAGAGAAGTGCTGCTGTACAAGAAGAAATTGCCAATCATATTGGCCGACTTCTTATGCCATGGAAGGCATTCAAGATGCAGTATCATAAACAATAATTTTGATGTGTAAATAAAAATTTTCAAAAAACATCCTATGTAATATATTCCATCTTATGTACCAATATAAATTTGATAAAAAATAAAAGTAAGGGATTTCCTAAATAAATTTTTGCCAATGTTAGAGTAAAATAATATTTTAATTTTTTGGCATCTTAAATTACTATTTGTGCAGTGGTGCAATCGTTCGAAAAAATATTTAGATTAAATTTGTTTTATCATGGCAAGTAAGTAGGTAACCTGATTATAAATTTCGGGGTTTTATGAACTTTAAACATTTATATAATGATAGAGAAGTAGAGCTATGCAGCCATACTAAAAAAGAACGTAATTTTTTCGGAAATCTTAAATAAGTCAACACAACTGCTTAAACATGCCCTGCTCTATAAAGTACATTAAATAATTTTAAAAAACAGATTTAAACATTTTATTCATGATTTTGAAATACATTATTTATTAGCTGGTGTCTTGCTCTTCTCCCTGCAATAAGTTCAGGATTTACTCGTCGTAATGGATTATTATTATTACCATTTACAACGTCAACATCTTGGTCCTCATTAATAATTCCAAAATCAATATCAACGTTTGGTTCTTCATTTTCTGGTACTGGAATATTATGCTCAATACACATGTTGTGCAATACAATGCAAGAATTTATAATCCGGCATGCTACAGCAGGCTTATTCCATTTCAGGGCTCGTTTCATAATTAACTAGAGTAGTACCTCCGGTCACCGGTAGATGGCGCGTGCGTTCAGATTAAAAAGCGAAATCCCTCGTTGATGCCGTGTCCTTCAAGTCCCGGCGAAATTATGTCATTCTTTGTTCACGCGTAGATGGTGAAGTGTGTTTAGTGCTTTGTGAAAAAGAAAAATGGGCCCTCTCAAACGAAAATATGTATTGAACGTCCGGACAAGGACCGGACCCTAGAAAGAAATTGAGGAATTGGACGGAATCCGAGTGGGAGATGGAGAAAGTGCCGGAGAAAACAGAGGCTACAGCGGCGATCGCAGACACTGGTAGGTTTTATTGTAAACACCTTTCCTATTTTGCTTAGGTTGCTAACATTCTTATTCAGACAGTGCCTCGAATTAATTGCTTACTGTAAAACAATCGAGCCCATTCTGACGGTGGGACATGATTGCATTATAAACAAAAATGAAAAACTTGACACCCATTCTAACGGTGGGACAAGGGTATCTAATTCTAGCTAAAGTGTTTACACTAGCGGTAAAACCAAAAAACAATATCACACTAATGGTGAGACAGCTTAATTTATCTATCACATGCCTACATTTCTAATTAAACGTTTACTATTACGGTAAAATATTATTAGAAATATGGTTACATTCACACTGGCGGTGAATCACATAGAGTTGGCGATTCAAGAAACCAACCGTAGACCCAAGGTTCCCACGAATGCTGACGTATCTTTTTTAACCGTAATCTATTTATATCGCGCTTGTTTACATTTTTAGACAATTTCATGATTATGCCTTGACAAACATTTCCTTAAGCGGAACCGTTCCATATAGTATAGTTACAAATCTTAAAAAGGCACAAGGGCACATTGAAAACAAAAATCCTTATTGCAAATAGGGAAGGCCACCCCATATTGGGAAAATACCCCGAACAGGATAATCAACAATTAATCATACACAACGAAGTGGCACATATTTGGGGAAAAATAATTTCATCAGGACTTCCGCAGAGAGAGAGAGAGATGAACTATTGGCAAAATATGTGACTCCTTCAAACTGCATTTGCCTGCCTCCAGAAGTTAACGCACAAGTTCTGCAATCTTTCAGTCTTACGGCAAAGAAGAGAGACATCCACTTTCAGGAGAGGCAGTCACTGGCAGGAGCAGCTCTAGCAGCACTTGGTTTGGCAATTTCAACTCTTTTGCCTCTAGTTTTCAATGAGGCTGAAAAGCAAAGTGTAATAAAAAACCTTGGAGATGCTGGACGACTAATAGCAACATTACACCATGCGGAATCGATTTCAAGAAAGTCCTTCATAATTCCAGGTCTTAATAAAGAAATACAGCCGATTCTAGAAGAACAAAAGGTGGACACTTTCCTTTTCGGCCAGGACTTAACCGAAAAGATTAAAGAAGCACAGAAGACCGAAAAAATGGGAGCAGGCTTGAAAGCACAAGCAGTAAAGAAAACGAATTTAAACTCCAGAACCCCACCGACATGTCAGACACAGCAACGATATCGTCAGGTGGGGAACTTACCCTCAGAGAAGGTCAGGGCGACAATCATACAATCCGCGCCAACGACAGGCATTTCGACCCCGGTTTTACCCAAGGCAACCATATCAGTTCCCACAAAAAAAAAAAAAAAAAAAAAAATCTGCGTACTCAGAGACAATAGAGGTAAGCAGACCTAAGTACGGGCAAATCTCAAATTTTGTTTACGCCTGGACAAAAATCACCGAAAACCCTGCATTATTATCCTACATTAAGGGCTATGTCATACCTGTGGCTAATATTTTACCTCGCCGGGAGGTTTTTTAAGGAACCTGCTAGGGGTGAGGTGGAAACGAAAAAAAAAAAAATGTGCAGTACAAGACTTAATTCAAAAAGGAGCAATTTCAAAATGCGTCCCAACAGAGGGTCAGTTTCTTTCTCCATATTTTTAGTCAATAAACCTGACGGCACATGTAGATTTATTTTAAACTTGAAAAAATTTAACAAATGTCTAAGACCACCCCATTTCAAAATGGAGGATAAATAAATGCAATGCAATAAAACTCATAAGACACGGAAAGTTCATGACTAGAATAGAATTTAAAGGATGCTTTCTTTTTAATTACCGTTGTCCCAGAGAGTAGAAAGTATCTCAGATTTATTTTTTCAGGGACTTTATATGAATTCAACTGCCTTCCACTTGGACTGGCAGTCTGTCCATATGTTTTCTCAAAAATTATGCTAACGGCCATCCAAAGACTGCGGCTCCAAGGCATCGTTTAGTAGTCTATTTGGATGACATTTTAATTATAGGCAATTCACCGGAAAACTTCAAAAAACTTACAAAAAACCATAACATTGATTGAGGCGAGAGGGTTCATAATAAACTCGAACAAAAGTTGTCTTATTCCCTCCACTAGGTGTAAATTCCTTGGTTTTATAATTGACTCGCAAAAGTTTGCCTTAGAGCTACCAGACCAGAAAAGAAAAAACCTTCAAAATTCAATAAAACAAATGGCAAAAAATCATTCTTGTTCAATTAGAGAATTCGCAGTCCTAATAGGTTTACTTGTAGCCGCTTGTCCAGCCATGTCGTACGGTAGCCTATATTGCAAGGACCTAGAACGGGAAAAATATTTGGCCTTATCCAAAAACAACAATAACTTTGACTCAAAAATGGTTTTGTCTAGTAATTTGAAAGAAAGTTTTATCTGGTGACTGGAACACCTTCCAAATGGTGATAGATTAATAAGAGATTCAAGTTTTGCCATCGAAATCTTTTCGGATGCAAGTTTATTCTGATGGGGTGGGTTTGGCAACGGCAACCCAATAAGAGGGTTCTGGAACACCGAGGAGAAATGTTTTCATATTAATCACCTATTAGCTGCTTTTCTAAACCTAAAAAGCTTCGCCTCAAATTTGAGTAATTGTTCGGTTTTATTACGAATAGATACCACCACCGCCGCGATTGCCTACATTAACAAAATGGGTGTGGTAAAATTTCCAGCCCTCAATGATCCTTCGAAGCAAATTTGGCAATGGGTCGAAAAAAAAAAAAAAGTGGTTATTCGCCTCATATATCCCTTCAAAAAAGAACAAAATTGCCGATGGAGAATCAAGAAACACAAACATCAACACTGAGTGGGAGCTATCAGCTGCTGCCTATAACAAAATAAAAAGAACTTTCGGTATTGCGGAAATGGATCTATTCGCTTCACGAATAAACGCTAAATGTCCACGATATATCTCGTGACAAAGGGATCCGAGGTTTCTGGGATAGACGCCTTTACTATCTCGTGGAGACATTTCTTCTTTTATGCCTTTCCACCTTTTGCCTTAATATTTCGAACACTACAAAAAATTATGGACGACCAGGCTAGGGGAATCCTAGTGGTCCCTCACTGGCCATCACAATCCTGGTTTCCTGTTTTCAACTCACTTCTAGTAGAAAAATCTCTGTACTTGCAACCTTCTGATAACCTTTTATTATCTCCTTGTAGGGAGTTACAACACCCCCTAGCCAAGACACTCACTTTAATGGCAGGAATTTTATCAGCCAAGCCTACAGAGCCCAACGAATTCCGGAAAAAACAATAAAGGTGTTAATCGCATCCCTGGCCCACTCCACTTTACGACAGTACAATAGCTCATTAAAAAAGTGGTAGATTTTTTGTCAAGAGGAGAATTATGACCCATTTAACGTCATCAAAAGCAGTCCTGGTGCAACATATGGGTCTCTCAGTTCGGATAAATCCGCAATTTCCTTAATATTAACAGGCGATCTTACTAATGACTCAATTATAAAACGATTCTTCAAAGGGGTATTTAGGTCAAGACTCGTAAAGCCAAAATACGAACAAATTTGGGACACCGCTATAATTTTAAATTATATAAAAAATGGCACCCCTTACTATCTTTAAATTTAAAACAATTATCATTTAAGTTACTAACATTACTAAAATTGGCAATGGGACACAGGCTGCAAACTTTTTCCTTAATAACCATAACAAACGTTACAGTAAATACCAGAGGTATTGAAATAAAAATAACCGATCAAATAAAGACGCTTGGACCAGGAAAATCGCAACCTCAATTAAATTTACCTTTTTTTTTTTACCAACAATCCCGAACTGTGCACAGCTCACACGCTGGTCCGATACTTAGACGTCACAAAACCATTATGTAATATCGAAAAATTACTCATAGCACTGAACAAGCCGCATAAGGCTGTTGGCTCACAGACTTTGGCTCGTTGGTTAAAATCAGTCTTGGCAGAAAGTGGCCTAGATATCAAAGAATTTACTGTCCACACTACACGCCATACTTCAACGTCCAATGAATTAGCAAAGGGAATTGATATACAGTGCATTCGTAGAACCGTACAATGGTCAGAAACATCAAAATGCTTTGCTAGGTTCTACAATAAACCTATAATTTCCCAAGAAAACTTTGCGGAAGTTTTATTGCGTTAGGAGAAGAGGTTGTGTTTTTCTTTTCCCTCTTTACGTTATACTTAATTTACTTCTTGTAGTCATTATTTCCTATAATTGTATAACAAACTTCCTAATAAAACAAGTTGCAACTTAAGTCTCTAAACAGCTACTCTAGTTAATTATGAAACGAGCCCTGAAATGGAATTGAACCATCAAACGAACTTACCTTAAGTGAAGTTCGATGGTAATTCCATGAAGGGCTCGTGAAGTAATTAACTCCCAACCCTAAAAAATTTCCTTACTAAACTATCACAACGTCACCCAACCCGTAGCTTAAGTTGCACACATATATCCTCTAAAAGAAATGACATAATTTCGCCGGGACTTGAAGGACACGGCATCAACGAGGGATTTCGCTTTTTAATCTGAACGCACGCGCCATCTACCGGTGACCGGAGGTACTACTCTAGTTAATTACTTCACGAGCCCTTCATGGAATTACCATCGAACTTCACTTAAGGTAAGTTCGTTTGATGGTTCAATAATGTAGTAGCCTGTGCTTAAGAAGACATCTAAATCTCATTTTTAGTGCTCCCATTACACCTTTCAATAGCATTTCTAGTTCTTCTGTGAGCCCTGTTATAATTATACTCTGGTGTATTCATAGGCGGTTCATATTCGACTGGTGTTAAAAGCCAAGATCTCAGAGGATAACCAGAGTCACCTAAACGGAAAACATTATATATATTTGCAATATATTATAAGTACCTACCTATATTTAATACTATTTCTTTGGTAAAATATTATTATTATTATGGACGTACCTAGTAAGTAATAGTTTTTATTTCCTCTTTCATGCAAGTTTCTGAAAACTTCAGAAATGTTTGAATTTGCCCAAATGAAGGCATCATGTGTGCTTCCTGGAAATCGTGCATTTACATTTAATATTTTTAACTGACTGTCACATATCTAAAAAAAATTAAGGAATTATTATTAACTATAGAGATTCAGATGTGCGCGATATAAATAGGTTTATTTTACGACTACAGCACTACATAATTATATAAAAATTTAACTTACAAGTTGAACGTTTATTGAGTGATATCCTTTCCGATTCACATATAAATGTTCGGGATATTCCTCGTCATCAACTTTTCGTGTAAATATTGCCACGTGGGTACAATCTACGCAGCCAACAACTCCAGGAATATTGAAATCTTCATAAAATCTGCAAAGTGTTAATAGAGTAAGAATCATTCAACGATAAATTAATATTTATTACATACTTTAGCCTTACTGCATTTAGTTCTTCAAAATTTCTGGGAAAATGCACCCATTGATTGAAAATTGCTGGTTCATTTAGAGCAAGACTTATTTCTTCTATGCATCGACTAACTGTTGGTTGTGAAACGGCTAAAAATAAATTTCTTCCAATGTCCATCTGATAACTTCCAGATGCAAAGAAACGTAATGCAATCAAAACCTATGAAATAAAAAAAATCACCTGTTTCCTATAAATTCGTAGTAAAACTTACTCTTATGGTCACGCTTAAATCGGTAGCTCTTCTTTGTGGTCTCATAAATGGTTCTACAGTTTCAATGAGAAATCGGCTTAACTCCTTAGACATTCTAAATATTTGTATGAACTCTTTTTCATTTAAAACTTCAAAAGGATCTACATTATTAAACCTTTTATGCCTTTCTATGTGATCTTCTGCATCTTCCAGATTTTCAATGTTTGCAATATGCTGTAGATCGTCCATTATCAACAACTTACAACACAATATTGATGTTTGATCTCTAGATTAGCACAAATGTAACAAATTTGAAGATTTTCAAAAAAATAAACAAAAAATTAGGTTAGGTTCTAGCACTCGCATATCTTGCGATTGCTTAAATCCCGCTCGTTGTTTATTACGAGTATTCGAATAACTCACGAACGGTTAAGAATGTCAAGTATGAATTTTCATTCGAATTATAATGCTATGCGAATACCCTTTAAAAATGCGAAGGATCAAGAATAGCGCTGCAGATTCGTCAGATTGGGACGGTCTTGCGAACACGATACGAATGGCTATTTCGGAGCGCGCTGCGATCCACAGCTTGTCGGTTTTTGCGACGAACACAAAGGGATTCGCAGTGCGTAGTGGGACGGCATTCGTGGTGTTTTAATGATGTTTTAACGAACATGGAGTAGTCGGAGGAAGCGGCTTTGCTGTTAATAGTAATTTACAAGTAACATAGTGTTCTTTGGGACCCGACGGACCCGAATTATTTTAATATAAACAAAAAGAAAGATGCGTGGATGGAAATTGCTGCTTCCATGTGGCAACCAGAGGAAGCATGTAAAATAAAAAGTTTATTATTATAGTTTTACTATATAAGTTGATTATCAGTAGAGTAGAGGCTTTCGTTTTTTTTATTTTAATATTTGCGATAATTAATAAATCACTACTGCCTAAAACCAAATCTTCAGCTTTACCGTCGGACATGTTTTTGGTCTGTTACCATCGGATAGACTAAACAGTTCACCTCGCTTGATCGCGGCGTGTTCGTCACATCCCACGGTTCGCAAGATGTTCGTGGCGTGATCGCGGGACACAAATTTCAACGCGCATTGCATTGCATGTTACATGACATGTTCGGTTCGCCAAGCTTATACGCACCTTAAGACGCAGCGCAAAGAGAATAAAAATATGTCTAATATAGTATAAACTGAGGTTATAAAAATGTCAGCGCCTGCGCAGAAATTACTATTAAATTTAAACGTATTTCGAGCGATCAACTTTCGGGGTTTAAATTAACTCTAGTTTAAGCTAATTTAGTTCAGGACTAACAAGAGGTGCAAAGGAAATTTAGTATATAACTAGTGTTTAGTATTAATTCTGTGTTA
This sequence comes from Stenurella melanura, assembly GCA_963583905.1. NCBI lineage: Eukaryota > Metazoa > Arthropoda > Insecta > Coleoptera > Cerambycidae > Stenurella > Stenurella melanura. The sequence goes on from OY757315.1 coordinate 92,419,255, forward strand.
TACAACACGGTGCAAATGGCTGTTAGAAGCGCAACTTGTGGTATGTCAAAAATAAGAAGGATGGTGTCATCAGTATATAAAGAAACAAAAGCCCCAGTAAGCATATTCGGTAGTTCATTAATAATAATAATAATAATAATAATAGATTTATTGCCCAACAGAATAATCCAATTACAGGACACATGATAATGTTAAGAACTATACTAGGAGCTGATACTGCCTATGCAGTAACTAATACATTTAGTATGTAGAATAACAATAACATCATTATAGCCTAACTTATAAAGAACCATCAAATTATTATTAAAGACAAATATATATTCAAACTAATACTGATGATTTCAATTAATTGTAGTAATGGTCTTGATGTACTGACTTAAACGTGTGCTAAATATATCACATTGACTGCTAAGCTTGTTGTATAGTTCCATCATAGAGTAAATGGGAGACTTTTTGAGCATGTTTGTACGGCTATTGGGACAGTAAAATAGAATATCTTGACGTGCTTTCTGAAATTAATTTTTGATAATAGTGTTGGACAGTCGATTAAATGGTTAAGTAGTTTATATAAAAATACCAATGTAATTAGTATTCTTTTATTCTCTAATGATTTCATGTTTAATCTTGACAGTAATACTGTATTTGGATATCCTTGCTCTGGATAGTCAATTCATCAATTCTAAAAACTAAGTACTTCATAAATTTTCGTTGATTTTTTTCTGCTGTTTGTGAGTGAACGTTAAAAATTGGATTCCAAGTTATCACACCATACTAAAGTTTTGATCGTACCATTGAGAAATACAACATTTTAAGTGCATCTACATTAGGGAATTGTTTACAATTTCTTATTATAAAGCCTAGTAATTTTAGTGCCGAATTTGTAGATGAGTTTATATGTTCTGTAAAGTCCAGTTGAGAGTCGAATAGTACACCCAAGTCCATAGTTGATTGAGCACTTGACAATTCCGTATCATTGAAGGTATACAAGAACTCTATAAAACTGATTTTACGCGTGTACGTTACTACCTAGCATTTTGATACGTTCATATCTAATTTGTTGGAAGTACACCATAATTCAGTTTTGCGTATGTGCTGTTGTAAATTTAGGCAACCCTCGATGTTGTCAGTTTCACTAAATATCTTTAAATCATCCGCAAATAAAAAAATTTCACAATCTAACATATCACATAAATCATTTATAAATATAATAAACAAAAGTGGCCCCAAGTTTGAACCTTGGGGTACCCCCGATGTTGCTAGGTAAGTGTTTGACTTAAAACCATTATACTGAAGATATTGTAACCGGTTATCTAAATATGATATAAAGAACTTTAACATTTATTACTAAAACCTATATAATTTTATTTTTCAATTAATAAATTGTTGTCTATACGGTCAAAGGCTTTTGAAAAATCAGTGTACACCACATCTACTTGACCTCTGTTGTCCAGTGACTTGGACACAAACTGAGTTAAACAAGCTAAGTTTGTTACTGTACAACGCTTCTCCATAAAACCGTGATGGTGAGTGGGGTGATAAACACATTTGCGCAGTCTTTAACTAAAAAACTGGGAACTTGATCATGTCCCGATGTTAATTTGTTTTTTAGCTTTTTGATACCTTGTCCGATGTCTGTTTCTGACAACTGATCGATATTTATGGATGGTTGGTTACTTATAATACTATTTTTTATTTATTTATTTTAACATTCTGGCGAAGTTTCGCTAAAGCTATTCCACCACTTAACCAGGGCGGCGAAATGAGATACGGTCACCCATCCAAGTAACGGACTCTCCCGGCGTTGCTTAACTTCGCCGATCGAGTTCTCGCCATACATACATAACAAATTTATTCAATATTAAAATCGTATAAAACATTGCCTCCCCGGATCGTGATCCGAAGTCAACCGTACAACCACGTCGCACAGCGCCGTGGTGTTAGTGCGGTTGGGCGAATCGCGACCGGTTTGGCTCAATAAAATTAATTAAAATTGACAAAAGTCCTGCCGCCTGTGGCAGCTTAAAATCGTCATTAAAATTTTACATATTTAAAACTTAAATTTAAGAACACTGAAACTAAGAAAACACTGAAAAATTTGGATAAAAACACTGATTTAATTTTGGTTGCTGAGACGGGAATAAACTCAATGGAAAAGATCCGTTCGAGGCAATTTTGCCCCAACAGTCTATTCGCCGTTAGGAAGTTGTGATTAGTAGAAAGGAAAATTGAGTTTTAAAAGTAGTTTGAATTTTTATAAAGTTTCTTGGCCAAATGGGAATTTTAAAATAAAAGGACAAAATAAAAATTTACAAAAATACAAACAGGCGACAAACAATAAGAAAGAGAAAGAGGATAGGTACAGAATAAAAATATGGTGGTGAAAAGTATGTGATAGAAAGAAGTTTTGGTTAGAAGAAGTTTGGCTAGAGAGGTTGCCGAAAGATAGGCAACGCCTGGTATGGTAAGGGGTGTTTGATTTGGAATGGGGCATTATGCATTCTGATTTGGGTAATGTTGCCCGTAAGCGGACTGTCGCCCAGTCGAAAAGCATAGAATTTTTGCGATGTGTCCCGGACGAAGTCCGCTAGTGGCGTTATGTCGTTACAACGATCATATAAATCTCTGAGGGAGGTGTATCTGCCCGAATCAGAGATGAGGCGCATAATCGAGTTCTCGCCACTTAAACTGGCACCGTACCTCGCCCACAGAAGTTGGCATTGTGTCAGACTGTAAACGCTATTAAAAAATTGGCCAAAATTATCCACAATGTCTTGCGGATTATCAATTTCCTTTTCATTGTAATACACTTTACCGGGTATTCTAGTAGTGCCTTTTTTATTATTGATGTAGGACCAGAATTGTTTAGGGTCAATAGTTAATGTGCTCTCCATATTTCTATGTAATTTTTGTACGTATCTTTGGTCTGTAAATTAATTAGTGATCTAAAGCGTTTATATTCTTCTAATGTATTAGCATCGTTGAATTTCTTGTATTTTTTGCGGTGCTTATCTCTCAGTTTCACATTCTTTATTATTTCAGGTGTGTACCATACAGGAGATTTTCTTTTTTATCTTTGAATTTCGAAACGTATACGTCAAAAATTGAATATAGTTTTTGGTAGAATTCTTCGCATGCATTATTGATATCATGAAAATTTTCCAAAAACGTTGAGTCAATCTGGAGTAATGATTCGCACAATGCAGGATAGTTTGCTTTTCGAAAGTTATAATTATGCTCCTTCGGGTTTATTGGAAATCTAACAGATTTAATTATTCGCGGAACAAAAGTAATTCTTAGGGCTGGATGGTGAGCATCCTCTCCCACAAAAGGTGCACTATCGTGAGATACAGTACAGTTAAATTAGATACTACTAGGTTTAAAAGTCTCCCATTTATATTTTCTACATTGTTAAACTGTGCCCAATTGCTAAATTCTATGAATGATTGCATAAGTTGTCGTTTTGAATCAGCGATGTTGTTACTAAAATTTGTAATATTGAAATCCCCTAACACTAGTATATTACTATTGCTACTAACAGTTTGTTCAAATATATTGAGAAATATTTAAAAAAGTTCCACAGAAATGCCTTGCGGTATGTACACAACATACATGAATAAAGTGAAGAAATTGTTAATTACACATTTACAACCAACTATGTCTACTAGTGGAATAGTGTCCAATATATAAGATAAATTAAGAGGTTCGGTGAAAAACTCAGTAAAGTTTCGGTCACAACGTAGAACAGTGTAGGTATTCGGAAAGTATTCGATATTAGACACGTCTTCGGATAGCCAAGTTTCGACCAGAGCCACAAGATCATATTCAATACTACTCACAGTACAAGCAAACTCGTCCGCCTTAGTTCGTAAGCCTCGTACGTTCTGAAAATAGCAGAGTAATTCATCATCTATTGTTGTTTGGTTAATGCTTTCAGTATGTTTATTGTGTTCGCTCTTCTCTATAAAAAAATCTGTTTTACTCTTTTTAATTTCCAGATTTCTTATGTAAGCAGCTCACCGTTTGCTCCAAGTAGGATGACTAAAGTTTACTTTTAGCTTGAGTTTCTCTACCGCGTATTTACAATTAACACAAATCATATCTTTGTCGTCAGCTTGGCATTCTTCGGTACCGTGAGATTCTCCACACCACAAATATAGTTCCTTGTACAATCTTTGGCTACGTGATTAAATCCGTGATATTTGTAGCATATTGTTACGTCAACGGCGTCGTATACATAACGCCTATCCCGTCCAATGTTGACTTTGACTAGCTAGCATATTTCAACATATGTTTCTCCATCAAGTTACATAGGCAATGTAAGTTCGGCTGTTTATTTTGTTTTTTGTAACCTGTACTACACTGAGTCTGCTTCTTGAAAATTTCGTCGTTTTGAGCAACCAATAATTTTTCTATTTCCTCGGGTTCGTTTGTTTCTGTGATCCCTACGATTTTTACCCTGGGAAGTTGTTTCTTGGGTTCACTTACAGTATATTTTTTACCTAATTTATTCTCAGCTTCCTTTTTGAGATTTTCCACCGCATTCTTGTTTTTGCATTCTACTATGACTCCTCGGTCTCGCGTATTTATCATTCCAGATATTTTTGTAGGATCAAATGAGTTTTTAATTTCTTTTCGTGTATCATTGTTGGTTTGCTTATTTATGGGTTTGATAACAACAACAGGGTCAGCGTTTTTCAATTTGACTTTTTCGGCAAAAGTTTTTCACCATTCTTTCTGTCTGTGATTTTATATGTCCTGTTTTGTTTCATCCTTATTCTTTACCATAGCTTCTGAAAGTGTTTCGATGATTGTATTTTGTTTTTCTATGGTTTTTCACTTCTTTTTCTACATCGTTTATTTTCTTGCTGAGTGTATCATTCAAGTTCTTTATGTTTTTATGTACTAAGCATGTATCGCAAAGCCATATGAAATTTGTACGTTTTTCTATGATTTCAGTATCGGTTGGTTCTATTTTAATGCAGTTTAAGTGGAATAATCTATCGCACCAATGGCCGGCAATAATAGTTTTAGGAACTGATTTCTCTTGATGTCTTTAATGTTCTGTGAACATATAGAACATGTGGACCCACTCATGGCTGGGTAACTTTAATTTTCATTACCTGTCCAATTTATTACTATTATTATTATTGTTGTAGTCTGCATTCAATTCACACAGTCCGTTTTGAGTTTCTACACTTATAGTTTATGCGTATTGGGTCCCTTACCGTAGTTGCTGCGTACCAGATGTTGCTACCTGCCGCTTCTGTGAGGCGCCTCTTCTGGGCTTTCTTCTTGTCCCTGACTCTTTTCACGTATTAACTGATTACTTGTTCGTGGAAATAGTACAGCACTTTAAGTAAGTACACTATTCTCATTGGTATTGATTATTAATTTAGATCGTTTATTAATTATTTGCCTGCATATTATTTTTTTTAAATTTCGTGATATACGCGTACACTCCAGTTGAGTTGCACTATCTGCCTATTTGTTTTTTAATGCCGTTTTTACCACTTATTTTAATGTTTTTATTAGAGCGTCACTGAGGCACAGCCACCCAATTTGAACGACCGATTACCTAAATTAATATAAATACTAAACAGGATAGGTCTCAAAATAGAACTTTGCGCCATATCCGCTTTATTATCCAAGGTATTAGATGTCTAAAGTTTTTTATTTCCTCCTAGCTGCTGCATTTTTCCCATCTATTTTTTTCTATTAAGTTAGGAGGCAAGCCAGTCATATTTAAAAATGAATTATTATTTGTTTGCTTATAATTGTATTGAAACATTCATTATAGGATTTTGCAAACAGCAGAAAAGATAACTATCTATAAAAGAAAAACTTTGTGTAGAAATATTAATGAAATCTTTGCATTCTTTCGATAACCTGAATTCTGGTTATGCTAGCAAATTAAAATCCTAAAATGAATTTGTCTAATTTCTTATTTGTCAAATAAGAAATTAGACAAATTCATTTTAGGATTTTAATTTGCTAGCATAACCAGAATTCAGGTTATCGAAAGAATGCAAAGATTTCATTAATATTTCTACACAAAGTTTTTCTTTTATAGATAGTTATCTTTTCTGCTGTTTGCAAAATCCTATAATGAATGTTTCAATAAAGCCAGTCATAATTTACCTTTTATTCCATATTCATAAAACTTTTCAAGTAATATGTTATGCTTAATGCCGTCTCAACTGCTTCTAATATATATATTCAGAAAAAAAAGCGAACTGCTATCAGAGTTTAGTATCCAGACCGAAAACCACGTTGTTTATCATTTAAAACATTATTTATTTGAAGAAAAGACTAGTCTGGATAAGGGTCTATTTTCGCCCTTCAAATGTTTGATTCGCTTTTTATGTAACTGAAGATATATACTTTAATGTGATATAACTGTACATTATCGTTTAAATGTCCACTCTTTATTTCTTTTCGTTTCTTTTAATTTGTGTAGTGGGTGAATATCTAATGACACATTGCTGAATCCCGAGGAAGAGCGGCTTGTTTTTGATAGAGCTTCGGGCGCCAGAAATCAATTTTCTTCTCCCTCTGAATTTGAGTATGATCCATTTTCTGTTGAATCAGAATCTTTTAAAGGACATCAAAGGATAAGGAGGACTTCGGCAATGATCAATAGCAAGCTTAAACAGATAGATGGCAGCCAGTAACAGGTTTATCCCTAAAAACATATAATCTCACGGGCAAACCTGTAACAGCCAGCTTTTCAATGTCGAGTTAAAGTTTGAATTAGATGACTCTTACTCCCACCTTAGCTCGAGGCTAAGTTCGAGTTAACATTAGAACTGATTTTCATTACTATTTCTAATTCGAGTTAGTTAACTCGAGTTGTATGAAATATTTTGTTACGTTGGTCTAACTATATTTTCGAGATTTTACACAAGTATTCTAATGTCTTCTATAGTTCTGTGATGTTAAAAATGTTACATTAACCTAAACTTTCTAAGATATTATTTGTATTGTAATTCACTTAATAAAATAGGTAAGCCGGCAATAGATTTGTGGCTTTGCAAGTTTCTTAATTATATCATTTATATTTTAGGTACTGTGGATAAGAAACGTTCGCCCAATTTCTCCCACGAAGAAGACCAGCTACTAGTGGCTTTAGTGCAAGAAAGGAAAAAAGTCACTGAGTGTAAAAAAGCTAACGTAATAAGTTGGAGGGAAAAAGAAAATCAATGGAAAGAAATTGAAAACCAATTTAATACTAACTGCACTGTATTCAGTGAGAAGAAGTGTCTTAAAAATAGATATAAGAATGTAAAGAAAAATTCCAAAAAAAATATTTCCAAAATAAACAAAATATGTGTTTGACAGGGAGTGGACAGAGGAAACTGATCGATATTAATGATAATACAATTTTCTTTTTTTACTAAACATAATATCAGAATCATCTGTCTCATCTCCTGTGTCGCTGGTATCGTCAGTATTACATAACAATTCATCTTCACTCTCAGAATTTTGTTGCAGTTCTGAGTCAACTATAACAAATAAGCATTCGTTATCAAAGTTTTCTGTTTCTGATACAGAGGTTGAGCCTGCATCCGATATAGTAAGTAAGTAAGTATTTATTGGTGCATTATACGATGGTGTTTACACAGGTCAAAATACAGTATATGCATGAGAACATCACAATTTATATAAAACTATAACAGGCAAAGTAGGTAGATAGTAATGTTTATGAATAAATTAGATTAAAAATTTCAACACACAACTTATCAGATATTGTCTGTAATTGTTTATTTGTGGCATATTCATATTTTCTTACTTTTTATTGGGTATTTTGCCACTGAAAAATATTTAAAAATATTAATGAAAAAACCTCTGCGCCAAACGGATCAGACAGAGGTTGGTTCTTGAGCACTTGACTGTTTCAAAAAGTCTCACACCTAAAAATATATAAACTAGAACAATGTTATAAACTAAAAACTGAAAATCAAAGCTAGAGGTAGTTAACGTTTCGGAAGAGAATCTACTTCCGTTCTCAAAACTTTTTTGGCCGTCAACCATGACAGTTCTTTGTTTATGTATTTCCATAGTCACGTGAGACATTAAATTATATTTATCTTATTTTTACTTACTTCGTCTCTAAGGATGGGCAACCAACTAGTACAAAAATCTATTGAATAATTAGAAACGCATCTATCCTCGTAGATTCTCTTCCGAAACGTTAACTACCTCTAGCTTTGATTTTCAGTTTTTAGTTTATAACATTGTTCTAGTTTATATATTTTTAGGTGTGAGACTTTTTGAAACAGTCAAGTGCTCAAGAACCAACCTCTGTCTGATCCGTTTGGCGCAGAGGTTTTTTCATTAATATTTTTAAATATTTTTCAGTGGCAAAATACCCAATAAAAAGTAAGAAAACACAACTTATCACATGCTTACAGTGGAAAAGTCGGCATTTAAAAATTCATTAAAGTATATTATATAGAAAGCATTGTCAATCAAAAAACGATTTATCACAGTTTTGAAACGTTTGTAGTCTAGTTCCTGTATTCTCTGGGGTAATGCGTTAAAAAACTGTATTGCATAATATCCTGTTCCATCACATGTTTTTGACAGTCGTAAAAAGTAGATATTTAAATGATATTTATTTTCTCTCATTTCTTATAATTAAAGTTAATTTTAAAAACACATATTTCAAGTATAGGTGTTTCAGAATTTTATTAGCCGCGAAATGCACAAAAGCCAAAGTTCATTCTGCATTATAAGTATTTTTTTGAAGACACTGGCGGCTGAATTGTTGTATACATAAACAAGAGCTCGGGATAAATTGTAAACAATAAATATAATAATTTTAAGAAGTGTAACTGAGTCGACAGGAGGGATTATGTCTGTGCGCATATGAAGGTCACAGCTCATGAGATTTTAAAACATCTCTAACACAATTATAGCACTAGTCATCATATATTTTCTTCCTGTTGTATTCATTTTGTACGAACACTTTGATTTTGAACCAATCCTTATTTATCAATAAATCTGGATGTTGGGTTTTTAGTTTCTCACATTCCTTTTTGGGTGGTTTAGTATCTTTAATGTGGTTTTTGAAACAATTTTTCACCACTTGTTTCTGTTCAGTGGTCTAAGGAACAATGGTACGATATTTTCCTTTTTTAGGAGCAGGTAACGCAGCCACTGTCGACATAGTGGAAGTAACTGAATTATAATTTTGTAAATTATCCTCATTCACTATTTCTTCAAGGTCACTTTATCGCTTTTCTCATTATTAAGCAAGTCTTCTTCCATGTCCAATGTTATTTCATCTAATGACTTACCTTTAAATTCACTTGCGGCACCATTTTTCATTAACAACAGCAGTTTAGAAATTTTGTCCGTTTGGTAAACGTCATCTGGAAGTCTATACGAACTCCTATGGACTCCTACGATGTGCCCCATAAATGTTGCTAATTGTTCAAGTTCATTTTCAGATAAGCTGAGTAGTTGTGAAAGAGTAGCCAGGTGCTTTCGAAGGCGAGTAGATGTTATTGATGATGGATTTTTCGCTTCACAGCATTTGGAGTATTTATTTAAAATTTGATATCCAATTACGTGAGATGACGAATTAGCTTTTGCAAACATATACGAATTTTCTTTAGGGACAAAGTTTGGTCTCACCTCAATTAAAATCTTAATATGGTTCTGAATATCGGCACTAAATAAGACTGGAACACCCCTTCTTCGCTTTCCCCTTATGACCACTCTCTTTAGAGTTTTTAAAAGGCATTCCTCGGTAGAAGACATAACTTTGTTAAATTCTTCATATACTTGCTTTTCTGAAGAACAATTTACATACGTAGGTACCTAAGAGCATTCTCTGTAGTTCTCCAGAACGTTTTCTATTTAACAATATAACTCTGCAGTACACAGACTCTACCAAAGCATTGTAGTCCTTAGCATTTCCATTACTTTTTAACTTTTCTGAAGCATCTTCTGCCACTTTTATTAAGTACTGCCTTAATAATTTCAAATCACTTGCTAGCGGAATGTACGTAACCTTGTTCCATTTATTGATGCTCAAATATTCGCTGCCTGTGACGAAACTTCCAATTTGATTCAATTAGATGAATTAGCGTTTTAAGGTCTGCTACTGCTTGAGCAGAAGAAACTGTTAAGTGTGGAGTGTGTTTTTGTGAGCATATGTTATGGCAATATCACAACATTGTTTTAGTCTTGTGGAAATATTCATCGCAAATGTGGGTCACAGTTATCCTCTTGGTCGCTTCTACAAAAAGATCGAAGTATTTTGGTTGTAGCGCTGAAAGCAAATTTGTAATACATGGTTCAAGTGTTCTAACCTCAATGAGTATTTTGGCAAGCTCTCTCATCTTACGCGAAGTTACATGAACGAAATGCTTTTCCCTGTGTGTTTGTAGGTACCTTACTCCAAATGTGCAGATCAAATTATCTTTTTTAGCCTCTGGTGATATTTTATCTGCGCGCATATGAGGAAATACTTCCTCTCTCAACCTCTTATCAACCCTTGAATGAACAACTAGTTTTGATTGGCCTGCAGCCTGAGCACTACCTTTACAATTACCACCAAGGCACTTCTTTCTGTGGCGATACAAAAGTTTAGACGAAAAAAATCCAAGGCAATTGTCACATGGCAACAAGGATCTACCTGAAACATACGTTTGCCGTACTGCCTTGAAATACTCATCCCCACTGCCAAGAAATTTCCCTTTCTCCTGAGATTATCGAAAAGATGTCTCCTCTCTTTACTTTTAACTGGTATTGACGATATTTCGGAAACTTCAATTTCCATTAAATGTTTTCTTTTAATATGGCGGCCAAAATTGAGAACTGGTTCCTCACAAAAATAGCAGTAGTCCCGTTTTCTAATAAAAGGCATCTTAGAACTTGTAGATTTTATATCGTGCATATTTGAAACGGTAATATTTTCCCGGACTTCAGATTCCTTTATAAGTACAGGTATTTGGTTAGATTGCTGAAGGGTAACAAGGGTAGCACATTGAGTTTGATGTGCATTTTATACATTATTTTTAAGTTGTGCTGATCGTGTAACACGGGGAGACATTCATCCTGAAAATAATAAAAAATTATAAAATATGTACATACACATCTTATAATAAGGCAGCAATACATCACAATGAAATTTTTTGGACATTTCTTCTATTAAGGGTACACCCCTAATCTACACAACACTAACTTGATAAACAATTACCTCTTCATCACTAGGATCAAAGGATTCGTTACTGGAGTCAGATGCATAGAATGGGTCTTCTGGTGTTAGTGGTACTGTTTCAGCTCCTGCATGCATTGTTTCTACATCATTATGTTCCACTTCCTAGAAAACCAAAAAAACAAACTGAAACCTTCAATTTACAGGGCCTTGCAATAGTGTGACATTTCTCAAAGGCTTCGTTAATAGGCGAGATGCAGGGAAAATTAAACCTAATTTAAAATAATTTTCCAACGTACTGGATATTTCAATACACCCGAATACCGCGAATGCCTATTTGATTAACATATTGCCCGAGTACAACATAAGTCTTTTCCGAGGTACCACTGAGAATAAGTACGCAGCCAATATATTCTTTATTTTTATTATTCAAATATGCAATCTGTCACGCCTGACTGCAACTTTCACATATTCCGAAAGTATTGTTAAACATATTTTAACGTTTTCAAGTAAAAAAAATCTGACAACAAACATATTGCCCTAAAATCACATTAAAACATAATTTCTTTAAAACATGAAAGTTTACATGCCTGGGGAGCGCCCTGAATGATGAATTTAGTCAAATTTCAATAGTGAATATTAAAATATTTTGACGTTTTAGAATATTTATAGCTATATTACCTAACATAGGTAAATATCGACATTTTTAATTGGACATTTGAAATCTTCGTATTATGAAACCGATTTCTATACAAACATTTTTTCTACGACTATTATTAAAAAATGTTTGTCCAGTTACAATACACCTCTTTTATTAAATCAAGTAGGTATAATAATGAAGTGAAGTGCTGCAGGTACCAACATGAACATAAAAAACTGGTTCAAATATATTTAGCCTGATTAGTTAAAGCTTTGATATTGTGTCATTTAGAAGGACATTTAACAAATTAAAAAGTATTAAAATATGGAAGTTTTCACTTAAAATATTATATTTTGAGGGTGTCTATATGAACATATTCTATCAGTTCTTTATATCATACAAATAATAATATTGTTTGTCTAGAAATTCCATTTTCCCAAACAGTTTTTATTAACAATTATTTCCGTATCTCCCATATCAATCAAGCTATTCAATTAGACATACTGGTGATTGAGTGAAGTACCTGATATATACAGAAAAAAAACATAACATACCTCATGTGTGACATCTCGATTTTCTGTATTTTCTCTTATTGCTGCATTTTCTTCTGCAGGAACCAGTTTGTTTGTATCTGGGGCTACGGGTGCTGGAATTGTTATTATTTGATGTACCACAATTTTGTTTACCACAGGTTTTTCTTGAATTTTCTCTTGGGCATTATTAACACTTGTTGGCTAAAAAATATGAATACATTACTATGATTATGACTGCGATTAAGTGTAAGAATAATCTCTTCATTAAACGTGCACGTTTTGTTTTAATAACGTTCATATTATACATCAAATAATAATAATATGTGTATTATAATAATATTATTGTTATTGTTATTAATATTATTAATATTGTTATTTTTATTGTGTGCACATATCTAGTGAAAACGATCAAATTACTTCATTTTACTTACTGCTTCTTGGACAATCCTCAAATTAGCTTCGTGGCGTGTTTCGCATTCTTTGCCTTTTAAATCCGGAGAAGTATAGGAGTTATTAATTGGCGTGGGTGATACTCCTCTGTTGCAAAACCAATTGGATTTTTTTCTGTTTGACGGAGGAGAGATGGCGGAGGAGGACACTTAAATTTTTTTAAATAAGTTATATTATATTTGGAATTTTGAGTATAGGATGCTTTATAAGTATAATTTTGTAGTAATATACAAATAGACAAATATGGGACATACAAATTTTCAGAGTGTTCTATGTGACGTCAGTGATTCGCGACCGGCCTAACGGTCGGCAGTGTTCACTGATAAAAATCCGCCAACGCGGCAGCTCATTAATGTCGGCGGCGGGTCGTGGATCAGGTTATGTCATCCGTCAGTAGTTATTGTAAAATAACCTTTTCTTATAAAAAAAAATAGATGTTAACAATAATTAATTTATAAGCCTCCGGGCGCCAGTCACAATTAATGACAGAGTTTGGGGATGAGAAACAACACAAACAAAAATCAGAGAAAAATCCACGTGTGAAAATGTATAATTTAATGTATAAATGTGTAAAAATGGAAATATATATAATGGTAAAATAGTAAATAACAACGTGTTACACGGACACACAAACTGCAACAATTACTCTGAAAAAGCCAAGTACCTATAAAGGTAAGTACTAATACATAAACAATGTTTCCCTAAAAAGATTGAATGTACTTAATGTATGTGAATTATATAAGACTTTACTTTCAGGGTTAACCGCAAACAGCTGTTTATGGCTTTACAAAGCACATAGTTTGGAAGGCAATGCTCCCATTAATCTTTACAGATTAAAATCAAAGTTGCAGTGTATTAACTTAGAGAACAGAAAACTAACAAAAAAATTACTTATATTTAAATTGCTTAAAGGAAACGTGAAATAACAATTATAATGCTGAGGGCTGGTTACAATAAAAAAAAAAACAGGCAACTAATTCGGAAATACTAAAGAAGGGTGATAATAAAACGCTGCTCGTATCTAAACCACAAGAAGCTGGGGCGCAGCTTATATGTAACAATCTGGACTAATCCCAGGTGCAGATAAAGTCAAATTTAAACGCTGTTAGTTGGCAGCAGTTCTTCGTAACGCTGAGAGTGATTAAATGGGAAATTGAAAAACGTACTCACTTTGTGGCTGATATTACCATCTTTGAGTCTGCAGTTGACGAACTATCCCCCTGTAGCTAGCCTCCGCCACCAAATCTGAACTTTCGCCTGTGGCACGCTGAACACAGGTATGGCATGCGGAATTAACACTCTCAACAGGCAGAAGGTGACTCCAAATTTGAGCAGATATTTCTTTGAGTGGTTCGATAGGGTAATTCAATAAAATAAAGGCCAATTTCAACGGTACAAAAAAAACCTGAAAAAGTGGACTTATTGAAATTGCCCAGGTAAATTGATGCAAACCTTTTTGAGTACTGTAATTATAATAATTAAGCACTAACCTTAGATTTTCTTAGGTCTTAACCCTCTCACAGAATTACAGGAACTGGAGAACTACTCTTTGTTCCTCCAGGATTTAAAATGTCTGCCCCTTTTTTGCTAATTTTAAACAAAATAATTCGGATTTTGCGCGAATTTATTTCTCAGGCTATTCAATAAAAATCCCTAAATTGGAACCTGACATTTGTCAAATTAAAAATCAAAACATAGCCTAAGAAAAATTTCCGAATTTAAATTAACACCCTCATAATTTTCCAGGCAATTAACTCTGCTCAAATGTCACCTAAATAGCTGCCTATTGAGAGGAAACATGGATGCAAGCCTTTAACCTGCTTCGAAATGTAATTAAGCTAGAACATTGACTTGGTAATAGACGAGAGCGCACGGGAACATGTTCAGCCACCTAGAAGACTCAATGACTGGAGACGTTACTGGTTTATCAAAAAAAGTATTGTAAGTGTATCAGAAATCATCACTACTTAGTTTAAGTTTCGTTTTTATTTTCAGAGTGCCCATGTCTCAAGAATCTGCACGAGTAGCCAACATCAGTCTTTCGTGAAAACCACATATTTGTTTTAATAATTGATAATTTTAATTAATAAATATTTTGAATCGTTACATCTAAATGATGAAAATGTTTCACAATTAGCACCACCCGCGCCGTGCGCCGACAGTTGACACAACTTCCGCAAATCCGTTGCTTTTGAGTGACAAAGGTTATCCAGCTTGCTTGCCGATTTGTAATAAAATTATTTCGTAATAATAATTCTAGAGTGTAAGTTCTAAAGGGTCTTCTAAGTGCCAATATCGGGTGTTTTGAGTTATACATGTATAAAAGATCTAAGTACCATGCCTTATAATATAGGAAAGGTACTAAGTGACACAGATGTATTTTCGACGTTCAGCTAGTGTAAAGATGGCACTCGTGTATGTGCCTGTGTAATAGTAATTTCTAAAGGGTCTAAGTACCGGCATGTGTAGTACTGTATAGTTGTCATTTTGAGCTAAAAAATGGAGCGAAAAAGAAGGCAAAAAGGTTCAGAGAATGTAAAAAATGAAAGGAAACGTTTAAGAACAAGTGGCTTAGAGTATACCACGTATCGAGGAGAGTTAAAGAGTGCAAAACAGCCTCTTCAATCTGTAAGTTTTTCTAAGTAAATTCATTAAGGTTAGGTTATCATATTTATTTTATTTTGTAGGTAGATTGTCGTTGTAAATTGCAATGCAAGTCCATTCCTATACAACAAATACAACGTCTGTTTCATGATTTTCATAAAATATCCGATCCTATAAAACAGAAGACTTATTTACTTGGATTAATAGAGATAGGTAAAATAAATCGGAGACGTAATGGAAAATATGATGCTCCTGAACATAGCCGCCGTCAAGCCACTATTTTTTATGCTGTACCTAACGGTCAAGGAGAACATATACAAGTATGTCGCAATACGTTTAGTAAAGTTTTTTCATTGTCCCATAAGAAGGTGCAGGTTTTGATAAACAAAAAGAAGTCAGGAAGTAGTATATATGAAGACACCAGGGGCCGGGCAAATAAACCAAGAAAATATACACCTGAAATAGAACAGATGGTGATCGATCACATTAATAGCTTCCTTAGAGAAGAAAATCATTACAGTCGACAGAAATCTCAAAAAGAATTTCTTAGTCCTGATTTAAACATAAACCGCATGTTCATTGCGTTTACAAAAAAATATCCTGATACTCCAGTAAACTACAGATTTTATTCGGACTCATTCCATAAACATTTTTCATATCTGCGATTTGGAAAGCCAAAATGTGATACTTGCTCAACATGTGACTTACTTAATGCCAAAATAAAGGCAAGTACTGATGAAACACAAAGGTCTTTTAAAAATAAACTCGACTTACATCAGAGAAAAGCCGAACGAGCCAGGCAAGAGCTAAAGAATGATAGTATTGAATCACAAAAACCCACTGCAGACAGTTTAGTGATTTCAATAGATTTGGAACAAGTAATTTTTGTACCAACACTCACTCATACTGACATGTTTTATAGCCGCCAACTTTCATGCTGTAACTTGGGTATACATTTGGCTAATACCGATAGTGCCTTTATGTGCCTTTGGAATGAGTCGCTAACGGGAAGAGGAGGTTGTGAAATCGGATCTGCAGTTCTGAAACTTCTCCTTTCAGAAAATAAATTTGCACCAAAACCTAAACTAGTCATATATAGTGACAATTGCACTGGACAGAATAAAAATCGGATGCTTCTTATGGTACTCATATATTTAGTAGCCACGGGCAAATTTACGCAAATTGACTATAAATTCTTGGTAAGTGGACATACATACCTCCCCTGTGATAGGGACTTTGCTCAAGTAGAGAAACGTAAACGAGTTTGTAAGTTATTTGTAATGTCAGATATAGAGGTAATGATAAAAGAAGCTCGTCACAAAAATCCCTTCGATGTTATAAACTTGGAGGAGGCTGATTTCAAAAATCTGCAGGAGTTCGCGGATAAATTTATAAACACATCAAACCTACAGATTTCTCAAGCTTCATGGATCCGAATTACAACAGATAATCCTGGATGTGTAAAAGTAAAGAAGACTTTCAATGAACTTGAAAATTGGGCAATCTACAATGTTTTAAAGAAGGGAAAATGTATTCAGGATATCTGCTCGTACCAGATACTTCCGCTGGAATGTAAAAACCGCATAACTGCAACAAAATTAAAAGATCTGAAAGCTATGCAAGATTATATCCCGCTGAAACACTACAATTTTTATGAGGACCTGATTGATAAGACCTCCCAGCTGATAGGGACGACCTAGTTGAATAGGATTTGTTTGCACTACAGTATTATTTCATAAGTTTTTAGTTGCCTACTTAAGTTTGTACTGTATTTCAAATTTATGTTTGTTCATTTTGCAATAAAACCGACAAATTTTTCAGATTTAGTTTTCTTTCGAAGTAACTACTTAGCCTTTTTCTATAATATCTAATAAGGCATTTAGCCCCTTTTCAGTAATATCTATTGAGGCACTTAGACCCTTTTCAACAATATGTAATGAGGTATTTAGACCCTTTTACGATTTTCTATTTTCAAAATTGTTTTCTTTTAGTAAAGTCTAATATTTTTCATAGTTTCTCTTGGAGATCTTAGTTGTAGGAAATTATTTCATGTAAAAAAAATTTTTGCAAAATGAAAATAAAGTTAACTAATTATAAATACACTTTTGTTTAATTATCTCGGTTTTATGTTTTTGGCACTTAGACCCTTTAGAACTTATACTCTTCAATTATCAATGCCCATGGTATACTACACATAGCTAAATTTTTCAATATGTCACGAGCTCCAGTTTTCACATTTTTCTGTAAATATTTCGTGATGAATCTCAAAAGCCATTAAAATTTTCGACAATCGAAAACTCGAGATAATACTACTCAATTTAATTTTTAAAACTATCTTGTCTTTCTAAAAAGCCTTTCTATTTCAGATGTTGCTACAAGACAAAAGATTAAGTTCATTTCTTTGGACAGTCAATCTGGAAACGCACTGTTTATAACATAGCCATATTTGCCACTAAGAAATAAAAAATACCATATCTTGGTAAAACCAGAATAACTCGCTTAGTATGATAGGGTAGACGCTATTTTGAATTTTTGATTATTAATAACAATGTGAGTAAGGCTAGATTTCACACAAACTTACGTTCTAACACTAAATATATGTTAATAATTTATGAAACTGCAGTTTTTTGTACTTATTATCTTATCTCTCTCTTTGTTGTTTACAAACGAGGAAGCATTAATTTCAACATTTTTTAAACTTTGATCTGCTCTAATTTTCAAACAATTGACAGTGGAAGGAATTTTTTTTAACAAAAGTTCTATAAAATGTTATAACTTACAAAAGATAATAAATAATTACTGTGTGGTAGCAACAGGGGCAGAAATATTTGCAGACAACTACAACACAATATTTAGTTATTTATGCAAATACAATAAACTACAAATTTTCATCTTTTTGGTCACGTGATATTAGTAACAGAGAAAAAATTACAGATGTAAGATGTAGCTTCGATTAATCCTACCGCAATATTGGTTATAATAATGAATTTAATGGTAACACTAACAGGAAAGGGGAGTCTAGAGAACCTATTGTTACCCTCATGATTTCAACATGGTTGTTATGGCAATGATATTTCTGTGGAAAACTTGAACTAATGATTATGACAAACCCCCGACATTATAGAATGAGTATCTTGTAGCAATTATTTACAGCTATCCACTTATTATATTCTTCGCAAATACAAAACGAAGAGTATATTGTATTCTATCGGCACATTTCTAAAACCGGTAATATTGCTCGTAGAGAAAAAAAATTCATATCACTGTATTGGTGATCGAATTCTGAATGACTTTCAAAATGTTCGTCCTGCTGTCCGTCTGTCTGTTCGTCCGTCCGTCCGTTTGTCTGTCCGCCCGTCACGTTTCTTGTAAGCACTATAACTTAACAACGAAAAGTCCGACTGTATTAAAATTTGGACAGTAAGTTAGTGTTAGGTAGAGCAAGAACCCTATTGTTTTTGAACAAAATCGATCAATAAATAGAAAGTAATTTTTGAAATGAGAAAAAAAATTTTTGTTTTGTAATTAAACAAAAAATATCTAATATCATTTACAAAAAAAAACTGCGAATAGTATCCTATAGAATGTGCTGTATCTTTTATTATTTGTTTCTCCTTCGATTTATTATTTATTAAGACTATACTCCAACTTTTATAAAACATTTATTTTACTACTCTTTACATTACAACGTCTACTTATCTAATAATCTAATAATTCGCCTTCCTTCGCGGGTGTCGAGTCCTCGCGCATACTCACATCAACTCGTTCAACTACCTGTGCGCTGAATGGCTCTAACATACCGCCCGCCTTGGAAGTACCCAGTACTTACAAAACAACAAAATTGGTATTCTAGTTAAAACAAATGGAATCTAACAAATAATCTTATTTCAAAATATAAATGTACCACAAATGTCCGTTCAATTCATTCATTTCCTGCTCACGACCTTCCGAAAACTGTCTCAATCCGCACTATGCCGTATCAACAGTCAATGGGAAGCACACATATTTTTGTCAATGCGCGAGTCAATTCGCCACTGGCCACTTTAATGTCAACCACACGAACCACTGCATCTCTTCCAGGTCGTAATTTCGAAACTCTGCCTAACTGCCATGCCATACTAGGTGCTTTGTCATTTTTAATTAATACCAAGGCACCAACCTTTACTAAATTTGATGCGTTTACCCTCCACTTGACTCTGGCTTGGAGTTCGGACAAGTACTCCTTGCTCCACCGGGTCCAGTAATGCTGCGCCAACGCTTGGACTCGTTGCCATCTGCTCAGCCTATTTTCCGGAATATCCTTAAGGTCGACTTCTGGGAGAGCGGTAATTTGTTTACCAATTAGAAAATGGGAAGGTGTTAATGCGGACATGTCACTAGGATCTTGACTTAAGGGACAAAGGGGACGGGAATTTAATATACCCTCAATTTGTGTCAACAATGTACTGAAGTCCTCAAACGTAAGAGGATGTGTTACTAAACGTTTAATATGATATTTGGTGCTTTTAATCCCGGCCTCCCAAATGCCACCAAAATTAGGTGATTTAGCAGGTATAAAGTTCCATTTTATTTTATCGTTTGCTAAATAATTTGCAATACTTTCATTATTCGTGTTCAAAAATTTGGAAATTTTTTCTAATTCATTGTTTGCCCCAACGAAATTTCCCCCATTATCAGAAAAAATGTTGTTAGGTTTTCCACGTCTATTTACAAATCTACTGAGAGCCGCGAGAAATGCCTTAGTGGTCAATTCGGAGACGAGCTCTATGTGCACTGCCCTCGTACTCATACAAACAAATAAACACACGTAAGATTTCATTAATTTGGCACCTCTCGACTTCCTGTCTTTTAATAAAATGGGTCCTCCATAATCTACCCCCACATTAAAAAAGGGTGAATAATTGTTCACACGTACATCAGGTAGATCGCCCATAAGATAAGTATTTTCCCTAGGTTTCGCCTTAAAACATATTACACATTCATTTATTATTTTCTTGCAAGAATTTCTTCCTGATATTAACCAATACTTGTCTCGAATTGAGCATAACAGTGCTTGCACCCCGCAATGTAATAGACGTAGGTGTTCATATCTTAACAAAAGCGTAGTTAATCTATTATTTTTTGGCAGAATAATTGGATACCTTTTTTCATAAGCTACCTGAGCATTCCTAAGCCTACCTCCCACTCTTAATAAACCGTCCTTCATAAACGGGTTTAAAGAAATAATTTTACTTTTTTTGTGTAAAGGTTTCTTACTTTCTAAATTGTAGCAATCTTGAGGGAAACTTTCAATTTGGGAATGTTTTATTAACATATGTAGTGAATTTTCAAGTTCTTTTGGTTGTAATGCCACCACTAACCTTTCCCCTTTATTTTTTAATTTTGTATTAGCCACAAAACGTAAAATATACGCCATAACCATGACTAATTTTATTAGTGAGGAGTAATTAGTGATCAAACCTTTTATTAAGTCATGTTCCCCCCTTGCAGCTACACAAGAGACTGTCCTTTGCTCAGGAATATCTTCAGTTACTTTAAAATTTGAATCTAAAATCCACGTTACATTTTCCTCATTTAACCATGTCGGCCCGTGCCACCATAATCTACAGTCCTTTAAAATATTCATGGATATCCCCCGAGATGGCAAATCGGCCGGGTTATCATTAGAACGTACATGTCGCCATGCCGAAATCTCCGTCAGAGTCTGAATTTCGCTGACCCTATTGGCAACAAAAGTTTTCCACTTGCTAGATGGCCCTTTGATCCAAGCTAATACTATCATGGAATCTGTCCAATAATAATATTCATGAAAGTTTACGTTTAATATCGAAATTATTTGATTTGTTAAGTTCGCCAATAACACTGCACCGCATAGTTCTAAACGCGGCAAACTGATCTGTTTGATCGGCGCAACTCGCGATTTGGCGCATAATAAATTTGAAATAACTTTACCCGATGACATTATACAACGTACTTTCTGACGCATCCGCGAAACCATGCAATTCTATTTTCACATATTCCGAAAAAACAGCTTGTCTCGGAATTTTTACACTAACAATCTCGGTTAAATCATTTTGAAAACTTTTCCATTTATTAGCCTGTAGGAATAACCTCATCCCATTGTAATTTTAATTTCCACAATTCTTGCATTATTAATTTAGCGGTTATTATTATTGGCCCCAATAGTCCTAAAGGGTCAAATATTTGGCAAGTAACCGATAGAATTACTCTTTTTGTTACCTTATTATAGCAAGTATTATTATTTAATTTATATTTAATCAAATCATTATTTGATTCCCAATAAACCCCTAAAGTTTTATTTTGTTCATTCTCTCCTAATTCCAAAACACTAACATCTAAGTCATTATTAATACGAAATTTAGTCATAATTTTTTTATTGTTACACAACCATTTGCGCAAATCAAATCCTGCACTAGCTAGTATTTGTGATACCTCCGCTTGTATTTTTAATATTTCCTCAACGGAATTTGCTCCTGTCAACAAGTCTCTTTTAATTATTTCAGAGGCCTCAGGAAATTTATTTTCATTTTCATATGCCAATTGAAATAGACATCTTACTGCCAAATATGGAGACGAAGCGTTTCCATATACAAGCCGATTTATCTCAAACATTTTTAATTTTTCTGTAGGCTCTGCCCGCCATAATATCCTTTGATATTTCCTTTGGGTCTCATTTATTAAAATCTGTCGGTACATCTTAGAGATATCCCCGGTCATAACATACTTATAAGTGCGAAATCTAGCTAAGATAGAAAAGACATCCTGCTGTAACGTAGGTCCTATAAATTGTACATCATTAAGCGATAGTCCAGAACTCGTTTTAGCCGAGCTGTCAAACACAACACGACATTTGGTTGTTAGACTATCCTTTTTCAACACCGCATGATGTGGTAAAAAATATCCATCCGAATAATTCATCGCCTCGAAATCTTTTATTTCCGCCATATGCCCTAATTCTTCATATTCGGCAATAAACGAACAGTAATCTGATTTTAATTCACTATTTTTCACAAATTTTCTTTCCAATAAATCAAATCTCTAACGCGCAACCTCATAAGACTCTCCTAAATTTTGTATCGTATTTTTAAATGGAATGTTTACAATAAATCTTCCCAACCTATCTCTAATCGTAGTTTTCTCAAAATTTAATTCACAACTTTTCTCTGCTACGCTTAAATTGAGATTTTTATTATTTACCTCTTCCAAATCCCAAAATTTTATTAATTTATCATCAATTGATGCCTGAAGAGAATTTGTATTACAACAACTAATTGACGTTTTATTAAGGTTTAAAGGTATTTGCAAGTTGCCAGCCACTACCCATCCAAACTGAGTATTTTGTAGAACTGGTGCCTTTGAGCCAAGCCGCTCCTGGCCGTTACATAAAGTTTCCCAAAAGACATTTGAGCCTAATAAAATGTCAATTTCCGAAGAAACATTAAAATTTGGATCAGCCAATTTTAAATTACCCGGAATTTCTAACCAATTTCTATTGAAAGATATCGACGGCAGATTATCTGTTATTTTATGCAATACTAAACATCTTATATTTATGCTAAACTTATTATAACTCGATCTTATTGATACATCCACCTGATTGCTAATGTTTGTTAAACCTTGTCCTATACCCTTGACAGCATGATTTAATTTTAATTTTGGAAGATCTAATTTATTGCAAAGATCCTCGGTAATGAAATTACTTTGAGATGCCGAATCTAACAACGCGCGACAAGTAATCCATTTATTCGATTTTGTTTTAATAAGCGCTGTAGATAGCAGTACTTGACAACAATTAGGCGTGTGTTCTTGTGAATTCAAGGTTACACTTGTCTCTGCTTGCGTTTCAATCGCCGCGCTAAGTAACCTGACATGTTGTTCCGGAGAATTTGCACCAGCGGTAGATTTATTTAACGAACTTTGATTATTAACAAAACAATCTGAATGTAAAATGGTGTTATGCGCTTTTTGACACTTAAAGCATTTTGACGATTTACATTTCCAAGAAGGATGTGACGGCCTTATGCAATTTAGGCATAATTTTAATTTTTTAATTTCTGCAACCCGATCATTTGGATTTAACTTTAAAAATTCATCACACTTAAAAATGCTATGATCGTTATTGCAAAAATAACATTTATAATTTTTATTGTCATTCGTGGACGCTAACGTGTTACTAGTATACGACTTTTTGTTATAACCTTGATTTCTATTTTGAGATTTATTATTACTTGCATTATCTAAACTGCTAGTACTTAATTCCATCTTTCCTAAGACGTCACATCTTAATTTCAAAATGTCCTGTAAATCTTGTAACTCTGGTAAGTCGCCCTTGTATTTATACGATTCCCAACCTCTCCTGGTAGATGGATCAAATTTACATGTTAACAAATATATTATTAATCTGTCCCAGCAATCTGTTTTTTCCCCAAGGCTAGTTAAAGCTCTGAGATGTTTATTTACATTATCATTTAGATTTCTTAGTTCTCTATGGGACTCTTTTTTTAGAGAAGGTAGCTCAAATATTGAATGAATGTGGTTATGAATAATTAATTGTTTATTCTCGTATCTTTCAAGCAACATTTTCCAAATCCTAT
This sequence comes from Stenurella melanura, assembly GCA_963583905.1. Classification (NCBI taxonomy): domain Eukaryota; kingdom Metazoa; phylum Arthropoda; class Insecta; order Coleoptera; family Cerambycidae; genus Stenurella; species Stenurella melanura. Next base: position 92,443,264 of record OY757315.1, read on the forward strand.
CATAATTTTGTGCAGAAACCTCAATTGACTTAATTTTGTCTTTTACTGTCTCCGACAGACAATCTTTTAAATAACAACATTTCTGTAAACCTGACAGGGAATCATCCTGATCCACGAGTGTTATAAATAACTCTTTGAATTCAAGCCAGTTACAATACTGACCATCAAAAGTGGGTAGTTTTATAGGAGGTAATTTTACCAAAGACGTGCCATTGTTAACATTATGACCGCTAGAACAAGAGCTATGTCTAGCCGAATTAACCACATCGACACTTTCATTACTTAACTGATATTTTTGTATTAAAGCTCTTATTTTACTTCCTATTTCAAAATATTTATTTTCGAATTGCTCTCTTTCCGCCTCATTTTCTTGCGACGGTTCAATTTCCTCAATTTTTGATTGTAATTCGTTAAATTCGTCCCATAACGGTTCTGTCTTATCAAGCCTTAATTGCAAATTATTTATAGTTTCATCATTTACATTTTCCTTATCAAGTGTTTGGAAAAAAGTTATTAATCTGGTTAATTTTGATTTGAGATTACCCCTTTTTGCTCTTAATTGTTGAATCGAGTCTTCAGCCATTTTAACACAAATAAAAAAGGCAGTTGATTGAAAACAGGTATATAAACAAGTAATTTAATTGGAAAACTTAGAATAAATCGACTTACTGTGGGACCGGTGGTGGTTAGGGATTTCACTTTGTTGCCTTACCGCTCTCCACTGCTTGGAAATCTGGCGATACCTCTGTTTTCTCACTCCTACTGGGGACTCTCCAATCTTTCCTCTCTTTCAAGAACCATGCGCTTGCTTTCACTACGACGATCTTATTGCACGTCGACAATTTCTTGTTAATTATTAATGAATTACTTAACATTTATTCACTGATTTTCATCCGTGAGATGGACCATAAATATGTATCTTTTATTATTTGTTTCTCCTTCGATTTATTATTTATTAAGACTGTACTCCAACTTTTATAAAACATTTATTTTACTACTCTTTACATTACAACGTCTACTTATCTAATAATCTAATAATTCGCCTTCCTTCGCGGGTGTCGAGTCCTCGCGCATACTCACATCAACTCGTTCAACTACCTGTGCGCTGAATGGCTCTAACATGTGCAACAATTATATAATGTGACATGTGAACTGCCACCTTATGGGTTTAAAGCATTAGTACATCTTTTAAAAGAATGACAACTTGTGCTCATCAAATAATTATGTTAAATTTTAACTACCTTTAAAGTATGCAACCGCTTATACAGAAAAAGATATATCGGATGGTAACAGAGATAGACATGTGACCGGCACTTGTTGAAAGCCTCAGTCAGTCCTACATTAACTCCGTCGCTGAAAGGAGGAGCGTAGACAATTTGTTAGCCGAAAAGGGTAAAACCTTATTATAAATAAAAAAATCGTGTTAGTTCTTTGTTAGACTTTATGTCTACATTGTGGGTGGATTTTGCGACGATGATGGCTATAAAATTCATAGATATAGGTAAGATAAAAATTTCAATGCTCACAAGTCCTCGTGTTAAAATGGCGTTCTTCCATTTTTTTTTATAGAGAATGTCCGATTCCAATTTAAATTGAGCGCGAGCTCAGGGATGTCTCAATCAAAGCTGGAGAACCCAGCTTGTATACCGGAAATGTACTTCCATAAGTAAATTAAAGATCTTTAACAATTTATTTTTGGTAATAGCCATGTGTGGTAGAAAAACTGTAACACACCTCGTTTCTTTTATTTCTAGGGTCTTAAGCTTCGTTTTAAGCTTCGTTCTAAGCTTCGTGTTAAGCTTCGATGTTATTATGGTATTATTAAGTAAGGCGTAAATTTAAGGGAGTAATTAATCAGAAAAATATGTTCAACGTTTAAGCAGTACAATAAGAATTCATTAGAAGTTTAGACATATTTCCGAACAAATTTATATTCATCTTTAATTCATTTCAAATTTATCGTGAGGATTAGAAGGTTAAATGGCTCGAGGATACCGTGTGGTGGGCGCAAGGAACTCCTTGGTCTGCGACAGGAATTTGGAAGGGCAGGAGAGTTGTCGTCTTCATTTGTAGCTGTTGGCATGGACTCAAACAAGGAAATTATTCAGCTAAGTTTGATATAACAATTTCCATTATTTCCTTTTAATAATTATTTGTGGTTTTAACTTACAAATTTTAGAAAGTACTATTCGTAATCAAATTTAATCATTTATAAATTTATATTCGAATTATTAATTAAATTAAGAATAACAAGGTATAGTAATAAGTCGTAACCTTTTAGGTGATATAAGCTGTTATTTAAGTATAGGAGAATTTATCTGTAAAGACATTGTGGCCACAATATCTAAATAAGTTCCATAATAGGTAGGGACTTTGCTACTTGATTCATGTTTTATAAAAATACTTACTATTGGTCATATTTTTCCCTCGTCGTTGCTATATAAATGCACATGTAACATTATTGCTTAAATTTGCATATATTTATAAATAGTAGTTTGATTGGTAGCTAATTTAAAAACCGATTTTAAAAATTTTAATTCTAAATTACCCAATTTGTATGGTTTCTAATAAAATCAAATTTAAATCTTAACCAATAAATTGTTTTATTTATGTGTGACACAAACTATCGTCCTATATATTAGAGTAGCATTGAACAACACATTATATCTTATTTGTTAATAGAAGACAATTTACATTACAGTATAAACTTAACTAAATTTGAAATAGACTATCTTATCCATTTATAGTCTACCCCCTAAGTAATGTAAAGTATGGTAGAATGGATTGGCGCTCATAACTTTAATACACTCTTTCATGAAGTTAGATTTTTGTCCATTGGATTAGATTAACTTTCTTTAAGATACTGTCGCAAATTATTCACCTTTTTGGAAACACCCTGTGTGAATCCGTGGGTTCGAAATAATTTCAACAAGAGATAAACACCACTAACTTTATTTAATAATTTACTGTCTATACAATACTTCAAAATAACCTTATTTATTTCTTATTTAACCTCACTTTTACCGAACGTCACTTCTATAAACTTCCTTCTTAAAACTTCTCCCTCTGCGCTGGTAATCGCGCCTTATATACTCCGAATTTGACTCTCTAGATCCATCTAGAAACAATCAAGAATCTTCTCCAACAACATTCCAGAAAAAGTCCATTTCATTCTGACAGCTCCCAGTCACAATTAGTAGGCATAGGCGTATCATCTCCAGTTCCAAGGGGGTGTAATTCATAACAATACAATAAGTACATCACTTACCACACGACTCATCTACCGAGTGAACTGAGCTAGGGGTAATTGTTACATGTACCTTCTAACAAACTGGAACCCTCAAGTCCATTTCTTTAATATCAACATTAAGAATTTTTATTATAAAAAAAAAGGAGATATGTCACAATAACAAGTGTAGTAAATCGGCGAAAAGTATAATGGTTAGCTTGTTTTTGCTCTACTGACTATTAATAATACACGTTAACAACTTGTTTCATTAATTGAATCCTGCCCTCTCACTAATTTGTATTTTGTTTTAATAAGTTTCTTAAATTCAATATGGCTAAGTTGTTCATTTGCGGTGTACCATAATTTCCATTTCAAGAAACTTGATACTCGTACTTTTCTTTCAGAAATCTACATTCTACAATACACAAATTTATAATATTTATTCTCGTGGCTTTGACCATTCGACCTAATCAGGAGGTACAAGGAATAAATCTCTTACCTTGTACAAATGTGATCACTGCAGCTGATCTAGTGACTGCTACAACGTAATACGTGATGCAACCCCACCGGGTTAGGTTCTTGATGTTCTCGAGCCGGAAGTAACAATGGGGAGAAATCCCCATAGATGGGTGGGCTTATTTACACGTAATGACAACCATTACGAGAATGGCTGTAGATATTTGAGAGCAGTCAAAAGTGACTTCAAAAGATTGTGCCCACAAGGAACCGAAATCAGGATTATTAGCTTAAGGAATGCGCCTAATAACGAACGTATCAAAGTGGAATACCTTGTACATTGTTACTGTGTCAATGTGGCCAGAAGATCTGTTCATACGAAAAACATAATCGAGACATTCTCCGATTGTATATTAATCAATATACAACGAACTTACAACTTGTAACTAAGGTCTTTCGTTCACCGCACCGCAACTCAACTGCATAACTGCAACACAATTTGGGGTTGGCAATGGATAACAATATATCTGGAAATTTGCAGAACACATCCAGTTTAAGATTTAAAAAGGCAATACGTCGTCATTTGTCACAGAATTCTTAAAGAAAAAAAATATTCATCTGTATCTACCTAGATATCTATCTATCTGGACATCTCATATCTATGAAATGTCTAGACATATTTGAGTGTATATACATTTAATTTTTAATTTAATATACTCAGTGCACTTACTTATTTATAATATTTAGTATATTATATACATGTTATGGGTTAAGTTAGAGAACCATACATTATCGTAAGGCTAACTTCCCCTCGATAAAAGACAAGTTATTATTATTATTACTAAGTCAAACACCAACTAAGATTGTAGTTGCTAAAGGGATTCGTTCATTAACACAATGCTAAAAACTAAAGGAAATAGAATTAACTGTTATATAAGGGGGCTAGCATATAGAAGATTTGATTTTAAATTATATTATGAAAAATACCAGATAAGAGATATTGTAAACAACGAAACCGATAAAAGACCAAGTTCTTTTTTAGAAAAATAGAAGCCATAGAGGAAAAAATCAAAACATCTATAATACCAAATTTAAAGAAACACGGAAGTTCTATAAAAAAGAAACAAGAGGATATCTTACATCAAAGTGACACTTCTAATCCTAACGTCTCACTGTACTGTGCGTGGTTTAAATACAAAGACCAGTATCATCTTAAATTCAACGTCCTGATGTAATTACGATATGGCATAACTAACAAAAACGTGGTTGGATAGTAGTATGTTAAACTCCGAATTATTTGCTCACAATTATTCAGTAGTTAAATCAGATCGAAATTTCTTAGAAACAGGACTTACTAGAGGGGGTGGGTGCTGTTAGACATACACAATAAATATTATTTTAAACTTTTAGATTTAAAGGCAGATGAATTTAATAATTTAAAATTTATAGATATAGTAGTATTTTTGCTCGCGTTTTATATTTCTGCTTTACATTCCACCCACTACAACTATAGATTGTTTTATTGCGAGTTTGGAAATTTTAGCCTCCCTGGAATATGCTTACAATACAAACGTACCATTTTTAGGTGACTTTAATATCGCGGAATTCTAATCATATTTATTAACATTGCAGCCCACCTATCGTGTTACATCACTGTTGAACTTCGCAAACTTTTTAGATCTCTCTCAAATAAATAGTGTAAAAAATGCAAATAATAGATTACTTAACCTGGTTTTTACAAATGTGAACTGTAAAGTGGGAAAAGCTATGGACGTTTTAGTAAATGAAGATATTCATCACCCAGCCCTTGTGCTATTGTTTCATAATAACGAAAAAATAAAAAATAAACACAAAGTTGAAACTATTCATTACAACTTTCGGAAAGCCGATTTTAATGATCTATATCACAGTCTGAGTGAGGTTGACTGGGATTTTCTTAGTGATTTTACGGATACAAATATGGCCTGTGAGAGTTTCTACTTGAAACTGTATGACATTTTAGATATATACCGGGTGAGTCACGAATTGCGCTCGCCCCGATATCTCCTAAAATATTTGGAATAGAAAATTGAAATTTGGAGCCCTTATTACACGACTAGAATGCCATCTTTTCAATAAAAAATCAAATTTGGTGCACATCCGGTTTGACCGGAAATTCCCACAACTTTCGATTTTTTAATGGAACACCCTATATATTTTTACATTTTTGGAATCTAGAGGAAATTTTGAATACAACACATCTATTTTGGTCACTTTTTGATAAACATTAAACATTTTATTAAAAAATCTATTTCTGAATCCAGAGTGCTGTGGTGCCCTAAATATATTTTAGTTTGTGTGCTACGTTAACTACTATAAAAATAAAAAGAGCAATATGATTGCATTACTTAATTCTCTAGAGGCGTTTAAAATTTTTAAATGTGATTTTTACCCACTAACTCGGTTTTTTTAAATGGGAATTTAATCGTTCACCAACATTTTTAAATACCTCATTTTCATTCGAATCTAATGATACCAAAATTTTGAAAATCCGGTCAGAAATATTTGAGATTTCAGCTAAAATACAATGCAACCAAGCTTTTAGGAACATGCAGCTAATAGATAATAGATTAGTGGGCTTTGGAAACTAAAATGGCACATTTCTGTGTAAATCTGGTAACCGAATAACATTGGAAAAATCATAGTAGCCATTGAATGTAATAAAACAATATCAGCTGTCAGACAGATACAAAATAAAGCGTTGCGGAAATCTCTTTGAGTAAAAATTAAAGAAAATGAATAATTTTAGTAGAAATGAAAAGGTCGATATGTTACTGATATATGGAGAGCGTCTCAAAAATTCAACTGCACCTGCAGAACTGTATCAGCAACGATATCCCAACAGACGTCATCCAAGCAGACACTTGTTTGCCAGAGTGGAACAAGAATTAAGAAACGAACCCAATCAACACGATGACCATCAAACATTTATTGTAAGCGAGGATAAAGAAATTGATGTATTAGGATTTGTGATGGTACACCCAACAACATCAACGGGAATTGAAGGGAACGGAATTGTCAATGGAATGCGACATTAGTCAGTCTTCGGTTTGCAGAATTTTAAAGAAACATAAGTTTCGGTCTTATAAATACCAAATACACCAACATCTTTATGGAGATGATAACGACAGGAGGCTAGTATATTGCAACTGGTTCTTAAATGCAGTACAACAAAACCCAGGTTTTCCTTTTCATATTTTATATTCAGATGAAAGTAGATTTACGAACCAAGGTATGTTGAACAGAAATAATACTAGGTATTGGGCTCAAGAAAATCCGAGGTTGGTAGGGCGGGGGAATATTCAGGAAAGATTTGGGTTTAACTGTTGGCTTGGAGTACTTGGAGATCGAAAAATCTTGCCCATATTTTTTTATGGAACACTTACTGGCGAACGATATTTATTCTTTTTATAAAACCAGACAGCAGAATTTCTTGACTTACTTCCTCTTGCCTATTTACAAAATCTGTTTTTCCAACAAGATGGTGCTCCCCCACATAATTCCAGAAGAGTGATGGAATATTTAAACAACTTGCATGGTGAACGCCTTATCGCAAATCAAGGTCATATCAGGTGGCCTCCTAGGTCACCTGACTTAACACCCCTCGACTATTATGTATAGGGCACTCTCAAAAATAAAGTTTATAAAACTTCTTCAAATACCCGTGAAGAGCTGCAAAATAAAGTTGTACGGGCTCTTAATGAAATAACGCCGGCTGAATTGCGTAGAGCCATTCAAGCAACTGTACGCAGAACCAAATTGTGTATAGAAAAAAATGGTGGACATTTTGAACAATATCTATAAATGTCAATTTATGGTTTAATTATATTAATTATTTTAAAGATACCTACTGTTACCTAGTTTAAGTTTAATTGTTCAAACAGAATTGATTTTTATTTATTTATAGGCCCGATATTTATGTTCATTTAAATAAAACTCTGAAAACCGAACTGATGTCGCATTCTATTGCAAATGTCCTTGTGGATGTAATTGTGTTTACCTCCACATAGCTATGGTAAACTTAATTGTAACGTTCTTTGCGCTCACAATTATTAAATGTTTGATAGCTCAAGAGTGCCTATAACAACACGAGTCTGTCTGACAGCTGATATTGTTTTATTACATTCAATGGCTACTATGATTTTTCCAATGTTATTAGGTTACCAGATTTACACAGAAATGTGCCATTTTAGTTTCCAAAGCCCATTAATCTATTATCTATTAACCGCATGTTTCTAAAAGCTTGGTAGCATTGTATTTTGGCTGAAATCTCAAATATTTCTGAGCGGATTTTCAAAATTTTGGTATCATTAGATTCGTATGAAAATGAGGTATTTAAAAATGTTGGTGAACGATTAAATTCCCATTAAAAAAAACGACTTAGTGGGTAAAAATCACATTTAAAAATTTTAAACGCCTCTAGAGAATTAAGTAATGCAATCATAATGCTCTTTTTATTTTATGGTAACGTAGCACACAAACTAAAATATATTTTGGGCACCACAGCACTCTGGATTCAGAAATAGATTTTTTAATAAAATTTTTAATGTTTATCAGAAAGTGACCAAAATGGATGTATTGTATTCAAAATTTCCTCTAGATTTCAAAAATGTAAAAATATATAGGGTGTTCCATTTAAAAATCGAAAGTTGTGGACATTTCCGGTCAAACCGGATGTGCACCAAACTTGATTTTTTATTGAAAAGATGGCATTTTAGTCGTGTAATAGGGCCTCCAAATTTCAATTTTCTATTCCATATATTTTAGGAAATATCGGGGCGAGCGCAATTCTTGACTCACCCGGTATATGTACCGAAGACGAAACCGCACCGTAGAGTGTATTCCCCCTGGTTTAATTCCAATATCATTAAATCTATTCAATTAAAGTACAAAGCTTGGAAAAAATATATAAACGTCACAATAATCAAATCGCACTAGACGAATTTACATATTTAAGACATAAAATTAAGGTAGATATTAAGGTCTCCTACAGAAACTACTGTAACAACATTGAGATTCCCGACAGCAAATTACTCTTCATACAGTGGTAATTTATTCAAAGGATAATGATAAAATAAAAACAGAGTGTTTCTGTTCATTATCTGATTCCCTACAGCATGTCGTTCCTTCCATTTGGGCTCACCTTTGCCAGTACTCAATTATATTGACGAAAATCATAATGCAGATACGATTAACATTAGTGATAGTCCGACAACTCAATACCGGAATAAGACGATGTTCTATTGCTTAGCAAAACTTTTGCCAGAAGTGTATGCCAAAATAAAAAATTCACATGGAGTTACCAGGAGGCGGGTCACGGAAAAGGTGCCCCAGATGGCAGTGGCGGAGTGACCAAAAGGACTGCTGATAGGCTTGTCGCCCAAGGTCTTGAAGGAACTGTTCCAGGGGTGACTTTTTTAACGTAAGTTGTGAACAAATTGAAAATATGTCACAAAAAATTAGCCTTTTCGCGGAACCATGCAGGTCCATCAGGTCTCTTGTGGATCTTGTCTAACCGATTTACATTTTCATAAGTTACGCTTACCAGTCCACAATACTTCGTCGAAGTACTTTCTTGGATCGTTAGACTATCAAACCAATAATGAACCAAATTCCGACTATGCAGATAACGAAATAATAAATCCGCATCAGTTTAATGTTTCGAAAAAAATTCGTTATGAAGATGTTTATTCAGATGACGAAGAAGCTGGGACAAGCTGAATTGCACTGACGACCAAGAAATACAATTACAGATATGTGGCTGTCACCCTGAATAATTTAACAGAAGATTAAGAAGTCAAGGTTGCTTTTCTTCGTGTATTTGAACTTAAAGGTCTTCAAGCTTTTAGACTTGATGAAAATGATTTAGCATTCATCTCGTATGATCAGATTATGGAAATTTTACCCCAACCAAAAATTTCTATTATAAAGAACAAAACTTGTTACAAATTTTCAAATGAAATTAACGTTTTTGAACAAGCATGATATATAAATACATTGTTTAGTTTTGGTTCTGTTCTTGTTATGATTTCCTAAAATGTTGATTTCAGTTGGCTTTTTATAAGAAACTTGTATTATTTTTAAAATATAGAATATACGATATAAGATCTAATCAATAATATCATTCCACTGCCATTAACATCATTCCTCTGGTCCGATTTTTTTAAACTGATCTAAAACCTGCGTAATCTAAAATTAAGTCTGATCCTTCTATGATTTCCGTCATTCAACATTAGTTTATTTAAACTATTCAAGGATTATCCCATACGATAATTTTTAATTTGCAATATTTTCATATTCTAAATAAAACAGTTTGAAAATTTTCACTCATATATACGCACAGTTAAGGAAACTGAAATATTTTAATTTAAAACAAAAAAAGAATATATAAGATTTCTTATTTTTATATGAAATTTTAGCTTAATAAATAAAATATACTTAACGTTGATTAAAACTACAAATAAAATTTATATTTTTATTCACAAAAGTTTTATCATTAACTGTTTACAAAAACGTGTTAGTTTTCATTTCTTTATGTCTGTGTTTAATGAAAATAAATATTTATTATTAGGCTAAATACGCACTACGCGGCTGGCAGCAATCGACCGGTTTTTTCTTTAGCCTTATTCAGAATATGCATATACCAATGCGCACCTGGCCGCACTACCAACGTGTGCATTGGTATGTGCATAGTCCGTATAAGGCTATAGAAATAGTGGTTGAGTGCTGCCAACCGCAGTCATGGTCGCGGCCGCAGTAGTGCGTCTTTAGCCTTCTACTGCATTACGAAAGGCTAAGAATATAATAATTCAATTAACAATATATTTTGCAGTTTAGCTTATAAATGTTCTACAAAATGTCTCATTCCCTAAAAAATTATGTTCCTAAATATACTTAAAACATTTCGAAATTTGAAAAAATGTAGGTATGTTTTGTTAAAGTCTAAAGGTAACCATAGGATGGCTATTATCTACTTTCAGATATATTAAGTATATAATTTGCTTTGGGGCCGAAACTCGCTTATTTTTGCATGTTGAATGGACCTATTCCTTAAATTTACATCAACTTAACATTACAAAACTGAACTATGTCTACTGATTACATGTATTACATATCCACAATCCTTCAGGAACAGTATTTAGGCCTACTCTAAATAATACCACACAATATCACAGTCTTGTTATTCACAAGCAATCATCGGTGTCACGTGATCATCTTCTCTTTGACAAACGCAATATAGTGTTGGTTTGCTTGGGTCGGGCTTTTCACTTTGTATTACAGGTTTACTAGGACCCGCTTGATCACAAACATTTCCACGTTCTACAGTTGCAAGTTTTGATTGTGTAAGTTCTTGTTGATCTGCACTTACTATCTCTTCATATACATCAATGTCGCTGTTATTCCCAGCCATCTTCATCTTTATCTACAATTTCAGTATCGGGCACATTTTGCGATTTCGTATTATATTTTCCAAGTGCTTCAGGTAATATAACTTTTTGAAAAAACTTTCTTGCCTCTTCACTTTTTTCGATCGATCGAATTGTATTTTGATATATGTGAAATCTTTTTTACTCCAGACAACTAAGTAACAGTTTTCTTGCTCAGTCAATGCTAACTGCATTTGCACTTGATAGAAGTATTCATGATCTTTTTAAGTTGAAGTTTATATCCAACCATTTCCAAAAATGACTTTTTATAAATTAAATCCCCAACGCTCGAATCCTTTGCACAATATGGACATTTGATTTCTAAAAGAGCCATTCCACAACAATCACAACAAATAATACCATCTGGCGATGCACCAAAATAAGGATACTTCGGGCTTATACATAAACCCATGTTTTCAATTTTGAAGTTCTTATGAGTTTTTTCATCTCCGACGAAAAATCCTTGAAAGCTTGCTTTTCAGGTAAACATCCATAGTCCAGGGTTTTAATTTTGTAACGATGGGTTGTAGGGTAATATATTCCTTTGATGAGTGAAATTGATGGATTTTTAATATTTGTTCTACAACATCTTTTAAACTTTAAAGCAGTTACCTTTTCTCTGCGGTACAGAAACCAAGCCTTACATTTTGTTTGTGTTTTCGTTTCAATCTCGAATGGCCTCACAATCCTCAAGTTGTAATGCTATATTGATTTGCTCACCTATAAAAGAACAAGATATTTAGCAATAGATATGGACATTAAATGTAGATGAATTAATACACTGTAATTTTACTCGTAAACTTACCGATTTGTCGAAGTTCAGCTAGAGATTTTTGTTCAAAATCTTTATAGTGACATGTGAAAATCTTTCCGTTTGTTAATATTATCTCTAATTTGTTCTGAAAATGGTTTTGTTACCAAATGTAAAAACTGTACCAGAGGCCTCCATCAAATTAGATAACAAATTTCGTTTCTCTTCCTTCGATAAAGAAGAAATATAATTTTTTTCTTCATCACGTGTCATAACTGGAGTTTCATCTAAACGTTTTCCCTTTGGACTTGATAAATCCATTTCGTAAATAAGATTTAACACCTGTGCGAGTCACATCTTCTAATTTTCTCATAACTTCATCAATGGAAAAGAGAACTGCTGCAACATGAGTACAAACTTCCCCAAGTCCAGCAGCACAGTCACAGTGTGCACTAATAATGTTGCCTTCTTTTTCACAAATTATCCATGGTGACAATAATTTTTCGTGCAAACGTTGGGAATGCATCACCTGCAATTAAAAACATTGCAACAAATGATCCAAATTTAATCAGGACTACCTACTTACTTTGCCTAACACTGGAATATATGATCCAAATGATTTTACACATATTTTTTCACCCATCCACATACTGCCTGGTTGTAAGCTTCAAGACTTTTGTAGGCCTTCATTTCGTCCAGGGTAAAAGCACTTTTAGTATGTACAAATATTACTATATCTGGATACAATATTTTAGGAAAATCTTCTAGTGCTGTAGAACAATCTTCTAAATTAATCACATATGGATCTATTCCCAATAGAGATATTTTTGATAAATATCTTTCTTGATGTACTTCATCGAGCTTTCCATAATAAAAACCCAGATCCATTTTCTATAATAAAAAATACTTTATGTGCTTTAGTAACACATGTACACAAGTACCTACCTTTTTAAAATGATTAAAATATCGTTAGAAACTCTGTTATTTAGAATTAAAAATAAAAACACACCAATATCACGTCGTAAACATACGAAGACTTTAAGGTTATTTTACCTCCAGGGTTGATTGATGTGTCACGTGCACCACACCTATTCCAACACATTCATCAGTTGGGGTGATAACATAGGCAATTTGGCAACACAGGCACTAAGATGTAGGCAGTTTGCCACATAACTAAACATCTTAACTTCTGCATCATAGATGGCGCCATATTCAGATATCTGAAATTATTTCAAATTATCTAGCAAATATTTTTAAACCAGTAAATAATTCGATTTAATAATATCTACCTGATGTTTTTAAATGATTTAAAAATATCAACTAGATATTTTTAATTCAAATACAAATAGCCAGTAGATATTTTTAAATGCATTTCATTTATCTCCTAATTCAAAGAGTGAATAAATATGTATATGAAAATAATAATTAAATTAAAAATATCTACTAGATATGTTTAATTCTATCATAAATTTCTACTACATATTTTTATTTCAATCAGAAATATCAAACCGATATTTTTAAATAATTTAAAGATATCTGCTGTTAATTGAAATAATATCAAATAGACATTTTTAATTCATTAGAGATATCATAATATGGCGCCAAGAGAGCAGTAGTTAGAGATGAAAATTATATGCTATTTTTTTATATCAGTGCTGTAAAGTAGTTCAGTACTTCAGTGCGGCCAAAAATATAAAAAAAATGATAAGAAATGTCTAACGAACAAGTATTAGACGAACTAAAAAAAATTAAAAGACGAACTTGCCGACGTAGAAGCTAAGCTGGGTGACAGAAAGGAAGGCAACAGAATGGGGAGCAGGTCCCTAGAAAGAGTTGATGATTATAGACCAGAATACGGCAGACCAGAACGGCGGGTCCCCAACCACCAGTCGTCAATGAATATTGACGGAAATTACATTTGCTTAGATCAAGGATGCGGAAAAATATATACCACGCAATTGGGCGTCAACGGGCACCAGGCTGCCCATAGAAGGGTACCTAGGAACATCATTTAAACTATTCTGTAAGTGCTGTATATAAGGGATTGTATCGTGAACTACACATTAGAGGCAAATACAGCATATCTGAAGAAAATCTGATGCAGAAAATTAGAAATATTCACACAGAACATCCCAACAGTGGTTTCGAGGTAAATATATAAATGGTATTATATTTTTCTATTACTGAATGATGTAGTATATTGCATAGTTTTAACACATAGAAGGCCCGCAGAAACTAATGCCCTCCGGCTCAACACCTGAACCGTTCCAGTGCTTTCCAGAGAGCACGTATGATTTTAAATGAATCATTTTTTTAACATGTTTTTTAAGTTATATGATTTTTTCTAAAGGTAGCTCATACTTTTTAGATATTCAAAATATGTATCATTTACCAAACTTATTAATTTTGATATTATGCAGGTGGTATGCGGATATTTACGTGCTGAAGGTTTAATGATATGATTTTTTCTAAAGGTAGCTCATACTTTTTAGATATTCAAAATATGTACCATTTACCAAACTTATTAATTTTGATATCATGCAGGTGGTATGCAGATATTTACGTGCTGAAGGTTTAATGATACAGCAAAAAGGAGTGCGTGCCTTATTAAGAGAATCGACCCCGTAGGGGCAGCGAATCGTTGGTCAACAATAAGAAGGACATATAAAGTGCACACCCCAAATTTTTTATGGCATATTGATGCCCATTTAAATCTTTCAAGGTAATTTTGTAAATAGAAAAATTATGGTATTTTTTGTGGGGTTTTATCATACATGTATTGATGGTTACAGCAGAATGACAATATGTTATCGCGTAAAAAATCCATTCAGGCCGTCCCTGTCTTGAAACTATTCATAAATACAGTAATTGAATATGGACTACCATCACGGGTACGAACTGATCACGGTTATGAGAATGAATTTGTGGCCATATTTATGAATTTAATGGGGGCTAACAGGTTTCGGTCGGCCACCAGAGCGCGCCACTGAAACGTGAGGTATGTCATGTCAGATTTGTTTATTTTAAAATTCACTGTCATTATTCATTAATGTTAATAATTTAATAAATAATGGATAAATTTGGATCCATGAATGTGGCAGCTCTTAAAGTGGAACTAAAGAAAAGAGGTGCAAAAGTTAGTGGACGTAAAGAGATACTTATTTCAAGGTAAGAAAATATTTTAAATAGATAACCTAATAAGAGATTACTCTTTTCTATGTATATATGTGGGGATTATTATTTAATATAAGCTTTTTTTTTATTAACTCTAGGCTTCAAGACTATGAGAGAAATAATAATTTTAAATCACAAACCATTGATATACCACAGGATGTAACATATAGTATTGACTGGCCTGCAGAAGATGTTTATGTCAGTGCGAGTTTAAAAACGGTTGTGCCAGACTTGGATATCGTGAATATTAACTCATATTTTCTGGAGCTATATAAAGATAATGTTGGAATTACAGAATGTGCTGCAGTGCATAGAAAGGGATATAATATGATGTTAAATGAATATCTTATAGCCTTGGTAACGGCAGTAATTAATCACCACGTATTTTTCAGAGGAAAGGTTTGTTCTGAAAATACAAAATCCTTAACTTATTTTGTAAATGTTGTATTTCTGGAAACTGGAAGTATTGTTCAGTCTTCGTGCGAATGTGTTGCTGGTAAAGGGCGAAAAGCAGTGTGCAAGCACATTGCTGTTGTTTGTTATTCAATTTTAAGATTCAAAGAGCATTCTGAATGGCGAATAAAAAAAACTCCCACAGAGAAAAAAACAAAAATGGCATGAACCCAAAAAAATAAAACCGAACCTTTCACCAAAAAAAGCAGAAGATCTTTCATTTGAGGTTAAAGAATACAATGTTTCTAAAAGAAAAATAAATAACCTATGTTATGATCCTCGACCTGATAATGGGTTAAGATATGATGCCATCGAATGGAGTGAATCTGTAAAAAATAAAATTGTAAATTTCTGTTGCTGGAAGAAACGACGACTGGGAATGAATGGCGTATTACCTGTTGCCAGTATGAATGGTATACTAAATGATCATACATATTTAAAACTACCTATTCACCACCAATTTGTCCTTAACAGAATAACGGTAAGCTATTTTCTTCTTTCCTTTACTGAAATGGACAGATTCATTTTCACTATTGCACGAATGTAATGTATAGATTTATTTTAAATTTTTGGTTCATGTGTGCTACTCTACATAATATGCTTCTTTTTTTATTACAGGTTTCTTCAGTTGAAGCAGAGCAAATAGAGAAGCAAACAAGAATTCAATCAAACAGTAAGATTTGGCATCTTGAACGGTCTCTGAGGGTTACTGCATCAAATATTGGTGATATATGTAAATTCACAGAGAAAAGAGACAAAACAAAATATGCTGAAAGTCTTGTATATGCTAAACAATTAAACACTGTAGCTGTGCAGTGGGGAAAAGCTAAGGAAAGCATGGCAATAGAAGCATATGAAGCAATGTCATACAATACCGTACAACGTACTGGCTTCATAATTTCTGTTAAATATCCTTTTATCGGTGCTTCCCCGGATGGATTAGTCGGAGACCTTACAGTTCTCGAAGTTAAGTGCCCTTTTTCAAGTAAAGACCAATGTATTACACCAGAGACTTATTCTCATATAGAATATAATATGAATAGCGAGTTATGTTTAAAAGAGAGTAGCTCATATTATTATCAAATTCAGACGCAGCTTCTTGTTACTGAGAGACAATATGGCGACTTCTTTGTTTGGACGAACTGTGATGAAAGGAGAATTTATGTAAATCGAAATGACAATATGATAAATAATACAATTATTCCTAGAATAACTAATTTTTATAATACGTACATGCTGCCTGTTAAAACACAACAATTTTATGGTGTGAAATAAATTATCTTTTTTTAATGAATATTGTCATATCGAGTGACCAAATATTGTAACGAATACCATTTTTATACATTGACTTTTTATATATATTGCAAGAAATTGTAGTTTGTTTCAAACAGCGCCTTATAGATAGATAGATAGGTAGATAGATAGATAAGCCTTTATTTGTTCTTTAAGTACCCAAAAGGGTGTGGAACATGTCACAGAGGAACTAACACAATGTATAAAATATTACAATAATGTATGTATTTTTCAATATATTTTATTTTTCAATATATTTCTTAACCGCTTCTCAAGTCACCAAGGTAACTATAATAATAATATTAATATCTTTATTGGTCACGAATACACACAACAGTGTTTTGACAAGTAAGAAACATATACTTAAAGAATATAACAATGTATAAACGTACTAAGTAAAATATACTAAGAATAACGAACATTAGTAAAAGAAACGGTAGAATAAAACATAAAAATGTATAAGGAAAGACAAAATTACATTGAAATCGTAATAAGCCGTCTCCAATAAAAACATTTTAATTGTGGTTTTAAACTGTTTATCATTAAGTTCTTTGACAGCATTTGGCAACACGTTAAAGAATTTTATTGCATAATAACCGGTTCCGTTTCTTGTCTCCTTGAAAATCCAGATTGACTTTGTGTTAGGTAAAGAGAAACGAGGCCCTACAGTTTATAGTGGAGTCCGAACCACATCTTGGGGATAATTTTATAATTAAAATTATTTCGCGGTAAGCAGGGATTGAACCTGCTTCGCTAGGTATGCCAGTTGCAAGCTAGACGCGCTAAACCACTGAGCTACCGTCCCCGTATAATAATAAAAGAGATAAAATGTAAAACTTAAGATTAAAAACTTACACTAAATTTACAAAACATTCACATATCAGTACAAATTAAAATTCTTTCAACATTCTACAGGTTATCGTTAAAATATTCGTCCAGAGTGTAATAGGCTTTTTTTACAAGTATGGCCTTTAATTTAGTTTGCAGTTTTTTAATTGTTAAATGTCTTAGGGTATGAGGAAGCTTATTATAAATTTTAATCATGGTATATGGCATGTTTCTTTGGATAAAAGTAAAGCTTGTTTTAATATATAAAAAGCACTACACAAATTTTAAACTATATTAGATCGTAAATTAGTTAACATAAAAAATACAAATATAATTCTACCTCCAAGTGGCACCAAAGTTGATCCTATCTTTCCAGCAAGAATTTTATACGTTTTTCCTAATCCTATGACACGTTCGACATGAATGCGATTAGATGAGATTTTTTTTGATGTTCTAAGTTGATGCGTTTCAAATTGGCTAGCGTTGTTAAGAAATTCTGGCATATTTACAGTGATGTCTTTATGACAAACTAAATCTTGAATGTTAAAACCACGATCACCTAGAATTATATCTCCTTGTTGAAGCATGTCTATAAGACCACATTTTTCAAATAATTCCCTGTCACTAATCGAGCCACCATAAGCCTCAGAAATAAACGTAACACATCCAGAAGCCGAGATCCCCACTAATACTTTTAAGGTATTTGCAGATTTATAAGTAGAATAACTCGATTGTTGAGATACTGGATTTTTTGCTTTTTCAATTGTTATCTCCGTGCAGTCGATGATAACAGTACATGGATTTGATTTTCCCAAAAACTTCAAGTTATCATCAATAATGTTTTTTGGTACCCATAGGTTAAGGTCTTTAAACTTACAATACAAATAATTGATCCATGTTATGAAAATATTGCTGACAGAAGTTTCACTAATTTTGAAATGAAGAGCTAGCTCTTTATTACACGTATTGCGTCTTAATTTTATAAGGGTTAGAAAAAATCCATCGCATGGATTCAATATACGTTTTCCATAGGATGGATTCATCGATGGATAATAAAGTAAGTGGTTGACTTCATCTCCAAAAAGATTGAAAACAAACATAAGATGGTCGTAGTCATCGAATCCCGAATAAAATTGTATTTCTGCAGCTCTACTATTGTCCTTAAAGTTTTCAATACAAAATTTATTTGCCTGTAAATTGTCATTTGACTTATTTGAAAATGTCACATTAATATTACTCGTCAAATTCACATCACTTTTGCATTCACATAAACAACACTGAATTCCCACATCTCTCTTCAAGCTTTCTATTTCTATTTCAGTACAATATTCAGTTTCAAAAAATACTTCTTCCTTGTTACAATTTTTCTTACTAACCAATTTATCTATTTCCTCTTTCTTCAACTGGCGACTAAAAGCTCGTTGATTACGTTTCTCATTTCCCTTGTTCACCTTATGACTTTTCTCTTCACTCCACGAAAATTTACTAGGCACTGCATCTTTTTTTAAGAAAGGAGTAGCTGAAAGAATAAACAAATTTATAATAGATTTTTCTATTACTATGTTAGGTGTGTTTAGTAGGTACTGTCATGAAATGATAGGCATACTAAAAACATTAAATTAATAAATTACTTACGATTTATCCTCATAGATTCTTTTGGTAAAGTATAATCTTCAGAATTGAAATGTTTTTTACAAACACGGGAATGCCTTGTTGGCATAAATTTATCTCTACGAATTGCTATAAGCCATTTCTTTAAAATAGTTTTGTCACGAGGAAATTTGTGACCTCCTTTTGTTTCGGAGCAAAGTGGTACTGCACAACATTGGGGCATTATTAATCTTTTAAAACGACACAAAAAAACTTGAAGAATTGAGATCTATAGCAATTTACACACAAATAAAATAAATTGTACGTTCACAACCTTCAAAACGAATTATGACAGATACCTCACGGTTCAGTGGCGCCACCTGGTGAGCCAAGATATGTTAGCTATTTTTAAATCCAGAAAATAATATGCATCGATTTTGTATACAACATATTTACGAGGATGCAATAAGGTTTCAGTTCGGTCGTCGACGAGGGCAGACGCGTTTTTAAGTGGATCCCATGTGTGATGGTCTAATATAATTAACTATCTTGTCGTAAATTATTTTAGGACACTCTGTAAGTTAGTTGGTTGAGTTTATTTATTTATTTATTTTAATATGCAATTAACAACAACATAGCTAATCTGCTGACTGGTAAGTTGATTGCACTTGGAACAATCGATTAGAATAATGATAATTCAGAACGTTAGTCAAGAGAGTAATGGATATTTAAAACCATAATATATTTAGATTAGGAATATGTGATATTTTATTTCGACTCCCTATACTGGAACTTGGGCCGCAACTGGCTAGAACATCATACATGAAATCCCGAAAATTTAGAGTAAACACGGTGTGAAAACGCGAAAAAAATGTGTTGAATTAAAGAGTGAAAAATCCTACATTAGTTGATACATATTAACATAAATTTGGCTAATTCATATAGATGATATTTGATATTTAACTATGACATCACTAAAGGTGTATATGGGCAGCTCGACAAAGGGTACAGACATCTGGCAACATAACTCGGATAAAAAGAAAATAAACACGTTGAATGGGACCAGGTCATAAACTCGTAAATTATCCACAAGTGCATGTACCTAAGACTGCAACGGACTGGATTCTAACGAGTGGAAGTAGTAACATAAGCAAAGGATGAAAGATAAGTGTTATTTCTATTTATTTCTAAGATATATTTATTAATCCTTCACAGATGGGAAGAATGTTCGGAAATCCATTGTTTCACATATACGCGAATGAATGAATTCTTCATGTGGAACGAGTACTTTTGTTTAAGAAATAATTTATTTACCATAAACTTTTTGTTTCTCGCTGCAGAGTTATTAGTTTTATATGGGGAATTTGTTTACTTGATTACCGGTTAAGGCAGGAGATTTTTGATTCGTCAAATATATACCTGTATTCGTCCCTTCTTGAAGTGGGTGATATAAAATAAGCAACGCCAGATGTGTGAATGAAACAGATAAGTTTTTGTTTATACAGCATTAACATTGGCTCATTTATGGCTTTATTAAATTTTAAACAAGAATTGGAGACCAACATTAAAAAGATGTTAAACATAATATATAGGTAATAAACATAATATACACGTGATGAAATGGAAAAACTGCCCAAAATTGAAACCGATTGTTTCAAGGAAACGACATACAGGGTGAGCAAACTATCCCTTCGGACCTCTTTTCTCATAACGCGCAAAAAAACTGTTACCGCGAGATAGGGCCCTTCCCAGCAACTCCACCGTAGATGGATATTTACTTGTGGAGCGGTTAACAAACAAAACAAAAAAGAAAATGGAAACTTAATAGAAGCATGGAAACTTAAAAGAAACATCTCTCAAACACCTACACTTCCCATCCTATATTCCCACCCCATGCGTCATGCGGCTCTCGCTGCTGACAACAAACATGTCCAATGTCCAACCCGGCGTATACAGCTGGTCCGGCGGTATATAAAACATCCGAGATTTGGTTCCGGCATGCGGTTTGGCCGTCCGTTGAGCGTGTTCGACGGAGGACCAAGCTGCGTGTTGGAACGAATCTCCATGGATGCCCGAAATTGGCAGCAATGCCCACCATACGCTGGCAAATCAAACAATCAATCAATTAACATATTTGCGAGGATGTAATAAATGATTTATTGAAATCATTCAAAAATGCTTGGAATTTTCATAAAATTCGTGCTGCAAATAGAAAAGGTCCACGTCAGTTATGGTTAAACGGTACGGTAAAAAAATGCAATTCAAACTATGCGGCAGTAACAGAAACTTTTATTGAACAAACCAATATTTATTATCGAGCAGAAGACGCATTACAGCATACAGAAATAACATGGACACTATTAGATACTAGAGAGTTATTGCAAAATGCAAAAATCCGACTTTATTAAAAGAAACTTTAAATAAAGTATCCTGTATTACAAAATTTTCATTCAGTTTTAAAGTGTGTTATTGTGACGGCCCTGGTGTTGGTGTTTACTTTATACGAAAATTAGTCTGAGGAAATAACTCAATGCTCGGCAAACACAAACTTCAGATATTAAAGGTTATATTTTTGTTTTCAACGAAAATTTTAAGGTTACGTACAAACTACTTACAAGGTTTTAACGTAAAGATATAAATTACAATCTTACAACTTCACTATTTCTATTTGTTCAACTTCTAAGGATTTGTTCTGTTCTGTGTACGCTGTACAGTGTTGGTTTCAAAAAAATCCAGTTAAAATAGGTAAATTTTGCATAATATGAATATGGAAGAACAATTAGAAGTAGCTGTCCTAGCAGGTGCTAACCACCAAGAAATTGAACAGTTACTTCTCCACAACATAATTGATAATGATATTGACTGTAGTAAGGAACATAACTTTATCGAACCCCTGGAATTCAATTTAAATAATATGACTGATGACGAAGTAAAAGCTAACTTTCGTTCAAAGAGAGGATATAATACGACTGGTAAACGCTTTGCGAATACCACAGCGTATTATTGCCGATACAAAAAATAATGTGGATGATATGTAAAATAAATTATAAAACAATATAGCAAATGTGCAACATATATAAAAGAATAAATTTTCGACGGCACCACAGCATTTTGTATGTTATTAAGAAGACTCAGTTATCTTAACCGGTTAGTGGATTTGGAAAGTATTCTTCCCAATCACTATCCTACATTATTACAACAATTGCAAATTTTATTGTGGAAAATCATGGACATCTTTTAGACCATTTAAATGCACATCAATGACTATATGCACAAGTAAGTCGACTTAATATGTTATGTAATAACGTGAACACCTTTTATTATGAATCATTTTTAGTCTATAGCTAACATGGGAGGAGCTGTCCAAAACTGTTGGGGATTTATCGATGGCACAATATATGCAGACTATCTATTAACCAAGAAGAATATTACTCTGGGTATAAAAGAGAACACTGCGTCAAATATCAGCCAGTTTTAACTCAAGATGTATTGATCGTTAATTTAACAGGAGCTTTTCCTGGAAGACGGCATGATGCTGGAATTTTTCGGGAGACGAACCTGTATCAAGAGTTGGAATTAAATTCTATGTTTCCTAATAATGAAAATTATGTATTATATGGAGATCAGGCATATGGAGTTAGACAACTATTATTATCACCATATCCTGTCCAACCAGCAGATTTATTACCCCATCAAATTATGTTTAATAACACTATGAAAGTCCTTCGTGTGTCATTTGACTGGGGCTTCCAAAAAATTGTTATTCAATTTGGATTTATTTGGATTTAAAAAATCAGAAACTTCTTATTAGTGACACAGAAATTCTTTATAAATGTGTTGTCCTTTTGACAAATTGTCACACATACTTGTATGGAAGTCAAACTGGTGAATACTTCAATATTATGCCCCCTATTTTGGAAGAGTATATTGGTTGAAAATTAGTCTTATGGGCAGGGTCTTTCAAGCTTAGGTGGTAATGTAGCAAGCTCTGTATTAATTAATATTATTTGTCCTGAATTGTTTACTTTAAAGGTTTTAATTAACTAAATGAGATCCCACTTATCTATACAATTCACACTGGTCTCAAAAAAAATTATTAACAAGTTTGTTGTATTTAAAAACATATATTACATTTAAATATCAATTATATTTTTGTACTATAGCAAGTAACTCCTGTTAACTCTTGTACTGTTCTGACTCGAACGAAAACTTCTTTTATGCTAGACTGATATTTCTTTCTGACACTGCTACTTTTCTTTCTTCAATTTTTAATCTTTTTTCTCAAGTTCCATTTCTTTCATTTTTTTCCTTTAGGTAATATAAGCCACTTCTTATATAGTTTGTTTTTTTGACTCAACTTCTTATAGGTCCTGGAAAAATGGCTATATGTTAGACATGTTAGAAACTTATGATAAGCAGACAAAAAATTGTCAAAAGTATGATATCGTCATGACATGACAAACAGGCCGTAACTCATAAAAATTACACATTTCAGTTTTTATATCGAAATGGTCAGCAACGATATGTCAGTTTGAGTCATTGAACAATATGTACTCTAAAAAAAATAGTTTTACTTTAAATTTAAAATAAGTAATGAAACATTTTCTTTATAGGATTTTGCAAACAGTGGAAAGAAAAGCTATCTATGAGAACTAAAGGAAAAACTATATATATAAAAATATTAATGAAATCTTTGCATTCTTTCGATAACCTGACTTCTGGTTATGCTAGCAAGTAAAATTCTGATTTGCCATTCTCATTTTATGATGCTAGTGTTAAAATGAGAATGGCAAATCAGAATTGTACATGCTAGCATAACCAGAAGTCAGGTTATCGAAAGAATGCAAAGATTTCATTAATATTTTTATATATATAGTTTTTCCTTTAGTTCTCACAGATAGCTTTTCTTTCCACTGTTTGCAAAATCCTATAAAGAAAATGTTTCATTACTATAAGCAAACAAATAATAAATAATTCACTTTTAAAATAAGTAATAATAAATCCACGTACCTAGAACGTTTCTAGACTCGATTCTAGAATTATTTAATTTCTTCTTGCCAGAAGTTGTAACTGTTGGGGTAGATGTTCGAGGGCCTTTTTCCGACTTAATAGAATCAACTTCCTCTGGTTCCACTGGAAGCGTTTGTTCTGCGTTTTCATTTTCGCTGAACACCTCATCTACTCCATTAAAATCTTCAGGATATTCTACTAAATAAACATGTAGGTATTTATTTAAAAATTCAAATACTGAAAATAAATAAAGCTTACGACAATTCTCTATGTCTACATTTGAATTAGTAATACAATCGTGCTCGTTGGTGACAAAAGGCATTTTCTTCAGACTGCATAAAATTTAATGCAGCCCAATCTCTAGTTTCGTTACCAATGTGAAAAACAACATTTGGAAATGTATGTATATATCTTAATATCTGAAAAGGTGAGTGGACATCACTTCAGTTTGTATCTTTTTCTTCAAATAAATCAGTAGTTTTCATAGACCAGATATATCGTGTAGCTACTTGTACAAGATAAAGTTAGAAAATTGCCCTGCATTTCTGTTCTAACCAAATTGGAATGTAACGCAAACTTACGATTTTACACAAAATAACACATTTTTCTGTCTTTCTTCTCGTGCTAATAGCCTTTTCTGAGATATGTTATTGGAAACAACCTGAATCGCCTATTAATAATAATAATAAATACATCTATTGAGTTAATGTAACAAATATGATTTTCAACTATAAATACAGGAGTTTCTTTATATTATATTTATATTCATACAGTGGGCAGATATAAAAATCAATTAGAGTAGGCAATGCATATCAAAACATATCCCAGTAACGTCATATAATTTTTCTTCAAACATCCCAAAAATAGGTACTTTCGGTACGATTTTTTGTACCAAAAGTAACGTATTCTAGTACTAGCCCCGAAGGTAGCTATTACGGGTACTAGTACTGTAAAGTGACAGATCATCTAAACGTCAATCTGCAGGTTACATTTTCTATTAACCACATTAATCACATTCATACTTGACGCTAAACAGTCGTGCTGCTATGGTAACAAAATATTGTTTAAAATCAGTCATATCCAGTAAACATAAGCCATAATAATAATTATAGAAATAATATTAATATTTATAAATAATCAAAGTATATCAATTTTCAATTTTATTAAAGAGACGATTGCAGAAAAAATATTGCACCTAACACGCCCCGAAAGTGCTTTTACTGGACTCACAAGCTTTTGATTACACGTCCAGTAAAGGACCACTTTCGGAACTTGTTACGTAAATAACTATTATAAATAATAAGACCTTAAATTATATAACAAGTTTCTACATTCATTTTAACATGCAAAGTACACCCTGAAGTTCTTTGTACACATGATACATATAAACGAAATGTTTATAAAAACGTTTATTGTGTAAGATTTTAACAAAAGTACTTAGGCCTTTGAGACTTCTTGAGGTATTCGTCACATGCCAGCATTTGAAAAATTATTTACAATTTTGTTAATGAATGCTTCCAGCTGTTTTAAGCTTAAGTAACTGCCCAATATGAAAATCTTTTTTCTTTACAAAACATAGCTGCTATCCACTAATTTTAGGCAACTGTGTAAATATATATGTTAGATCTGGATTTGTAGAATTCACTTTTTAAAAACAATTTTTTATTTACACAAGACAATGTTTATTATTACACAAACTGGAGTTGATTTACAACTTAAATACTTAAACTAGTTGATGGTTAACCTCCGAGCACTACTCTTAATGGAGAAGTTAACAAAGTTAAAACATGAATTAATAAGAATAAAAATATTAAGGGAGACTATGCTCTTCGTAAAATTAGTATGTCGAGTTAACTGAACGATGCAGACTGAAGCTAAAGCGTCGTTCAGTCGTATTTATAATGTGTGTATAAAATGCAAATTAAACAGAAACTAAATCTAGATATCAGGGTTTCACAAATGTAACCTAAGCTAGAACGTGCAATTTGGAATATTAAGGTATTGAATTACAAAGATAAAGAAAGATATGAAATAAAGAAATGAATTTGTTATTGAAAGTATTAAATTACTTATGTGAACGTGTTGATAAGAACTTAAAGAATAATACGGTTATACAAAGGTTATTATATAATACAGTGCTTAAATCTAATATAACAACTCCCTTTCTTATAAAAAAGTTGATGCTATAAATCAACTTTTAAGCGTAAGTTTTGCTGTATGAGGGATTTAGTTCGATATCCTCGGGGATTTCACGAATATTTACACTTGGTCTTCTTTTGGGGAGTAAATGTCCATATCCACTGAAAAGCTTGGACTTCGGTGGTTGTGGAGGTCGCGGTGGTTGATCGTTGGATAGGGAGATGCCGATCCTTGCGTCTCTTCTGCCTTTTCTGCATTTGCAGATTACGAATAAAATGATAAGTATGATAATCAAAGTTATCGTAAAGTACGTGAACCAAGAAATGTTCTTGTTGATGAATGGTTCATTGATGATTTTGTCTAGATCGTCCGAGTATTGATCTAGCTTATGCTTGGCGATGTTTAGATCATCCGTGTTGAGGTTGCTTAACTTCAGTGGCTTCAAATTTGGGAGTTTGGATTTCTCCGGGAGATGGTCACAGCAATCGTATGGTATTCGAACCGGATGGCTGTTGTAAGTGATGTTGTCCAGCGGGTGCGATGAGGTATGGACCCTGGTGCTACCTATGAAGGCACTACACTCCGATTTCAAAGTCAAGATTGAGTTCAGCTGGATTATTTTTGTAATAACGTCTCTGTTGTTGCACTTTACGGTTACTGGTAGATTGTCTGATACTAGTATTAGCCACTTATTGTTGCTTAGTTTTTGAATACTGTAGTCTTTAGCAAACAATAAATTTGACTGGCAAGTCCGGAGCACTACACTTAATTGTTTTAGTATTTGGGCTTCGCATATCGCGTCACTGTCTATGGGGTACAGAAGCACATTTGAACAAAGTCTTACACTGGGGTTTAAGGATTTACAATAATTGTCAAGGTTCGGGAGAGGTACAAATAACAATGAATCATCGTCCTTTGCTATGTACTTATGTGTCGTTGATAAAATATGATGTAGTCCTGTTCGATTATCCAATATAGGAATAGGGTAAAGGTGGTAGAGGGTGTAAGTTTCTGGCTCTGTTAATGGAATTTTTAAAACAAATATTACTTTAGATCCAGATTGAAAAGCCTGGAGTTCTATTATATCAAAATATTGAGCAACCTTTGAAATTTGTGGTGTTATCGGCAGATTATTTTTGTGCAGAGATTGAGATACTTCCTGAAGAGAAGTAACTAAGTCTTTCGGGGCAATTATCAAACTATGTAGGATTTTTAATCGAGCAAATGTGATTGAGTTTAAAATGTTATCTAAACTATTTTCTAAAAACATATAACTTTCCATAAGAGATTCGCATATCTCGAGTACTCGTAATTTTGACTGAATGTAAGCTAAATCATCTGATATATCATAAATTGATTTCTCGATTTCTTTAATATCGTTATTAAAGGTTTCCTCGTCGATTTTTAATTTTTGAATTGTAGAGTTAAAACTTTTTATTACCGAGGTCGTTACCGAAATTTGGTTCTTCATCAGATTTTCTAGTTGATGTTCGTCATTCGTGAGTTTATTAATACAATCTGTATAATATTCACCATCAGAGGCGTCTAGGTTACCTGTGATAGCTTTCCAGAATGTACCGATTCCGTTTAAAATACCTCGTTTGTATCTTTTAGTGTCCACAAATATTTCCTCAACTTTTTGTTGTAATGATTGGGAAATTTGGGTTAAGAGGCTGATATGTGTTCTAACTTCCGATCGAAAGGACGTCATGCGGGGTTGTTTGTATCGAATGTGGTTATCATGTCATTTAGAATTTTGTTGTTATTGTCGAGAGTTAGTTTAATTGGCTCGATGTCTTTGTAGACTAGAATTGTCCATTTATCATTTGATATCTCGATTCGGTCTTCTTCGTGATAGTATATTCCGATGGTATTGTTGATGGGTTCAATAGAATATTGGGGTGATACTGCTTTGAGCAGCAGAAGAAACCTGAAAATAAATAAATTTTCAAAGTATGGTTTCATTCTGTCAAAGTTGGTTTTTGTAGTGTGTTTAGTCTGAGGGTTGTAAAGTATAGCAGAGTTGTTTAGAATTTCTCTAATTTCAAATGGTCCAATAAACTTGTTTTGAAGTTTATTCTTAATTTGACTTTCCTTTACATAGACTTTGTCACCTACTTTGTACTCGGGTAAATTGTCGTGTACATGTTTATCGAATCTTACTTTTGCCTTTTCTTTCTGTAATTGGGTCCTTGTACGAGCTATTTTATAATAGTGCGATATTCTATTATTTAAATCTCGCATGTACTTAGATATGAGTTGTTCGTGATTGTAAAGTGTTTCAGGGGAACGACTTGCACTATGTCCGAATATTAATTCGTACGGGGTGAAGCCATGAGTTTTGTTTATAGAGTTATTATAACGAATAACTGCGTATGGTAAGATGGTTAACGGGTGTTCGCTAGGGTTTTCTAATTTATTAGCCCTTATCATTTCCATGAGCGTCGCGTGAAATCTCTCTAGTGAGCCGTTGGATTGCGGGTGGTGTACACTAGAATATGTTAATTTAATATCGTAAAGAAGGCAAAGGTCTTTAAGAAGTCGATTTTCGAATTCTCGGCCTGAGTCACAATGGATGCGAAGGGGTGTACCGTAATGTTGAAAATACAGTAGAAGTGTATTTACGATAGATTTCGCGGTTTTGTCCTCTATAGCATAAGCTTGCGTGAATTTACTGAGTTCATCCCTGATTGTTAGGGCGTAATTTCGTGTAGGAACTTCGAGGATGTCAATGTTAATGCGTTCGAACGGGGTTTTCGGTGTCTCCGTAATGACTAGAGGATTGTCCAAGTTTTTACGTAAAATTTTCGCTTTTTGACAAGTTTCGCATGCTTTTATAAATTTTTCGACGTCTTTTGTTAGTCCGGTCCAATTGTACTTATTTTTAATTCTACGTATCGTCTCATTAATGCCGCGATGAAGATTATTTTTGCCAGCATGAAACTGATTTAGAATTATGGGAATTTGGTCTTCATCGGGTTTTGTTACGACGTCTTGACAAACGACTAGCTGTATGTCTTTGTCGCTAAAAATAAATGAGAAGATTTCGAGAATAGGTAAGTTCAAGTTGTTCTCGACGTAGTATGTTTTTGCTGGATTTATGTCATTCTGATTTTTGTATATCGTAACGAAAAGTTGTAAAATTGCCGACAAGGGGTCGAATGGTAAGGGTACGATATGATACGATCTGTTCTTTACTGTTTGACTAGATACGGTGTTAATTTTGTTGTTAGAAAACTCTGGGTTTTCTTCAAGAATATCCTCGATTATTTTGTAGTGGATATCTTGCAAATTGTCTTGCTGAAAGAATGTAATTATATTTTTATGATCTTTATCGAGCAGTTGATTATTTGAAAACTTGACTTTCGCGTAATCGATTAGGGACTCTGTCTGATACAATCTCTCGAAGGTTTCGTATTCTCTGGCTATTTGTTCCGGTGGTATATCTTCGTCGGGAATGATTTCTGGGTCAGGCGGGTCTTCCGGATTTCGTGCGTTGTTGTGGTACGCTACACATTTTTGTATGTGATTGACTTTAATGCGCGATAAGGCGTCAGCGTTCTTATTGATTTTACCTGGCTTGTATATGATCTCGTAATCATATTCCTCGAGTTTAAGGCGCCAACGTGCTAGCCTACTGCCGGGATCTTTTATAGAAAAGAGCCAAGTCAGAGGTCGGTGGTCAGTTATGAGTTTAAATTTTCGTCCGAAAAGGTACGGCCTGTAGTGTTTAACTGCCCATACGATAGCTAGAAGCTCCCTTTCGATTGTAGAGTATTTTGTTTCAGCATTACACAAAGTTCGTGACGCATAAGCAATGGGAAGGTCTTTGCCTATAGGTCCTTGCGAAAGCACGGCTCCGATAGCGTACGCGCTAGCATCGGTTGTTAAAAGAAAGGTTTCATCGAAGTTTGGGTATATTAAAATAGGGGTTGAAGTTAATGCAGTTTTCAATTCGTCAAAAGAATTTTTACAAGTCGAGTCGAAATTGAACGGGATGTCTTTCTGTAGAAGCTTAGTGAGAGGTTTTGAAATTTTTGCAAAGTTAGAGATAAAGCGCCTGTAGTAACCGGCTAGTCCTAAAAAGGATTTAATCTCTTTTTGTGTCTTGGGTTCGGGGAAATTTTGAATAGTCAATTTTCGAAGGGTTCGGTTTGACTCCGTCTCGGGTGATAAGGTGACCTAGATAAGCTACTTCTTTCCTTAGAAATTCGCACTTTCTGGCTGGATTTTGAGATTGGCTTTTCTTAGCCTTTTGAAAACTTCGGTGAGCCTAGAAATGTGTTCATGGATGGTGGGTGAGTATATGATTATATCGTCCATATAAACGAGACAGCGTTCGTTTTGAATGCCTAAAAGAATGTTGTCCATAACGCGCTGAAAAGTGGAGGGCGCGTTTTTTAGACCAAATGGCATACGAACGAACTCGTAATGACCATTTTCGACTGAAAATGCTGTCATTTGAATGTCATTTTTGTCAATTTCTATCTGGTGGAAGCCAGACGCGAGATCTAAAGTAGTGAAATACTCACACTTTCCTAGTTGGTCTAGGAGATCTGAAATATTGGGTAATGGGTACTTATCGTTAACTGTCAGCTCATTGAGTTTACGATAGTCAATCACAACTCTCCATTTTTGCTTGCCTGAGGCGTCAAGCTTTTTTGGTACAACCCACACTGGGGAGGACCAGGGTGAGATGGACGGCTGAATTATGCCTTGATTGAGCATTTCTGTCATTTGGCGTTTTACTTCGTCCTTGTGAATTTGCGGGTATCTGTACGAATTAGTGAAGATAGGTTTAGCATTGTTAGTATCTATCGAATGCTTTATTTCATTCGTGAAAGTTAGTGAGTCGCCTTCTAAGTAAAATATGTCCGAAAATTTTAGACATAAATCTACGATCGATTCCTTCTCTTCGTCGTTGAGATGTTCCAAACGTAATTGATTTTCAATTTCGTACAGTCTGTTGTTGGTATTATTTTGAAAGTTATTTGCATTGATGTTTGAAATATTGACATTACAAGTTAATTTAAATTCAGTGATTGGTTCTAATTTTAAGTCGTGAAAATCGATAGTTTTAGGTATCGCATTTGCATTAATTATGGAAGTAAAAAATTCACCTTTTTCATTTACTTTAACCACGGCATTGGGTAGTCTGACTTTTTCTTGTTCCTGAGCTAGCAGTATAGCATCAGTACTTCTTAAATCGCATTTTAGTTTGAAAATTTTTTCTGTACGCGGTTGAATAGAGATTACGTTTTTTATTAAATTGTCATTATGGTGCAGATATTGTACATTCTTACTAATAACTGGTGTTTCAATGTCTTCCTCGCCTGCTTTGAATAGGGGTACAGTTTTAAAATTAGTAATAAGTTGTCTATTTTTTATGTCTATCGTGCAATCATAGTGATCTAGAAAGTCCGATCCGAGTAATCCCTCGAATTCTATATCTAAGTTATGGATGAATACCTTGTGAGGGTCGCCGGGTTTAAATGGGATAAGTTTTGATTCAGTTATTAAAATTTTTTCATTAGTTATTCCTTGAATAACGGCATTTTCCTGAAATTTGTTAGGGATTCTTGCGGCGGTCTTTTCTTTAAAAATAGAGATTCCCGCGCCCGTGTCAATGAGAAGTTTGAATGTTTTTGTGATATCTTTAATATAGAATAGGTTTCTGGACTTGACGGTTAGAAGTGAGTTTAGATGAAAATTTGTTCGGGGAAGTTCAGATTGGGTTTGTAGTCGTCTAGATTCATGGACTGAATTTGGGACGAGAGGTCTGCAACTGGGTTGTAGTTCTCTGAAATTGTTTCCTGGAATTGAATAGGGTTCTCTTCCGTCAAAGTTTCGGGGTATTGGTTCTCGAAATTCGGGGGGTCGTGAAGGGTTTGAGGGCCTAGCTGAAAATCCTGAAAGTTGTCGGGATATTGATAGTGCTCCTCAGAAAAAGTTTCTTGTGAATTAGATGGAAATTCCTGAAACTCTGGATTATATGCGCCTTCTTGATATTCCTCGTTAGAGTAATATTGTGCCGGATAGTTAATATGATGAGTCCTTGGTTGATTGGCATTCCTATTATAGTTTGGGTTTGGTTGTATTACGGACGGTCGTTGAAACTGATTTGGTCTATTAGGGAATTGAGTGGGCCTCTGATTTTGATTGGGGAATGTCTGTTGTATAAATGGCCTTTGTTGTTGTTGCTGCTGTTGCGGTTGTTGCGGGGCGGCATATTGTCTTTGGAAATTTAAATTTGAATAATTTTGGGGGGTGAAATTCGGGTATTGCGGTGATTGTTGACGTGCACGACATTCGTTTATGACATGTCCGGTTTTCTTACAATACGCGCAAATTTTTTGAAAAGGTGTTGTCGCGTTAGGTTTTCTTACTGGGGTTTGATTGTCTCGGGAATTAGTAATTGGTTTATTAAATTTTTGATTCTCAAAATAGGAGAGTTGAAGCTCTCGTTTGATTCGTGCTGAAGCTTCGAGCATAGTATCGGGGTTTCCAGCCCTTATAATTTGACCTAACCGCGGTTCTAGCCCGGTAAGCAAGGTGTTTAGAGTCATAGTCTCTACGAGTTGAGATTGTGCATCTTTCTGATCTGGAGTTAATCGTGATTTTTGCACTGCGGCGTGCATTTTAGCGTTATGCGTTTGCAACCTGGAGAAGAAAGTTAAAGCGGATTCATTTGGCAATTGTTTAACGCGTTGAAGGTCTTGAATTAACGACGTCAAATCTCTGGAATCACCGAAATGAACTGCCAGTAACTGTTTAATTTCTACCCAAGTGGCTGGGTTCCTAGAATTGATTAATTGAGCTGCTCGCCCACGGAGCTTATTTTTTATGTGAAGCGTCAAAAGAATACGCTGGTCTCCGACTGCCATGCGTTGTGCATGATCACAAGCGTTCAAAAAGGTGTTTAATAAAATTTGGTCTCCATCAAACTCTGGAACAATGGAGAATATCTCTGATAATTTGTATGGTTCTATGACTTGCTCACGCTGTTCGCGAATAATTTCTTGTTGTTCACGAGCTATTTCAACTTGTTCTTGAGCCATTGTTACAATTTAATTATTTAAACAAAATTTGAAGGTAGGAGATATTGGACAATAGAACACTTCGCGTTTAAAACATAATAAAAATAAAATTCAATGCACTTATGATTCAATTGTTAAAAGTACTTACATAAAGGTTTTCATTTGTTGCGGGATTGTGTGTTTGTTCTTAAGAGGTAGTAGTACTCTTGTTGGTTTCTTCTTAAATGCTAGGGTTGGTTTCTTCTTAAATGCTAAGTTTCTTGAATGTGCGGTTTTCTTGGTTTGAGGTTCGTTTTCCGTTGAAGGATTGGGATCCACCACTACCAGTTAGGCTCTGGTTCCTTGTTCTAGTAGAGTTGCTGCGGATCCTACCGACTGCGCCAATTGTTAGATCTGGATTTGTAGAATTCACTTTTTAAAAACAATTTTTTATTTGCACAGGACAATGTTTATTATTACACAAACTGGAGTTGATTTACAACTTAAATACTTAAACTAGTTGATGGTTAACCTCCGAGCACTGCTCTTAATGGAGAAGTTAACAAAGTTAAAACATGAATTAATAAGAATAAAAATATTAAGGGAGACTATGCTCTTCGTAAAATTAGTATGTCGAGTTAACTGAACGACAGTGCTTAAATCTAATATAACATATATTTTTTTACATTTTCCTTATTGGTATATGAAAAATTATAAGTTCAATTTTGTGTTTTTACTGACATTTCCATTGACAGAAAATTATTAATAATGCTCCAGGCTCCAGTGGAATTTGTAAATAATTAGGACATTCCGGAAAGCCAGTTGCTTTGTAACAGTCAGAGAACCTGTTAGCCACATTGCTAATCAATGTCGCTGAGGAAGATATGATAAAACAGGTTATTTATCAATGGAGGAACATTTTAGAAAAATTGTTACAACTGTAAATTATTTCACCAAAATTATTTATTGAAAAAACAATATTAAAAGAAAAACAATTTTGTGCAGTTATCAGAATAGTATTATTATTATTATTATTATTGTGATTGGTTATTTTCACATACGTGATTAGCAATGAATGGCGCTTTAACAATAAAATTCTTAATAGGGCAAGAAATTTTCCTTATCTGTTATCTGTACAACTCCAGTAGAAGTTGAATATGATTAGTTGAAAACTTGTAAATGAACTACACCATTTTAGTTTATTTAGTCAGTCCAATATTTAATAAAATATATGTAATGTTAATAAACTATAACAGCAATAAATAGTTAAAAAAACTACTTATTAGTAGTTAAAATAAAAATATACATGTAAATAACATATATTATTAACTTAAAATATTTGTCAAAAAATCTAGGGCGAGGTACATCAAAATAATTTTTTCCATTAGTTCCATATCACTGTAATATTAAAATGATTTTAGAAATATGTCTGGCAATTTATAAAAATACACTATTATCTCATTCTCCTTGTTGCCTATGCCCAATTGACTACCCCCATCTCTGTCAGCTGAAGTGGCAAGACAGGTGCTTATATCCGATATTATTTCAGTTTCAGTGGCATTTGGATAGCCTGCACGGACAGCTTCTAAAAGATTAGAATCAAGCTTTCAACAGTTATTGAGCAACTGTAACTCAGTATTAAAATGTTTACTTTACCGATAAAACAAAACAAAACTGTGTTCTTTCATTAATATTAAATAATTATGTACACTAAAATCTTGCAGGATGAAAAAAAAACTGTTTAAAGAACAATTAGTTTATTGTTACAATTGAAAATTATGCCCCAATAACAGTAGACATTATTTTAATTATTAAATCATATTTTTCAATCATAAAGAATGAACTAAAAATTTATATTATCAAAGGAGTTGAAAATAGTTCTAAACCCATTTTAACTTTTTTATTTTCTATTTAAATGTAATAAACTGAAACGTAAAAAGTTCCTGTCAGTTTTGCAAAATTTCATCCTAAAGAATTTTACTATGCCCCGCACATTGTATTTGCTCAAAACATCTATATATAGTGTGAATTTTTATGGAAATGACTAAATACGTTATATAATGTTTATCCCTAATATATATTTTTGCTAAAAGCAAATATTTTTTTGGCGTTATGGCTCATAAATATCAAAATGCCAACAAAATTTTTTGAGACGTTTCGTTCTTGTATACACACTAAATCGCATTTTATTTTTTTTACACCCTACTAATGGTGTGAAGGTGGTAATGAGGGGGTGACAGATGCCAAAAAAAAAATTTGAGGCCTTGACTTTTCTTACATGACCTAAATCGCAATTTTATGGACTCTTGCTTGCTTTGCATATTTGCCCTTATTTATCCCATTTACCCCCGAACCCTTCAACGCAATTAGATCAAAATATAATCTAGTTCCAGATCTCGTTATAATACACATGTGTACCAAATTTCAAATCAATATCATAAACGGTTCGAGAGTAATCGTGCGCACAAAAAAAGTTACGGACAGACAGACAAATTTTTCTTCGCCCAAATTTAAAATATCGACGTTTCATGATATTCTAAGCCTATATCAACAAAAAAATTTTTTTTTGCGTTACTATACTTTCACTGGACGGGAAGGTAATTATTGCATTGTAGGTTACTCTCTTGATCATTGATATACATTTTTGGAAAATATATTTTACCTACCTATGACAACTCTGAAGCTACGTAACTTTGAAAAATTGTGTTTTCCTTTTCTTCCCAAAGCTGAATACCTCAAACTGAGTTCATTATTTAATAATCTTCTCATGATGCCATGAACATTTTTTTTTATTATATCCTCCTACGAATGACATAATTCTCACCTAAAAAAAGCATACAAAACATGAGCCAAAAATTCTTCAAATCATCATCAAAATCATCAAATTTTAAATCTAATGGGAATTGTCTTTTCAGAATCAGTATAATACTTACAGCTTCATTGTGAATTTCTTCGTTTTGAAGGTCCTCTTCAAATTTTACCTGTTCCTCTTCATTTTCCAATGAGAATTTTAATTTATGTGCATTTTTCTTCTCCATTGGAGTTACTATTAAAGCTTTGATGTCTTTTTGAACATCATCAATAAGGATTTTCTTGACTTCCTTAAGATCAAATTGTGTGGCAACTACCGATTTTAACAATTTGGCAAATTCTGATGCCATTTTTGAGCAATTTAAAAAAAAGATGAAATAACATTTTAGACAAAATCGTGACAATTTTATTGTACTGAAATTGACGTTTAAACTGTGTTAGTAGAATTTATATAATACATCCATTGTACCAAACAACACGAATAATGGTATTCGAAGTGGAATGTTTTGGTAGGGCGTAAAGGTGAAGAAAGTACTATCTAATTTAGTGTTACTAAGAAATTTTAGCCGTTGATCAATTGTACTTTGATATAAAAAAAAATGTTGCATATTGTAGGTCCTATTTTAATTAGTAACCATAGAAATATAGTGCTAGATTTTGTAATCTAATGTAAACGAAACTCATTTACATGTTATTTAATACAATCTTATAAAATATGTGAAAAAGATATAAATAAAAAACACTTTTACTCATACAATTTGATTTTCGAAATCCATGAATTATGTCGACTGTTTAACCCAAGCCATTTTACATAGAGTTTATTCCCCTTTTTTCTGATAATCTTCTCCACAAGATATATGTCAGGATATTTTACTTTCTGTAATTCATGCTCGTAAAAACCTCCTTGAATTTGACCCCCTTCCTGATCTTCCAAGAGATATGTTCTAGAATTACTTCTATGGATTTTCCTGATTTGAAAAATTTAATTTGACCAATTAGGTGTATAACCTTTTGAAAATGCTTCTCTATATTTACTAATTCTTACATAATCATTCACTTTAAATTTTTGTTTTCTTGGATCCACTATTTTCAGATGGTTATAGGCAGTTCGCAACAATCGTTTCGCATCTTTCTCTTTAACATTTATTGTTTCATTCCAATAGTCCTGTGTTTGGTGTTATTGTATTCCGTAACAGTATCTGATAAGATATCTCACCATTTGTAATTTCCTTGTAAGCTGAACTGCCTCCACATTTTATTTTTTAAAATTCTGTTTACTCTTTCTACAACACTCGCTTTATGGTGTGTGTAAGAGCTGTAGTGGTTAATTTTCCACTTATCTATTAATTCTTTAAATTTTTTATTGTAAAATTCCTTGCCCAGATCTGTTTGTAAATTTTTGGGTCGTGCATTCATCTGCGATAAGATCTTGTCAATGACTCGTACAATTTCGTTTCCACTTTTATTTTTCACAGGTTCACACCAAACAAATTTTGAAAATATGTTAACAACCACTAAAATATATTTATAAACCTTTATTTATTTTAGCATACTTAATCATTTCAACAAGATTTGCTTGAACAAGATCATTAAGACTGATACTTATATGTTTATAAAAAACAATATGTACATCTGTACTACTATATTAGATATTATGCCTGTCTGCACATGGATTTGTCTCAGATGTAAAAGTGTTTTAGAAGAATATAATGCACCCATGAATAATAAAATATATACTGTTTGTAGCAATTGTGATCTAAGTGATAGAAGGGCATGTGCTGCCTAGAATGTAACTTGGAGTGATTTATAATAAATACCTTAATCATAAATAATTTTTTCAATACTTTTTCCAATTACCCACGTTTCCTCTTCATTCAGTTCTATAGTTATACTTCAAATAGTGATTTTTCAAATAATAATATTTATTATTAATTTTTTCAACTTCATTCTACCAGCTTTAATCATTTCCCAAATTTACCCTGGATCCCCCACCCTTCCTAAATTATATATTTTCTTGCAACTTACGTATACTAGATAAAATAATAAAACAGAAAATAATTTTAATTTTTTTTATTAAATAAAAACATATTCGAAGATATGAATATATACACATACAGATATATAAAACATACAAAAGGAAACTACAAAAAAACCTTAAATTTAAAATCTTACAACTAACTAAAAATTAAATACAATAAAAACTATGCTAATAAACTAACTTACACTATTCAAAGCCTGGTGGCATTTTTTCAACAAAGTTCTTACATTTATTCAGCTCCCGATCAACTGCACCGACTTTCGCCTCTAGCATATCAGCCATTTCAGCAATGAGTTGCTGCCGGTGGTGAAGTCGGTGCAGATGCTGGAGCATCTTGGCCTTCGCTAGGTTTAGTCCATGGCCGTATTTTTTAGCGTTCTTTACCAGGCACCCCCGCACTTCACATTTAAATTTGTTTGTTTCTTTTCGCACTACCGCCTCCTGCTTATTGATGTCATCGCGCACAAGATCCAGCCAGCCATCCAACTCGAACTGTAGGTCATTGTCAGCTTCTATGGGTGTCGTCCTCGCAGATCTCTCTCCTGTTGTTGTAGCGTCCTCTTCGGAGGACGACACCGCTGAAGGAGGAATCTCCACAGCCGATTTTGGCGGTACTATAAGAAAAAAAATAAAGTTAGATATCTAATAATTTAATATCGAAGCAGTAGTACCTGGCTGTAATGGCCCCGACGGTGTCCCAATTGACTTGAGGTCCGTGAACGATCCAGCGATGACCTCGATGCCTACATCAAAATAATTTTTTCCATTAGTTCCATATCACTGTAATATTAAAATGATTTTAGAAATATGTCTGGCAATTTATAAAAATACAGTATTATCTCATTCTCCTTGTTGCCTATGCCCAATTGACTACCCCCATCTCTGTCAGCTGAAGTGGCAAGATAGGTGCTTATATCCGATATTATTTCAGTTTCAGTGGCATTTGGATAGCCTGCACGGACAGCTTCTAAAAGATTAAAATCAAGCTTTCAACAGTTATTGAGCAATTGTAACTCAGTATTAAAATTTTTACTTTACCGATAAAACAAAACAAATCATGTATATTCTTCAAATAAAATATCACTTAAATTGCAAGCAAAACTGTGTTCTTTAATTAATACTAAATAATTATGTACACTAAAATCTTGCAGGATGAAAAAAAACTGTTTAAAGAACAATTAGTTTATTGTTACAATTGAAAATTATGCCCCAATAACAGTGTAAAGTAGACATTATTTTAATTATTAGATCATATGTTTCAATCATAAAGAATGAACTAAAAATTTATATTCTCAAAGGAAACCTAAACCCATTTTAACTTTTCTATTTTCTATTTAAATACAATAAACTGAAACGTAAAAAGTTCCTGTCAGTTTTGCAAAATTTCATCATAAAGAATTTTACTATGCCCCGCACATTGTATTTGCTCAAAACATCTATATATAGTGTGAATTTTTATGGAAATGACTAAATACGTTATATAATATTTATCCCTAATATATATTTTTGCTAAAAGCAAATATTTTTCTATAGTTATACTTCAAGTAGTGATTTTTCAAATAATAATAATTATTATTTATTTTTTCAACTTCATTCTACCAGCTTTAAGCATTTCCCAAATTTACCCTGGATCCCCCACCCTTCCTAAATTATATATTTTCTTGCAACTTACGTATACTAGATAAAATAATAAAACAGAAAATAATTTTAATTTTTTTATTAAATAAAAACATATTCGAAGATATGAATATATACAGATACAGATATATAATACATACAAAAGGAAACTACAAAAAAACCTTAAATTTAAAATCTTACAACTAACTAAAAATCAAATACAATAAAAACCATGCTAATAAACTAACTTGCACTATTCAAAGCCTGGTGGCATTTTTTCAACAAAGTTCTTACATTTATTCAGCTCCCGATCAACTGCACCGACTTTCGCCTCTAGCATATCAGCCATTTCAGCAATGAGTTGCTGCCGGTGGTGAAGTCGGTGCAGATGCTGGAGCATCTTGGCCTTCGCTAGGTTTAGTCCATGGCCGTATTTTTTAGCGTTCTTTACCAGACACCCCCGCACTTCACATTTAAATTTGTTTGCACTACCGCCTCCTGCTTATTGATGTCATCGCGCACAAGATCCAGCCAGCCATCCAACTCGAACTGTAGGAGAGGCTCATCGTCAGCTTCTATGGATGCCGTCCTCGCAGATCTCTCTCCTGTTGTCGTAGCGTTCTCTTCGGAGGACGACACCGCTGAAGGAGGAATCTCCACAGCCGATTTTGGCGGTACTATAAGAAAAAAAGTAAAGTTAGATATCTAATAATTTAATATCGAAGAAGTAGTACCTGGCTGTAATGGCCCCGACGGTGTCCCAATTGGCTTGAGGTCCGTGAACGATCCAGCGATGACCTCGATGCCGGACTCGATACTGCGGGCTAACCGCTGTCGGTTCATGAGCAGGGCCATCTCCTCCTCGGAGGAAACGCCGGTGAACTGGTCAGCTTCAAACTGGTATCCAGACATGCTTCTTTCAATTATTATTGTATTCAAATCTGTTGAAATAAAAGATTTACTTACTTACTTAATTTACTCAATTTACTTACAGCAGGAAAAACGGCACAACGGCAAGTGTGAAGTACGGTGCACGAAAAAGCGGGAATAAAACTAAGACTTAAAAATTAACACCAAAAAAACAACTAATTATCACTTAAAAATAACTCACACTCAAACTAAACAACAAATTAAAAATAACAAGATTGAAAAAACTCGGAAAATATATATAAAAAAATGTAAAAAACGGCGAAAAAAACGGGCGATAATACAGTACAAAATGTG
This sequence comes from Stenurella melanura, assembly GCA_963583905.1. Taxonomy (NCBI): domain Eukaryota; kingdom Metazoa; phylum Arthropoda; class Insecta; order Coleoptera; family Cerambycidae; genus Stenurella; species Stenurella melanura. The sequence goes on from OY757315.1 coordinate 92,484,359, forward strand.
AGTACAAAATGAACTGTTAAAATTCATAACTGAATTTTACTTTAAATAAAGTTCCACCCCAAACCAATTGCAGGGTAGCTATTCTGTAATTTCAGTGAACGTGAGCATTTGTCGTGAGAGGAGAGAGCTCATATCACGATCCCTTCCCAGGGAAACAAAAATACTATTCTGTAACTAGAATCACTACACGGGGATGTGAAGTGATCCTTCCAGCGTTGCCAACAGTTGCTCCTACATTTCAACCAATAGAATTGCCGCAACGCCATGATCGAAGATCGTGCGTTGTATGACGGGAAATGCATCTTGTCAAAATGCGAGTTTCTGACATTCAAAATGAGTGCAATATCTAATATATTGTAAGTGACATAATTTCCTGTTAGGCTAGGAATAATAACATCAAAAATCCGTTTCAACCCGATGAATAGAGTCACTATTCATCGGGTCATAAAATATAATTTGATTAAATGGGATTTCAAGCTGTACTTCTATGGAACATTCACAAATTAGTTCACAAAACGATGCCAAAAAATGTGGGAAAGAGTAACAACCACTTTAAATGCTGTTCCTGGAAACTAATAAAACTAATTCGGAGCAATGGAAAAAAGTAAATTTAATTTGTAATATAATAATTGGATTGTACACAATCTGACTTGTATAATATATTGTATGATATTCCCAGGCATGTTCTTTATTTACTTAATTATAAATAATTGTTAATTATAAATTAAACACTGCTTTTAGATGAATCAATCTATATATTATAAATACTCTACATATGTTTCGGCTTATTAGGCCTCTATCAAGAGTATTACATAGTGAATACTCAGTATTCACTATGTAATACTAATTTTTAATTCTCCTGAGAAATTGTATGCTCATGAAAGAAATGATTGTAATCATTTATGTACTATTTTACCCGATACAGATCCACAAATCAATAAATGTGGGGAACTAATTGCAGGAAATATCCTGAAATTTGTTAATATTGAAAAACAATTGCAGCTTCCTTTCGTTATATACGCAGATTTCGAAAGTTTATCAAAACCTATTCATTACAATGAACCATCTGATACTAAATCATTCTCAGTTAAAACGTACTAACATGAGCCGTATTCATTTTGCATCTACTTAAAGTGTACTTTTGATGATAATTTGTCCGAACTTGAATATTATCGAGGTGTTGATGCTGTGGAAGTATTTGTGAATAAATTTGATGAACTTGTCTTACAATTATATCAAAATCACTTAAAATATAGTTGAAAGGAAAATATTATCACAGAATCAACAAGATATTTTCAAACTTGTCATATCTGCGAGAAACCTTTTGAGAATGGTGATGAAAAGGTCCGTGACCACTGTCATCTTACTGGTAATTTTAGAGAAGCTGTTCATTCTCACTGTAATTTAAATTTTAAAATACCCAAATTTGTATTTTAACTAATTACGATTCACATTTATTTATTAAAAAATAAGCTTTAAAACAAGAAAGTATACACGTTCTTGCACAGAATAAAGAAAAATATATAACGTTTTCCAAACAAATTCTTGTAGATAAATCTAATGATAAAAAACCAAAGAAAATTTTCATAAAATTAAGATTTGTTGATTCTTTTCGCTTTTTACCAGCATCTTTGGATAAACTAAGTCAAACGCTAGAAACACATCAATGCCTCGAAGTAAGAAAATTTTATACCGATGACAGACAATTCAATTTATTAAGACGTAAAGGTGTCTTTCCATATTCCTACATAGATTAGCTGAAAAAATTGGATGATGCCGAATTACCATCACGGGATGAGTTTTTTAATATCTTGAATAGCGAGTCAATTTCTCAGGAAGATTATGATCGAGCATGTGATGTGTGGCATACATTTAATTGCCAAACTCTTGGCGACTATTCAGACATATATTTAATATCAGACGAATTGCTTCTTGCTGCCTACAGACATATAAATTAGATCCCGCACAATATTTAACAGCACCATCCTTGAGTTGGGATACAATGTTACGAAAAACTCGCATTGAGCTGCAACTTCTAACTGACATTGATATGCTTCACTTTTTTAGAAAGGGAATACGTGGCCGGTGTTAGTCAATGCAGCAATAGAAAAGCCATTGCAAACAATCCATTCATTCCCAACTACAATTCGTCAGAACCAACGTCATATATATATTATATTTGGACGCCACGAACATGTACGGTTCTTCAATGAGTCAATGTCTGCCGACTGGAGATTTTAGATGGCTGAATGATTATGAAATCGAAAACTTCGATTGTACTACTTTTGATGATGATTCATCAAAAGGTTATGTACTAGAAGTGGATTTAGAATATCCGCAACATTTACATGATAATCAAAATGATTTACCATTTTGTCCTGAAAACATTGTGCCTCCTGACTCCAAAAATTCAAAATTAATTCTAAATTTGCATGATGAACATAAATATGTTCTCCATTATCGGAATTTGAAAGTGTTTGGAATATGGGTTAATAGGAAAATATATAGAATCATAGAATTTTCACAATCTGCTTGGTTGAAAACGATTTGAACACTGAACTTAGAAATTCTTCAAAAAATGCGTTTAAGCGAGATCTTTTTAAATTTTTAATAAACTCAATATTTGGGAAGACAATAGAAAATGTTGACAATCGGGTTGATGTAAAATTAGTATCCCATTGGAGAACTAGTATAGGTAGTGTAGGTGCCGAAGGACTTATTGCAAAACCGAATTTTAAATCATGTACAGTATTTTCAGAAAATTTGGTAGCGGTGCAAATGTCCTTATTGAAAATATTTTATGATAAACCGCTCTCTTTAGGCTTCATCATTTTGGATATATCTAAAACAATAATTTATAACTTTTTTTATAACTTCATAAAGAAGCAATATGGTGACAAAGCTTCTCTGTGTTACACTGACACGGATTCTTTAATTCTAGAAATTTACACAAATAATGTTAATGACGATATTAAAAAAAATATAGAACTATTCGACACATCAAATTTTTCGATTCCAAATGTATACAACATTCCGAAAACGCAATCAGTCATAGGGAAAATGAAGGATAAATATGCAGGTGTCCCAATAGATGGCTTTTTTGGTACTGGGGCAAAAGCTTACTGTGTTAAAGTAAACGATAGCGTAACAAAGAAAGCCAAGGGTGTTACAAAAAGTGTTATAAAAAATCAATTACATTTAGTTGATTATAAACAAATAGTAGAAGACGGCGGTATCATATATCGAAAAATGTATGTATTCACTTCACATCTGCATACAATATATACCGAGTTGAAAAATAAAGTTGCGCTTTCCGCACAAGATGATAAGCGATATGTTATACCTGGAAGCTCAAAAACTCTAGCATGGGAGCATTACTCTATTCATAATTTATACGATAACACTGAGTGGGGGTACACAGGGAGGTATGGAGGGGGGTACATGCCGCTTCTTATTCTTCCCCTACTGAGACCATTTTACATTTATATAGGGACTTTGAACTTACATCATTGAAGAATTCACTATATTGAAAGGTAAACACAATTAAACTTTATTTAGAAAACAATACAAGTCACAGAATGAATATTTTAATTCATATTACTAGGTACAATGCAACTTTTATGTACTTAATATTTCGACTTTTCTGTACACAGCAGCTAAAATGTTTAGTGCAATAATAAACGCAAAGTTTGTACTTGTATTAATTATACTTGAAAATCTTGTATCCTGATACATCTAAAATGGTTGACAAACAAGAGGTAAGAATAAGTTGACTAAGCTTTCCTTATGCACAATTTTAACCTTGACTCATTTTAATAAAATATATACGCAATACGAATACTGCCGCCAAATGATTTAATTGATACAAAGTGTTCGACCAAAATTAACGCTGATTGGTTGAATAGAAATATCTGCTCATATGCATCAGTAAACTGATGCATTGATACGATAAAACCGCCAAAAATAGCTCATTGTTAAAACGTGTCTGTTTGACGAACGAGTGCAGCAATTGAATCTAAAAATGTTGATGCTGAAAACCGCCATATGGGAATTAGCTCTTCTTTCGAATCCTGCGAATGCTGTATAACGTATGTATTTAGCCGTATAGAACACTCGAGAATGTAATAAGTGTGGCTATTACAAATACTTATACTAATAGTCTCTACAATAAAGTGCCTACGTATACAGGTCCAATAATAATTCATTTATTCGCAATAAGGTAATTATATTATTTATATAATATACAAACGATGTCTATTCTATGCATCAGTAAACTGATGCATTGGTACATTAAAACCGCCAAAAATTGCTCATTACTAAATCGTATTTGCCGCAATTAAATCTAAAAATTGTGATTCTGAAGACTACAAAATGGGAATTAGCTCTTCTTGCGAATCATGAGAATGCTGTGCTACGTATCTATCTAGCCGTATAACACAATCGAGACCAAAATGTAATAAGTGTTGCTAGTACAAGTGCCTATGTTAATAGTCTCTACAATAAAGTGCCTACGTCCACAAGTCTAATAATAATATTTATATAATAATAATATAATACACACACGAATGAATTTCACTACTTACCCGTTTAATGTCTCTCATTTAAAAAAAATGCACTACAATTTTCCAAAACAATGAATTGTATAAATTAAAAATTATGAACCCCTCACCACCTTTACCCCACGGTCTCCCAAAAATTCACAAAGAGAATATACCTATACGACCAGTAGTATCATATATTAATGTACCTTATAAAGTTTGCAAAGAACTAAATTACAACCTACCGAAATTAACCAATTTCAAATATATATATATATATATATATATATATATATATATATATATATATATATATATATATATATATATATATATATATATATATATATATATATATATATATATATATATATATATATATATTCAATCAAAAACTCCTTCGAATTTACTAAAAACAGAAAATCTTATCTTACCGGACAACGCTAAATTAATCTCATTTGATGTTAAAAGTTTATTTACATCTATCCCACTTACGGAACTAAAATTAATTCTAAGGAATTTAATACATAATTCACAGATTGATATAACTGAAAAAATTAAAAAATATACCAAGAATTTGCATTGAACATAATTATTTTCAATTTGACGGTGAATTTTATAAACAAATAGACGGCTTACCAATGGGTTCCCCTATTTCTCCGTTGATAGCAGAGATATTTATGGCAAACTTTGAAAATGTAATTTTTAGTAGTGATAGCAACCTAAAAGTACATGTTTTCTATTGGACTCGTTATGTTGATGATATTTTTTGCATATGGACCGGTACAGAAAGGAATTTAAGCAGTTTCGTTAATTTATTGAATCCATTTAATAGTAAAATCCAGTTCACATTAGAGAAAGAAAACAATGGTCAATTAAACTTTTTAGATATGAATATTAAAAAACATCGTAATCGATTAAAATTTAGTATTTATCGAAAACTCACTACAACAGACACATTCATTCATTATAATTCACAACAGTCTTGGCAAATTAAACTCTCTCCGTTTCATAGCCTAATACATAGGACTCACAAATTTCCCTTTAGGGCCAGTTGTATGAAACATAGTTAACTAAAAGATCAGGTGAACCAAGATCACGTGCTGACCATGGTCAAATAGTGCAAGCGTTGTATGAAAGTAATTTATAGTATGGTTAGGTAAACCATTGATCAGTTTATTTTTTGATGGTTGGTAACGACGCTCCCTAGTAATATTTGTCTAATTTGACAATTGTGTTGGTGTGAAATTATAAGACAACCTACTTTATCAACAAAAATGTAATTTCATGTATCAATTGTGTTATTGTTGTGTATTTGTACGGCGAATTCTGTTGTTTCTCTGTATTCCAACGCGTGAAGTTCATTAAAAAAAAATAGAATGAGAGATAAAGAAAATAAAAGAACGCCCAATTTCACATCTTTGGAGGAATCGATGTTAATTGGGTTAGTGACAAAATTTAAAGATGTTATAGAGTGCAAGAAGACCGACTCGGATATGTCTAAAAAGAAAAAAAAATATTTGGGTTCAGGTAGCCGAAGAATTTAATGCTATGTGTGGGGCAACTCACCGAACTAGCGAAGTGTTACTAAGCAAATATAGAAATTTGAAGAAGCGCACTAAAAAAAGATTTGCCGATGAAAAATGTTACATTGAAGGGACTGGTGGTGGGCCACCAAAAAAAAATAGTTATCACGGAGACGGAGAGCGTATTAAAAGAAATTCTTGGCTCGCAAATTACTGGATTTGAAAGCGAATTCGACGATGATAATATGTTAACCTGTAAGTCTTAAGAAAAGTGCCTATTTATATCTCTATACGTTATAGGTATTTATTTTGCTTTACTTATAGTAATTATCGAGGATGGCGATGCGCAACAAGAGCCTGAAAGTTTAGACTTACCAATCTTGGAAAATAATCAAAGAGATAACACCGGGGCATCTACTAGTGGTAAGTAAAATAGTTCAAAATATACAATGTGTATTTTATAATTCTATATTTTAGCGCAACCTAATACACCAGATCCACCAACACCTTCAAGTGTAAACTGGACTACATATACACCACAAAAACTGAAAACTGCAAAATCGAAACCATTAAATATTAAAGGAAGTAGTAAGTATATAGATAATATTTAAATAGTATTTTATATAAATAAATTTGTTTTTTACAGCAAATCGACCAACGAAAAGTAAATTATCTGATAGGTTGTGCTCTTGGGTCAACACAACTTATTTATGCAGCAACAGCGAGAAAAACATGAAATGAAAATGAGATTTGCCAAAGAAGAGCATGCTTTAAACATGGAAATATTAAAAAAACAACTTCAAGATTGAAAATAAAACATTTTTATTGATAATTATAAAAAAATATAGTTATTAGTATTAAATAAATTTTTCATACACCAAACAATATCCAATTATTATATTATAAATAATCAAATTGTGTTTCAACATATACAAATCATAGCTAAAATCACTTTCATTGCTGTCGTTTTTTTAAAAAACGACTACTTATAAAGTTTCACTCAATATTGCACACGTTTTGTGTATATATACAAGGAACTCAAAATAACCCTGTAAAATAATCTATTAATTTATGTCTAGTTGAATTATTATAATTGATAATGTTGCCGTTTGGTTGTGCCATAGGAGTTATATCGACATTATTTATTTCTTCAATGAGATTTTCTACATTCTCATCAAGGGGAGGAGGAGGTGCATCTGCATTTTTACAAGCGATGTTATGAAGCACTGCAGTAGCTACCACTATTGCTTCAACGCGATCTACATCTAACCGTATCCCTAGTGCCACAATAGGAAAGCGCCGCTTCCAAACTCCAAAACATTTTTCAATAGGGTTTCTTGTTCGGATTTGGGATTCATTAAACAAATGTTCTCCTGCTGTTCGGGGATTCAATAATTGAGTTATTAGATATGGTTTAATAGGATAACCGCTATCACCTACTAATATGTTATCTGCCATTTCTCTATTTTCAAATTTAGCTCGTATTCTACTCATATTCCAAATAGTAGAATCGTGAGTAGACCCTGGCCAACGACATACGATATTTCTTATGGTAAGGGCAGGATCACAAATGCATTGGACATTGAAAGAAAAATAGCTCTTTAGATTCCGAAAGGTCTCGGCGACATTACCTCCTGGTGATTGTATTCTGGCCAACGACATACGATATTTCTTATGGTAAGGGCAGGATCACAAATGCATTGGACATTGAAAGAAAAATAGCTCTTTAGATTCCGAAAGGTCTCGGCGACATTACCTCCTGGTGATTGTATTCTCATGTGAGTACAGTCCAGGGCACCAATGCACTTTGGAAACCTTGCCTTTCTGTAAAATCCCCAGCGTACCTGTGAAATTTCTTCCTGTGTATCTGGTAGCTTAATATAATTGTCTTTTAATCTGGCAATAGCTCTAGATACTTTATACACAACTCTGCTGGCGGTTTATTTATGTATGCCCGCAAAATCACCAGCAACAATCAGCCGGTTGCAAAATACCTCATTGTCATTAATAACATATCCTCTGGGGAAAGTGCTTTACTCCTAAAAATGCAAGATTTGTTAGATTTTTATATTCACACTATATACTATCAGAACTACCTCTTGGTAGGTAATCCATTATTTATTTGGCTTAACACTTCTCTTGGAGTCCTCTTTGATACCCTAAACCTAGCAAAAAATTCTTGTTCACTCCACTTTTCAAAATGTTTTACTCTTGGTCGAAATTTACGAGGAATTCTTCTCAAGCCTTAAATAAAAAAATACCTGCTTGGTATTACAATTTAAAAAAAATCTAAAATAGATACTAACCTTGCACTACTTCTCTTATTAATTCGAGAAAATCCTCATCATCTGTTAAATCATCCATATCCACATTTTCATCCATCCAATCATTCATATTTTCCAATTTTTTTAATAATTTAACACAGACTATTTTTGAAGTTAACAACAAAATGACAACTAGACACGTGAACTTCAGTTAAACCATCATTCTTGGTGGTTCAGCAACTGGCATAGTAAAACCATGGTTAAACTATGATATCTCTTGACTCCGCTTCATACAACACTATAATTGCTTTGAACTTGGATTAAACCTTGACCACTGTTTAAACCACGTTCGTACAACTGGCCCTTAGACGAAGATGCGTTTAATAAAGAATTAAACATAATCAAACAGATTGCAATAAGTAATGGATATAAGGAGTCACTAATCGAGAACATGGTTAAAAACAAACCGCGAAAATTGCTACAAATGGAATTTTTTACTGTACCCAACAAAACAACAAAGTACAATTTTATTAATTATATTCCTAGGTTTAGTGATAAAATAAGTAGAAAATGAAATAAGTTAGGCATCTTCACAATAAGTGTAAACAAAACAAACTTAGGAAGTATATTGGTCAACAATAAAGAAAAAATAAGTAAAGTCAACAAATCGGGGGTTTATGAAATTAAATGTAAGTACCGTAACGCGGTATATATTGGCCAGAGTGGTAGAAGTATAGCTAATAGGGTAAAAGAACATAAACAATATATTTTAAACAACAACAAAACACAGGAATGTCAACACATTGCATTGAAAATAATCATTTTATCGACACAGGGAATATTAATTTAATCCATTCAGAAAGAAAAGGAAAACGCTTAAACCTCCTTGAATAATTAGAAATAAAAAAATCCCTTAAAAGTAACAGTTGTACCACCAATGACCAACTAAATTTCATAAACACTCCTATAATAGACGAGGTTTTAAGAATAGCCCATTGAATTATATTCCGAGTAGGTAGATCCTTAGTTTTATTACTTGAAATTCTCGTAATTCCACATGTTTGGGTATTGTTGCATTTATTCTTAGAACAACCGCCCTCATAGCTTTAGTATTCATCTGTAATGCTCTTTAGAAAGGCCTAGCAAGCCGAAACATATGTAGAGTGTATAAAAATACAGTTTTTATATGAAACATCAAAAAGCATTGTTTTTTCCCTTTTCTAAAAATAATTATCCTTTCAATATCGCAGCAACCAGAATTGTTGGAAATTATTATATAGTAACCTTTGGCCAATAATATTTTAAAGCTTTGATTGCATTCAACATTTAATGCAATGTTACTACGATATTACTTGTAAATGTTTATCGATCTTTACATTAGGATGTGACGGCATTTGGTGAGGTCCGCCATTTTGCCAAAAGATTTAGAAGTGCTAGAAGTGTTGAAAATCATTAGTGAATAAAGTAACTTTTGAGATAAAACATTAGAAGTAAATGTCGATTAAAGTAAACATTGTATTAAGAAGCCTGGGATTAAATTCATTTTAGTTATATTTGTAACTCGTTAGTGTACCGATGTTTCATTTGCTCATACTATCGATTAGCTCATTGATGTTTACATTAGGAAGTAACGCAATTTGATAAAATTCGTCATTTTATTAGAAAAATCTGAAGAAACTGGGAACAATTAGTAGATAACGTAACTTTTGGGATAAAATACTTTAAACAGTGCTAATCATATTAAACGTTTAATGCATTAAAGAGTCTGGGATTAAATAACTTGAATTCCATTTGTAACTCATGAGATTACCGATATTTCCTTTGCACGTATTAGAGTGACACCGCTCGTTAATGTTCGTTGAACCTTATATTAGGATGTGACGCCATTTAGCGAAGTCCGTCATTTTGTTACAAGAAGGCGAAGAATATTAGCAATGTGCAATTTAGGGTGGAACGAAAAAAAAACTTTTTTAAATTAAGTTATAAGTGCGGACATTTAAAAAAAATTATAATCTCAAGTTTTGAGGTGCGGCTGAGCTATTGAATTCTTTTGTTTTATTATATTTGGAGCAAAGAATCGATCTAGGATCACCTTTGTTACAGTATAGTTGCCGGTTATAGCTGATTGCTATGACACTTCCATGGTGGTAACCAATAGCAACCATCTTAGCAGAAGTGGGGGTGTTATAATTGTTCACACGCATTTGTAATTTCTAACATAATAGTGTATTGAAACAATAAATTATAAGCAAACAAATAATAATTCATTTTTAAATAATAGTGTATGTTCGTTACTAGAGCCGATTAGTGCCTAACGTAGAGAACTTGTTTCGAAATATTGCAGTAAATCAATAACTCTTAATGTATGTAATTTGATGAGGTCATGGATAAATATGGGGAAAAATCATGGGAAGTGAAAACAAGACGAAAAGTTTATTGTGTGTTTGGGGTATCTAAGAAACTTAACAAATCATTTTACCGACGAAATAATGAAGTTTTACCTCTACGCAAAACAGGACTTAAAACCTAGTAGTTCAAGTAAGGAACCCACTGTAAGTGAAATTGGTCAACTTATAGCCAAAGAACTTGAGGATATTTGGCGTAAAGCATCTGTTCCAGTTGTGGCATACAATAGAATCCTCCAGATGATTCGTAGTTATCATGATAAATATAGAAACGTTCTAAAATATTTTAAAAGTAAAGGTGGCCCCGAAAGTTATAAAGATAAACTGAAAACATATCAAAATCATAGATTAGAACGAAACATGATTATCGGTTTTGTGGATATAAAAAAGACGAAACAGAATAGAAACAGAATAAACAGGAAATTAGAAGAGCAAACGAGGACTTCTAAAATGATAGAAAATAATTCGCAGCCATCAACTTCGCTCAAATTGTCTGAGTCTTCCGACTCAGAAGCAAGTGCCTTTATTCAGATTCAGATTTATGAATCAAACCGAAACAAAGAATAACAGAAAAGCTTTCTGCCCTATTTAGCAGAGGCTTGTGATCGTACCGGTGTATCAGATGCTGCTACAATCGCTAGCGCTGTTCTAGAAGACCTTGGATTAATAACAAATGATGAAGAAACAAAGTAATAGAATGAAGGTAAGACGACAACGGAAGAAAGGGCTCGTCTGCAGATGCAATCAAAATCCGAGCCACTAAAGTTCACAAGGTGTATTTTGCAAAGACAAAACCCTCATACAAGAAAAGAAGGAAACTAAAAATTACAGAAGAACGGCCATTCAGGAGTATTATATTATATATTAGTTCAAGAATCAAGATCAAATTACATAGGAAATATTTCTCCAGTTGTGGGCTAAGGAAATTAGTAAAAGTATTTATGGGCCTGAAGTTTTGATTGATCAAAGAGACGAAAAAAAAAGTTCTTACACCACGCTGAATTCAGCGCTAAAATATTTTATTAATTAAAACACTAATGTAGGAAAAAATGCCCTCCTTCTACGGCCATCGGAACCTACCCTTGGACAATCCTTCGTATTTGAAAATTGTGCAAATTCAAAAACAGGCCGAATACCACGCTGATTTCAACGCTATGTACCGTCCTAAAGTTCCAGGACGCTACAGAATATATATAATTTAATTATGGGGTTCTTAAAACCACTATAATAACAGATACTTTAAATTTATTAACTTTTTGTTCACAGAAACCTAGAGCTGCCAAGTCCTCATTCCTACTCAAAGATCTATCTTTAAAATATACACCGAGCGCCATCTGTACTTTACAAGCAAACCCAACCGATTCTTAACGAGTAGACTTGAATTAACTTTAAAATATACACCGAGCGCCATCTGTTATTCTACCAGCAAACCACCGGCTCTTACTAGTTAGAAATCTAAATAGTTTTGGTAAAAATTAAACAATAAACTTTAATTAATAATTTTGAAGCAATAGAAATTTAGTAACAAATAAGAAATATTAATGGGAAGTAAAATAGTGCAATAATTAAGTAGATTTGATAATAAAAACAGAATTTTAAGTAAACACTTTTTATCATTTTGCGGTTGGCAACGATTGAAAGCTATTTTATAGGAGACAATAAATTAGGCATTTCCGATTCTTGAAGCCAAAAACAAGACGTGTCTGTGCTGACTTACCGCAGATTTAAAGCCTCAAATTCCTGGAGATAGGTAATTAAATAAACCAATATCTACTAAATTATAATCACTGACATTTATTGATTAATGTATATGTATTTAATTTGTAAAATTGCCAGCATTCAACCCGATGTTAAGGGATATTTAATAGGTTAATTTTTGAAGCGCTTGGGTAAAGATGCACGCGTGCCATAAAAAACAGCGTCAGTAGCTAAAATCTATGTTGGATAAGGAATTACATTTAATTCTGTTGCTTATTGTTAAGGGGAATTAATTGTGAATTTAAAGTTTTAAACGCGATTTAAATATAGGTTTGAGCAATAGTAGAACGCGGTTTTTTTAAATTTTGTAAGGTTATAAAAATATCTTGGAATTTGGTAGGGCATTTTTAGAAGAAACGTTAAGGTCTTAAAGCATTACGTGGGGTATTAACGCACCCAGAGTGCCTTTTCAAACAAGTAAATGCAAGGTAGAGTAACACGATGGACTCTTTTAGGTGTGAGGTAGTAAGTACCAGCCTGTGAGGTATTAAATACCAGCCTGATGCAGTAATAAGTACCAGCCTGAGGTATTAAGTAGCAGCCTGATGAAGTATTAAGTGCCAGCTTGAAGAGGTGGTAATGACCAGCCAATAATAAGCTTTGGGTGTCAATTTAAGTGACCAGCTTGATGGTGATGGTCCTGTGAGGATAACCTTGTTAGCCCAGGAGGAAATTTGTTTGTCCATATCCACACATGTCACTGAATATGGAGCTTGAATAGCGACTATATGGTAATCAATCTAAGTTTCAACTTTTATCAGTAAACGAGGCAAACAGAGGAAGGGGAAGAAGAGATTTGAGTGGGACGAGGCGCTCTGGCAGCTCGTGATCAGGATTTGTGGTGAGAGTGTCATTCTCATTTGAACATCAACACGCTCAACTTCTTGTGGAATTTTCAATTAACATATAATTTTTAGCCTTCAGCAAATGTAAATTTTTATCTTTGACTTTTCATCGGCCGTCAGCCTAATAACATTCTTACTCCTACATATAGTTTATGTAAGGAAGGTAGCTACCCTCTAAATTCAATTTTTTGTTAATAAAATATCTAAATTTATATCAAATATTTACCATTTCCAGTTTTGTCTTTAAAATTTTAATATACAACTTATTTTTCTTACTTTGTGTTTTTCATAATAAATTTTCTAAAAATTCATGATACCTATGTAAACATTAAGGCCACTGAATAGCCACAGTATTACATTTTTGAAAACCAGTAAGGCATAGGTATCGAGCAATTGGCTATTGGCGCCTAACAAAACTAAATTTTTATTAATTTTCGAACCACGACCCAGCCTCCACAAAATAAATGAGAACCGGGTAGTTTCATCGTTCCTATTCCACTCAGGGGCAGGAATTGATGTTACAGCTAAGACACATATTATTAATTAAAACATTAATTTAGCAAAAAGTGTGCGTCTTCCACAGCCATTGGAAACTACCCCTTGCATTCGAAAATCTCCGATTATCAAAACCAGGCCGTACACCACGCTTGATTCAGTGCCAAAACACTTTATTAATTAAAACACTACTTTAGCGAAAAATCCACGCCTTCCACGGTCATCAGAAACTACCCCTTGAGTAACCCTTTGGATTTTAAAATTGTCAAGTTTCAAAACCAGGCCGTTTTCAACACATATTATATTGTGAGTGATCCACTGTCTCTTAAAAATGGCAAACATCATCAAAATGTGGATTTAGATGAAGACGATGTCATTCCTGCTGCGGATTCGGATTCCGATTCGGTAAACGCCACCGTAATTCCGGCAAATAGTGAAATAAGGTAAAGTGGGGCAAGTGCACACCGGTTTTTGGACAGTTGATGTTTGTTGACAATTGTGGAATTTATGCTTTATCATATGGTTTTCAAATTTTGGGTATTTCTTTGTTGGTATATTGGGCAAACAAATGTATAAATAGATAAATCCTAATCAACGGCTAATGCACTACAACCACACTTATTTAAAAAAATTACAGGAGGGCGCACTTACCCCAAATTTCGGGGCAAGTGCGTATTTGACTGTTAAAGTATCAGGTAATCCACTGAAATTGTTATGGGGCAAGATCGTGTTAATTACAATTTTTTACTATTTTGTGCACTTTGCAGATTTAAAATTAGTTGGTTTGTTCAAAAGTTACAAACTATATTGTATGAGGAATCGAGAGAAAATTTCAAAACATTAAAAAATATTTCATTAAATATTCTCATTAAACTGAAAATATTATATTTATGTTTCATATAACAGAAATATAAAGTTCATAATACATTCTCACGTGATTAAGTAAGGTTAATGTTAAATTTATGGAAGTCAAAGTCGAAAGTCCAAGCATCTCCACGACGGTCTAATTTTGGATCAGGCAAAACCTTAATAATATCTGTGTTGGTTATATTATCTACATCTTCCAATTCTGGCCAAAAAAATTTGCCGTGATTAAGTTTTGTGAATCTTACATCGTTACTAATTTTGTTGGTAACCTGAAAATGATAAGAGTCGGTAAGACATACTGATACTTAAATAGTTTAATGAATCAATATACCTGTCCCACATAATGTCGTGTTGTTTTCTTGGTGCTATATTTGACAATTATCCATTGGTCTATGTATGTGCCTGTGCTTAACTGTTCTTGTTTCTCTTCTTTGGAAATCTCAATAAGATCACTTTCGGAATCCATATCATCGTCAGTGTCAACGTAAGAAGGTTCTTCTTCATCACTAGATGGACGGTGGCGTCATGGTTTTCTTAGTCTGTTTTGGTTTTTTTTAAATTCTGTTCTCCTTTGAATCTTTTTCCATCTTATTCAAAGCTTTTTCCTTCTTTTTTGAAGCTTTCTCTTTTTCCATTTCTTCCATTCTGGCCACAGCTTCCGGTGACGTAATGACTTCAGCACCAGGAGCAATTCTTGTTTTTTTTTAGCTAGGGGTTGTTTTGTTTGCCTAATTGTCTGCAGAAGAAGATCTTCAAAGGATACTTGCAAAGAGTAAGAAGTTGATGGAACAGGATTAGGTGCTTGTTCTTTTAAAGTAACTAATAGTTGTTCAACGTTTGTATTTGGCTGCATATGTTCGGGAGCAAGTGGCTGTTCATTTAAATTAACCAACAGCTGTTCACCTTCTGCATTTGGTTGGCCATGTGGTTGCGGGTTGATGACTGCCTTCTGCTGTTTCCAACGAAGCAATGCAGAAGGTTCGAATTTATCTTCTGGAATTACTTCATCATTGAAAGGTACAATTCCTGATTTTCTAAAGCCACTAATAATTACATCAATCTTCAAATCCCTCCAAGTTTCTGATACCATAGTAGAAAACTGCACCTTTGGAACTTTATACCCCGCATTTTTACGTTGCCAGGATACCAATTTTGCATCCCACATATCCTTTAGTGGCTTAAATACTGCCAAGTCAAATGGCTGTAATAAATGACTTGTATGCGGGGGTAGTTTTAAGATCGTAATTTGTTCTCTAATTGCAAGTTCTATGATATTGGTAGTCACATGAGTGCTATGGCCATCATAGATTATTAGAACTGGACGACTGTCACCAAGAGCAGGAATCAAACTTTTTTAAAAATAATTACAGAATATGTCTGACTCCATCCAACCATTGGAGGAGGCAGCATAGACAGTTCCTGGGAATATTTCTGTTTTAGGAAGCCATTCATTCCAGATATTTTTGGCTTTAAATATTATCAGTGGTGGAGCCTTTTTTCCTGAAGCACTTGCTGCAGCAAGTACTGTAGTACTCTCCCTTCCTGGGCCACTCGTTCTGGAACACGGCTTTCCACGAGCACCTACTACTTTAGTCTTTGAAGGATCTAGGCGGTTTCATCACATATTGTGAGTGATACACTGTCTCTTAAAAATGGCAAACATAATCAAAATGTGGATTTAGATGAAGACGATGTCATTCCTGCTACGGATTCGGATTCCGATTCGGTAAACGCCACCGTAATTCTGGCAAATAGTGAAATACAAAAGATATGGAAAGAACTAAAAAATTTTTGTTAATTAAAACATTAATTTAGCAAAAAGTGTGCGTCTTCCACAGCCATTGGAAACTACCCCTTGCATTCGAAAATCTCCGATTATCAAAACCAGGCCGTACACCACGCTTGATTCAGCGCCAAAACACTTTATTAATTAAAACACTACTTTAGCGAAAAATCCACGCCTTCCACGGTCATCGGAAACTACCCCTTGAGTAACCCTTTGGATTTGAAAATTGTCAAGTTCAAAACTAGGCCGATTTCAACACATATTATATTGTGAGTGATCCACTGTCTCTTAAAAATGGAAAACATCATCAAAATGTGGATTTAGATGAAGACGATGTCATTCCTGCTACGGATTCGGATTCCGATTCGGTAAACGCCACCGTAATTCCGGCAAATAGTGAAATACAAAGGATATGGAAAGAACTAAAACATTTTGTTAATTAAAACATTAATTTGGCAAAAAGTGTGCGTCTTCCACAGCCATTGGAAACTACCCCTTGCATTCGAAAATCTCCGATTATCAAAACCAGGCCGTACACCACGCTTGATTCAGCGCCAAAACACTTTATTAATTCAAACACTGCTTTAGCGAGAAATGCTACGATATGTAAATTCAGTTAAAAATGATAACAAAGGCCTGAAATTAATTAATTTACGTACCTTGTCTTTAATTTTTTTTTTCATTCTAATGAATTACATTTTCATAAAATCTCATTCAGTTTGACGGGGGACGGTAGCTCAGTGGTTTAGCGCGTCTAGCTTTCATACTGGCATACCTAGCGAAGCAGGTTCGATCCCTGCTCACCGCGAAATAGTTTTAATTATAAAATTATCCCCAAGATGTGGTTCGGACTCCACTATAAACTGTAGGGCCTCGTTTCTCTCTACCTTACACAAAATCATTCTGGATTTTCAAGGAGTTACCTCGGTGACTTGAGAAGCGGTTAAGAAAACATTTTAGAAGACATTTTTTTTTTAGTTTCTTGGAAACGTTTTTCGTCCTTTTTGTGGACTCATCAGAAAAGCCCAAAGCCACTCATTTTTAACTGAATTTACATATCGTAGGGGATCATGTAGATACTAGTTTAACCTGCCTAGCCGTAGGGGACTATGTTGGATGCTAGTGTTAAAATGAGAATGGCAAATAAGAATTTTTACGTGTTAGCATAACCAGAAGTCAGGTTATCGAATGAATGCAAAGATTTCATTAATATTTTTATATATAGTTTTTCCTTTAGTTCTCATAGATAGTTTTTATTTACGCTGTTATAAAGAATATGTTTCATTACTATAAGCAAACAAATAATAAATAATTCACTTTTAAAGAGGGATGAATAGTCATTCCATCTGAATCTCGCACACAATATAAATTTATAAAAACATTTGTTAATAAAGGCCTTTATTATTATTATTATAATTTTGTTTTTAGTGTGCCAGTCACCTTACTTCGGGGCCTCCGTCCACCCAGAGGGGTGGATTATAATTATTATTATTTGTCACTATGTATGTAATATATAATAATATATATTATATGTAACATATTAATGATTTTATTTACTTATCTTTTATTTTAAACCAGCTAAAAATATACAAATGTTTCAAAAATCGATATGCATGAATGAATACATAATATTAAAAAGCAATATTAAAAAATGTGTCTTGGAATTAAAAGCTATGTACATATTTTTATTGAAACAGTTAAAACATTTAAATTTGGCGCCTATATTAAACTGATCGTAATAATAGTAAGCGACGTAAGGGGTGCGCTGATGTAGGAATCGTTCGTTCCGCGACCGCCTTGTCAAATGGCAGCTTGAATTTTTTTTCTTACAAAAGTTCTGAAGTAATTTTCAAAATGAAAAAATTAGACTTTCTCAAATGCGAATGAGCCGAATCCGAGAGCTAAAAGGTCCAGGGCGTTATCTGGACTATAATAAAAATTGATACGCATAAATTAAACGAATAAGGGGTAAAAATAATAATTTTGCAACAATTTTTCTTTATGGACAATTTTTGCCACTATTTTTTCGGGGATATGCTCATATGCTAAGTAACAACATATATTTTGGAACAAGACTGGAGGATTCCCATGGAATTACATGAAGATTAGGGGACAACAATTTATTTTTGTTTTCTTACACTATGAAGTAATCCTCCAATCTAGTTCCAAAAAATATATATTGTTACTTAGGGTATGAGTATATCACAGAAAAAGAATAGTGGTGTTCCATCAAATAGTTCATAAATAAGAAATTGTTGCAAAATTAATTTTTTTTACCCCCTATTCATTTAATGTATTGTTCAAATGATACTCATTTTATTGAGTCACAGGCTGATTTTGTCTTTCTGTCGACCGGTGGGTCGGTCGGTCAGTCGATCTGCCTATCAGTCTGTAACATTTAAGTGCGCACGTTTCCTCTGGAACGGTTTAAGATATTGAAATTCTGTACACGTATGTTGTATAACGATATCTGGAACTGTATTGTTTTGTACATATCCGGTGAAGGATTGGAGGGTAAATAGGGGGAAATATGTAAAGCAAGCTGGTAAGAGCACAGAAACTTGAGATTTAGTGTATGTACTAGAAGCCAAGACCTCAAATTTTTTTATAGTATTTTCCATACCCCCGCCGCCTTACTCCATTATTAAAGGGATTGATAAAATAAAATTGAGATATTCACTTGAAGTTTGGTATACGTATATAACACAATGACATCTGGAACTAGATTATATTTTTAGATTATTCCATTGAAAGGTTGGAGGGTAAATAAGGGGAAAATAAGCAAATCAAGCCAGTAAGAGTACAGAAACTTGGGATTTGGTGCATATACTAGAAGTCAAGACCTCAAATTTTTTATATTTTTCAACACCCCCCCACTATTAAAAGGGTTGATAAAATAAAATTAAGATTCTTTACTTTAAAGGTAAGTACGTGTATGTACTATAACAACATCTGTAACTAGATTATATTTTGAGATGATTCCGTATAAGGGTTGGGGGTTGAATTGGGGTAAATAGGGGAACATAAGTAAAATAAGTTGGTAAGGGTATAGAAATTTGACGTTTGGATTTTTTTATATGTTTCGTCCCCTCTACAACCCCCCACTCCATGATTAAAAGGGTTGATAAAATAAAATTCAGATATTTACTTGAAATTTGGTACACGTATATATTAGAACAACACCTGGAACTATATACTAAGAACCAACGCCTCAAATTTTATCAAAATTCCATAATCAATTATTGAGTGCAATTACAGTCAAGGTGTTTTCCTTCAAAGAGACTTAGATCGAAAATCTGGATATGGAAGTAGTGATTCCTTGGGCAGTGGCTTTTAGATCAATCATACCAATCAACTTTCGGCGATGTGGCTAATGGGCTCTCTTCATGAAATAGCCTTCGGTTGATTGAATTTAATGCTGATGAATTGAAGAAATGCAACTAGTACAATTCAGGGCAAGCCCTTCAACATCTGGCATTTTAGATACTGGTCCTCCGAAACCGAAGATATGTCTTTGACATCAAGCAATTCACAATTTGAGGTCGACAGCCCTTGTGTTACTCCTGCTCCAGATATTATTGCAGTATTCTCTCAGACAATTAACCCTTTCGCTGCGGGAACCGTCCTGAGCCGCAGCAGAAAGTAGCAATTGACATGCGGGAACCGTTTATATGCAAGGATTTCCGAAAGAGTTAACTGCGGTATCTGTACGAATACGTTTGGTAGTAGAAATCTACTTGTATGTTAGTGCTACCCCTGGCCGCTAGATGTGAAAAGACGTCATGCAGATTTTACGTGCCGTAATTGCGGGAACCGTCCGGAGACGTTCGAATTCGTGGAAACATATCAGTAGCGTGTAAAGTTACATTCGCTTATTTTACTGTTTTACACTTAGTTTCCTGTATAGCTAGTGTGTGTTGTAAAAAAGTACAAGTCGAAGGTAATTAATTATTTTATTATTTTTTATGCATACCATTGCCGATTTGAATGATTTTTGGTAGATTGGTAGATTTTGGACGCTGATCATGAATCTGAATGTATACCTCCTATTTACATTTCACTATATTTCCTGTTCTTGTTGCACAAAGTAATTGATGTTTCAAATAATTATATGATGAATAGAACAGAATTTGTTCAAGGAACCTCACATTTATTCAAAAATAAAGGAAAAATTTCTTCGAAACGTAACATTACTGTAGAAGTTTTTCACTTTCTTTTCAAACAAAATGTAAAATTTTTTGCCAGATTCTGTTAAAAATCCTCGTGAAATTGTTGAGTTCCAAATTTTGTAGCAGAAGCCAGAGTATGATTAAAAATGTCCAAAATGTAGGAGGAAACATTGATGATTGATATATCGGTAACGAAACGTGGCAAAAAAATAACTTTTGTGAATTTGTGATCGCTGGATCAAAATCTACTAGTGTGAAAAAAGTAAATAAATACTTATTCAAATAATAGAAAATGTCTGGAAGACGTATGTCGAAATATTACACTGATGAGGAACTGTTGGAAATATTGATGAATAGTGATGAAGAAACATCGGACAGAGATGAAAATGACGTGCCTACAAGTGATGAAGACAAATTACCTGAAACGGAGAGTGATAAAGATGAAGTGCCTGAAACGGAGAGCGATTCAGAAGGTAAGAAATTAGGCTGATAGGTACTAGTAAGAAAACAATGATTAATTTCAGACGATGGTCCGCCAGATAAAATACCGAAACTTCATGAAGAATTTTCCTGGGGCAACCAGTTATTTGAACACATTATTCATGACTATAATCCCGCTAATTCGGAATTGAAAAACACCCTTAATCCAAATGCTACTCCAATGATGTGTTTCAAGCAATTTTTTTCTGAAGCATTAGTAGAACACATAGTAAACGAAACAAATTGTTATGTTGACCTCACGTTTCAAACTTCACCAAGTACATCTCGTCAAAGTAAATGGAAGCCTACTACTAGTGATGAGCTTTACATTTTTCTGGCTGTTACAATGTTGATGGTTCAAACGAAAAAACGGAAAATAAATTACTACTGGTCCACCGATCCCCTGATTGCTACACCAATATTTAGTCAAATTATATCTCGTGATAGATACTTACTTCTGCGTAATCTTCATTTTGCCAATAATGAAGAACAACATAATTCAAAGGATCATCTCTTCAAAATTAGAACAGTTGTCGATCATCTTAAAGCTGCTTTTCAAAAAAATCTGCATCCTTTCCAACATCTCTGTATAGATGAGAGCTTGATGCGGTTCAAGGGACCGATTAGTTACAAGCAATATATTCCAAAGAAGCGTCACCGATTTGGCATAAAGTTTTTTGTTTTGTGTGACTGCAAAACTGGATATTCATTGGACTTCATATACAGGGTCTAATACTAATATTCAAGAATTTGAGGGAAATCTTGGTATGGGGGCGAATATAGTTTTAACTCTTATAGAGCCATACATGTATAACGGACATAATATATTTCTCGACAATTGGTATTCAAGTCCAATCCTTTTTTCTGTTCTTCATCAAAATGAAATAAATGCCTGTGGGTCGGTTAAACCAAATAGAGCTCACATGCCCTCACTTAGAAAAAAATTAGAAACTGGTGAAGTACAACATGCGTCGACGGACAAGATGTTAGCATTGAAATGGAGGGATAAAAGGAATGTTACGATGCTGACGACGTTCCATACGGCAGATGTTGTACCTGTTCAGAATAAACGGGGAATTGAGGTCAGAAAACCCATGTGTATCATAGAATATAATAAGAACATGGGCGCAGTTGATCGATATGATATGCTTTATAGCTACACAGAAACAGTCCGCAAATCCATAAAATGTTTTAAACAAATATTTTTTCATTTAATGGATATGTCAACACTAAATGCACATGCCTTGTACTAACTAAAGACTGGGAAGAAGTTGCCCCTAATCGATTTCCAATTGCAATTGGTGAAGGAAATGGTAGAAGCACATAAAAAGGTGCAGACTCGACTTATGTCGGGCAGAGGAAATGAAGAATCTCCACTACGTCTAGTAGAAAGACACTTCCCAGCTGTAACAGAGCGGCGCAATGAACATAATAAACTTGTACCTAGACGCTGCGTAGTGTGTTTCAAGCAGCGAAAACGCAGGGAAACCACTTTTAGATGTCTAAAATGTGATGTTTCGATTTGTGTGGTACCATGTTTTGAACAATATCACACGCTGAAAAAATTTTAGTATTTCCATAAACTGTATTATTTGTGTTGAATTTTTTCCAGTATGCGTAAGTTTTTTCGTAAATAGATTTTACTTCTATACTTTGTAAATAAATCAGAGCCATATTACATGGTTAGGTTATGTTTGGTAATAAAATGTTTTATTTATTTTAGTTTCTCCATTATGTTTGTTCTCTGGTGGATTTATTTTATTTTTGCATATCATACGTCGCATTACAGCGTTCTAATACATAATAATAATAAAATTAGAAATTTCAATGTTATATTTCAATTTAGATTAATTTGAACGATACGCCACTGTCTAACCGTTACACGCGGGACTTGCCGAGCTCTACGGCAGCCGCACACGGTAGTACACTGCGAAAAACGTATTCCGCAGCGAAAGGGTTAAGAAGTAGCAGTGACTTTAAACACAAGATCTGCAGAGCCCAAAAGGGTTACACCTCGATTGATACAAGACCAGTATGGAGAGGTTTTAACGACTGGTGAAGTTATAAACAGGCAAAATGGTACTTAATTAGGCCGGTGTAAAATTTCTTGGAGGATGTAGAAAATCCGCATATTATAAATATGTCTACCGTATACGTAATGTTGACCAAGAAAATGGGGATATAGAAGTTGTTGACTCTAAGAGAAATTATAAATATTTTACTGAGTTTGTCGAAAAAGAAAACGACGTTTCGTCAATTAAATTTGACACGATTGAAGCAATGTACCGGAACCTCCGACTATAATTCGATCCAGAAAAGTTATTGTTGTTTTTCTTGGCACTGTTTTTGAACAATAACGTAGTTATTCCCGAATTGTTCTCTTTTTAATTTCAATAAAGTATCATTTTCCAAACTGCCTTATTTTGTTCCTGAAAATCTGTAGTTGGAATAACTTTAAACACGCTTATAGAGGTAATAGTAAACACGAAGGTCAAGTGATATATATACACATATCAGTACAAGATATTCATTTGCACATTTTTTCATATTTCCCCCAACAAAATCATTAAGGGGGGATTCTTTTTCTCTTCACATTTTTTATGATAAGAAAAAAGTTTTGCGTGTATTTTATTTTTCCGTAATATATGAGAAAGGCAGTTGTGTTCTCGATAAATGTGCCAAAATCAAAGCAAACGGCTTAATAGTTCTTGAGATATCACGTCGACGTCTTGAGGTACTACGTCGACGTGATATTTCAAGAACTATTAAGCCGATTGCTCTGTCATTTGGCAAATTTATCGAGAACACTACTGTCTTTCGCATAAACTATAATAATAAAATACATGCAAAACTTTTTATCATAAAAAATAGAAACAAGTAATTATTTTTTTCATATGTCGTAGTGTCCTCATATTTTAAAAAAAGAAATTATCCGTAGTTCATGCTATATCTATATTCACAAGAAATAAAAAGAAATTTCATTTTTCTGTTTTAGATGATCTGGAGAGAATTGTGTCAGCCAACAACCGAGAAATTTTGGGAGGCGTCTCACTTCAAGGGGCACTAAAACCACAATTCCCATTTTAATGTAGTTACTTTAATGTATAATAAATATATCTCCAAAGTTTGAAAATGATTTGTCTAATAGTTTTCCCAATGAAAATTCCTAAAAAACCAACGACGTAGAATTTATGTGTTCGCATTTACCCCTATGTTTAGCACGACCCAATTTTTGTTAGGGTAATTGTAAACATGTCTTACCATTCGGAAGAAAACTTCTGTAAGGTGAAATTTGGTAAAAATACTTAAAATACTTCAGGTTATATGGCTGTATATCACATTTGTTTTTAAAACAACTTTTAAAAATACATCATAATTTTAAAGGGCAACTATGTGAATAACGTTTACTCGTTGCAATAAGGTTTAATTTGGCTTGAACGGTGTTCTAGGCTTCCGCTGTATTAGTTTCAGATCGATTATTATTTAAAGATGACTCCGTGTCTGCACCATCACAGTTTGTTTCAAACAGTAAAACTTTCAAAACGTTAAACATGAATTCTAAAATTAACACTAAAATTGTGTACCCAGCGAAGAACCCCAGTCGGCTAACTCTCAAAAAAAGTGCGAAGTGCTCCGAATTGTACGAGGACATTTCGTTCGAGGATAAGGTAGTTAGAGAGCTGAACACTGCACGGTTGGACGACACCGTGTTCGACGACGAGTGAAGTGCAGCCATTAGCTATTTTCACCGGGTCGACGAAAGGGACGACGCTGATTTCGGCGTTACCTAAATATGCCGATTTTGGCCCAGCAACAATTTCAACGGCACAGAGAGATGCTGAAGAGGATGTGCTGCTTTCCATTGAGATGGCGGCATATTTAACGAATACTTTGCGACCCATTTCCCATTCGAGGATGGGGTACAAGTGAATTCCCCATTCTCGAATGTGGAGTAGGTAACTTTTTTTATACATTTAATTTTTAATTCTGTAGTTTTAATTTTTGTATATATATGTTTTAGCATGTAAGTATAGATGTAAGTTATGGAAATATTAATTTTAGTGCTTCGTACATCGTCTTATTTTCATATTTTTTTATAAATGCTTTATATTTTTAATAAATGTTTTATATTTATCTCTATTTTATTTTTCATTTAAGCTGCTTCTTTCCGAAAATTATGATTTGGTAAAATAAATAAATATTGTTATAACACATTTTATAAATATGCATTCAGCTTTTAAAGTAATGCACGAAAATATTCTGCAATAATATATTTGCAATGAGAATAATAACATGGTAATTAATTTCGAAGTAATAATTTAATTACCCAATTTAAAAGTGTAGATAATTTGATAAGCATAAAGTTAACACTCTTTTCATATTTCTAGTAAGAATTCGTATTACGTTTGCAGAACTAGTTATACTTATCACATATTCACCATCGATATAGTCGATCAAAAATCAATCAATTCTAATTTTTTGAAGTACCCTCTAATATGAAAAGTCACTAAAAATTTGTGAAAGTTTATAATAAAATATAACAGTACGTTTCAGTTTTTTATTCAAACTTATATAACAAATATATACTTAAATAATTTCATATTTCTAGTAAGAATTTATATTACGTTTGCAGAACTAGTTATACTTAATAGTCTAATTCAGAAGTTCAAAAAGGTGTTAATTCTTGAAATAGCTCCTAAAAATATGAGCGATAGCTCATTGGATTCGGAATGACGCCTAGAAAAATGTATTAAAATGTTTTATTAGCACATACAAAATTGCAAAAGTTATAAACAAATTAAGATGGAAAAAAATGGCATTTAGTTTTTCGCTTATAACTCAAAAACTATAAGCGATAACGGAAACCGGAAAAAAGATTCTTAAAGAAGAGGAAATTTCCAATAGAAAAGTCCCAAATTCCGGAACTTTATCTCCATTATTTATCATTTTAATTTCACGCTGAAAATAGGATTCCGCCCCACCGCTGCAGGATGCGAGCGCCGCCTCAAAAGAGAGTACATCACATAAAATCATTTTTTTATACTATTAAATATCAATTAAAAAATTTGAAAAAATTATGGTGTATTCGTTACACTTCAAAAAATAAGGTCCCGTTGGAAAAAAATGTTAAAGTTTATTTTTCAACACGTGAGGCCATTGTTAACTAACGAAATTTTATGGAACCTCCGTTATCATTGGAGACAATTTTTTTTTAATAATTGGCCTATAAAATGTTCGCTTCTTGGAGCCCTTCTTATAGATATACTTAACAAGATCACATTATAAAAGTTTTTAAAAATTGTTTATTTTGTTTATTATAATTTTTTAAAGTAAACAGAAAATTAAAAACCAAAGTAAAGTTGTAAAAAATCATATTACTATTTTTTCATTGAAGAAAGGCATTCATTAACGTTAAAAAATAAATTTTTACGCCAATTGTAATAAGTTGTTTATAAACAAATTGACTAGTTTTATATTTAAAACATTTTTACAATTTTGTTGTCTTGAGAATATTATGATTTTTAAATAAAAACGTTTTTTAAAAACATTATCTTATTGTTTATAATCGTTTTTTTTAATTATCCATCATTTGAATAATTAGTTAAAAATATTTTTTATCGACAATTTCATTGTTTATTAATTTAACAATTTGTTATAAACAAATTCTGACAATTTTTTTCTAAATCTTAAAAAAATTACAAAAACAGCCATATGCAACAACATATTTAAAAAAAATTGTTTGTATTTTTTAATAGCGTTTTTCAATATTACACGATACAGCTGAAACGTGCACTTGATTTGTCAACTAAAACACTGATATAACTTTTAAACTATTAGAGATATCACAATAGACATTCAGCTCGTTCTTATAGAGGATTAATTAATCTCCAAATGAGTTGACTTCCAAGTTTGTAACTATTATTAATCAGGTATTATGCGCATTTGTTTATAAAAATTAAATGTGTTTTCGACGTTTTTGAATCTTTTATGACTTCTAGCTTATCAAATAATGCAAATACGGTAATGGACCTTCAAGGCAATTTGATAAAATATCTGAAAGTTGCAATTGTTTATTTAAAAATAAATAGAAAACACATCTAATTTTTATAAACAAATGCGCATAATAACTGATAATAGTTACAAACTTGGAAGTCAACTCATTTAAAGATTAATTAATCCTCTACAAAAACGACCTGAATGTCTATTGTGATATCTCTAATAGTTTAAAAGTTATATCAGTGTATTAGTTGACAAATCAAGTGCCCGTTTCAGCTGTATCGTGTAATATTGAAAAACGCTATAAAAAATACAAACATTTTTTTTTATATGTTGTTGCATGGCTGTTTTTGTAGTTTTTTTTAAGATTTGGAAAAAAAAAATTAGAATTGTCAGAATTTGTTTACAACAAATTGTTAAATTAACAAACAATGAAATTGTTGATAAAAAAAAATTCTTTTTGTTACCTTATTGAGGATTGCCAATTATGTTTTTTAAGAAAAACATAATTTCTTAACTAATTATTCAAATTAAAAAAACGATTATAAACAATAAGACAATGTTTTTAAAAACATCTTTATATAAAAATCATAATATTCTCAAGACAACATTGTAAAAAAAAATGTTTTAAATATAAAACTAGTCAATTTGTTTATAAACAACTTATAAACAATTGGCGTAAAAAAAATGTTTTTAGCGTTAATGAATGCCTTTCTTCAATGGAAAAATAGTAATATGATAACGAATTTGAAAAAAAAAAATGTTTACAACTTTACTTTGGTTTTTAATTTTCTGTTTACTTTAAAAAATTATAATAAATAAAATAAACAATTTTTAAAAACTTTTATAATTTGATCTTGTTAAGTATATCTATAGGAAGGGCTCCTAGAAGCGAAAATTTTATAGGCCAATTATTAAAAAAAAATTATCCCCAATGATAACGGAGGTCCCATAAAATTTCGTTAGTTAACAATGGATTCACTTGTTGAAAAATAAATTTTAACATTTTTTTCCAACTGGACCTTATTTTTTGAAGTGTTAAATTTTTTAATTGATATTATTACTAGTATAAAAAAAATAATTTTATGTGATGTACTCTATTTCGAGGCGGCGCTCGTATCCTGCAGCGGTCGCGCGGAACCCTATTTTCAGCGTGAAATTAAAATGATAAATAATGGAGATAGAGTTCCGGGAGATGGGACTTTTTTATTGGAAATTTCCTCCTCTTTAAGAAACTTTTTTCCGATTTCCGTTATCGCTTATAGTTTTTGAGTTATAAGCGATAAACTAAATGCCATTTTTTTTCCATCATAATTTGTTTATAACTTTTCAATTTTTTTTATGTGCTAATAAAACATTTTAACACATCTTTCTAGACGTCATTTCGAATCCAATGAGCTATCGCTCATATTTTTAGGAGCTATTTCAAGAATTAACACCTTTTTGAACTTGCGAATTAGACTATATCACATATTCACCTTAGCACATAGAGTTTATTTCATTTAGTACTTCAAAATTCTCTTATCAAATAAGAGTATATTTCAGATATTCATGAGAAAGCTATAATATCAAATTAATTCAATTTTCGATATAGTCGATATAAAATCAATCAATTCATTTTTTTTTTAATTCGTGACTGTTTATAATAAAAGATAACAGTACGTTTCAGTTTTTTATTCAAACTTATATTACAAACATATACTCAAATAAATAGGAAAAATTATTTCGACGGTAATAATGAATGTGCTTTCTGCACTATCTGATTTTAACCCTTAAGTGCGCGCGCGGGGACACTAAATGCTCCGTTCTCAGTAAAGCTGTAATAACTTAAAATTTTTGTCACAAATATACCCACCCCGCCCATCTAACCTACCATTGGGGTGTTGACACTGTGTACTAGCGTTTCTGGTTAGTTTGATTTAGAGTGCAGTGAGATATGGACGTAAATGTAGCAGGCTGTTCCAAAGGTGCACAATGTGCTCCGGCGCGACCACTTATGTAAGTAAAATATATTTTTATCCGTTATAATTTTTTAATATAACAAATAATTATAAAACATATAGGTGTTTTATAAACAATATTATAACTTTTTATTGCTTCGGTTTTGTCTGCAAAAGTTGTTTTATAGTAATAATAATGATATTCTTATTCCTATTATTTTCAGGGTTCCACAAAATCCAAAAAAATTGACAGATACAGAACTTGCTTATTATTTAGAAAATGATGAAGAGGACATAGATATTCCTTCTGCAAGAGAGACTGACACCTATTGTATTGAATCTGAGGACTCGGAAGAAGAAATTATTCATGAGAGTGAACTTGACAGTAGGTCAGAACAAAGTGGCGTGGAATCTGACGGCGAAAATATGGAGGAATCTGACGACGAAAATGTGGAGGAATTGGACGACGAAAATACGGAGGAATCTGACGACGAAAATATGGAGGACCAAGATTTCTTTTTGGGAAAAAACAAACAAACTAAATGGTATAAAAATCCAATTATATCTAAATTTAGTAAAGTTAGGGCTAAAAACATTGTCAAAATATTACCTGGGCCAACACGCCTAGCAAGAGTTATTCCTGATGAATCTACAGCCTTTTATAAATTTATAGATAATCAAATGATTGATGATAATATTCTAATGTATACTAACTTATACATTCGAAATTACCAAACTCCCAAATACAGAAGAGAAAGAGACGCCAAAGAAGTTACAAAAGCTGAACTGCTGGCATTTTTGGGCTTACTTTATCTCACTGGGGTTAAAAAGGCAAATCATACTAACTTCCGAGAGTTATGGACGGATGATGGTACTGGCATCGAAATTTTTCGCGGCTGCATGAGCTACAAAAGATTTTTATTTCTCTTGGGTAGCATTAGGTTCGATGATAAGGAGACAAGATCTGACAGACGAAAAGTAGACAAATTAGCTCCAATACGATCTACTTTAGATATGTTTGTAACTAACTGCAAAAAGAGCTACTGTGTTGGGGAATTTTTGACAATAGACGAGAAGTTAGAACCATTTCGAGGTCGTTGTAGTTTTGTTCAATATATACCGAATAAACCAGCAAAATATGGTATTAAGATTTTTGCAATGTGTGACTCAAAAACATTTTATACCCAAAATCTGGAAGTTTATTGTGGCAGGCAACCAGATGGACCTTATGCAAAGCCAAATACTCCTGTAGATATCGTGCATAGGTTGTTAGAACAAGTCAAAGGAAAAAATCGAAATTTGACATGCGATAATTGGTATACTAGCATACCACTTGCTGAAGCTCTTTTGAAGGACAAAATAACGCTGGTAGGCACTTTGAGGAAGAACAAAAAAGAAATTCCCCCGGAATTTTTGCCAAATAAAAACAAAATCGTCAAAAGCTCGATGTTTGGGTTTAAAAAAAATATGACCATGGTATCCCATGCCACGAAAAAAAATAAAGGAGTTATTCTAATTTCTACAATGCATACCGACTCTTCAATAGACCCAGAATCAAATAAACCGGAAATAATAACTTTCTATAACTCAACAAAAGGGGGAATTGATACAGTCGATCAATTGTGCAACTCATATTCTGTTTCAAGGAGAACTAGAAGGTGGCCCTTAGCTATATTTTTTTCACTACTAAATATAGCAGGAATTTATGCCCAAATTATTTATAATGCCTCTCATACTGAGTCGCCACAACTAAGGAGAATCTTCTTGAAAAATTTGTCTTTAAATTTGATGAAACCGCATCTAACAGAACGAGCTACAATAATTTCGCTACCAACGAACATAAAATCCATTCTGTCAAAATATATGGTTGAAGAAGAGACCCAAGAAATTGTCCCAGAAGAAAAAAGTAGGGGTCGCTGTTGTTTCTGTCCGAAAGCAAAAAGAATAAACACTACAATAACCTGTAGCACTTGTAGAAAATTTGCTTGTAAAAAACACGTTGGCATCAAGTATACTTGCCAAAATTGTTCAATAAATACGATGTAGATTAGAATAGTTCTTAGTTTCTGAAATATATTTTGTCAATTTCTTTAGACTTGTTTTTTTTATTTGTTTCACTTCATTCGTTTTGTTTTTTACTGCATTTGATTTTTTGTAAGAAATTAAATTACTTACCTATACATTTTCTTTTGTTTGTACATCTTAAAATATATCATATATATATATATATATATATATATATTTGATTGTATGTGTTTTTTTATATGTTTTAGAGATATATTATATAAGTAAATATATAAAGCATATTAATTTTACATTTTGAATAGTTTTACAGCATTTAACTGCGTTTAAACGCGCGGTGCACAAAGTGCTCCTCGCGACTACTTACGTAAAAAAAGCAGGCGCGCCTACTTAAGGGTTAAATATATTATTTTCCCAAAATTAATAAAAGTTTGAATGTCCGATACAAATATTAATAAAAAGTACTATAAATATTACTTATTATATTTAAGACTATGAGAATGTGTAAAACATTATTGGTTTTCTTAGAACATCCAGCAGATGTTGATCCGTGACAAGACGTTACTACCATCATTTTATTGGGGTGTGAAGTCATCATACCAGATTCTACAGCTGTTACAAATGAACCCTCTATCATAATAAACGAAAGGAGCCTATTAAAATTATAGTAAAAGAAAATTTCATTATTAAACCATTGCAAGAAGTATGCTTGGAATTAACCACGAAAATATCACGCGATAATGTAATGCCGCCTTATCAAAACTTCACCGCTAATGAAAAATTTTTATTATCAAAACGCCTATTAACTATAACAGGATTATACCCTCGGAGTTCCCGCTATTTATAAATGTGAAATCTCTAGCAGCTTGCCCAGTAAAAATACATAAACGATCAACTATAGGTCTTCTAACTGAGCCTTTAGAATATGAAAAAAGTAAATCAGTATTACTATGTATGGACCAAGAAGAGGACCACGAAAGAGTTAAATCAGAAGATCACGATCTGGAACATATCACGGATAACAACACCAAACAAAATTTGAAAAAACTACTAAACGAATATAGTGACATATTCTCAAAATCAATGAGATATATGGGACGGACAGACCTTGTGGAACATAAAATAGATATTAATGGGGCCGCTCCAATAAAAAGTCGACCATACCGGGTGAGCCAAAAAGAAAGAGATGTCATTACACAACAAATAGAAGAGATGGAAAAGTTTAACATCATTAAACCCTGCCACTCACCGTGGGCAAGCCGCCTACTAGTTTTAGTACATAAGAAAGATGGTGAAAAGAGATTCTGCGTAGATTATAGGACACTAAATGAAGTAACAACAAAAACTACTTATCCACGCAGAGAGAAATCGCGTTGGAACATTTTGCATAATGTTGTGGAACAATGTCTTGTTGCATTTTTTTAAACAATTGTAAAATTTTAAGGCACAACGTTATATAGTTTTATACATTTTAATTGTGCATAATTCTTGTGCGTTTTATTTATCCAATATAAAGATTTAGTTACGATGAATTTATTTTAAACTTCGACCAACAAATTGGCGAAATTTAGAGTTAAATTTATTTATTTTTTCTCAACAAACCATAGCAAATTTAACTTAATTAATTGTTAATAGTATCTTCAAACTATATATTTTGTTGCCATTCTATTTACAATTAGTTTTAAGTAATTGTTTAAAGGATTTGCACAACTTGTGTAACATAAAAGTGTGATTTTATTTTACAAACGGTTGTTGATAAACTTGTGAAAGTAGGAGTACCAATATATTTATTTCCGCTGAACAATAATAGTAATCTATGCCGCCCGCACAAATTGCACAAAATAATGACATACTGTTCACAATCAGTTTGGTGATATTGTTTTAAAATTTTGTATAATTGTTTCATTTGTTTCACGTAAATTTTATTGGTTAAAAATTGTACTGACCGCGCCGGCCATGCTGCGCATGTACGCGCAGGTAATTACGCATTAGATCCAGGTGATATTTCGCTAAGTGAAGACGTTCACTTCAGAATTATACAAGTACTTACATTTGTGATGGAATTTGTTGAAAACTTATTAACCGAGTGGGGTTTCCTAGATCTAATCCCAGCATTTACAGAGGTAAGTACTTCACACAGAGTTACAGATTTGCATATATGTTCTCTTAAATTAACTTTGTTCATATATAAATATAAAAATGGTTTCTTGTTTATAT
This sequence comes from Stenurella melanura, assembly GCA_963583905.1. Taxonomy (NCBI): domain Eukaryota; kingdom Metazoa; phylum Arthropoda; class Insecta; order Coleoptera; family Cerambycidae; genus Stenurella; species Stenurella melanura. The sequence continues at coordinate 92,517,668 of OY757315.1, forward strand.
GCGAAGAATGCATGATACCTATCTTCTAATACTTGATTTCGTTTACACCTTGAGAATAATTTCGTTTTCTTATGCGAAGCGACAGAAAGCTGTTCCTAAACTACTAAACCCAAAAGGCAAACTTGTAAAAGAACTGCTTCAAAACGAAAATAACACTTCTGATGGTAAGCAATACATTTGATTTTGGTGATGAACTGATAAATGTTATTTTTTTTTTAAGAATATGACGCGACTACGACATAAGATTTATTACTACAAACTGCGTTAATAGAAGCTAAAAAGAAGAAGCACTGGAAGCCTTCCAAATTAGAATTATTAAATGGATTTATTTTAAGCATAAATGTAAGTCACCTACTTCTTTCCAACTAATACTTTATGCATATAAAATTTACTTGTATTTAAAAAAATAGAAATGTTTTCATTTACCATATGATAATATATAAATGCATGCTCTATTATGTATTGTTGTTCTGTTAAAATAAAATATTTATTCTTCAATTTTTTTTTATTGAAATCCTTTAGGAAATAATATTTCACAATCTGTGTTACAGAATAATACAATTAAAATGAAGTGGATACATATAGTGTGTGAAACAAATGGTGAACCAAAAAATATATACATAATTTGAAGATTATAGAGTAATAAATTGGGCAAATCTAACCCCAGTTCATACATTACTGAATAACAGCTTCTTTTAATTAAGTGTATATATTGTGCAAAATGAATTATAAAGTTGACAAAATAAACATATAATTTGTGGATTTCTCATTTAGAAATTGTCGAAAACTAAAAACATATTCTCTTAAAAAACTATAAACATTGTGTCACTTAAGAGCACAATTTTTTGTAAATATGTTTTACAAATGAAGAGGTTAGATGTGAATGTTTGTTTAGGAAACCTTCAGAATATATTTAAAAATTTCACACAAATTGTAGAAACTAACTTAATCTGTTCAGAGATTTGTTCCACAAGTGGAATAAAATTGTTACATTTTTATGCAACCATAATTCAAATTTGTAAAGAATTCAATTTATGCGATTTTTAAGTTTGTACAAAAATTTCACACAATGTTAATGCATAAACTGTACAAAATCATTGCCCCAATAATGTAATATTTATTTGCACAAATTGTTCCTGTCACCATTTTAAGACCAATTTGGAGTACAATTTTCTACAATTGTGGTAAAATATCACACACATTTTTCTCTGTGCACTACCAAATATCGATGATATCTTAACTTATCTTGGAGCAGATACAGCATTCTTCTCGACATTAGACATGCATAGCGGTTACTGGCAAGTGCCAATGGCCGAGGATAGTAGGCAATACACAGCTTTTGTTGTCCATGGTCATGGTTCCTACAGCTTTGAAGTTTTGCCATTTGGGCTTTGTGGAGCGCCTGGGACATTCCAAGAACTAGCTGATAAAGTATTTGAGGGGATGAAATGAAAGGATATTCTCATATATCTAGATGATATAATTACATTTTCAAAAACTGAGGAAGAACATATAGAAAACTGCAGAGAGTGTTCCAGTGACTTAAGGAAGCAGGATTAACTCTAAAACCCAATAAATGCGAATATTTAAAGAAAGAGTTTAAAATATTAGGATATCATGTAAGCACCAAGGTATAGATAGATAGATAGATAGATTTTGCAGTACCAAAAACATTGAAACAGCTTCAGAGCTTCCTAGGACTGTGTAATTTTTATAGAAAATTTGTGAGAAACTACTCTATGATAGCTCGGCCACTGCACGAACTAACGAAAAAATCTACTAAATTTACATGGGGCAAAGACTAACAAAAAGCATTCGAAGCACTTAAACAAAAATTAATCGAGGCCCCAGTGTTACAACATTTAAATCCACATGCAGATGGGAGCATAGCAGGAATAGGTGGCGTCCTTTTCCAGGAGAATGAAGATGGTGAATTACTCTCGATTACCTATGTAAGCAGAAGCCTGCAGAAAAGTGAAAAAAATTATACTATTTCTGAAATAGAGGGATTAGCTGTAGTATAGATTTTAGGTTACCTAAGACATTTAATTTATGGCCGCCCTGTCAAAATAATCACAGACCATGGTACTTTGTGTTGGTTGAAAACAATAAGAAATCCAGGCCGCCTAGCTCGTTGGGCACTGAAACTGTCAGAATTTGACTACACGGTAGAGCACAGAAAAGGTTGTATGAATAAAGATGCGGACTGCTTATCTAGAAATCCGTTAATGCCGAAAGATTATATAGATAAAGTGGACACAGAAGATATTCCAACATTAATACTGGATAGGAAAGATCTAGAAAACGAAACCTGTGAAAATGGAAAAGAAGAATTACTATTATTAAACACGGAATACAAACGAGATTTGCAACAAGATGCAAATATTAGAAAATACTAAATGCGACACTAAATCCTCAAGAAGCAGATATAGGAACCGCAAAAAGAGCTAAGCAGTTTGTAGTCAAAAATGGAAATCTATATAAAATCAATACGAATCAGCAGGGCCATGAAATCCTGTTAGTAATCCCGAAAAAACTAGTAGGGGAAATTTTATTCCAGTTACACTCAGGACCACTTAGTGGACACCTTGGATATCAAAAACTCTACAAAAAAATTAAAAGCAGATTCTATTGGGATTCAATGCACAAAGATATAGTAAAATACGTCAAAGGGTGTCGCGATTGCCAAACAAGAAAAGGCGGGAATAAAAAACCAGCTGGCCTGTTACAGCCAATAAAAATAGGCACACCTTTCGAAAAAGTAGGAATCGATCTATTAGGACCATTTAGACGTAGCCGAGATGGAAAAACTATGATAGTGGTATGTACAGATTATGCAACTCGCTACGTAGAAGCCGCAGCTCTACCAAACGGAAAAGCAGGATCGGTCGCGAAATTTTTATTACATATTATAACACGTCACGGCGCACCTATGTACATTCTAAGTGACCAGGGGAAAACATTTCGGTCAGAATTGGTAACAGAATTACTAAGAATTATGGGAACCACAAGTAGATTCACCACAGCCTATCATCCTTGTTGTAATGGGTTAACTGAAAGATTTAATAAAACTTTAGTAGACATGTTAGCAATGTTTACTAACACGGGTCAAGCCGATTGGGATCAGTCATACCGCATTGTGTATGGGCACATAATACATCAGTACAAGCCACTACAAAGTTCTCGCCATATGAATTGGTATTCGCTAGATATCCAATTCTCCCAACAGAGGCAAATTTATCACAAGAGTCGAGTTCCCTAGATGTAGAGGAAATTATGCAAAAAGCCTTAGCAGTTAGAAATCTTGCTGTGGAAAATGTTAAGAAAGGGCAAAAGGGGGATAAAAAGAGATATGATGAAAAACATACACACGTCGAGTTTAAACCAGGGGACCAAATAAACGTATTTACCCCTATAAGAAAAAAAGGGAAAAGCGAAAAACTACTACTTAAGTGGTTTGGCCCATACTATATTGTAAAGAAAACGGGAGAAGTTGATTACAAAATTAGAAAAGGTCCAAAGAAAATAGCCCAAACAGATGTAGTACACGTAAGTCTCATACTACCATACAACGACCCCAGGGGCTCAATTCTCGAACTCACTGGTAAATGTTCCTATGAGAAATACTTTTCCACTAGTAATTTCTCATGAAAATGACAATTTTGTATTCTCGAGTCCTTGGGCTCAATTCTCGAAATTATTCCTATGAGAAATTGATACTTTTTCCCATAGAAACATGCAAATTGTGTTCTTGACTGCTGCTGAGATTATTTTCCGTTTAAAGTCAGTGGAATTACTTCACTTGGTCATTTCCAGTAGAATTCAGATTTCTTGTGGGAAAATAAAAACATAACCTTGAAACCGTAAACTTTTTACTTGTCATCACTCATCAATCGTAGTGTTAGTTATGTATTGTCTCTGGTTATATTTAATAAAATGGAATAATTGAACCAAAAGTACTAATATTGCTGTTTTAGAAATTTGTGAAAGACAGAAATATTGAGAAACAAGTTAAGGGCCTGATCTGTCGATAGTTCTGCATAAGAAAGTATCCTTTCCAAATCGTAAACAAAGTAAATATGTTTGTGAAATATTTAGATTAACTACAAAATTGGTGTAGTGTGTAGCAAGGCAGCAAGACCTAATAGAAACATGCAGGAGTGAAAAGAGATGTTAGGAAAACATTTCAAATATTTGAAGAGTTGAAAGAAGTCATAAAATTTTATGCGGATATGTAGAATCTATTCTCCAGTTTCTCAAAAGAAGTGCACATAGCTGAAAGGCCTTTTTAAAGAACGAATAATTGATGCTGTGGGTAGAACGTATTTAATAATCTAACACTAAATCGTGTTAAATTACACCTTCAGAGTTATCATTGTATAAAGCCCACTATAGTGGATTTGAAAGAATGTTAGCTTGCTGATAATGATAGTGATTTCCTAACACGTAGCTGTACCACAAACGATACTGCAGAATGTCCTGTACATATCTCGACAAAAACAAAAATGTGGATGTCTTACAGTGAAACGAAATGGGCTAAAGCTGAAGACTTACAAAGTGTTATTGAACGATTGTGCGATGAAATTTCAGCACTAATATTTAACGAGCAACACGACAATATTTACTGTGATTCCCTTCAAGATGATGCCCATAATGAAGAATGCGAAAAATAAGTGCGGATGTATGGTAAAGCGTCGGACTTGTGACTAGGATTTCTTGATGGCAACATTCAGAAATTTTGTGAAAAAAGTAGTGCTGCGAATATGACGAGATTGTTAATATATATTATTTATACCACAAAAATATATTTTAATAAATATAATCTAGTACATAACTAATAAATATAACATTTATTGAAATTTGTTGTTTTATTTCTATCAAGTTGAAGCAGCTTAGAATAAAGTTCTTATTTAAATATTTTAAATGTGTCATATTTGCTATTTATCCTACATCAGGATAACCAACTTATAACATTTGAGAAACTAGAGGCTATAGACAGTTTTACTTCTATAGCAATTTTAACCATTAATAAATGATAAATTATGAATTATAGCAAAAACCTAGGGTAATATATTACTTTCGCCACATCTAGACAAATTACTAACTTTAAAATTGAATAGACTTTTCATTGCATAGGAACATGCAGGACCAGACATTTGATAACATTGACAGAAAATTGTTATATATTAGTAAAGACATAAGTTTAATTAAGTTCCAATGAGAATGACATTCCTAAAGCACTAGTGGAACAGTATTTGTCATAGGAACATTTACCATTGAGTTCGAGAATTGAGCCCTCTTTAGGAATGTAATTCCCATTGGACCTTAATTAAACGTATGTGTTTACTTACTTATTCCAATTTTCTGTTAATGTTATCAAATGTGTGGTCCTAAATATTCCTAAGCGATGGATAAACCATTATTTTTTAAAGTTAGTACTTTGTTTAGATGTGAAGAAAGTATTATTCAGGGTTCCCAGCAACCTGGAAAACCGGGAATTGTCAGGGAATTTGAAAAAGGCAGGGAAAACTCAGGGATAATGTCTTTTTTAACAAAATGTCAGGGGAAATTCAAATTTTGTCAGGGAAATATTTTTGACCATTATTAAGTTCTGCCTTTCAATTGACTGCAGTATTGCAGCTTAAGCGGTTAGCTTTGCAACGTCACTGAAATTTACCGGTTGCATGAACCGACCGCTAGCGACCGACCCACCTCTAATCGGTCGCCACCGGACGCATCTCTAAAATAATCCGTGATGATCTTAGAATAGGAAAGATATATATTGTAAGGAGTCGTAACGCTACTGCCAATAGTGAAGCCACCTGCCACCAGAGAGCAAGTGCCAGTGGCGGAACATATGTACAATATGTAGATTGTAGATGTCAAGTTTGTCACGTCAAAGGAATAAAACGATACAAAACTGGTATTTTTCCAAAAACAGCTTCATAATACAATTAATGGGTGCAAGGGATATTATTTCGACAAATTGTGCATACAGTGAGTCTGGAAAGTATGAAATAAATGAAGTGTTTGGGAAAACTATTGGGCACCTCGATCTTTTTTATTTGGCAGCTCTCATCATTGTGGATATATATTTTTGGTTAACCCCACTAGTGTCATTTATTATAAACAATTCGAGACATTACATTTTAAAAAATGTCGAAATAATAAGTTGGGTGATGTGATAATTAAAAAGAAAAACAAAAATTAACGTGTCAGTCAAATACTTTTCCTTTCACTGTTAATGAAGTTATCACTTGAATATTTATGAGACTGAATGTAGACCTACTGAAATTCAGTTAATTTATTTAGAATAATACCTTGATTATTAGTTAGTGCTACATAAAATATACGTAAACTTTTTACTTGTTTTTCAATTACCTGTGTGATAAAAAATAATACATAACGAATTGGGTAAGTATATTTATAGAAGATAACACCCAGCAAGATGCAAATATCACAAAACATTTATTTCAAAAACACCAATATAAATAATTTTCCTACATTATTTCTTAGGAGCATTTTCAAATATACATTTAATATTTGATGTCATATGATGGCATCTTTTTGTTCTCTGAAACAAGAAAAAAATATTATCTGTAAATAAAAAGAAAAATCAGATCACGACTGATTGCCTGATGGCGTACATTGTTAAAAAAAGATTACTTATTAAAGAAACAATGCCCAGCTTCTTTACTTGCAAGTAGCTGGGTAGTTCTAGGCAAATTGTTGGCACACAGCTTCATTTCGTTTTATTTCCCTCTGGTAGAACCATTTCTTTTCAAAATGAATACTACAAATAAGCCTATCATAACTTGGTGTTGGAGCTCGCAGTCTACTAATTTCATATTTTCTAACCATAATAGTGTTTCTCAGGATCGTTTGGAAACCTAAGAAAACAGAGTAATATAAATTCAAATGTAATAATAAGTTTTATATTACCAAAATTTCATCAAAACAAATACATACGGGGTATTTGGAGGGTCGATGCAAACCCTTGCGGATGTGATAGAGGAGATCATTTAGACTGTATTAAGCCAAACATATCCTAGTACAAAGTCTTACGGTCGAAAATCTCAAAAAATGTAAGACTGTACTAAGGTATGTTTGGCTTAATGCAGTCTAAATGATCTCACAGTGCTTATTGCAAAATATACAGTAAAAGTTTTAAATTAAGTAACATGGGCCGCCGAGCGATTAGTAGTCATATACAAGGGCGGAAGCACATTAAAGTGATATCAAAAATAAAAAATCCATCTGTAGACTCCTTCATGAAAATAAAACCAGTTTCCAACAATCTAAGTTCACAGGAAGTGTCAGGAGGTTTAGCGCCAACCTCAAGTGATAAATTGACAAATACTGAACAGGAAAGACCAATATCGACGATAAACGATTTTATTACAAGCACAGATGTCATTGATGCTGAAATTTTGTGGTGCTTAAATGTAACGATGAGTCATATGTCATTTAATTCGTGCCAAAATTCCATTCAAATAATGCGAAAGATGTTCCATGACAGCAGTATTGCTCAGAAAATAACACTAGCACCTACAAAAGTTGCTTATGTTAGTACATATGGACTTGCTCCCTACTTTAAAGAAGAAGTTGACACTATGGTTAACAATTGTTTAAAATGTGTTATATGCTTTGACGAGTCCCTAAATAAAGTAATTCAAAGAGGTCAAATAGACATAGTAGTCCGTTACTTCGATGATAATGACAATATGGTGAAAAATCGTTACTTAACTTCGGTATTTATGCAACATGCTACTGCTGCAGACATTCTTGGCAAATTCTTGGAGGGGATTCGACCTATTCCAATAAACAATGTATTACAGGTGAGTCATTACGTTTTAATAATGTAACCAGGTCTATAAATTACTTTAATTTATTTAAGGTGTCGATGGACGGACCCAATGTAAATTGGTGTTTTTTGGACCAGTTGCAGAATTATAGCTAGAAAGCTACTCAAATGTTGGAAATAGGAAGCTGTGGACTTCATATAATTCATGGAGCATTTCAGTATGGTCAGAAAGCTACTGTTGGAAAGTTAATGAATTTCTTCGAGGTCTGTATTACCTTTTTAAAGACTCTCCTGCCAGAAGAGCTGATTATACAAATATTACTGGTTCCGAACTATTTCCAAAAAAGTTTTGTGCTTCATGGTGGATAGAAAGCAGTTCAGCCGCTAAACGTGCTTTAGAAATGTTTGATAATGTATATAACTACGTAACTTCCAAGAAAGTTAAGTTACCTTCAAATGTATCAATTTCAAATGTCAAAATTGGCTGTTCTGATAAATTAATGAAAGCAAAGTTAGCCTTTTTTGCCACAATAGCGGCTAATATGGAACCTTTCCTAATTAAATACCAAAGCTCAAAACCAATGACTCCTTTTATTTTTAATGATTTAGAGCAATTATTGCGAAATATTGTTGAACGTTTTGTAAAGAGTAAGGTAGTGACACTAGAGTTAAATGCATGAATGAAAATAGATTTTTTTGAAAAAAAAATTTGAAGTCAGTTAAAGAAGTTGATGTTGGTTTTTTAACAAAGCAGTGTCTTTTAAGTTCTACGCCAAGTGAAAAAGAAAAGTTGCAGTTTTTACTGGATTGTCAAAAATGTTTACAAAACATTGTAAAAAAAATGTTGCAGCGTTCTGCATTGAAATATCCCCTAACAAGAGCTTTAACATGTTTCAATCCAAAACAAATTGTCTTACTAAAATCAACTGCTAAAAAAATAATGGAAAACCTTTTGCAAATTTTGCATGACAAAAAAATCATTACTTTTCTGACAGCTGAAGCTGCAAAATCTCAATACAATAATTTTATAAATGATTGTATGGAGCAATGCAAAAAATACCATGAAAAAACTCGATTGGATACATTTTATAAAGAAACTGTATTTGAGAACCCTGACTTCCGTGAGTTGTCAGAGGTGCTTAAACATATTTTGATATTATCACATGGCAATGCAAATGTTGAATCTGGATTTTCTATTAATAAACAAGTATTAGTTGAAAACATGCACGAAGAGAGTGTTGTAGGATTACGAACTATTTATGACGCTGTTTTAAATGTTGGTGGGGTGTTAAATATTAATATTGATCAAAAAATTCGCAGGTACGTTAAAAGTTCATACAGAGGCATTAGCAATGAAAAAGCGGCAAAGCTATGAAGTTAGTCAACAAAAGAAAGAACGGGAAGTTGCAAAACGGGAAATAAAAAAATTAGAAAGCAAGAAACAGTTACTAAACAATCAAAGCAAATACGAAACCGATTTATTAGAGAGAAATATACGAATTAAGAAAGAAATGGTGCTAAATAATCGGTTCCGTCTGCTATATTCATATATATATATTTATATTCATTATCAAACATTGTACTGTTTTTATTTTATTCAGAGTAAAATGTAATATTTAAAATTAAGAATATATGTTTTGTTTTATTTATGATAAATTGTTATGTTTTACAAATTTCTATTTTTTTTGTTGTTAATTTTTTAAATAAATTTATATTCTCAAAGTTTTGGTTAATTGAAGCATAATAATTTTACTCCCAAAGAAAGTGATATCTACTTCGAGAATTTAAAAATTATCAGGGAAAAACAGTGAAACAGGTCAGGGAAAACAGGGAGAAGTCAGGGAATTTCCAGATGTGATGTTGCTGGGCACCCTGTTATTGTACCCTAGGATTTTACAAATATTTGGTAATGTAACATTTATTAATATTAAAATTATTTTCAAAACAAAATTGAATATGTCCTCTAGTTTATCGATATAAGTTGGTTAGCCTGATATCCCTGAAGAAGTAAAACATTACCTTTATTTAACAGTATCATCACCATCAGTATCATATATCATTTCAGTTTCAGTGGCTTTTTATTAATTATAGTTAAGGTACCTATACAGCTTGGTTTGAAAAAAAAATAATGGAAGAAAAAGCGCTAAAAAAATGACATTTATCAGAAAAAAAAAAGGGGTTGATAAATATAATGGAGGGAGAGGAAGATTTAAGGAAAGGCAAATTCAACCCGACCTTTACATTTAAGGATGCTCAAAAAAAATGGGGTGAAATTGTAGATTTTTTGAATTACATCCCTGGGGCTCAAAAGGACTGGAAGGAGTGGAGAAGGGTGATTATAATTATTATAGTTTTGTATTGAAGATTTAGAAAGTATTTACTATAAATAAATGTAATTTTCCTTTATAATTATTATAATTATATGTTATAGACTTGGCAGGATTTGAAGAAAATTCTTAAGAAAACCACCAGCGTCAATAGACACTCACACGAAACAGGGGGTGGACCTCCACTGAACGTGGTATTCACCGAAAATGATGAAAATTTGTTAAGAATGATGGATACCGCAACTATAACAGCTGATCCGTGTATTAATGAATCTACGGTTGTTTTTGTAAGTTTTTCCCTTCATATAACGATTGCCAAATGCTAACCAAATGTATTTGTTATAGGATGATTTTAATCATAATTACGCATCAGATGTAGCAGAAGTTATCCTAGATGATGATAAAGAAAATATAGCTTCTACATCAAAATCAAATGAAGAAGTTAAGAAGCCAAAGGAAAATGATACAAAAAAAAAGAAAAAGAAATATGGCAGTCCACAGATTAGAAGAATCCATAAAAGCTCAGGAAAACTTTACTAAAAATTTAAAAGAAAAAAATGAAGGTAATGTTATTAGTTTTATCATACTTTGTTTCATTGCAAAGATAATTGTGTTTTTCTTTTTCTACTAAATTCAAATGTAATACTTGGTCTTTTCATCTCCCGTGGGAGTTATTTGGCAGAAAATTTCCTTCAATGCGAATTGTTTCCATGGAAGTGAGAGATGAAAAGATTTGCCTTTGATATATACCTATCTATATACTTATTACTTGTTTGTTGTCAAGCTGTCTTTATGACTATTACTTATACATGGCCTTTTATTTACGTGTTATCAGTAAGCGGTATAGCTGCATTCCGTTTTTTTTAATCGTGTGCATATAAATATGCATTTATTTGTGTTCGTATATTTAAATAGGAAGTACTTTATTTTAAGACTGAGGTGAAAGACTCCATATATATTCATTTTGTTTTTTTGTAACTTATATACAGACTGTCTATTTTACGAGGGCCACACCAAATATCTCGCTTAATATCTATTGTAGAAGAATAAAGTTTTAGAAACAGTTATCCCATTTTTTGTGAGCTATATTTCAGTAAAAAGAAATTTGAAATCCATAGCCTACTTTATGAGATATATTACAAAAACCTGAAAAATAGGAAAACCACAAACGGTTATAGCTTCCTTATTTGAGGAGATACGAAAAAAGTTAAAGGAATAAAAGTTGACGGCAAAGACAATGAGAATAATAACGTGTAACAAAAAAATCGAAAAATGCAGTTGGCTTTGACATACGCTATTGTGCAAAAATGAAAAATACATATCTCAAAGTAGGCCATGACGCCATTAATTCCGTTATTTTTTTCTCATTCCAACGATATAAAACATGTCACAGAAATTCTAACCGATAGTGTCAATATTTAATATTTTACGAATACCACAATTCATATAATTGAATCGTAACAATCAGCTGTGCCATAATTATTGAAAAACAATGTATACAGTTATTAATAAATTTCACAGATTGTCACTGTTGTATGTTGTATGTTGCGTTGTCGAGTTCTAAGACAAATTTTATATCAGTAATTATGGTGTACACCAATAATAACAAATTCGATATGATTAGCATTTATTGTCAGTGCAATTTTGACGCTGAGATGGCAGTCACGGTTTACGGAGATAGATTTCCAGATGCTCCGCAGCCAAATCGAACTATGTTTAGGAAGTTAGTTCAAAATCTAAAAACGCACGGTTCATTTTCAAAAAAAGTAGTAAGGCGAGCGCATGTTGCGGATAATGTAAGAAAAGTGAATAGAGTAATGAATTATGTTAACCAAAATGAGGAAACCTCTTTGAGACAAATTCAGAAAAACTGTCGCATAAAAAAAGACAGTGCAAGAAAAATATTGAAAAAAAAACGGATTTCGATGCTACAAAATGAGGAAAGTTCAACATTTAAATGAGGGAGATAAACCAAGGAGAGTAAGATTTTGTAGATGGTTATTAAATAAGAAAAGGAATGACGCGCTGATATGTAGCAAAATTCTTTGGTCGGACGAATCAAATTTTTCTAATAATGGATTTTTCAATAGAAATATGCATTATAAGTGGACACGAGAAAATACACATTGGTGCAGAGAGACTGCTTTCCAAGAAAGATTTTCTATGTTGGTTGGGTCTTTTAGGGACTAAAGTAATTGGACCTTATTTTTATGATGGCAAATTAACCGCTCGTAGATACCTTAATTTCCTGCAAAACGAATTTCAAGATTTTTTTTATGAATTAACAGTGGCAGAAAGATTAAATTATTCATATTTTCAACAAGATGGGGCTCCACCTCACACTGCTGTAATATGTACAAATTATTTAAATCAAGTTATGCCAGATAGCTGGATAGGCACCTATGGACCCATTCTATGGCCAGCTCGATCACCAGATATTACTCCCTTGGATTTTTTCGTCTGGGGTTACATTAAAGACAAGGTATTTCAAACTGTCAGTGAAAATATTGAGGACATCAAAACCAGAATTCGAAACGCATGTGAGGCAATTACTCCTGAAATGCTCCAAAATGTAATGCGTGACGTGTCTCGTAGAGCACGTTTATGTGTCAGAATGCACGGTGCACAATTTGAGCATTTGTAGTTAGAAAAATAAATACACACAATTTCTTTTCAATATAGTAGTAGGTAGTACTGTTATACATAGTTTTTCGTTTTTTTCATTGGATGTTCGTTTTGTACTTGTATTTTTATTTATGAGATATTTATTGGTTTGTATTAAATTGTAATAAATAATTACGGAATTATAATTATTATAAAGTGAATTTTTACTATTATGGCACAGCTGATTGTTACGATTCAATTATATGAATTGTGGTATTCGTAAAATATTAAATATTGACATTATCGGTTAAAATTTCTGTGACATGTTTTATATCGTTGGAATGAGAAAAAAATAACGGAATTAATGGCGTCATGGCCTACTTTGAGATATGTATTTTTCATTTTTGCACAATAGCGTATGTCAAAGCCAACTGCATTTTTCGATTTTTTTGTTACACGTTATTATTCTTATTGTCTTTGCCGTCAACTTTCATTCCTTTAACTTTTTTCGTATCTCCTCAAATAAGGAAGCTATAACCGTTTGTGGTTTTCCTATTTTTCAGGTTTTTGTAATATATCTCATAAAGTAGGCTATGGATTTCAAATTTCTTTTTACTGAAATATAGCTCACAAAAAATGGGATAACTGTTTCTAAAACATTATTCTTCTACAATAGATATTAAGCGAGATATTTGGTGTGGCCCTCGTAAAATAGACAGTCTGTATATTATATATGTACTGTTTGAAATGCGTTTAGTTGTATATATATTTTATATATTTATTTATACAATACATACTTGTTTAAAACACAGAGGTAAGAGACTATCATTCATTTAATATTAGACAATTCATTTTGTTTTTTTTTGTTAAGATTTGTTTTTGTTTTCGTTACAACTTTGTAACGAGGTAAATTTTCCGTTGCCAAAAATGCAGTTTACATTAATAATATACTTCGTTATTTGCTCCGCTTACATTCGAATCATAGGTATTGTAAATTAATATTATAGATTTCTCCTAATTTAGCTAGCTGAAACCGCGAAACAGATTTCTACTTTAAATAGAAATTTTGATAAACCTGGCAGTAAGAGGGCTGTCCGTAATATTAACATTAATTACAAGCTTTGATACTGATGGCGTTGGTAAGTCAGCTGCGTAAATCAGTTTCATTAGAGCACATTTTAAGATCACTTCTGTCCGATCCGTCAAACAGCCCAGTCGGGTACTATTCCGTATATTCACAACATGTAAGTACACCGTTTTATTATCGCCGCTGGTTTCTTGTCGACATTTTTATATTAACACCGATAAGAATAATTCACTGAAATGTGTGTTTTAAAGCAATAATTTGAAACCGATTCCGTTTAAATGTATCAGAATATAATTATTATTTTCAGACTTTGCCGAAATTAAATGAATTTAAATTATTACAACAGTAAGAGAGTCCGAGTTAGGACCTGTCAACTTCTCCGATTTTATCCAAATAGCTATGTTCGCAAGAATTTCCAAATGGGAAAAAGAACATAGATGATATTTCGAGAGAAAATGTGTACCGTTTACCGTTTATATTATTTTAATCCAGACCATTTGTGATGGTACTGCGATAGAATAATATGTTGTTCTACCAAATGGGTAGAAGTTATAATTACCGTATATTTTATTTTAGCTAGTTCGTAGCAAAATAAAATATGTCTTTGCAAAAATTATTTTTGTGAAATTTATTGTAGTGTTATTGTTAATTTACCGTTCATTTTGTTTCCTATATTTTGTACTGATACGAAATGGAACAAAATTCCTTACTTTGAAATAATTTATAGAAATTTATTATAGTCCGGGAATTGAGAATAAAATCTAGGCTACCGTAAATAAATTAACTAACATTATATTCTGATACATAGACATTTTCCGCATAGAATCCGACAAGATACCACGTGGCCGAACCGAAATGCATTTAATGAAGGCACCCAGCCGTGGGGTTTGAGGCGCTTGGCAAACACCGCATCAAGTGTTGATGTAATTTCAACATATCCGAACCGAACCGAAATACCACCGTTCTGATTATTACTGTCTGTCCGTCTAGGCAGAATAATCTCCACCATAAGCTGATACCAAATCCGATAACCGTTTTATTTTCCGAACCGAGTGTAACCAAGGTTACACACCGCACCGAATCCGACAACCGTTTTATTTATTTGGTATCAGTCTTATTTAGTTTTGCCAAGTTCTTCACACCCACACTCTAATGCAACATGTAGGCATGATTATTGCTGTAGATAACCGCTTGCTTTTGCCTGGTATTTGCACGCTATCCGTTTTTTTTAAATTACTTACTTGTGTAGTTTTTCTCCGTTTACTGTTTTTTTAATATACCGCTTTACTACTGTTTTTTTCCACCGCTTTCACCGTTTGCTTGCTTACCACCGCTTGCTTCCGCATTAATGAGTAGCTAACTAGCTTCTCACCGCCTGGTTACCCGTACGTCACAAAATGGCGCCCTACCTAAATCAAATTAAATTAAAATGACATATAAGTTTTTTTAATTTTATATATAAGAAACTCCGTATTTTGGTACCTAACCGTTTTTTTATTGTTTTGTAAAAATTTCATTGTATGTTAATAAACTTTGTTATTTACCGACATTGGTCTTTTACTGTTGAATGTGAGTGAAAGTCTAATCTGCCGTCCGGACCCCTGGACATACCGTGTCTCCACTGTAGCTATCCCCGCCCTACCGCAACAGGCTGCGTCTAGGAGGCTAATGTGGGACCTTTGCCCCACGTAATAATTGCAAAGGTGGCGCTCGAGATTACCGAATTTAACCGAAATATAGCTCAGCGCCAAAGTGACGCTTCCACTTGCCTATGCGCTAGGCAACTGGAAGAAAGCACGTCACAACTTAAATAAATATAAATATATACAGTTGGAAACATTTTGTTTTTATTTGCATAAATACTATTCTAATATAATTAATACTTGAAGATCTGCTGAATCATATTGACATTACATTTGTAAAAGTATAGGTTCTGTTTGTATAATATTCTTTGCTGCAGATTTCGTCTAACGGTGCAGCAGCTACATTGAGGTTCTCTCTAGGTTCAAGATTGTCATAAAAAATGCCAAAATGCTGTTCTTCGCCTTCTGCGTCCTCTTCTACATTAGGCATGTTGCTGACATGCCATATATATATACAGGTACATGTGTGCTTTTAAAATATTTTGATTTCAATTTCTCGTTATATGGTATTGGATTTATATGTGGTATGTGAATGAATGTTTAGACGAGCATCAATCTAACACTAATTTGATTTTGAAAATCTTAATTTGCCAGAGATATTATTTATGTTTAATGTTTATGAAGTACACAGTATTACTAAAAGGCGAATTATTAACTTTCTACTACTATTTGAAACAAAGAACGCAAAAATCAGTTTTTAACATATCTTTAATTTTTTTCACACTGATATATAACTTTTAATTAGGTTAAATTGTTAAATAAAACTAATATGTAAAATAATTTTGTACAATATGTCTTTGTAGATTTCTTCCAGTTACTAAGTGAACATTTGGCCTATGTTGAGGACCATTTTCATTTGGATCTTCATAAATCATATTATTAAAGAGCCCGAAATCTATAATTGCATCGCCTTATTCAGGCTCAAGTTCAGGAACATTATGCTCAATACACATATTGTGTAGCACAATACACGCGTTAACTATTTTGGAGCATAATGTAAGACTGTATCTTTTAATAGACAACGAAATCTTATTTTTAATAATCCATTGCATCTCTCAATGCTGCTACGAGTTCTTTTAAAAGCCTTATTAAATGCAAACTCTGGAGATCCTGGTACTGGATCTCTTAGTGGTGTTAACAGCCAAGGTCTCAAAGGATATCCAGAATCTCCTGGAAAGAATTAAAATTTTATTGTTATTATTACATAATACATGTACAAAAAGCATATTAATATATGACATGTAAACATACAACCATGATGAAACGAAAATTACATGTAAAAAGAAAATGAAAATTATTAAATGTGCTACCTAAAACAACGATAATTAAATAACAGTATCAAATTACAAACAGTTATTAAATGGGAACATTTCAGAGTTAAAAAAAAACTGATTTTATATTACTTACCAATAAAAAAAAATCCCTGTGTGCTCTGTTTATATTAATAAGAGCGTTCTTGACCTGGGACTGATTCCATATGCGAGCGTCATGTGTGCTACCAGGAAATCTTGCATTTACATTTAGTATTCTTAAATCAGCATCACAAATCTGAAAAATGTTGTTTCTAACGGTAATGTTTTATGAACACATTCGGGTTTTACCAAATTCACTCTGGCCGATTTGAAAATACCGGTTTTTTTTTCTTCTAAACTCAGGAATAACAAAGAGAGAGACATGGATGATCTATAGGTACTGAGAGTAAATTTTCGTAAACCTCTATTTATGTGCAGAAAATCCCAAAATGATTGTTAGGGTATAACAGCAAGAATGTGACTAAATATTTTGAAAAAAAAAACACAATTTTAAATGATAGACTTGAATTGTAAACATGGTATCCTGCTTGCTTTGAACTAAATACTATTCTGTTTGAAATAATTTTTGTTGTTATACTTATTCATTTATTGCAGTTTTAAAATCAAAACAATTCCTCTATAAATATTTTGATATACACCCTCGGTATACTTACCAACTGAACATTAAGGGAATGGTAGCCTTTTCTGTTCACATAAATGTGTTCCGGACACAGTTCATCATCAACTTTAGGTGGAACTATCGCTATATGAGTGCAATCTACACATTCAATAACCCCAGGAAATTCATTCACATTGTAGAATCTTCAAAAAATGAACCATGTTATGGAAATTGTACGTATATTAATGTACATACGTGACTTACTTTTGTCTAATACTTTCAAGTCCTCTTATTGTATTTGGAAATTTAACCCAATTATTAAAAACTGCCGGTTGGTTTAAACCATCTATAACTTCGTGTACGCATCTACTAATGCTGGACTGACTGAGACCGACAAAAATGTTGTTGCCCACATTTGCCTGATAAGAACCACTAGCAAAAAAATGTAACTCAAGTAAAACCTACAAAGATTACAGTTTATTGAATATCTATTAATTATTTTATAATTAAGTTTACCTTTGTTTGTTTTGTAACAGCAGAATGTCGTTTTGGGGGCTGTAGATGCGGATCTAACATTTTAATTAGTTCCTGTGTTAAGGCCTTTGATAGTCTAAATAATTTAATGAAAAGTCTATCACTCACTACCAAAAACGGATCTTCTCTTTGCAGCACTTTTCTTTGTGGCCTTTCTGCTAAAATTTCGGCTCTTTCAAGGTTTACAATTGCTAATACTTGTGCAAATTCATCCATTATTTACCAATTTAGATAACGCGATGACACATATGACAAATGACTAGTAAATTAGTTTACAGTTTGAAGGTTAAGGTTTTATTTTCCCGTGTGGGAAATCTCAATTCCATTGGAAATGATCAAGTGAAGTAATTCCACTGATTTTAAAAGGAAAATAGTCTCACAGGACCAGTCAAGAATACAATTTACATGTTCCCATGGGAAAATGTACCAATTTCCCATGGGAATAATTTCGAGAATTGAGCCCCTGGACACCAACGCCAGAGAAAGAAGAGGAAGAAACCGAAGAAACAGAATAAGATGAAATTGAAGAAGAAGAGGAGATGGAAGAAGACATTGAACGAGAAACGGAAAGGCGAGAAGTAACTGAACGAGAGGAAGAAAATCAAAAATCGATTCGAAATGAAAATATTCTAAAATTAGTGGCAGTAAATGCATTATTGCCTGATCAAAAGGAGGAAATGAGGCTGGACAGAAATGAAAATAAAACTATTTTGCCGAAAGGGAATAATGAGCCAGCAGAAATTGAACATGAAAAAATGCTTTCAAGTAAACAGAGGTCGGAGGGCCACGAATCAGAGAAAACTAGCTAAAAAGATAATATATTTGAAGACCGGGATATAGTTAGCCAATTAGAGTCCATGGTAGCGAATGGCTATCGGCTCCTAGAGAGAATGGCGCAAAATATAAATTAGTAGACAATAGGCGAGAAGTAGACGTAAGTGGCGCGAAATCACCGTAAAATAATGTAGAAATGAGAAGTAGTATTAAATAGATTAGTTCTAAAGAAGACGCAACTATTATGTACAGAAACAAAAATGTTCATTTTTTGCAGCAATGCTAATGTATACTTGCTTGATCGGAGTAAAATATAAAAATAAGTAAGGATACTATATATAATATAATATAATTAAATAAATTAAGATAGTATAGCAGTTACATATAAATCGCAAATAAGTCAATTAGTACGATAATTGCTCAAACATTATTCGCAGACTTAAATTTTTGAGAATATGTACAGCAAATAAGCAAATAGAAAATAAGCAAATTACGGAAACTATATTAATACTTGCATCATATTTCACCGCAGGTTTACAGCAGTATTGCTAGATTGATGACTACAACATCCACCGTTACAGCAAGCGATACACATCCCGTACATCATAATGTACTCATAGGTTTACTGTACGTCATATTTACAATATTGGCGACTTACGTTATCATAACGATATGTTGGTTTTATATAAAGTAAAGGAAATCACTAAACAGGGGACATAAAAGCGCTCCTGTACCCCCACGTCTAACTAATTACCAAAAAACCAAATCGTATATTTTAGAGACAAACGACGATATAGATATCATTACCCTTAAAGAAAAAAAAACATATTAGTTGTGTTTTAAGGCAAATAGATGAACCATCACAAAGCAGTGAATGTGTCGAAATTTAGTAATAAATTTTTCTTTCCTTTTGAAGAAAGTAAAAATGTTCATATTTGATATAAATATTGTTATGAATTACATCCCCTTGGAACTGGAAATTGATACGCCTATGCCTTATATTGAGTGACTAGAAACTGGTAGAAGGAAATGGACTTTTTCTAGAGTATGGTGAGAAGATTCTCGATTGTTTCTGGATGGATCTAGAGAGGCAATTTCGGAGTATATAAGGCGCGATTACCAGCGCAGAGGAAGAAGTTTACTAGGTGAAGTTTACTAAAGTAAAGCGAAAAAGTGAGGTTAAATATAAAGTAAACAAAGTGTAAAGGTTATTTAAGAAGTTTTGTATAATCAGTAAATTATTAAATAAAGTGTTAGTGTTTATCTCTTGTTGAAATTATTTTAGAACCCACAAATTCATACAGGGTGTTTCCTAAAAAGGTGGAAAACACGCAACAATATATTCTATTTAGAGTATAAGTATTAGATTATTTTTGTGAAAAATTACTCAGTAGAAATTAAAGCTAGATGTAAAAGTAACCATATGAAAGAACACCGAAACTTAGGTTAAAGACAAAGCTATAGTTTTTTAATTAATTAAAAATAATTGGTAAATTATTAACAAATAGCATTCATTTAATTATATTACTCAACCTAATTGAAGTGAAAATAGCAAACATTTAGAAACCCAGTATTATGGAAATTCTAAGATTAAGAGAAAATAAATCAATTAAAGTACAACAATTCCAGGATACCCATGATAATTGCATTTAGAGTTATCTTTTTGTTTTACAAATGTGTAGTATGGATGACGCAAAAGATCCAAGAATCACTGATAACTGCATTCGTAACTTATTATCATATTTCAGATTAGTTATCAACCCAAAGTGAAGTCCATATAATTCAATATCAGAAAACGCGGTGTACCATGATAATATTTAACACCAAACTATTCTTAACCCCGTATTATTTTTCAGAGGTCCCGACAGAAGATGAGGATTACCCAAAACAAAAATTTGCTAATACATAGGGTGTGCCAGGAGTATAATTAACGCCCAACAATATGTAAACAATCGCGTTATAAATTTACCGACCAGTACAATTTAAAAATTAGTTACCTTTAGAAAATGATTATCCGTTATTTACACTTATAAATTTTCCACACATAAATCACCAAAATACCGGAAAAACACAGTCATTTTCGGTTGTTTCAATGTTTTTTTTTCACCAACTCTAAATTAATACGAGTTTTTTTTTTTACAGAGAACAAATGACTTCAAATTAAAGCCGCAAAGACCGGTACTCGACTGAATTAAAAATCGGGTGGTGAAGATCTTTCGAGAATATTTTGAAAAAGTCATGTCATAATATACTTAGAGATATGAATAATACTTTCAAAGCACATACTCCTTCGGGCGGTATAATAATCTTCTTAAGAAAATATAATTTTACAACATTTTTATAATTTATTTATTGATTTAAATGAAGTTTTCAGTGGACCAAGGAAGCAGGTTCTCAGTGTAACGTGGATATTGAGCAATATTTTGTTGACAAGAAGTGGGTAAGGATTACTGTATATTATAACAACCTTGATAGGAAAAAATAATAAATTTACAACATTTCTATAATAAATTTGTTTTAAATTAAACCTTCGGTTAACCAAAGAAGCAGATGATCACTGTAACGTGAATATTGAGTAAGATATTGTTGACAAGAAGTAGGTAAGAATTACTGCATATTACAATAATCTTGTTAAGAAAAAATAATAAATTTACATTTTCATAATTTATTTATTGTTTTAAATTAAGTCTCCGGTTGACCAAGAAAGCAGGTCCTCAATGCAATGTGGACATTGAGAAAGATATTGTTGGCAAGAAGTGGGTAAGGATTACTGCATACTATAATAATCTTGTTAAGAAAAAATAATAAATTTACATTTTCATAATTTATTTATTGTTTTAAATTAAGTCTCCGGTTGACCAAGGAAGCAGGTCCTCAATGCAATGTGGACATTGAGAAAGATATTGTTGGCAAGAAGTGGGTAAGGGTTACTGCATACTATAATAAGCTTGTTAAGAAAAAATAACAAATTTACAACATTTCTATAATTTATTTATTGTTTTAAATTAAGTTTTCGGTTGGCCAAGGAAGCAGGTTCTCACTATACAGCATTTTGTTAACAAGACGTGGGTCAGGATTACTGCATATTACAATAATCTTGTTCAAAAGGTAAAAAATTTACTATATTTTCATAATTTATTAACTGTTTTAAATTAAGTCTTCGGTTGACCAAGGTAGCAGATCCTCACCGTATCGTGGTTAATGAGTAAGATATTGTTGACAAGAAGTGGGTAAGGATTATTGCATATTATAATAATCTTGTTAAGTAAAAATAATTAATTTACTACATTTTCATAATATATTTATTGTTTTAACTTTTTTCTGTTGACCAAAGAAGCAGGTCCTCACTGTGACGTGGATATTGAGCAAGATCTTGTTAAAAAAAAGTGGGTAAGGATTACCGCATATTATAATAATCTTGTTAAGAAAAAATAATAAATTTACTACATTTCTATAATTTATTTATCGTTTTAAATTAAGTCTTCGTTTGACCAAGGTAGCAGATCCTCATCGTATCGTGGTTATTGAGTAAGATAATGTTGACAAGTGGGTAAGGATTATTGCATATTATAATAATCTTGTTAAGAAAAAATAATAATTTTACAACATTCTTATAATTTATTTATTGATTTAAATGAAGTTTTCAGTTGACCAAGGAAGCAGGTTCTCAGTGTAACGTGGATATTGAGCAATATTTTGTTGACAAGAAGTGGGTAAGGATTACTGTATATTATAATAACCTTGATAGGAAAAAATAATAAATTTACAACATTTCTATAATTAATTTTTGGTTTTAAATTAAGCCTTCGGTTAACCAAAGAAGCAGATCACCACAGTAACGTGAATATTGAGTAAGATATTGTGGACAAGAAGTAGGTGAGGATTACTGCATATGACAATAATCTTGTTAAGAAAAAATAATAAATTTACATTTTCATAATGTATTTATTGTTTTAAATTAAGTCTCCTGTTGACCAAGGAAGCAGATCCTCAATGCAATGTGGACATTGAGAAAGATATTGTTGACAAGAAGTGGGTAAGGATTACTGCATACTATAATAATCTTGTTAAGAAAAAATAACAAATTTACATTTCTATAATTTAGCTATCGTTTTAAATTAAGTTTTCGGCTGACCAAGGAAGCAGGTTCTCACTGGAACGTGGATATTGAACAAGATTTTATTAACAAGAGGTGGGTAAGGATTACTGCATATTATAATGATCTTGTTAAAAAAAAATAATAAATTTACATTTTTATAATTTATTTATTGATTTAAATTAAGTTTCCAGTTGACCAAGGAAGCAGGTTCTCAGTGTAACGTGAATATTGAGCAAGGTTTTGTTGACTAGAAGTGGGTAAGGATTATTCCATGTTATTATAATTAAGTTAGAAAAAAATAATAAATTTACATTTCTATAATTTATTTATCGTTTCAAATTAAGTTTTCGGTTGACCAAAGAAGCAGGTTCTCACTATACCGAGCATTTTGTTAACAAGACGTGGGTCAGGATTACTGCATATTACAATAATCTTGTTCAAAAGGTAAAAAATTTACTACATTTTTATAATTTATTTACCGTTTTAAATTAAGTCTTCGGTTGATCGAGGTAGCAGATCCTCACCGTATCGTGGTTATTGAGTAAGAAAGATATTGTTGACAAGAAGTGGGTAAGGATTATTGCATATTATACTAATCTTATTAAGTAAAAATAATTAATTTAGTACATTTTCATAATATATTTATTGTTTTAACTTTTTTCTGTTGACAAAGAAGCAGGTCCTCACTGTGACGTGGATATTGAGCAAGATCTTGTTAAAAAAAAGTGGGTAAGGATTACCGCATATTATAATAATCTTGTTAAGAAGAAATAATAAATTTACAACATTTTTATAATTTATTTATTGATTTAAATAAAGTTTTCAGTTGACCAAGGAAGCAGCTTCTCAGTGTAACGTGGATATTGAGCAAGATTTTGTTGACAAGAAGTGGGTAAGGATTACTATAATAAATTTACATTTTCATAATTTATTTATTGTTTTAAATTAAGTCTCCGGTTGACCAAGGAAGCAGGTCCTCAATGCAATGTGGACATTGAGAAAGATATTGTTGGCAAGAAGTGGGTAAGGATTATTGCATACTATAATAATCTTGTTAAGAAAAAATAATAAATTTACATTTTCATAATTTATTTATTGTTTTAAATTAAGTCTCCGGTTGACCAAGGAAGCAGGTCCTCAATGCAATGTGGACATTGAGAAATATATTGTTGACAAGAAGTGGGTAAGGATTACCGCATACTATAATAATCTTGTTAAGAAAAAATAATAAATTTACATTTCTATAATTTATTTATCGTTTCAAATTAAGTCTCCGGTTGGCCGAGGAAGCAGGTCCTCAATGCAATGTGGACATTGAGAAAGATATTGTTGGCAAGAAGTGGGTAAGGATTACTGCATACTATAATAATCTTGTTAAGAAAAAATAATAAATTTACATTTTCATAATTTATTTATTGTTTCAAATTAAGTCTCCGGTTGACCGAGGAAGCAGGTCCTCAATGCAATGGGGACATTTAGAAAGATTTTATTGGCAAGAAGTGGGTAAGGATTACTGCATATTACAATAATCTTGTTAAGAAAAAATAATAAATTTACATTTTCATAATTTATTTATTGTTTTAAATTAAGTCTCCGGTTGACCGAGGAAGCAGGTCCTCAATGCAATGTGGACATTGAGAAAGATATTGTTGGCAAGAAGTGGGTAAGGATTACTGCATACTATAATAATCTTGTTAAGAAAAAATAATAAATTTACATTTTCATAATTTATTTATTGTTTCAAATTAAGTCTCCGGTTGACCGAGGAAGCAGGTCCTCAATGCAATGTGGACATTGAGAAAGATATTGTTGGCAAGAAGTGGGTAAGGATTACTGCATACTATAATAATCTTGTTAAGAAAAAATAATAAATTTACATTTTCATAATTTATTTATTGTTTCAAATTAAGTCTCCGGTTGACCGAGGAAGCAGGTCCTCAATGCAATGTGGACATTGAGAAAGATATTGTTGGCAAGAAGTGGGTAAGGATTACTGCATACTATAATAATCTTGTTAAGAAAAAATAATAAATTTACATTTTCATAATTTATTTATTGTTTTAAGTTAAGTCTCCGGTTGACCAAGGAAGCAGGTCCTCAATGCAATGTGGACATTGAAAAAGATATTGTTGACAATAAGTGGGTAAGGATTACTGCATATTACAATAATCTTGTTAAAAAAAAATAATAAATTTACATTTTCATAATTTATTTATTGTTTTAAATTAAGTCTCCGGTTGACCGAGGAAGCAGGTCCTCAATGCAATGTGGACATTGAGAAAGATATTGTTGACAAGAAGTGGGTAAGGATTACTGCATACTATAATAATCTTGTTAAGAAAATATAATAAATTTACAATATTTCTATAATTTATTTATTGTTTTAAATTTAGTTTTCGGTTGACCAAGGAAGCAGGTTCTCACTGGTACGTGGATATTGAACAAGATTTGGTTGACAAGAGGTGGGTAAGGATTACTGCATATTATAATAATCTTGAACAAGATTATTGTAATATGCAGTAATCCTGACCCACGTCTTGTTAACAAAATGCTCGTTATAGTGAGAACCTGCTTCCTTGGTCAACCGAAAACTTAATTTAAAACGATCAATAAATTATAGAAATGTAAATTTATTATTTTTTTCTAACATAATTATAATAACATGGAATAATCCTTACCCACTTCTAGTCAACAAAACCTTGCTCAATATTCACGTTACACTGAGAACCTGCTTCCTTGGTCAACTGGGAACTTAATTTAAATCAATAAATAAATTATAAAAATGTAAATTTATTATTTTTTCTAAAAAATAATAAATTTACATTTTCATAATTTATTTATTGTTTTAAATTAAGTCTCCGGTTGACCGAGGAAGCAGGTCCTCAATGCAATGTGGACATTGAGAAAGATATTGTTGGCAAGAAGTGGGTAAGGATTACTGCATATTATAATAATCTTGTGAAGAAAAAAGAATAAATTTACATTTTCATAATTTATTTATTGTTTTAAATTAAGTCTCCGGTTGACCAAGGAATCAGGTCCTCAATGAAATGTGGACATTGAGAAAGATATTGTTGGCAATAAGTGGGTAAGGATTACTGCATACTATAATAATCTTGTTAAGAAAAAATAATAAATTTACATTTTCATAATTTATTTATTGTTTCAAATTAAGTCTCCGGTTGAGCGAGGAAGCAGGTCCTCAATGCAATGTGGACATTGAGAAAGATATTGTTGGCAAGAAGTGGGTAAGGATTACTGCATATTACAATAATCTTGTTAAGAAAAAATAATAAACTTACATTTTCATAATTTATTTTTTGTTTTAAATTAAGTCTCCGGTTGACCGAGGAAGCAGGTCCTCAATGCAATGTGGACATTGAGAAAGATATTGTTGGCAAGAAGTGGGTAAGGATTACTGCATATTACAATAATCTTGTTAAGAAAAAATAATAAATTTACATTTTCATAATTTATTTATTGTTTCAAATTAAGTCTCCGGTTGACCGAGGAAGCAGGTCCTCAATGCAATGTGGACATTGAGAAAGATATTGTTGGCAAGAAGTGGGTAAGGATTACTGCATACTATAATAATCTTGTTAAGAAAAAATAATAAATTAACATTTTCATAATTTATTTATTGTTTCAAATTAAGTCTCCGGTTGACCGAGGAAGAAGGTCCTCAATGCAATGTGGACATTGAAAAAGATATTGTTGACAAGAAGTGGGTAAGGATTACTGCATATTACAATAATCTTGTTAAGAAAAAACAATAAATTTACATTTTCATAATTTATTTATTGTTTTAAATTAAGTCTCCGGTTGACCAAGGAAGCAGGTCCTCAATGCAATGTGGACATTGAGAAAGATATTGTTGACAAGAAGTGGGTAAGGATTACTGCATACTATAATAATCTTGTTAAGAAAAAATAATAAATTTACATTTTCATAATTTATTTATTGTTTCAAATTAAGTCTCCGGTTGGCCGAGGAAGCAGGTCCTCAATGCAATGTGGACATTGAGAAAGATATTGTTGGCAAGAAGTGGGTAAGGATTACTGCATATTACAATAATCTTGTTAAGAAAAAATAATAAATTTACATTTTCATTTATTTATTTTTTTAAATTAAGTCTCCGGTTGACCGAGGAAGCAGGTCCTCAATGCAATGTGGACATTGAGAAAGATATTGTTGGCAAGAAGCGGGTAAGGATTACTGCATACTATAATAATCTTGTTAAGAAAAAATAATAAATTTACATTTTCATAATTTATTTATTGTTTTAAATTAAGTCTCCGGTTGACCAAGGAAGCAGGTCCTCAATGCAATGTGGACATTGAGAAAGATATTGTTGGCAAGAAGTGGGTAAGTATTACTGCATACTATAATAATCTTGTTAAGAAAAAATAATAAATTTACATTTTCATAATTTATTTATTGTTTCAAATTAAGTCTCCGGTTGACCGAGGAAGCAGGTCCTCAATGCAATGTGGACATTGAGAAAGATATTGTTGGCAAGAAGTGGGTAAGGATTACTGCATACTATAATAATCTTGTTAAGAAAAAATAACAAATTTACATTTTCATAATTTATTTATTGTTTTAAATTAAGTCTCCGGTTGACCAAGGAAGCAGGTCCTCAATGCAATGTGGACATTGAGAAATATATTGTTGACAAGAAGTGGGTAAGGATTACCGCATACTATAATAATCTTGTTAAGAAAAAATAATAAATTTACACTGCTTTTAGATGAATCAATCAATATATTATAAATACTCTACATATGTTTCGGCTTATTAGGCCTTTATCAAGAGTATTACATAGTGAATACTAAAGTTTCTGACGTGCTTGTTTAATTTATATCTAAAAGTATTTGTCTTAATCTATTTATGAGTTAAGCTATTTAAGATTTAATTTAACATCTTAAATAGCTTAACCCTTTGTGGGCATGTGGTCCCACGATGGAACCACAAATTATCGATTTTCTTTCCTAGTGTACCAGAGACCGTACGCTGGAACCACATTCACGCTACAGTAACAGAGCCTGCCATCTATCAATTAAATCATGAGCTACCGCCTTACTTTGGTACAATTCACTACAGAACGTGTTTTATTTGACGTGTGTTTTCCAAACTAGTGACGAGTTATTTGTTTATTATTTATAATAGTGTAAATCTCATCATGGCAGGTAAGTTTATTATTTATTAAGTAAAAATTAGTATTGTTTAGAGGATTTTATACAGTAATTACCATATTATTGTACTTGTCTCGTATTTTGTTTGCCTTGAACCATGTGGTTCCACATTGGAACCACTGGAAATCCGGCCATCTAACCTAACTTTTACTAATTTACATTTTTGTGTTTTAGCTAACAATCGATGGACAATTAATGAACTAGAGGCTCTTGGGAGTGATCAGTTGTTTAATATTATAGACTTTATACCATCTGATGGTGAATCAGATGTGTCAGATGGAGATTCGGATGATGATGGTGAAACTACCAATGTAGAGCCTATGGAAGTTGAAGTGCTTTTGGATGCAGAGAATTTTGTTGCAGAAAATATGATTGAAAATGAAATGGAATGGGATTCTGAAGATGACTTGCCATTATCGGCTTTCTGCAATCCCTGTAATAATAATGATGCAAGGAGCCGGCAAGAAAAGAAAAAACCAGATGAAGTTGTCGAGTGGTCGAATAATTTGCAGAAGTATATTGCTCCTTCAGTTTTTGTTGACGAGGTTGGCCCAGACGTGCCAGATGAAATTGAAAATCCATTAGATATATATCTATTGTTATTGTCTGAAGAATTGTTGAATGTTCTGGTGTTTCAGACAAACTTGTATGCAATACAAAAAAATCATGCTAATGCTAGGACTTTTGTTCCAACAACGCTAGATGAAATCAAATGTTTTTTGGGTACAAACATTTTGATGGGGATAAAAAAAGTGCCCAGTTATAAAGATTACTGGTCCTCGAGAACCGAGTTACGAGATAATTTTATTTCATCGACTATGTCCAGAAACCGTTTTAGTTGGCTTCTTGGGCACCTCCATTTGAATGACAACAGTGTTCAATCTAAAAAGGGCGAAGAAGGATATGACAAGCTATATAAATTACGTCCAATGCTAGACAAGCTGTCTGAAAATTTTCATAAATACTACAAACCGAGCAAGTGTCAATCAGTGGATGAGTCAATGATCAGATTCAAAGGCAGAAGTTCATTGCGCCAATACATGCCTAAAAAACCAATAAAAAGAGGCTACAAAATGTGGGTTAGAGCTAACGAATCTGGTTTCATATCCCAGTTTCAAATTTATACAGGTATGATATTTTTATGCTTATAATTAATTTTGTATTTATATTTTTTTTATAGGCAAGGCTAAAGAAGTTGCAGAAAAAAATTTGGGAGGAAGGGTAGTAAAAGATTTGACAAATAATTTGTCTGGAAAATGTCATGAAGTTTATATGGACAACTTCTTTACTTCATATCTGTTGCTAAAAGATCTACGCTCAAGATATATATATGGTTGTGGTACTATCAAACAAAATGCGAAATTTCAGCCAAAGGACTTTCCAGAGGATAAAAATATGCAAAGAGGTGATTCTGTGTGGAAGATTAGTAATGACCACTTAGTTAGTGTAAAATGGATGGACAACAGGGGTGTACGGTTTCTAAGCAATTTTCATAACCCAGAAGACATCCAGGTAATATCAAGAAAACAAAAAGATGGCACGCTGGAGAATTTCACCTGCTTGAAGTTGGTCAAGGATTATAACAAACATATGGGCTACGTCGACAAGTCAGATATGTTGAAATCCTGTTATGAAGTAGACAGAAAATCAAAGAAATGGTGGCATCGCATCTTCTGGCATTTTATCGATTTGACGCTGGTCAATGCATTTATAATATTCAAGGAGAGAGCAGGCGATGCTGGGAAATCTTTCAAGCTAAAACAATTTCGCCTTGCAGTGGCTGTTGGTCTCATCGGGGCAGATCCTGAAACACCGCAAAGGGGTAGAAGAAGTGCAGAAACGGTTCAAAATAAATTCAAGATGCATGTACCAATAGAGAGAAGGATTGATAAAGCCGCTCATATGCCGCTTCATGGCAACAAAGTAAGGTGTGCCCACTGTAGCACGAGGCAAAATCCACACAGGACAAGGTGGCATTGCACCATCTGCAATGTTGGCCTTTGCCTAACTGATAAACAGAACTGTTTTATACTTTTTCATAAAAAATAAATAAAATTATATAATATACAAATTGTCTTTTTAATCCCAGTGGTTCCATCATGGAACCACATGGTTTTTCGAAAAACCTAAGTTAAAAAAAAATATTTTAATTTTTTTTCGTGTTATTTTATATCACTGAATACACCCCTAACAGGAAAATGCGATTTGATAAAAAAATAAAAAACAATATTAATTTGGGCCACAAAGGGTTAAGTCATAAATAGATTAAGACATAAATACTTTTAGATATAAATTAAACAAGCACGTCAGAAACTTTAGTATTCACTATGTAATACTCTTGATAAAGGCCTAATAAGCCGAAACATATGTAGAGTATTTATAATATATTGATTGATTCATCTAAAAGCAGTGTTTAATTTATTAACAATTATTTTCAAGATGTTTCACAAGGTACCTACCACAAGTTCAGTTCAGTGTAATAAATTTACATTTCTATAATTTATTTATCGTTTTAAATGAAGTTTTCAGTTGACCGAGGAAGCAGCTTCTCAGTGTAACGTGGATATTGAGCAAGATTTTGTTGACAAGAGGTGGGTAAGGATTACTGCATATTATAATAATCTTGTTAAGAAAAAATAATAAATTTACATTTTCATAATTTATTTATTGTTTCAAATTAAGTCTCCGGTTGACCGAGGAAGCAGGTCCTCAATGCAATGTGGACATTGAGAAAGATATTGTTGGCAAGAAGTGGGTAAGGATTACTGCATATTACAATAATCTTGTTAAGAAAAAATAATAAATTTACATTTTCATAATTTATTTATTGTTTTAAATTAAGTCTCCGGTTGACCAAGGAAGCAGGTCCTCAATGCAATGTGGACATTGAGAAAGATATTGTTGGCAAGAAGTGGGTAAGGATTACTGCATACTATAATAATCTTGTTAAGAAAAAATAATAAATTTACATTTTCATAATTTATTTATTGTTTCAAACTAAGTCTCCGGTTGACCGAGGAAGCAGGTCCTCAATGCAATGTGGACATTGAGAAAGTTATTGTTGGCAAGAAGTGGGTAAGGATTACTGCATACTATAATAATCTTGATAAGAAAAAATAATAAATTTACAACATTTCTATGATTTATTTATTGTTTTAAATTAAGTTTTCGGTTGACCAAGGAAGCATGTTCTCACTGGAACGTGGATATTGAACAAGATTTTGTTGACAGGAGGTGGGTAAGGATTACTGAATATTATAATAATCTTGTTAAAAAATAATAAATTTACATTTTCATAATTTATTTATTGTTTTAAATTAAGTCTCCGGTTGACCAACGATGCAGGTCCTCAATGCAATGTGGACATTGAGAAAGATATTGTTGACAAGAAGTGGGTAAGGATTACTGCATACTATAATAATCTTGTTAAGAAAAAATAATAAATTTACAACATTTCTATAATTTATTCATTGTTTTAAATGAAATTTTCGGTTAACCAAGGAAGCAGTTTCTCACAGGACCGTGGATATTGAACAAGATTTTGTTGACAAGAGGTGGGTTAGGATTACTGCATATTATAATAATCTTGTTAAGAAAAAAGAATAAATTTACATTTTCATAATTTATTTATTGTTTTAAATTAAGTTATAGTTAGGTCTGTGATAAAGATTGTGTACATACATTAATGTTTGTTTATAAAAATTAACTATAAATTAAATATATTTTAATTCCATCAGTTGTGTATTAAGTTTAAATTCATCGAAAAATTAGTAAGTTATATTTCTAAAACCGCAAAGGTATTGGTGGCGTAAAAAATTAATATTGTGTTAACGATCGAATTCTGAACAATTCTCAAAATGTCGCTGTCAATTTGTTGGAAGCACGATAACTTTTTTTAGTTGACCAAAGAAGCAGGTCCTCGCTGTAACGTGGATGTTGAGTAACATCTAGTTAACAAAAAGGGGGTAAGGATTACCGCATATTATAATAAACTTGTTACGAAAAAATAATAAATTTACATGTTCATAATTTATTTATCGTTTTAAATTAAGTCTTCGGTTGACCAAGGAAGCAGATCCTCACCGTATCGTGGATATTGAGTAAGATATTGTTGACAAGAAGTGGGTAAGGATTGCTGCATATTATAATAATCTTGTTAAAAAATGATAATTAATCTACTACAGTTTCATAATACATTTATTGTTTTAAATTAAGTTATAGTTAGGTCTGTGATAGAAATTGTGTACATACATTAATCTTTGTCTATAGACATCAGCTATAGATTAAATAGATTTTAATTCCATCAGTTCTGTATTAAGTTTAATTGATTTCATCGAGAAATTATTACTATACTCTGCCAGCACGAAGATACAGAGTAAATTACATTTCTAAAACCGTAAATGTGTAGAGAAAAAAATTCATATTGTGTTAATGATGGGTGTCTGAACTATTCTCAAATTGTCTATCTGTCACATTTAATGTAAGCACGACAATTTTTTTCAGTTGACCGAGGAAGCAGGTCCTCACTGTAACGTAGATATTGAGCAAGATATGGTTGACAAGAGATGGGTAAGGATTGCTGCATACTATAATAATCTTGTTAAGAAAAAATAATAAATTTACATTTCTATAATTTAATAATCGTTTCAAATTAAGTTTTCAGTTGACCAAGGAAGCAGGTAAGGATTACCGCATAGTAATCTTGTTAAGAAAAAATTATAAATTTACAATATTTTCATGATTTATTTATTGTTTAAAATTAACTTATTGTCAGATCTGTGATAAAAAATTGTGTAGACATTATTGTTTGTTAATAAAAGTCAATTATAAATTAAATATATTTTCCTTCCATCTGTTCTGTATTAAGTTTAATTCATTTCATCGAGAAATTATTACTATATTCTGCAAGTACCAAAATGCAGAGTAAGTTACATTTCTAAAACTGTAAATGCGTCGGTAGAGAAAGAAATTTATATTGTGTTGATGATGGAATGCTGAATAACTCTCAAATTGTCTATCTGTCACGGTTGTTGTAAACACGATAAATTTTTTCAGTGCGACCTAAGGAGCAGGTCCTCATTGTAACGTTGATATTGAGCAAGATTTTGTAGGCAAGAAGCGGGTAAGGATTACTGCATATTATAATCTTGTTAAGAAACAATAAATAATTTACAATTTTTTTATAATACAGTTATTGTTTTAAATTAAGTTGTCGGTTGACCCAGGTGATCCAGGAAGCAGGTCCTCACTATAACCTGGATATTGAGCAAGATTTTGTTGACAATAATTGGGTAAGGATTAATGCATAATATAATAATCTTGTTAAGAAAAAATAATAAATTTACAATATTTTTATAATTTATTTATTGTTTTAAATTAGGTTTTCGGTTGACCAAGGAAGCAGGTCCTCACTGTAACGTGGATATTAAGCAAAATATTATTTACAAGAAGCGGGTGAGGATTACTGCATACTGTAAAAATCTTGTTAAGTAAAAATTATAAATTTACAACAGTTTTATAATCTATTTATTGTTTTGAATTAAGTTGTTATAGTTAGGTCAGTGATAAAAAATTGTGTACATACATTATTGTTTATTAATAAAAATTAATTACATATTAAATATATTTTAATTCCACCAGTTCTGTATTAAGTTTAATTAATTTCATCGAGAAATTATTACAATACCCTGTAAATACGAAAATACTGAATTTCTAAATCCGCAAATGTATTGGTAGCGAAAGAAATTCATATTGTGTTAATGATGGAATTCTGAACAATTCCCAACAAGTCTGTCAATTTGTTGTAAGCACGATAACATTTTTCAGTTGACCAAATAAGCAGGTCTTCACTGTAACGTGGATATTGAGCAGATCTTGTTGACAAAAAGTGGGTAAGGGTAACCGCATATTATAATAATCTTGTTAAGAAAAAACAATAAATCTACAACATTTTTATAATTTATTTATTGATTTAAATTAAGTTTTCGGTTGACCAAGAAAGCAGGTTCTCACTATAACGTGGATATTGAGCAAGATCTTGTTGACAAAAAGTGGGTAAGGACTACCGCATATTATAATAATGTTGTTAAGAAAAAATGATAAATTTAATTCATTTTTATTATTTATCATTTCAAATTAAGTCTTCGGTTGACCAAGGAAGCAGATCCTCACCGTATCGTGGATATTGAGTAAGGTATTGTTGACAAGAAGTGGGTAAGGATTACTGCATATATAATAATCTTGTTAAGAAAAATAATTAATTTACTACATTTTCATAATATATGTATTGTTTTAAAGTTATAGTTGTTAGGTCTGTGATAAAATTTGCGTACATACATATTAATCTTTGTTTATAAAAATCGATTATAAATTAAATAGATTTTAATTCCATCAGTTCTGTATTAAGTTTAATAGATTTCATCGAGAAATTACTACTATACTCTGCAAGTACGAAGATACAGAGTAAACTACATTTCTAAAACTGTAAATATGTCGGTAAAGAGAAAAATTCGTATGGTATTAATGATGGATTTCTGAACTATTCTCAAAAGTCTATCTGTCACATTGGTTGTAAGAACGTTATTTTTTTTCAGTTAACCAAGAAGCAGGTCCCCACTGTAACGAAGATATTGAGCCAGATGTGGTTGACAAGAGATGGGTAATGGTTACTGCATACTATAATATCTTGTTAAGAAGAAATTATAAAGGGCATAGCCGGATAAGTAGGGTGAAACGGCCCCCGGCCCTATCTTCATTAAGAGAAGGAATATAGTTAGCAATAAGTGAAGGGAACAATTTTGCAAAATATTAACGCAAAAGGATGGCGCGTTTCGCGGGGTGACGAGGGGGATGAAATCTAAAGGACCAATTTTTTGTGCCAAAACGCAGCAACCGAAAATTTTGGAAAAAATATATGTTGGGCATGTATTGGAGAGGTTTCTCAGAAAAAATTGTCGCTCAATTTGGGAATGAACTAAGGGCGAGGAGACATCGGTATACTTTTCAAATATTTCTAAGGGTAACTTCCCCTCGTTGCACCACATTCAAAATTTTTTCGTAACATCTACTTTCATCCCCATATAACATATTTTTTTCACAGCGTGGTCGGAACATTACGTCATAGTGAAAAAAAATCACGTCTGTGGTCTTCTGAGACTAGTGGTATACATACGCGTATTAACCGTATGATGTGAACTGTTCGCATAAAAATGGCACGTATAAGTTGAGAAAATGAGACATTTAGAACCGCAGCAACTATTTCGAAATGCTAGTTAAATATACACCAGCGTAAGGAATTAAATGTAGCGCCACATTAGTGCCTTGTCGATGAGAAAGTCCTACTATTTACACGTATATACAGTTCTCACTAGTGATGTGCGTCACTGTCACGATGCTTTCAATTATTAGTCACACGATGAAACTATAATTGTTTTTACAGGCGCTAGTCTTCATCACTGTCAACGGACCAACGCACCTCAGTCACAAAACGAGGCTCATTCGCTTCAATGGTGACTATTTGTTTTCGCTTTCCTTTAAAAGAGGGCATAAAAATTCGATACCCTTTAGCTTCTATCGACTCTTTGGCATCTCGAAATTCTCGGTCTAGGACGAAAATATCTCCTGCCTGCAGCAATCTTTGGAGACCATTAGGCGATCTGTAAACATTAGTGATATCGTGTGTAATTTGTGTCCTCTTAAATACTACAGAAAGCTAAAGACTGAAGGAGGTTACGTCCAACCACAACACATCTCTACTGATGAGCTGGAAAAAGAAAATCTTCTAGGATGTTCTTCGACTGTACAGCCACAAATAGAAGACACGTCCTCATCGTCATCAAGTTCAGGTGATGCGACCATGCAAATGCACGTTCAGTTAAAAACACAGGAGGATGTTGAGTATATGGAACTTCCCATTAAGAGAACTGTCGCCATACAAAAACGCTGTTGTATTTGTTAAAATACGAAGGCATTGATGGTAATACCTGACGAAGCCCGTATGCAATCTTTCATGAAGAGGAGAATTTATAACCCCAAAGGTAACAGATGCTGTCGTACATATGCAATAAAAAACTACTTTTATGAAGATGATGTCAGCTCCTTGGAAGTGTATTCCAATTACACATCACTGAAGGAAAGTGAAGTTAGTCAGATAATGGAGCAATCTGATACTCCAATATTCAATAGAATAGGAACGACGGGGCTTTCAGAAGAGCAAATGCGGACTTTTACGGAATTCACATGGGAAAATATACTAGAACTAGCAGATATAATGCCGTCGATGCGTAACAATTCTAGTCGGTTGGTGACGCAAGCAATTGTGGTGTTTCTGTTCAAACTTCGAGCTGGCAACTCTAATGCGATAATTGCTTCAATTCTTCTGTTGGAAGGAGAACAGCTTGTGTCAGAATATTCAGCATCAGTGTTGACAGCATTTCAAACGGATGTACTACCCAAGCGGTTTGGCTTACGCGCATTAACAAGAGCGATCTGATCGACAGACACACACCGTGATCGCAAAAGATCTGTATAATCTTGAAGATCAGTTAGTCCTAATATGCGACGGAACATATGCTAACATCAAATAAGTTCCAACAATAAATATCAGCGAAAGTCAGTTTCAGGACAAAAGAAAGTGCCCCTGTGTAAACTATTTACGATTTGTACCACCGATGGGTATATCCTTGATATGCTGGGTCCATTTCTAGTCACACAGAATGATGCCGCAATTATGCTTCACGTTATAGACGAACCTAATGGTCTCTAAAGATTGCTGCAGGCAGGAGACATTTTCTTCCTAGACTGAGGATTTCGAGATGCCAAAGAGTCGCTAGAAGCTAAAAGGTATCGAATTTTTGTGTCTTCTTTTAAAGGAAAGCGAAAACAATTAACCACCAGTGAAGCGAATGAGTCTCGTTTTGACTAAGGTGCGTTGGTCCATTGGCAACGATGAAGACTAGCGCCTGTAAAAACAATTATAGTTTCATCGTATGACTATTAAATGAAAGCATCGTGACAGTGACGCTCATCACTAGTGAGAGCTGTATATACGTGTAAATAGTAGGACTTTCTCATCGACAAGTCACTAATGTGGCGCTACAATTAATTCCTTACGCTGGTTTATATTTAACAACTAGCATTTCGAAATGGTCGCTGCGGCTCTAAATGTTTCATTTTCACAACTTATACGTGCTATTTTTATGCGAACAGTTCACATCATACGGTTAATACGCGTATGTATGCCACTAGTCTCAGAAGACCACGGGCGTGATTTTTTTTCACTATGACGTAATGTTCCGACCACGCTGTGAAAAAAATATGTTATATGGGGATGAAAGTAGACGCCACAAAAAATTTTTGAATGTGGTGCAACGAGGGGAAGTTACCCTTAGAAATATTTGAAAAGTATACCGATGTCTCCTCGCCCTTAGTT
The DNA here is from genome assembly GCA_963583905.1 of Stenurella melanura. NCBI lineage: Eukaryota > Metazoa > Arthropoda > Insecta > Coleoptera > Cerambycidae > Stenurella > Stenurella melanura. The sequence goes on from OY757315.1 coordinate 92,555,076, forward strand.
CTTTCCCAAATTGAGTGACATTTTTTTCTGAGAATCCCCTCCAATACGTGCCCAACATATATTTTTTCCAAAATTTTCGGTTGCTGCGTTTTGGCACAAAAAATTGGTCCTTTGGATTTCATCCCCCTCGTCACCCCGTGAAACGCGCCATCCTTTTGCGTTAATATTTTGCAAAATTGTTCCCTTCACTTATTGCTAGCTATATTCCTTCCCTCGATGAAGATAGGGCCGGGGGCCGTTTCACCCTACTTATCCGGCTATGCCCTTTACAACATTTTTATAATTTATTTATTGTTTTGAATTAAGTTATAGTTAGGTCTGTGATAAAATATTGTGTACATATATTATTCTTTGTTAATAAAAATCAATTATATATTAAATATATTTTAATTCTATCAGTTCTGTATTAAGTTTAATTAATTTCATCGAAAAATTATTACCATACTCTCTAAGTACGAAAATGCAGAGTAAGTTATATTTCTAAAACCGCAAAGGTATTGGTAGCGTAAGATATATTGTGCTAACGATGGAATTCTGAACAATTCTCAAAATGTCTCTGTCAATTTGTTGGAAGCACGATAACCTTTTTCAGTTGACCAAAGAAGCAGGTCCTCACTGTAACGTGGATGTTGAGCAAGATCTTGTTGATAAAAATAATAAATTTACAACATTTTTATAATGTATTTATTGATTTAAATCAAGTTTTCAGTTGACCAAGGAAGCAGGTTCTCAGTGTAACGTGGATATTGAGCAAGATTTTGTTGACAAGAAGTTACTCCATATTATATTCTTGTTAAGAAAAAATAATAAATTTACTAAATTTCTATAATTTATTTATCGTTTTAAATTAAGTTTTCGGTTGACCAAGGAAGCAGGTTCTCTCTATAACGTGGATATTAAACAGGATTTTGCTGACAAGAAGTGGGTAAGCATTACTGCATATTATAATAATCTTGTTAGAAAAAAAAAATTTAGTACATTTTCATAATTTATTTATCGTTTTAAATTAAGTCTTCGGTTGACCAAGGAAGCAGATTCTCACCATATCGTGGATATTGAGTAAGATATTGTTGACGAGAAGTGGGTAAGGATTATTGCATATTATAATAATCTTAAGAAAAAATAATTAATTTACTACATTTTCATAATATATCTAATGTTTTAACCTTTTTCAGTTGACCAAAGGAGCAGGTCCTCACCGTAAAGTGGATATTGAGCAAGATCTTGTTGACAAAAAGTGGGTAAGTATTACTACATTTTTATAATTTATTTATTGCTTTAAATTAAGTTTTCGGTTGACCAAGGAAGCAGGTTCTCAATGTAAAGTGGATATTGAGCAAATTTTGTTGACAAGTGGGTAAGGATTACTAAGAAAAAATAATAAATTTACTAAATTTCTATAATTTATTTATCGTTTTAAATCAAGTTTTCAGTTGACCAAGGAAGCAGGTTCTCACTATAACGTGGATATTAAAGAGGATTTTATCGACAAGAAGTGGGTAAGGAATACTGCATATTATAATCTTGTCAAGAAATAATAAAATTACTACATTTTCATAATTTATTTATCGTTTTAAATTAAGTCTTCGGTTGACCAAGGAAGTGGATCCTCGCCGTAACGTGGATATTGACTAAGATATTGTTGATAAGAAGGGGGTAAGGATTACTGCATATTATAATAATCTTGTTAGAAAAAAATAATAAATTTACAACATTTTCATGAATTATTTATTGTTTAAAATTAACTTATGGTTAGGTCTGTGATAAAAAATTGTGTACAGACATTATTATTTATTAATAAAAATCAATTATAAATTAAATATATTTTAATTCCATCAGTTCTGTATTAAGTTTAATTAATTTAATCGGGAAATTATTACCATACTCTGCAAGTACGAAAATACCGAGTAAATTATATTTCCATAACCGTGAATGTGTCCCTAGGGAATAAAATTCATATTGTGTTAATGATGGATTTCTGAACTATTCTCAAAATGTCTATCTGTCACATTTATTGCAAGCACGACAATTGTTATCAGTTGACCAAGGAAGCAGGTCCTCACTGTAACGTAGATATTGAGCAAGATGTGGTTGACAAGAGCTGGGTAAGGATTACCGCATATTATAATAATCTTGCTAAGAAAAAATAATAAATTCACTACATTTTTATAATTTATTTATTGATTTTAATTAAGTATTCTGTTGACCAAGGAAGCAGGTTTTCAGTGCAACGTGGATATTGAGCAAGATTTTGTTAACAAGAAGTGGGTAAGCATTATTGCATATTATTATACTCTTGTTAAGAAAAAATAATTAATTTACTACATTTTCAGAATATATTTATTGTTTTAACATTTTTAGTTGACCAAAGAAGCAGGTCATCACTGTAACGTGGATATTGAGCAAGATCTTGTTGACAAAAAGTGGTTAAGGATTGCCGCATATTATAATAATCTTATTAAGAAAAAATAATAAATTTACAACATTTTTATAATTTATTTATTGATTTAAATTAAGTTTTCGGTTCACGAAGGAAGCAGGTTCTCAATGTAACGTAGATATTGAGCAAGATTTTGTTGACATGAAGTGAGTAAGGATTACTGCATATTATAATAATCTTGTTAAGAAAAAATAATAAATTTACAACATATTCATGACTTATTTATTGTTAATGTTTGCGCCTTAATTAATTATGAAAGGTTAATTATAGTTAGATATTTGTTCCGTGAATTGTGTGTTGTCGCAATTATGATAATACCTAATTGCTACGAGTAATACGCTGATATTAGAGGCATGCGCGATATGGGCGTAAAAGAAAAAGACAGATGGTCTAGCCTAGCACGTGCGGTGACAGTTAAGTTGTGAAAAAGAAATGTACATTTTTAGAAACGTGTAATTAATGATATAATTCACTGTATATGTTATCATATAATTATTAACAATATATAAAACGGTGTGGAACAAGTGCGGTAACGGAAAATCCTTTTATTCTGTCCTTAAATTTCCCTTACGGTAATGGAATAAATCAACTCTACAGTCTTCAATCGAGGTGAGTTAATTTTAAATAGAACTTTTACAAAATTTTCATACATATTTTTTGGTCCTTAAACGAGCCTAGGATTGTGCCTATCAGATTGATAATTTCGTACTTATTTGTTTAAAATACATAGAGTGAATTGTTTAATACATAACGTTTTTTGTTCGGATGTTAAGTTATTGGTTTTGTGCATCGGTGGTCGGTTTTGGTTTGTTTGTAAAACATCGGGTTTTGACAAACAAGACAGTTTATTGTACATATCTTTGAATATTGACTTAATGCTGTTGAGAGTTTTTTGATTAACAGGAATTTAAGACTGTTAAATTCCAAAAGTTACATACATTTCTTTGTCACAACTTTAGGCTAACCATTTCAATACAAGTTTTTGTGACGGTTTTTTTTATTGGGTTTCGGATGTGTTGATTTATTGTCAGGCATTGCTAGAATTATTTTGATAAATACGAATACTGGCAATTCACTTGAAATAGTGTGTAGTAAAATTTGGTTTGTTTACCTTTCATTCTTATGTAGGTATGTTATATTAAAAAAAATAACAGTACGACACTGAGTTATAAGTAAGCTCTCAGTAGTATCAAATTACATATGTTGATAACGACTTCTCTTGGTAATTGCTTATCTCACATATAATATTGCACACATTGTTATACTTCCATTCTCACAGTAATGCCAAATTGCAAAATTGCTTTTCCTTTGTTTAACGTCTAGCTGACAAAGCTTTTGAAATATTATAAATATGACCAGCAGACGATTTTGTAGCCAGTATTATACTCACCATTATATTAAACGTTTAAATTTATAACTTTATTTTTCATTTAAGAGTCATCGATGACTCTATGTAACAAATAAATATTTTTTAAAAAGTCTAATTCAAAATAACAAATATAACAGTGGCGCAGTCGTAACGGATCTTCAAAACACCCTGTTGACGGAGCCTAACTCGAGGAAAACTACCCAAAAGAACAAGGAGTTCATCTGAAGGTGCCTAACTAGTGGGAAAGCCCGAGAGAACAAGGAGTACTTCAGGACAGAGGTGGTGGATCCCAATCCTTTATAAGAGAAAGAACCTACCAATCAGGATATTAATGTTTATCCTGCTGTTCGGATCACAAAGAACAGAGGAAGCCAACAGTCAAGAATTACAACACGATGGCATCATTCTGGCGACATGGAATGTCAGAGGCTGCATAACGAGAGAGAAAAGAGAAAAAATCGATGAGGCTCTTATGATGGAACACATACACGTTGCATGCATACAAGAGACACACATGATAGACGGAACTGCAGTTACTCAAAACTACAAATGGCATCTAAGTGGAGGGGACAAAGAAAAAACCACTAGAGGAGTCGCATGGGCAATAAGACGGAACACCCCTATCCAGATAAAGACAAGAAAAGTAAACGAAAACATAACCATGGCAGACTTATAAATTGGAAAGGAAAACATATGCATACTAGGAGTACATGTGCCCCCCGACAAACGGGCAGGACGAGTATTCTGACAGATTACCCAAGAGATTAGAAGAAATAGGAATAGAAAAATGAACATAATAATACTAGGAGACTTCAACGCGCATGTAGGAAAGGACGACCAAACACATGAAGACAAGAATATCATAGGAAAAACTTTACTTCACACATGGACAAACGATAATGGAAGCTTGCTAAAAAACTTGGCACATCTGTTCGATCTAACAGATAGAAACACATGGAGCAAGAACCTAACCTGCCTTAATACCTCGAGTAAAGGAAACATCAACTCTCAAATAGACCATATCCTAGTGGATAGAAAAATAAGGGACAGGGTCAAAAACATTTAGGCAAAACAAGCAACAAACGTCAAAACAGATCACAAAATATTATATGGAATACTAGTTAATAAAGAAACAAGAAGAAAAAAAAAAGATACAACAAAACAGCAAATGACACATGGAACATCTCACTGCTACAGAACGAAGAAATAAAAAAGAAATACCAGGAGGAGATAGAAAAACAGTTAACAGGAAAGGAACTAAATTGGTCAACAATGGGTTTAAAAATCAAAATAGCGGCGAGGAAAACGTTGAAAAGAAACAAACCCCTATGAGCCCAACAAGAAAAGACACGAAAAGAAATTACGAAAAACTAAAGAAAATAAAGGCCACAGGAAAACAATATACACCAAACATAGGCAAAAAGATAATAGAAGCGAGGAAAGAAAAAAGGGACATAGAGAGAAGGCACGAACAGAAAAAATGTAGGGAATTCTTCGAAAACATAGAATCCACTCCAGCAGGACAGAGATTAAACCAAACTTTTAGACACCGCAAAACATACAGGAGAAACCATACGCAGTCAAGAAAATACATACCACTGCAGCATTGGGTCAGGAAACTAGAAGAAGGAAACGCAGAGAGAAGTCAAATAGAACCAATACAAGAAATGGACCACTGGCCTCTGGGAAAGCCACCGTCAAAAGACGAACTACTAGAAATAATGGCCAGAGCTAAAAGAAACACGGCCCCGGGAATAGATAAAATAAATAACGAACTAGTATACTATGGACCGGACAACATAAAACAGCTAATCCTAGAAATCATCACCAACGCATGGACGGAAACCACACCCCTGCCTGAGGAATGGAATACAACCATACAGACATGGACACCAACGCCAGAGAAAGAAGAGGAAGAAACCGAAGAAACAGAATAAGATGAAATTGAAGAAGAAGAGGAGATGGAAGAAGACATTGAACGAGAAACGGAAAGGCGAGAAGTAACTGAACGAGAGGAAGAAAATCAAAAATCGATTCGAAATGAAAATATTCTAAAATTAGTGGCAGTAAATGCATTATTGCCTGATCAAAAGGAGGAAATGAGGCTGGACAGAAATGAAAATAAAACTATTTTGCCGAAAGGGAATAATGAGCCAGCAGAAATTGAACATGAAAAAATGCTTTCAAGTAAACAGAGGTCGGAGGGCCACGAATCAGAGAAAACTAGCTAAAAAGATAATATATTTGAAGACCGGGATATAGTTAGCCAATTAGAGTCCATGGTAGCGAATGGCTATCGGCTCCTAGAGAGAATGGCGCAAAATATAAATTAGTAGACAATAGGCGAGAAGTAGACGTAAGTGGCGCGAAATCACCGTAAAATAATGTAGAAATGAGAAGTAGTATTAAATAGATTAGTTCTAAAGAAGACGCAACTATTATGTACAGAAACAAAAATGTTCATTTTTTGCAGCAATGCTAATGTATACTTGCTTGATCGGAGTAAAATATAAAAATAAGTAAGGATACTATATATAATATAATATAATTAAATAAATTAAGATAGTATAGCAGTTACATATAAATCGCAAATAAGTCAATTAGTACGATAATTGCTCAAACATTATTCGCAGACTTAAATTTTTGAGAATATGTACAGCAAATAAGCAAATAGAAAATAAGCAAATTACGGAAACTATATTAATACTTGCATCATATTTCACCGCAGGTTTACAGCAGTATTGCTAGATTGATGACTACAACATCCACCGTTACAGCAAGCGATACACATCCCGTACATCATAATGTACTCATAGGTTTACTGTACGTCATATTTACAATATTGGCGACTTACGTTATCATAACGATATGTTGGTTTTATATAAAGTAAAGGAAATCACTAAACAGGGGACATAAAAGCGCTCCTGTACCCCCACGTCTAACTAATTACCAAAAAACCAAATCGTATATTTTAGAGACAAACGACGATATAGATATCATTACCCTTAAAGAAAAAAAAACATATTAGTTGTGTTTTAAGGCAAATAGATGAACCATCACAAAGCAGTGAATGTGTCGAAATTTAGTAATAAATTTTTCTTTCCTTTTGAAGAAAGTAAAAATGTTCATATTTGATATAAATATTGTTATGAATTACATCCCCTTGGAACTGGAAATTGATACGCCTATGCCTTATATTGAGTGACTAGAAACTGGTAGAAGGAAATGGACTTTTTCTAGAGTATGGTGAGAAGATTCTCGATTGTTTCTGGATGGATCTAGAGAGGCAATTTCGGAGTATATAAGGCGCGATTACCAGCGCAGAGGAAGAAGTTTACTAGGTGAAGTTTACTAAAGTAAAGCGAAAAAGTGAGGTTAAATATAAAGTAAACAAAGTGTAAAGGTTATTTAAGAAGTTTTGTATAATCAGTAAATTATTAAATAAAGTGTTAGTGTTTATCTCTTGTTGAAATTATTTTAGAACCCACAAATTCATACAGGGTGTTTCCTAAAAAGGTGGAAAACACGCAACAATATATTCTATTTAGAGTATAAGTATTAGATTATTTTTGTGAAAAATTACTCAGTAGAAATTAAAGCTAGATGTAAAAGTAACCATATGAAAGAACACCGAAACTTAGGTTAAAGACAAAGCTATAGTTTTTTAATTAATTAAAAATAATTGGTAAATTATTAACAAATAGCATTCATTTAATTATATTACTCAACCTAATTGAAGTGAAAATAGCAAACATTTAGAAACCCAGTATTATGGAAATTCTAAGATTAAGAGAAAATAAATCAATTAAAGTACAACAATTCCAGGATACCCATGATAATTGCATTTAGAGTTATCTTTTTGTTTTACAAATGTGTAGTATGGATGACGCAAAAGATCCAAGAATCACTGATAACTGCATTCGTAACTTATTATCATATTTCAGATTAGTTATCAACCCAAAGTGAAGTCCATATAATTCAATATCAGAAAACGCGGTGTACCATGATAATATTTAACACCAAACTATTCTTAACCCCGTATTATTTTTCAGAGGTCCCGACAGAAGATGAGGATTACCCAAAACAAAAATTTGCTAATACATAGGGTGTGCCAGGAGTATAATTAACGCCCAACAATATGTAAACAATCGCGTTATAAATTTACCGACCAGTACAATTTAAAAATTAGTTACCTTTAGAAAATGATTATCCGTTATTTACACTTATAAATTTTCCACACATAAATCACCAAAATACCGGAAAAACACAGTCATTTTCGGTTGTTTCAATGTTTTTTTTTCACCAACTCTAAATTAATACGAGTTTTTTTTTTTACAGAGAACAAATGACTTCAAATTAAAGCCGCAAAGACCGGTACTCGACTGAATTAAAAATCGGGTGGTGAAGATCTTTCGAGAATATTTTGAAAAAGTCATGTCATAATATACTTAGAGATATGAATAATACTTTCAAAGCACATACTCCTTCGGGCGGTATAATAATCTTCTTAAGAAAATATAATTTTACAACATTTTTATAATTTATTTATTGATTTAAATGAAGTTTTCAGTGGACCAAGGAAGCAGGTTCTCAGTGTAACGTGGATATTGAGCAATATTTTGTTGACAAGAAGTGGGTAAGGATTACTGTATATTATAACAACCTTGATAGGAAAAAATAATAAATTTACAACATTTCTATAATAAATTTGTTTTAAATTAAACCTTCGGTTAACCAAAGAAGCAGATGATCACTGTAACGTGAATATTGAGTAAGATATTGTTGACAAGAAGTAGGTAAGAATTACTGCATATTACAATAATCTTGTTAAGAAAAAATAATAAATTTACATTTTCATAATTTATTTATTGTTTTAAATTAAGTCTCCGGTTGACCAAGAAAGCAGGTCCTCAATGCAATGTGGACATTGAGAAAGATATTGTTGGCAAGAAGTGGGTAAGGATTACTGCATACTATAATAATCTTGTTAAGAAAAAATAATAAATTTACATTTTCATAATTTATTTATTGTTTTAAATTAAGTCTCCGGTTGACCAAGGAAGCAGGTCCTCAATGCAATGTGGACATTGAGAAAGATATTGTTGGCAAGAAGTGGGTAAGGGTTACTGCATACTATAATAAGCTTGTTAAGAAAAAATAACAAATTTACAACATTTCTATAATTTATTTATTGTTTTAAATTAAGTTTTCGGTTGGCCAAGGAAGCAGGTTCTCACTATACAGCATTTTGTTAACAAGACGTGGGTCAGGATTACTGCATATTACAATAATCTTGTTCAAAAGGTAAAAAATTTACTATATTTTCATAATTTATTAACTGTTTTAAATTAAGTCTTCGGTTGACCAAGGTAGCAGATCCTCACCGTATCGTGGTTAATGAGTAAGATATTGTTGACAAGAAGTGGGTAAGGATTATTGCATATTATAATAATCTTGTTAAGTAAAAATAATTAATTTACTACATTTTCATAATATATTTATTGTTTTAACTTTTTTCTGTTGACCAAAGAAGCAGGTCCTCACTGTGACGTGGATATTGAGCAAGATCTTGTTAAAAAAAAGTGGGTAAGGATTACCGCATATTATAATAATCTTGTTAAGAAAAAATAATAAATTTACTACATTTCTATAATTTATTTATCGTTTTAAATTAAGTCTTCGTTTGACCAAGGTAGCAGATCCTCATCGTATCGTGGTTATTGAGTAAGATAATGTTGACAAGTGGGTAAGGATTATTGCATATTATAATAATCTTGTTAAGAAAAAATAATAATTTTACAACATTCTTATAATTTATTTATTGATTTAAATGAAGTTTTCAGTTGACCAAGGAAGCAGGTTCTCAGTGTAACGTGGATATTGAGCAATATTTTGTTGACAAGAAGTGGGTAAGGATTACTGTATATTATAATAACCTTGATAGGAAAAAATAATAAATTTACAACATTTCTATAATTAATTTTTGGTTTTAAATTAAGCCTTCGGTTAACCAAAGAAGCAGATCACCACAGTAACGTGAATATTGAGTAAGATATTGTGGACAAGAAGTAGGTGAGGATTACTGCATATGACAATAATCTTGTTAAGAAAAAATAATAAATTTACATTTTCATAATGTATTTATTGTTTTAAATTAAGTCTCCTGTTGACCAAGGAAGCAGATCCTCAATGCAATGTGGACATTGAGAAAGATATTGTTGACAAGAAGTGGGTAAGGATTACTGCATACTATAATAATCTTGTTAAGAAAAAATAACAAATTTACATTTCTATAATTTAGCTATCGTTTTAAATTAAGTTTTCGGCTGACCAAGGAAGCAGGTTCTCACTGGAACGTGGATATTGAACAAGATTTTATTAACAAGAGGTGGGTAAGGATTACTGCATATTATAATGATCTTGTTAAAAAAAAATAATAAATTTACATTTTTATAATTTATTTATTGATTTAAATTAAGTTTCCAGTTGACCAAGGAAGCAGGTTCTCAGTGTAACGTGAATATTGAGCAAGGTTTTGTTGACTAGAAGTGGGTAAGGATTATTCCATGTTATTATAATTAAGTTAGAAAAAAATAATAAATTTACATTTCTATAATTTATTTATCGTTTCAAATTAAGTTTTCGGTTGACCAAAGAAGCAGGTTCTCACTATACCGAGCATTTTGTTAACAAGACGTGGGTCAGGATTACTGCATATTACAATAATCTTGTTCAAAAGGTAAAAAATTTACTACATTTTTATAATTTATTTACCGTTTTAAATTAAGTCTTCGGTTGATCGAGGTAGCAGATCCTCACCGTATCGTGGTTATTGAGTAAGAAAGATATTGTTGACAAGAAGTGGGTAAGGATTATTGCATATTATACTAATCTTATTAAGTAAAAATAATTAATTTAGTACATTTTCATAATATATTTATTGTTTTAACTTTTTTCTGTTGACAAAGAAGCAGGTCCTCACTGTGACGTGGATATTGAGCAAGATCTTGTTAAAAAAAAGTGGGTAAGGATTACCGCATATTATAATAATCTTGTTAAGAAGAAATAATAAATTTACAACATTTTTATAATTTATTTATTGATTTAAATAAAGTTTTCAGTTGACCAAGGAAGCAGCTTCTCAGTGTAACGTGGATATTGAGCAAGATTTTGTTGACAAGAAGTGGGTAAGGATTACTATAATAAATTTACATTTTCATAATTTATTTATTGTTTTAAATTAAGTCTCCGGTTGACCAAGGAAGCAGGTCCTCAATGCAATGTGGACATTGAGAAAGATATTGTTGGCAAGAAGTGGGTAAGGATTATTGCATACTATAATAATCTTGTTAAGAAAAAATAATAAATTTACATTTTCATAATTTATTTATTGTTTTAAATTAAGTCTCCGGTTGACCAAGGAAGCAGGTCCTCAATGCAATGTGGACATTGAGAAATATATTGTTGACAAGAAGTGGGTAAGGATTACCGCATACTATAATAATCTTGTTAAGAAAAAATAATAAATTTACATTTCTATAATTTATTTATCGTTTCAAATTAAGTCTCCGGTTGGCCGAGGAAGCAGGTCCTCAATGCAATGTGGACATTGAGAAAGATATTGTTGGCAAGAAGTGGGTAAGGATTACTGCATACTATAATAATCTTGTTAAGAAAAAATAATAAATTTACATTTTCATAATTTATTTATTGTTTCAAATTAAGTCTCCGGTTGACCGAGGAAGCAGGTCCTCAATGCAATGGGGACATTTAGAAAGATTTTATTGGCAAGAAGTGGGTAAGGATTACTGCATATTACAATAATCTTGTTAAGAAAAAATAATAAATTTACATTTTCATAATTTATTTATTGTTTTAAATTAAGTCTCCGGTTGACCGAGGAAGCAGGTCCTCAATGCAATGTGGACATTGAGAAAGATATTGTTGGCAAGAAGTGGGTAAGGATTACTGCATACTATAATAATCTTGTTAAGAAAAAATAATAAATTTACATTTTCATAATTTATTTATTGTTTCAAATTAAGTCTCCGGTTGACCGAGGAAGCAGGTCCTCAATGCAATGTGGACATTGAGAAAGATATTGTTGGCAAGAAGTGGGTAAGGATTACTGCATACTATAATAATCTTGTTAAGAAAAAATAATAAATTTACATTTTCATAATTTATTTATTGTTTCAAATTAAGTCTCCGGTTGACCGAGGAAGCAGGTCCTCAATGCAATGTGGACATTGAGAAAGATATTGTTGGCAAGAAGTGGGTAAGGATTACTGCATACTATAATAATCTTGTTAAGAAAAAATAATAAATTTACATTTTCATAATTTATTTATTGTTTTAAGTTAAGTCTCCGGTTGACCAAGGAAGCAGGTCCTCAATGCAATGTGGACATTGAAAAAGATATTGTTGACAATAAGTGGGTAAGGATTACTGCATATTACAATAATCTTGTTAAAAAAAAATAATAAATTTACATTTTCATAATTTATTTATTGTTTTAAATTAAGTCTCCGGTTGACCGAGGAAGCAGGTCCTCAATGCAATGTGGACATTGAGAAAGATATTGTTGACAAGAAGTGGGTAAGGATTACTGCATACTATAATAATCTTGTTAAGAAAATATAATAAATTTACAATATTTCTATAATTTATTTATTGTTTTAAATTTAGTTTTCGGTTGACCAAGGAAGCAGGTTCTCACTGGTACGTGGATATTGAACAAGATTTGGTTGACAAGAGGTGGGTAAGGATTACTGCATATTATAATAATCTTGAACAAGATTATTGTAATATGCAGTAATCCTGACCCACGTCTTGTTAACAAAATGCTCGTTATAGTGAGAACCTGCTTCCTTGGTCAACCGAAAACTTAATTTAAAACGATCAATAAATTATAGAAATGTAAATTTATTATTTTTTTCTAACATAATTATAATAACATGGAATAATCCTTACCCACTTCTAGTCAACAAAACCTTGCTCAATATTCACGTTACACTGAGAACCTGCTTCCTTGGTCAACTGGGAACTTAATTTAAATCAATAAATAAATTATAAAAATGTAAATTTATTATTTTTTCTAAAAAATAATAAATTTACATTTTCATAATTTATTTATTGTTTTAAATTAAGTCTCCGGTTGACCGAGGAAGCAGGTCCTCAATGCAATGTGGACATTGAGAAAGATATTGTTGGCAAGAAGTGGGTAAGGATTACTGCATATTATAATAATCTTGTGAAGAAAAAAGAATAAATTTACATTTTCATAATTTATTTATTGTTTTAAATTAAGTCTCCGGTTGACCAAGGAATCAGGTCCTCAATGAAATGTGGACATTGAGAAAGATATTGTTGGCAATAAGTGGGTAAGGATTACTGCATACTATAATAATCTTGTTAAGAAAAAATAATAAATTTACATTTTCATAATTTATTTATTGTTTCAAATTAAGTCTCCGGTTGAGCGAGGAAGCAGGTCCTCAATGCAATGTGGACATTGAGAAAGATATTGTTGGCAAGAAGTGGGTAAGGATTACTGCATATTACAATAATCTTGTTAAGAAAAAATAATAAACTTACATTTTCATAATTTATTTTTTGTTTTAAATTAAGTCTCCGGTTGACCGAGGAAGCAGGTCCTCAATGCAATGTGGACATTGAGAAAGATATTGTTGGCAAGAAGTGGGTAAGGATTACTGCATATTACAATAATCTTGTTAAGAAAAAATAATAAATTTACATTTTCATAATTTATTTATTGTTTCAAATTAAGTCTCCGGTTGACCGAGGAAGCAGGTCCTCAATGCAATGTGGACATTGAGAAAGATATTGTTGGCAAGAAGTGGGTAAGGATTACTGCATACTATAATAATCTTGTTAAGAAAAAATAATAAATTAACATTTTCATAATTTATTTATTGTTTCAAATTAAGTCTCCGGTTGACCGAGGAAGAAGGTCCTCAATGCAATGTGGACATTGAAAAAGATATTGTTGACAAGAAGTGGGTAAGGATTACTGCATATTACAATAATCTTGTTAAGAAAAAACAATAAATTTACATTTTCATAATTTATTTATTGTTTTAAATTAAGTCTCCGGTTGACCAAGGAAGCAGGTCCTCAATGCAATGTGGACATTGAGAAAGATATTGTTGACAAGAAGTGGGTAAGGATTACTGCATACTATAATAATCTTGTTAAGAAAAAATAATAAATTTACATTTTCATAATTTATTTATTGTTTCAAATTAAGTCTCCGGTTGGCCGAGGAAGCAGGTCCTCAATGCAATGTGGACATTGAGAAAGATATTGTTGGCAAGAAGTGGGTAAGGATTACTGCATATTACAATAATCTTGTTAAGAAAAAATAATAAATTTACATTTTCATTTATTTATTTTTTTAAATTAAGTCTCCGGTTGACCGAGGAAGCAGGTCCTCAATGCAATGTGGACATTGAGAAAGATATTGTTGGCAAGAAGCGGGTAAGGATTACTGCATACTATAATAATCTTGTTAAGAAAAAATAATAAATTTACATTTTCATAATTTATTTATTGTTTTAAATTAAGTCTCCGGTTGACCAAGGAAGCAGGTCCTCAATGCAATGTGGACATTGAGAAAGATATTGTTGGCAAGAAGTGGGTAAGTATTACTGCATACTATAATAATCTTGTTAAGAAAAAATAATAAATTTACATTTTCATAATTTATTTATTGTTTCAAATTAAGTCTCCGGTTGACCGAGGAAGCAGGTCCTCAATGCAATGTGGACATTGAGAAAGATATTGTTGGCAAGAAGTGGGTAAGGATTACTGCATACTATAATAATCTTGTTAAGAAAAAATAACAAATTTACATTTTCATAATTTATTTATTGTTTTAAATTAAGTCTCCGGTTGACCAAGGAAGCAGGTCCTCAATGCAATGTGGACATTGAGAAATATATTGTTGACAAGAAGTGGGTAAGGATTACCGCATACTATAATAATCTTGTTAAGAAAAAATAATAAATTTACACTGCTTTTAGATGAATCAATCAATATATTATAAATACTCTACATATGTTTCGGCTTATTAGGCCTTTATCAAGAGTATTACATAGTGAATACTAAAGTTTCTGACGTGCTTGTTTAATTTATATCTAAAAGTATTTGTCTTAATCTATTTATGAGTTAAGCTATTTAAGATTTAATTTAACATCTTAAATAGCTTAACCCTTTGTGGGCATGTGGTCCCACGATGGAACCACAAATTATCGATTTTCTTTCCTAGTGTACCAGAGACCGTACGCTGGAACCACATTCACGCTACAGTAACAGAGCCTGCCATCTATCAATTAAATCATGAGCTACCGCCTTACTTTGGTACAATTCACTACAGAACGTGTTTTATTTGACGTGTGTTTTCCAAACTAGTGACGAGTTATTTGTTTATTATTTATAATAGTGTAAATCTCATCATGGCAGGTAAGTTTATTATTTATTAAGTAAAAATTAGTATTGTTTAGAGGATTTTATACAGTAATTACCATATTATTGTACTTGTCTCGTATTTTGTTTGCCTTGAACCATGTGGTTCCACATTGGAACCACTGGAAATCCGGCCATCTAACCTAACTTTTACTAATTTACATTTTTGTGTTTTAGCTAACAATCGATGGACAATTAATGAACTAGAGGCTCTTGGGAGTGATCAGTTGTTTAATATTATAGACTTTATACCATCTGATGGTGAATCAGATGTGTCAGATGGAGATTCGGATGATGATGGTGAAACTACCAATGTAGAGCCTATGGAAGTTGAAGTGCTTTTGGATGCAGAGAATTTTGTTGCAGAAAATATGATTGAAAATGAAATGGAATGGGATTCTGAAGATGACTTGCCATTATCGGCTTTCTGCAATCCCTGTAATAATAATGATGCAAGGAGCCGGCAAGAAAAGAAAAAACCAGATGAAGTTGTCGAGTGGTCGAATAATTTGCAGAAGTATATTGCTCCTTCAGTTTTTGTTGACGAGGTTGGCCCAGACGTGCCAGATGAAATTGAAAATCCATTAGATATATATCTATTGTTATTGTCTGAAGAATTGTTGAATGTTCTGGTGTTTCAGACAAACTTGTATGCAATACAAAAAAATCATGCTAATGCTAGGACTTTTGTTCCAACAACGCTAGATGAAATCAAATGTTTTTTGGGTACAAACATTTTGATGGGGATAAAAAAAGTGCCCAGTTATAAAGATTACTGGTCCTCGAGAACCGAGTTACGAGATAATTTTATTTCATCGACTATGTCCAGAAACCGTTTTAGTTGGCTTCTTGGGCACCTCCATTTGAATGACAACAGTGTTCAATCTAAAAAGGGCGAAGAAGGATATGACAAGCTATATAAATTACGTCCAATGCTAGACAAGCTGTCTGAAAATTTTCATAAATACTACAAACCGAGCAAGTGTCAATCAGTGGATGAGTCAATGATCAGATTCAAAGGCAGAAGTTCATTGCGCCAATACATGCCTAAAAAACCAATAAAAAGAGGCTACAAAATGTGGGTTAGAGCTAACGAATCTGGTTTCATATCCCAGTTTCAAATTTATACAGGTATGATATTTTTATGCTTATAATTAATTTTGTATTTATATTTTTTTTATAGGCAAGGCTAAAGAAGTTGCAGAAAAAAATTTGGGAGGAAGGGTAGTAAAAGATTTGACAAATAATTTGTCTGGAAAATGTCATGAAGTTTATATGGACAACTTCTTTACTTCATATCTGTTGCTAAAAGATCTACGCTCAAGATATATATATGGTTGTGGTACTATCAAACAAAATGCGAAATTTCAGCCAAAGGACTTTCCAGAGGATAAAAATATGCAAAGAGGTGATTCTGTGTGGAAGATTAGTAATGACCACTTAGTTAGTGTAAAATGGATGGACAACAGGGGTGTACGGTTTCTAAGCAATTTTCATAACCCAGAAGACATCCAGGTAATATCAAGAAAACAAAAAGATGGCACGCTGGAGAATTTCACCTGCTTGAAGTTGGTCAAGGATTATAACAAACATATGGGCTACGTCGACAAGTCAGATATGTTGAAATCCTGTTATGAAGTAGACAGAAAATCAAAGAAATGGTGGCATCGCATCTTCTGGCATTTTATCGATTTGACGCTGGTCAATGCATTTATAATATTCAAGGAGAGAGCAGGCGATGCTGGGAAATCTTTCAAGCTAAAACAATTTCGCCTTGCAGTGGCTGTTGGTCTCATCGGGGCAGATCCTGAAACACCGCAAAGGGGTAGAAGAAGTGCAGAAACGGTTCAAAATAAATTCAAGATGCATGTACCAATAGAGAGAAGGATTGATAAAGCCGCTCATATGCCGCTTCATGGCAACAAAGTAAGGTGTGCCCACTGTAGCACGAGGCAAAATCCACACAGGACAAGGTGGCATTGCACCATCTGCAATGTTGGCCTTTGCCTAACTGATAAACAGAACTGTTTTATACTTTTTCATAAAAAATAAATAAAATTATATAATATACAAATTGTCTTTTTAATCCCAGTGGTTCCATCATGGAACCACATGGTTTTTCGAAAAACCTAAGTTAAAAAAAAATATTTTAATTTTTTTTCGTGTTATTTTATATCACTGAATACACCCCTAACAGGAAAATGCGATTTGATAAAAAAATAAAAAACAATATTAATTTGGGCCACAAAGGGTTAAGTCATAAATAGATTAAGACATAAATACTTTTAGATATAAATTAAACAAGCACGTCAGAAACTTTAGTATTCACTATGTAATACTCTTGATAAAGGCCTAATAAGCCGAAACATATGTAGAGTATTTATAATATATTGATTGATTCATCTAAAAGCAGTGTTTAATTTATTAACAATTATTTTCAAGATGTTTCACAAGGTACCTACCACAAGTTCAGTTCAGTGTAATAAATTTACATTTCTATAATTTATTTATCGTTTTAAATGAAGTTTTCAGTTGACCGAGGAAGCAGCTTCTCAGTGTAACGTGGATATTGAGCAAGATTTTGTTGACAAGAGGTGGGTAAGGATTACTGCATATTATAATAATCTTGTTAAGAAAAAATAATAAATTTACATTTTCATAATTTATTTATTGTTTCAAATTAAGTCTCCGGTTGACCGAGGAAGCAGGTCCTCAATGCAATGTGGACATTGAGAAAGATATTGTTGGCAAGAAGTGGGTAAGGATTACTGCATATTACAATAATCTTGTTAAGAAAAAATAATAAATTTACATTTTCATAATTTATTTATTGTTTTAAATTAAGTCTCCGGTTGACCAAGGAAGCAGGTCCTCAATGCAATGTGGACATTGAGAAAGATATTGTTGGCAAGAAGTGGGTAAGGATTACTGCATACTATAATAATCTTGTTAAGAAAAAATAATAAATTTACATTTTCATAATTTATTTATTGTTTCAAACTAAGTCTCCGGTTGACCGAGGAAGCAGGTCCTCAATGCAATGTGGACATTGAGAAAGTTATTGTTGGCAAGAAGTGGGTAAGGATTACTGCATACTATAATAATCTTGATAAGAAAAAATAATAAATTTACAACATTTCTATGATTTATTTATTGTTTTAAATTAAGTTTTCGGTTGACCAAGGAAGCATGTTCTCACTGGAACGTGGATATTGAACAAGATTTTGTTGACAGGAGGTGGGTAAGGATTACTGAATATTATAATAATCTTGTTAAAAAATAATAAATTTACATTTTCATAATTTATTTATTGTTTTAAATTAAGTCTCCGGTTGACCAACGATGCAGGTCCTCAATGCAATGTGGACATTGAGAAAGATATTGTTGACAAGAAGTGGGTAAGGATTACTGCATACTATAATAATCTTGTTAAGAAAAAATAATAAATTTACAACATTTCTATAATTTATTCATTGTTTTAAATGAAATTTTCGGTTAACCAAGGAAGCAGTTTCTCACAGGACCGTGGATATTGAACAAGATTTTGTTGACAAGAGGTGGGTTAGGATTACTGCATATTATAATAATCTTGTTAAGAAAAAAGAATAAATTTACATTTTCATAATTTATTTATTGTTTTAAATTAAGTTATAGTTAGGTCTGTGATAAAGATTGTGTACATACATTAATGTTTGTTTATAAAAATTAACTATAAATTAAATATATTTTAATTCCATCAGTTGTGTATTAAGTTTAAATTCATCGAAAAATTAGTAAGTTATATTTCTAAAACCGCAAAGGTATTGGTGGCGTAAAAAATTAATATTGTGTTAACGATCGAATTCTGAACAATTCTCAAAATGTCGCTGTCAATTTGTTGGAAGCACGATAACTTTTTTTAGTTGACCAAAGAAGCAGGTCCTCGCTGTAACGTGGATGTTGAGTAACATCTAGTTAACAAAAAGGGGGTAAGGATTACCGCATATTATAATAAACTTGTTACGAAAAAATAATAAATTTACATGTTCATAATTTATTTATCGTTTTAAATTAAGTCTTCGGTTGACCAAGGAAGCAGATCCTCACCGTATCGTGGATATTGAGTAAGATATTGTTGACAAGAAGTGGGTAAGGATTGCTGCATATTATAATAATCTTGTTAAAAAATGATAATTAATCTACTACAGTTTCATAATACATTTATTGTTTTAAATTAAGTTATAGTTAGGTCTGTGATAGAAATTGTGTACATACATTAATCTTTGTCTATAGACATCAGCTATAGATTAAATAGATTTTAATTCCATCAGTTCTGTATTAAGTTTAATTGATTTCATCGAGAAATTATTACTATACTCTGCCAGCACGAAGATACAGAGTAAATTACATTTCTAAAACCGTAAATGTGTAGAGAAAAAAATTCATATTGTGTTAATGATGGGTGTCTGAACTATTCTCAAATTGTCTATCTGTCACATTTAATGTAAGCACGACAATTTTTTTCAGTTGACCGAGGAAGCAGGTCCTCACTGTAACGTAGATATTGAGCAAGATATGGTTGACAAGAGATGGGTAAGGATTGCTGCATACTATAATAATCTTGTTAAGAAAAAATAATAAATTTACATTTCTATAATTTAATAATCGTTTCAAATTAAGTTTTCAGTTGACCAAGGAAGCAGGTAAGGATTACCGCATAGTAATCTTGTTAAGAAAAAATTATAAATTTACAATATTTTCATGATTTATTTATTGTTTAAAATTAACTTATTGTCAGATCTGTGATAAAAAATTGTGTAGACATTATTGTTTGTTAATAAAAGTCAATTATAAATTAAATATATTTTCCTTCCATCTGTTCTGTATTAAGTTTAATTCATTTCATCGAGAAATTATTACTATATTCTGCAAGTACCAAAATGCAGAGTAAGTTACATTTCTAAAACTGTAAATGCGTCGGTAGAGAAAGAAATTTATATTGTGTTGATGATGGAATGCTGAATAACTCTCAAATTGTCTATCTGTCACGGTTGTTGTAAACACGATAAATTTTTTCAGTGCGACCTAAGGAGCAGGTCCTCATTGTAACGTTGATATTGAGCAAGATTTTGTAGGCAAGAAGCGGGTAAGGATTACTGCATATTATAATCTTGTTAAGAAACAATAAATAATTTACAATTTTTTTATAATACAGTTATTGTTTTAAATTAAGTTGTCGGTTGACCCAGGTGATCCAGGAAGCAGGTCCTCACTATAACCTGGATATTGAGCAAGATTTTGTTGACAATAATTGGGTAAGGATTAATGCATAATATAATAATCTTGTTAAGAAAAAATAATAAATTTACAATATTTTTATAATTTATTTATTGTTTTAAATTAGGTTTTCGGTTGACCAAGGAAGCAGGTCCTCACTGTAACGTGGATATTAAGCAAAATATTATTTACAAGAAGCGGGTGAGGATTACTGCATACTGTAAAAATCTTGTTAAGTAAAAATTATAAATTTACAACAGTTTTATAATCTATTTATTGTTTTGAATTAAGTTGTTATAGTTAGGTCAGTGATAAAAAATTGTGTACATACATTATTGTTTATTAATAAAAATTAATTACATATTAAATATATTTTAATTCCACCAGTTCTGTATTAAGTTTAATTAATTTCATCGAGAAATTATTACAATACCCTGTAAATACGAAAATACTGAATTTCTAAATCCGCAAATGTATTGGTAGCGAAAGAAATTCATATTGTGTTAATGATGGAATTCTGAACAATTCCCAACAAGTCTGTCAATTTGTTGTAAGCACGATAACATTTTTCAGTTGACCAAATAAGCAGGTCTTCACTGTAACGTGGATATTGAGCAGATCTTGTTGACAAAAAGTGGGTAAGGGTAACCGCATATTATAATAATCTTGTTAAGAAAAAACAATAAATCTACAACATTTTTATAATTTATTTATTGATTTAAATTAAGTTTTCGGTTGACCAAGAAAGCAGGTTCTCACTATAACGTGGATATTGAGCAAGATCTTGTTGACAAAAAGTGGGTAAGGACTACCGCATATTATAATAATGTTGTTAAGAAAAAATGATAAATTTAATTCATTTTTATTATTTATCATTTCAAATTAAGTCTTCGGTTGACCAAGGAAGCAGATCCTCACCGTATCGTGGATATTGAGTAAGGTATTGTTGACAAGAAGTGGGTAAGGATTACTGCATATATAATAATCTTGTTAAGAAAAATAATTAATTTACTACATTTTCATAATATATGTATTGTTTTAAAGTTATAGTTGTTAGGTCTGTGATAAAATTTGCGTACATACATATTAATCTTTGTTTATAAAAATCGATTATAAATTAAATAGATTTTAATTCCATCAGTTCTGTATTAAGTTTAATAGATTTCATCGAGAAATTACTACTATACTCTGCAAGTACGAAGATACAGAGTAAACTACATTTCTAAAACTGTAAATATGTCGGTAAAGAGAAAAATTCGTATGGTATTAATGATGGATTTCTGAACTATTCTCAAAAGTCTATCTGTCACATTGGTTGTAAGAACGTTATTTTTTTTCAGTTAACCAAGAAGCAGGTCCCCACTGTAACGAAGATATTGAGCCAGATGTGGTTGACAAGAGATGGGTAATGGTTACTGCATACTATAATATCTTGTTAAGAAGAAATTATAAAGGGCATAGCCGGATAAGTAGGGTGAAACGGCCCCCGGCCCTATCTTCATTAAGAGAAGGAATATAGTTAGCAATAAGTGAAGGGAACAATTTTGCAAAATATTAACGCAAAAGGATGGCGCGTTTCGCGGGGTGACGAGGGGGATGAAATCTAAAGGACCAATTTTTTGTGCCAAAACGCAGCAACCGAAAATTTTGGAAAAAATATATGTTGGGCATGTATTGGAGAGGTTTCTCAGAAAAAATTGTCGCTCAATTTGGGAATGAACTAAGGGCGAGGAGACATCGGTATACTTTTCAAATATTTCTAAGGGTAACTTCCCCTCGTTGCACCACATTCAAAATTTTTTCGTAACATCTACTTTCATCCCCATATAACATATTTTTTTCACAGCGTGGTCGGAACATTACGTCATAGTGAAAAAAAATCACGTCTGTGGTCTTCTGAGACTAGTGGTATACATACGCGTATTAACCGTATGATGTGAACTGTTCGCATAAAAATGGCACGTATAAGTTGAGAAAATGAGACATTTAGAACCGCAGCAACTATTTCGAAATGCTAGTTAAATATACACCAGCGTAAGGAATTAAATGTAGCGCCACATTAGTGCCTTGTCGATGAGAAAGTCCTACTATTTACACGTATATACAGTTCTCACTAGTGATGTGCGTCACTGTCACGATGCTTTCAATTATTAGTCACACGATGAAACTATAATTGTTTTTACAGGCGCTAGTCTTCATCACTGTCAACGGACCAACGCACCTCAGTCACAAAACGAGGCTCATTCGCTTCAATGGTGACTATTTGTTTTCGCTTTCCTTTAAAAGAGGGCATAAAAATTCGATACCCTTTAGCTTCTATCGACTCTTTGGCATCTCGAAATTCTCGGTCTAGGACGAAAATATCTCCTGCCTGCAGCAATCTTTGGAGACCATTAGGCGATCTGTAAACATTAGTGATATCGTGTGTAATTTGTGTCCTCTTAAATACTACAGAAAGCTAAAGACTGAAGGAGGTTACGTCCAACCACAACACATCTCTACTGATGAGCTGGAAAAAGAAAATCTTCTAGGATGTTCTTCGACTGTACAGCCACAAATAGAAGACACGTCCTCATCGTCATCAAGTTCAGGTGATGCGACCATGCAAATGCACGTTCAGTTAAAAACACAGGAGGATGTTGAGTATATGGAACTTCCCATTAAGAGAACTGTCGCCATACAAAAACGCTGTTGTATTTGTTAAAATACGAAGGCATTGATGGTAATACCTGACGAAGCCCGTATGCAATCTTTCATGAAGAGGAGAATTTATAACCCCAAAGGTAACAGATGCTGTCGTACATATGCAATAAAAAACTACTTTTATGAAGATGATGTCAGCTCCTTGGAAGTGTATTCCAATTACACATCACTGAAGGAAAGTGAAGTTAGTCAGATAATGGAGCAATCTGATACTCCAATATTCAATAGAATAGGAACGACGGGGCTTTCAGAAGAGCAAATGCGGACTTTTACGGAATTCACATGGGAAAATATACTAGAACTAGCAGATATAATGCCGTCGATGCGTAACAATTCTAGTCGGTTGGTGACGCAAGCAATTGTGGTGTTTCTGTTCAAACTTCGAGCTGGCAACTCTAATGCGATAATTGCTTCAATTCTTCTGTTGGAAGGAGAACAGCTTGTGTCAGAATATTCAGCATCAGTGTTGACAGCATTTCAAACGGATGTACTACCCAAGCGGTTTGGCTTACGCGCATTAACAAGAGCGATCTGATCGACAGACACACACCGTGATCGCAAAAGATCTGTATAATCTTGAAGATCAGTTAGTCCTAATATGCGACGGAACATATGCTAACATCAAATAAGTTCCAACAATAAATATCAGCGAAAGTCAGTTTCAGGACAAAAGAAAGTGCCCCTGTGTAAACTATTTACGATTTGTACCACCGATGGGTATATCCTTGATATGCTGGGTCCATTTCTAGTCACACAGAATGATGCCGCAATTATGCTTCACGTTATAGACGAACCTAATGGTCTCTAAAGATTGCTGCAGGCAGGAGACATTTTCTTCCTAGACTGAGGATTTCGAGATGCCAAAGAGTCGCTAGAAGCTAAAAGGTATCGAATTTTTGTGTCTTCTTTTAAAGGAAAGCGAAAACAATTAACCACCAGTGAAGCGAATGAGTCTCGTTTTGACTAAGGTGCGTTGGTCCATTGGCAACGATGAAGACTAGCGCCTGTAAAAACAATTATAGTTTCATCGTATGACTATTAAATGAAAGCATCGTGACAGTGACGCTCATCACTAGTGAGAGCTGTATATACGTGTAAATAGTAGGACTTTCTCATCGACAAGTCACTAATGTGGCGCTACAATTAATTCCTTACGCTGGTTTATATTTAACAACTAGCATTTCGAAATGGTCGCTGCGGCTCTAAATGTTTCATTTTCACAACTTATACGTGCTATTTTTATGCGAACAGTTCACATCATACGGTTAATACGCGTATGTATGCCACTAGTCTCAGAAGACCACGGGCGTGATTTTTTTTCACTATGACGTAATGTTCCGACCACGCTGTGAAAAAAATATGTTATATGGGGATGAAAGTAGACGCCACAAAAAATTTTTGAATGTGGTGCAACGAGGGGAAGTTACCCTTAGAAATATTTGAAAAGTATACCGATGTCTCCTCGCCCTTAGTTCTTTCCCAAATTGAGTGACATTTTTTTCTGAGAATCCCCTCCAATACGTGCCCAACATATATTTTTTCCAAAATTTTCGGTTGCTGCGTTTTGGCACAAAAAATTGGTCCTTTGGATTTCATCCCCCTCGTCACCCCGTGAAACGCGCCATCCTTTTGCGTTAATATTTTGCAAAATTGTTCCCTTCACTTATTGCTAGCTATATTCCTTCCCTCGATGAAGATAGGGCCGGGGGCCGTTTCACCCTACTTATCCGGCTATGCCCTTTACAACATTTTTATAATTTATTTATTGTTTTGAATTAAGTTATAGTTAGGTCTGTGATAAAATATTGTGTACATATATTATTCTTTGTTAATAAAAATCAATTATATATTAAATATATTTTAATTCTATCAGTTCTGTATTAAGTTTAATTAATTTCATCGAAAAATTATTACCATACTCTCTAAGTACGAAAATGCAGAGTAAGTTATATTTCTAAAACCGCAAAGGTATTGGTAGCGTAAGATATATTGTGCTAACGATGGAATTCTGAACAATTCTCAAAATGTCTCTGTCAATTTGTTGGAAGCACGATAACCTTTTTCAGTTGACCAAAGAAGCAGGTCCTCACTGTAACGTGGATGTTGAGCAAGATCTTGTTGATAAAAATAATAAATTTACAACATTTTTATAATGTATTTATTGATTTAAATCAAGTTTTCAGTTGACCAAGGAAGCAGGTTCTCAGTGTAACGTGGATATTGAGCAAGATTTTGTTGACAAGAAGTTACTCCATATTATATTCTTGTTAAGAAAAAATAATAAATTTACTAAATTTCTATAATTTATTTATCGTTTTAAATTAAGTTTTCGGTTGACCAAGGAAGCAGGTTCTCTCTATAACGTGGATATTAAACAGGATTTTGCTGACAAGAAGTGGGTAAGCATTACTGCATATTATAATAATCTTGTTAGAAAAAAAAAATTTAGTACATTTTCATAATTTATTTATCGTTTTAAATTAAGTCTTCGGTTGACCAAGGAAGCAGATTCTCACCATATCGTGGATATTGAGTAAGATATTGTTGACGAGAAGTGGGTAAGGATTATTGCATATTATAATAATCTTAAGAAAAAATAATTAATTTACTACATTTTCATAATATATCTAATGTTTTAACCTTTTTCAGTTGACCAAAGGAGCAGGTCCTCACCGTAAAGTGGATATTGAGCAAGATCTTGTTGACAAAAAGTGGGTAAGTATTACTACATTTTTATAATTTATTTATTGCTTTAAATTAAGTTTTCGGTTGACCAAGGAAGCAGGTTCTCAATGTAAAGTGGATATTGAGCAAATTTTGTTGACAAGTGGGTAAGGATTACTAAGAAAAAATAATAAATTTACTAAATTTCTATAATTTATTTATCGTTTTAAATCAAGTTTTCAGTTGACCAAGGAAGCAGGTTCTCACTATAACGTGGATATTAAAGAGGATTTTATCGACAAGAAGTGGGTAAGGAATACTGCATATTATAATCTTGTCAAGAAATAATAAAATTACTACATTTTCATAATTTATTTATCGTTTTAAATTAAGTCTTCGGTTGACCAAGGAAGTGGATCCTCGCCGTAACGTGGATATTGACTAAGATATTGTTGATAAGAAGGGGGTAAGGATTACTGCATATTATAATAATCTTGTTAGAAAAAAATAATAAATTTACAACATTTTCATGAATTATTTATTGTTTAAAATTAACTTATGGTTAGGTCTGTGATAAAAAATTGTGTACAGACATTATTATTTATTAATAAAAATCAATTATAAATTAAATATATTTTAATTCCATCAGTTCTGTATTAAGTTTAATTAATTTAATCGGGAAATTATTACCATACTCTGCAAGTACGAAAATACCGAGTAAATTATATTTCCATAACCGTGAATGTGTCCCTAGGGAATAAAATTCATATTGTGTTAATGATGGATTTCTGAACTATTCTCAAAATGTCTATCTGTCACATTTATTGCAAGCACGACAATTGTTATCAGTTGACCAAGGAAGCAGGTCCTCACTGTAACGTAGATATTGAGCAAGATGTGGTTGACAAGAGCTGGGTAAGGATTACCGCATATTATAATAATCTTGCTAAGAAAAAATAATAAATTCACTACATTTTTATAATTTATTTATTGATTTTAATTAAGTATTCTGTTGACCAAGGAAGCAGGTTTTCAGTGCAACGTGGATATTGAGCAAGATTTTGTTAACAAGAAGTGGGTAAGCATTATTGCATATTATTATACTCTTGTTAAGAAAAAATAATTAATTTACTACATTTTCAGAATATATTTATTGTTTTAACATTTTTAGTTGACCAAAGAAGCAGGTCATCACTGTAACGTGGATATTGAGCAAGATCTTGTTGACAAAAAGTGGTTAAGGATTGCCGCATATTATAATAATCTTATTAAGAAAAAATAATAAATTTACAACATTTTTATAATTTATTTATTGATTTAAATTAAGTTTTCGGTTCACGAAGGAAGCAGGTTCTCAATGTAACGTAGATATTGAGCAAGATTTTGTTGACATGAAGTGAGTAAGGATTACTGCATATTATAATAATCTTGTTAAGAAAAAATAATAAATTTACAACATATTCATGACTTATTTATTGTTAATGTTTGCGCCTTAATTAATTATGAAAGGTTAATTATAGTTAGATATTTGTTCCGTGAATTGTGTGTTGTCGCAATTATGATAATACCTAATTGCTACGAGTAATACGCTGATATTAGAGGCATGCGCGATATGGGCGTAAAAGAAAAAGACAGATGGTCTAGCCTAGCACGTGCGGTGACAGTTAAGTTGTGAAAAAGAAATGTACATTTTTAGAAACGTGTAATTAATGATATAATTCACTGTATATGTTATCATATAATTATTAACAATATATAAAACGGTGTGGAACAAGTGCGGTAACGGAAAATCCTTTTATTCTGTCCTTAAATTTCCCTTACGGTAATGGAATAAATCAACTCTACAGTCTTCAATCGAGGTGAGTTAATTTTAAATAGAACTTTTACAAAATTTTCATACATATTTTTTGGTCCTTAAACGAGCCTAGGATTGTGCCTATCAGATTGATAATTTCGTACTTATTTGTTTAAAATACATAGAGTGAATTGTTTAATACATAACGTTTTTTGTTCGGATGTTAAGTTATTGGTTTTGTGCATCGGTGGTCGGTTTTGGTTTGTTTGTAAAACATCGGGTTTTGACAAACAAGACAGTTTATTGTACATATCTTTGAATATTGACTTAATGCTGTTGAGAGTTTTTTGATTAACAGGAATTTAAGACTGTTAAATTCCAAAAGTTACATACATTTCTTTGTCACAACTTTAGGCTAACCATTTCAATACAAGTTTTTGTGACGGTTTTTTTTATTGGGTTTCGGATGTGTTGATTTATTGTCAGGCATTGCTAGAATTATTTTGATAAATACGAATACTGGCAATTCACTTGAAATAGTGTGTAGTAAAATTTGGTTTGTTTACCTTTCATTCTTATGTAGGTATGTTATATTAAAAAAAATAACAGTACGACACTGAGTTATAAGTAAGCTCTCAGTAGTATCAAATTACATATGTTGATAACGACTTCTCTTGGTAATTGCTTATCTCACATATAATATTGCACACATTGTTATACTTCCATTCTCACAGTAATGCCAAATTGCAAAATTGCTTTTCCTTTGTTTAACGTCTAGCTGACAAAGCTTTTGAAATATTATAAATATGACCAGCAGACGATTTTGTAGCCAGTATTATACTCACCATTATATTAAACGTTTAAATTTATAACTTTATTTTTCATTTAAGAGTCATCGATGACTCTATGTAACAAATAAATATTTTTTAAAAAGTCTAATTCAAAATAACAAATATAACAGTGGCGCAGTCGTAACGGATCTTCAAAACACCCTGTTGACGGAGCCTAACTCGAGGAAAACTACCCAAAAGAACAAGGAGTTCATCTGAAGGTGCCTAACTAGTGGGAAAGCCCGAGAGAACAAGGAGTACTTCAGGACAGAGGTGGTGGATCCCAATCCTTTATAAGAGAAAGAACCTACCAATCAGGATATTAATGTTTATCCTGCTGTTCGGATCACAAAGAACAGAGGAAGCCAACAGTCAAGAATTACAACACGATGGCATCATTCTGGCGACATGGAATGTCAGAGGCTGCATAACGAGAGAGAAAAGAGAAAAAATCGATGAGGCTCTTATGATGGAACACATACACGTTGCATGCATACAAGAGACACACATGATAGACGGAACTGCAGTTACTCAAAACTACAAATGGCATCTAAGTGGAGGGGACAAAGAAAAAACCACTAGAGGAGTCGCATGGGCAATAAGACGGAACACCCCTATCCAGATAAAGACAAGAAAAGTAAACGAAAACATAACCATGGCAGACTTATAAATTGGAAAGGAAAACATATGCATACTAGGAGTACATGTGCCCCCCGACAAACGGGCAGGACGAGTATTCTGACAGATTACCCAAGAGATTAGAAGAAATAGGAATAGAAAAATGAACATAATAATACTAGGAGACTTCAACGCGCATGTAGGAAAGGACGACCAAACACATGAAGACAAGAATATCATAGGAAAAACTTTACTTCACACATGGACAAACGATAATGGAAGCTTGCTAAAAAACTTGGCACATCTGTTCGATCTAACAGATAGAAACACATGGAGCAAGAACCTAACCTGCCTTAATACCTCGAGTAAAGGAAACATCAACTCTCAAATAGACCATATCCTAGTGGATAGAAAAATAAGGGACAGGGTCAAAAACATTTAGGCAAAACAAGCAACAAACGTCAAAACAGATCACAAAATATTATATGGAATACTAGTTAATAAAGAAACAAGAAGAAAAAAAAAAGATACAACAAAACAGCAAATGACACATGGAACATCTCACTGCTACAGAACGAAGAAATAAAAAAGAAATACCAGGAGGAGATAGAAAAACAGTTAACAGGAAAGGAACTAAATTGGTCAACAATGGGTTTAAAAATCAAAATAGCGGCGAGGAAAACGTTGAAAAGAAACAAACCCCTATGAGCCCAACAAGAAAAGACACGAAAAGAAATTACGAAAAACTAAAGAAAATAAAGGCCACAGGAAAACAATATACACCAAACATAGGCAAAAAGATAATAGAAGCGAGGAAAGAAAAAAGGGACATAGAGAGAAGGCACGAACAGAAAAAATGTAGGGAATTCTTCGAAAACATAGAATCCACTCCAGCAGGACAGAGATTAAACCAAACTTTTAGACACCGCAAAACATACAGGAGAAACCATACGCAGTCAAGAAAATACATACCACTGCAGCATTGGGTCAGGAAACTAGAAGAAGGAAACGCAGAGAGAAGTCAAATAGAACCAATACAAGAAATGGACCACTGGCCTCTGGGAAAGCCACCGTCAAAAGACGAACTACTAGAAATAATGGCCAGAGCTAAAAGAAACACGGCCCCGGGAATAGATAAAATAAATAACGAACTAGTATACTATGGACCGGACAACATAAAACAGCTAATCCTAGAAATCATCACCAACGCATGGACGGAAACCACACCCCTGCCTGAGGAATGGAATACAACCATACAGATACCGCTCCCTAAAATCAAATCACCACAAAACGGTCGATTACAGAAGAATAACACTCTGCAGTGTAGGGTACAAATACTACGCACAATTCCTCCTCAGAGAAATGGAAAAATACATCGGCGAACTACCAGATTATCAAACGGCATTTATCAAGGGTAGATCAACAGACGACCAAATGTACACCACCAGACGGATCCTGGAAGAAAAGTGGAAAGAAGGAACAAAACTATATATAGTCTCAATTGACCTCCAAAAGGCATTTGATACCATAAGGCATGAGGCTATAGTCAACACTTTGCTCAACAGGGGAGTACCACACTACTTAATAAACAGAATAATAAAAGCATGCCTACACGAAAACACTGCAATACAATGGTTTGGACAGACGACGGAATCAAAAATGAAGAATATAGGAGTCAAACAAGGATGTCCCCTATCCCCCCGACTATTCACCACAGTCCTGGACCAAGTGATAGAAAGCACAATAAAGGAGAATCAGAATTTCAATGGAAACGATGGAACGATAAAGCCCCCCATCGTACTTGCATACGCCGACGATATACTCATCATCACCGAGGAAGAACAAGACACCACATCTGGATTCCTCTGGAATGAAAATAAACTTCAAGAAAAGCCTTATAATGGTCCGAGACCCATTGACAAAAACAAGTCCAACAAGTGGGGAAGAATACAAAATAGGAGACTACACCCTGAGAACCACGAATAGAATGAAATACCTAGGAACATACCTAACGAATCAACTAAAAAGGAGGGAAACAGTAAGGGAAAGAATCAAAACAGCCTACAGAGTCACAAGAGCTCTACTACCCTTCATTGAGGACAACAAACCACCATGGTGCCTAACCAAAAAGATATACACGACCATCATAATGCCTACCGATATATGGAGTCAAAAACGCAGCAACGACAAAGGCCAACAGAAGAAGCCTGAGAAGAGCTGAAAGGGACATTATCCAACTGCTAGCAAAAACAGGAAAACCACAAAAACGACAGAAAACGTCAACATTACTAGAGGGAAGAACAATAATCAAAAGAATAGAATCATACGCAATGAAATACTGGGGACACGTCCAAAGACGGGACTCGACACACCTACTAAAGAAAGCGCTGCGAATGAACAGCAACAAACTGAAAATAGGGAGGCCATGCTACAGATGGATAACAACAATCGAGAGGATTATGAATAAGCTAGGAAAGGATTATACACACTGGGAAAAGCTGGCACAACAAAAAATGGAAAACAATAAAGAAATATCAAGGATATACACACTGCCAGACTCAGAAACAGAAGAAACAGAAAACTCAGAAGTAGAATAGGAGAGAAGATGATCACAGACAGAAACTAAGAAGAAGCATATCACAAAAACCTGAAAGTAAAAAGAAGCACGAAAACCTAAAAGAAGCATCTCACAAACGCCTACACCTTCCATCCGATGAAGACAGAAGGAAAACAAGAAGAAACATCTCACAAACACCTACACGCTCCATCTATACTCCTACCCCATGCGTCTCTCGCTGCTGACAACAAGCATGTCCAATGTCCAGTCCAGCGTATGCAGCTGGTCCGGCGGTATAAAAAAGCACCGGGGGTTTGTTCCGGCACACGGTGGGATGATCGATGTGCGATCGGGCTGTGTGGTGGAACAAATCTCCATGCACCGGAATTGGCAGCAATGCCCACCTTACGCTGGCAAATCAATCAATCAATCAAGAAAAAATAATAAATTACTACATTTTAAGAGCGGTTCAAAAAATTTGTCTTCACTCATCCTTAAATGATTTCTATCCCCATTGGAATCTTCCGCTGCTAATTCTTTTAACAATGTTTATGAAGCCCCCAAGCGACTCCTCCTTAAAATCTAATTTCTTACCCAGAAACGACGTTTTCTACGCTTTTTGGTAGCGTCACTTAAAATTTGTCGAAGTTCGTTACCGATAATATCACAAATCACGCTAACTTTTACTCTAACAGCATTAGTTGTCGCCATTTTCTATTATACTGTTCTTTAAATGTTGAGTTGAAATGTGCGAACGAGTTTCGGTTTCAATATGGTTTCAACACCGTTGTACCACTCCTGTTGTTCAACAAAAGTTGCATCGTGAGAACACGCCTTTAACTGAAGTAATTGGTTGAACTCCATAACTTGTGGAAGCTATTGTAACAACAGCATTGTCCACCCATTTTACTACAATAATGTCCTTATCTTTGGAGATGGCAGATTCACAGGGGCCCCTTTCCTTCTTTGTCATTGATTTTTTATCTATTATTGGGCAGTCTTTAGGAATTCGATTTTCCGTCAAAGTTCCCGTGATACCATATCCCCTCTGCTTGAGATCAGAGAGTACAGTAAATCCTGTAAATAAATTGTCTATAAAAAGTTGATATGGAAGAGTAACAACTGGTAGCTCATCAACGCTAATAATCAAGGGGGCAGTTGCACTTCCATATTTAACACTGTACTCATCTGATTTAGCACGACAGCTTTTTCCTTGGTAGATTTCAAAATGTATTAGATAACTATTTTCTGCAACAACAAGATTTGTAGCCAAACCTTATAGATTTGCCCCTAATAAATTGTTTGCAGCTGTGCCTTCCACAATAACGAATCATTGACTCATCATGTATGTTCAGTAGGTTGAAAGCATTTCAGACATTTTTTTTTTAGTCTTTCCATCAACAAGCGTAACTTCCACATTTTATCGTTTTGATCTATTTGCGTGTTATTAACAAAATGTATAAATCTCATTAGACAGAAGCAGAGATATACTCTTCAAAAAGTTTGAAGCACTTACCCGCATGCAAGAAACACATAATTTTTCTGCATGCATTCACAGGATGCGACACAACCTCAGCGTTTCATGGAAGGGGGAAAGAGAAATTTGCAAATATATTTGAAAAAAGAAGAGACTTGCATGAAGCTGCAAAATTATTTAAAGAAAAACTGCTGATATAAACCTATTAAAAGTAAACCAAATCAAATGCATTATAGGGATATATAATGGTAAAAGTTGCAGTAAAATTAGATGAGTATTGGTACCTAACCTTTTTGAGACTAATTACAGAAAATGTTCGTTTCTCTTCAGTAGAAAAACATTATTATCAAGAAGGTAAGTCTAATACGTAGCTGCACTTATTTTTCTTGATGGAGAAACATCTTCTGTCACAGAAATGATTCTATCATACATAATTTTTGTTTCTATAATCATTATTATTTCTATAAAAGTAATAAATTGCAAACAGTAATAAAAATGCATTCAAGTGTGGTAATTAAATATATTTGACTCATATCAATTAGATAATTTACAAAATACATTACGATTATAAATGGGATTTTTCGGTCAGCTGGAATGAAAATTTTCATGTGGAGATGTTGTAGAATGTGACAACGGGATAGAAAAATATGGTGGTAATGTTTCCAGTAGTACCCCTATCAATAGCCCTAACAGAGGTGCTAGCGAAAACATGACGCAAACTTCTTCGCCAGAAGAAAAACTGCAATATTTTAATACTATTGTTCTAAATATTGCAGATTCTCCACTAGCGATTGTTAGTAAACCGAAACTTAAGGAAATATGAGAATTTTCATATCAGCCAACCGAAAAACCCAAGGTAATTAAACATATTAAGTATATTCATTTCAATTCAATGATATACAAAATAAATTACGATAATCAATTTACAAACATTTTATATTATTCAATTACAACAATTTTAACTTAGCAAGATGTACATCCCGGAATTGTTGTATCAGTTTAAATGAAAATTCTCTGTCTGTCTGTCTGTGTAAGGAAATTTGAGAATTTTCATTGAAGGTGACCAAAAAATGCCTGGATGTACAAGGTAATTAATTATATTATATTTATCTCAATTCACTGATATACAAAATAAATGACGATCATCGATACGTATCTTTAATATTATTAAATCACAATAATTTTAACTTAGCTTTTGATGTACATTCTGAAATTGCTAGGTCAGCTTGAATGGAAATTCCCAAATTTCCTTACCGGTCCGCCTGTCTGTGTCAGGAAATTGGAGAATTTTCATCCAAGTTGAACGAAAAAGGATGTACATCAAGGTAATTAAATATATTATTCAGTTCAACTATTTATATAAATTATTTTAACTGTAATCATATACATTTCATATGAACAACATGTACTAAGTTTAAATATGATATACGAAATGAATATTACTCCATTATGTTATTAACGGTATTTCTTAAATTAAATATTTTTTAAAAATGCGATATTTTCAGACAAGATAGTAGTACTTATAATGTTGACTAGGTCAGTAACGTTGGGTAAATTAGTTCGAGTTCACGGTCACTTTTCTGACCCACATCTTCCAGTTTAATATGTTATTACATCTGTAAGAAATAAAAAATGTAAAAAACGCTAGGTAAGTGCCATCCGATCTGCATAAATGTTGTTAAATGTTACTGATAAAAACGCCGCTGTTATTGTCGGCATCCTCAGCTCAAAGAGACTTTTCATGTCTCTTGGCCTTGCGTTATTTAGTTGTAGGTTATACCACTGGTTACCAATCAGGCAGTGTTGTCAACGTGTTTGATTTGACTTCTTTTTAGGTAAATTTGTAGAGAAAATTAACATAACTGGATGTCATGAATGAGATGATGAATTATTATTAAAATTAAATTAACAACAATAATTTTAATTAGTGACAGTGGTAAAACAAAGGACCCCACATCTCTTAAATGCAATTTGTATTTCAGTTTCGTGAGTTGAAATTTTGCGCAGATATAGGTCATGACGAACTGATCAAAAGTCTCTATGGTCACAAAAAATTTAATGGTAAGATTTCGAGATATTGGCCAAGGATAGGCGTAATTTCCTCTATATTACGACCTAAGAATTAAAAACAAAAAATTCATGTATATTGAGAGACACTATCACCAATTTTTTTTCTTCAGAAACACATATTTTTTTCAAAATTTTTATAAAGGTAGAACAGTGTTAAAAAAAATTATAATCACAAATTATATATAAATTAATGTTTGTGGTCTTCCTACACAATTAATTCAACTCTACATTTTTGTTATATTTATATATTTTTTATATGCATCAAGGGTATCAAAGATAAGGGTAACTGCAAACGTAATATACTTTATGAGCACTGTTACTACGTGACAAATTAAAATACGTTTATTATTTAAATCTCAAATCCATGTCAATACATGTTTATCTTTGGTATACTTGTACGACGTCGTGTTATTACGAGATTGACTGTTGAACATTTGAGTATTATTGTTCCCTTATAAATATTACAGTGCGAAAAAATATCAGTATAATATAGTAATTTAGTAATAATTTTAATTAACGAAAATGCCGAGTGAGAACAATCCTAAATATGTGATGTATCCCTAGTAGCACAAATATTGGATCAATATATAATCCATATAGGAGCAATATATGAATATTGGTCCAATATTTTGTGCTACTAGGGATGGTCATTTCGTGAAGAAATTGGCAGGACAAAAATCTTAACATCAGAAGAATATATATAACATTGAGAAGAAAGGTGTTTTCTCTAGAAGTAAAAATATATCGCTTGGAATAAAAATGCAAGAGAGTTTTTTTCAGAGACAATAATTAAATCTGCGATGCTAGAGCAAATGAAACAATATCTATGGGTAGACACAACTCTTTGTTCAAGTTATTGATTGCTCTGAAAATTCGTCGGAACTACCTTGTATTTTATATTGTTCAAGTTCGAACTGTTCTATAGAAGTATTTGGTAGATTTTGACTGAATTTGATGAAATCTGTTGACATTTTCGTTTATACATTTTTATGTAACAGGCACTGCATACCGGACTATTTGGAAAAATTGTTTCAGGTGTTTGTAACACATTTTGGCATACTGTTATTTGTCTTCTTTTGCCATAATTTTTTTGTCCTGATACTTTTAACATAAAACAACCACACATTTAGGATTCTTCTCACTCTACATTTTCGTTAATTCAGATTATTATTAAACCAGCAAGGAATCTTACTAAGTCACTATATAATACTGCTATTTCTTCGCACTTTAATATTTACAGTTGAACAATAATCACTGAATTGTCTAACAGTCAATCTCCTAATAACATGACGTCGACAAGTATACTAAAGAAAACATGCATAACATGTATTTGGGATCTAAAAATAAACGTATTTTAGTTCATCGGGTGTTAAGAGTGCGCATAAAGTATATTACGATTACAGCGATCACTTGTTACCCTTATGAAAATTTTGAAAAAAATATGTTACAGAACACAGTAGGGGGCATTTATAAAAATGGTGATGCTGTCTATCAATATACATGAAATGTTACGTTTTAAAGTTTTTAATTCGAATACTTTGGTATATAGACCACAAGCCCATGTTAAATTTTTAGGGGGTCATATGACACCGCTTGAAAAGATATAATTTTTGTAGTCCTACAAATATAAATCACTTTGAGCCTTATGCCGTACATTTTAGGTGGGACATGGAAAAGCCGCGGAAAAGTGAAAATCGTAATCCGCGGACGTGCATTTTTTTCAAATGACACTGTACGGCTTACGTTTATTTGGACTGTATTTATACTTGTGACTCTTAAAAAGAAAATGCCGTGCAAAAATAATGGGACAGAAGTACAGGAAAAATTTTCGTTTTCCGAAAAGTGACCTCTATGTACTAAGGTGATATGACACCGCACGGCTTTTATGAAATTCGATTTTTATATTAACAAGAATGAATTTTTTTGCTATGCCGTACAAATCGGTTGGAACATGGGGTGACAAGCGCGAGATCAACCCCCGTCCTAGACCTCTATCAAGGGTGGTGATTTGACCCTGTACGGCATCAATTCCAAAAGATTATACGATATTTCAAATCTTTAAAAAACATAACCCGTCTAAAAGGAATGGGTATTATTAATGTAAATAAAAAAATCACCCCCGAGAAAGGGAAAAACTCAGTTTTCTAGGGTAAGTTTATTTGATACTGTACGGCCATTTATTTTTTGGATTAATATAGGTTAGAATTTTTATTTTATTTAGTAGCCGTACAAAAATAATGGACAATAACAAAATTAGAACATTGCAAAAGAAGCGAAATTTTTTAAAAATTATGCAAATCGAAAATTCTCTATTTTTTTATACAATGGATAGATTTTCAACTTTACATCGTTTTTCCTTTCCTTAACTATAAAAGAATAGAAATGTGTCCATGCCGTACATTTTCATTGTTGGGATTTTGGACACTAGACCCTACAAGAAAATGCACCAAAAACAACGTTTTTCCAGTTTTTGTTTCTCAGTCAGATGTACGATCAAGTGGTTAATTCAGGCATCTTTATTACAATGTACTCAAATAAGGGATGCAATCCCTAAAAATTGTTTTTATTATTTTCAGGTTTTAAAAATCTTCTCATCGTATGAACAGATTCCAATAAAATTTGACACACGTAATACGTTCATGTTAAGGTGGCACCAAAGATAGCGATAATAAAGTCTATTCAGAAAACCTCACTTTGGGATGGAAAATTGAATTTTCCAGACACGTGTACCAACTAAAATGTACGGCATGGTAATACAAATTCTTATTATATAAAATAGTATTAAAATAATCAAGATTTATGTGGTGTCAAATCACCATCCTTGATAGAGGTCTAGGAAGGGGGTTGATCTCGCGCTTGTCACCCCATGTTCCAACCGATTTGTACGGCATAGCAAAAAAAATCATCCTTGTTAATATAAAAATCGAATTTCATAAAAACCGTCGTATCACCTTAGTACATAGAGGTAATTTTTCGGAAAACGAAAATATTTCCTGTACTTCTGTCCCATTATTTGTGTACGGCATTTTCTTTTTAAGAGTCACAGGTATAAATACAGTCCAAATAAACGTAAGCCGTACAGTGTCATTTGAAAAAAATGCACCTCCGCTGGTTACGATTTTCACTTTTCCGCGGCTTTCCCATGTCCCACCTAAAATGTACGGCATAGGGCTCAAAGTGATTCATTTTTGTAGGACTACAAAAATTATACCTTTTCAAGTGGTGTCATATGACCCCCTAAAAATTTAGCATGGGCTTGTGGTCTAATATTGCTTACTACAAATATTCAATACTATTTTGTTTAATACCTCCTTGGTGTATCTACTGCATATATACAAATCATAAAAATTGGCCACGTTATTAGAGATACAAAAATTATTTTTCAAAATTCGATATTTAAAAACCAGAGAGGGCAGGGGTGTAATATCTTGAGAATAGTTCCCCTTAGTAATGCGACATCAAGATAAATCTATCAACTCAATTTCCCGAGGGGCACCTGTCCCTTGCTTATCGTGTTACACTCTTTCGGCCAAAATTAAATAAAAAAATATGCTTACGCAATTTGATGGAAAATAACAACTTTTTACTCTTGCCAATTTAAAGCAAGAAATGCGTATATTCTAAGATACAAATGTTTGAAACGGGGTGGGAGTAAATCAAAATTGTTAAAAAACAATCTGAAAAAAATCGGGTAAGTTTATTTTTTTAATACAAACATTTCTTATTTGTCGGCTTTTCCAAGAAATGCAAATCCACAAAGTTTTCTCGGGAATACCTATAAAAATAGGAAAAACTTTGAGGGGGAGAATTATTGATAAAACATATTTTTAAAGATCTGAAAAATCAAACAAGGAGAACACAGTCTGCTTAATATATTAGTATTATTATTATCTTCCATAAAAATGCATAGTTTCCGAATAATGAGGGTTTGATTTGCAAAAAAATAACAATATTTTTTTCATCTAAAAGTGTAGAAAAATAGCCCATTCTTCACGTAAAAATTGTATAAAGTCTGAAAATTTAGTCGAAACAATAATTTAGAAATGATGTCGCATGGTTAACAAGTGCAACAATTGCTTTTATTTATTTTATTTTTGTCGTTTTCTATGTAATCAATAGATGGTAGAATTTCCACGCTACAACTACTTTAAAGCTGAGTAAACAAGGTAAACGTGAAACTGCTTTGTTATTTTTAAATAGTACCGCGGCGACACTGTAAGGCTAGGCGCGCACGGGTGACTTTTGTCACGCAACTGTTTTGTCACCTACCTCGAGTCCATCGAGTCTTAGCGGCAGCGCGCATTGAGGTGGCGTGGCGGTGGAGTGATGTTTTGCAAGTGGGGTGGTGCCATTCGGTCACCACTAGTCTCGGACATGTTTAATTTTCGAGTGACAAGTGGTGAGTGGTGCTTGTATTTAGTATTGATTTGCCTAGAGAAGAGGTTGCATCTCCAGTATTTTCCGCGATAATCGTAAAATGCAAGGCGACCAGGTATTCAGTAATCATTTTGTAGGCCTTGTAGAGGCGAATTGTTGTTTTCTTCATTCGATAAAAGACTTTAAATTTATTATCGTCGAAATTTAACTCATTTTTATACACATTATATATGCCATATTCTATATTTTTTTGCCATAAAGGATGGACAAAATAATTTTTTCTTTTATGTCGGTTTTGTAAATTTACTAGTTCAACTAATGCAAGAGCATCCTCGTCATCAGATGAACATTTAAATGATAAAGCAATGGCAGGATGACGCTGCTTGCCACTTCGGTACGCGTTACGTCACTTTGATATCATTTTCTCGCCATTCTACTGCCACACCACGTCTTAACCATTCCAACGCCACCACCATTCCTTTGCCACACACCACTTTGGTGCGCGCCTTGCCTTATGGAGATGCGCTCACGAGCGACATGACTGTCACGTCGCTTCGAGAGCGCATCTCCATAAGACTCGATGGACTCCGAGATAGGTAACAAAACAGTTGCGTGACAAAAGTCACCCGCGCGCGCCTAGCCTAAACCCTTACCAATGACACAAGTGATAAACCTGCGGTTTATCCTTATTTTGCGTTCATTAGGTGACAAGTTTTTTTTGAAACATTTTAACCGCATAAAACTTTTTTCATTTATTCCCTTTGACATCCTTCCCACTAAGTTAATGCTAAAAAATTTCAGATTGGGGCGGTCCGTTCATTGTCATAAACAATTTATTCACAATTTATTAACAAACAGTTGTTATCAATCCTTAAAAATGCTGATTGGCTGAAAGGGACAAAAATAAACACGTTTATTCACAATCATACAGTAATAATCAAATTGTTTTGCATGTCAAAAGTTAAAAAGTATATTTCTAATTTGATTCGACAATTGAACTGAAATATGACATTTCGGGTCGGAAAGTGGCCAATTTCCAACCTGAATATTAAAAACGACGCGACGTCACTTTGACATTTTTCCTTTGACATAAGAATTTTAAACGGTTTATTTGGCTTTTTCTTCATGAAGGAGGATGCTTGTGAATAAAGTAGTATAAAAACCTTGGTGAGAAGTTTCATTGCTGTCTCGAGAATTAGTTGTCCTTGGCGGTTCGCGCCTCAGTCAACTAACTATCTTATCGCTCGACAACAATGAAACACTTTCCACCTTGGTATGTAATATACTATTTATAATAATTTTTCGAAGAAATATTTCCTTACGCTTATTTCTTGACGGATGGAAAAAATGAAAATAATAGGAAAATACCTGTAGTATAACGCAATATTTTTAAATAAATTATTTAACAATTTAGAGCATAAACACTGTAGTTTAAACAAAGTGCTTTTAACGTAAAAAGAGATACGTGCGATACTATATACATCACAATGGGATTTTGTTTTTATTCATGTCTTTGCTTTTTTTCATTCGTCAAAAAATAAGCAAAAACATTTCTTTAAATAATACATGAATTTCGTGTTTTTTGACAGTAAAACGTTAATAACTTGTTAAAAGGGCACTTTTTAGAAAAACTACAAAGAATAAAAATCGTTTATTTCTGCTATTGTCAGCTAAAATAATTCCATTGTTGATTACAACTTTTTGTAAGTTAACAAATAAATAGTTTATAATAATTAACGGACTGCCCCAAAGTGAAATTTATTCGCGTTAGCTTAATCAGGGGGATATGAAGCATGAATTAAAAAAGATTTTACGCGGTTAAAGTGCTTTTAAAAAATTGACCACCCAAGTTACTTTCTAAGCTTTAAAATAGTAGTAAACCGCGGGCCTATGAGTGATGAGTGTCTCTTCCATTAATATTTATAATTGTAATATCTACGCTGAAAATACTGCCTACTTCTAATTAATTTCAAATTAAAAAAATAGGTTTGTTAGAAAAAAGTGTGTTAGAATTTGTTAAGTAGTTCTTTTGGGCCAACATCTTTCCTTTACTTTTTTTTAAAAACACAGCCACACACACAAGAAAATGCCGTACCAGAGATACGAGTACATAGATTTTGGTTTTTTTTATGCTGAATCCGAATCTC
This sequence comes from Stenurella melanura, assembly GCA_963583905.1. NCBI lineage: Eukaryota > Metazoa > Arthropoda > Insecta > Coleoptera > Cerambycidae > Stenurella > Stenurella melanura. The sequence goes on from OY757315.1 coordinate 92,596,866, forward strand.
AAAAAACGATTTACCAGATAATTTTTTAGTAAAACACAAAAACATCCCCTAAAATAGAACGAAATACTGATAAAATAAAGCTTTATAATGAAATGCAACAACTTGTAAATATTTAAAAGTGAATTATTTATTATTTGTTTGTAATGAAACATTTTCTTTATGGGATTTTGCAAACAGTGGAAAGAAAAGCTATCTATGAGAACTAAAGGAAAAACTATATATAAAATTATTAATGAAATCTTTGCATTCTTTCGATAACCTTGACTTCTGGTTATGCTAACAAGTAAACATTCTTATTATATTTAATCCAACCTAGTCCCCTACGGCTAAGCAGGCTAAACTAGGATGCTAGTGTTAAAATGAGAGTGGCAAATAAGAATTTTTACTTGTTAGCATAACCAGAAGTCAGGTTATCGAAAGAATGCAAAGATTTCATTAATAATTTTATATATAGTTTTTCCTTTAGTTCTCATAGATAGCTTTTCTTTCCACTGTTTACAAAATCCTATAAAGAAAATGTTTCATTACTATAAGCAAACAAATAATAAATAATTCACTTTTGCATTGAGTATATAGGCTCCAATACTAGTTAGCTAATAGATAGGTGAAGATCTGTTGTTTTTTATCAGTCAATGTCAATTATAATTATTTTATACCATTCATGGATAATGTCTTAGTTTTGCATGGAACATTGTTATGAGTGACTTTAGGCTTTTCTGATGAGTCCACAATAAGGACGAAAAACGTTTCAAAGGCTAAGCATTTCCAAGAAACTGAATGAGATTTTATGAAAATGTAATTCATTAGAATGAAAAAATTTTTAGACAAGGTACGTAAATAAATTAATTTCAGGCCTTTGTTCCCATTTTTAACTGAATTTACATATCGTAGGGGATCATGTAGATACTAGTTTAGCCTTCTTAGCCGTAGGGGACTAGGTTGGATGCTAGTGTTAAAATGAGAGTGGCAAATAAGAATTTTTACTTGTTAGCATAACCAGAAGTCAGGTTATCGAAAGAATGCAAAGATTTCATTAATAATTTTATATATAGTTTTTCCTTTAGTTCTCATAGATAGCTTTTCTTTCCACTGTTGTTGAGGTGGTTAAAAAAAAAGTTCTGTACCAGAAACATGAGTATACATATTTTGTGTATTTTTTATGCTGAATCCAAATCCCTAGCTCAAAACCCGATTAACCAAGTAATTTTTTAGTAAAACGCAAAACATTCCCTAAAATAGAGTCAAATACTAAGGATAAAGTAAAGCTCTATAATGAAACGCAACAATTTGAGAAAACATTTTGAAATCAAATTTTGAGTATTAGTAAGAAATATATGCAAATTAAATCCATATCCACCCCTGGGCGTTAATTCCACTCCTAAGATCAAATAATGAATGTTAGTGCAAAACAATGTGAAAAACCATAGCCATGTAGTTTGTAATTCCAAATATAATATAATATTATTTTTAAGAGGCTTCAAACCTTGAATTTTTTTTTGTTTCTTATTTTTAGACATTTCTACTCAAATCACTCAATTTTTTGAACGTTGAAAACGCATTTCTTTGGGTGGTAAATACAAATTTCTATGGTACTTTTAGGAATTTTCGAATTAAAACCTTGTATGCGTGATTAGCGACTTTGAAAATCCCCGAGTAACAAGCTTTTGCCAAAATCTTGAAATTTTGAATGAATTTTCGGATTCGGATCTTAGATTCGTAATCAGCGACTCAAAAAACCCGTGGTGACAAAATTTAGAAAAAATATTGAAGAAAAAAATGTGCGACTTAAAGGGATAAATGGGACTGTAAATCTATAAAGGTGGTTTACAACCCTTTGAGGGATAAGTTATATTATATTTTTGGTATGTTACCTATCAACTTACATTTATATATTTGGTAGTACAAAATACAAGGCTATGTCTTTTCACATTGTTTTTCACTAACACTCGTTATTTGATCTTAGGGCTGAAATGAATCCTTTCGTAGGGGTGGATTTTTATTTAATTTGAAAATATTTTCTAATGCTCAAAACTGTATTTTAAAATGTTTTCTCAAAGTATTTACAATTGTTGCATTTCGTTACAAAGCTTAACCTTTTTCTCACTATTTCACTCTATTCTAGGTGTGTTTTTGCGTTTTACTAACACATTACCTGGCGAATCGGTTTTTGGGCTTGGGTTTTTGGGATGCATTATAAAAAAATACATAAAATCTATGTACTCATGTCTCTGGTACAGAACTTTTTTTGTGTGTATGTTTGTGGCTGTGTAATTACTGGTTTCTAGTTCCCCTAACGTCTTTCCGATGAGCTACTTTCGGAAGTATCTGTTGTTTGGGGTGATTTAGGCTCTGTAAATAGTGCCCTTCCTATTCCTACATAAGGCCTAAAGTGTACGCACTTAAGAACCTCATATGAGCCAAAATCTATCCCCAAAAGCAATCGAACTCCTAAAGGCTTTGAAACGATCTGTCTGTAATACACTTTCCATAAGCTTGGGTTGAGTCCTGGATTTTGACGCTCGAGCCTTTGGAAAACGAGGGCTACGTTAGTGGGAGTCGACGGTACCCAGGCAATCATCTTTATTAACCCTAGTACAAGCTCATTCTCCAAGATTTGGAGCTCCAATCCCTCACAAAGTATCATAGTTTCAACTGTAGCTTTCAGCCACTTTTTGCAATTTTCATTGAAGCAGTGCACTACGATAAATCCCTGCTCCGATAGTTTAAACTCGTCAATGCAAGGTAACGACGGTCCCTCAAATGGTAGATTATCGATAATTCGTTCTAAAGAGCAATAAATTAAGTCGGACTGCTCTGTATCAAGTCGCGCTTCAGGAAAGTTTTTCCTAGCAATCGCTACCTTCAGAGGGCTGTCCAACTCTCCAACATCAAAAGTAGGCCCAGCAACCAAAGTGCTCTGACTTTCACCAGAACCCGAAGCCTGCTGAGCCTCCCTTCGTTGGTTCTCTGCATCTCCGTGGGTCCCTCCCGCTGAAGAGGAACCCTGCGGGTGCAGAATTTCTGGCCCCGTCGAGAGGCCAGTTTGTGAAACCGGATCTTCACTAGTTTCAGTAGTTAGGGAGTCCCCTTGCGGAGCCTCCTGTGTTTGATTGTTTTCTTGATTCATGTACTGTCCCACGAGTAGTCGGGAAAAGAGGTCAACCTCCATAGAGCCCGGTATGGAGGCAAGGCTAAATACAATGGGAGGTCGCCAGGTGTCCCAAGGGCATCGTTTGCGACACTGCTACCCCAGTGCCACGCAGCCACGGTCACGATAGCTTACAACCAGACTTGGGGAGTTGGTCCGCGGTGGCGTTTTCAGGAACCCTGGTCAGTTTTTAGGCCGAGAGGGTTCCCTTATGTGCACCACTAACCAGGTTATTTTGGAAACCTGGTCGTTCTCCTATCCGCCACCTGAAGACGCGCCTGATCGGGAACTTACCCGACAGGTTACACACTGTATATAAATCTACAGTAAAACATAACATTTTAAGTAGTCATATCAGGCATAAAAATGAAGACGAAAATGGAAACCAGAGTTTAGTACATTTTCGGAAGAATAAAATTCATCAAAACCTGAACTAATTAGCTGACAAATTATTTTCTTTGCTTCAACTACTGTTCAGGGTTGCAATGAAATTTTTAAAAATTTGTAAGGACGGTGTTGCTGCTTTGATCTGAAAGCCGTCATAATAATGGGGTCTCGGTGAGCTGCAGCAAAATTATCATGACAAGAAAATTAGTCAAGAAACGGGTTGCAGGGAATAATTCCTTAGGATCTGACGATAAAATTTCCACTTTGCAGAAAGTTCTAGCAGATCATCTTGTCAAAATATTTTATTAATGGCAATGTTTTCATTAGTTCGTGATTTTGCCATCCTGAACATATGGAGAAGAAAAATAAAAGAAACAAGTATACATATACAGGCAATTTTAAGTAACAGTTCTCTATTTATTTCATTGTAACTTGTCATTCTTTGTGGAGGAATATTGATATATTCATGTATAGTTATTATTCTTATTATTACTAGTTGGTTTGCTGTTGATAAAGGAAGCAATAAACGTAAAGTAATCATAAGAGATGCCCAAGAGAGTTTCACTTTGAGGATTCCAACGATCAATGACATTGATTATAATGTGGAAGAATTAAGGACAAAGCATTATAACAAAAATCTAACTTTACAACCTTTTGTTATAGTCGTAGGTTTAAGTATTGATCAAATAACAAATTATTTTGCATATTTTGACAAACAAGTCTAGGGCATGATTCTTACTAGTCGTGTTGATACTTGTTTCAAATTATTTCATGTTCTGAACCTAAAATGTCTTTAATTCAAACATATTTTTTTGATATAGAACGTAAGTAGAGTAGATAACCTCCTTTATTTAAAGAGGCATTTATAAAGCGTCACAAGGGCTGCCTTGGTGCTGATCAATAATGAATTTAAAACTTACGGATTTTATTCCTTCGATCCAGACCAAGAAATGAAACCTTTCCACAATTTGATTTAAATAAAAAGACATTGGCTTTTGAAGCATACAATTCGTCTTTTAGAAGCCATGAAACAATTTCTAGGGGAAACTAAAATTGTTAAATATGCAAATCTTTGTAAAAACAACACGAATCAAATGAAGATATATATGCTGTTTGGAAATTTTGCACAATTACTATTACTAAAATAGAATTTGAAAATGGTTCTTCTGCAGAGAATAATATTTTGGCTACGATAGATATAACTGAACAAATTTTGGATATTGAATAGAAAGTATTTTATACCAAATAACAACTTTTGTGAAACTGGTAGTGATATTTTAGATATACAACAGTGGTCACATTTTGAGTGTGGCAATTTCATCAGACCAATGAAGCATGATGTAAATGAAGTAGGCACACCAGGCGAATCAATTACGAAAATAGAAAACGATGCGATAAACGAGCGTGCAGAAATCTTTAAAACTATTTTAGACTATGTTTTTAACGTTCTTCAAAACAAATGCGATTGCTCAATTAAAAATATTGATTCCTCCGTTGCAGTTAAAACAACCACGAAGTACAGCGCTAACTAATCCAAAGTCGATCAAGAAAAATAAGTTAGCAATTAAACTTTTTTCTTGGGCGGAGACAAAATTGGAACATACCATTTTGGAAAAAAGCAGTGCATTGGAGCAGCACCAATTAAAGATGGCCCAAATGAGAGAAACATACGAACAAGACATGCTTTTTGCCAAAGAAAAGCATACACAAGAAATGGCTTTTGCGAAAGATGAACACAAGCTTAGAACGCAAATTTTTAAACAAAGATTAATTAATTTAGAAAGTAATTTAAAATAGAATTTTTTACAGGTTTTTTTTTAAAGAAATTATTAGGTTTAACGTAGAATACATACTCTTCACGGGCCCCCAATAAAACAATTTGAAACGTATCGACTAAATTGATACGCTGATTTGTCAAGTTTTACTGATATGTGTATTAATGTCATCAGAACTGTGACAAGTAGTGGCTATGTTTATAATTGTTATAGGGCAAATTGGAATAAAATACGGTGTACATATTTTTTTACACCCATATTTTACAAAATTTTGTTTACTGGTAATATTTAATCGTGCAACATGTATTATTTTATTAATCATTTCTTTTTGTTTGCTTTGAAATATTTTGTTAAATATGGCTCGCGTATATAATACTTTACTAAATAAAATGGAGTTATTTACATTTTTATTTAAGTTGAACACATGTAATTATTGTTATGGTTACTTAATGTAAAAGTTATATATTATTGTAACAGATTTTATTCCACTTATTTTATAAATTAAAAATCATTTACAGCAAATAGGCTTTTTTTATTTAATGAACTATTACAACTTTGAAAAATAATTATCGATTAAAGCTCTTCTTGTTACTTCGTTTTCATTTATGTTATCCTCAGCATTTTCGATGGGCAAATTAATATTGTTCATTTCATTCACAATAACGGCCTCCACTTCATTGTTAAGGGGTAGTGGTGGAGGTTTTGAATTTTTACATGCAATATTGTGGAGTACAGCTGTTGCCACAACTATTGCTTCGACTTTTTCTATTGATAACCGTATTCCTATGGCCAATATAGGAAAACGGCGTTTCCAAATTCCAAATAGTCCTTCAACTGGATTTCTTGTCCTAATTTGCGACTCATTGAATAAATATTCAGCTGGTGTGGAAGGACTTGCTAATGGAGTTATTAGAAAACTACGATTAGCATAGCCACTATCTCCTACGAGCACATTACTTCCCAATTGATTATTTTCAAATCTGGCCCGCACTCTGCTCATATTAAAAATAGTGGAGTCATGTGTTGAACCAGGCCAACGACAAACGATATTTCTTATATACAAAGAAGCATCACAAATACACTGCAAATTCATCTAAAAGTATCCTTTTCTATTTCGATATATCTTAGCATTATCTCCACCTGGAGATTGTATTTTAATGTGAGTACAATCCTCCGCACCTATATACTTTGGATATTTAGCTTTCTTATAAAAGCCTAAACAAACATTCGTAATGTCTTCCTCGGTCTTCGGAAATTATATATACCGATTTTTTAATGGGGCTATTGCTCTTGATACTTTGTTTATAACTCTGCTGGCTGTTGATTTATGTACGCCAGAAAAATCACTTGCCATCATTAACATAGATCCAGTTGCATAGTATCTTAATGTGATAAGAAGCATATCCTCTGAAGAAAGAACTTTGTTTCTGTAGATAAATGATGACATAGTTAAATAAATTTATTTATATAGTCTTATTTACATTTTTGTTACTGAATAAATGTTTATTTGGTTACAGATACCTTGTACAGTATATTTTGTTAGGCGAAATCTGTCGTAAAATTCTTCTTCAGACCATTTACTAAAGTGATTTACTCTGGATCGGAATATTCGTAGATTTCTATGCAGTTCAGCTTCCACTAATTCAACTGATTCTAAAAAATCTTCATTATCAGTTATAGGTTCCATTATTTTCAATTATTTTGACAAGGCAAACACGTATACGAAGTAACAATTTGTGAGGTTAGATTACTGAACTTGGTTTAAACCATCGAATTCCAGAGATCAATTATTTTACTACTGAACTGGCTTAAACCGTTGACATTTTATGGAGCATCAAGTATCCAAGAAAGCATGAACCTACGGTATTTTTTACTTACAGTTAGGAGAATCTTCGGTAAAAGAAAATATTATAGGAGATATAATGAACGAGGACGTTTGAGCAACACACTAAAGCAGTATATGCGGGATGTTGTTCGAGACTTGGCATCGGCCCCAGTTGAAACACCAAGAGAAGGACTTGCAAGTAGACGTTGTTATCTATGTTCACAAAATAAAGACTGCAAATCTAGGCAATTTTGCGTGAAGTGACAAAACTTCGTATGTGCAGAACTCCATGCAAAGGAAGTAAAGTGTTATCGATACAAAGAAGATTAAGTTAAATTTTTTTTTAATCTTTGGTAGCTGTACTCTGTTTATTTTATCTATTATTACTTTTTAGTATACTTAAAAACATGTTTAATTAGATATCAGAAGTACCATTTTCATCATGGGGTACAAATATACCCGACATGGGAATCTACGTAATTCTTCTGACGTGAGAAGACGAAGGTGCATTCACATGTAAAATCATTGACAATACATTTTTTAGAATAATGTGCATATAAAATGAACTATACAAATGAGGAGCAAGCAACCCGAAGGATAAAATTAAATGTAGCCAAAGGTTCGGAATTTACGGAATTAGTTTTAAGGACTCTCATCAGTATGTTGGAGAAACGAAATATCTAATTATAACAAGATTCAAAGAACAAACTAAAAAATCTAGTGTTGCCGAACATATTCTTGATAATAATCATAGAATAGATACCAATAACTTAAGGTTAATTCGAAGTATAACAAATAATAGACAGCTGGACGTTTTTAAAAGCCTAGAGATCGAAAAAAAAACTTAGTGTGTGGTAATTCAGAATTTTCCAAATCGTGTTGAAATCAAAGTCTATCTCAAATAGAATACGCGATACCGAACGAAGTGTAGAGACCAGCTTTTATAAATTACACAATTTACAAAAACTCATAGACATGAGCTATGAGGAATCAAAAAATGAGCCTTGTAAATCGGAGGGAGTTACTATTGAGAATGCGTTATGACGAAGAGTACTTACATAAACAATATGTTAAAATTATAGCTATTATACAATTGAAATAGCTACAAAATACTAGTCGTATTTCCATTAAATTAGATTAGATTGTTTTAGTACTGAGCCTATTAAGTAGAGAAAGGGCCATAGAAAGAATATCCAGGTAGTAATTTTCTAAAATTTGTATAAAAAGATAAAAATTGAATTATAGGAAATAAATTGATATCACATGGTGAGAGGTAGGTGAGATAATTTATAAATAATTGTCATATAATCTTTATAGTACCAGTCAGGTTTTAGACAACTGGGAGTAATCACATATAACTAAGATCTGAGATTTTATTTGGAGAAAAAGAAATGCAAGAACATGTTGAAAAAAGTGTTAAATCAGTGAAGAGTAACGATAAACTTAAATGCTGTCAAAGGAGTGATCATGACTTGAAAAGTATTCTATTGCATATTCTAACCTGATAGCGAAAGTGTCTAACTTATTTCTTTGGACTTAAGTAATAGCGCAATTTTGACTATTTTTCTTCATACGCTGTGTCTACAGAGTTTAATTTAAGAAGAATAAAAAACCTTGAAAATCAGAGGGAGTGACTTTTGAGAATGCGTTATGAGGAAGAGTACTTACATAAACAGTATGTAAAAGTTGTGGCTAACGTCACTAATTTAGGTAAATAATTTGCTGTAGTTTACATATTATAAGTTCAAATTAGTTTTAATCGCTTACTATTGCCACATTCATTGCAGAGATATAAGTAATATAAAACATGCTATAAAATCGCTGAAAGTTACATGGGGAAAAGGAAATTAAATTGTGTAGAAAGACATTGTGGTAAAAAAATAATGAAAACATTAGAAAATATATATGATTTGGACAACACGGCCTTATTATTTACTGTCATTTTGGCCTCTGTTAAGGGCTTATTGTTATTGTTATTCCATATTATTATACTCACGAAGGTCACGTTGACTGCCTTACTTTGACTTTCAAATATTTAGAGCAACGCATCCCTATCGAAAGATTTGGAACATTCATGTCAAACTAGAGCCACAAAGCTAAATATATATTTCCTGAGCAAGTTTTTGAAAGAGAATACTTTGACATTAAAAACTGCCGTAGTCAGTCTTATGATAACGCTTCTTCAATCAGCGGAAAGTAACGCCTTCAAGCATTGGTACTGACAGAAAATATTTTAGCAATATGGGTGCCTTGCACTGTGCACTCACTCAATCTTGTAGTGCAGGCTGTTGCTAAGTGCTGTAAACCCTTTGACTTGTATATCTTATAGCGCCAACTGTTTAACAGATAAATCATTCTAACCGATTGCTTAAAAAAAGAAGAAACTAACAAACTCATTCTCTTACCAAAGAGGACAACAACCACACGTTGGTCATGCCGAGCAGATGCTACAAAATCCCGCTCGTGAGGCAGTAAAAAATAGAAAATGCACTTTTGATATTTCAGAGCACAGAGATGTTTCAGGAATATCACATGTTACTGCTCTAAGTTTGTATAACAAAATGTCAAAGATGGAAACAGTATTTTGGGATATCTTGGGACAAGTAAACAAAACTAGTGAAACTCTGCAGAATCTTAGATTGTACGTGAACACATCTGCCTCAGTACTGACATCGCTAAAAAGCTTCATAGGAACAAAACAGAATAGCTTTGAAGAATATGAGGTGAGAAGTGTTGAGTTAGCTGACTGCATTTAGCATAAGAATGGAACACAGCGTAAGCGCAAAATTAACTTACGAACATTAGCTCAACGCTAGACTTATCGCATCTTTCTGCATCTACAGAAATGTAATAAAATGTATTTAACATACATTTTTGTCGAATTACAATTTGGACCAAACACTGGTAGTGAGAGAATGAAAAAAGGCTAACGTAGTAATAATGCAGAGGTTCACCCACATATGAGTAAACTATGGGCATGATTTCATCTAAATCGAGTTAATGTAGATATAGAGGCGAAAGGAGACTATACGAAATCTAACAAGGACATACTTTTGGACTAACATGCACAAAGCCGTAGCAAAATATATACAAAACTGTCGAATATGCACAGAGATTAAAGCCCGCCAAATACAACCTAAAGCACCGCTTCAACCCCACAAACCACGTTACGCATTTGAAGCCATAAGTATTGACGTCATGGGTCCCTACAAAGAGACTCCTCGCAATAATCGCTACATTTTCATAGTAGAAGACATGTTTACGAAATGGGTGGAAGCTAAGGCATTCTCCGAACTAAACGCCCGCATTATAATCAATTACCTGGAAGAAATTATTACGAGGTATGGAACACCGAAGATAATCGTTTCGGATAACGGCGGACACTTTAGCAGCACCCTGTATAAACAATGGTGCGCCCGTAATGAAATCCAACGAAAGTTTACACCGATCTACCACCAGCGCTCCAACCCTACAGAGAGAAGGGTGCAGGAATTCAAGAAAGTCCTGAAGACCTTAACCTACAAGCGAACACAAAATAGCTGGGATAGATATATACCAAAGGTCTTACGCACCCTTCGAACACGATACAATGCAGCCACTCAAATGACGCCAAGCAGGGCTTTGCTCGGATACGAATTACCCCAGCAGGGCGAACTAAATATACCAGCATATCAAGAGGAACGGGACGAGCAAGAAGAACAGACCCCGGAAGAAAGAACAGAGGAAATAAGGGCAAACCAAGCAGAATATCAAGAGAGGTATTCTTCGCCAAACGATAGACCTGAGGTTACCTTCGAAGAAGGACAAGAAGTAATGGTAAAGGCCCTTCGAAAGAAACCGAATGTATTCTTTACTCTTGGACAGGCCCACATCTAATAACCAAAAAAGTCTCCGACGAAGTATACGAGGTCCGACGCGGGAATAACACTTATCTGGTACACGTAGACGATATCAGGCCCCCAGTCGCCGGAAACGAACCTCCCGAGCAGATAGATACCGATGAAGAATCGGACTCCGATGATGACGACTTAAATGACGAAAATCCTGAAGATGATTTCCCAGACCGTCACGAAGCCCCTGAAGAACATCCCCCTGATGATGACGATAGAGACGATGAAATCCTACTACTTGCCTTAGCGCATCTAACTGCCTCAGCGCATCTACCTGCCTCAGCGCATCTACCTGCCTCAGGGCACAAAGGAAATTTACCTGCCTTAGCGCAGCTACCAGCGCACCAAGAATATTTGCCTTCCCCAGCGCACCATGAAAATTTGCCTGCCTTAGCTCACGAAGAAAGCTTGCCTGCCCCAGCAAATAAAGAGAAAGTAACAGTATCAACTCCGGCACTCGATGAGCCAACCACCTCAACAAGGCCAACACCAACACACGGAGAGACGAACAGACCAAATAAACCCAAGCGACGACGAGCAAGACTGGCCATCATGGACCCCTAGAAACTGTATCCTTCTTTTCAGAATCGCGTTTAATTTTCATTATTGTACATATCTTAAGTTTTAGCATTGTATAACTTTTAGTTCTTATTACTTATAAAACACATTGTAAATATCTTAAGTTATATAGAATTGTATACTTTAGGTTTTCAAACACTCAATCGTAGAAATTTGCCTTAGCAAACGGGGGGAATGTCAAAGTACCTTTCTTAAATCGGGTAATTCATATTGTCAAAATTAAGAATTAACGTCCCTCTGTCGCTGTCAAGCCCGCGAGCTAGAAAAAACACTTTTTACATTATTAGAATAATTCGAAAAGCAAGCCTTCGCTGCTGGAGAATATACACGAGCCACTCTCCCCTACCGATCGAATTTTCGGGAACGGCGAACAATCTGGAACATCTAGAACGACTAGAACGCCTGGAGTCTTCGATTTTCGAACGCTTCCAGAAGCTTTGATTTATCTTATATAAAGCGAGGCGCGCTCAACGGATTCAGTCGAGTAAGTGACTCGAGTCAGTCAGTTCGGGATCCAGCAACGCGACAAAACAACAACAACCAAAGGCAAATTTCTACTCTAAAGTGTTAATATTCAACATAATTAATTACATCAAACCTATTTAGTGATAAACAAATGTATTGTTAGAACGTGAATAGTAATATATCGTTATTTTGACTCCAGAAAATTTGACTTTTAATCATTCGTGTAAAATCGATACAGGGTGTTACTTTTTCGCCGAGCCAAGTAAAATAAATTCATTCAAAATTAAATTGTGCAGTGTTCTTGTGCGCGAATCCGACTAAAACGAAAGTCACGTTCGTGTTCAATACCATATCCCCTCTGCTTGAGATCAGAGAGTACAGTAAATCCTGTAAGTAGATTGTCTATAAAAAGTTGATATGGAAGAGTAACAACTGGTAGCTCATCAAGCCTAATAATCAAGGGGGCAGTTGCACTTCCATATTTAACACTGTACTTATCTGATTTAGCACGACAGCTTTTTCCTTGGTAGATTTCAAAATTTATTAGATAGCTATTTTCTGCAACACCAAGATTTGTAGCCAAACCTTATAGATTTGCCCCTAATAAATTGTTTGCAGCTGTGCCTTCCACAATAACGAATCATTGATTCATCATGTATGTTCAGTAGGTTGAAAGCATTTCAGAAATTTTTTTTTCAGTCTTTCCATCAACAAGCGTAACTTCCACATTTTATCGTTTTGATCTATTTGCGTGTTATTAGCAAAATGTATAAATCTCATTAGATAGAAGCAGAGATATACGCTTCAAAAAGTTTGAAGTACTTACCCGCATGCAACGAACACATAATTTTTCTGCATGCATTCACAGGATGCGACACAACCTGCAAAATTATTCAAAGAGAAAAGTGTTGATATAAACCTATTAAAAGTAAACCAAATCAAATGCATTATAGGGATATAAATGGTAAAAGTTGCAGTAAAATTAGATGAGTATTGGTACCTAACCTCTTTGAGACTAATTACAGAAAATGTTCGTAATTCTTGTTTCTATAATCATTATTATTTCTATAAAATTAATAAATTGCAAACAGTAATAAAAATGCATTCAAGTGTGGTAATTAAATATATTTGACTCATATCAATTAGATAATTTACAAAATACATTACGATTATCTACGGGATTTTTCGGTCAGCTAGAATGAAAATTTTCATGTAGAGATGTTGTAGAATGTGACAACGGGATAGAAAAATATGGTGGTAATGTTTCCATTAGTACCCTTATCAATAGCCCTAACAGAGGTGCTAGCGAAAACATGACGCAATCTTCTTCGTCCAGAAGAAAAACTGCAATATTTTAATACCATTATTCTAAATATTGTAGATTCTCCACTAGCGATTGTTAGTAAACCGAAACTTAAGGAAATATGAGAATTTTCATATCAGCCAACCGAAAAATCCAAGGTAATTAAACATATTATATTCATTTCAATTCAATGATATACAAAATAAATTACGATAATCAATTTACATACATTTTATATTATTCAATTACAATGATTTTAACTTAGCTTGATGTACATCCCGGAATTGTTGTATCAGTTTAAATGAAAATTCTGTCTGTCTGTGTAAGGAAATTTGAGAATTTTCGTTTAAGGTGACCAAAAAATGCCTGGATGTACAACAAGGTAATTAAATATATTATATTTATCTCAATTCAGTGATATACAAAATAAATGACGATCATCGATACGTATCTTTAATATTATTAAATTACAATAATTTTAACTTAGCTTGATGTACATTCTGAAATTGCTCGGTCAGCAAATTTCCTTACCGGTCTGCCTGTCTGTGTCAGGAAATTTGAGAATTTTTCTCTAAGTGGAATGAAAAAGGATGTACATCAAGGTAATTAAATATATTATTCAGTTCAGTGAGATAGAAAACAAATTACGATTATCGATTTACATACATTTTATATTCATAAATTACAATCATTTTAACTTAGCTTGTTGAACATCCTGGAATTGTTTGGCAAGTTTAAATGAAATTCACAAATTTCCTTACCTGTCTGTTTTTCTGTATAAGGAAATTTGAGAATTTTCATTTAAGCTGACCGAAAAATGCCAGGACGTACATCAAGTTAATTTGATATGAACAGTCAAGACAATTCAACTATTTATATAAATTATTTTAACTGTAATCATATACATTTCATATGAACAACATGTACTAAGTTTAAATGTGATATACGAAATGAATATTACTCCATTATGGTATTAACGGTATTTCTTAAATTAAATATTTTCTAAAAATGCGATATTTTCAGACAAGATAGTAGTACTTATAATGTTGACTAGGTCAGTAACGTTGGCTAAATTAGTTCGAGTTTATGGTCACTTTTCTGACCCACATCTCCCAGTTTAATATGTTATTACATCTGTAAGAAATAAAAAATGTAAAAAACGCTAGGTAAGTGCCATCCGACCTGCATAAATGTTGTTAAATGTTACTGATAAAAACGCCGCTGTTATTGTCGGCTTCGTCAGCTCAAAGAGACTTTTCATGTCTCTTAGCCTTATTTAGTTGTAGGTTATACCACTGGTTACCAATCATGCAGTGTTGTCGATGTGTTTGATTTGACTTGTTTTTAGGTAAATTTGTAAAGAACATTAACATAACTGGATGTCATGAATGAGATGATGAATTATTATTAAAATTAAATTAACTGCAATCATTTTAATTAGTGACAGTGGTAAAACAAAGGACCCCGCACCTCTTAAATGCAATTTGTATTTCAGTTTCGTGAGTTGAAATTTTGCGCAGATATAGGTCATGACGTACTGATCAAAAGTCTCTATGGTCACAAAAAACTTTACTGGTAAGATTTCGAGATATTGGCCAAGCAAAGGCGTAATTTCCTCTATATTACGACCTAAGAATTAAAAACAAAAAATTCATGTATATTGAGAGACACTATCACCAATTTTTTTCTTGAGAAACACATATTTTTTTCAAAATTTTTATAAAGGTAGAACAGTGTTAAAAAAAATCATAATCACAAATTATATATAAAATAATGTTTGTGGTCTTCCTACACAATTAATTCAACTCTACATTTTTATTATATTTATATATTTTTTATATGCATCAAGGGTATCAAAGATAAGGGTAACTAGCGTTTACTGCAAACGTAATATACTTTATGAGCACTCTTACTACGTGACAAATTAAAATACGTTTATTATTTAAATCTCAAATTCATGTCAATACATGTTTATCTTTAGTATACTTGTACGACGTCGTGTTATTACGAGATTGACTGTTGAACATTTGAGTATTGTTGTTCCTTATAAATATTACAGTGCGAAGAAATATCAGTATAGTATAGTAATTTAGTAATAATTTTAATTAACGAAAATGCAGAGTGAGAACAATCCTAAATATGTGATGTATCCCTAGTAGCACAAATATTGGATCAATATATAATCTATATAGGAGCCATATATGAATATTGGTTCAATATTGGTCCAATATTTTGTGCTACTAGGGATGGTCATTTCGTGAAGAAAGTGGCAGGACAAAAATCTTAACATCAGAAGAAGGTGTGAAGAAAAATGTTTTCTCTAGAAATAAAAATATATCGCTTGGAATAACAATGTAAGAGAGTTTTTTTCAGAGACAATAATTAAATCTGCGATGCTATGGCGAATGAAACAATATCTATGGGTAGATACAACTCTTTGTTCAAGATATTGATCCTGAAAATTCGTCGGAACTACTTTGTATTTTATATTCTGCATCTGGACCTAATTCTGGGTTTGGTTCAAGTTCGAACTGTTCTATAGAAGTATTTGATAGATTTTGACCGAATTTGATGAAATCTCCTGAAATTTTCGTTTGTACATTTTTATGTGACAGGCTCTGCATACCGCACTATTTGGAAAAATTGTTTCAAGTGTCTGTAACAAATTTTGGCATACTGTTATTTATGTCTTCTTTTGCCATAATTTTTTTTGTCCTGACACTTTTCTTCTCACTCTACATTTTCGTTAATTTAGATTATTATTAAATCAGCAAGGAATCTTACTAAGTCACTATATAATACTGCTATTTCTTCGCACTTCAATATTTATAGGTGAACAATAATCACTGAATTGTCTAACAGTCAATCTCCTAATAACATGACGTTTACAAGTATACTAAAGAAAATGTATTTAGGATCTAACAAATAAACGTATTTTAATTTTAAGAGTGCGCATAAAGTATATTACGTTTACAGCGATCACTCGTTACCCTTATGAAAATTTAAAAAAAAATATGTTATAGAGCACAGTAGGGGACATTTATAAAAAATGGTGATGCTGTCTCTCAATATACATGAAATTTTACGTTTTAAAGTTTTCAATTCGAATAATTTGGTATATTACTTAGTACAAATATTCAATGATTTTTTGTTTAATACCTCCTTGGTGTATATATACAAATAATAAAAATTGGCCACGTTATTAGAAATACAAAAATTATTTTTCAAAATTCGATATTTAAAAACCAGAGAGGGCAGGGGTGAAATATCTTGCAGAATAGTTCCTCTTAGTAATGCGACATCAAGATAAATCTATCAATTCAATTTCTCGAGGGGCACCTGGCCCTTGCCTACCGTGCTGTACTCTTTCGGCCAAAATTAAATCAAACAAATATGCTTACGCAATTTGATGGAAAATAACAACTTTTTACAATTTAAAGAAAAAAACGCGTATTTTCTAAGATACAAATGTTTGAAAGGGGGTGGGAGTAAATCAAAATTGTTAAGAAACAATCTGAAAAAAATAGGGTAAGTTTATTTTTTTAATACAAACATTTCTAATACACTGAACTGAACTTGTGGTAGGTACCTTGTGAAACATCTTGAAAATAATTGTTAATAAATTAAACACTGCCTTTAGATGAATCAATCAATATATTATAAATACTACATATGTTTCGGCTTATTAGGCCTTTATCAAGAGTATTACATAGTGAATACTAAAGTTTCTGACGTGCTTGTTTAATTTATATCTAAAAGTATTTATGTCTTAATCTATTTATGACTTAAGCTATTTAAGATTTAATTTAACATCTTTAATTATTTGAATGTTTGGAGTGGACCTAAGCTGATTATATAAATCAAAGGATATTTCTTAACAATTGGTTTATTATAGGGGTGTTTAGGAAATTCTGCTGGTCATTTGTGGTACCAGGGTTGTACTTGAAAGATTTTTTTATTTCTAGTTGTTCTAGCAGATCTAAACGTTTACCTTTTCTTTCTGAATGAAGTAAATTTATGTTATCAGTATCTATGAAATGGTTGTTTTCAATACAGTGTGTTGACATTCCTGTATTTTTATTGTTATTTAAGATTGATTTTTTGTGTTCTTTTACCCAGTTGACAACGCTTCTACCACTCTGACCGATATAGACAGCATCGCAATCCTTACAATTAATTTTATATACACCTGATTTATTAATTTTATTTAGTTTTTCTTTGTTATTAACCAAAATGTTTCCTATGTTTGTTTTGTTCACACTTATTGTAGAGATACCCAAATTATTCAATTTTTTAGAAATTTTGTTACTATATTTCGGAACATAATTAATAAAACTATATTTTGTAGGTTTGTTAGGCACAGTGAAAAATTCTTTTTGAAGCATTTTGAGTTGTTTGTTTTTGACCATGTTATCTATTAGTGACTCGTTGTATCCGTTATTTCTTGCAATTTGTTTAATTATATTTAATTCTCTATCAAAATCACTTTGATCTAAAGGAAAATTCGTGTATTAGACTATGAAAGGGTGAAATCTTAATTTGCCATGATTGCTGCGAATTATAATGTATTACTGTATCTGTAGTAGTAGGTTTGCGGTAGATGCTAAATTTCAACTGATTGTTATGTTTTTTGATATTCATATCTAGAAAGTTTAATTGACTATTTTGCTCCGATTCCATTGTAAACTGAATTTTACTATTAAAATAATTTAAGAAATTAAGGTAATTACTTAGGTTTCTTTCTGTAATTTCTTAAATTCTTTTAATAGTAAAATTCAGTTTACAATGGAATCGGAGCAAAATAGTCAATTAAACTTTCTAGATATGAATATCAAAAAACATAACAATCAGTTGAAATTTAGCATCTACCACAAACCTACTACTACAGATACAGTAATACATTATAATTCGCAGCAATCATGGCAAATTGAGATTTCGCCCTTTCATAGTCTAATACATAGACTGACGAATTTTCCTTTAGATCAAAGTGATTTTGATAGAGAATTAAATATAATTAAACAAATTGCAAGAAATAACGGATACAACGAGGCCCTAATAGATAACATGGTCAAAAACAAACAACGCAAAATGCTTCAAAAAGAATTTTTCACTGTGCCTAACAAACCTACAAAATATAGTTTTATTAATTATGTTCCGAAATATAGTAACAAAATTTCTAAAAAATTGAATAATTTGGGTATCTCTACAATAAGTGTGAACAAAACAAACATAGGAAACATTTTGGTTAATAACAAAGAAAAACTAAATAAAATTGATAAATCAGGTGTATATAAAATTAATTGTAAGGATTGCGATGCTGTCTATATCGGCCAGAGTGGTAGAAGCGTTGTCAACCGGGTAAAAGAACACAAAAAATCAATCTTAAATAACAATAAAAATACAGGAATGTCAACACACTGTATTGAAAACAACCATTTCATAGATACTGATAACATAAATTTACTTCATTCAGAAAGAAAAGGTAAACGTTTAGATCTGCTAGAACAACTAGAAATCAAAAAATCTTTCAAGTACAACCCTTGTACCACAAATGACCAGCAGAATTTCCTAAACACCCCTATAATAAACCAATTGTTAAGAAATATCCTTTGATTTATATAATCAGCTTAGTACATTGGGTTGATTCTACGGTTGGTTCCTTGTGAAACATTCTTCAATAATTTAAACATACAGGAAAAATTATGCTTTTTAATGTTTCAAAAAGTTTTATTAAAACTCTACACGTGTTTCGGCTTATTAGGCCTTTATCAAGAGTACAAGATATCTTGTACTCTTGATAAAGGCCTAATAAGCCGAAACACGTGTCGAGTTTTAATAAAACTTTTTGAAACATTAAAAAGCATAATTTTTCCTGTATGTTTAAATAATCAGCTTAGGTCCACTCCAAACATTCAAATAATTAAAGATGTTAAATTAAATCTTAAATAGCTTAAGTCATAAATAGATTAAGACATAAATACTTTTAGATATAAATTGAATAAGCACGTCGGAAACTTTAGTATTCACTATGTAATATTCTTGAAAAAGGCCTAATATGCCGAAACATATGTAGAGTATTTATAATATATTGATTGATTCATCTAAAAGCAGTGTTTAATTTATTAACAATTACAAACATTTCTTATTTGTCGGCTTTTCCAAGAAATGCAAATCTACAAAGTTTTCTCGGGAAGACCTATAAAAATAGGAAAAACGTTTAGGGGGAAAATTATTGATAAAAAACGTTTTAAAAAATATGAAAAATCAAACAACAAAATTTTCTTAACATATTGATATTATTATTATGTTCCATAAAAATTCATATTTTCCGAGCTGAGGGTTTGATTTGCAAAAAAATAAATACAATATTTTTTCATCAAATAGCGTAGAAAAGCGGCCTATTTTTCAAGTAAAATTTATATAAAGTCTGAAAATTTAGTCGAAACAGTAATGTAGAAATAATGTCGCATGGTTAACAAGTGCAACAATTGCTTTTATTTATTTATTTCTGTTGTTTTCTTTGTAATCAATGGTAGAATACGCACGCCACAAACTACCTTAAAACTGAGTAAACAAGGTAAACGTAAAACTACTTTATTTTGAATAGTACTGTGGCAACACTGTAAAATTAATGACACAAGTGATAGACCTGCGGTTTTTCCCTATTTTGCGTTCATTAGTTGACAAGTTTTTTTGAAACATTTTAACCGCATAAAACTTTGTTCATTTATTCCCTTTCACAACCTTCCCACTAAGTTAATGCCAAAAAATTTCAGATTGGGGCGGTCCGTTCATTGTCATAAACAATTTATTCACAATTTATTAACAAAGAGTTGTTATCAATCCTTAAACATGCTGATTTGCTGAAAGGGACAAAAATAAACAAGTTTATTCACAATCATACAGTTATAATCAAATTGTCTTGCATGTCAAAAGTTAAAAAGTATATTTCTAATTTGATTCGACAATTGAACTGAAATATGACATTTCGGGTTGGAAAGTGGCCAATTTCCAACCTGAATATTAAAAACGACGCGACGTCACTTTGACATTTGTCCTTTGACATAAGAATTTTAAACGGTTTATTTGGCTTTTTCTTCATGAAGGAGGATGCTTGTGAATAAAATAGTATAAAAACCTTGGTGAGAAATTTCATTGTTGTCTCGAGAATTAGTTGTCCTCGGCGGTTCGCGCCTCAGTCAACTATCTCATCGCTCGACAACAATGAAACACTTTCCACCTTGGTATGTAATACACTATTTATAATAATTTTTCGAAGAAATATTTCCTTACGCTTATTTCTTGACGGATGGAAAAAATGAAAATAATAAAAAAATACCTGTACCTAATACCTATAACGCAATATTTTTAAATAAATTATTTAAGAATTTAGAGCATAAACACTGTAGTTTAAACAAAGTGCTTTCAACGTAAAAAGAGATACGTGCGATACTATACCGGGTGAGTCACGAATTGCACTCGCCCCGATATTTCCTAAAATATTTGGAATAGAAAATTGAAATTTGGAGGCCTTATTACACGACTAAAATTCCATCTTTTCAATAAAAAATCAAGTTTGGTGCACATCCGGTTTGACCGGAAATGCCCACAACTTTCGATTTTTAAATGGAACACCCTATATATTTTTACATTTTTGGAATTTAGAGGAAATTTTGAATACAATACATCCATTTTGGTCACTTTTTGATAAACGTTAAAAATTTTATTAAAAAAATCTATTTCTGAATCCAGAGTGCTGTGGTGCCCAAAATATATTTTAGTTTGTGTGCTACGTTACTATAAAAATAAAAGGAGCAATATGATTGCATTACTTAATTCTCTAGAGGCGTTTAAAATTTTTAAATGTGATTTTTACCCACTAACTCGGTTTTTTTAAATCGGAATTTAATCGTTCACCAACATTTTTAAATACCTCATTTTCATACGAATCTAATGATACCAAACTTTTGAAAATCCGCTCAGAAATATTTGAGATTTCAGCCAAAATACAATGCAACCAAGCTTTTAGAAACATGCGGCTAATAGATAATAGATTAGTGGGCTTTAGAAACTAAAATGGCACATTTCTGTGTAAATCTGGTAACCTAATAACATTGGAAAAATCATAGTAGCCATTGAATGTAATAAAACAATATCAGCTGTCAGACAGACTCGTGTAGATAGGCAATCTTGAGCTATCAAACATTTAATAATTGTGAGCGCAAAGAACGTTACAATTAAGTTTAGCATAGGTATGTGGAGGTAAACACAATTACATCCACAAGGACATTTGCAAATCCTAATACATCAATTTCTTTGTTCTCACTTACAATAAATGTTTGATGGTCATCTTGTTGATTGGGTTCATTTCTTAATTCTTGTTCCACTCTGGCAAACGAGTGTCTGCTTGGATGACGTCTGTTGGAATATTGTTGCTGATACAGTTCTGCAGCTGCAATTGAATTTTTGAGACGCTCTCCATATATCAGTAACATATCGACCTTTTCATTTCTACTAAAATTATTCATTTTCTTTAATTTTTACTCAAAGAGATTTCCGCCACGCTTTATTTTGTATCTGTCTGACAGCTGATATAGTTTTATTACATTCAATGGCTACTATGATTTTTCCAATGTTATTAAGTTACCAGATTTACACAGAAACGTGACATTTTAGTTTCCAAAGCCCACTAATCTATTATCTATTAGCCGCATGTTTCTAAAAGCTTGGTTGCATTGTATTTTGGCTGAAATCTCAAATATTTTTGAGCGGATTTTCAAAATTTTGGTATCATTAGATTCGCATGAAAATGAGGTATTTAAAAATGTTGGTGAACGATTCAATTCCCATTTAAAAAAACCGAGTTAGTGGGTAAAAATCGCATTTAAAAATTTTAAACGCCTCTAGAGAATTAAGTAATGCAATCATATTGCTCTTTTTATTTTTATAGTAACGTAGCACACAAACTAAAATATATTTTGGGCACCACAGCACTCTGGATTCAGAAATAGATTTTTTTATAAAATTTTTTATATTTATCAAAAAGTGACCAAAATGGATGTATTGTAGTCAAAATTTCCTCTAGATTCCAAAAATGTAAAAATATCTAGGGTGTTCCATTTAAAAATCGAAAGTTGTGGGCATTTCCGGTCAAACCGGATGTGCACCAAACTTGATTTTTTATTGAAAAGATGGCATTTTAGTCGTGTAATAAGGCCTCCAAATTTCAATTTTGTATTCCAAATATTTTAGGAAATATCGGGGCGAGCGCAATTCGTGACTCACCCGGTATACACCACAATGGGATTTTGTTTTTATTCATGTCTTTACTTTTTTTCATTCGTCAAAAAATAAGCAAAAACATTTCTTTAAATAATACCTGAATTTCGTGTTTTTTGACAGTAAAATGTTAATAACTTTTTAAAAGGGCAATTTTTAGAAAAACTACAAAGAATAAAAATCGTTTATTTCTGCTATTGTCAGCTAAAATAATTCCATTGTTGATTACAACTTTTTGTTAGTTAACAAATAAATAGTTTATAATAATTAACGGACTGCCCCAACTTGAAATTTATTCGCATTAACTTAGTCAGGGGGATATGAAGCATGAATTAAAAAAGATTTTACCCGATTAAAGTGCTTTTAAAAAATTTACCACCCAAGTCACTTTCTAAGCGTTAAAATAGTAGTAAACCGCAGGCCTATGAGTGCAATATCCTTGTCTCTTCCATTAATATTTATAATTGTAATATCTACGCTGGAAATACTGCCTACTTCTAATTAATTTCAAATTAGAAAAATAGTTTTAGAAAAAAGTGTGTTAGAATTTGTTAGTTCTCTTGGGCCGACATCTTTCCTTTACTTTCCTTTAATAACACAGCTACACACACACAAGAAAGTTCTATATCAGAAATACGAGTACATATATTTTGGTTTTTTTTTATGCTGAATCCGAATTTCAAAAACCGATTTACCAGATATTTTTTTAGTAAAACACAAAAACATCCTCTAAAATAGAGCGAAATACTGATTAGATAAAGCTTTATAATGAAATGCAACAACTTGTAAATACTGTTTTACATTTTAACTTAAAAAAAAATTTGAACAAAATTTAGAAAAAAAATGCAAATTAAATCCTCACTCGCCCTTACGAGGTGGTTAAAAAAAAGTTCTGTACCAGAGACATGAGTATACAGATTTCGTGTATTTTTCTATGCTGAATTCAAATCCCTAGCTCAAAACCCGATTGACCAGGTAATTTTTTAGTAAAACGCAAAACATTCCCTAAAATAGAGTGAAATACTAAGGATAAGGTAAAGCTCTATAATGAAATGCAATAATTTGAGAAAACATTTTGAAATAAAATTTTGAGAATTAGTAAGAAATATATGCAAATTAAATCCATATCCACCCCTGGGCGTTAATTCCACTCCTAAGATCAAATAATGAATGTTAGTGCAAAACAATGTGAAAAACCATAGCCTTGTAGTTTGTAATTCCAAATATAATATATTATTTTTAAGAGGCTTAAAACCTTGATTTTTTTTTTGTTTTTTATTTTTAGACATTTCTACTCAAATGACTCAATTGTTTGAACGTTGAAAACGCATTTCTTTGGGTGTTAAATACAAATGTCTATGGTACTTTTAGGAATTTTCGAATTAAAACCTTGTATGCGTGATTAGCGACTTTGAAAATCCGCGAGTAACAAGCTTCGGCCAAAATCTTGAATACTTTTTCAATTTTTACATTCGCCGCCATCCTTTGTTTAGAAATTTTCGGATTCGGACCTTAGATTCGTAATCAGCTACTCCAAAAACCTATGGTAACAAAATTCAGTCAAAAATATTGTAGAAAAAAATGTGTGACTTAAAGGGATAAATGGGACTGTAAATCTATAAAGGTGGTTTACAATCCTTTGAGGGATAAGTTATGTTATATTTTTTGGTACCTATGTTATCTATCAACTTACATTTATATATTTGGCAGTACAAAATACAAGGCTATGTCTTTTCACATTGTTTTTCCCTAACACTCGTTATTTGATCTTAGGGATAAAATTAATCCCCTCGCAGGGGTGGATTTTTATTTAATTTGAAAATTTTTCTAATGCTCAAAACTGTATTTTAAAATGTTTTCTCAAAGTATTTACAATTGTTGCATTTCGTTACAAAGCTTTACCTTATCCTCACTATTTCACTCTATTCTAGGGGTGTTTTTGCGTTTTACTAACACATTACCTGGCGAATCGGTGTTTGGGCTTGGGTTTTTGGGATGCAAAGAAATACATAAAATCTATGTACTCATGTCTCTGGCACAGAACTTTTCTTGTGTGTATGTTTGTGGCTGTGTAATTACTGGTTTCTAGTTCCCCTAACGTGTCTTTCCGAAGAGCTAGGTTCGGAAGTATCTGTTGCTTGGGGTGATTTAGGCTCTGTAAAGAGTGCCCTTCCTACTCCTACACAAGGCCTAAAGTGTAAGCACTTAAGAACCTCATATGAGCCAAAATCTATCCCCAAAAGCAATCGAACTCCTAAAGGCTTTGAAACGATCTGTCTGTAATACACTTTCCATAAGCTTGGTTTGAGTCCTGGATTTTGACGCTCGAGCCTTTGGAAAACGACGGCTACGTTTTTGGGAGTCGACGGTACCCAGGCAATCATCTTTATTAACCCTAGTACAAGCTCATTCTCCAAGATTTGGAGCTCCAATCCCTCACAAAGTATCATAGTTTCAACTGTAGCTTTCAGCCACTTTTTGCAATTTTCATTGAAGCAGTGCACTACGATAAATCCCTGCTCCGATAGTTTAAACTCGTCAATGCAAGGTAACGACGGTCCCTCAAATGGTAGACTATCGATAATTCGCTCTAATGAGCAATAAATTAAGTCGGACTGCTCTGTATCAAGTCGCGCTTCAGGAAAGTTTTTCCTAGCAATCGCTACCTTCAGAGGGCTGTCCAACTCTCCAACATCAAAAGTAGGCCCAGTAACCAAAGTGCTCTGACTTTCACCAGAACCCGAAGCCTGCTGAGCCTCCCTTCGTTGGTTCTCTGCATCTCCATGGGTCCCTCCCGCTGAAGAGGAACCCTGCGGGTGCAGAATTTCTGGCCCCGTCGAGAGGCCAGTTTGTGAAACCGGATCTTCACTAGTTTCAGTAGTTAGGGAGTCCCCTTGCGGAGCCTCCTGTGTTTGTTTGTTTTCTTGATTCATGTACTGTCCCACGAGTAGTCGGGAAAAGAGGTCAACCTCCATAGAGCCCGGTATGGAGGCAAGGCTAAATACAATGGGAGGTCGCCAGGTGTCCCAAGGGCATCGTTTGCGACACTGCTACCCCAGTGCCACGCAGCCACGGTCACGATAGCTTACAACCAGACTTGGGGAGTTGGTCCGCGGTGGCGTTTTCAGGAACCCTGGTCAGTTTTTAGGCCGAGAGGGTTCCCTTATGTGCACCACTAACCAGGTTATTTTGGAAACCTGGTCGTTCTCCTATCCGCCACCTGAAGACGCGCCTGATCGGGAACTCACCCAACAGGTTACACACTGTATATAAATCTACAGTAAAACATTTTAAGTGGTCATATGAGGCATAAAAATGAAGACAAAAATGGAAACCGGAGTTTAATACATTTTCGGAAGAACAAAATTCATCAAAACCTGAACTAATTAGCTAACAAATTATTTTCTTTGTTTCAACTACTATTTAGGGTTGCAATGACGTAAGGACGGAGTTGCTGCTTTGATCTGAAAGCCGTCATAATAATGGGGTCTCGGTGCACACAAAAAAAAGTATTTTTGTTTTAAATATATTACTTTGTTCAGGAATTCTAATCGATTATTTGCTCAAAATGAGAGGTTTTTCTTCATTTGATTCAATCGATTTATTTATAAAAAGTAGAGTAAAATATTGATTAATTTATTTGATTTGATATGAGGATAATCAAATCAAAAAATTCATACACTAACTATAAATCTATGCATAATTTCGACTTAAAAATGCACTACTCTTGTAATAAATATTATACAGATTCAGAAAGTATTCGTTTTGGTATGGCAATAAGTGGAAGCGAGAGCGAAGCAACTAGGCTATTCTTTTCTATCGTATGTATAACACATCGTACAAAGCGCCCGCCACCTGCTATCTCCACCACATGTGTGTGGACATCCCTAGAGTTTAAATTTGTTTCCGTCTTACACACGTCAGTTCTCGTTCTGCCCTATACGATAGAAAAGAATAACCTAGTTGCTTCGCTCTCGCTTGCTCTTATTGCCAAATATTACCATGCCAAAACGAACACTTTCTGAATCTGTATACAATTGAAGAAAGAATATAGTTCTTCTTTTGAGTAGATGCATATGTTTAAAAATTTGAGAATATCATATGTTTAACTTAAAAATATATACTCAAGTAGAGACATCCATATTCTACAATGAAAACTACATATAGTTTCAATTAAAAAATGTGTTAGTCTTATAATAAATATTTAATATATTTAAAATAAATAATATAATTCATTGTTTCATTATATGTATTTGCTCAGAATTCTGAAAAAAGCAACTAATTGATTTGAGAGAAGTATATTCAAGTGGAGACATCAATATTCTAACATAAAACTATCTATAATTTCAATTTGAAAATGCATTACTCTCGAAAAAATAATTACGTACATTTGAAAGAAGAATATCATTCTCCTTTTGAATACACGCATATGTTTAAAAATTTCAGAATATCATCTATTTAACTTAAAAAGGGTATGCTCAAATAGAAACGTCCACATTCTACATTGAAAACTATATACGGTTTCAAATTAAACATATATCAGTCTTAGAATAAGCGTTACATATATTTGAATTAAATAACGAATTATCTGAATACAGTTTGTCTAAAAATGTGTTAATCTTAGCAGGTATAAATATTACATATATTTAAACCAAATAATAGAATTTTCCATTTGATATATGTATTATTACGATCTAAGCGTGTACAAGAGAAATGAGGTTCTTACGCATCCTTATGGTGAGAGAAAACAATAAATAAAAACAATTTACACAAAAAAACAATTTATTACAACGCATAAAAAGATAACTACAATATAGCATTGAAAATTAACAAATATGCATGATAATAAACAAAAATTAGTATTTGCATGGAACTTGAGTAATAAAAATAGGTATACTAGGGGAAAGAGAATAATTAGTTAAATAATGCTAAGCTATATATATCACAGTAATAGTACAGTCCTTAAAAAGAAACTAGGTACAAACTTAACTTTAAAGCAAATAGGCTCCAGCCGCCTTGGACTTAAAATGATTACTTGCTGCAGGTCGAGGACGCTTGGTGGCTTCTGTGCGGGTGACGCAAACTTTAAGAACCTTCCTCAAAAGCGTTAAATGTAAAACTCAAATATGACTTAAAAGTACTCAATCGTCACGGTATCTTTGTAACCAAAGTCATAAACCAAAAATAGCAGCACAATATCAAAAATCTATAAAATCCAATAGTCTGAAAATAATATGTAAGTAAATAAAACCGTTGGTCGGGTGCTTACACCGCATCCAAAACGTTATACACAGTATCCAAAATATAATTTCGACCAGAAAATTCGCTAATAATGGTCTAACTAATAGTTACATAAACTTGAAATTAATACGAAAATTCATCGTTTGAGCATATCTATATTTATTTAAAACAATAATGAGAATATAATATATTTAAAATAAGACGATATTTTAAGGAAACGTACATTTTGCAAAACGCATGCAAAGCGCACGCGCAACCAAACACCTGTGGCGTGATGCAAGTCGATGCAGATCATCCTATCATTCTGTTCTAACCTGCCGTAACTTGCAGGCCGTTTTATTTATGTCATCTTATTTTCAATTTTTGTGTGGCACTGTGGTAGTTTAAAAGAATGGAAGCATTACTTATGAATTGGGGAATAACACCCGATGTGATAAAAAACTTTATTGGTAAGTATAGGTCTACATAATTTAGGTAGATTATTATCAATTTTTATTTGCCGAGCAAAAATACATTTTCGGTTAAAGTGTTATAGGTATAATGAATAATAATGATACTTCCGGCATTCAATTTTTAATTATAAATTGTCATTATATGTAAAAATTATACTTTAAAAACGCATTAATTTTGTTTCGGTGTACCTTCGCGAAAATCAAACAAATGAATAAGATAGGGATTTACCTTGGATACAAACAAATTCACGTGTCGCGAAAACTTCAATCGATCATGACATTTTTGCTCATCTGTCCCCTTATTTGTCAACACTTACATATCATTGAATTTTATAGCTTCCCTGTTATTCAACTGTTTGTTTTTCGCGAATAGGCATGTATACTTGCATTCTTCTAGAGCCTTGAGGGATAAAGGGGGTTGTACCACAGACCAGATAGACTGAACTATGCAGAGATGCTTCTGAAGGCAGTTGGAGGCCTAACCCGAGGCCCAAGCAGCTCGCAGTAGTGATGGGTCGAACCTGCTAAATGTGGCGAGGCCTCAGTTATAAGGAAAAGGGATTATAAGAAATCAATTCAACTACGCTAGCAGAAACTCGAGGTATTTTTATCATTTCAGGTTTATTAAAATTAATTTAAAGGCTTAAGGGAAAAGTACCCTTATTTTCAATTTTAGAGAAATATATAAAAATTACTCACAATTAAAAAATAGGCCGAAGTATGAAATTCAATCAAATATATATTTTTTTCTATTTTAAAGTAAACAAAAAGAACACAGGTTAATGCAACAAAGCAGTCCATATTAATTAATTCATAAAATTAGTTAAATATCGTCCATCCACGTTTAATCACAGTTTTTTCTTTAAAATAGAAAATAAATAGGTATATACGTTTCTCTGAACTCCTCTTCATATATTCTCTTCGTTTTTATCATCCTGTATATCGTATATGCGATTTTTCAACAACAAAATTGTTTTAAGCAAATCTTTTAAGCAGTAATCGATGGAGCCGGACAGAAAAGTGGTTGAAACTAAAGTTGTTTATTTTTTTTAACAGAATATACGAATCTATAAAAAAGTAGGAGTTTCCATTTAAAAACAAAGTTGACCTTGAAATGACCGTGAAATCCTCCATCAAACTAAAAAAATGTAGCTATTAGATTCCGCTTTTGAACTGATGAACTTTTGCTTAATACATTTTTCTCGAAAATGTTTTATTTTCAAGTTAATCGTGTTTGCCAACTAAACACCCTCGGAATAAACCTATAATACAGAATATATTATTTCCTTTTAGATCCGAAACAAGACGAAGATTACAATTGGCTCAAATTTAATTGTGAACCTTGGGCGACAGTCATCGAAAAATGGAACGAAACGTTTGCAATGAGAAGAAAACAAAACTGCGATTCAGTCGATGAATTTTTAAAAGATTGGCCGGTTTTAAATGATTTGAGAGCTACAGTTTTGGTGCATTAAATAAATGATATAATTTTTTCAAAATTATGATATGTATGACATAATTAAAACATACGTTCAATTAAAGATATATACCTAATATTAGTTTAATTTTATTTTAGTTTTCTTTTAAACAAATCAGTATTTCGGGATGATAATATCAAGTGACTCAAATAAAAATAGGCATATATTTGACGTGAAAACATTTTTTTTTTTAAATTAAATTAGCATTTTTTTAAATTCAAATAATAATCATTTTGAGTTGAAACTACAGAATATTTTAGTCAAATAAATTATAATCTTAATTTAATAATATCAACATGTTGGCATGATACTGTCAAGTGGTTAAAATTAATATAGATATATATTTAATTTCACAAAAAAATAATTTTAAGATGAAATTATCATACTGTTACATTTAAATAATAATAGTTTTGAGCTGGAACTACGATATATTTTATACAAATATACTATAATCCTAATTTAAAGATGCTGTTATTTTAAATAGAGGCTAACTCTTTTTCAGTTTAAATAAATGAATTTTTATCTTCAAAACTGTAATAATTTATAGCAAACAAAACGTATATTCAATTTAAAGTTATATGTAGTATTATTTTAATTTGATTATTATATTGATTTAAAAAATCATTAATATTGATTTAAATAAAAGTAAAATTTGAATAGAATATATAATTTCTTTATAAAGAATGGGCTTGTTCAGCTTTTTTTTTATTTCATAAATCGAGTGCAAGTATAAATTAACGGATCTGCAAAAAATTAGAATCTTATTCGCACGTTTAGTATCTTAAAAACTATTACAAATCTCCATCTCGCGAAAATGGGGCGTGGCCAAGCGCTACGTCACTATACGCATAGACTCGGCGATCTCAATAGACTTGATGCTCCTTACTTGTTATAATTATAAGTGTTTTCAAAGTATTGTTTGTTTTGTTTACTACTTGACAGTAGGGGAGTACAATTTGGTGAAATGTCAAATAATTACAATTTTCTATCGCTCCTGCCTGGACGAATTTTCCATTTTGACCATGCAATTTACGATTAGAATTGAACGCCGACCTTCTCCTTTCCTTAGAGACATAGAACGAACTTTCACTCGACGTATTTATTTAGTTACCAGCGTTTAAAAATTCTATGTTTTTCGACTTTACAGGTTAAATTTGAAAGGTCCCAGAAAGCCATTTTTCTTACGTCATTTACGTATAGTGACGTCACATATGAGCGCTCGGTTTTTGCAACTATTACCAATTTCAACTCCTTATATCTCGAGAACGGAAAAAGTTAATAATACGAAATTTTAAGTGTATAATGAGAATATCGAATACTACATGAAAAAGTATAAAAACCATATAAAAAGAATATCATGGAACAAGCCCATTAAGCCTGGTTTTAAAGGAAATATATTGCATTGTTCATTTTGAAATGTGGAATTATTTTGAAACAAGAATATCAATATTTTTCATTATAAATAAATCGAATCTTTAATTTGATACTATGTAGTTATCTAATTAAGAATAATTTTAAATAAACAATACTATTCATTTGAAATACTGACATTTTTCATTATATACAAACTTATCGTTTATTTGGCCTGAAACACATTTATTTATATCAAACATACTTTTTTTGTGTGTGAGCTGCAGCAAAATTATCACGACAAAAAAATTAGGCAAGAAACGGGTTGCAGGGAATAATTTCATAGGATCTGACGATAAAATTTCCACTTGGCAGAAAGTTCTAGCAGATCATCTTGTCAAAATATTTTAATAATGGCAATGTTTTCATTAGTTCGTGATTTTGCCATCCTGAACATATGGAGAAGAAAAATAAAAGAAACAAGTATACGTATACAGTCAATTTTAAATAACAGTTCTCTATTTATTTCATTGTAACTTGTTATTCTTTGTGGAGGAATATAGATATATTAATGTATAGTTATTATTCTTATTATTTCATGACCGAAGAAATAATTTTGGGGAAAATTGACGAAAACAAACACATTCTTGTGAAAACAGAGCACGTATTCAACTGAATCTGTATACATTGTGGAATAGCCAAATGGAACAAATTCATTATTTCAATTATTGTGCATATTTATAAAAAATCCCGAGACACGTCGATTTTGAATTTTGAGATGACGTCCTGCAACGTACAAATTTACTCCCTATATTCAACCCCCTTCGAGTGGTAGTTGTAACCTAAATTTTTAAATGGGAAGTAGGGGCTTGTGAAAGGTTTCTTCATTATCTATTCAAAAAGTGCTATGGTTACACTTACTGCAAAAATTAACGGTAAAAAAATTAATTCATATGCTTGACATAATTCGCAAACTAAAAAAAACTTAATTTCAAGGCAGGAAAAGTTCAAAATTAGATCCTCAAACACCATGGCAGCATCCTAGTGGTAAATAAAAATATCTTCTAACGTTTTCCAACATCATGACCGACCACATGCGTTATTCTTCTTAACTCAGCTATATCGCGTGACTTAGTTTTAAGTATACTATACTTTTCACACATCCCCATTGAAAGAGATCCAAGGGTGTAAGATCAGGAGAACGTCTTGGCCATTCTAGCAATTCTCGCCTCCCTATCCACCGATTTAGAAATGCTAAATCGATGTATTGCCGGACATCGATTCGGTAATGTGGTGGTGCTCCATCCTTGTGGAACCATATTACATTCGCCGGAACTTGTGGGTTTGCTTTAGCAGGATATAAATTTGCTAAAGTTGTCACGATATTATTTTGGATCAGAGCTAAATAATTATCTCTATTCAGATTGCCATCAATGACATGGTTTCCAATTTTCCCCGCCCAAACATTAACCTTTTAAAAATTTTACGTATGTAGTCCTCTCATCAAGTTATGATTAGCCCAGTAGCGACAGTTTTAACGATTAACATGGCTATGAAGAGAAAAAATGGACTCATTCGAAAACAAAACGTTTTCTAGTAACATTGTTATCTAACCTTTGCATCATTTCTTCAAAAAACTACATTCTTCTATCAAAATCGTCTTCACTAAGCTCCCGAGTTGGGGTCTGTTTATGGGGATGCATTTTATTTTATTTTTTAATCACTTATACTAAGGCCAATCATCTACGCCAGGAGACGAGCTACCCATAAGTGCAGGGATCTTTTACTTTCCTAACATTTCATAGACACGAGACAGACTGCTTCACATTCCCCCCGAAGGATGGTATATCCGCTATGTAACCCCCGCCTAAAGTTACATACCTTCTACGCGTGCGCTGATATACAAGTCGTTGGAAGACGGAGCGAGAGCGTTGTGTTTCCCTGGAGAGGCTTACCCATTCAAGTACTAACCGCGCCCAACATTGCTGCATTTGCGTATCGAAATACGAGTAAACATCTGCCTAAGGAATCACTGCTTCCACATCCAGATTTCCTATCCAAGTCTCTTTAAACGAAAGCATCATGATATTATATTTGCACTCGAGAACGTTAAAATAATTGCTCGTAGAATTTTAATAATATAATATTTAAAATCGGCTGACTCAGAAACTCATAAAGCGATACTTTTTCGACTGATCGACGTTTAATGGGGGGTGAGGGTGGCTGATGCCAACAAATTTTTTGAGAGCTTTTGCTCTCGTACACACTAAATCACAACTGTATTTTGTTACCCACTTTAATAATGGAGTAGGAGTGGTGGTGGAGTGGCAATGTCATAAAAAAAATTAAGACTTGGTTTCTAGTACATACACCAAATCTGAAATTCCTGGACTTTACTAGCTCGCTTTACTAATTTACCCCTATTTACCCTCAAACTTTCTACAGAAGCTCAAAATTTAATCTAGTTCCAGATTTCGAGTGGCAAATCGGGAGACATCTGGGGAGACGCCTACAAGATGAGGAGCTCCGTACGAGCTGCCCAGAGGAGAATGGTTGGAAATAGCCCAGCAGCTCTTCCCAATAAAAGAGGAAGAAGCTGTTATATTAAGCATCCAGATAGACGAGGATTCAAATGTCTGACCAGTACGAACGGGAGCAACGGCGACTGGAAGAACTCTATGAAGAAATAATATCTGATGAGGAAAGCGATGATCATTCTGACCACGAGCCATTTAGTGATGATGGAGAAAAGGGTTCAGACCCTGATTTTGACTCCGATCAAGAAGGAAGTGGTTCAGCTAGTTACACACGCTCTAATATACTAGGCCCGTCCAACCAAAGTGATTACGGAAAATAATCGAATGCATCAGATGGTTCTGCTGAAGATTTTGAAACTGTTTCTTCTTCTGATAGCTCAGATGATGAAACGTAGGAGTCCAGAAGTGAAAGAAAGCCCCGTGAATGAATTTAACGAAGATGGCGTTGGAGTAAAAATAAACATCAATCCAGCAATGACTGCCTTAGATATGTCTTCATCTCAGAAATTTTGGAGCTTATTGTTCACTACACAAAGGAATATGGCAAAGTTTTTTGTTGCACGAATAGACCGCCTGCAATAAAAAACAAGTATTGCCACGAGGACCGTTAAATTTTCAAAATTACTTATTGGCATGTTCTCTGTAGGTAGGCTTAATTGATTCCTAAATCTAGTAAAATTATTTTCGTATCATTCCCAAATTAATTTTATGTATTTTATTTAATTTATAGCATGTTACAATATTTAAAGGAAGCTTAGTGTCATATTTCAAACACATAATAATTAATAGAGTTCACTTAACTATAAATTATATTCTACCTATATGGAATATGCCGACTAAGCAAGTAGCATTTATATAAATACTCGAATCATTTAATGATGGGCAGTCCATTGGCGTCCAGGCACATCTCCTCTACACCTCTACTAGGATGATTTGGTAAGAACACTTTTATTATATGTATTATTTTTTATCAATTTTATTATGTCTTATTTTTAATTATTTTATTTGACAGTTCCATTTTATTTATCTTTGATTTTCACCATGATTTAGTGTGTTAAATAAATATATGTAAAAGTTATAATAATTTATTTATTAAAAAGAGCAACCTCTTCTCCCTAGGCTCCCCGAGGTCGTGGCAGTATTTTGAGAAACTAACATTCAAGAGATGAACAAATTCTTGTGTTTTCTTTCAACAACTTCAGGTTTCAATGCTACACAGGCGATGCCAATTTACAACAGATCCCTTGTACTTCCACCCAGTTTTCCTTTACATTATGTCAGGTCGAAGATTCGACCAAATTTTACAATGTCTATCATGTGCGGTCAAAGGAGTTTAGGAAGTGGTTAAGGTAGATCCTTTACTGAACAAGTTAGTGAATAGGTTTCAGCCGTCATAGGAAAGGAAAAAAGCTAAATATGGCATTAAGTTCTATGAAGTCACTTCCTCTGCTGGCTTTATATTAGTATAGAAATATGCGCTGCCAAACGAAAAGAAACAAAAAGTTTGAGATTGTGAGATCATATTCGAATAAGGGACGTAATGTATTCATGAATAACTATTATGATAGTGTATCGTTATCACTTTCAATATAGAGTAAATTTTTTTCAACATTTCAGATATTTTAGCCGTACTACTAAATTCTGTAATATTTCCTACTAGTTGATTTGCTGTTGAGATAGGAAGCAATAAAAAAGTAATCATAAGAGATGCCCAAGAGAGTTTCACTTTGAGGATTCCAACGATCAATGTATTGATCATAATGTGGAAGAATTAAGGACAAAGCATTATAACAAAAACCTAACTTTACAACCTTTTGTTATAGTCGTAGGTTTAAGTATTAATCAAATAACAAATTATTTTGCATATTTTGACAAATAAGTCTAGGGCATGATTCTTACTAGTCGTGTTGACACTTGTTTCAAATTATTTCATGTACTGAACCTAAAATGTCCTAGGGTCTCCTATGGACCATGGTCTTTTATTCAAACATATTTTCTTTTGGTATAGAACGTAAGTAGAGTAGATAACCTCCTTTATTTAAAGAGGCATTTATAAAGCGTCACAAGGGCTGCCTTGGTGCTGGTCAATAATGAATTTAAAACTTACGGATTTTATTCCTTCGATCCAGACCAAGAAATGAAACCTTTCCACAATCTGATTTAAATAAAAAGACATTGGCTTTTGAAGCATACAATTCGTGTTTTAGTCATGAAACAATTTCTAGGGGAAACTAAAATTGTTAAATATGTAATGAAGCATCCTAAAGTCATACCTCATTACTAAGAAGTTTCAGTGTAGTGCCGTGTGCACATTTGCCACACGACGGCGATTCATACTCGATATACTAAATTTGCACACCGCCCGACACCGACCGTCTCAAA
Source organism: Stenurella melanura (assembly GCA_963583905.1). Taxonomy (NCBI): domain Eukaryota; kingdom Metazoa; phylum Arthropoda; class Insecta; order Coleoptera; family Cerambycidae; genus Stenurella; species Stenurella melanura. The sequence continues at coordinate 92,632,957 of OY757315.1, forward strand.
AAGGAGGGATAGTTTCGTGTATAAAAGCCCAGCCGCGGATCGAGAAGAGCACTGGGTACATCTCTCTGTAGACTGCCGACGGCGCGCTGAGCCGAAGACAATTTACTGATTTATGCACCAAGTGACGTGACTCTCCGGACCGAATATATCTTGACCTAGAGAAGTCTTACGGCGCGCTGAGCCGGGGACAGAACTTGTGCCAAGTGGTATTTAGTCCAGTGATGTCCCGACGAAACCGACACGGAGCAAATATAAATTAACAGAGGAGTGACCCGGCGAGTTGAGCCGATAGCTTGCTCGAGTTGATAGTTATTAGCCCGCCGCCGTTTCCGCCGTCAAAACCCCTACTCGCCGCATCACTGCATTACACTCTCGTCGTCTCTCTCATTCATACGATTTAAATATCACCTGATTACCAATAACCGTAAAAGATACGGACCTGAAAACCGATAACCTGTAACTATTGTATATCATGTAAACCTGCATATTTTACCTGTTGAAAGATAATAAATTTGTTAATTTTGATTGGGTTGTCTTATTAAACTAATCTGGATCCTGAACTAATCTCCGACTCCAGCTACCCAGAGCAAAACACCGTTACATAATTTGGCGCCCGAGCAGATTCCGTTACATAATTTGGCGCCCGAGCAGATATTAAGACATTAGTTCATTCCGGATAACCCAAAAAGTGTCATTTACAAACGAGAGGTAGACAAATAGAAAGAGTGTAACATAATTTAACACCCGAAACAGATTTTAAAAGGTAGATTTACTCCAGACAACCCAAAAGGATTAGAGAGAGAGAGTAAAATAGTTAGAGGGAGACACAAAATATTCCAAGCCATAGAAATGAGTTTGTCAGACACAGATGGTGCTTATGGACTAGAAGTCGCAGATACCACAGTAGGATGGATATATAAATTAAAGAAAGATGAACTACTAGTAGAATTATCCAGGTACGGCGCAATTACAACTGGAACAGTGGAAGAACTCCGAAGTAGACTAAAAAGTTATTTACGTAGCGAGGCAGCCAAGAAAGTTGATGCCCCGCCCACCCAAATAAATCCTACAATACCAGACAGGTCATACATTTTACCAACACCCATGGGTGCGGTTTTAACTGATGTTCGCAAATGGAACGTTCGTTTCGACGGCAGAAAAGACGTTTTCTCATTTCTAGAACGTGTAGAGGAGCTACAGTCTGGATACAATTTTAATGATGAACAAATGCTACGAGCCCTACCCGAACTACTACAAGGCGATGCATTATTATGGTACAGAAATAATAAAACGTCCTGGAATACGTGGGATCAATTTGTCACAAAGTTAACAGCATTTTACGCACCCTCAGATTACCATTTAAAGTTGGAAGACGAAGCAAGGCTCCGCGTACAAAAAGAAAACGAAAATATAAAAGATTATTTAGTAGCAATCCAAACTCTACTGCGGAGGCTTAAAAATATCACTCCAGAACAGAAGTTATACCGAATATACTCAAATTTAAAACCAGAATACCGAAAATATATCAAACGAACCGATTTCCAGACACTCGATCAATTAATAACCCTAGCAAATGAACACGAAACTGTTTGCAAAGAAGAAAAGACAGCCAAACAAAATTTACAAACAGGCACACCAAGATTAGGTTTTAATTACACACCAGACAGATATTATCAAGCACCGAATTATAGAAATAATTATGGAAACAACACACAAAACCACAATAGGCCTGCCACCCAGAATTATTCTAGATCACAAGATCAGGTACAGAGACAAACCGCCGCCGAGTACCCCACAACACAAAGCAATTCTAGGAATAACACACAAACAAATCCCAGGCACAGCGTAGTTAATAACTACAATAGAAATACAAACTGTTGGCGATGTGGAATCCCTGGTCACACCCGAGGTAACTGTAAAAACACACCAAAGATATTTTGCTCCCAATGTGGACAATTAGGGATATTTTCCCGTGATTGCAGCTGCAAAAATGAGGCCTCGGGAAACGGCAATATGGCTGCCCTGCCTCGCGAACAGTCCAGCCAGTAAACAACTTCCCCGCGGCCACCGTCCAAACTCCAGTTTTCAATGTCAACGACCGACTGAAGATCCCGATACAAATCGGAACCGAACACTTTACAGCGCTACTCGACACGGGCTCAACCCGCTCTTACATAGGGGACGCTGTATACACGAACTGCAAAGCAAACTTACTAGAAATAAATTGTACCGGACATAATATTAAACTGGCGGATGGAACCGAAACACTAGTAAACAGAGAATTCAAATTAAATTACTACACAACAGGACTTCAATTAACCGATAATTTCTTGTACTTGCCAAATTTAACTTATGATATTATTTTGGGGATGGACTTTCTAAGGAACCATCACGTTACCATTGATTTTAAATTACTAACAGGGCAAATTATGGGAAAAATGATAGACTTTAATCAGAAAATAGAAGGAACAATACCGCTCTCTCTAATTCAGCCCTCAGATAACGAAAAACAGATCCTGTCAAATTTTTTACAAGTCGAACTTCCGAAATTTGAGACAATTCAAGGTGTTACCCCACTAACACAACACAAAATTAGACTCCTGGACGACACGCCGATTAAACAGAGATACCGCCCATTAAACCCAGCCATGCAAAAAATTGTTAATACCGAGTTAGACAAAATGTTGGAAGAAGGTGTAGTAGAACCGTCTAAAAGCCCGTGGAATTCCCCAATTGTCATGGTAAAGAAAAAGGACAATAAATATAGATTTTGCATAGACTTCCGGAAAGTAAATGAAGTTTCGATGAAAGATGCTTACCCATTACCTTTTATAAACGCCATTTTAGACAAATTGCGAGAAGCCCGGTTCATATCTACTTTAGATTTACGCTCCAGCTATTGGCAAATATCTTTGACAAATGAGAGTAAGCCAATAACCGCATTTACGGTACCCGGAAGAGGGTTATTTCAATTTAAAGTTTTACCTTTTGGCCTCCATTCAGCCCCCAGCACATTTCAAAGACTCCTGGACCAGATTATAACCCCTGATCTACCTTATGCATTTGCGTACCTGGACGACATCGTCGTAGTAAGCAAGACATTTAACGAACATTTACAACACTTACAAGAAATATTTCAGCGTTTAAAAGATGCAAACCTACAACTAAATCCAGATAAATGTAATTTCTGCAGAAAAGAACTAAGATATTTAGGACACCTGGTAAGTGAAGATGGCATTAAGACAGACCCTGAAAAAGTAAGTGCCATTGTGGCAATCCAGCCTCCAAAGAATGTCAAACAATTACGACGTTTTCTGGGCATGACTTCCTGGTATAGGAGATTTATAAAGTCATATTCGGACACTGCCGCACCCTTAAACAAATTACTGAGGAAACATATCCGCTGGAAATGGACATCAGTTGAAGAAGAGGCTTTCACAAAACTCAAAAATGCATTAACAACGGCTCCTGTACTCAGCTGCCCCGATTTTACGAAAACTTTTTATCTCCAGACAGACGCATCTATACAAGGACTTGGTTCAGCACTGCTACAGAAAATTGACAATCAGGACCGTATTATAGCATATGCAAGTCGCTCCTTGTCAGACGTAGAAAAAAAGATGTCAGCCGTGGAATTAGAATGCTCCGCCATACTCTTCGCAATCCGGAAACACATTAGTTACATACAGGGATATCATTTTGTTGTTGTAACAGATCACCAGAGTTTAAAATGGTTATATTCCACAAACCCCACCAATGGACGACTGGCTCGATGGGTAATGGAATTACAACAGTACGATTTCGAAATAAAATACAGAAAAGGAGTGTTAAACAAAGTGGCAGACGCACTTTCCCGCCAGCCAGTTATCACCGAAGAAGGAAATAACACAGAGGAAGGTATTTTCGCAATTGAAAATTCAGAAAACTGTGCTTGGTACAAAGAGACCATTAAACTAGTACAAAGTAAACCCGAAAGAAAACCGGAATACTGCATTATCGACGGAAACCGTACCGCCATATATGGAGCAGTAACAATTTTACAGACCCCGAATTTTCCAGCCCATGGAAACTTTGTATCCCGCAACCGCAACGAAAGCAAATCCTGAAGGAAAATCACGATGCACCATGCGCAGGACACCTAGGTATAACAAAAACCATAACCCGAATTGCCGATAAATACTACTGGCCTAGGATGTACAGAGATATTGCAAATTACGTAAGACGCTGCCCGAACTGTCAAAAATATAAATCATCTCAACAACAGACCGCAGGAAAAATGCAATTCCCTAAAATAAACGGATGTTGGGATACTGTCAGCATCGACATTGTCGGACCACTTCCTAGGTCTAGCAAAGGCAACAATAATCTCATCGTGTTGCAAGATAGATTCACTAAATGGATAGAATGTCACCCGGTAAGAAAAGCAACAGCAGACGCCGTTTGCAAAGCATTAAAGGAAAAGATTATCGCCAGATTTGGATGTCCAAATTACATTATCACCGATAACGGGAAACAGTTTACCAGCAACGAATTCACTTCGCTGTTATCTGAATACGGTATTACACACCGCACAACGACGCCGTATTCACCCCAATGTAATCCAGTAGAGAGGACAAACAAAGTAATAAAGACGATGATTGCCCAATATACCGAAAACGACCACCGAAAATGGGACCAATTTTTACCAGAATTTACGTTAGCCATAAATTCGTCCAGACATGAATCCACGGGATTCACACCGGCAATGCTTAATTTCGGTAGAGAGTTAACACTACCTAGCTCTCTCAACAAAGAAAACCAGAATAATAACCCAACAAACCCAGATACCCCGAAGAAACACATTGAAAAGTTGCAGAAAATGGCCGATATATTTGAACTTGTACGAGTAAACCTAGCCAGAGCATACCAAACACAGAGTCACCACTACAACCTGCGTCGCAGGGAATGGACCCCCCTTGTGGGAGACAGGGTCATGAAAAGGGAACACCCTTTGTCCTCAGCAATCCGAAATTTTAACGCAAAACTGGCTCCTAAATTCTCAGGACCATACATCGTGGTGCAAACTATATCACCAGTTATCGTCGAAATTAGATCCCCCACCGGTCGCAGGAAGCTGCGCGTACACGTAAAAGATTTGAAACCGGCGCATGTCTAAAACATATAAATTAACATGCACTCGCAGCAAATATTCAGTCGACCAGAATCATCAGACCAAGATGTGGCCACGAACTCCAAGTTTACCACCCGGGTACCCTGAGTCAGACGACCCGACGCCGTCTCCTCCACCACGCCCGATGTCACCGCCCGGACCAGGTTTGGAAAACCTGTACATATTCTTTGATCCTCCCAGGACAATCAACCCTGAGACGCCGCCACTCTCAAGAATTAGGGCAGAAACCCAGATACCAGCCCTACTATCTCCCCTACCCCCGACGCCGGAAGCCAAAAGCCTCCCCAGCCAGGGAAACGCCAGAATACCATCGTCGCCGCCAAGGTTAGACATGCCGTCCCTGCTGCCGTCCCCGAGGTGTCCTTCAACCTCCAGAGCTGAACCGTCCCCCTCACCGCCAGTTAAATATGTGCCATCCCCGATACCGTCCCCTGGGCTACAAACGATATCTCCACTGTCCAGGTCAATGGAAAGGAAATTCAGGGAGTTATTTGGCGAAAGTCCCAGTCCCCCAAAGCCGCCGACCCCAGGTAGGTCAATTCCCTGCCTTCGGGCCTTGTTTCAGATAGACGACACAAAGCCGCCTCCTGCAGTACCAAATCGGAGACGAAAGTTCAGGCACCGCAGCAGCGACGGAACGACCACCCGAATCCCAGGAATCACCGCCCTGTCCAGCATCAAGCCCTGTGCGTCAATACCCTTGCCGCAGACGTCCACTAACGCAACCCCAGGAGTGCGCGGGAACGTCTAAGTGCGCGGCAAACGAGTGCGCGGAAAACTTTATCAGGCCGAATTTGTTATTACATTTTCCGATATGTAAATTTTGTTAATTTTGCTTTAGAATCCATTTGTTTTATCTTTTATACCAATGTTTTCTTACGATTTATTTCGATTTATGCCATACCTAGTTTAGTTAATTTTTGCATAGTACATTTTATTTTCCCTGTTATCTCTACCGTTGTTTTACTGATAGATTGCTGTTAACAAAATGTTTAAAAATTTTATATTCACATGTTTATACAGGGTGTCTACGAAAATTTTTACCATGTTTTCGTTAGTTGGATAAAAATGTATAATAGGTTAGGATTTGTTTTAAAATGTTTAAAAATTGTATATTCACAAGTTTATACAGGGTGTTTACGATATTTTACCATGTTTTCGTTAGTTGGATAAAAATGTTTATTAGGTTAGAGTTGTTTTGAAAGGTTTTAAAAATTGTTCCTGATGTCAATTTTTTTCACCCGACGAACGAGGGGAGTGTAATGAAGCATCCTAAAGTCATACCTCATTACTAAGAAGTTTCAGTGTAGTGCCGTGTGCACATTTGCCACACGACGGCGATTCATACTCGATATACTAAATTTGCACACCGCCCGACACCGACCGTCTCAAAAAGGAGGGATAGTTTCGTGTATAAAAGCCCAGCCGCGGATCGAGAAGAGCACTGGGTACATCTCTCTGTAGACTGCCGACGGCGCGCTGAGCCGAAGACAATTTACTGATTTATGCACCAAGTGACGTGACTCTCCGGACCGAATATATCTTGACCTAGAGAAGTCTTACGGCGCGCTGAGCCGGGGACAGAACTTGTGCCAAGTGGTATTTAGTCCAGTGATGTCCCGACGAAACCGACACGGAGCAAATATAAATTAACAGAGGAGTGACCCGGCGAGTTGAGCCGATAGCTTGCTCGAGTTGATAGTTATTAGCCCGCCGCCGTTTCCGCCGTCAAAACCCCTACTCGCCGCATCACTGCATTACACTCTCGTCGTCTCTCTCATTCATACGATTTAAATATCACCTGATTACCAATAACCGTAAAAGATACGGACCTGAAAACCGATAACCTGTAACTATTGTATATCATGTAAACCTGCATATTTTACCTGTTGAAAGATAATAAATTTGTTAATTTTGATTGGGTTGTCTTATTAAACTAATCTGGATCCTGAACTAATCTCCGACTCCAGCTACCCAGAGCAAAACACCGTTACAAATATGCAAAACTTAGTAAAAACAACACGAATCAAACGAAGATATATATGCTGTTTGGAAATTTTGTACAATTAATATTACTAAAACAGAATTTGAAAATAGTTCTTCTGAAGAAAATAATATTTTGGCTACGATAGATTTAACTGAACAAATTTGGATATTGAATAGAAAGTATTTTATACCAAATAACAACTTTTGTGAAACTGGTAGTGATATTTTAGATATACAACAGTGGTCACATTTTGAGTGTGGCAATTTCATCAGACCAATGAAGCATGATGTAAATGAAGTAGGCACACCAGGCGAATCAATTACGAAAATAGAAAACGATGCGATAAACGAGCGTGCAGAAATCTTTAAAACTATTTTAGACTATGTTTTTAACGTTCTTCAAAACAAATGTGATTGCTCAATTAAAAATATTGATTCCTCCGTTGCAGCTAAAACAACCACGAAGTACAGCGCTAACTAATCCAAAGTCGATCAAGAAAAATAAGTTAGCAATTAAACTTTTTTCTTGGGCGGAGACAAAATTGGAACATACCATTTTGGAAAAAAGCAGTGCATTGGAGCAGCACCAATTAAAGATAGCCCAAATGAGAGAAAGATACGAACAAGACATGCTTTTTGCCAAAGAAAAGCATACACAAGAAATGGCTTTTGCGAAAGATGAACACAAGCTTAGAACGCAAATTCTTAAACAAAGATTAATTAATTTAGAAAGTAATTTAAAATGGAATTTTTTACAGGGGTTTTTTTTAAAGAAATTATTAGGTTTAACGTAGAATACATACTCTTCACGGGCCCCCAATAAAACAAAATATATTCTGTACAATTTAAAATGTATCGACTAAATTGATACGCTGATTTGTCAAGTTTTACTGATATGTGTATTAATGTCATCAGAACTGTGACAAGTAGTGGCTATGTTTATAATTTTTATAGGGCAAATTGGAATAAAATACGGTGTACATATTTTTTTACACCCATATTTTACAAAATTTTGTTTACTGGTAATATTTAATCGTGCAACATGTATTATTTTATTAATCATTTCTTTTTGTTTGCTTTGAAATATTTTGTTAAATATGGCTCGCGTATATAATACTTTACTAAATAAAATGGAGTTATTTACATTTTTATTTAAGTTGAACACATCTAATTATTGTTATGGTTACTTAATGTAACAGTTATATATTATTGTAAGAGATTTTGTTCCACTTATTTTATAAATTAAAAATCATTTACAGCAAATAGGCTTTTTTTATTTAATGAACTATTACAACTTTGAAAAATAATTATCGATTAAAGCTCTTCTTGTTACTTCGTTTTCATTTATGTTATCCTCAGCATTTTCGATGGGCAAATTAATATTGTTCATTTCATTTACAATAACGGCCTCCACTTCATCGTTAAGGGTTGGTGGTGGAGGTTCTGAATTTTTACATGCAATATTGTGGAGTACAGCTGTTGCCACAGCTATTGCTTCGACTTTTTCTATTGATAACCGTATTCCTATGGCTAATATAGGAAAACGACGTTTCCAAATTCCAAATAGTCCTTCAACTGGATTTCTTGTCCTAATTTGCGACTCATTGAATAAATATTCAGCTGGTGTGGAAGGACTTGCTAATGGAGTTATTAGAAAACTACGATTAGCATAGCCACTATCTCCTACGAGCACATTACTTCCCATTTGATTATTTTCAAATCTGGCCCACACTCTGCTCATATTAAAAATAGTGGAGTCATGTGTTGAACCAGGCCAACGACAAACGATATTTCTTATATACAAAGAAGCATCACAAATACACTGCACATTCATCAAAAAGTATCCTTTTCTAATTCGATATACCTTAGCATTATCTCCACCTGGAGATTGTATTTTAATGTGAGTACAATCCACTGCACCAATACACTTTGGAAATTTAGCTTTCTTATAAAAGCCTAAACAAACATTCGTAATGTCTTCCTCGGTCTCCGGAAATTGTATATACCGATTTTTTAATGAGGTTATTGCTCTTGATATTTGTTTATAACTCTGCCGGCTGTTGATTTATGTACGCCAGAAAAATCACTTGCTACTATTAACATAGATCCAGTTGCATTGTATCTTAATGTGAGAAGAAGCATATCCTCTGAAGAAAGAGCTTTGTTTCTATAAATAAATGATATTGTTAAATAAATTAATTTATATAGTCTTATTTACCTTTTTGTTACTGAAGAAATGTTTATTTGGTTACAGATATCTTGTAGAGTATAATTTGTTGGGGGAAATCTGTCGTAAAATTCTTGTTCATACCATTTATTAAAGCGATTTACTCTAGGTCGGATTATTCGTGGATTTCTATGCAGTTCAGCTTCCACTAATTCAACTGATTCTAAAAAGTCTTCATTATCAGTTATAGGTTCCATTATTTTCAATTATTTTGACAAGGCAAACACGTATATGAAGTAACAATTTGTGAGGTTAGATTACTGAACTTGGTTTAAACCATCGAATTCCAGGGATCAATTATGTTACTACTGAACCTGGCTTAAACCGTAGATTATCCTTTATACAACAAACCTTTGACTGTAAACAGTGGTTTAACCGTGATCAAGGTATCATCACTCTTTATAGAACTGGCCCTTAGGGCGCGTTGTACTAACAGTTTAAACCCCGGATCAACTTTAAATCGAGGATCAGATGTCGAAAGCTGTTGTACTATTGTAGATCGGCGTTTTAACGATGGTTAATTCGAGGATCACTTAAATCGCCTCTGAGAGCAGATTAAACTTCGATCAGTCGGATCTAACCTCACATTCTTTTTAATTTTGACAATCAAATAAAATAGTAATATTAGAATTAGATACTGGACAGTTAAATGGGGAAGGACTGAGCTGGAGTGTTGTTTACGTTTTTTTTTTCTTGTATTTTATCATAAGTAATGGAAGAAAATTACTTAGAAGATCTGACAGACGATGAAGACTTTTTGGAACTTCTTGAACTAGTTTTACACCCTCGGATTCCACGTGTATTTCGAGAAAGACCTAATAATTTTGTTAAGTGGAGGGACAATGAGTTTATAAATCGTTATAGAATATCAAAACCAGTGGCTCGGTATCTCTTGGATCTCATATATGTGGAAATAGCACCGACTACTAACAGGTAGTGTAAAAATCATAAAAAAATGTTATTGTCAATTGTTTTTTTTTGCAATTTCAGGAGTCGTGCTCTATCTGCTGAAGACATGCTTTTTGTTACCTTAAGGTTTTTGGCTAGTGGCTCCATTTTACATGTCATTGGTGATTTGGGTGGCATCGATAAGTCAACAGTAAGTCGGTGCATATATAAGGTAATAACCACAATTGCAAGACTTCGCCCACAATACATTGAAATGCCCAGTAATGAGGAGGAGATTGCTGAAGTGAGACAAGGCTTCTATGATATATGCAGATTTCCTAGATGTATTGGAGCACTTGACTGCACACACGTTCGAATTAAATCTCCCGGTGGAGCAGATGCTGAAATCTACAGAAATCGAAAAGGATTTTTTTCTTTTAATGTTCAGGTAGTCTGTGATTCTGAGTGTATAATTAGAAACATTGTGTGTCGTTGGCAGGGGTCAGCACATGATTCTATGATTTTTGCTAATTCTCGCATAAGAGCGAAGCTGGAAAATGGCGATTTTGGAGCTGACAGTGTGATAGTCGGAGATAGTGGATATGAAGTTAAAAAGTATTTGGTAACTCCACTTGGCATCACTCAAACGCCTGCCCAAACCCTCTTCAACGAGTCACAGATTCGTACTAGAAATCCTATTGAGCGTTGCTTTGGAATGTGGAAACAAAGATTTCCAGTTTTAGCATTGGGCATAAGACTCCAGGTGAACAAAGTGCAGGCTTTGGTAGTAGCCACTGCAGTCCTACACAACATCGCTTGTCAAATGCGTGATCAATTACCAGCAATAAACGAGGAAATAGAAGCTGCAATCGTTTTAACAAATAATATCAATGAATATGAAGCACTAGTACATGATCCAACAAGTGTCGTTAATGAAAATAACATTACTAGGCATATTTTAATAAATGAATATTTTCAAAATTTATTATTGAATTAACATAATACATATTAAAAATATAAAAAAATACATATTAAAAATAGGTAACAATGATTAGCATTATGGATAATTTAAAATGCTATTTTATCTACATTACCTCAAAAATGTGTAATCTAAACCTAAATAAAATTTTAATTCATTCATTATAACTACTTATTTCTACTTATTTACTATTAATATCTGAGCCTTTTGAGGACAACACTGCCATTTTTGCCTGATGTTCTTCTATCATCTGCTTCTTTTTAAGATCGAACTCTTCTTTGGCAAATGCCATGAACTGCTCATGTTTTCTTTCCATGTGCAGCATCTTCTGCTTATGTGCTTCCAGAAAACATTGTTTCTGCAGGGTAGCAAGTTCTATTTTAGAAGCAGTCCATTTTCCCATTTTTCCTCGTAGTAGAGAAAGGTTTTTGACTCTTTTCGGTGACAAAGGAGTAATACCAGACTTAATATTAGTTCTTTTGGTTGGAGCGCTTTTCTGTTCACTATCGTTGCACTTGTTCAATAACATGGTACTGTCATCCTTCGAAGAGGAGCCTAAATCACTTTTACTGTCACCCACTACTGAGAAGTGTTCAAGATCTTGGTGTTTTCTTTTGCCTATTCGGTAAGTACTCATTGTTTTAGATGGTGTACAATGCATGGAGGTAGGAGTGCTTGGAGATAACGGCAGGCTTCCACTCTTTGATGTGGTTGGATTATTATCTTCACAGATCAGTGAGTAATCGTGATCTACCTGCAATCCCAATTGGAGGTTATTTTCGTCTACACAATAGGTGCGGAGTGGACCAGACACTTGTCTGCGTAACATTGCTGGACTGTACGAAGACCAATCATTAACTAGGTCCTCACCTTGGAAAAGAAGATACTATTAAAAATCTATTTTCACAAGTTGTATTATAGCGACTTACTCTTTTCAACAGATACTTCTGATTGGGCTCCATCATCAGTGACCATCACTATATCTAAATTTTCTACTATGACTTCATCTGAAAGCGGTAATTCTTCAATGCTCTCATCACCTACTTAGAAATTTATATTACAGAAGCATATCAATGAGAAATAAATATATATGTATAATACCTGATGCTTTTGATCCATTTTCAATAAAATCGTCATCATATTCCCCATTTATTCCTTCTAATCTCTGCGTACCAATGATTTCTCGAATTTGTTTGTCGACTTCGGTACCTTCATATGGCTTATGAGGCCCGCCTCCTGTTCCATATAGATATTTTTTGTGCTCGGCGAACTTTTTCTTGCTACGAGTTTTTATATTCTTAAATTTGTTTTTCAACGAATCTATGTCACGAAACACTTTAGCCTTTGAATTAAACTCATTCCATATTTTCACCCAAGCTTGGGCTTTCATCTTATTATTGTCATGGTCGGTTTCCTTACATTCGATCTGCTTAGCGTACTTTTTCGCCAATGTGGTTAGCAACATTTCCTCTTCGGAGGTAAAGTTGCTTGCTCTTTTCAGTCCTTTGTTATTTGTTTTGGGGTTGGTGGTTTGCATGACTGTCTCGTCTACTTCAGATTATATTATTTATAATAATTATATTGTTATATTAGGATATTACCTCACTTGTTCTGACTTCGTATTCTGATTACTTCAGCAATTATGTCAATTTCCCGCTAAAATTGACAATTCTTGACAGAATCAGTGATGCCAATGTACAGAATCACTCACTTAAAACCAGATCATCTGAACTGCCGATTACTATCTACCTGCTATCTACGTACAACAAAAAATTGTTTTGATCTTCGGATTAATTTGATCCTGGTTTCCGTGATCGCTGGTTCAAAAAACCTTGGTACAACGCACCCTTTTAGTGTTTCTCGTTCTTGTGATCTGTGCTCGCGACAAAATGAATATTTCTAAAAAGTCATTAATTTTAATGTTATTAAGTTATCAGGAGCATGAGAAAAGTCTGCTTCTACTTTTAACATTACAACCTAAAACATAGCAGCAAACGATTTTATTCTTTAGTTATTGTTAGTATGGCTTTCAAGTACTGTGTAGACCTAAATTAGATCATGCCACTAACTGACAATAACAATTACAAAATAACAACAAATATTTACTTTCAACTGCTCGCAAGTGTACCCACCAATGAAATATACAAGGTATAATATAATATAGTAAAATACATGTACTATTCTTTTACTTTACATAGCTATGACAATGATAATTATTATTTATAAAAATATTATGTGTGTTAATGTTTTTCTTTTCTTATATACTTAGGTAGTTCGTAAATGATTAGATAGTACTGAAGAGGGCAAAATAATGAAAGAAAGTTACGGGGCAAGTAAAAGTTTTTGAGAAACCATGTGCAATTTAATAATAAAGCACGAACTAAAAAAATCCACATATAAAATAAAAATTAAATCATATGTATGATTTCTTTATAGGATAAGTACTGAAAGCTTTAAGCAGTTAGCGCAAGAGATTAATGACATATTTATACACAGATGTATCAATATAATATTTACCCTATACTAAAGGAGTAGGTGGCAAAGTACTAGTAGCAAGAGGTAAACTCTGGAGTACGTATGTACATTGTACACTAAAGAATGTTGTGTAGGGAAACTGATTTGTTACCACAAGGTGACCATACATCCCGCCAGTGTCGGCTCGTCAGGGGAGACAGGGGAGGCTGAGCCTCCCCTTGGAAGAACCACCATATCTTCAAAAGTAATATCTTAAGAAATTTCTACTTAGGTATATCTCAATTTTCAATATTTTTTGTTGTTTACAACTCATTCATTAATTTTCAGCGTATATATAAAAGTTTTGCATTTCCTTTCCACAAACATACCTATAACGTTACAGTCCGGATAGCCTTTGTATGCATATTTCTCGGTCGGTCGGTCTTTTACTGAATGAACACTGCGGTTGGCTGGAGACTAATACGAAATAGCTTCCAACTTTAACGCATTTACTTATAACATGAATGACCTTGAATTACTTTGCGCTGTGTAAAATAGCAACACTTCGAATAGCCAAGTAGGAGGCTAGCCTCAGATCTCAGTTCATTATAACGCATGTGCAGTTAAGGTCATTCAGGAGTTCAGGTGATTCACAAAGAAAACGAACTGTCAGTTGAGTTTAGCTGGTTAAGATCAACTTGATGTAAAAGTACATAAAACATTTGTTAGGCGGGCTAGAAATAAGTGCTCTAGGTGAAAATATTCCCAACAACATGTCTTGTTGTCCAGACGTGGTGGATTATTTGTTATTAAATGGATTTACTACTCTTACTTACGACGAAAAGGTAAGAATTAAAAGAAATGCCAGGCCTACACCAGCAATGCCTTCGTTAGCTTTTAAAAGTGGTAAACAAAACAGGGTTTTGTGATAGAAATGATAAAAAAGTCGAGTGGTTAACGTCATCAACAGTTAGAAACAAATTATATTGTTGGAGATGTTTATTATTTACTAATGATCAATCCTAAATTTGGGGCAGGGCCGGGTTTAATAATTTGCAAAATTTGTTGCGAGGTTTAGAAAGGCACGAAAAATCCCAGGAGCACATTTCATCTTGCACTAAATTCGAAATGTTTGGTAAACAATATATTGTGAATTTCTTGGATTCTGCACATAAGAGAGAAATAGAAAATTTTAACGAAAAGGTCCGTGAAAATAGGGAAATATTAAAGAGGTTAATAGATGCCGTTATATATTTATCTTCACAAGAAAATTATTTCCGAGGACATAACGAAAAACGAGAATCATGCAATAAAGGAAATTCCAAAGAGCTGTTAGATTTTTTAAAAACGTATGACCCAAAATCAGAGAACTTTTTGAATTACGCCACTATTTTTTCTGGAACGTCTAAATCAATTCAAAATGATCTAGCTCGATTATTAATGGCAAAATTTATGAAGAACTATATAATTGCGAATTTTTCTCGTGGCAAATTGGCGAAACGACGGACGTTACTTGTAAATCTCAACTTTCCGTAATTTTTAGATATATAATGCACGGAGAAGTTATTGAAAGGTTTGTTGGTTTTCTTGATGTGAGTAGTGGAAGAAACGCGGAGAGTTTATTTAAATTATTAATCGACGAATTTGTTAAATTTGATTTGAAAAATAAATTAATAGCACAAACTTATGACGACGCTGCAGTTATGTCAGGGCATCTTAATGGACTCCAAACAAAAATAAAAGATATTGCTCCTCAAGCTTACTTCATTCACTGTTACGCACACCAATTAAATTTAGTTCTGAGTAAAGCATGTGACGGAATTAAAGAAGTTAGAATATTTTTTTCAAATATTACCGGTTTTCCGTCATTTTTTTCAAAATCTACCAAAAGAACTGATGTTTTAAATAGAATTAATATGAAACATAGAATTCCGACAAACGCTCCCACTCGTTGGAATTTTGCATCTAGAGTTGTTTTCACTGTTGACAAATACAGGAAAGAACTTATTGACGTTTTTAATTTTATTTCGGAAAGTGAAGATTTTTTAAATGACGATCAGACTTTACGAGCAGCTTACGGATTAAAATCGTTATTGTTGGATAAAAATTTCATATATTTTTTAAAGGCTTTTAAAATGATTTTTGAACAAATTGATGTTGTTTTCCAAATTTTACAGAATAAACTGATATAACATATTCTCAAAATAGACTTAATTCACTTATATCTAAATTAAAAGAATTTCGTAATACCGAAATACATTTCAATACTTTATACAATATTTTTTTAGAAAATGTTGAAAAAGTAGACGATAACGATGAGCCAGAGCCACAATGTAAAAAGAGAAAGACAACATATAACTTTGACAGGACAGATATACCTTACAAATAAATTTTTATAGAAATTTTGGACACCATTATAGTCCAAATTGAAATGAGATTTTCTGATTTAAATTCTTTGCAATGTTTCGATTTAGTAAACCTAATAATTTTACGTTTTCTAAATCATTTCCTACTAGTCTAATGGAGAAATTAATGGATCATTATCCTTTTTTTGACCGTATTTCGTTAAGAAATGAACTATGCGTGTTGCATTCTGACTAGCAACTTTTAACAAATTCAAAATCATCTCAAGAAATGCTTACTTTTATATATAATAACAATTAAAAAAGCTGTCTCCCCGAACTGTACAAACTTTTGGCATTGGTGTCAAAGAAATGCTTACTTTTATATATAATAACAATGGGCTTGTTCCATGATATTCTTTTTATATGGTTTTTGTACTCTTTCATATAGTACTCGATATTCTGGTTATACACTTAAAATTTCGTATTATTAACCTTTTCCGTTCTCGAGATATAAGGAGTTGAATTTAGTAATAGTTGCAAAAACCGAGCGCTCATTTGTGACGTCACTATACGCAAGTGACGTAAGAAAAATGGCTTTCTGGGACCTTTCAAATTTAACCTGAAAAGTCGAAAAACATGGAATTTTTAAACGCTGGTAACTAAATAAATACGTCGAGTGGAAGTTCGTTCTATGTGTCTACGTAAAGGAGGAGGTCGGCGATGAATTATAATCGTAAATTGCAGGGTCGAAATCGAAAATTCGTTCTGGCAGGAGCGAGAGAAAATTGTAATTTTTTGACATTTCACCAAATTGTACTCCCCTACTGTCAAGTAGTAAGCAAAACAAACAATACTTCGAAAACACTTATAATTATAACCAATACGGAGCATCAAGTCTATTGAGATCGCCGAGTCTATGCGTATAGTGACGTAGCGCCTGGCCACTCCCCATTTTCGCGAGATGGAAATTTGTAATAGTTTTTAAGATACTAAACGTGCGAATAAGATTCTGATTTTTTGCAGATCCACTAATTTATACTGGCACTTTCGATTTGTGAAATAAAAAAAAAATGCCGAACAAGCCCATTTAAGAAGCTGTCTCCCCGAACTGTACAAACTTTTGGCATTAGTGTCAACAATTCCGGTAACCTCAGCTACTGTAGAACGATCATTTTCAGCACTTAAACGCATAGAAACATTTACTAGAAACAGAATGAGTCAAGAGCGCCTGTCAAATGTATCGCTTATTTCAATAGAAACATGTTTTTTTGTCAGAATTGAAGAAACACGATTCATTTTATGATGAAGTAATCAACCATTTTACTAGTTCCGAAAATCGCAGGTTACCACTCATTTATAAAAATATTTAGGCTTTAAAGCAGAGATTAATATAGGCAGTTATTTTAAAAAAATATATTTATTTGTATTATTTATTTTTTAGGAAATATTTTTTAATTCTCCATAATATAGAGTTCCGCAGTTATATTTTTTTATATAACTTCTTTCTCAAAACTATTTTAATTTTTATTAAGAGTTATAATTTTACACTCCTGGCAGTGATAGACTACACGTGACCCTAAATCGTGTACAGGAAAGACTGGCCCAAGCAAGAAACCACTTTTAAAAGAAGATATGTTTAAAAGCACATAGCGTTGCGCTATTTAGGGAAACAGACTTAACGACTAAAACTAATGAGACAATAACTACCCTCCAGCTCGAGAAAAAGAAAAACAAAATCAAAGTGTAATAGAACATCGCCTGAGAACTCTAAGTACTCTTGAAATCCATCGTCATCACATTGTAATCGATTATATATACCACAGACTTCATGTTTTCTACCAGCATAATATTCTTGTAAGTACTATTCACGACTGACATTAATACAACCGACGAGACCTTTGTCAATCTGTTATAGACACTTAGTCCCGATCTGTATATACAAAATAATACCAATAATATTGCCGAAACTTCAAATTTAACTTCAGAAATTTTAAATCCGAACACAATGGCTAGAAACGATATTGGCGTTAAAAACTATTTAGACCGTATACCGGAATTCGCAAAGATACCTTAAAATTATTGCTATTTTTGGATACGCGCGATGAAGTATTAGGCATATTAGCACACGATAATAATCCACAACAATTTTTAATGCTACATTTTAGAACCAAAATTATCGGTAGGGCTGCGAAAACATTAGCCGCGAGAAATATAACTACATTTTCGGAGTTAAAAATATTGTTATTAAATACTTTCGGCGACCAGCGCAATGAAGAATCCTTGCTAAATGACCTCATGATGCTCACACGATATCACAAGGAATGTCCTAGCCAATTAGGAGATAGATGCATATCACCAGTTGCAAAAATTCAAATGGAAATATACCAGCACTACGGAAAGAGAAATCACAATTATACAACAATATGGTACTACGAACATTCATATCTGAACTTAATGCACATTTAAACCACCTACTAAGATGTAAGAAACCTGTGAGTCTAGAAGAGGCAATATGGTAGTCGAATGAGAAAATAAGAACTACAACCGAAAACACAAGGTAGGAACCAAAAATAGTTTCCAGAATGCAAATAAACATCAAATAAGATTAACACCAATAAACCCAAGAAATAACCCTAGTTACCCTCAAGCACTCACAAAAACAGATTCCGCAGATATTCCGTTCTATGACAAACATAAGGGATGTTTGTCATCTGCAGAATTATTTTATGCCAAGAAAACACCAACAAACATTTCAACAAAGACCGTTTCAAAATCCCCAAAAATTTCCAACACCAAGTTCCTTCTCAGCAACACTTTCTAAGACAAAATTTCCCCACTACGCAAAACCTCCAATATTCGCAAAATCCCCAATATACCCAAAATTTACCAAATTTCCAGAATCAACGATTCAATTTCCACAAAAGCCTCAACAATCCTATCCCCAATCAATGGATACGCCCTCTAGAAACACAAGATGAAACTTTCCATCATCTACCACATAAAAATGGGCAGCGCAAGAACTACACCTACCAGAAATACCAATTACCGCTTCCAGTAGAGATGAATATCAACCAAACTATTACGAGGAACCGATATATGATACAGAAATTGCAGAGAATTGTTATTATCCCGAAGAATATACAGAAAATTATCAAAATTGCTACGATGATGAAAATTTTACTTTACCAGCTTCGGAAACCAACACTACGAACCTGTCGAATCCGAAGAATTAACACAGGGTGTTGTAGGAAGTGATAACCCATTGCTAATGCTTCCAGAACACTTAATGAATCAGAGAAAAACTACTCTGTGATCGAAAAGGAGCTCTCTTAAGTCTAGTTTGGTCGACCCAGTATTTCAGGCCATACCTATACGGGAGGCGATTTACCATCTACACAGATCACAGACCACTAAGATGATTGTTCTCACTGAAAGACCCACAAAATTCTAAATTCATCAGATGGCGTACAAAGCTACAGGATTATGATTTTGACAGAATATAAAAAAGGCAAGCTGATGCATTATCGAGAATTGAGATACACCCACTCAATGCAAGACAATAAAGACGACCCCGAACTGGATGAAATAATACAAGACTTGACCAGAGATGCAGGATTAAGAACGCCCACATCAGAGAAAATGAATAAAAGGCAAAACAGATGAATTTACCATGCCAGAAATTTCTACAGCTCGATCCAACGAAGACGACGAACCACGAGATACCATTCCAATCGTAGACGATATTATAAATACAATACCCAAGAAGATATTTGTAAAAACAGTCCTAATGAACCCTAAGAGGAATAGAACTGTGCACGTAGAAAACAAAACTATTTTATATACAGAGATAACGAAAGACAACGACGATCAAATAATCGAATTAATAAGGGATCACACGGTCGAAGATATCACCTACATACATTTTGCCGATGATAAAATGTACGAGGACTTCTGCCGAATTTATAATGAATTCTTTAACAACAATGGTCCAAAGCTAATACCATGTACACAAGAACGAATTCACTTAAGAAATAAAGACGAAATAATTGAAAATATACAGATGATCACGAAAGGAAAACAAACCAGAGGTTCGCAAGAGACATGAAAAGCTAAAACAGAGATACTATTGGAACATGTTGACTACAATACTAGAATAAATGTAACATGCCAGAGAGGAAAGTACGTCAGATATCCACTCAGAATTCCCATGAACCATACGCCTATCCAACAAAAATCCTTTGAAGTTGTTTTTATGGACACGTTTACGATCGAACAAAAAATCTACCTAACCCTAGTAGACTCATTTTCAAAGTTCAGCCAAGCAATTCTTATTATCAATGCGAAGAAGCTTGCGAGATAGCCAGAGATTTAATTGAATATTTTGAACATTATGGGACTCCAGCCGCAATCACAACCGACAGCGGTCGTGAATTTATAAACCAAATGAAAAACTTATTGGCCTACCACAAGACCGACGTTCATTTTACGACGCCATTGCATCCCGAATCAAATGGTATTGTAGAACCACTCCATTTAACACTAATTGAATACATTGAATAGCCATTATCGCTAACAACCAATCAAGCCATTCTGCCACAGGATATACACCATACGATGTAATTTTCGGTCATTCGTCTAGCAAAAACTTGTTTGACACAAAAACATGGCAAATAGTTTTCGATTACTCACTAGACGAACATACAAAAAAAAATTTCCCGACTGTATGATATTGTTTATGGGAAAATTGACAATGGAAAAAACAACAATCAATAAAATTAACAGGGAAATAACAGACCCACAAGAAAAATACAAAGTAGGTCTAAAAGTCTATGTTAAACCACCCTAAAAGTGAGGTTCAAAAACGGCGCCCAAATTTAAGGGGCCTTTTTCAATAGTTTCAATTAGTAACGACAATACCTGTACAGTTAAAATAAAAATAAAAAAGAACGCCGCCTTCATTTGTCTGACTTAAGATTTATTCTTGCAGATGGGCCACCCGTACAGGAGCCGACGACATCCAATTGAAAACCCTAGATGACAACCCTGGCCTTCGCTCGATTTGCCTGGATACACCAGACAACATCATATCAGAATGGGAAATAATGAACGCATTTGATATACAACCCTTATATGAGATCCTTATCCAAGAAAAGGTCAAATATCAGAACCCACTTTAACTGAACCCAATTTCTGGATCACTTATGCTCTTATTATGCTAAACATGACTTGTCTTAATTATCTTAGGGAGAGTCAAGTCAAGTCAAGTACAAGGGTAAAAGATTCTCAACATTCAACATTTTCTCGAATAAACCAACGAAAAGAGAAAAACCCTAAGCCACTGAGATGACGAACATCGGTCCTTTCTAAACAGAAAACCCTCGAGTTCTTTACCAGGGATGGAGGAGTTACAGATAACAGATTCCAGAAGACGACGAATATGCATAATTGCACATTTCATATACCAATGTTACAAATAGATGTAGGAAGTTTATTAGAGTCAGTTTATTGTTACGTTTTATCATATACACACCATTGTACTTAAACTTCAATAAACTCATTTTTGCTATTTTGTAATAAAAATGTTAAATTAAATCAATTTTTAAAAAGATCTAAACCGCTCGACAAAAAATAGCTCGCTGCTACAAGCTCTGAGTTCGTTCCACTTCTTTCTTATTTTATGTGAGTAATCATGGCTAGTGATCCCTTAATCGCCGAGGATACCTTAAAAAAGAAAAATTCCATGCTAAGACAGCAATTAGACGCCACTCTCCAAGAAGCGCATGAATATAAAAGAAGGTTATATAATTTAAAGGATTTGGAGAACAATTTTAAATCAGAAATTTTCCGGCCACAAGTAAAACACAATGTAGAAATGGAAGCGAGTGAATATAAAACTAAAAAATTTGTATAAAATAATTATGAATGTACCACGGTAGCTGTCTGGAAAGGCATAAAAGCAGCTCTGTGGGCTGAAAGTTGTATACGCTGAATTAAAGGCTGAGCTGAAATATGCTAGAAAAGAATTAGAAACATTTAAATTTATTATTTTATATATATTACTTATTTATATTCATTTATTTCTTTATTTATATTAATAACTATTTAACATACTTGATCGTAATTTTTAAGTAGTGATACCTAGTGATGCTAATATGAAGGCTTTGGACAATAACCACCAGGATGAAATGTACAGACTGCAAGGAGAACACAACGCAGAAATCCAAATAAATCGAGATAAAATAAGCCAGTTAGAAAAAATCTTGGCAAATGAAACAATTCATAAAGGATATTCTCAGAAAAAATCATATTACAAAGAAAACGTCTCAATACTCACAAATCGTATATTTCAACGAAATGCATAAGATACTACGATAAAATAATGCAGGGTGGTCGCGCCGATAGTTCACCAGCATCCGGTAATTGACCAAATTGTTTCTAATGCGCGAAAATAAGGAATCTTTAATGTTTTGTTGGTTAACTATGATTTAAACTGTTAGTAAGTGTTTTGTCTGCTAGATGTCATAACAAACTTTTATTTACTTTTTTTTCGAGTTAAGTTGGCACTGTAAGTCTTCATAAAAGTGTGGTGACTGTGTGACTGTAATCACGTGATGTAGTAATAAGCATGGTAAGTAGACAACTTTTTCTTATCTTAAACCATCCGTTCATATCGTACGTTTTATTAACAAAATATTTGATGTACTAGTTGCTAGATGAATGTAGTTAAATATATTTATAATATTTATTGTTTAATTATGTGTGTTTTTTGTCAAATACATGTAGTGAACTACTAGAACGCAACATCTCTTGAAGGACCAGTAATTGACCAATTTGGTCAACTATTGGCGTTTCAAAGAAACTAAAAGTTTTACGTCTCTGTCTGTTTTATAGGATTGAAAGAAGTTTTTAATAAAAATAGAAACGTTATTTTAGAGCGAATCTAGTAGTCGACCACAATTTTATAGTGGCCAACTATTGATTTTTTGTCATTGTAAATAACTAGTACATTGATTTTACTTTGGGGTTGTCTTTTTTGAAACTATTAGTTTAGCAATATTTCAGAAAAATATGTCTGAAACTAAGAAGAGGTTTTCTTAAATACACCGAGACACAATAATTGCAACGGGCTGTAAGTGACATTTCCAACAATGTTTGCACAATTCGACAAGCGGAGAGGCATTTTAATAAATAACTTAAAAGGGAGATCTTCCCTAACAAGCTGCTAGCTGCTAGCAAGTGCTAAAAAGGGATTTCCCATGAATAAAACCACACTCTGTGAAACTGTCAGAGATATTATTGAAAGCGACGATCGTATTCACAAATTTAGTGATTGCATGCCTAGGGGTCTTCGGCATTTTTGAAACGTCACCCGGCGGCTTGTCAACGGCATGCTGAATCCATAAATGGAGCACGAGCATGTATAGCTGAGGGATCTATACGAGAGTGGCATGATTCCACTCGAACTTATTTAATTGAAGAAAATGCCGAGGACAGTTCAGATGATTCCACTAGAATTCTCAATTCAGATGAATCGGGATTTGCAACAAATCCAAAGACAGTTCTCGTATTGGGTCCTCGAGGAATGAGAAACTTTTATGAAGTGAAATCTGGATCAGAAAAGGAGTGCATAACTGCTTTAATTACAATTTCTGCTGATGGACAAACTTATCCACCGATGAATCTATAATCTTACGAAAGTATTCCAGCAGAAATTGTAGGAAACACTAATCCTGACTACGGTAATTGGTATGTTCTTTAATTGTTCCAAAAGTTAGGTCATTTACTTTTTATATTTTTCAGGTCGATCAAAAAAAGTTGGAGGACCAGTGAAACATTCTTCAGTTACGTGTGTAATCCCCTATTACTGTTATAGTACCTAAAATTCTTAGCTTTAATTAGGTCCAAATTTCGTAAAAAGATTCATTAAAAAATATCAGATCGATCGCCCGTGACAGAATTAATAAAAAAAACATCTATCAATTTTTATAAATATACTATAAAATTCGGTTACCATCCTTTACACTCAAAATTAAACTTTTTGAAACTCAAGTACATTATTAAAATCTCATAAAGAATTCATTTTTGTCAAAAAACGCCATAGCAAAATTTTCATTTTCTTCAAAATTCCGAAATTTTACAAATTACCACGAATCACGTTCACCGTCGATCCGTATAAAGTTACATGCCTTTTGCAAAATAAATAATATTTAAAAGCTAGTTTGATCCCTCCGAAGCTCACTTACATTCATTAAATTTCACGTAAATTACGAAACCATCAAAATACAATAATGTAAATTTTCATTTATGTAAATTTTCTATAAAATTTTCGAAAGTACCATGCACATTGCTATCGCTCGAATCCATCGTCGAGGTCGCCGTGTCGACGGATCCACGCAAGGCACGCTATCCGCTTCATTGCCGTTGCTTATAATCCCATGCGGTCGAAAGGCCGCTTGCCCGTATTAATCATCCGCTCACGCGCACGACGAAATGAGTCGATATATCTCTTTTATTCTTAAGTACTTAAATTAACATAATCAGTTTCCGAGTCGATATAGATCCTTCAAGGTAATATTAGTCATCCTATGAATCATCAAGCCTACATGCAACAAGTCACGTAGACCATTAAATTTTATTAGTTCTTAATGATGTCAAGACCTCCGGGACACAAAATAGATAGACAAAGAACCGACTCCAAAATGGAAAAACAGTTACATAGACAAGTATGAGTGGTAAAACCACAAAGTTATGAAGATCGCCTGCATAAGATGAAGTAAACAATGATAACGCTGTTCAGACTTCTTGATAATAATATAATCAAAATTATTACTGAGCAAACAATGCTTTATGCTGCACAGAAGAATAAGCATACATTTTCTGTCACTGAGGAGGAAATAAAAATATTCTTAGGAATACTACTTCTAAGTGGATATCACAAATTACCCAGAGTGCTCATGAACTGGAGTTTAGATGAGGACATTTGTGTACCTCTTGCGTCCATCAGTATGTCACGCAATCGGTTCCAAGAAATAAAAAGCATTCTCCATTTTGCTGAAAATTCCACATTAGACAGAACCGACAGAATGTTCAAGTTGCATCCTTTGATGGATAAGTTGAATGCAAATTTTCGGCAATAGGGTTTTCCACGAAAATCTCTCTATCGACGAAGCGATGGTTAAATATTTTGGCCATCATTCAACAACAGTATATATATATAAAGGAAAGGAAATCCTATGCGATTTGGGTATAAAGATCGGATTGTGTAG
Source organism: Stenurella melanura (assembly GCA_963583905.1). Taxonomy (NCBI): domain Eukaryota; kingdom Metazoa; phylum Arthropoda; class Insecta; order Coleoptera; family Cerambycidae; genus Stenurella; species Stenurella melanura. The sequence goes on from OY757315.1 coordinate 92,658,272, forward strand.
TTTCACTGGATACTGCTATAATTTTGAAACGTACTGTGGAGCCAAAAATGTTCAACCGAATAATGCTCAAGAAGCGGCACTCCCTTTGGGTTCAAAAGTAGTTTTAGGATTGTTGGAATCGGAGAAACCGTCCGATCATATTATTTACTTTGCTAACTATTTCTCAAGTCACAATTTACTGAATATGCTGCGAAAAAAGATTTCAGGGCAACAGGTACTGTCCGAGATAATAGGACAAAAAAATGTCCCCTACAGATTGTCAAAGAATGGAGCAAAAAGGAACTCGGTTCTTTTGAGAAAATATATGACGAAACTAATCCTTTACTGTTTGTTAGATGGAAAGATAATAATATAGTAACAGTGGTAACTAATCATGATACTGTTGAACCACTTGGAAAGGTAAAACGCTGGTCTGCTGTTGAAAAACAAAAAGTTGATATCCAACAACCTCAACTCTTTAATAAATACAATGCCTCTATGGGTGGCGTTGACCTTCTCGGGAAAGAAGTGGTGGTGGTGCCTGTTTACTCATTTAGTAAATGTATCAGCTGTAAATGCCTGGAGACTACGGTTGCTTACTTGTAACGAAACTGACTTAGTCTCTTATATTTAAAAATATCACACGTCATTATTTGAGGTGTTATCATAAAGCAATTTGCAAAAAAAGACCTAGTGCATCTGTCCCTAAAAGTATTCTCCAAGAGGAAGGTGGATATTTCCCAGAAAAAATCGAAAAACCACTGCGTAGTTGATACTGTCATCTCAGAGCTAGGTGGAGATGCCTCAAATGTAAAGTCACTTTGTGCATTGAATGTAAATATTTTATAAAATATGTAACGGGTCCATTTTATTTCGCGTAATAAGTAGATTAATTTCGTTAAAATTAATTACCTTAAGCCAACCCTGGCATGGTATCTTCCCGCGAAGATGCATTGTTAATTTTTTAAAAACCGTGCGATACGAAGCGCTCCTTTCAGGAGAGATAGAAAGTAGCGTTCGGGAAGGGAGGCAATCGGAGATTCGAAAAAAGATATCCAACGAAGAGGTTGTAAGAATTATTCAACTGGTTGGGTTTTTACAAATTTGATAAGTATGGTGATTAAAACCTGCTAGCTTTTGCAAAGTTATTACTATCATAGATAGTGTCAATGTTTTGTACTTTGTTAAATTAAGTAGTGAGTGCCTAGAACAGAAAAATCGTACTGTAAGTAGCATTTTCACTATATTTGTTCCTGTTTTGGTGACGGCCGCCATAATTAACGGCGTCTAAAAACGTTTGTATTTCGTTTCCTGTTTTAATTCCTTGGAGGTTTGGAACGTGAATTAAAAAGTTCCAAACATTATTTCCTGTGTTGGAAATTAATGGTTTTCTTCAAAGACAACCTTTTATTAGTGCATTCATCGCGACATCGTTGCAAACTTTTTATTTCAAGTGCCGCGTCGTAAGACTTCCCTTTAGTGCCGAAAATCCATGTTATTTCGGTAACGAACTATCGATATTGTATTTGTCGGGTTTTCTATGTAATTATATTACTGAGATTAAGATTTCTGTACCATTTTATTGTTTAGTAACGTTTATATTAGTTTATTCATTTCGCTTGGATCTGGCCAGACGCATTTCATGTAATACCTATATTTTGCATATTTTCAGTCTACTAGAAGTCAGTATTGCCTTTCAGCATATTTGTTTATTTTCCTATATGAAAATCTATATTGTTTTATTGTGTTTTAAACAAAGGATGTTTTGTGATTCGCCTACCCCTGTGATCTCATGCTCTTAAGTTAAATAGAGTCACTTATTATAACTTTGTTTGTTTTATTTATTTTTTTATATTTTCAGGTTCCTTTAACTTTCATATAATAACTTAAAAATTAATATTTTAAAAGGGGTTAAACCCCCAATTTAAATTAAATAAGTTATAAATATCACACTGAAGTCTAAAGCTTATGTATTACAAAATTTTTATTGCAAACAAACAAGTTTCATAAGATTGAGCTCTTTATCCAAAATATACCCCATTGTACTCATTGAGGTACACATGTTTTTTTCAATAATTAGAAATCAAAATGTTTTGTTTTATGTTTTTTACAATTCAACATACTGCATATTAGTAACTATGCTAAAGAAAATATAGTTTTTGAAAAAAAATATACCCGTGTGATCAAATGGGCTAAAATTACAGGAAAATGCAGACGTAATTAGATCGACGCCTTCCCCTCAGAGTATTATGGAAATTTTTTCCTCGAAGTTAAATGGGAAGTCTGTCCAATTCAATTCCAATGGAAGGAAGTAATACCGCAGTTAAAAACGCTAAAATATGACGAAATATTAATGACCGAGGAAGTGCAGAGATGAAAGATTGGCGAGTCTCCAAAAATCAAATAGGAGCGGCAGTGGCAGCCATAGGTAAGGCACTCACCTCCTGTTTGAAGGAAGAAGGAGATGGGTGAGTCAGCTAGTACACCTGTTAGGTGATGCTGGAAAGTTATTGGCATCTGTACATTTCTCAGAATCCCAAATCAGAAGAACATTAGCCTCTTCAGGAATAAACAGGAGTTTTAAGTCGACCTTGGCTGAGGTTTCTGTGGATTGTTGGCTTTTCGGGTGCAATTTGGGAGAAAGGTTAAAAACAACAAAGGCTTTGGAGAAAACATCAGGGGATCTTAAGATTCCTAAACCAAAACCAAATAATAGACCAATTAAAAAAAAAAAAAGACGTCTGCCTCTAATCTCGTAACCTCACCTTCGTGTAACTAGGCCAAAGAATGAAGTCATTGCGACCTTGCCTCTATTTCCTCAACAAATTGAACAAACCTAGTGTGAAACTGGACGGAAAGTGCTATATTTTTGAGGAAGGGGACTGTTATTTAATGAATTTACTCAATTATTTGCGAGTCTGTACAATATGTGCAGTTTTGGTGTTGGTGACAAGGTTTCTTCATTTGAGTGCGATTCTATGTTTGACAACAGTTTCATCCAGAGCTTCGTGGGTAGCATCCCTGACATTGCCGATGAGTATACCAGCAACATTTACATCGCCTAAATGTGGACAGGCGAAGAACGAAGCAATGAACTGAATGTTAGCGCCAGTAAATTAGGAAAGATAGGGACACCGAATCGAATCCGCGACGGTCAGTATCAGTAAAAAATAGTATGCAAAAGTTTCAGAAGGAGGCAGAAGACAAACTATTAAAAACAAGAGAAATCACTTATCAAAGTTGTTTCGAAAGTTACCTCAACACTATAAACGAGTTGATAAATGAATTCAAACGATAGCCTCAACGGTCGATTTCTAGGAAATCACATGTGACTATGGGTAAAATTTTTTCTTTCAACCTAGTGAAAATTCAACATCAGCCGCACAAGGCGACAAAGTTCTCCACAAAAGCATTGATTTAAGCTATATCCAGAACGTCTTATTGCTGTCATCAAAACGGGTTAGAATGTAGTGGGGAAAATAGAGAGTGGAGAGAGGCTTAAGAGCGGACGAACTGTGAAGTGGAGTAAAATAAGGGCTCCACATGTAAGAGACAAGCCGGTGGTTGTAGAATACCACATGATGACAATGAATAAATAAGTAGATGAGGCGATAAGTAACACATAGTATAGATGGGAAAGCGAAGAGTTAGGGGACGATTTTGGAGACAGAACTAAAATCTCAGCAGTCCTATTACTAAACAAGGATAATAAAATGAAAGTAAGTAGAAGGCTGGTGATGGAACGTAAACCAGCGTCCTTGAGGATGGCGTAAGTATCACAAAGATGCCTCCAAATATATATATAGTTACATATGTGTAAGGTGTATAGTTCATAAAATCACTTTCCAAAGTTACTTCGAGAATTACCTGAACAGTGCAAGCGAGTTGATAAAAAAATTCAAACACGAACCTCAATCGTCGTCCTCTAGGGAATCTCCTCTGACTACGGGCCCTTGGGTAAAACGATTTCGAAGAGAAATTAGCAGAATTAGTGAACAAAATTAATGCGAGTGGAGAAGTGGAAGAAAACTTCAACGATTTAATGACTTCTTTCAAGTGAATGAAAATCCAACAACAGCCGCGGAAAGAGGCTCAAGAGCGGGAGAACCGTGAAGTGAAGTGGGGTGAAAGCTCCACATATTAAATTGAAAAAGAGACAAGTTGGTGGCTGATGAGCATCACACAATGACAACTAATAAACAGGTACGCAAGCAGGTAAGTATCACATATACTAAACAGAGAGAGAAGAGCGAATAGGTACTTTAGAATTTGGCATTACAATTTTACATCCGATGATCAGATTTTTTGAGGGACTCTCACACTTATCACATAAGTTGCCATTCAAAAAATAGCAAATATGGCAAACATACAATAAAACCACTAAAGCAAGTAAGAGAAACATATAATACAGGTTTAAAAGTGAATTAGAGACAATTGCTGATGTCCCAAAACTAGAATATGGTAATTGCAATAACGGTAATGCCAGCAGGCGTATTTATGAACCCAGCTAAATTAGCAGACACCACTAGTTTGGACATTTATTTTTAGATTCCAAGCGATATTAGAAGTAGCAGTAGATCAACAGTCAAGGGTAACGGACGCGTTTAAATCCAAGTGATTGGAAACTAAATGTGTTACTGTTACTTAAAGCTAAAACAAGCTGCTATCCACAGTCGATTTCCGTATCTGAAACACAAGCAAAGTTAATTTTTGTATCGCAACATGCAGAATATTGCAGAAAGCTTTGATAAATTTTGACGTGCCCTCGTACTTCCTTGCGCGTGCGCGTTTGTCGTAAAGGGCATTGATCTGTCACAAAACGATCAGGCGCTAGGCAGTTCATAAAGTAATCAGTTCCTACTTAGCTTTTGTCTAGTGCGGAGTGTTAATTAATATAAATTGATAGCAGTGTTTTAGGGTGGATTGCCTAGAGAATGAACAGCAACCAGTAAATGAACAAATCTGCAGTTATTAGCTTATAATAAGCATCTAGCCAATTGTCGATCACTCTAGAACGTTTCGATTAGTTACCGAGATTGCGCAGTGACTGTTCATTCATAGGTAAAACTTTAGCCTAATTCAGTGTGTCTCAGTCAATCGTGATGTTCAGTGTTGGTGTGTAACAAGAATAGTAGCAGCCATTTTGTTTAAGGTAAGACGACAGTCCTTCTTAAAATGAAGCTATATATCCCTCAAAACAAATATAATTATATAATTTCGGAAACTATTAAAAAGTCAAGACATTAGACATAAGTATTTTTCAATAAAATATCGTTTAGATTAAATATTTAACAGTATTTTTACGTGTTCAGTTACTGGGTATGAAAATTATGCTAAACCTAGTGAATGAACAAGGTGTTCATTCACTGGGTTTTTCCAATCTTTCTCAAAATCGAGCAAGAATGAACCCTAAGATATACTGATTGTAGTGTCACTTAAAGTCGAATTATTTTCTAGACTAGGTTAGTCGTAGCCAGTGAGTGAACACAATTTTTGTTTTACAAATGGAATATAGTGTTCATTCACTGGAAAATGAATGCAGCATAAATTGAAGTACCTATTTTCATTTAAGTCGGTGGTTATGTAATACCTAATTAGGTATCATAACCCACATAACAGATGAAGATCTAATACAGGTACATTCTTACAGAGTTAAATCAATATTTTTGAAAATGAGCGGGCAAAATGTTTCCAATAAGCTACAGTACAGCAGGTTTAAATATTTAGAAGATATTCTAGTTCAAGCTCTACAGCACATAACAAATGGAATCGAAACTTTGAATGGAGCTTCGAAAAAGTACAATATCCCCAAGTCCACTCTGCATAATAAATTTAATTGGAAGGTACCTAACGTGCCAAGAATGGATCCACAACCTGTTCTGAATGAATCTGAAGAAATCCGCTTAGAGCATCGTTAACGCCAAACTAGGATTCCCTATGCACCAAACGGAAGTAAAAAAAGTAAAATATACAAAAAGTTTTGACTCAATCTGGTCGGCCAAATCCCTTCAAAGACAACAGACCAGATGATAAATGGTTGAAATTATTTTTGCAGAGGCATCCCACTATCACAAAAAGAAACACAGAAATAATCTCCAAGGTCCGTGTTGCAGTTACTGAAGAGGCAATTAGAGACTGGTTATTGGACCTAAAAAACTATTTAAGTAAAAAAAATCTATTAAACAGTATGATGGAAGATCCGTCCAGGATATACAACCCCAACGAAACGGGCGTAAGAACATTCGTTAAATCTGGATTAGTTTTGGGACCAGTGAACAAAAATTTCAAAAATCTTTATGAAATCTTATCTAGCAATGAAAAACAGTTAATTACTATTCTATGCAACTACAGTGCAAACGGTGTTGCTGTAGCGCCAATGGTGGTGTTCCCTTACCAAAGGATACCGAAAGAGTTGGCACTCTCAGTTCCGAAAGGCTGGGAAATCGGACGACCTGATACCGGCTGGATGACAGGAGCTACATTCTATGAATATGTGGCGAACATATTCCATTAATGGCTGATTCAGGAACAAATCAAGTTTCCCATTATTCTATTTATCGACGGCCACAAATCTCATTATAGCATTGAATTATATGAATTTTGCGTGAAGGAACAAATTATACTATACCTACTGTCTGTAGTCTAACTCTACACATATTATTCAACCGTGCGATGTTGTAACTATATTTTGACCTTTGAAGGTCGAGTGGACAAAAATTTGTCAGCTTCACGAGCAAAGAAGTTCCACATCGATAACAAAGTACAACCTTTGTCGTTTATATAAGGAAGCCTTTGATGCAGCATCACAGATCAATACAATAGTCAATGGATTTAAGACATGTGGAACTTTCCCCTTCAATCCAAACGCAGTAGATATCTCCAAATGTATATCATCCAAGACAAACCATGTCTTCCCGAAACTTGACAATGTTCAACTTAAAAATGAAATAACTTCGGACGATTACATATCATGTTTAAAAGTTATGCACCAGTTTCTAGGGAATGAAAAATAACTGAATTTGAGGAAAAGTAAAAAAATTAAGCTGCATCTAACGAAGACTTTTATTTGCTATGGAAACATCGTAAAATCGGAACAAATACTGAAAATTCCACCACTGGACAAGACAACAATAACGATCAGACTTATATAACAGATTTCACAGAAGATTTCCTAGATACTTTATCCCTACAAATATATGGTGTTTTATATCAGACAAATAATGATACATTTGATACCAATAATATTTAAAACGAACCAATGAATGAGCTGATACGTCTATGGGAAGATATTATTGAATCAATACTGGACTGTCCACAAAATTGTAGAAAACCCAAGTTCGACAAATGTGACTTGTGCCGAGCAGGTTGAAACTGACTGTTGTGAGATTAATAAACATATTATCGAATATTATATACGAGAAAGTAAAGAAAAAGAAATGCACTCACTTTGGCAAGAACATTTACACTGGCCACAACAATAAAATAAGAACCAAAAACGCAAAACTGCCGAAAAAATTCCATTTGCTGTTAGTTCGGATAAATGGTTTGAACATTGTCAAAAACAAGACAATGACAAAAAAAGTAAGAGAAGAAAACATAAAAAGGAAAATTAGAAAGAGAGCAGAAAAAACTACAGCTCTAGCGAAAAAAAACTCAATTCAATTGAAAAAATCTCAGACTAAACGAAAACGTAAAGCTGATGACACTGAGCTTTTTAGTAGTGGACATAATCAAGAGACTGGTAGAAGCACCGCTAGCGATATGCAATTACCTCAGGCATCATCTGATAATAGAATTGATTCTGAAAATGAAATACCTACACAGAAACCCAAGGAGCTGGACACAGAAACAAATTTCACTGAAACTTCAAGAAACATTTTAAAAGTAGGAGACTATGTGATTGTATTATATGATCATAAATAAAAAATATTGAAAATCAAGAATACGAACTCAGTGTAATGAAACAAACTTTAACAAAATGTGGAAATGACCAAAGCATCCCGACCAGATCTGGTATAAAAAATTTCACACAATAAAAACAATTTGTGAACCAAAAATTTCTTATCGTGGTGGTTTTAATGTTGAAATGTAAATACCTATAGGTACCTAAGCCTTTCAAGATCTGTTGTTTCTTTAACTAGGTGTAGTATACCTACCTAGTACCTAGTATATTTTTGTAATTACCTAATGTTTTATTAAATAAATGACTTCATTTACTGGTTGTTTTCGGTTTCATTTACTAGATGTTTGTGTTCATTCATTAGATTTTCTGGCATTTCTTAGCAGTAGCTCCTCATGAACAGTTGTTCAATATGAAAAAAACTTGTTTCAACATTTTATATATCGATCTATACTTTTTCTCGTACGTATGCTTTCATTTTTAATTAAGTAAGAAATACACCTCCCGAATCATATTTAAATAGTCTCTGTCAAATCATTTTAGGGTTATGTGTAAGAGTAGTTATTATCTAAACTTCGCCCTATATTACAGACATTTTTCGTTTTAGGTTCAACTAGTTTGTGATAATAAAAGGAAAATAAGAGACATATTTTTTTGATATCCAGGGTCTGTACATTAGGGTGGAACTTAAAAACGAAGTTTCAAATTTTATTTTCTAATAGTGAAAATACTTTTCCTTTTTAACTCCATATAATAAAAATATTTAGCTTTTAAATATCAAATAATATTTACCGGTGCCGCAAAGCCTATTATGTAAAAAAAACACGAAAAAAAAAACCAATCATTGCATTAAAGCTATTTTAACAATATCGATAAGTTTATATTATGCAAAACATAAAATAAAGAAGTGTTGAAGTCCTGTCATGGAGAAAAGTGTGCCTTGGATCATATGCAATAGATGGCGCTACGTTACTGTAACGATATTTGACGTTAGGCTGCGTAGCGGGCGTTAGATATATCCGATGTATTATTGTGTCTGTTTTACTTGAGTGCGTGTCACAACAGGTTAGTTTTGGATAGCGTCCCCAATTAATATAAGGTGTTGTTTATGTGTTTATGAGTTTTTTTGATTACTTTTAATAAATAGTCGGTGACAAATGTGACAATGTCTGCTAACGTCCCTAAAACTAGAAATTTGTTAAAGTGTCCTGTGTTTGGTAAATCAAAACAATTAACTTTCGACTGTCGTGTTTTGCCAACATACGAAGACATTATGAAACATTATTTGTGGGTGCAGTTCAACTTAAAATCGGACAACTGGAATCGGGAACCTACTGTTTCTGAAATATCTCAGGTTGTTGCTGATGCCGTTAAAAATATATGGCTCAGAGCTTCCATTCCAACGGTTTCTGATGCACGAATAATAAAAATGATTAGAGACTATCATGACAAATGTAGAAATTTAAAGAAAAGTATTAAGAATAGAAAGAACAGTCCCACATTCAATATAAAATTGCAAAATTTTAGGCAATCGGCAAAGAAACTTTTTGATGTGAGCTCGTGTAAATGCAAAGACTTTTCTTTATGTAAATGCACCAAAGTTTTTCGTGTACCAGAACAAGAACGTAACTTTCTCAAAGACCAAAGGAATAAAAGGATGATGGCAATAGGATCAATAGATATAAATACTACAAAGAAAATGAAGCGCAACGCCGAAAGGAGAGAAAAAGAATTATCAAGGAAAGAAAAAAGTATTTTAACACAAAAAAGTGACATTTTGATGAATGATTCGCCATCTGAAGATGACAGCCTGGAAGATATTGGTGCAATCGGTAGTTCTACCGAACCTGAATTTGACAATCAACCATCTACCTCAACTAAGAATGGAACTGAAAAGAAACGAGCTAAAAAATTTAACCTACCTGCACTGGCCCTGGCAGTTGAAAGAACAGGAGTATCGGACAGAGCAGCAACTATTATTGCAAATGCCACTTTAGAAGACATGGGTCTTATTTCTGATGATAATAAAGACAAAGTAATTGACAGAATGACTTTAAGAAGACAAAGAGAAAAGAAAAGAAAGAATTTGAAACAGCAAGAAAGGCGACATGAATTAATTTTAGAAGGCCTATATTTTGATGGCAGAAAAGATAGCACTATGGTAACTGAAGCAAAGGGAAAGAAAGTATATCGAAAAATCATTAAGGAAGAACATGTGGTACTAGTGCAAGAGCCAGGATCAAAATATATTGGTCATATTTCGCCAAGATCTTCGTGCGCTAATGATATAACCAATGACATTTTGGCGTATTTTCAAAATAATAATATTAATATTTCGAATCTGAAACTTATTGGGTGCGACGGAACCGTCGTTAATACGGGATGTAAATCTGGAGTTATCAAAATATTGGAAACAAGATTAAAAAGACCCTTACAATGGATAATTTGCTTACTACACGCAAACGAGCTTCCATTAAGGCATTTATTTCAGCAACTTGATGGGCAAACTACGGGTCCTAAAGGATTTTCTGGTCCAATAGGGAAACAACTTGAAAAATGCGAACTTATGGAAATTAAACATTATGAAAGAATCGAATCTCAGCTGCCAGAAGTTAAATTTGAGGATTTAAGTACAGACCAGAAGTACTTGTTCGAAATTTGTCAAGCGGTGTCAAGCGGCATATTTCCGCAAGACTTAGCAAAGAGGAACCCAGGAAAAATAGCTCATTCTCGTTGGTTAACAACAGTCAACAGAATTTTGCGTTTATATGTATCCTGTGAAACGCCTTCTCCAAATTTAAAAGTTCTTGCCGAATATGTTATTAAAGTTTACAGTTATATGTGGTTCAAAATTAAAGTAAAACCTTCTTGCAAGGATGGATCTATTCATTTATGGGAAATGATTAAATGTTCCAGGTACCTCAAAAAACAGCACAAGGATATCATTGATCCGGTAATACAAAGGAATGCCTTTTTTGGCAATCCTGAAAATATACTTTTGGCAATGATAACTGATTCCCGGCAACATATTAGAGAACTTGGGCTTAGGAGAATAACTGCAGCAAGATCCAGGCCTAACAAACGTGTTAGAAGTTTTGAAGTTCCTCCCCTTAACTTTGAAGCTCCTGAGTATATAGATCTAATAAACTGGAATGATATTAAACTGACGGAACCTCCTGTCTTGTCGGACTTATCTGACGAAGAAGTAACAAAAATGATACAAACCGGAGAAACACCTGATTTTCCACGATTTCCTAGCCATACTCAAGCGGTAGAAAGATGCGTCAAAATTGTCACGGAAGCCGCGTCAGTCGTGTCTGGATTTGAAGCTAGAGATGGTTTCATTTTAGGAAAGTTGAAGTCTCGCAGTGTTATGCCAAAGTTTAATACTAAAAAGGACTACAAGCACATAGATTGAATAGCTAATATAAAAAAGGGTGGGGGGGAGGGTGGAAGTCGATACGCAGCCACCTCCTCGTGGTGACTTCTGGGTAGAATTTGCTTAATATATAGCACATTTGAGCTAAGAGCTGCGTTTTTTTTTTAGTTACTTTATATAAAAATTTTAAAACTTTGACGCCCATGCGGCACCGGAAAATAAATAAATAGACATAAAATTTTTTTACTCATAGTTTAGAAATCCAGAAAGGAAAACAAATTGCACTATTACATATCAAAACAAAAAAGTTTTATTTTCACCTTATAGTTAAGTTCCACCCTACTGTACATGATAGGAGAGTATTCAGGAATTCTCCACTTTGTAATAACTTGGCAGAAAAACGTGTTCTTTACTTTTTATTAGGGGATAAAGGATACCCCCTAAAAATACATTTATTGACTCCATTTAAAGATAGAGGCCAAGTTACTCGAAGACAAATTCATTATAATACAAAATTATCAAAAAATCGGTGTATTGTCGAACATTGCATAGGCACGTTAAAACAAAAGTTTAGACAAATGTTTCATGTCAAGTTAAGAGATATTTTATATATTGTCCACCTAATTAGAGCAGCCTGCGTTTCACACAATTTATTAATAAACGACGAATTTGTGTTAGATAACAATATTCAATTGTTAAATGAAGTTCTACCTGCCCAAGAAGATGTAGACCTTGAAGAGGATAAAGATGAATAGGATGACATTGATGCAAGAATGATCAGGGATAATATTGTAAATAATTTAACAATGTAGATTAGTTTTTAATCAAATTTCCGCTTTTTAACTTAACAGTTTTATTCTTTACTTTTTACAATCAATTATTATTTATAAAATTAACAGAATAAAAAACAAAACTTTTTTTTTTTAGCTTATAGAATAAAATAATATATAATACATTATACATGAAGTCCCACGAGTAAGTAGCTTGGGTAAAGCGAATTTTTCGAAGAGAAATTGGCAGAACTAATGAACAAAATTAATGCTAGCGAAGAAATGAAAGAATTCTGCTATTCAATAACTTTTTTCTTTTAACCTAGGGAAAATTCAACATCGGCCGCAAAATGCGACAGGTTATCTCCACAAAATTCGTTTAAGCTATATCCAGGACGTCTTATTACTGTCATCAAAACGGGTTAGAATGTAGTGGGGAGAATAGAGAGTGCAGAGAGGCTCAAGAGCGGACGAACTGTGATGTGGAGTAAAATGAGGGCCCCACGTGTAACTGAAACTATGTAAAGAGACAAGTCGGTCGTTGTAGAATACCACATGATGACAACGAATAAACAGGTAGATGAGGCGGTAAGTAACACAGAATATACTACATGAGAAAGCGAACTGTTAGGGAATGCTTTCGGAGACAGAACGAAAATCTCGGCAGTCCTATTACTAAACAAGGATAATAAAATAAAAGTAAGCAGAAGGCTGGGTGGTGATAAGTAATCCACGGTCCTTGAGCATGACGTAAGTATCACAAATATGACCTCCAAAGATATGTAGTTACATGCATCGTCCTCTAGGGTATCTGCTGTGGCTACGGGGCCTTGGGTAAAGCGATTTCGAAGAGAATTTAGCAGAATTGATGAATAAAATTAATGCTAGTGGAGAAGTGGAAGAAAATTTTAACGATTTAATGACTTCCTTCAGGCTAGTGAGAAATCCAACAACAGCCGCAAAAGACGACAGGTTTTCTTCCCCAAAGTATTCATTTAATGATACAGAGCACATTCAGGGCGTCTTATCGCCGTCATCTAAACTGGTTAGAATGGAGTGGGGAAAATAGGGAGCGGAGAGAGGCTCAAGAGTGGGAGAACCGTGAAGTGAAGTGGGGTGAAGGCTCCACATATGTAATTGAAAGAGAGACAAATTGGTAGTGATGGGCCAACCTGCTACTTATCTGTCACTGTGACAAGTTGCGACTGCTACGACCTTGTCACAGTGAAAATTAGCTGCTACTATTTGTCACTGCTACAGCAACATATAGGTACTTACATTTAAAGACGAGCTCCAGCGCAGCCTAACTAAGTGACGATGACGGGTTGTCTTGTCACATTGTAAAATACACAAATACGGGGTCAGTACGGTCGATTTGTCTACTCTGTTGCTGCTGTGATCAGGTGCATTGAGGATTTCATAACTGAAAATATTTATTATTTCCAAACACATACGCTCCGCGTATTATAACGTCGCAGTAATAGTAATACTAAGATTGTAAATTTTGACTTTATTCTATACTACTAAGCATTTTTATTTAAGTATTAATTCAGTAAGGAAAAAGAAAGGTGTTTTAAGAAATAGTTTGAAATAATCCGTTTAATTAGTTGCAAAGCGTAACCTAGTACACCTTAAGAAGTAATTAGCAAAAACCTACTTTTCTGTGTCTTTGTGGTGTTTGAATAATATTTATTTTAAAGGTAGGTCTTTAAAAATATTTGATATTTTAAAACATTTTTGATTTTCGTTTTTTTTTTTTTTTTGTATAGATTTAAACATGGAAAATAGAAAAAAAATTCCGAAATTTGGACTTTTTTTTCAATCGAGAAATCGGATAAAAATAAAGCGTCGTGTAACTTATGCAAGCAAATATTATCATTTAAAACCTCCACTACCAATTTGCGCAAACACATGGAAAGAAAACATCCCCTGGTTAAATTAAATTTGTTGGATAGATAGGCAATCAGAATCAAGAAAAAAAATTGATAATTAAAATGATCCACAGCCGTCAACATCCTCCGCTCCTCCACTTCCTTCGACTTCCACTTCCAGCAATATTACAGCAATTAATGAACAGGAAAGTTTGCCAAAAAAATTAAGATTAGCAAGCCAACAAAGCATTTCAAGTTATACGTCGAGAAAACTAGGAAGTCGTGAGATGATAAAAATTGATAACTGTTTAATAAACTTATTTACTAAAGATTTGCAGCCTTTTTCTGTTGTCGAGGACGAAGGATTTCGCAAATTATTAACTACAGCAATTCCGTGGTATCAACTGCCAAGTAGGAAAACCATTAGTAATACACCCATTCCAGCTAAGTACGAAGAGACTCTCAACAGAACCAGAGAATTGTTAAAAAATGTACAAAGTGTATCTCTCACAACGGATTGTTGGACATCCATTAACAATGAAAGTTTTATGGCAATCACAGCGCATTTTATTAACGAAAATTTTCAAATAAATTCAGTGTTATTAGAATGTAAATGTTTCTATGAATCTCACACTAGTTCTAATTTAGCAGAAGAACTAAAGAGAATTGTGTTAGAATGGGGATTGGAAACCAAAATACTATTAGTAATTTCCGACAACGCATCCAATATTAAAAAGGCTATCAAAGATGAACTAAAGTGGAGACATTTTGGCTGCTTTGCTCATACTATAAACTTAATTGCGTGTGATGGACTTGGTATAGTAGAGGATACAATAAGAAAAATTAAAACTATCGTTGGACATTTCAAACGAAGTTCACTGTCTAACGAAAAGCTAATGGATATACAAAGACAAAGTGGCAAAGTGCCTAAAAAAATTATTCAGGACGTTCCAACGAGGTGGAATTCCACGTTTTATATGCTGGAAAGATTAGAAGAAGCCATAAGAACCACAATTGCACTCATAGACCAAAATTTACCAATAATTAGTGGAGAAGAGTGGAAATTTATTGGTGAGTTAGTAAAAATCTTAAAACCGTTGGAAAGTGTCACAAAACTTATGAGCGGAGAAAAATACGTTACAGTATCGTTAGTAATTATTATAACGAAGGGGCTCGAAGAAGCGTACAAAGATATGAGAATGCAGACGACCTTTTTTCCGGTGGTCCATAATATTATAGACGCATTTTTAAACGGACTCTCAACTCGACTAGGTGATATCGAACTAAGTAACACATTAATAATCTCGACAATTTTAGATCCGCGGTTTAAAACTGTGGGATTTACTTCGGAAAGTACATCAGAAAGAGCAAAGAGAAATTTGATTAAC
The DNA here is from genome assembly GCA_963583905.1 of Stenurella melanura. Lineage (NCBI taxonomy): Eukaryota > Metazoa > Arthropoda > Insecta > Coleoptera > Cerambycidae > Stenurella > Stenurella melanura. The sequence goes on from OY757315.1 coordinate 92,673,559, forward strand.
ATCGTTGCACACAAAATTAAAGATGACAACGCACTTTCAGAAACATTAATTAGCGAACATAAAAACGTATCTGCTACAGAACCGGAAGAGCAAAGTACAAGTCAATTTGAGTTTAATATATGGAAACGTTTTGACAAAAAAGCTTCTGTCCATCAACCTACAGGCACAAATCAGTCGCGAGCTATTGTGGAAGTGCAGCGATATTTAGAAGAACCGCTTCTGAACAGAAAAGAATGTCCCATAAAGTGGTGGAAAGAGCATTCATACAATTTTCCTAATTTAAGTGCAATTGTAAAAGAAAAATTTGGTACCGTAGCAACATCAGTTTCTTGTGAAAGAGTATTTTCCAAGACGGGACAAATACTGAGTGAACGAAGAAACCGATTAAAATCTACAAAAGTTCGCCAAATTATGTTTATTAGGGAAAATGAAAATATTATATAGGTAATACTACATAATAAACGTTGCTTTTGATTTTTCTTACCAAATAAGTTACTGAACAATATTTTATATTTATTTTTATTAATTTATTTATATCAGAAGTATTTTTTATTTAATAAAAAAATTTATTTTCATAGACAGTATTATTTGTAAATAGTTTAAACTGAATAACTGAATAAAGTCTTATTAAATTCTCATAGATTATTATTATTACTATTATTTGTGGCCGACCCCGTTTTGATCCGTGGCATATTAAACCGACAGACTTATCTGTTGCGGTCCAAACAGGTGGATCAACCTCTGTGTGTATGGCCAGCTAATCGCAATCGCAATGGCAACAATTTCCAGATCACGGCTGTTGGTTGTCTTGTGACATTACTCAGCGCTGCTATCGCTATGTCCGTTTTCGTTAAGCACTCATCGTAAGAAGCAGTGACAAAAAGTCACAAGGTAAAACAGGAATTGGTAGCAGTGACTCACTGTGACAGCCTAGTAGCAGTGACAAAGTAGCAGATTGCGATTTCACAACCCATCTCTACAAATTGGTGATTCTTGAGCATCACATAGTGACAACTAATAAACAGGTACGCAAGCAGGTAAGTATCACAGATTATACTAAACAGAGAGAAGAGCAAATAGATACTTGATATGCGACGATCAGAGTCTTTGAGGGACTCCATTCAAAAAATGATAGATACTGCAAAAACACAATAAACCCACTTTAGCGAGGAAGAGAAACATATACAATACAGATTTAAAAGTGAATTGGGGACAATTGTTCATGTCCTAAAACTAGGATATGATAATAGCAATAACGGTAATGCCGGCAGGCGTTTTTTTTTTATGAACCCAGCGAAATTAGCAGATACCACTAGTTTGTACGTTACACTTATAGATTCCGAGCTATATTATAAGTAGTAGCAGTTCAACACCCAAGGAAGACGGACACGTTTAAATAGGCGTTTAAAGCGGTGACCGGACTAGATAAAAGACCTTACTGGATTCTCAAATCTCGGCCATAAGAGACCAGTGCACGTTATTAAAAACTAAATGTGTTACAAACAAGTCTATTTATAACGAAACTGTTGTAAAAATCCGAAGTGTCTTACAATGCAATTTTGAGAAAAGTAATGCGATCGTACATGGTAAATGCCTTGACCTAGTTACAGAAATATTTCATGCAGATAAGAAGACCAATGGCATAGGTAACAATTTTCTTTTTCCATAAAGCATTTAGTGAGGCACCAAATTGCCGTTTAATTTACAACTCCAAAGATAAAACAAACAGATACGAAAAATCTGGAGTTTATAGGTTAAATTACTCAGAGTGCAATAGCATATATAGGACAGACCGGACGTAATTTTAGAACCAGATACCTCGACCACAATAGACAAACAGATTCCACAAAAACAGATTCAACTTTTTCTAATCATATATTAGAGAGTGGGAATAATTTTCCAGATATTAATAATATGAACATTCTACACTATGCTAGCAAAGGTTTAAAACTTAATTTGTTAGAAGTATTAGAAATATATAAATAACATAATATGGATAATTTAATCTTGTTAAATGATCAATTAGATATAATGTATTCCTCTCTTTTTACTGCTACCAAGTGGAACTCGCCCTTATTTCTTAATATTTCTGAGGTTAGGATTCCACAGTATCACAAACTACCTGTGTACTTTAATAATCCTCTAATGTGAACATATTTAAATAGAGACCTAATCATTATATTTTACTCTTAGTTGAATCGTCGTTTGAAAATGACATAGTGTTGAACCTACAGTCACGTTTTTTGCAAATATATTGGTAAACAACATAGTAGTGTTTTACACAATTTCATTAGAATTATGGATTACCAGAGTAACGGCCTCCTTAATCGATTTTTTAGAAACTACAGAAACTTTAACTTTTAACTCCCCTTCCATGTATCACCTCCAATATCATTTTCTATAAGAAATAGTTATGGATGTATAACTGTGGGGTTTATGCAGGAAAGTAAAAGAAATCAGTTTTTTATATTTGGATTGAAGGGCAGCAGAGCGGGGGCATAAGAAGTTGGCTCATTTTTTCGAAAATATGTTAGAAATCATACTTAATCCTATGAAGCGAGTCATGTGGGGACCAAAATCGTAATATTAAAACAATATTATTGTTAAAATGTATACTTGAAGAAAGCAGTTCACTACACAGCATTAGGTTACGGTTTCTGGTATCAGGGCATAGTCTCTTGCCGAATGATAGTGACTTCGGGGATGTTCAATGTGCTCTTAGGAGATAGCAAAAGTTGCTTTCTCCTCAATATTATATCAATGTTATGGAAGACCTGCAGAACAAAAAATTCCATATTAGTTAATGTCATGGAAAAAGAAGACGTTTTCTCTACAAAGAACCTAGAGAAGCAAATTACGAATAGGAAAGTAAATAAGGCAGAAGAAAAAGTGAACTGGTTTCACATGAAAGAAATTAAAATATTAAAAGAGAAACCATGTAGTATTTTCATTAAAACAAATTAAAATGAGCGGAAAATTATCAGGAAATAAATATTACAAAATGGTGAAAAAACCAATGTCACAAAATGTTTTCGGATATAGTCTGGACCTTTTATGCCCTCAAGGAAAGTCACTAGCTCAAATTAAGCTAGATGACACTGCTGCCGCCAATAAATTTTACATGGATTTGACCGGAGATAATATCATAGAAGATATAAAAGGTTACAATGGAGAATTAGATTTTCCTTTGGGAATTGATTTACAAGAGGCCTAAAAAGAGATGATGGAGTAGACTTGTCTCTGCAAACTGTGCAGAAGATCATGCAACTGACACATGTTGTAGCGCTGTGAAAAACAGTATTAGTTGTGTGAATTATGACGTAAAGTATTCCTGTTTGGAGAGTGAATGTCTACTTTTCAAAAAAACAATTAAGTAATGTTAGAGACAGAACAGATTATAGTTATTGGTAGTTATGGACCAGTTAATTAAAGATTATAATAGTGAGTAAACACCTTAGTTTTTAACAATATTCAAGATTAGGAAAATAATATGGAATCAAAACATTCCTCTGGTTTAAAAAATTTTCACTGTAATATTCATAGTTTATCACACAATTTTGAAAACCTGAGCACATTACTTTATCAGGCCAAGAATGATCTTGATTGCATAATATTAACAGAAACTTGGAAAATTGTCGACATGAACCTATTTAAAATTCCAGAGTATAATATGATTTACAACAGGAATGACGGAGTTGTAATTTTTAATAACAATAGATTTAACTATAAATCTACTGAGATAGATCAGGTCTTGGCTATTAACTTGGACTTGACGTTAGAATGCAATATATTAGTAGATACAGCGATTTTAGATCACCTTCTCTATGTCGAAACGAATTTAATATAAATTTATCAACCTATTTGAAGCAAAACACTAGAAATAATCATTTTCACATAATTCCAGGTGATTTAAATATAGATCTTATGTCAATAAATGAACATTATTGTCAGGATTATTTGAATGCCCTTTATGAAGAAGGGTTCACTTCCGCTATAAATAAGTCAACCAGAGTTACTGCAAATACCGAGTCGTGGTCTTAACCATTTTTTACCTTTCCCATATAACCATACCACAACACAGGAGGCAAAGTGAATCCGAAAATGAAATCTATAATATATCATATATTAATTTTAAAAAATGGCCAGAATTAACTTCTAAAATATTTACGACTCGAATCCTGATACAGCCATGAAAATCTTTATAGAAATAATACAACAAAAACTAGATGAAAGTAGGACTCTTTTAAAATCAAATAAAAGGAAGAGAAAATTATGGATTACGAAGGGACTTGTAAATTCAATGTACAAAAAAGTAGGAACGCGACAAAAAAATTACTAATTTATTAAGTGAGTTCAAGAACTACAGAAACAAATTAAATTTGCTTATTAAAACAGCAAAAACTAACTATTATAAGAACAAAATTTTAGAAAATAAAAGTAATCCTTAACCAAAATGGGACGCGATTAAGCAAGTTAGTATGGAACAAAATAATAAACAAAGTTTCCGAATAAATAACTAAATAAATATTTGTATTTTCTTGACCGTTGATATCAAATTAACTTGATGTATCCTGGGATTTTCGGTCATCTTTAAATTAAAATTCTTATATTTTCTTACGTTTCGGTTTTATTAACCATCGTCAGAGGAGAAACTACAATATTTATATTAACGTACGATTATTTTATGTCATTTTACAATTTTAATTTCATTACTTACAATTTAAGAAATTTTTTGTTTACACTATATTAACATATTACGTTTATTTCTGTTGAAAGTTTTAATGCAACTAAATGCTGAAAAAATTTATTGCCTGCTTTCTGGTATGTGTTATGTCACTATTGGTACAGTTTATTTAATTTATGGATGTTAGATATGAAGTTTTCTCTAATGGCTGGTAGTTTGAAATACGATATTTTAAGAAATTATATTGCGGACTTGATGGAAAGATGTAAAAATATATGTTGTTTAATAATATCCCCTTTTTAGTTAATTTAACAGGTCAAAGTATGTTTCACTTAAATTCTCTGTATCAGTGCGGCTGTTTATTGCGTTGTTATGTCTTTTAATTTGTAACATTTCATGTATTGTCCTTCGATGATAATTTGGTTCCTTTTGTAAAATTTTTGTATTGTCAAAGTTAAAGCTATGATTATTGTCTAAAGCGTGTTTGGTATGAGCTGTCGAATTTTGATTTAGTGTTCTTATATTATATTTGTGTGTATATATTCGTTTATGCAGGTATTGTTTTGTTTGGCCAATATATGTACTATTACACAGATTATAGTTATTGGTAGTCTATTTTATAAATTGCGTTAGTTTCGTCTTTTGGTTGTAGTTTGGGTTTTAGTTTTGTAAAGAATTTTTGTTGTTGTAGTATAAAGTTTGTGCGCTACTGTTATATTGTGTTTTTTTAATACATTTGAAATTTTCTCCGATACTTGTGGTATGTAAGGCATAGATACATAGTTGTTATTATTCTTACTTTTTTTATTTATATTTTTATTATAGATCTTATGTATTCTTTTTTTAATTATTGGTTCATAAAAATGTTTAGGATAGGAGTTTGTTTCGAGGACTGTTTTAATTTTTTTCAAGTTGTTTTGTCTATATTTTGGATGTGAAAGTTGAATGGCTCGATCTGTTAGACTATTAACAACGCTTTTTTTGTAATTGGTAGGCGTATGTGAATTATAATTTAAGTATCTCTGCGACCAAATTTTTTTCGTGTACCAGTTAGTATCAATAATTCCGGATTCATTATATTTAATGGTTATATCTAAAAAGTTTATGCTTTTTTCTTTTTCAATTTCGGTGGTGAATTGCAGTCGTGGATGAAAACTATTGAAATTGTCGACAGTACATTCTATTTTATTTTTTGGTAAACTATAGATAATACAGTCATCTACATATATTTTGTAAAATAAAGGTTTATAATTTAATGATTTTAATATCTGATATTCTAATCCTTCCATAACTAAGTTTGCAATGGTGGCCGATATGGGTGAACCCATAGCAGTTCCGAAAATTTGAGAGTAAAATTGGTTATTATATGTAAAATATGTAGAATTTAGACATAATGTAATGGCACTAATAAATTCGTTTTCAGTAATGTTTATTAATTTCGGACCGAATAAATAACAGAACTTAATAGTACCGTCAGAACTCGTAACATTCCGTTTAACACTAGTTTAGTAGTTAACTATCTTCTCTCCGCCTGGTTCCTGATTCTCGTAGCTTTGCATGTTATTAAGTAGAATGACATATCGTAAGTTTTATTCTATTTATGATGAACTCCGTATGAATGTTTTTGGTACTTGACAATTCTTAATTGTTATTGTCCATTTTGTTATATTTAATAAAATTTGTTATTTACCGAATTATGCGTTTTACTGTTGAATGTGAATGAAAAATCTAATCTGCCGTATTGACCTCTGGACATATCCGTTTTTTTTTACTGAAGCTTGTGACGAAGTGAATTTTTGCAGACAAAAATGCAATTTGATTTAATCATAGACTTCGCCACTTTTCCCACCTTACGGCTGAAAAATTAGAAATTGTTTTGTTCATTTTTATTTAGCCCGCGACATGTAGTTTTCTATAGAAAAATAATGTAAGGTTCCGCGGCGATGAGAAGTTTTCTAAAATAAAATTTTAATTGATTCCGATAAATTATTCCGGATGGCGTTGGTCACAGTTAAATTATTCCCCACTTGGTATTCAACACCAAGTTGGAGGGGATTTTTAGTTTTTGAGGGAACCAGCTAGGCAAAGAGAGACCGAAACGAAGAGTTCACTTCGGAGAGCCTAAAGGATTGACATGTGGGGATCTAATACCGTACCGACCGTCCACCTGGAGATCACCACGTGTGTAATTCAATAGTCTCTGCCATCGCCGTAAAATATAGCAGCAATGTAAGTTTAAAAACATTTCTTAGTATTTTTGTAAATTTCAAAATTGAATTTCATTTTAACAGATAAATGAATTAACACGTGGGGGTTCTAAAAATTCCGTACTGACCGTCCGCCTGGAGAACACCCCGTGCGAGTTTACTTAACTGTGCCCCGTATACCGGCAGTGTAAATTAACAATTTATTTTTATTTGATACACTTCATAAACAATATTTTCATGACAAGCTAGTAAATCTCTGTTAAATATTCATTGTCCGATTTGTCTATATTAGAGAAATGTACGTTAAAAATTATTTGATCCGAGATAAGCCACGGTTTCTTGCTAGTCGTTTTTATTCTCCGTTACTAGATAAGAAATAATTCATTGAAATGCGTGATTATCAATAAAACTTTAAAACGATTTCAAATTTGATGTATCAGAGTATAATTATACTTTTCCGAAATACCGACGTAAATCATAGACGTAACATAATTACTCTGTGTTGATGTTTGTTCAATTAGGGGCCCTGTTAGATTTGCAAGATTTAATCCAGATAACTATGTCCCAAATAATTTCCAAGGGAAAATGGACATAGACGATATTTCGAGATAATTATTATTTTGTATCAGACTGTGGAGTCAAAATAATTTCCGCCAAGTTGGTTGGGATGACAGAAACCCGCTGTCCGTAAATTTCTGTTTTAATTATACCAATTTTTCCGTGTAAAACCGTTCCAATTCCTATTATTTTAACTTAACCGTTGTTTTATATCTTGTTGGGTTAACATAATATCCGACATTTTGTCGGAGTGGTAGAAATTCGTTTTCCGGCTACTTTATTTTTAAGCTGTTTCATAGATTAACGAATTAAGATAAAATCCGTTAGTTTTAAATGGTTTTCAGTAATTTGTTATAGTCCGAGAGATCAGAGAAAAATCTGGGAAATATTCTGAATAAATAATTATATTTATATTTTGATACATAAACCTTTTCACTGTACATCTGACAAGAAACACGTGGTAAATTTTATTTCCGAACCGAATGCAATTAGAGGTACTCAACTGTGAGGTTTGAGGCTCTTGGCGAATCTCTCTGAACCGAACCAACACCGTCGAGATTAATTCTGTCTGTCTGTCCAGGCAGAATGCTCTCTACCGAGAGAGCTGATACCGAATCCGATTACCGTTTTATTCGGTATCAGTTTTCTACAATTTTATCAAGTTTTTTTACACCACATGCTGCCAACTCATATCTGACATGTATACATATATGATAAATTCTGTCCGAGAATAATTGTTTGCTTTTACTGGAAATTTAATTGCTTTCTGCTTTGCTGCTAATTTGTTTTATCTTAACATCCACTGCTTGCTTGCTTACTGTTATAACCGACTATACCGCTTATTACCGCTTTGCCGCCAAGCCTACTATCGCTTTGCACACTACTTGCTTGGCTCTGTTAATATCCGAATTAATAAGAAAATATTAGAATCAGTAGTTTAATATGTTCCCACCGCCTGGTTCCTTGTTTTCGTAGTTTCACTTGTAAATGATCCGAAATGATATATCTTAAGTTTTACTTGTAAATTTTCATAATATGACATATCTTAAGTTTTGATATTATTTATCTGAACTCTGTAAGAGTATTTTGGTACCTGACCGTTTTATTAATTTTAATAATTAGTTTGTTGTTGAATATTTAATATATTTTAATAAATGTTGTTATTTTCTAAAATGTGCGTTTTACTGTTGTGTGTGAATGAAAATCTAATCTGCCGTCCAGACCCCTGGACATACCGTGTCTCCACTGTAGTTATCCCAGCCCTACTGCAACAGGCTGCGTTAGGAGGCTAAGTGGGACCTTTGCCCCACGTAAAAATTGCAAAGGTGACGCTCGAGATAACCGAAATGCAGCTCAGCGCTAAAGTGACGCTTCCGCTTGTCTATGCACTAGGCAACCGGGAGAAAGCACGTCACAAGCTATCCCAGCCCTATTGTTCCCAATAAGTTCTGACAGTCAACCAAGTAAGACGAATGAATATATCGTTAAGTGTAGCTATATGCATTATGGTCTTACTCTGCTTCAATTAAGAAGTCTTATGAATACGCGAAGAAACTAAACTGCAAATATCCTCCTAAATGGGACGAAACAAAACGGGCAGGAATGGATTGGGATTCGGGGTTTCTCAAACGAAGTAGAAATATTACTTTAAGAAAACCTAGCAAGACCAGTCTTGCAAGATCATTTAGATTCAATAAAATCGCGGTGTATGAATTTTATAGAAACTATGAGAAAGTTCTTACCAAACACACATTTACACCTGGTCTTATAATTAAATTTGATGAAACAGAAGTTGCAACTGTAATGAATACACCTAACGTATTGGCAGCAAAAAGAACAAATGCAAGTTGGGGGAAAGAGGAGAACTTGTCACTGCATGTGGTATATCAGCAACATGGAATACCATACGTCCCATTTTTATTTTTCCTCAAGTGCATGGTCGTTTGATGGTGCCTGAGTAGATACGTGTATGATTGTACCTCTCCTGAAAACGATTAAATTCTGAAGTAAACATTTACTATAATTAAATAAATATATTGTTATGTTTTATTATTGATTGATTAAAAATTTGATGTGAAACCATTTATATCTTCCAAATCAATACCACTAACTAAAACAACAATATTCAATTCTTAATTATCTCTGTAGCTCCGGCTATGCGATTCCACCTCAGATTGCAGGTTCAGGTTTCTATGTTGGAAATTCTTTTTTTTTATAAAATTAAAATTTCAATTGACTAAATTTTTATTTATTACAACCCTTTAATTTCTTGATATAATTATGTGAATGTGATAATTTATAAATAATTTTGATTTAATACCTTTCACTCATTTCTTTCTTCGTAGCTACAATTCCTATCCTTCAAATCCTCTTAATTATTTCTTTCTTCACTTTTCTCACTTCTCCGACTAATCTTTATATTCTTTTCTTCTCTTCAAACTATTTAACTCCTTCCTTCTACTTATTTTCTCCACCTTACAATTCCTATCCTTCAACTCCTCTTAATTATTTCTTCCTTTACTTTTTTTCACTTCTCCGACTAGCCTTAATATTCTTTTCTTCTCTTCAAATTATTTCATCTCCTTCCTTCTACCTATTTTCTTTTCCAAATTTCAAAACTTTTCTCACGTATCTGCCGTATCTATTGATCTTCTTTCTTCTACTTATTTTTCTCTCCAAAATTCTCAAAATTTTAATTCTCTTTCAATCTTCAATCCCCTACCGGTATCTATTGATTTTTCCCCTCTTTTTTTAAATTTTTTTCATCTTTTTTCTTTTCAATCAAGAAGCCAAAGTTTTTTTAAAACAACTAAATTTAGATTATTATTACAAACCTGACCCCTTCAGCCCAAAATTAGAATTTTCATTGTCAGTGTCATTAAATTATAATAACCTCAACATATAACATATAAAAACTATAAAACAAATTCCCTAACTTAAAAACAGTTATACCAAACTACAACAACTAAATAACAATTCAAAATATTCAATTGCCTCATCAGATCTTTACCAAATCTGGAAGACATAAATAACTCCACAACACAAATATGCATCATTGCAAATACATAGCAATATGTACTTACATGCATAAATTAAAGTAAATTTTGCCTATTTGTGTAAACTTGCGAGCGATAATGTTGAGTGTCTATATTGGAAAACTGAGTTGAAAACAAATTCAAGATGGTGCTTAAGAAATCCGACTTGGATGAAATTCTCGGAAAATTATTCAAGAAGCTCAGCCTTATTCACCCAAGATTTTTTAACTAATACAATCGAGGGTGTCGTAAAAACTGTTGACGAAAAATTTAAGGGAAAAATGTACAGAGCAAGAAAATAGAGTTGATTCATTAAATAAGAAAATTGTGTCGTTAAAGGTATGTAACAGTAATCTACAAAAACAGATAGATGATCAAGAACAATGTTCAAGAGGCCTAAATATTCGTATTTTCCACGTACCAGAACAGAAAGATGAAAATGTACATAAGTTAGCTTTGGATATATATTTAATACTAAAATAACTAAAAACATATCAGATATGGATAGAAAAGTGTCAATGTGTTTTTGCAAAAATATCCAGCACTTCAAATCCACGACCACCAGCAATACTTTCCAGTGGTATAAACATACAAAAAGGTTTAACCCAATTTGGTTTGAAATTATTCGACAACGCTTTTAGAAAATTTTCCAAGAGCAAAGTGTGGTGCTACAATTGTAATATTTACATCAAGTATAGTGAACAAGTGTATCGTGTATGTGATGATTCCGATTTGAAAAACATAAAACAATGATATAACTACTACCTCTCGCTTTTCTATGCTGACTATAATGATGGATACGATCTGTGATGTAGGCAAGTCTGATCTAATCTTCTTCATTGGGCTATTAGCATAAGTTATGATGATTTTCTTTTCTTAAAATAAAAATATATGTATGTGTTCTAGGTAACTTCATTATCATTACAATTTGTGAATAAATAAACTGGAAACTTGAAAATATTGTAATTCTTTTTTTCCTTGCAGTTTTTTGGAGGGAGTTTAATAACTCTACGCATAAATATCACATTTCTTTGTTTTTTCTACTGTGTTGAATGTAACTTAGTTTTTAACCCATTAATACCCAATGTTCCGATAATGGAACAAGGGATATTTACCCCCTCTTCTTGTTATGAGTTAGTCATATGTATGTCCTACTTGTCTCAACCTGTCGCCCTGGTTAGTACGCTATGAGCAACAGTGAATTCGAGTGTATACAGTGCTTTGGTTTGAATAGTTTGAGGTTAACTAACTTAACAGCTGATGATAAAAAATGGCATTTAGAAAGTAAGTAAAATAAAATACTTTCATATTATTTTCTCCACCACTAATTATATATATCTTTTACCTATTTACTTGTCAACAATTTCATTGAAAGCATTACAATAAACTCTTCATACATTTGGAAAAAAACACATTTATTTGAAATGTTCCATTTTTGGAACATTGGACCTGAATGTTTAATATATTTTTTTTTATTTCAATTTTAGATATTATACAACTGAAGAGCTTGTTGAGGATGAAAATTTTTGGGAGGCAGACATTTTCATAACTCCCTCAAATGATGGTGCTAAAAGTGCCGAGGATAGTGGCGATGAGGAAGAGTGTAATGACAAACAAGTTAAGTGGTCGTCAACTTCAAGAACAAGCTGTGGCAAAAGTTAAGAATAGAGGCGAAATATTGTTGGTGATGATAGTGACACAGGTGACGAAGATGCTGAAACATACTTGAACAATGAGGACCAAGAGGACGAGATGCGGCAACAGGAAAGTGAAAATATTGGTAATGATAGTGAGGACAGCGAAGAAAATATTTCATTGATGGAGCTTAAGAAGAGGTTGCCGAAAAAGTATGAACGGGTTTGGTATAATTCTACTGATCTCACCTGCAACTTACCCAAATTTGTTCCTCCCAAGAATATGCCACAAATTCCAGAAGACGCCGTAGAGTGTCTGAATTATTTTTTGATGACGCCGTTTTCAATTTTCTAACAAATATGACAAATTTATACGGAAAAAAAAGGAGCCAGACTTTCATGTCAGTGTAGAAGAAATACGATGTTTTATCGCCATTCTTATCTTATCTGGATATTGTTATGTACCTCGTTGGCGAATGTGGTGGGAGGTTGATACAGAGGCGTGCAACTTACATGTTGTGAAGGCAATGAGGAGAAACAGATTTGAGAACATAAAAAAATATGTGCACTGTGCCGACAACGACAATTTACCTGCAAATGATAAATTTGGAAAAATGAGGCCCTTGATACAAATGTTAAATGAACGTTTTTTTCAGTATTCAGAATTACAGGAGACGTTAAGCATTGACGAGAGTATGGTACCGTACTTCGGCAGGCATGGTGCCAAACAATTTTTGAAAGGAAAACCAATAAGATATGGATATAAAATGTGGTATCTCTGTGAACCTCTTGGATATCTGATGAAATTTTAACCATATCAGGGAAAACCAAGGCAACAATCTGAAGAAAATGCAAGTACTATATCTGCCGATGCGGGACCTTCCACAAGTAAAGCAACGATAAAAAAAGGAGGAAAAAACTGTCAAAGAAGATAAATTGGGAGTTGGTGGAACAGTAGTAGTTGATCTGGTAAAAGAATTACCCAAAAATGTCTCCTTCAAAATATATTCCGATCGATTTTTTTCTTCGTTAAAATTAGCCAATACTTTATTAGAGAAAGGTATGGGATACACAGGTACTATAAAATACAATAGAATTGAAAAATGCCCTACTATATTATCTTCAAAAGATATGGAGAAAAAACCTAGAGGTTTTTACGATTTCTGTACAGACACTAAAAATAATCTTACAATTACAAGTTGGCACGACAACAGAATCGTGTTAACTGTCAGTACGTGTGATTCTACAGATAAAACAGATAGATGGGTGTCTTCTGAAAAGAAAAAAGTTCCAATCTCTCAACCACTTGTTATCTCCCAGTACAATAAATTTATGGGAGGTGTCGATCGAATGGACCAAAATGTGGGATACTACAGAACCTCCATCATATCGAAAAAATGGTGGTGGGCAGTATTTGCTTTTTGCGTAGATGCTAGTGTACAAAATGCTTGGCAACTATATAGAAAGCGAAATGGGAAAAAAATGGATAATTTTAAATTTAGACGGTCGATAGTACAAACGTACTTACAAAAATATGGAACACCTGAAAAGGAGCAGGACGTCCGGTAACACATAAGGAGTTAACTTCGCGAATACCCGAACAAGTCAGGTATGACAAAACAGAACACTTTATTGGTGCAGCTCAGAAACAAAATCGATGTGTAGTGTGCAAGAAGAATACCACAAAGGCTTGCCTAAAATGTGGCGTTAATTGCCAGGTAAATTGCTTCACACTTTTCCACACAAAATGACTTTAGTGTTTTCATCGCTTAGCTATTAGTTTTTGAATTAACTACAAGAAATTATTTTTTTGCCATATTTTAACAAATACATTTTCTGTTTCTTAGTCATTTACAATAAAATATATACTATACTATTGATGGTCTCTTTTATGCCCATTGTTCCATTATTGGAACGTGGCAAAATAATAACAAAAAATAAAAATATAAATATATAACACTACGAGAAGACTTAAGACATTCATAATACTTGTAAATTACTAATCATAGGGTAAATTAAAAAAAAATAATAATTCGGGCATTAATGGGTTAATATTATATTAGTTTTTCAATTAGCAATACGTTTACATTTTCAATTTTATTTTTTACATAGATATTTATTACTTCAACAAAAGATAAAAGGCACATTGCTTTTACTTAATCAATTTGTTACTATTTACCTTTCTTTCTACTTCCATATTGTTTTGCCCTTCTATTACTTCTTTTTCGTATACACTATAATTTTCCCTTTTCCTTCCCAATTTTCTAAATATAAATAAACGATTTTTTCTAGATTAATTTAAGTATAGCCCATGTTAAAGCTAATAGATATAATTATTTAAAAATGCTAAGGAATCTATGGCGCACGTAAAGAACTGTCATTTTCGAGTTAAACTGAGATTTAGGGTTTACGTCAAAGGCAAAAAACTCGGTATAGAATAAAACGTTTGGAGCTCACTTCCTCTGATGGCTACATCCTAAATATGGAAATGTATTGTAGCGCGACAACCAATAAAGATTTAGACAATACTAATGTTGGGGTTTTAGTGTTAAGTTTGATGAGACCCTACCTCTTATTATAGGGACATCAATTATTCATGGCCAATTACTACAATAGTTTTAAACTATCTGACAATTTGCCTAGCTTAAAGACCCATACAAACGAAACATGCAGATTAAACCAAAGGCGAAATCCCAGAGTTTAGTCGAAAAAAAAATTGAAAAGGGCGAATACTTGTTATAACCACACGTAACCATTCACGCCTGATAATTGTAAAAAATTGATTTGGGAAAGAAAAATGAAATCTGAGGAAGTCAGTACGTACAAAACCCATATGTATGACATTGACCGCCTTGACCAAATGACTTAGAGTTACTCATCACTACGAAAAACCATTCGCTGGTATAAAAGTCGTTTTCCATCTTCTTGACATTTGAGCATGGATCGCATTTTACATTTATCGTAGGTATTGTGATGAAAACCTTAGAAGTTGCAGATTCCTCTAATTCAGCAATCAACGTATGAAAATCTGCTCCTACGGCAAGTAGAAAAAATTTAGATCTCTGATCTAAAGAAATTTCGGCAGTTCTGGACCCTAACCTCCCAAGAAGTCGGTTTTTCTAAGATGTAAAATGTGTTCCAAAAAGGGACTCGTAAGGAGAGCAGCTACAGGTGCAAAGAGTGATCGGAAAAACCAGCCTTATGTCCTGACTGCTTCGAAGAGTGGCACGCTAACCAAAATTAAAACAAGATACTATAATATGATCTAAATGATTTAAAATTAAACAGTTATTATCTGACACACTTTGTTTCATTTTTTTGTACAAAAATTCCAACATTTTATTTGATGCAGATAAGCGTCTGCATAAAATCAAAACATTTTACTCGATTTTATGTAGAAAGTCGATCTACGTGACGAAAAAACAGGAAAAACTATGTAAAAATACTTGTTTTGATTATATCTTGGACCAGGAATTATATAAAACCACATAACTCATCTATTTCTTATAATAATATATGCTGTTTAAACTTTCATTTCATAAAAAATTTCCACCGTCCTTCCAAGAACGTTAACTACCGAGGGCAAGAACCAGGAAGCCCACTCCCTACAAACAAATAGACCATGGACCCACTAACAGACATCAAACTCATGGCTGACGAAAACCATCTACACAGAATTCCGTGTAGAAGAAATTACTGGGAGACAACTTATAATCATTTACTTACTAACAATATTTCAAGGAATCAATTCGAAAGAACACATCGTTTTTTTACAATTTAATGATAATTCCCAAATTGATCCTCAAAATAGGGTTTACAAAATTCAGCCACTAATCCATCGACTATAGGTACCCACACACGAAGCGATATTTTGAGCGACTTGGTATGCAGAAGACAGTGTCTGTCTATTTGGAACTCACGTTTGTCCTGAGCGACGGACCCGGTTGGTAAATACGTCGTCGGTGTAGGAACAGGTCACTACAAGTTAAAAAAACTAACGTAAGGCTCCAGTCTGTAGCGCTCGTCGTTTGATCTTAGTTTAAATAAATTTTGTTTGTGGTGTAATAATTATTATGGAGTGGACAAAAGAAATAGTAACATAGTTTATAGAACTATATAAAGAACGACCATGTTTGTGGAAAATTAAAGACCCAGATTATATAAATAAGAATTTGAAAAGAGAAGCATATGAAGATTTGATAAAATTTTTAAAGCAAAAATTATAATGATGTAACTATAAAAGATGTTAAAACTAAAATACAAAATATGAGAAATGCTTTTAGGAGAGAATGTAAAAAATGGAAAATTCTAATAGAAGTGGATCAGAAACAGCAGACATTTATGTACCAACGTTATGGGAAATTGTCCATTGGTAAAAAGGGTAAATCGGTAAAAAAAAATCCCAGATTTACGTCCCTAAAATTTAGCTAATTTTGTATTGACTAGGTATTTATTTAAATTTAAGGTACTACAAGTTACTTTTATACACTAAAGATCAGGATGTACCATCCAGCATCCAAAACTACACTATTAGTGATGAGGATGATTTAAATCGATCTGTTGTAGAAGAAGTTCCGGCTAGTAAAGCTGGTGAAGAACCAGTTGAAAAGGTAAGTTTTTTAATTTAACTTTTTCCTGCTTTTAGCATTTCTTCGTGCCAGAAGACTTTTCCGTTGCCATTAAAATAATTCATGTATAATTTCCGATTTGCTTTTGCAGTAGTAGATGCATTTCTTATGGTTGTCTCTTCCAATGGCGTTATTATTTCACTTCTACTTGCTACTTCATTGTCAAGAAATGGTGTGTTACTGTATGTTGGACTAGCTCTTCTCAAAAAATTATGCAAATAACAAATGGCTAGAACAATATACTTGATTTTCTCTGGAGCAATGCTAATAGGAGTGTGTAAGATGCGAAACACTGCAGAAGTCAATCCAAATGTATTTTCCACTACGTTTCTTGCCCTTGAAATTCTATAATTGTATATCCTCTTCTCTTTAGTTAAATTTTTTTGTGGAAATGGCTTTAAAATATTGCTATGAAGAGGGAAAGCTTCATCAGCAACAAATATCATTTTCATTTGCATCGGGCAGGTTTAAAGAGTTATTTTTCAAGCGTTGACCAAATAAGGTTGCATCAAATACACCTCCATCGGATATTCTGCCTTGCTTCCCTACATCCACGTAAATAAACTCATAATTATGGCCAACAACTGCCATTAAAACAATACTATAAACGTGTTTGTAATTGCGATAGAGAGCTGCAGAGCGAGGAAGCGGAGTAAATCTTATGTGTTTCCCGTCGATTGCTCCTCCACAATTAATCATGTTCCAATGTTGTTTAAAGCCTAAAGCTATCTGTTTCCATCCTTCCTTTGTTTCAGGAATCTAAAACAAAATATTAATTCTGTGATTATGCAAAAAGTAAATAAGTTTTTGCACTATATACTGTGCAAAAACAATATTTTTTTGCACTAGTGCAGAAAATGCCTCACTAGTGTATAAAGTAACTGACAAGTACAAAACATGGTAGAAAAAATATTGTGTTTAACATGCGCAAAAAGCATATTTGTTTTGTACATATTCAAAGCATATTTGTATACTTCTTGGATTACTTACACAAATAACTATTGTTTCAGGGATTTAAACAACCACCTGAACAAAAGATGAAGAAGAAACGAACATCCAATACGGATATAGATGAATTTGTGAAAGTAAGTACCAAGACATCTAATCCGGACAAACCCGAGGAATTTGATTCCACTTGTATATCTTTCGCAGCTAAATTAAGAAAAATGAATGCAAATCCACAAATATTTGCAGAAAGGCTAATGCACAATGTTTGTACATTGGGATTATTAAACAAGCTTAACGAAAATTATTGCGTGACATATAATAATAATAATAATAATAATGATAGAATGCTAGCACAGTCTCATTCAACAAATAGCTTGCGAGATGACATTTCTCAACATTTAGTTCAAACACAAGTGACATCTGCGAGTCAATCATCATATTCTACTGTATCAAATATATACCAAACTGAACGAGTTCAACCTCCACTACCATCTCCTGACGAATCCACCCAGTCATCTGCATCAACTGAATATTCTATCGCAGATTACTATAGTACTATAAATTTATCATAAATGATCATGATAAATGATTTCCAATAATGTTTTATCTCATTTAGAACTTACAGAAATATGAGTTACCGTTGTGTTGTTAAATTACTTTATAATATTAGTTAAATAAATGCATAATTTATGTATGTACTTACCTGAATGTAATTTTTTAAATTCCTACATATAGCCAGGCATGTTTCAGGTATAATGTATCCTAAAGTTTGAGGTGCTATACCTGTTGAAAACTTCAAACTCTCATACAACTGTCCTGTAGCTAAATAACGCAAAGTTGCAATTAGCCGCTCTTCAGGACGAATAGATTCACGCATAACAGTATCTTGTTTCTTTAAGTCTTCAATTAATAAACCTTGTAGCATTTGAAAAATCTACATTAATAATTTCAGTTTGAATACAGTAGATTAACCCATTAGTTCATTTGTTTGATAGGCAACCACTCGTACTTCAAAGGGGCATAGCAGGTTGCATATCTGAAATTCTCAACAAGGAAAGAAAGCGTGTTTTCTTTTAGGTATTATTTTTGAGTCGGAGGTGTTACTCACGTATTCTTGTTGTTGGGATATTACACAATGGTGTAATTCAGTCTTTAAATTACAAGCCCTTTTTGTTGGCGCATTTTTATTGGGTAGAGAAAGTGTTCTCTAGATGTTCAAGTTGGCAACGCGGAGAACTCTCAAGCGGATTTCCGTCGAGGATTCGTCTTTGAGACAGCCACGAGTGAACAGCGGCGGTTCCGATTTTGTGTGGAATTTTTGGGTTTTTACATCGTTTACACTGAAAAGGGATTTGATTGATGTACCCAATGATCCTCACCGTCTTGCTGTGAAGATTTTGTGAATTTCCAAGAAGGAGTTCTGTCGGTTGCCATAAATCTGATCGCCACGTGTTTCGTCAGGTTATACCATACTCTCTATATGAGGTGAGCTTTTATTTTACTTAGTTTGGGATTTTATTTGGTTCTTATTTATTGTAATTATTACAGAGTGTTTTAGAGAGGCTTATGTTTGGCATAAGCACATGTTTTGGAGGGGTATATGTGTTGGGAGAGGCTTACAATTGGGATGAGCACAGGTTAGGTGCTGTAATTTTGGTTATGTAAGGGGGCCCAGCATTTAGAGGAGTAATAGGAGGAAGTCTATTACTCAGATGTTTGGTTTCATGTGGGTTCCGCTGACACTTTGAGAAGTTTAGGACTTGCAGAGTCGTTCGCAGCAGTCTCCCGGAGATTCAGGTAGCAATTTGAGCAACACGGAACTGCAGTTGCAGACAACGTCGAGAACGTCTATGAAATGGTGACAAGTCACACTGCAGTCGTCACAGAAAATGCCAAGGCCTTGACCAGGTTTTTTTGTTCATTTTAGTTAAATATTTTAAAGAAAATATTATAGTTTAATTCTGTGATTTTTGTTCGTATATTGAAGTAAGTTATACTAGAATCTTGCAACTATAAATTAAGCACTAAGTTATGTGTAGAATGATGATACATTTAAGAGTTTTACTGTAAAACACCCATGGTACCGTGAGATGTTAATTCACCTACTATTATGTCACACATATAATATTCAAATCATGGTAAATCATTAATCCGTGGTTGTAAGTTATAACTCATGGTTGTATATTGGCAAACTCGTAGTTGCAAGAAAGTCTCAGTCAAAGATCTAAGCTTGAATTCAAATCAAGTTTTTTATCAACGGTATAGAATTTCTTTAATACGCATAAACCACAATTAGGTGAAGTTTTTTTATCTATTCTTTTTATTGTTGTATATCTCACGTGTGTTGTAATAAATGTCTAATGTCTACATGTTCTTATTATTTGCACTGGTACACCTGATATTTGTTTGAATTTTGAGATTTCATAAAGTAAAGTAGAGTTTCGATATTACAGAGATATTTTGAGAATTCCATCGCATGGTTGCTAGTAACTTAATTTTGTTCCGTGCTGGCAAAATTATTTAAATCATATTACGTAATATACAGCCGGTGGCGCCCTTTTGAGTGTCCACACACAATCCTAACCCATGGCCCTATGCTCTCCACCAAAAATCGGCTGCCGTTCGCATCGGAATAACATGTTTTAATATTTAGGTATCAAAATATGTTACAACCTAAAATAAAGAAAATTGTTTTTGGCATCCCCACACTTCAAATTTTCACAGGCATGCTGCAAAAGAATTACCTGAGTTTACCTGTAGTCATCAAAAAGGAGCTTTTCAGTGTAAAACTTTAAACATGGGTGAACTATTAAGGTTTCACGGAATTTATTATTCTAAGAAAAATAAAATTCATCAGGATACACTGCTTTCGAAATATATTGCAATTAAAATGAAAACAAGACGTCGACCTAAAAATAAGAGATACAATACTCGATCATTTCAGTGTAAATATTTTGTACCAAATTTTAAAATGATTAAAATTCCTGTTTGCCTAAACACATTTGCAAGGGTCCTTGGTGTGTCCAGATTTAGAATTAATAGGATAGTCAAAAATGATCAGCTAACAGGTGAACTACCTGCTGAAAAAAGAGGAGCAGAAAATTACACTTGTGTCAACCAAAGGAAATTTCCGTTATGAATTTTGTGAATAAATTAAAGTGCGTTGAGAGCCATTATTGTAGGTCTGCTATTTCTAATAGAAAATATCTCTTATCTGACTTAAATATTCGCAAGTTATATAGAATGTATAATTAAAGTCCTGAGGCGATTTCAGTGAAGGAAAACTTTTTTCGAAAAATATTTAACACGAGATATAATTTAGGTTTTGGTACTCCGCGCACCGATGTTTGCTCTACCTCTTTACAACTCGGAGAGAGAATAAAGACAGAATTCGATGAACAAAAACAACAATTAATTACTGAAAAACTAATACACAAACTTAGAGCCCGGCCTTTTTTGACCTACTCAGGGAAAATAATTCAAAAATTTTATTATCGTTTGATTGTCAGAAGAACCAACCTCTGCCCAAAGTCCCGGATCAGGCAACCAATTACAGTCATTAAATTTATATTTATAATATAGTATAGTAAAAGAATGCTCAAAAGATAAACTTAATTCACAAAAGTTACATTGTATTGCTGGACCCAAAATGACTACACCAAAGGATCAAACGAAATTGCATCTTGTGTTTATGATACATTGCAGAATACTGATGTATCAGAATACGAAAAAGTTCGATTAATGGCAGATGGCTGTGGAGGCCAAAATAAAAATTCAACGCTATCAGCAATGCCATGTTTTTGGCTCTTCACTGCCCCAAAAAACATAGAAGGGATAGAAGTAATTTTTCCAATAACAGGACATAGCTACATTTCGCCTGACCGGGTTTTCGGGTTAAGTGAAAAAAAAATTAAAAATTAAGTTATTTTATTTCCAGAAGAATATGAAGAAATGTTTTCACATTACGCAACAATAAAGGACTTGGCAAAGATTGTCAGAATTTTAATTGGAAAGAGGCCAAAGACAGTTCACTAAAACCACCAGGCAGTTGGCACATTCAGTTCCAACCATGCAAGAGATTCTTTTTAAATCGGAAATCAACAAACAACGTTCTTGTGCAGGGTGGGGCTTATTACAAAAGTTGCTTAGGTGCCCCAAAAAGCATCTGCAAACGGGGAAAAGCTTAACCAACATGAACCCAGCCGTATTTCCCAAGAGGAATGTTTTGAAGAATGGAAAAAAAGACGTCGATTTGTTGATGTCGAAACATTATGGAACATCCTGGAGGAAAAATGAAAAACTTCCATTCGAGTTCTACAAGATCCTGCTAGATCAGGCTGATGATCCTGGTGATGAAGAAGAGGCAATATTGTGCGAGCGCCAAGAAATAGATTCACAACCCAGAGTTTAAGTTATGTTCTATTACTTTTTACATTTCTTAATAATAAAAAACTGCACAAACATTTATTTTTTATTTTGAGGAATTAATTGTCTTGCTATGTTAAAAAGTCACATTTTCCACATTTTAATTCCGAAACTCTCATTCTCCAGACTAATATGGTTTTTTAGTATTTCTCACTGAAAAATTTGATTTTCAAGTGTCATAAAAGTTGACAACTTTTTTTCTTAATTTCAACATACTTCGCCTGGCAATAAATGCAAATGTATTAACGAGGATGGTTTTTGTAATTTGGCTCAAAAGTGGTTATTGCGGAGATATAGAATTTTGTAAGTGGGCCCCCCATATTCATTGCCTCAATTCTATTTTAGAGTTCTCTTACATTGTAGGGAATTTGCATTTGCATTTAATTATGTTTTATGATTATACCTGTATTGGTAATTTTCCGAAATCTATTTTGGATTATCCTGTTCGTTAGAACCATAAATAATTATTGCATAAATACGTATTGCCTGGTAAGTGACTATTCAGTCAATTTTAAACTTTGGAAGAAGTAGCACTGAAGAGTGTATCCTTGGTGTAGGATACCGAAACACGTGTATGTGAAAGTTTCTAAAGTTTTTTGGTAAGTGTTTTTGTCTTTAGTTGTTTTTTGGTTTTGTTGAACAGAATAATTTAAAATTAAAATTAACATTATTTTGACAGTTACGCTGTACGTAATGTGCATATATCTTTCTTTTAATTCAATGCTGTTCATGGCATATAGCCAGCAAAGTATTTTGTTTAGAAAGATAGATGTTTTTGTACTTATCTATGGTAAATCTTTAGTAAGAGTTAGGCCTACTGTCCACGTAAACCGCACGTCATACGCACGCTATCGTCATTTGACGCTTGCTTGTATTTTGCGTAGATACAAATGAAACTGTGTCCACGGAGCGGCAACGTCGCGTGTGCCTATCGTCATGCGTTCGTCATGAAGCTCTTGCAGCAGCATGTTAGTACTGAAGCGGATTGCGAGACGCAAACACGTGTTTATTTTACAATATGGCATCCTCAGCAGCCAATTTTGTTCACATTATTGAACAGTATCCTTGTCTATATAATAACAAATTACCAGTATACTCAAGGAAAGATATTACGGACACAGCTTGGAGTGAAGTTGCACAAAAAATAAACACATCTGGTGAGTAATAATATGTATTTATTTATTCAACTACACAGTAATTCCACTGCCAAGACAGTGCACAGTCAGGTTTCAAAAAATAATTTGATAAATAGTTACGTAAACCACTTGGTGTGTTTACAAAAGTCATATTAGGTATCAAAATCGGTTTTTGTCTTTGTGTTGCCGATTCACCGAATGTACTGATTGTGTACTGCACTCCTTCACGTTTACGTATGTAGTTATGCAAAATACATATGCATTTTACTATAGAAATTATCGTGCCATATTTGCGACATGTAATAGGTTTCAAAAGAACTTGAAATTTTTGCGACATCATGCCGAAAACACATTCAATTGTTTTTCGTCCACGGCTCAATCTATAATTACATATTCTTTTAACGTTGTGTAAGTTTCTCACTGAATATGGTGTCATTAAATATTTTTTCAAAGGAAACGCATTGTCTCCAACAAAGTAATATGGAAATATGTTTCCAGAGTCTCCATCATTTGGTAAAGGTGATCCTGAATTAAGAATATTTAAACCATCTCTTTCTAACCACTTTCCAAAAGCCGATGCCTGAAAGACACCACCGTCACTATTTCTTCCACCAAATCCACATTCTATAGCCGTAAAATAACCGTCTGCATCACAACATCCCAACAAAATAATAGAATGGTATCCTTTATAGTTATAATTTGCAGATCCTGTATTGGGATACTTTTGAATCCTTATGTGTTTGCCGTCAATAGATCCTATACAATTTGGGAGGTTCCAAAGTTCGTAGTATCTGGTTGCAATAGCCTTCCATTCATCTGTAGTTGGCACAGGCATGTAGATGTCTCTAAGTGAGACCCATATAACGTCTGTTGTTTCTGCCACAATTCGAGATATAGTGCATTCTCCTCGAGCAAAGTAAAATCCTAGTGCTCGAAAACTACATCCAGTTGATAGGTATCTAATAAAAAGACGTATAATATTATAATATGCATGTTGTTTGCAGTGGCTGATTGTCAAACTAAGTGGAGGAATATAAGGAATGGATTTGTCCGCAGTCTAAAACCAACCCCTAGTGGTTTATCCACAGAGCAAAAAAAATTATACTATCTACACGAAGAATTACAGTTTGTTCTCCCTTTTGTGAAAGCAATTGTTCACACTGGTGAACCAGGGAATATACCTCCGCTTTCAGAGGTGGATACTGAAAATATAGAATCAAATTCTACAACTGACGAAGTACCGTGTACCCGTACAAGTACGAATACATTTGAAACGCCATCTTCTGGATTCGGAACACTTTTAAAAAACCAAAACTAAGAAAAGTTACCAACGAAGCTGATAAAGCTTTTATCGACTGGATAAAACAAAAAGAATTAAAGACTGACAGTTCTAGGAAAATGTTTCTACTAAGTTTGCTGCCAGATGTAGAAAATTTGTCTGAGGAGCAAATGAGAAAGTTTAGAATTAAGGTGTTATTATTACTCGAAGAAATTCAGTCGGGCCAATCACATCAGCCACAACAATATGGGGACAACTATTGTCCAATACAGCAGTCACAACAATACAGGGACAACTATTCACCAATATCTTCTGTAGAATCTAATTCAAATTCACCGTTTCCTCCAATGTCTCCAATAAATTATTCTACAAATATAAATCTTTCTGAAGATTTATCACAACTGGAGAACTTTGAAAACTTGTAATCTGTACTTTAAAATACATGTCTTTTGTAGGTAATATTGTTTTCTAATATTAAATAATACATTTTCTGCTATAATAATTTCTTTATGTATTTAAATAATAACTTACCTCAAAGTTATAAGTATCCTTTCTTCTGGACTGACACATTCTCGCATTGCAGTATTTCGTTTTTGTATTAACGGTCCAATAATACAGACTAAATTTTGGTAAGTATTTTTAGTCATTCGGTAAAATGATTGAAATACAGAATCATCTTCTGATATCTCTCTGGCAGCAACAAACAATCTACAATTTATATTTCTTTCGATGTATGGCTGAAGCCAATACAATCTACGTCTGGTTCGTCGTCTTCTAATAAAGTTGTATACTATAATCACATCATCATCACTTGACATTTTCCCAACCCAAGACGTGCTTTCGCAATGCTACTTGAAAGAAAACTGACACGTTTTGTAGCTTGAATGTCGACTGCCGTCATTTATAGCTTGCATGCATTCGTTAAATGACGCCGCCGTGGACAGTGTGCCTTAGAAATAATTACGAGTATATTTTGCTAGTAATATATTCATTTCCTCAATTCTATAGTAAAATAATAATAATTTCGTACAGAAATGCATATTTGAACATTAGAAATGTTAATGTTCGCGTATAGGACAAAAGTTACGAGTTTTTTCCAAGGCCGTCGACATAAAAATATCAAGGTCAGATGATGTAATACTGAGCGAGAGCCTGTTACTATGTGGGAAGCAATGCGGTATAGTCGGTCAGCGCCGATCGATATTGTACCGCCCGTTCAACTATTTCTTCCGTGCTATAGCGCTGTTTGTCAATTCCTTGATACGAGTAATGAACACATTAATCTTATCACTAGTAATTAAGCACTCACTTATCCATTACTATATATGGAATTAGGACGGTAAATAGGTAAACATTTTGTTCCTGGCATCTGCCGCCGAAAGTTTTGTCAGTTTACTTGTAAATTATAAATAAATTTAAATTCTTTCAAATGGTTTTTAAAAACAAAGTTTCGCGGACAAAAAATAAAATTGGCGCAGTCGGTAGGATGACACAAAGTTTCTACTGAAAAAAAAATCGTTTGTTTCAACAATTTGTGTCATTAAAAAAATAAAGTGAACCAACCTTCGCAACATCCAGGCCCACCAGACGGAGTGTTCCACAGGAGGAGGTCGACTTCTACAACAGAATTGTAAGTGAGTTCTTTCCTTATCCTGTGATTCTCAATTTGATATCTTTGATCGATTTTGACTTTGATTAATTTAAGAAAAAACAATAAAAACGAGTATCATTTGTTGAAAATTTTATAATCTTCTGATTAGCTTATAAACAGATTTTTCTCGATAAATTCTTAGTTACTTTAAATTCATATAGATTATATTTTAATAAGAAGCACAGTCAATATTTTATAACTGAGACGACGATTTAATAGAAAATTTTTGTAAATTTAATTTACCAAAAATGGCCCTGATTCAACAATCTGGTCCAGTACAACCTACTTAATATTTAATCAATACCGCAAAGGAATTCGGGAACCTGTTACCATCATTTGACGGTAACCCAGAGCACCTGAATTTTTCATTAATCTATGTGACAAATATTTTAATAGATACGGACGTACAACTGATAATAGCCTTTCTGATTATGTATTTTCAACTTTGTTTTCTAAATTAACTGGCGAAGCAGCAAGATTTATTATGTGTAGACCTGAGGTAAACACTTGGGAACAAATTAAAAATTTACTAAGACTTAAATTTGGAGACCACGTTGACAAACACTACAACAAAATTTCAATTGCTTGACCATAAATAGAAATGAACCTTTGTTAGATTTTGTTAAAAGAATAAATCAATTAAAAAGTAAACTACAAGTTAAAATTCAATCAGATACTACACTAAAAAATGAAATAAAACAACTATATATCCAGCAAACAGATATCACGGCATCAGAGATACTTTTAGGTAATACTACAGGCGACATGCATACAATACTTTTAGCACGAAACCCCGCTACACTAGAAGATGCTGTCACTATAGTAACACAACACTCCTTTAGTGCAAAGATTAACTAGATTTAATACCGCATCTAATAATAATAGCAAACCACCAATTGAACATCATCCGAATCAATTTGTTAAACCCATACGAACAACAAAATTATAGCAATCTAATAAACCCTCTTCAAAACTATCAACATTTTCATAATTATCAGGCTCAGCCAAGGTACAATTGGCCTTCACAACTGATACCTATCCAACCTAGGCCAAATCCAAATCAAAAGTTCTTTACTAACAAACAAGTATTTGGAAAACCTGCTACTAACGTGTGGAAGACAAATAACGCGAATAAACCAACTTATAACCCCACACCTATGTCTATACAGACTAGAACGCAACAAAGTACCGGATCTAATATTCCTAACCAGTTCCAAAATTATCAACCCAGAAACTTTATATCCCAAGAATTAAGATATCACGACATTTCTTACGAAAATAACGAAATGTACGTGACAGACAATTCAGAGAACTATGAAAATAGCCTTCCCTATCCAGACTATTTCATTGAACCTAATAATAACAGAAATTTCCTGTTCTGAAGTGCAAAATGAAAATTTTGATTCGGACAGCCAAACAGACTAAACAATATGATAGAAATTAATGCCTACTATGCAAACTCCCTAGTTCATGTTTACATCCCTGAAATGGACGCAAAATTATTAATAGACACTGATTGCTCGACTTCATTACTAAGACCGGGCATAGCAGAAAAATAGTATAATTATTTACTATACAATGAATCGCAACCATTAACTTATACAATTAAAGTTAAACATGTTATACGTACATCTGATGAAATACCTATCCACACTAAATCATGCTGCTACCTACACGCTTACAAACAAGAAATACAATTGCAAATTAATAAAATGCTCAAGACGGTATAATTCGACCCAGTAGCTCACCCTGGTCCAGTCCAACATGGATAGTACCGAAAAAAGAAAGGCATCTGGAAAGAA
Source organism: Stenurella melanura (assembly GCA_963583905.1). Classification (NCBI taxonomy): domain Eukaryota; kingdom Metazoa; phylum Arthropoda; class Insecta; order Coleoptera; family Cerambycidae; genus Stenurella; species Stenurella melanura. The sequence goes on from OY757315.1 coordinate 92,701,546, forward strand.
AAAGTGGCGAATAGTTATCGATTACAGAGAACTTAACTCTAAGACTATTGACGATAAATATCCTTTGGCCAATATCACTGACCTCTTAGATAAACTAGGCAAATATAATTATTTTAGTACATTAGATTTAGCTAGCGGATTTCACCAAATAGAAGCGCAACCCGAAATCATTGAAAAAACCGCTTTTAGTATAGGACAACATTACGAATTTGTTCGTATGCCCTTTGGCTTAAAAAATGCTCCACATTCCAAAAAACTATGGATTTCATATTAAAAGATCGCATAAAAGGTTGTTTTGTTTATATGGATAACATTATAATTTTTTCTGAATCCTTGCAAGAACATTGCACACATATAAAACAAGTGTTTTCAAAATTACGCGATGCGAATCTGAAAATACAACTGGACAAGTCGGAATTCATGTGTAAAAATATCGAATTTCTAGGACACGTAATTACACCAGAAGGAATAAAACCCAACGGAAAGAAAATAAACACTATTAAAAACTTTCCTATCCCTAAAACATAAAAAGATATCAAAGCTTTTCTTGGTTTAATAGGTCATTATAGGCGCTTTATAAGAAATTTTGTTCATATTACTAGATTACTAAAATTGTCAAAATGTTTAAAGATGAAAAAATTAAACATACCCCCGAATTTATAGAACGTTTTGAAAAATGTAAACAAATTTTAATAAATCCTCCTTTATTGCAACACCCCGATTTTGAAATGCCTTTCATTGTACCAACTGATGCTAGTAACGCAACGTAGCCATCGGTGCAGTGTTATCCCAAGGAGTGATAGGAAAAAATGTACTTATTGCAATGGCTCTTTAACTTAAAATAACCAAATTCGTGGTTAGTAAGATGGAGACTCAAACTTGAAGAATATGACTACGAAATTGTCTACCGAAAAGCCTCAAAAATTCGCAAACGCATTGCCCCGAATAGAAGTTAAGCATTAACACACCAAGATGTACATATCAACAATAGTTAACCTAGACGAAAACAGTAGTTCGGAAGAAATAGACCAAATAATAAACGAATTAGCAGAAATATTAGAACCACAAGTAAGGTACACCAGGGTAAGTGGAAATATGGAGTAAGCGGAACCTACGCTTGTTTTAGCAAAAACTATATTCTGAATAGTGTCAACACCTACTGCAAAAGTTACCTACTTATGCCAGACAGCGTCTACAGTGAACGCAGCCGACAGCGCTTCACTTGTTGGTCGACCTCAGGCGTGTTTGATATTGTATCGTATTATGCTCTCGCAGTGACCTAATCATTTGTTTATAATTATTGTGATTTACAAAATCGGCGGAATGTCATAATTCTTAAAGTATTTAGTAAGCATTAGTTTTTTGTATTTTTGTAATCGATCCATAGAATCACTAAAAAAATATTATGAAAATCAAAAGAAGGTTGTGAGAAAAAACATTGGAGAAGAAAAGAAGCAAATATATTTCACTGGAGGGGGTACTTTCCAAAAATAAAGATGACCAAACCAATGATCTACTACTGCCGATGATAATGAATGATAAAACTATATATGGGCTATCTAACGCATATGATAGTGACATGGTAGTAGAAAATACTGCTTGCACAAATTCCACACCACTCCAGGTAAAATATGATGAGGAGAATCAAGTATGTGAAAACATGTTGATATGGTTATAGCATTTTGTTTTACTGTTTAGGTTGTTTTGGCCTCTGAAAACATGGAGTTAATATACGAAACAGACGAGGATTTACTTATGAGTGAACAGTACCCGTTAATAGAATAAATGACAAGGCAATGTTATAAGCATAATCAGATCATAGCTTGAAGATGCTTCACATTATTTGTCAAAATATAAATATAATTCTTAAGCAATATTAATTAAAATTGATAATGTATATATTTACTAATCATAGGCATTTACAGAAACTAAGTGAATTTGGAAAACATCCCACAGACTGGGGGAATTATAAGACATCTGATTTAAAGAAAACTTTAACGCCATCCTTAAAAGGAAATATTCAAGAGGTATGAATTTTATTGCTCTTATCTACAGCGTATACTTATCTAGGTGTATATAAATTTTAGAATGGTACTCCAGCAAAAAGGGTATTGAATTCATCACGTCGGAGACCGACAAGAACTATGAAAACACTGACATCATCTTCCTTGGGTGAGAAATATGAGACCCTTATAGACAAAAAGTTGGAGCTGGTGGAGTGTCAAAAAGGAATATAAATTAGGAATGGAAATTTTAAAATTAGATTTTCTGTTAAAAACAAACAATTAGGCGAAAATATTGAATAATTAAACTTTGAAGCGACATTACTTTGTTCTATAAGTATAATGATAAGATCGGTTAATGTTAGTTATTTTATATTTTCTATCCCTTACTTAAATGGATTTTTGTAATAAATTTTAGGTATTATTTTTATTGTTAAAATGAGTTATCAAGATAAATTTATATTTCAATCTAATGTAGTGTTTTATTTCATGCCATCTTGTAATAAGATACAATGCAAAAGTAAAAGAATAATGTGGCAAAATATACGTTTTGTTAAAAATATTGACAATGTCTTTGAACTTAAGAACCTACAAAATTTGAAAAAAACATTTTAATTATTAGCATGATATAAATTTACCGTAAATTGTTAAAATAATTATTAGTTAATTCATCTCTTACACTTGAGACATCGCCATTTTCCTCATTTACATTTAAAATACCTGCTATTTGACCTACAGCAACAAGATAATGAATATGCTCTAAATTCAAATCATCACCACGTGGTGGTGATTCATTTGCATCTACTGCTATATTACGAAGAACTGCTGTTGCTACTATAATCGTTTTAACTATTTCGATAGTAAAATTTTAGTGTTTTATTTTGTTATTTTTAGCTGGCGACGAATCAGATAACAAACTCAATGCCTCTGACAATGAATACGAGTCACCAAAAGAGGTTGCTGAGCTAGCTCTAAAACGAAAACACCATAATATGTCATTCAGTTGGACCAGAGACATACCGAAAATGAATAGGGATACGTTTTTTATTCCCGCTACTAATGAAGAGATACTGAGTAATTTTATAAAACTTTGTTCCTTTGATATAACACATAAATGAACAAACAAATCTATATAGTACTCAAGTAACGGGTAAATGTATCGCAACTAATGCCAAAAAAATTACAGGCTTTATTTCTATTTTACTGTACATGGGAATAATATATCTTCCATCTTTCAAAGATTATTATTGGGCTAACGAAAATGTTTTAAATCTAACTTTAGGTAGGTAACGAAATTTCAATGTTTTATTTTAGGTTATTTTTAGTTGGCGACGAACCAGATAACGAACTCAGTACCTTCTTTTAATTATCTTATTTAACATCGGCCTACTTCCGCTACTAAGGTCAATTACCGACGCCAGAAGACGAGTTACTCCTAACTTGGAAATTTTGCAGAACCTCTTCTCTATCGAAGTGTAGGGGCTCTTTACTTGCCTAACATTTAATAGACAAGGGACCGACTGTTTTACATCCCTTCCGGGAGGTGGTATATCAGCTATGTCACCCCTGCCTAAGGTGCTTCCTGTCCTATATGTGTTGAAATGGGGCCTCGATTCATTCGAAACTCAAACCTACTTCTCCTTTTAAAATACTATATATTGATTTCAAAGGACCATCCCGTCGACAATTAGGAACCGTTATTTTCCCACAATTATTGATCAATATTCCCGTTTTCATTTTGTATTTCCTTGTTCTGACATGACCTCTAGTACACTTAGTCTTAATAAAATATTCTCAATTTTCAGCATGCCATCATATATTCATTCAGATCAAGGCTCATCTATTCTATGAGACGATCTGAAAATCTTAACTTCATACTCATCGCATTACTAAAAGCCGTACGACTCCTCAAGGAAATGGTCAAACGGAGAGATACAATGGAATAATTTGGAAAACTGCCATTAGGATTGAAGAAAAGAGGGGTGAAATTCACATTGTGGGAATCTGATTTAGATGAATATACGTTTTTTATTAGCCACTTTCAGTAACTGTACTCCTTACGAACGAATATTTAATCATCCACAGAGATCCTCAATTGAAAATTCCATACCGATTTGGCTATCGTATCGGATCCTGTGCTGATGGAAAATCATGTTGGTCATAATAAGTATGAGCTATTGGTAGAAGGAGTGGAATTAATCTAGTGTGCCTAATATTAGTAATGTCGAGAGATCCTCACATGCTAATATACAAAGTTCTGACAATTTTGGTAGCTCAGTTTCTCCTATATTGCAACAAATTCCTCGTACGACGAATAAGCCACCTCATAGACTAAATACCCCTTAGTTGCAAGAAACACCTCGCAGGCCTCAAAGGAATGAATACTCACCGAAAAACTTTGATGGCTACATCATAAATTAAATCCGGGAAAAATGTGGTGTTTATGTCGTTGTACATGTGTTTCTTAGGCTACATTTTGTTATTAATTCAATTTTGACATTACTAAACATCATGCTGTATTCTGTTGAATAAGGCCTAGTTTTGTAAAGGTTATTTTGATTACAAATGTATCGCTGCGAACCTTGTGTCTGGTAAGTAAAATCTAAAGATTACCACAATCGCAATAAAAAAGAAGCAGCCTTAGTAAACAATGATAATTTCAATTTAAATTAATCCTAACAAAAAATATCTTAATTTAGATATGGCCCGTACTGCCTTCTTATAATAATATATCCGACATATGGACACAAAACTAAAGCTTTCCGATGTGCTCCACTTACAATGCTCGAGGTTCGAACATTTCATGAAAACTTTTATGCGACAAAAGAAAAACTGGTGCAAGATAATTTTATTCTACAGTTCCGGAAAATAGAAACAATAAAACGACAAATACCAAAGAATTCAAGTTGCCAGAATTAATAGCCATGGAAAGCCTAACTGTAAGTGATAAAATAGAAATTGTACATCTGGTTGGCGATAATGTGCGTACGACAAAAGAAGTTGTGATTGAATTCAATAATAAACAACCAAATAAGTCGAAGTAATGTACAACGCTTTAATGAAGTTTTCAATGCGACAAGTTGTGTTTCAAAAAATTTGCTTAGAACCAAGCATAATAATAATAATAATAATTTATTGGTCATTTAAAAAATACACCGTACTGTTTTGACACGTCAACATAAATAGGTAAACTGAAAAAATATAAATGTAAATATGAATAGTAGACAAAAATATAACTGTATAAAACATTAGGACATAATACTAATATAGTCAAAGTAAATAACAAACAAATAATATGATTGTATTAAATACTAGGACCTAATTCTAGTATAGTCAAATATATGTAAATGACAATCCTAATATCGTTTGTGTAGTACAGGATCTCTGAGGTGTGTGTATGCCATTGTTATTACGAGTATTATATTCACGATTTTCGCCATTTCTAGCATATTCGCTCAAATTCTCCTTTATGTGAAGTAAATTACAAGAAATAATTTCGGAAGGCAAAGTTAATATATTAAATGTCACGAACCAGGATTCACACTTTCAAGTTGACTCAGACCAGCCAGAGCTCTAATTTCTCTCTTTTGACTAATAAAAATGCTATGAACCTAGTTGGATGTACCCCAGTTTATCAATCCATATACTATGGCACAAAGCACGATATGCAACAAGTGCTGCGATTAACTCTATTTTTTATTTTTCTGATGGCAAATACTTTTTTGGACAATTGTTAGGTCATTAATATGTGGATGCCAACTTAATCTATTGTCTAATATTAATCCTAGAAATTTTATAGTCTGGAGGTTATTTCTCTTGGTGGGAAAAAGTAATGTGTGTGTTTTGTTGGTGTTTAAACATAATTTGTTGGCATTAAACCAGTCAGAAGACTTGGTTAAAATGTTGGTTTGCAAATCAACAACATTAGTACCAGTGTCTCTCAAGTGTTCTGCGAAAGTAGTGTCGTCTGCAAAAAGAACAGTTAATGCTGAATGAGCATTAGGTAATTCATTAATATAAATTAAAAACAGCAGCGGTCCTAGTACACTACCCTGCGGCACACCGTGTTCCACTGCTAGCATGTTGCTAAGTTTCTCATTATAACACACACATTAATATCTGTCCGATAAATACGATGGCGTAGTAACATTTTGAGAAATAATGACCAAATTCTAGAATATTCTAACAACAGCCCCCAGCTTATTATAAGAATGGATAGTTTAAACCTTAATATACACAGAGAAAGTATTAGAAGATGCCTGAAAAAATAAAAACAACATAAACGCTTACAGACCAAAAATTTAACGTCGACACGACGACACATTCGTAATATGGACTCATGGAGGAGAACATCTAAATAATTTCCTAGTCCACCTGAACAACATTCACGACAAAATCAAATTCACGATGGAGGTAGAAGCAGAAGGCCAGCTCCCATTCCTAGACGTATTAGTGAAGAAGAAACAAGACGGAACACTAGGTCCCACAGTATACAGAAAACCCACTCACACAGACAGATATCTAAATGCAGCATCACATCATCATCCAGCGCAACTAAATTCAGTAGTGAAGACCTTAGTGACACGCTCCCAAAGGCTAGCAGACGGCGACCATATCAACGAAGAGATGTCATCACTTCAGAAAGCTCTTATGAGAAATGGATTTTCAAGGTATACAATACAGAAGTCGCAAGAACCATCCAAACCACGAACCCAGGAATAATCCGAGAAACTAGTGGCAAAAGCATATCCACCTTACGTAAAAGGGACGACGGATAAAATCAGCAAACTTCTACGTAGACACAACATAGGGACAATATTCAAAACAGACCGAAAGATCAGCGCAGTTCTCCGTAACCCGAAATCAAAAATTGCCCTAGAAAACCAAGGAGTGTACGAAATTCCGTGCCAAGATTGCAATAAATCATACATAGGACAGACCAACAGACGTATAAGTGTAAGAAGAGAAGAACATAGAAATGCAGTGCAAAAAGAAGAGAAAACGTCGTCCCTAGCATAGCACGCAAAAACTACAGGACACAAAATAGACTTCGACAACACCAGGTCAGTAGCCAACATCGAGCATTGGAGATCAAGAATTACCAGGGAGGCAATTGAAATTGAAAAGAGACCGCAAAATCTTAACAAGCGAGACAACACTCAGAGATTACCCACTGCATGGAAGCCCGCACTGTCAGGAAGATATATAACGGAAAACACACGACGTCCCATGGTAAACGAACCGATCGCAACGAGGCATCGTCGAATATCGACAATTCATGAAGAGACATCACAGACGGCCACAAGGGGACCTATCACGAGGAGCCGGAGCCAAGCACTGACTAACCTAAGTGAAGCACGACAAGCGCTAGCGACGACTGGACACGAGGATACACGACCTTCAACGAGAAGTCACAGGAAACGTGACGTTTCAGTGAGGCCTCTTGTCGAGTTAGCTCAGGCGCCCGCTACGCCTCCAACAGAGAGAAGAGGGCCAGTAACACGATGAATTATAATTAGGAAGAAATTTATTATTGGCTATAGACTCCCTCGTTGCACAAGTGCTGACCTCACCTCTAATTCCACGTTTGAACAAATTCAACATGTCTGCTATATGAAAAATACAATAATAGCTTTTAGAACATTATAAGTCTAAATTAAGACGTAATCAATGCATGACGTCATTATGATTTCATTGTTAAATTGGAGAATCCTGAGAAATACACGGGACATGCGTTTCGACGTGCGTCTGCTACCATTATGGCGAATAGTGGCATAACAATAGATCAAATCCAACGACAAGTAGGATGGAAATCGGCAGCTGTGGCGATTGGTTACGTTGAAGAGAGCATTAGCAATAAAAAAATGTTTCAAACATTGGGAGTGCCATTAATGGAAGTGCAACCTCAATGACTTCCGAGAATGTTAGCAATATTAATTTCAACAAAAATTCCTCTGATTTAAAAAACAAAAATATTACTATTTCATAGAATACCAACTGTAGTTTTCACATTCATTTAGAAATCAAGATTGTTAAATATTTGAAAGCTTTTGAAACATTTGTTAGTAATATTTTATTTTACAAGGTACTCCCCTGTCAGATCAATAATTAAAAAGTTGACATTTTGACTTCACGTTTCTCGGGTTGATGTTGCCATGGTTACTTTAAAACACACGCGTTTTTTAAACTTCGATTTAAACACTCTGATGCGTACTTTAAATAAGCAAAATAGGGTATCAATAAAAAAAAATATATTCTCAACCACAAACTGGCTTATATTGATTTAAGCCTATTTAAAAAAACATGGAATGAGTTAAGGTGATGTTGCAAACAGGCGTATATCAATTTACGCCCGTCTGCAAGCATAAAACGTTGTTTATTCAGAATCCACGCCTCTTTGCTAAACCGATGAAGTGTCTTTACAATGCGCAGTCATAACTTTTTAGTTCCATGTTGACTTGAGTGGCTGCCAGTACAGTGTAAGGAGACATTTTAATTTGTGTTAATTTCAATTATCTTTATAATATGGATGTGTTAGTACATTGGACAAATGGTACAGAGAATTTTGTTATGTCAAATGAAATATGTACAGTGAATTGTAATGATGAACTAAAAGTGGGCGTAAGGGTAAAAATGCTGTATATAAAAAAATGGTATTATGGATAAATAATAGCTCTTGAAGAAAACGGTGACTATAACAATTATTCCGACTCTGATAACATACCTTTGGTAAATAATGTTAAAACAATACAAAAACCCAAAACTAGTGATATAAATGATTTCGACTCTGACGAGATACTATTAGCAAATATTGTTAAAGCAATATAGAAAAACCTAAAATCAATAACAAAAACGATTTCTTTGAAATCCAACCAGTTATTAGTCGTATTACTAATGTCCAGAATAGGGAATATTTTGAAGATCATCAACTAGTAGTTGTATGCGAGCAACTAATTGTAATTACGAAATATTAACAAAATTGTTACTATTAATAATTGTTGGTTGAATAACTTATAGGTGCCTGAGGAATTTTTTCCCGTTTTTATTGAACCTAATTTTGAACACCCTACTACTTTTCCAACGATTTACGACATCGATGAAGTAGAAACATCAGATGATGACCCCTCCTTTAAAGAGGTTTGTCATATCTCTAAGTGTAAATTACCGGGAGATGACTTATGTACGGATGGGTTTTGGTTATGTAAGAAGCACTACAGTAATAAAGAACTATGCAAGACTCATGACAAAGATAGTTCCGGTTCGGATATAGCTATTATTATAACAGCGAAAACTAAAAGTAGAAATAAAAAGTCTAATAGAAAGGATAAAGAATATCAACTATTACGCTATTGCTGTGAAAGTGTTGATTGTGAACGATAAATATTTGCAGCATGCATATTGCATAAAATATGAAGCCCTATTATATTGGAATCACTTTGATGGAAACGAACCATGTGCCTCTCACAAAAAAATTTTGGAGTTGCGTAGCGAGGAAAATCAAAGTGAACCATGCAAAAAGCCAGAAGATTATACGTACCGGTACAAATTTAGTTTCCGAGCTAGTTGTTCCACTAGTCGACAGCTTTTCCGCGTAGGGGAGATTACTACCATCAATATAAATCAGTCAATTCACGGAGTTTGTCGCCCTTGACCTCGAAAAAGCCTTCGACAAAGTTTGACACCCTGGTCTACTCTATAAACTCCTCGACTCAGATATTTCAATCCGTAAACGATACAGGCGTATCTAACCGATCATAAATTTCGAGTAGCAGTTAACCAGGCATACTCTCCCGTCACCCCTGCCCTCTCTGGAGTCCCTCAAGTTCTTCCCTGGGCCCAGTGCTGTTCAGTGTATATACTCAAAACTTATCAAGACCAAATGACCACAGAAATACGATTTGCTTATACGCCGACGATACCAACATATCAAATATACAACTGAGGACTAGAACCTCGACACAAGCGCTAATTTTATCAAACATGTGAACTACACATGCCACAGATTTAGGTTAAGATTGCGAACACTATTTGGTGTCCTCAAAAATGTTCCCATTAATATTGCAACAACAATTTATAAAACTTATCTACGACCAATTTTAACTTACGCTGCTCCTATATGGTACCCACTTTTATCTCGTAGCCAATAAAATTGACTGCAAATTGTACAGAACATCAAGATTAGCTACCAACTTACACTATCGTTCACAAATCTCACAAATTCACCATTTCACAGACACACCTATACTTCAAAATTTTATTCTTCAACGACTTCTCTCAATTTCGCTAATACATTAGTTAATTCAGACAACCCCACTTTAATTGACCCATTAACCCCCAAATTATACGATGCACCCACTCATCCATAGTTAAATTATATATACACTCCTAATCAAAACTTACTAATTCGTTCAAAAAATATATAAAAATGGTATAATCCACAAAGAATCACAGAAAAACAAACAAAAAAATACAAAAATCCAAGCAAAATACAAAAAAATTTCTCAAAAATACATGCACTGCACCAGTTATTGACACTACCAGTAATTGACAAATTTCATAAATTCACTCCTAAATTCATTAAACTAATAGATTTTCATTTAAGAACCACTAATCTGGATCACTCAGTCAGCTTTGAGGTGCATTTGTTAGTATGCTGCAGATCGAGGCAAGTTAAACATGTCTAAAATAAAATCGTTATATTTTCTTAAGAATTACACAAGGAAAACTACTTTAAAAGCTGTCAATTACTAGGAAAATAGCGTCAGTTACTGGTTTATTGTACATTTTCAAAGGACACGTCAAAAAACAATCAATTTAAAAAGCCTAAATTTCTATACACCGTAGAAGCAATGAACAAAGTATTAACTACAGTAACATTTGGAATGAAAGCCTTACAAGCTAATAAAGTATATAGAATTCCAAGACCAACCTTAATTTAAAAATCTACCAAGAAAAGTCCCGTACAAAGAGAAATGGGTCTTAAATCTGAAATAAGATTGGTAAATAGGATTAAGGAAATGGCGAAACGAGGATTTCCTATTGTAAAATGGAATTTATTGACTTCTGTTGAAAGAATTGTGCGAGAAATGCGAACACTCAATCCATTTACTGATGGTAAACATGGAAGAAGATGGCTCAATTTATTTTTAACCCTGCAGTGGACGCGTCGGGTGTATCAGGCCCAAGCAACAATAATTGTTGGTGTCATTTTCAAAAAACAGCGCGTACGGTCCTGCGCGCCTTAGTACCTTCGAGTTAGGTCAAGATGCATGCACCACAGTAGTTATAACGCAGTGCAGTGGTTAACATCGATTTTATAGCAGATTTCGGTCTCGCAGGCCCAACGCGTTCCTTTATGTAAGTAATTTGTATACATATTTCAAAGAATAATATACTTATTTTTCTAATTAAAGCTGCAAATTAATTATAAAACTCGATGTTTTGTTGCAGAATAAAACGAAAAAAGCAACGATCTTGATGATATTCGATTAAAATTAACAACTAATACGAAAAAAGAGGCCCAGGAATTACCTCCAACTAAAGACAGCTTCAGTCTACACGTTCTTAGGTAAATTAATTAAACAATTTCAAAAACTTATTTTTATATATTTACTACAATTTTAGGTGTTACTATCAAACATTAACGTGGATCAATAGTCATGTTGGTCAGGTGGAAAAAAAAGATCCATTGTTGTTTGGATGGATTTTAAGCAAGGACAATATACTTATTCCAAAAATGACCAACCAGCCTCCGGTCCCAGACGATATCAGAGATATTATATTATTATTTTGCAATGGGAAAAACTGTAGTACTCAAAAGTACGTACGCAAAAAAGAAAGTGTTCTATAGTGTGAGTTGCAAATGTATGATGAATTGTCAATTTAAAAAATATATACGACTTGATTTGTTTTAAAGCTACTGTGGGGGACGTTGTCGAATACGAGAAGGAGACTGGAAGCCTCGCGACTCCGTCGCCGTAGCGCGCTTCGTTTAAAGGGCTGTACCACTTTAGTTTAAAAAACTAGACCCAACATTAATCGGGACAAAATAAAGTATATTAAATTTGGCAGTTTTTGGTGGTGGCAAAAACATTAGAATACCTACCTCAACATGTAAGCGAGTTACAACATTTTCAAAAAGTTGACAGTTTGTGTAGTTTCTAAAATAACGTCATTTTTTTAGTTAACGTTATTATTTTTGTGAGAAACTATACCTCAAACTAAAGAGAATCATTTTTACTATAAAAATAATATTAAAATTGTACTCCTTTTTGGTTTAAAGCTATTCGCGACTAATTTTAATTTTCCTATTTTTAATTTTTTTTAAATTTTTTATTGTAACTTCGGTCTCTACCAATGGAGAGTGTCGTCAAAAGTGAATTATATGTAAAAAACCTGCTAAATAAAATGGTAAACGTTTTATTGCTTATACCTCGGTATTGGGTTTGTGAATGCTAGACCCAGCCACCCGACGGACTATTAATAAAGTAAGGTATTTGGACGTGCAAAAGAAGCTACAAGCCTCCCCACATTCAGCACTTTGAAAGTAAATGATCGTAATTCTCATATCACCAAACGATTCACCTTTGGGAGTGCATATGAAATGAACAGATAACACGTTGGGTGCAATTCTTCATCGCGTTTTGCTCCAAAGAGAAGCGTTTTCTAAGGCAATGAAATCATTGGTTGCCAGGCACCCTTCTACTAAAGATGATATACAGAACCATTTTCTGAGTTCTACATCTGTGTTTAAAGCTCAATCCGATTATCTTTCGCAGTACGTCTTTGGTAGAAGATGTGATCATCATCATCAAAGAGTCAAGTTGCATCTTTATTAGGGCCTTCTCGCTCGCATCTCTTTGAGAGGCCTCTCGCGGACCTGACTAACCAATATGGAGATTCTTTTCATAGTTCCCTTCGTAATTCCTCCATTAATAAATTCTATTTTAGAGTACTCTTACATTGTAGGAAATTTGCATTTAATTATATTTTATGATTATACCTGTATTGGTAATTTTCCGAAATCTATTTTGGATTATCCTGTTCCTCAGAACCATAAATAATTATTGCATAAATACATATTGCCTGGTAAGTGACTATTCAGTCCATTTTAAACTTTGAAAGAAGTAGCACTGAAGAGTATATCCTTGGTGTAGGATACCGAAACACGTGTATGTGAAAGTTTCCAAAGTTTTTTGTTAAGTGTTTTTGTCTTTTGACTACCAAGTTATAAAAATTGATTAGAGAAATGTCATTTGTCATTAGATAGTCATGAATATGCACTTTGTAAAGTATGTCATATTACAATAATTGCATACAAAACTGACATTGGGAGACATAGTAAAACAGCGAAACACATTTCAAAGTGCAAAGTTATTCAAACACATCAAATTGAAGATTTGACAAATCAACCATTAAGTAGAAATGTTAAGAGACCTGAATTGAAACTGTGTGGAATGTTGGCCACCAACAATCTTCCCTTCTAATTAATGGACACTATCACCATTATGTACAGACTGGTTTTCAGATTCAAAAATTGACAAAGCTATTTCCATAGGACGCACAAAGGTTACAGCAATGGTGAAAAATAGCCTAGGGTAGAATTTCAGTGCTAGTTTGCTTAAAACACTAAGAGAGAATGGCCAGTTTTTCTCAATTATAACGGACGAAACAACGGATCGTGGAATAAAAAAACAATGTGTCTTTACAGTTATTTTTATTGTCCAGTAAAACAAGTGGTAACGACAAGGTTTTTTGATGATCGAAATGAGAGAGTCGGGCAGTTCTGAAGAACTACACAGATGTTTATTGCAAGTTATCAATAAGCAGAATATTCCTTTTACAAATTTGATTAGCTTTTCTGCAGATTCAATGTGATGTTTGGAGAACTTAAATCCGTACATAGTTTGTTAAAGAAGGACCTGCCCAAAATACTATGTGTTAAATGTTCTTGCCAACGCTGTGTGATGGTTTTCTAAACAAGTGGGCAGTTAACACGTGAAAGGACCACAATAAGAATCCAGGCAAGTTACCGTATTAAAGTTAGGTAGTAACATCTGGTAACCCATATACTAGTATGTATATACATTTTTTTGGAAAGAGCAACAAGAAAAAAGATTCTATGATAAGGCTGGTGATTAATGTGTACAGACTTCTTGCACCCAAAAAAATCTTAAGCTCCATAAACAAAACTAATTATTTCTACAGTGTGAACCAAATTATCATTACTGATTTTTATTTCATTAATTATGGTTGATGAAAATAGCTGTGATCTATCTAATAAAGATCTTTTTCTAAATTATTAAAAACCATTAAGGACAAAGCAAAATCCTTAAAAGAAGATATAAAATTGGATATTCACGCTGAAGCAAAAAAAAACTGTCGGAATCTTTGTCTACCCAAATTGAAAAATTAAATGAATTAAATAAGAAATGCGATGAAATTGAATCACATCAATTGATTTTAGAACGACAGTGACGGAAAAATAATATTATTTTTGGTCTCAAATCTAGTATCTTTTGTAATAGAAAATTTCAAAAAGTTATTAGACATTGACGTTGGAGAATCAGATCTTAACAATGTTTCTGTATTAAAGAGCGAAAAAGGTACCCCCATTAAGGTTGAATTTACTTCATTTTCGAAAAAACGTGCTGTGTTCAACAACGTAGCTACGTTGAGAGGCTTGAGAATATTCATTGCAAATGACCTCTGTTATACTGATAGGCAGGATGTACAACTTTAAGACAGCACTTAAAATCAGCCAGATCGCGAAACCCATTTACGAAATTAAACATTACAAATTAATGATGACATCTACAGTTTGGAACAACTCAAAGAAATGTGCGATACTATTGATGAATACATTGAAAATAAAAATCAAAATAGTGAAATAATGCCACCTAAATTTAACAGTGCGCCTCCCACACCTAATAGGATTCCTAATCAAACCAACTCTTGTTAAGGACACCGTCCAAGAAAGTCATGCTACTTATAAAAACATAAAGGTCCAGGTCCAGAGTGATATCAGTTACCAGGCAAAAGGAAGCTGCAAAAAAGTACCTTTTCTTAAAATTGAAGCTACTAAGAATACAGAGACGGATAATAAAACAAAATCAGCAAGGCCCACGGACAACAACAGGAAATATTTAAGGTAAAACTCATCTTATAGTAATACAAGTTTAAGTGCCAAAATAAATAAATAAGAAACTGTACTATATAATTAATGTTATTATTTTTATACATTTTAATAAATTGTCGATCTCAATTAATGTTTTTTAGAGACATTGAGCCACATGATATACAGGCTGTCCATTTTATCAGGACCATCGAGAATATCTCAATATCGGTCGTGCAAAAAAATTGTTTCTAATAATTCTGCCGATTTCTATAAGCTACAAAATCGTTTGAAAACATTTGAAATCCATGGCCTACTTTAAGAGTTATGACGGAAAATATAAAAAAATGCGGAATATGTCTAAGTAAAATATCTCCGTTATTTGGAAAGATACGACAAAAACTTTAAGGCGAAAATTTTTTGGAAAACAGGGTACTTCAACGAGGTTTTGTCTAGATTTTTCCAAATCCGCTGTATTTTGAGATTTACTCTTCAGGGCGTTAATTTTTTTTTTTTTTGAAACTGGCGAGAAATGGAGTATTTTTATCCCTTTCCAACGATATATCATATGCTACGCAAGAAAGTATAAAAACATTTTTTAAACCAATATTTTTTTTAACTAGCATCATACTTGCCGTGGAGAAGTATGATTAAATAAAACGATTAAGAAATTCAGTTCTTCAAATCTTTACTATAATCAAACATTAACACAATTAAAAAGAAAAATCGGTAAAGGAATTTACACAGAATATCCCTCTTTATTTGTGCGCGGGTCACTGTAAATAATTAATAATTACGAAATGACATTGAAAATAATAATCGGAATATAGTCATCACTATTATGACAAAGAAGACCTGGTAAGTTTTCGTTAAAAAAATATACAGAGTACTCATCCAACAGCAAAAGTTCAATACTAAATAACAGGTGCCAAATGTGGAAGGCTTGTGCAAATACCTTAACAAATGTCCACCATGAGTTATTTATTGGGATGACCACCCTGTATATTTTTCAATAAAAGTATAACAGCATATGTCAAATGTTATTGCCATCTGACACATTTTCAATTCCACACTCACGTAGTGGAGTGGAAGTATAATGGTGTTTAAACAATTTCACTTTTTTTGAAATTTTTCAAAAATTTTGGTTAAAAATTTTCAAAATCTTTTTTCTTCTGAAACAAGTTTAGAATGTCAAGAAACGTGAAAATTTTAAATTTCAGCAAAAAAATGTTTTTCCATCTATTCTAGTGGTAAAATTATTTTCCAAAATGGTAAAAAAAATATTCAAATTTCTTTTTTCCGAAATAGGTTTGGAATGTCGTGAAACGTGTGAATTTTTAATTTGAGCAACAAAAAATTTTCCATCTATTCTAATGGTAATTTTTTTTCCAAAATGGTAAAAGAATGTTACATTTTTTTTCTTCCTAAATAGGTTTGGAATGTCACGAAGCGTGGAAATTTTAAATTTGAGCAAAAAAAATTTTAAATTTTTCATAAAAATTTTTAATACAATTAGAGTACCATGGAAACGTAAATATTTTAAATTTGAACAAGGATCTATTTTAGTGATGAAAAATTTTTCAAAAATGTTGGTAAAAAAAAATTTTTCAAAAAAAATTTTTTTTAATAGGTTTAGAATGCCATGAAACGTGGAAATTTTAAATTTGAACAAAGACAATTTTTTTTCATCATAGTGGTAAGTAAAAAATTTTTCAAAAATGTTGGTGAAAAAAATTAAATTTTTTTTTTCTGAAATAGGTTAAGCGTGTCATGAAACGTGGGAATTTTAAATTTGAGCAAAAACAATTTTTTTTCATTATATATTCCCTTTAGACGGTATATTTTCCACTGAAATTTCTACCATTTCTTCGCTGACAGTAGCGTCAACTACCTACCAAATTTGACTGCTCTTCGTCAAGCAGTTTTTTTAGTTAATGCACCAACAGACAGACAGACTGATGGAATTGAAAAACCTATATTTTCGTAATCTACGTCTTCTGAAACGTCAAGATCCGAAAAAATTTCGGAGGGTGATTTTTTCTCGAATACAATACTTCCCTTCGGTATGCGAGGGAAGTAATACAGTAAATTCAGCTAACAGAAAAGTTCACAATTCACAAGCCGAGGACAAACCAAGAAGGACGGCTTTTTGTAGGTGGCTGTTGGAAAATAAGCGCGTCGAACTATTAATAAGAGTAAGATACCTTGGTCAGACGAGGTAAATTTTTCCAATAATGGATTTTTTAATCGTAATATTCATTACAAATGGACTTCTGAAAATACACACTGCCATAGACCAACTGTGTTTCAAAATCGTTTTTCAATAAATATGTGGTTAGGTATTTAAGGCACCAATTTAATAGGTCATTGTTTTCATGATGGTCACCTCAGTGGCCAAAGGTACCTAAACTTTTTGAGGAACGAATTTAGTGAATTCTAAGATGACGTAACTTTAGTAAATCGACATAAACTTTGAATATTTTCAATAAGATGAAGCTCCTCCCCACAATTCCCGTATTTGCTTAGATTATTAAGACGGAATTTTGCCTCAACATTGGATAGGTACCAATGGATTTATTCGATGACCCCCTCGTTCTCCAGATATAACCCCAATGGAAATCTTCATATGGGGGTATATTAAAGATAAGGTGTTTTCGACACCGGAAAATGTAGAGAACTTAAAGCTAAAATTCAACAGGCATGTAATACACTTAACCCCGAAATGATAAGTAATGTTTTGAATGCAGTGCCTCGCCGCGCTCGATTATGCATAAGAAATCGCGGTGAACATTTCGGACCCTTGATATGAACTTTTAATAATTATTTTGAGGATTAGATAAATATTAATTTTCTGTGTCCTGTATTTATTTTTATTATTATTTTTTTTTGTTAGCTGAATACACTTTATTCTTTTTAATTGTGTTAATGCTTGATTATAGTAAAGATTTGAAGAACTTACTGAATTCTTTAACAGTTTTATTTAATCATACTTCTCCACGACAAGTATGACTCTAGTTAACAAAAAAATATTGGTTTAAAAAATGTCTTTAAAATTACTTGCTTAGTTCCAATGAATAAATATGGCATGTGACATATCGTTGAAAAGGGAGAAAAATACTCTTCTTAACGCCACTATTTCTCGCCAGTTTCAAAATTTTTTTTAACGCCCTGAAGAGTAAATCTCAAAATAAAGCGGATTTGGAAAAATTTAAACAAAACCTCGTTGAAGTACTCTGTTTTACAAAAAATTTTCGCCTTAAAGTTTTCGTCGTATCTCTTCAAATAATGGAGATATTTTACATAGACATATTTGGCATTTTCTGTATTTTCCGTCATAAGTAAGCTATGGATTTCAAATGTCTTTAAACCATTTTGTAGCTTATAAAACTCGGCTCAATTTTCGTTAAAACAATTTTTTTTGCACGATCGATATTAAGTGAGATATTTTCGATGACCCTGATAAAATGGACCGCCTGTATATGAGGCACTAAGAAATATAACTAACAGAACATCGATTGGACCTGATGAACTTAACTATAATATTATCAATTCATGTATGCATACTATTGTTCAGCCGCTTTGTTACCTTTTCAACCTATCAATTTCTGTTGGCATATTTCCCACCAATTTAAAACTAGGACACGTTACGCCATTGTATAAGAAAGGTGCTGTGGAACTTATAGACAACTATAGAGCAATAACTCAAAACTCTTATATATCAAAAATATTCGAAAAAATGGTACAGTCACGAGTATATGAATATTTAACTGCATTCGACCTTTTAAGCGAACATCAGCATGGATTCAGGTCCAAATATTCAACCTTGACTGCAGCATATTAGTTTGTGCAATTCATTTATGAACCATTAGATGCTAATAAACACATTATTAGCATATTGTTTGATTTAAGTAGAGTTTATACTCCCTAAATCATGAGTTTTTAATTAAAAAAACTGAATCAATGGGAATTCGGGGAAACCTTAGTAAGTGGATAGTCTTTTATTAACCGATCAAAAAATTGTTGTAAAATTTGACAATAATTACCCTCAAAAAAAGGAGATATCAATATCGGTTTGTTTCAAGGTGCAGTCCTCTCTCCTTTAATATTCACAATATTTATTAATGACTTGGAAGCTCATCTTGGTGAAGGCATCAAATTAATTATATATGCAGATGTTATAGTTGGACCTGTGGCTGACTCACCCGAAGAATTAAATAATTCTACAAACAATTTAATAGCCGAATTCTCATCATTTAAATTCTTAGGTCTAGTAGCTGACGAAAATTTTACTTGGACGAATCATATAGAATCAGTATGCAAAAAAATTACCCTGTGCATTTTTTGCATTACGAAATCTAAAGTCGATCTTAGAGAGGACAATCGATCTTATCGAGTGGACAACTAATAAATGGACTCGTGCATTGTCATCTCAGGTACTCAATTATTCTCTCGGGTGTAGGCACAGATACGCAGTTTTTATTTTCAAAAAAAAAATTATTCGTCTTATGTTTTCACTCATGCCACTAGATTCATGTAGACCTCTATTCATAGAAAATAACATCCTAACTTTACTTTCAATTTTTGCACTTGAGGCAGCCGTTTTTGTCTACCAAAACAAGAATAAATTTACATTTAATTCCGATAAGCACATACAATACCCGTGTAGCTAATCAGATTTCCTTTACTAATTATAACCTGTCACTTTTTGGAAAAAGTCCATATGTCTGTTGTGCCAACATTTTTAATACACCTCCTGTTGAGATAAAAAAACCAACAGAGTTTTTCAATTTTTAAAAACAAACTAAAAAAATACCTAATAAATAAATGTTATTATTCCATTCAAGAGGTTTTTAGTAATCTAAGCAACTAATGGATGTATTAAAAATATAGCATCATATTCTGTGCCGTCCAGTGTTCAATGTTTTGTAGTGTATAAGTATTGTGTTTTATTAATTTTGATGTATATTATATATTTTCTTATTATTTGTTGTTAATTTTTAATAACATTTAGTATTGTAATAATTTTTAAATATTATTTTGTTATTAACGTGTGTTCAAAACTGACCTGTCACATCTATATAAATGTATGGCCAAGTGAATAAAGAACTTTATTATTATTATTATTATTATTAGTATTATTATTATCAACCAAATACTTAAGTTGTAGTAAAGTAAAAAGTACTTTGTAAACTAAATAGATATTTTTTAATTTGCTTGTTTTGGTCTTAATAATTAGAATTATATTAGTTATTGTTTATTAACAGGTAGGGTATTTAAATACCCTAATATAATTCTAATTATTAAGACCAAAACAAGCAAATTAAAAATTAAAAAATATCTATTTAGTTTACAAAGTACTTTTTACTCTACTACAACTTAAGTATTTGGTTGATAATAATAATAATAATAACAATAATAATAATAAAGTTCTTTATTCACTTGGCTATACATTTATATAGATGTGACAGGTCAGTTTTGAACACACGTTAATAACAAAATTATATTTAAAAATTATTACAATACTAAATGTTATTAAAAATTCGTCCGATTGTCCTCCAATTATGCTGAAAATGAATGTATATATATGGCAATATATTCGCAAATATGTATCGAAAATGATTATTGAGTTCGCGTGTATTGCTTTAATCACAAGGCGTTTGTAATTAAAGATAATACATAATCCATTTTAGTTAGTTATTTTATATTTGAAAAGTTTAACTCATTTGCACTTTTAATTCTGTCATTACTTTGAAGGTGTCAGGTTTAGACGTTGTAAATATAAATTATAGAGAAAAGTGAAAGAGAATCGGGGTGATGGAATATTTTTGGTTTTGGACAGGAGATACGTGAAATCTTAGAAAAGGTGAAGAAAAGTAAATAATAATTAAAATAAGAAGGAGAAAGTACGAGTGGAGATAAAATAGAAAGGAGAATAGATAGGAAGGATAAATTTGAAGATTGAGACGAGGTAAATTGAGGAAGGTTATCAAAATTATATTAAGTAGACAAAAGATAGCATTATTAAAGAACTAAATTAAATTTTAAAATTTTCAGGTTTAGACATTTTAACATTTTATTTTAATGTGACATTCACACTTTGTCAGTTCTGTTAGAGAGTTTATTTTTATAGGTTTTTAAATATTTGACATTACAAGTCAGTCAGTTTAATTTTAGAGGTTATATTCCGGCAGTGATGACGTCACAGTTGAATTTGTAGAGAAATTAATTTCATGGTATACGGAGTGTGCGAACAATTTAACGAAATTACATAATAAATTTTAGTTACCTTATATTTGAAAAGTTTGACTCACTTTGTTTTAACGTTTTACACTTTGCGAGATTAATTTTATAGGTTATTAAATATTTGACATTACAAATCAGTAAGTTTGTTAGTTCTGAGTTCTGGGACTTTATTTTCATATTTTTAAATATTTGACACTTTAAGTCAGTCAGCTCAATTTTATAGGTTATATTACGAACGTTTAAGAAACATGTGATATTTACACTTTTTAGGGAGTTTACTTTTATAGGTTTTTAAATATTTGACATTACAATTCAGGGAGTTGCTACAAGGACGCCGCGGCGGGCAGCTATCGTTTTTAGGTGTCCGCCGCGCATGCGCATTCGCTTCTTAATTGTCATACCGATCCTAACCTACAAGTTTCTTAAAGCATCCTTGCGAATTGTGTCATTCAGTCAAAAATAAGCATCTGTGTTGTCTGGAAAACCCGAAAACAGTGAATAAAATGAAAGGTTGAAGACGTTTTTTATTTTCATAATTTGAAAACGTAAGTACTTACAGATTTATGTTGTATTTAGTATTTTTAATTACCATTACTTATAAGGTTTCAGTAATTTTGTTAGCTTTATCTGAAAACTTTAATTACCTAAGATTAATGTTAAAAAATAATTATTTGTAGGTGTATATTCGCTGACATACATCATGGATGTACAAAGTTATGCTGACATCAATATTAAAATAGGAGATAAATTTGATTCACTTGAAGAAGCCAAGAAAAAAATAGAAGATGACACGAAGCGCTGCTTTGTACAGTACTATATAAGCGATAGTCGGACAATAGAGCACTAGCAGTGACATACAGTTATATATAAATTAAAGTGGAGGATTTCTGAATATCAGCTATGTGTAGTGATGTTTGTTAATGTTTTTTTAAAAGCCTAGTTACTAAATAATAAACAATTTGGTTTTAAGCAAAATCAAAGTACCCAACATGCAGTTATGGAATACATATATATTCTATCATAACGCCTGTACATAAAAAAGGTGATAAAAAAGTGGCAACAAACTACAGACCCATATTCGTCATAAAGCATTTTGCAAAATTATTAGAAAAGTGTCTTAAAATACGTTTAGTAAATTTTTTGGAAAGTAAAAAATTACTAAATAATAAACAATTTGGTTTTAAGCAAAATCAAAGTACCCAACATGCAGTTATGGAATTTTTAAGTGAAATTATAAATGGATTTAATGGAAATAAAAAATGTCTAGCAATATTTCTGGATTTACCTAAGGCATTTGACACTGTCAATCATGAATTATTATTGAAATGATTAGAATCATTAGGTGTAAGGGGTCAACTATAAAAAATTTTCCAGAAATATCTTACAGAGAGATATCGGTGAGCAAAAGTAAATAACATATACAGTGACCCACTTCCCGTTACAATGGGTATTCCTCAGGGTACTGTACTGGGGCCCATTTTATTTTTGGTATATATAAATTCAATTTCAAAAATACAAGGTATAGATGGGGAAATTATATCATTCACTGATGATACTGCTGTAATCCTTGGGATTCCTGGGAAAACGTATATAAAAAATAAGAACAAGGAATGGCAAAACTTAGAGTCTGGTTGCATGACAGTCTTCTAAGCCTAAATGTTGAAAAAAACTGAATTTGTTACTTTTTCCTCGACAGTTGATCAACCAGAAATAAAGAACATAAAAATTCACTCTATATACAGAGACATAAACTCACTTCACTTCAGTATCAGGCCAAGTAAATATAAACCAACAGATAAAACAAAAACCTAAATTGCGCATCATTCAGCGATGATGATTCAATGATCAATGGTAAAGAAGAGAACGCGAAGAATCATCCATGGGAAGTTATAGGTAAAAAAAAAGACGAAGAATAACACGTCAAACATCAACCGAAACTGCATCGCAAATTAATACAGCAAACAGATATCAGCCACTTCAAGACGCAGATGGTAGTGAAAGTCAAACACAAAGAAATACCTCTAATACTACTAGAGATCCAAAACCACCTCCAATCAACATCTACGGGGTTAAAGACTACAAAGCAATGGCCGGAAACCTGGAATCAGTCGCTGAGGAAGAAACATATTTCACTAAAGCCCAACACGATTAAAACAAATCCCCAAACACCAAACATATACAGAAAGCTCATTCACCACATCCGTGAAGAAAAAATAATCCATCATACCTATCAAAGAAAGAGCATATAGGATAGTAATTCGAGATCTACATCATTCTATACTGCTGTCCCATATAACCGAAGAGGAAAGAAAGGACACAAAGTAAGAAATATCATAACTGTCTTCTTCGTAGATTTAGAACCACAAAATAACAAATATATTTTCGATTTGCAACTCTTACTACATTGTAAAATTAGAATCGAGCCGCCCAAAAACAAGAGATGCCAATGCCAATCTTACGGCCATTCCAAAACATAACACAATTGTGTAAAACGAGGAGGGTCACACGACACCAAGACTTGCAAAAAGACTAACCAGCCAAGTGTACCCTATGTGGCGGCGACCACCCCGCCAACTACAAAGGCTGCACTGTCTATCGAGACTTAGTGAACTCAAGAAGTAAAGATAACCCACAGCATTCACCTAGGCAAAACTTAAAATTACAAATTGATGATAACATCCTAACCCAACAGCAGGTAACACACAATTTACATCAGAAAAAACGTAGTTACTCACAAATAATGTTCACAAGAATAACTTGGAGGCAGTTGAATGTAGATTTCTTAAATTACTGTGGTTCAAATCCGACGATACCTATCCAGTAATCGGTTTTCCGCAAAGTAACTTGCTTGAAAGATATTCTATGATTACTCTTGAGGATAGGCGTAGGTACTTTCCTCAAGTATTTTTGTTTAAATTACTACACAATGATTTTGACGCACCCGAAATAATTAGTAAACTTAATTTTCACGTTACCAGATTAACATCTCGTAATCACCAAGTTTTCTATTTACCTACGCCGAGTAGCAACGTACTAAATAATTTACCTTTATATACGATTTGCAGTACTGTAGCTGTAGCGACTTCGATATTTTTAATTGCAGCCTTAGTGACAACAAAACAAAATGTTCAGAATTAAATAACCAGTGAGTGTCTTTGTTTTTCTTAATTTACTTTGAATCACATATGTGTATATATGTATATATAATTTTTGTATTTAAACATTTCCCATGTTATTTTTTTCTCTCTCTTCGTATCATTAGTTATTCATAGTTCGTACATTTAAGTAATTTTTTTCTTCATTTTACTTTCTATGTTGTTGTATATTATGTAATTAATGCTTTGTATGCCTTTATTCCTGTTCTGTAATTGGGCATCTTACCTGTTGAATAGTATATGCAATAAATAAATAAATAAATAAATAAATAACGGCAGGTACACCAATCATTCAATAAAATAACAACAACAACAACGTAGACATCGCAGACAAACTAACAAGCTTCCTCAGCGAGTTTAAAAACAGGTTCTCTCAACTAATCAACCAAAATAGCATGATCTTAACCATGCTAACTACTGTCATAAATAAACTAGCGAAGTGATGGCTACCTCTCTAAGAATAGCAGCCTGGAATGCCAACGGGCTACCAAACCATATTCAAGAAATAACTTTATTTTTAAATTTAAACTATATAGATATCCTTTTAATCTCTGAAACCAATGCTACAGAAAGAACTGTTATCAAAATACCAAATTACTTAATAGACTATGCTAACCTCCCTGACGGAACAGCACATGCAGGTTCGGCTATTATAATTAAATCAATCTTAAAACACTATATTCAACATAAAATCTCAAACAAAATCCAAAGCACAATACTAACACTGTAAACACTCTCCCAGCCCATAACTATTGCTGCTGTCTACAGCCCACCACGACACTAGATCACATCCCAAGTACCAAGAATTCTTTCATACCCTTGGACCTCGGTTTCTAGTTGTTGGTGATTGGAACGCTAAACATACCGCCTGGGGTCTAGATTAATTACACCAACAGGAAGTAATCTGTTTCAAGCGATTCAACAAAATAACTTAAACTATGTATCTACAGGACAACCAACATATTGGCCCTCAGACAGAAACAAAACTCCGGACTTACTGGACTTTGCAGTAACCAAGGGAATATATGATATACATAGTAAAATAGAGTCGATCTTGGACTTGGAATCTGACCACAATTTCAAAATATCATAAATGAAAAAGTTATTCTAAATCATCGAATTAAAGAAAACCATGAACTAGAGGAAGTAGTTCAGTATCTAACTGAAGTAATATTGCGAAAAGTCATAATATACCACTACATATCAGGGATATATATTCTAGTAGAAAAGAGAGAGCGCGCGGAAAATGGCAAAGGACAAAGAACTCTCAAGATAAAAGTCGACTAAACAGACTAACTCATCAACTTAATATAGCTATTCAAGAAAACAGAAATGACACATTTAATCATTACATTTCTAATCTATCATCAGATGATCACTCAATATGGAAAGCCACAAAAAAATTCAAAAGGCCAATAACAGCTATGCACCCATAAGAAGACGTGACAGAAGTTGGGCGCGAACGGACAAAGAAAAACACCTTTGCAGAATATCTACAAAAGTATTCACTTCGGAAGCAGACATCAATATTGACAAAGCCAGTGTCTAAAACTACTTGGACGTTCGGTGCCAATTGTCATTACTTGTGAAGATTTTTCACCGGCAGAGGTTCGCAGAGAAATAAACCAAATAAATTCACACAAAGCAACTGGTTGTGACATAATAATGGGAGAAGTACTGAAGCACCTCCTCCGTAAAGTAATCGTGCTGTTAATAACTATATACAATAGTATGCTGAAACTCTGTTACTACCCCATACGGTGAAAATACCCCCAAGTTATAATGATCACTAAGTCTGGAAAACCGAGACATTCACATGTCTAATCAAGCCAGGAAATCTGGCTAAGGCAAAATACCTGCAGGTTGGTGGAAAACCATTAGTGCTTCCGAGTGACGTAAGATGGAATAGTATGTCAGATTGTTTAGAGGTATATGTAAGCCAATGGGGAGAAACTATTAAAAGTATGTGAGGAGAATAAAAAAGAAGTTGATTCAACAATATATCAAACAGTCTCAAACATTGGTCTTCAACTTAAAAATCTTAAAGCCTATAGCTGTGGGACTTGATAAATTACAGAAAAAAAAATGGTTTTCTATCTGATGCAGTAGAAGTATGGAAGGAATTAGAAAGCATATTCCAGGAAGAATTAGACTTATCGTTGTCTCAAATGCAAATTTTTGAAGAACGATATAAACAAACACGCCCTTTCATTGTGGCTTATATTTTGGATACAACCAAAACCAAAGTTAAATTGACTAGTGCAGAAAAAGATCAAGCATTAATAAATACGAGTCCTCGAAACATTATTGTATGAACATATATTTTGCCATGTTAAACATCAAATATCTGAATTCCAACACGGCTTCTTTAAAGGCCGATCTACAGTTACCAACTTATTCTGTTTAACTGTGTATTTATCTGATGCAATTGTTGATGGTAGTCAAGTTGACATAATCTATACAGATTTTTCTAAAGCTTTTGACAGACTTAACCATAGTATTCTTTTGCAAAAATTACACGTTTTCGGATTCTCAAATGACCTCATTAACTATTTTTCATCTTACCTAAACAATAGAACCCAATTTGTCTTATTCTGTGGCCATAGATCTGCCGAGGTTTTACCGACCTCAGGCGTCCCACAGGGATCTAATTTAGGTCCACTTTTGTTCATTATGTTTATTAACGACATTGTTACTGATATCACCCTGAACTGTCTTCTATATACTGATGATCTGAAATTATTCTGTAGAATTTCGAGCATCGACGACTGTGATTTTGCAACACAATGTAGACAAAATTAATGAGTGGTGTATAAGAAACAAATTATTCCTCAACTCGTCAAAATGTAATGTTCTATCGGTATCAACTAAACAGAATATCATAAAATATGATTATGCGCTGGAAAATAACGTACTCTCTAGACCTGAGACATTTACTGATTTAGGTGTAGTGTTTGATGAAAAGCTGTTATTTGCCCATCATATTAATCAAGTTGTCAAAAAATCCTATAAATCTCTTGAAACTCTTATTAGGAATACTTTTAACATCAATAACGCCTCCGGTCTCAAACTACTGTATTTTTCTATTGTGAGATCTAATTTGGAATATGCGTCAATCATTTGGTCACCATATTATAAGACACATAATAATATAGATAACTTAGAACATATTCAACGCAGGTTTTTGAAGTATTCCACATATAAAGTTGATGGAACATACCCGCCTATTGGTACTCCCCAGTCTGAATTATTATCGAGGTTCTCATTAGTATCATTAGAAGATCGCCGTAAAGTCTCTTATCTAATTTTTCTTTATAGATTGATACATAATATCACCGACAGCACTTAGATATATACTTAATATGCTTCCTTTTCATGTATTTTAATATTTTACTTAATCGATCTGCTTGTACATGTATGCACATCTTTGTTTCTAAATGTATATTACTCTTTTCCTTTTTTTTGTAATCTTTTTTGTCCTATCCAGTAATTGGGTCTCTCGACCTACCTGTTGGATAGCGTATGTAAAAATAAATAAAATAAATAAATAAAATAAAATAAAAATACCGTACCAGAAATGTATGGAAATATTGGAAATAGTGACTTAGGATTACTAGCACTCATTATAAAACTTGAAGCCAAAATTGAATCATTTTCAGTAGTTATGTTTTCAGAAGAGGTAATAAGCAATGTTAGTGCCTTACTGTGGAGGGTTTCACAAAAGAACATACCTGATATTGCTAGACTTCTTCCTTTCGTGAAGCAATTTTTATGTGCTGTTTCTTCGTCAGCTTCAGTAGAAAGAGTATTTTCTACATTTGGTCTTGTTCACTCCAATTTAAGAAATAGATTAGGAGTGGAAAAGGCAGGAAAATTAGTATTCCTGTACAATACTATAACGAGAATACCAGTAATATCAATGGTTAATGTAATAACAATAATACTGGTAGTGTAGTTAGGTAGTTATGTATTGTTAGTGTTACATAATTTAAATTTTTTTAAACTTTTCTTTTTCTCTGTTAAGTGTTTATTATATGTCATTATTTATTAAGAATATAATTTTATTTGCATTTGTATTTTGACTATTATACAATAAAATAAATAAATGGTATTTTTTTTATTTTAATTTTAAAAATCACTTGAATAAAATCGTGATTTAAGTTAAATGGTTTAAATCGGGCGAACCCTGGCTTCATGTAATTCTATGGATACCAGATACCCACCATCTTACTTCCCCTGCTCTTCGATGTACTCTGTTTGCACCTGTTGTAGTAAAACTCTGGCAGTCCTCAGGGCCGGTTGTCGCGTGTAGTGTTTATACCATTGCCTGTCTCCGGGACCGATAGTCGCGAATTCGAGGGATAATTATTAACTAATCACTTTTAAATTTAAGTATTGTTCATAAACATTTTTCATGTGTACCTAACGGCTTCTTTACATAATTTCATTCAGGAATTATGGTATCTAATTTGAAAAAAGTCAAGTTTTCTGACACAGATTATGAGAAAACACTCCAAAAATGCTTCGATGAAGAATATGAAAATGATGACTCGCATGAAACCGAACTAGAAGATTCTGAGAATGATCAAGATGGCAGCAGCATTGGAAGTGACCATGATTCTGCCTCGGAACAAGAACTTAGCTCTTTAGACTCTGAGGGCGAAAATGAAAATGATAATATTATTGATATTATTGCACTGCAACAACGTGAAAGCTCTTCAAAAGAATCCTATGATGATAGAAACCAGAAAACAATATACAAGGGGAAAATGGTTACAAATGGACATCGAAGAACCAAACAGACTTGTTCGAACTCCCAAACACAATTTGGTGGTGAAACTACCTAGCTTCAAAGAAGGGCCCAGAAACTTAGTCGAGAATCCTAAGATTGAGAACATCTGGGATCTGTTATTTGATGGGATCATGATAAACAAAATAGTTCAGCAAACCAACGTCAAACTAAATGATGTGAAACTTAGTCATAAAAAACAGAATTCTCCTGACTACAAAGACACAGACGCCATAGAATTGAAAGGATTCATTGGTCTGTTGATGCTTAGTTCAATATGCACATCTGGCTATAAAATATGCTGTCCCTGTTTTCTAATGATGCAATTGGTCGCCCTATATTCAGAGCAGTTATGTCACAGAAACGATTTGAAAAATTACCTCAGTGTCTTCGATTTGACGATAAGAATACCAGGGATGAAAGACGCGAAAATGATGGAGCAGCAGCAATATCCTTCATCTTCAACAAGTTTGTGCTAAATTCACATAACTGTTTTAATTTGGGACCAACGGCCTGCGTTGATGAAATGCTGGTTAGCTTTAGAGGGAAGTGTAAATTCAGAATATATATGCCTAATAAACCGACCAAGTGCGACATAAAAATTTTGTGTCTTACCGCCGCGCAGCTAGGAATTCATATCTCTACAACGGATACATTTATACTGGAAATTATTGCGATGGACAATCTCTCTTAAAATGAAAATAAACTCCAAAAGCCTGCACAAGCAGTTATTCGTTTAGCGAAACTTTTGGAAAAAAGTAACTAAAACATTACTGCCGATAATTGGTTTTCCTCGACCAATTGAAACAAAGAGGCCTCACTTACACCGGCACACTAAACAAAAACAAACGTGAGATACCTCGTGAATTCCAGCCCTCTTCAACACGACCGGTGGGTTCCAGTTTATATGGTTTTCCACCAATGGATTCACGATCATCTCTCATGTCCCAAAGAAAAAGAAAGCGGTGTTGCTAGTAACTTCTTCGCACCACTCTATTGAGAGAAACCCAGAGAACGGTCTCCCAGAAATAATTCCATTTTATAATAGAAAGGTGGGGTCGATTCCTTGGACATGAAATGTTCCAGTTGTTCTTCAAACCGCAGAACCCGAAGATGGCCGATGGTTGTATTTTACAGAATAGTGGACATATCTGTGATTAATGCTTATACATGGGTTTTACATTACTCCCAAGTCTAGATACGCATTTACAAAAGAACTTGCAGTCGCCTTGGCAAAACCGCTCATGGAAAGGAGACTGCAAAATCCAAGGCTGAACAGGGAACTTCAAGGTTTAATTAAAACTGCACTTGGAGTAACCGAAGAACAACCAACCTCAGCGTCAACTGATGATTTTCTAGAGAAGCGAAAACATGCCACCTTTGCCCAGAAGAGAAAAAAAGGAAAACTTGATATACATGCTTTCGCTGTCAGAAACCGATTTGCCGTGAATGTTCTAGAAAATTATGTAAAAATTGTGCGAATGAAGTCAAAAATGACTAATAAAGTTCTATTCCTGATTTTGTACTATTTTGAAATAAAATAATTAACAAAACCCAAGTTTCAATTGCGTTTTATTGTGCAAGTTTTATAGCGATCCTTGTGACCGACGGTCGCCCATAACGTAAAATATTTCAACGTCGCGGGTTAAGGGTTAACTAAACTGAAGCTCTGTTGAGCTTAGGCTTAACTTCCGCATCTGTTGTACAAATCCGGTTCAGATTTAGCTTAATTAAGCTTAAGAAAACCTGTATTATTGAATGTTGCGCAATGTAACTATGAAATATATTTTTCCTCCTTTAGCTGTCAAAATTAAAAGTCAAGGCATTTAATTGATTTTGATATTTGATTTAGTGAATGTTCTAAATATGAATTCTAAAAAAAGATAAGTAAATTTTAATAAAACAGATGAATCACTTTTAGTTTCTCTTACAAAGAAATACAGCAACAGTATAGAGTGTAAATGAAGTGATACGATAACACACAATGAGAAGGCGGAGTGTTGGGTCAGGGTCGAGACCGAATTTAATAGAATTTCTGGAGAAGTGTACCGTCCGAAATACGTACTTCCAAAGAAATATGAAAATATTAAAAAGCGTGTCGAGGTAAAGCGAAAAATTTTATATGCGTGGAACAGGAGGTGGCCACCCCTCACGAAATAATTACTGATGTTGACAAAGAGATCATAGGAATATTGGGTACCCGAATTGAAGGAAATCAATCAGAATTTGATGGTGATGCAAAGAGTATGTTTTTATTGTTTCATTTGTGTATTCATTTAACAATTTATGCAAAATTTTTAGATGATACAGAAGACAGTAGTACAGTAGAGTTTTCAAATGAACTGTCTGACATCGTTCAATTCATACCTGAAGAATATGGCAAACATCAGACTTGTAAGAATAAAAGTAAAATTGTGTTCATATTTGCAAGGTAAATACATTGACACAGATATAATTAATAGTTTTATTTTGGTTGCAGTACAAAAAAATATGCAGAGGATATTCAGATTGTGGCGAAACATGGTTACTCCATATCAACAATAACAATTTCAAATTGTAGTGATGTGGTTACTGTGGAGACTACAGCAAAAAATGAAGGCAGAAATTTACCTATTTACAGAGAAATTTAAAAGCGTGAGTACAAAGAGGCTACTATCAATGTGAAAGTTTTACAGTGGGCAGAAGCGAAGAGTCTGTTAGAACAGGCAAAAAATAAATATTTACGCAAAGAGCAGCAGCTAAAACTTCGAAATATGAAAGAAAAACATCAGCAAGAAATTAAATTAATGAACCAGAAGGCAGAATTGGAGATGAGGCAAATGCAAGAGGAACACAAGGTTAAAATGGAAATTTTAAAAATGAAAAAAAAAAAAACGAAACAAAACTTAAAACAAAAAAGTAAAATTAGGAAAGAAATATTTAATACACTTTATAATAAATTGTTATAGTGTGTCCACGGTTGGACTTAATTATATTTGTAAAACAAATTATTTTCAGTTTTTCGAAAAAGCCATTCTTCATAATTTCTTTCACTAGTTATATTTTTACGGTTGCTTTTGTCAAGTTAGACGTTGTAACATAATCTGACATTTTGGCTGGAGGAGTGTATGTGTAAACACGGCATTGTTAGATGTTTAACCATAAAAATTCAATCACTAGATCTGTACGTTAACTTTAGGTAGTTCATTATTTAAAGGATACCATCATTTAGAAAAAAATAAATAAATAAATAAAATATCTTGTATTAATAATGCATTGTCATATATTAATAGTATTTTTTTCCATTCACATTTGCATACTTTAGTAATCCTTTTGATTCTTAAATTTGCTTAATAAAATTGTCACATTTATCGACTGTCGTCCAGTTAACTTGTGTCTAGAAATAAACATAAATTTTAATAAAAATGTTTCGAGTAAAATATTTAAATAATTGCATTATCTTCATCATAGTGTTGTGTGGTACATTATTTTTCCTTGTAATTCGCTAGTTCTCATACATAGTGTGGAGTCTGGAATAAATAGGAACGATAAACGAACCATGACTTAAGTAGTTCAGTATATGAAAACGACTAGTTCAAATGTATCACTTACCTTCTGTGCCTTTATGTTATTTGCTTATTAAATTTCATCCTCAATAATTGTTTATAATAATAACAGAGAGACAAAAAAATAGTGGGTTATAGGAATTGACAGCTATTGATCCAAGGGTAATCAGCTGATTGGCAGAGTTCGATTCAGTTCTTTAACCGAATACTCGCTCACTAAACAGTTGCTGTTCGGAGTGGCTCGAATGGATATTCTACCTCAATATATTTTGTTGTGATAAGTTAGTATTTCTTCAATTAAATTCATTTTTTTAAATAATAAGAGCATAATTTTTATAGTTAAATTGTCGTAATATTATATCACTTCTTATCAAATCTCTGATTAACAGGTTAGTCTACGTCGGGGTTTTCTTAATCGAAGGGGACGTCTGTAACAGAACTTCTTGAATACTATCCAAATTACGTATTTCGTGTTATAGTTTATGTTTAAAATAAATCATTTTTGTGATTACTTTTCTATGATCTTCCGTTCAAGGTTTTCAATTCTCTTTATTGTCGTTTTGTCTGCGTAGCACGTACTGCGCCGGGCATCTGTCTAGTAAGGGGTCAGAGGTTCTTTTGTACTTCTTCTTGGCGTGACCTTCAGACGTTGCAGCGTGGCTTTGGTAAATTGGTGAGCGTAATCTTTATCCACATTTTGATTGGTTTGTTGAAATATTTGTCATGGTGGGATTTCCGTATTTACCAAAATTAATGATTTGTGAAAAATCTGGTCAGCATGATTGCTGGATTTATGGCTACAGAGCACGTGTTAGGTCGAGCACATGTTCGACATCTTGTTAAGCCCTAAAGGGTTGTGTTCTCCGTTTTTCTTGAGGGGTTCATTTTGTTAAGAAGCATTAGTACTAGATGTAGTTATTGTGAATAAGTAAAAAATGGTTGAAAAATTTAGGAGCTTATACCTACCGTGGATGGTTTTGTTTCTTTTTTTTTTTTGTTTCTTTTCATGACTTTGAGGTGGTTGTAACTGGTTATAGTCCGAGCTGAAATTTGGCAGAGTCGATCGATCATCATGTATATACAGACTGTCTATTTTACGAGGGCCACACCAAATATCTCGCTTAATATCTATTGTAGAAGAATAAAGTTTTTGAAACAGTTATCCCATTTTTTGTGAGCTATATTTCAGTAAAAAGACATTTGAAATCCATAGCCTACTTTATGAGATATATTACAAAAACCTGAAAAATAGGAAAACCACAAACGGTTATAGCTTCCTTATTTGAGGAGATACGAAAAAAGTTAAAGGAATGAAAGTTGACGGCAAAGACAATAAGAATAATAACGTGTAACAAAAAAATCGAAAAATGCAGTTGGCTTTGACATACGCTATTGTGCAAGTAAGTATGGTGTACACCAATAATAACAAATTCGATATGATTAGCATTTACTGTCAGTGCAATTTTGTCACGGTTTACGGAGATAGATTTCCAGATGCTCCGCAGCCAAATCGAACTATGTTTAGGAAGTTAGTTCAAAATCTAAAAACGCACGGTTCATTTTCAAAAAAAGTAGTAAGGCGAGCGCATGTTGCGGATAATGTAAGAAAAGTGAATAAAGTAATGAATTATGTTAACCAAAATGAGGAAACCTATTTGAGACAAATTCAGAGAAACTGTCGCATAAAAAAAGACAGTGCAAGAAAAATATTGAAAAAAAAACGGATTTCGATGCTACAAAATGAGGAAAGTTCAACATTTAAATGAGGGAGATAAGCCAAGGAGAGTAAGATTTTGTAGATGGTTATTAAATAAGAAAAGGAATGACGCGCTGATATGTAGCAAAATTCTTTGGTCGGACGAGTCAAATTTTTCTAATAATGGATTTTTCAATAGAAATATGCATTATAAGTGGACACGAGAAAATACACATTGGTGCAGAGAGACTGCTTTCCAAGAAAGATTTTCTACGAATGTTTGGTTGGGTCTTTTAGGGACTAAAGTAATTGGACCTTATTTTTATGATGGCAAATTAACCGCTCGTAGATACCTTAATTTCCTGCAAAACGAATTTCAAGATTTTCTTTATGAATTAACAGTGGCAGAAAGATTAAATTATTCATATTTTCAACAAGATGGGGCTCCACCTCACACTGCTGTAATATGTACAAATTATTTAAATCAAGTTATGCCAGATAGCTGGATAGGCACCTATGGACCCATTCTATGGCCAGCTCGATCACCAGATATTACTCCCTTGGATTTTTTCGTCTGGGGTTACATTAAAGACAAGGTATTTCAAACTGCCCCTGAAAATATTGAGGACATCAAAACCAGAATTCGAAACGCATGTGAGGCAATTACTCCTGAAATGCTCCAAAATGTAATGCGTGACGTGTCTCGTAGAGCACGTTTATGTGCCAGAATGCATGGTGCACAATTTGAGCATTTGTAGTTAGAAAAATAAATACACACAATTTCTTTTCAATATAGTAGTAGGTAGTAGTTATACATAGTTTTTCGTTTTTTTCTTTGGATGTTCGTTTTGTACTTGTATTTTTATTTATGAGATATTTATTGGTTTGTATTAAATTGTAATAAATAATTACGGAATTATAATTATTATAAAGTGAATTTTTACTATTATGGCACAGCTGATTGTTACGATTCAATTATATGAATTGTGGTATTCGTAAAATATTAAATATTGACACTATCGGTTAAAATTTCTGTGACATGTTTTATATCGTTGGAATGAGGAAAAAATAACGGAATGAATGGCGTCATGGCCTACTTTGAGATATGTATTTTTCATTTTTGCACAATAGCGTATGTCAAAGCCAACTGCATTTTTCGATTTTTTTGTTACACGTTATTATTCTTATTGTCTTTGCCGTCAACTTTCATTCCTTTAACTTTTTTCGTATCTCCTCAAATAAGGAAGCTATAACCGTTTGTGGTTTTCCTATTTTTCAGGTTTTTGTAATATATCTCATAAAGTAGGCTATGGATTTCAAATTTCTTTTTACTGAAATATAGCTAACAAAAAATGGGATAACTGTTTCTAAAACTTTATTCTTCTACAATAGATATTAAGCGAGATATTTGGTGTGGCCCTCGTAAAATAGACAGTCTGTATATTGTAATTATTACATAAGTTGACATGATTGAAATACTTATCTTAAACACACGTGAAATACTTTTTCAAAAAGAGAAACCATTTTCAATTTTTTTTAAACCAGTTTTGAAGATAACTCGTATGCTGAAACAGACATAAAAAACAATTAGATCGGCCTGCAATTTTTAAAGATCTACTAATACCATTGTGATCCAAAGGCAAAAAAATATCAATTCCCAAATTAGAAAACATTAAATCTGTCATGAACTTAATTCCTGCTGATTGCAAGCCGTTCTATGAGAAACTTAGTGGTACTGAATCTTTGGTGGACGATGTGGATGGATTTAGTGGAGCGGCCGATTTTGAAGTGGAACTCCCAGTGCAATAATTCAAATAAATTGTTTTTGTTCACATGCTCTTCAAACCAATAAAATTCTATTCCTTTAAACAAAAATGTAACAAGTTTCATTTTGCAGAACGGAACCAATCCACAAAAACATAAAGTTCCAAGGTAAATACATACATCTCTTAATTTGTTTCTAAATATATTTCATATACTTATTTTACCTATATCAAAATATGTTATCTATCAGTCAAAGTGTCCATATGTATTAGTAATTTTTTACTTATCTTCCAACTTTAACTACTAATATTTCAATAACTGTTTTTTGGGGTTGGTTCCTTCCTGCAAAAATCCGACCAAATAACATTAGTTCTGCAGAAACAGCATTATTTCTAAAACAATGAAATGTTTATAAATGCTTACATTTGTACCTGTTGCAATATGCAATACCTTTCTGTCTGGTGTGATATTTCTTCTGCAATGTTTTCTAAAACGAAACACACTGCGTTTTTTGATAGGCGAAATATTTTTATTAGCTCACAGTCATTCCTCGCCGCCGATCTAGAATATCTACAAGTTCTAACATATCTTCATCGACTGTTAATATTTCTATAAGTTGTTCCATATCTTTTTTAAGAACTCTTGTTAATGAACCTATACCTACTTATATAAACATATAAAATACCCAAAGACGAAAAGTAAATTGAGGTTATATATCCGCATGTTCAGCTGAACCAAAGATAAACCGCCAATATTGGGGGTTCAAGGTAAACCACAATGGAACTACACAATGGACGCTAAACGTTAATTGTACAACGCATATTTATGGTGATCTGAAGCTCAACATCAGTTCATGTTTAAACTTTGTTTGAAATCGTATTGTACAATTGGCCCTTATTGGCTAATAATAAGATACGTGAGTCCTCATCATTGCGAGTCCTATCCTGTTAGTGAAGAAAAAGACGGGAGATTGCTGAATGGTGAGGGACTACAGAAAACTGAATGCCAAACTGATCAAGGAAAAATATCCGTTGCCTTTAATAGAGGATCGGATAGATAGATTGGGAGGCAATTATTATTTTATTAGTCTAGATATGGCGTCGAGTTTATACCAAGTGCAGATGGCAGAAGACTCCATAGACGAGACGGCGTTTTTTCAAAGACTTGTAACTAATATTTTAGGAGATTTGAAAAGAACAATATATTTTCCCTATATTGATGATATCATAACATCGAAAATTTTTGATGAAAGTAGTCATTTGAAACAGGTCCGAAAGAATTGTTTGACCTTAAAGTTGAATAAGTGTGCATTTTTCAAGACTACAATAGATTATTTGGGTAGAGAAATCAGTAAAGATGGGGTGCGGCCTGGTAAAAAGAAGACGGCTGCTCTCGTGCAAATGCAGGTTCTTCAAAATATGAAGCAAGTCAGACAGTTTTAGGGCTTTCTGGATATTTCCGCAAATTAATTCTTAATTACGCCAACTTAGTGGAACCCCTAACAAGATTAACTAGACAAGATGTTAGGCGGATATGGACGTATGAACAGGATCAAGCAGTAAAGAACAATGTAGCAGCAGATTCTGGGTCGTCAGAGGGCTCATCTAATGAAGCCGTACAAAAGCAATTAGAGCACACTACGCAGGATATTACAGCAGACCCACAACAATCGCCCCATCAGACTGATGATGCCTTTGGCAAGAGCGTTCATACAGATATTACAAAAAAATCAAAACAAGAATCTGCAGGTGGGTACTTATTCTTTATTTTGAATGATAGGTACTTTTTATTCTAATATCGTTTTAATAACTGAAATAACTACTTTTTTTCATATTACTTATATTAACGTACAGGTGGAATTTAGCCACAGTTATCCCACCAGTCAACCAGGTCACACAGAGACAATTACACTGCTGACACTCAAACTCAGTAGCCGAGCTGCCTGGTAGCCTCTGGTCTCAAACTTAATACGTACCTAAGCACCAAGCCACCAAGTGGGCAACTTTTTTAATGCTTTTTTAATTATAAATGTTTTTAGATTTTGCAGACGATTTATAAAATTGCAATTAATGTACGAACACTTTTGGTCTTTGACTTGCAGTTTATTTTAGTTATGTACATTTTATTAACAGTTTTTTTTTCAGTCATTACTGCAACACCACACTCCATATTAAGAAGTATTGGTATAAAAGCAAGGCAGGATCTTACTCCAAAAAAGAAGATATTATATGGAGCCGTGAAATGTATGTGGAGGAAATTAAAAAGGACATCTGGTGCCAAAGACACTTTAAAAGAAGGTTATTTGAGGCGGAAAAGCTTTCAAAGGAAAGAAGATTGGAGGAAAATTTAGCCACTTTAAATACTGCGGCGTCACAGTTTATTAGATGCCAAATTCGAGAAGCGGGCAAAAATCCAAAGCAGCATAGATTTTACACTGATGAAAAAATTATGGCACTGACTTGTACAAACAAAGCCCAAACAGGTACAGATTTTTATCGAAATTATTCTTTTTACCCAGTAAAACTACTTTAAATATATTTTCTAAATCAAATCAATTTTCAACATGGGATCAACATGAATATTTTTGAATCTTTGAAAAAATTTGCTGAAAAAATGCATCCCTCTAATAGATATGTATCGATATTATTCGATGAAATGTCTGTTATGTCTTCACTAAATTTTAATGAAAAAAGGACACATTGAGGGCTTTGTAGACATGGGTGAAGGCGAAAGATCAAGCCAAATTGCTGATCATGCATTAGTATTTATCGTTAGAGGCATTAAATAAAAGTTTAAATATGCATTTCCCTCTAATGGTGGACCCAGTTATAGACAAATAAAATCGTTTTTAAAAAAATATATAGAGATCTTGATTGATATAGGATTGAAGCCGATTGCTACCATATGTGATCAGACGACAAGAAATGTTCCAGTACTTAATTCTCTTATATCAGACACAAAGAGAAAGTATTTAAAAGAAAAATAAAACTTCACCGGAGGATATTTTGAAATTAAGTCACAAAATATATCCCATATTCCATCCACCTCACCTTCTTAATGGTATCCGAAACAATGTATTAACAAGACTTCTATTATTCAAAAGCAATGGAAAAGGTGAACAAAAGGTTGCCAAATGGGATCACTTACAAGCTTTGTACGAAAATGATAATGCGCCTAATACCATTGACGGCCTGAGGACACTACCTCACCTAACAGACTTGCACACTTACAAGAAAAAAAAAATTTTGAATGAAAGTTAAATTGGCAGTTCAAGTATTCAGCCAGCGTGTGGCATCAACAATGAATCTGGCGAGTAACATAGGTAAGCAAGTTAAAATATGGAACCAAGCCTCTCCTGTCTAAATGATCAAAAAACGGGTTGTAATTGTAAATGGAACATTTTTTGCCACTTTCTTTCAAGTAGGTAGTAGGTACTTAGGAACTCCTGTCACCTTTTTGTATATGGCATCTTATTATATCTTTTTAAATTACAATACTTACCTATTCTTTATTGCATTTTATGAACAAGCACATTTCTCTCGATTACAGTCTCCCATATGTTAACTACAAACACTTGAAAAAAAACTCGAAAAAAATCAAATCTAAATTTTAATATCAAAGATAATTAATTGCAACTTGCACTTCTTTATTTCTTACTGAAGGGAATGTCATTGGTCTTTAATATTGGTGATTATTTTCTACCAATGATATCAAAATTTCTAAGAAATATTGACTTGCTGTACTTTTTAAATTAACATTTATCAATAATTTTTACACTACTTACACTGTAATGACATTTTCCTTGATGTTGACAAAAACAACTTTCGAGAAAGTTATTTTCAGAATCATGTATCATATTGCTGCAATGAGAGATATTGTTACGATCTATTTTCACATCTATGCATTTAAATATAAGTCTCATAATTGTTCCCATGTTATCGTTCTAGTCGAATCTATATAGTATAACTGGTTGCCTACACACAGAAAAAAGAATTCTTGTTTTGAAGATACTCAAAGAGAGATGTTTTTCTTCGTTTGAAGCCATCTGTTTATTTGTTAGAAGTATAGCAAAATCTTGAAATATTTATTCAAATTGAAAGGAAGATAATCAAATCAAAACATTCATATTTCAAATATGAAACTAAAAGTAATTTCAACTTAAAAATCCATCACTTCTTAGAACAAATAATATGTGCATTTGAAACGAAAATAATATTCTTGTTCTGAATATATGCACATCTTTAAGAATTTGAGAATTTCGTATATTTAACTTGAAGAGAATATGTAGTCAAGTAAAGACATCCATATTTTGCATAAAAAACTACCTATATTTTCAATTTAAAAATGTACTGTGCTTTTAAAAAACAAATAATTAATTCAAAAATATATACTATTCATATTATCTTATTTTAAAAATATGGCTACCTGTACCTATATGGTTTTACAGTAAAAATACCTAATGTTTCATTCCGAGTAGATATAAGTTTTAATTCTATTAAAAAAATTTTATATGTCGCGCGTCTCTGGCATTTCAAGGTCTCACAGTTCCATAGGGCAGTGTCATCGTGAAGAGTTTGTAGAGTTGTGACTTGAATACTAAACTTAAAAAATTATTCTGTTTGCCCTAGTTGTGGAAAACATGTCTGTGCGTGATTTATTAGAGGAATGGGGTTTTAATGCCCTAATTATCGACACATTT
This sequence comes from Stenurella melanura, assembly GCA_963583905.1. Classification (NCBI taxonomy): domain Eukaryota; kingdom Metazoa; phylum Arthropoda; class Insecta; order Coleoptera; family Cerambycidae; genus Stenurella; species Stenurella melanura. Next base: position 92,742,554 of record OY757315.1, read on the forward strand.
GAAGGTAAGTGTTAGATATACTTTACTTATGATTCATTTAGTAACAAATATATTTATAGTCCAGTGCACTTTAGCTTGACCGATCCAAAGGTCGTTTCGTCGGCTGAACTAATAAGCGTTGTCGACTTACTTGATCAATGTTTTTAGGCTATTGTTTTAACTTTGTGTGCAAGAGTGTAAGAGACAATGAAATCGTAAATACACGCACTTATTAACTCATGCACAAGACAAGTTAAAGAATAGGTATATTCGACTCTAGTGGTGGATTGATAGTTTTTAGTCCCATGGCAATCATGCCCAAAATTCAGAATATTCCGTATGTAGGTACAGTGAAATTAATATTATCGCTGATTATGAATTAAATTCAATGTTGAAATTTTCAAAAACAAAATGGCGGACTGGAAACCTTAAAAACATTTCTAAATGGTTCAATGCACCACATCTTTCTATGAATCTGATATAATTTTCGAAAATAAATATACTTAAGAAGGCAAAGCAAAGTTTGTTTTTAAATTGTTATAAATTGAAAATATTGAATTGTAATTAATTGAAAATGTTGAAGCTGCCATTTTATTTTTGAAAGTTATAATATAGATTATTAAATAAAGAGATGACGCACATTGAACGTGTAGTGCGGACGGGGGTCAGAGTGCCGAGTTTTTCGTTTTCGGTTATCCAATAACATCTCTTACAATTTATACTTGTAGGCCGGTCGTCGTAAAAATCATGGATGATTTTGGTCTGAAATTTAAAACAGCAATTTTATTGACTTATAGGAAAAATTGCCCTGAACATGATGGTGATATTAAAAAAATTACAAAACGCAGGTGTCATTGTTAAAAATAGTGGTTTTAGCGAAAATTACCATTTTTTATGTTTTCTGACATGTATTCGATGGACCTATAAGTATACTTGTCAACTATTTTATTTTTGATTTTTTTATAAAAAAATCATTCTTCATTTCAAGAATTTCTGTTTATTCTGTTTATTTTCAGGATTACGAATACTGTACAGGCTAATCGGGAATAATGAAAATATAAAATTTTACTATCAGGTGTGGCTTAGAAAAGAAGTTTTTCACTCGATGTTAAAATATTGCCCAAGTGTTCAAGTGTGGGCCACCCTACGAGCGACGTGGTTAGCGTCACTGGTGTAACCTGGCTAGCACAGTAAAGATACGGAGAGCTAAAGGGCATGGAGTTCAAGGCTTGGGCGCCATTGATTACTGAGTGTAATCAAGGAAAATTGAAGATAAAGATAAACCAAAGACAAAAGTTACATATGTACAATAGAACTATATTACAAAATATTATATTACAAAAACAATGAGCTATCACAGCATCAGCGACACTGTATAGCAAAATATCACCAAAATATGTACAAGGTAAACTATATTACAAGATACACTATATTACATATTGCTCAACAGCAAGATAAACTTGAGGTGTTTACGAGATAAAAAAAAACTATATTACAAAAGATACATCTCGTAACTTTACCTCAATACTAAAAATCATATATTACAAAAGATATGAACATTTACGAGATTTAAACCGAACTATAATACAAAGGTATCTCGCAAACGATCCGACAAATAAACTATATTACAGCACTAGATATACTAAAGTGCAACACAAAAGACACACCATTAGATTTACTAAAATGGCGCCACAAAATATATCACAAAGATAATAAAACTTAACCTAATAAAAGATATGCTATTTCACTCGAACCTGATATTTATTTGAGCCTACCAGTATATAGCCTCCCCGCTACGTAATGCCAAATACTCGAAAACGGGACACCCCAAATTATATAACCATAAAAAAATAATACTAGAACTCATCTCTAGCAAATAAAATACGGGACACCCCAAGTTATATAACCACAAAAGATAATACACATCTCACCGCACCCCGAACATCCGAATTCCTTTAAATAAATAATCCACATAAGTGATGCGACTTGACGAGTCAAATCTAGGAAATATCAGATCACACGACGCGTATTATGTGCAAGTAACTGACGAAACCATTGAGACACATCTAAAACAAAAGTACTTTGACACAGCGAATTTGCGATACTGGCAAAATTCAAACAATATCATGTTATCAAACAACTTCGATTACGTTAAACGTTGACTACAAGAAATCGATACTACGAAGAAGTATTTGCTACAGCGAATTTAAGATAGGTATAAGTAACTACGATGAAATATTTGTAACAACGAATTTAAGATATGAGTGACTACGAATTAATGTGTAGCACTAGATATGCGAAAATAATCCCTTTTACAGGTAATAATCAAAGGTACTTATCTTTTATTATAATATCCTGATGAGAGAAATTCCTAAGTATGCCTCTGTCCTCCGATGATAATAGATTATAACCGTTGGGTAGTTAAATGGTTCATGATCTCCATTTTGCTCTAGCGAGATGTCACATGTCGTACCATTCCACTTTGAAGGTTATGAAATCGTAGAGGCGTGCTATGCTCGAATAACATAAATAATTTCTTCGCCCAGGTTTTCGTATGCTTGATAGAAAATCTTAAATAGATGTTGTGTCGAAAATTTCATAATAAAGGTAAACATAGTATTCTTATCCCAAAAAGTTCTCAAGAAAACGTATATAAAAACGTAGTATCAACATAGAACGTAGATAATTTTGCTTAAAGCAAAGGTGTAACATTAAGATCACTTCGACGTTGAAATGAAATTTGTAATTAAATGAAAGAAAGAAAGAAAGAAAGAACCTTATACGTCTATAAGGTTCCTCTCTACCAATATCCCCGTCAGGGTCTTACAAAATTTGTATTACGTCCACCTCGAAGGACGGCTCGAGTGAAAGAGAGCGAATTTAGTCTAACGCGGTGTATTGTGACATATGTTTCGGACCGACAGTAATGCGGCTCCGCCCCAAAAAGTAGTTCTCTTTATTTTAGTGAAATATTAATTAGCCAAATGATCTATAATGTTACTGATAGTTCTACGTTTCATGTGACTATCCGACTTTATTATAAATACTCGACTCAACTTCATTTTTCAGTCAGTTTGATCTATTTATTTAATTTAATTTGAATATTATCGAGCGTGCGCTGTTTAATATACTTATGCGTAAGCATAAGCTACTACCAACCTCCCATCTGTCCAGAAATGTTCGTTATAGTACCAGAGCATAGGAGAATAAAATGTTTGATTATTAAAATTTTTCTAATAATTGTTAGAAAATGTAACGAAGGATGCTATTGCGCATTCCGCACGTTACACAGGAGTAAAATATCTTATAATTTATAATTAATATAATCAAATATTATCTAAAGTTGCAAATAATGCAAAAAATGGCTAAAATATGGTTAGGTTAGGTCCTAATACAAAGTTTCATCCAATATTAATTCAATTATTCATAGCCAACCTAACTTAGACAATTTAGGTATTTAATAATGACATAATTTAGACAAAATAAGAATTGTCTAGAAAATTAATTATTGACCATTTGTGTTGGAATTGTATTATTTTCTTCATAAAATTAGATTATATTCATTGAAATTGAAAAGGTAATTTACTGTCAGTCATTTTATATTTTCTAAATTTGCGATCATCCTGTGTAGTAAATCATGATTCTTAGAATGGCTACGAACTTTTTACAATAAAAAGTTTTTATAAATAATAACTTTATCAAAAATAGAAAATTAAACAATCTACAAGTAAGTTAGGTCCATGTGGACACATATACGCATGCATGCATTTGTATATATTTGTCTTAATTCATTCTACTGCTGTCTTTAATAAATGATATTTTTATATAGAGCCCTGAAGAAATAGAGACATTAATAAAGTGCACAGCAGGATAGAGCTTTTTCACACAAGCAGGAGGAAGAAATTCTATGTATGTGCTTAAATAATCCAAGCACATCAATAAATCCAAGGGGTATCTGCAGACATTTACTCTCCACAAGTTGCCTTTATAAAAGTGGTATTGTTTTAGAGTATATCATTGTGAGGTGAACTCCGAAAATCACTTGATGGTACAACAGATTCTTTAAATATTTTCTGTTTATGTTGATGTTGTTACATAAATAAAAAAATTGGCTTTTTTGTATTGTCATAGTTTTTTGCAGTTTCCATGTGTTATAGATCATTGAGATAACTTTCATCATATATTTCTTATTGTTTGTAATAAAAAAAGGTACAAGTATATGCCATTAATTTATATTTTACATATTTGTAGGTTGTTTTGTGTATTTAAATCTTTGTTAAATCTTACTATGCTGTTATTAGGTGTGGTATTGTATTTCACAGTATTCATTATTAACGAAAAGTTTTGCATTGCAGTTTGGGTTTTTTTTTTATATACAATGCGCATATATTTTTTATTCATATTGAAAACGTATATTTTTTTAGTCTTTGAATAAATGGGATTCGATGTTTTAAGTGAGACACCCTTGTATGTTAGATATGTATATACCAATATATGATGTAGTGAATATAGATATAAATAGGTCAGTATATATAGGACAATAAATATATCATAACATTTTTTTGTTTTATTTTGTGCATCATCAGGAATTTAATTTTTAAAGATATTGATATAGGGTAAATCATATGCAAATTGTTATTGTAATTATATAAAGAGTGTCCCTGGATGGGGTATCCTATACCACAAATGGACATAAATTTTAATTTTAAACAATACCTATTCTAAAAAAAATTTCGATTTTTAAAAAAATATGATTTGCATTATTTTTTTATGCAGGGAAATTTCAAAATTATTTTTCTATGAGTTTTTAAGTGTTAGCAACGTGTCATTTTAAATGCCATTTTCCTTGAAAATTAAATATAAAGGCAGAAAAATCATATTTTTGAAATTTTTAAGCGCCCTGTATAAAAAACACATTTTCACAACACAACTTTTTTATAGAGTGACTGTCCAAAAATGAAAATTTAGGTCAATTTGTAGTATAGGTAACCCCATCCGGGGACACCCTGTATATAATTAAAATAACAATTTCATATGTTCGGATCAACATATTGAATACATTTATGAGAAAAATAAATAGTTAAAATAAGATTATAATATGTTCGATTCAAGATTGGGCCGACTTATTATGACAAAAATATATAGTTAAAATAAGAATACAATATGTTTGAATCAACATTGGGCTAATTAATAATGAGTATAATTGAAATAAAAATATGGTATGTTTGGACCAACATAGGGCTGATTTATTTTAAGCCAGACATACGTTTAAATTAACAACCTGATGTGCTTGAATCGACATTGTGCCTATTTATTGTGAGAAAGGCTTATATTTAAAATAAAAACAATATATTTGGATTAATATTCGAAAACATTTAATATGAGTATATCATATTTTCAAATAAATAAACCATATATTCAGATGTAATCTAAGATACGTTTAAAATAACGCGAATATTTCATTAATTCAAGTAAATGGTAATTTCAAGAGAAACATTTACGGTGTATCCCAGCAAGTAAATGTAATGTTTATTTCAAAATCTGACAGTGTTAATTTAAATACACCTATTCTTTAAATGAAATTTAATGATTAGTTATATTAAAAATAATTTCAAACAAACATTTTTCTTATTTTAAATCAATGATGCTTTTGCTTATATACGAACTTAACATTTTCATGACTTGAGTAAAATTTATTTGTTCTAAAACTCTATTTTTCTGTGTGTACCGTTTGTGCTCCATGTGAGCCACGCATGATGTTGCTGGCAACGCGTTGCTAGCAACACACAGAGGACGTTCGTTAATTTCTTAGGGAATCGAGTTCTTAACGACTGGTTATAACTTTCTCAGGACGTTATCGTGGATTAAACTTATTGTTTTGTTAATGGAATTACGAAATACGATATCATGTGTGGAATATAAACGTCGTTAGGGAGATTTATCAGATCTGTAGTTTACGCTGTGTAGTGACCACGTTGAACATACCCATAAAGAGGTTCGGCCATCCTCGGATTTTTGATAGAGGTTTCCAGCTTGGTCACTTTTGGTGATTTTATCCTTTTGCCCGCGGAAGTTAAGTTGTGTCGCTCAGCACGTGTATAGCAATTTTGTGAGTTTGCTCCTTTAATGGGATATGGTGCTGTAGCTGACAAATTTAGCAGTATTTTATTTTGGGTGTTTGAGTATTATTTTCTGTTGGGAAGTACTGCTACGGAAGTTTCCGGATAAATCAACTTGCTGGAAGCACATGACAAAGGATTTCTTTAAGCCCATTCAACATCTAAGGGCTTTTACGTCTTTTTTTTTGTTTTTACTTCGGATTACGTTTATCGTACTCTTATTTTACGTTTAATTATCACTTTTACCTGTACGTTACCTGTATCTTGGACTTTTACTGGTATCGTTTATTGTGTTTGAACCTACGTTTTACCTTTTTGGTTATTAGTACATTTGAGGCTGGATAGTACGTGAACGTGACCTGATACAACATCCCACCTTCCACGTGAGGCATAGAGTCCGTCAGGCTCCTGGGGTACTAAATTGTAATGTACGTCTGTCATTCGACCCACGTAATTACAGTTTACCTACTTATTTTGGTTAATATTTTACACACTAATTTATCAGTTTTATTTAAATATTTTACATATAACCAATTGAATTTTTAATAGTTTGAACACCACGCTTCTTTTGTCAATATAACATATCGTCACTTAATTAGTTCACATTAACTTGCTCATGGTAACGTTATTATTCAGTAATTTAATATAATTTTCTAATCCAGTATATTTTGAGGGTCATATAGTGCATAGTATTAGTTAAGATTTTATTAGTTTTAAGTTGTCGTACATTTTGTGTTAGGTTAAGTGTGGGCCACACATCTAGGTATTTTGATTGTGTGTAATCTGTTTTCGTAGGGATATGGTTGTAAGCGTACCTACATTTGATCATTAAATCTATTTATAGTAAGGCATTTATTTGTTTTCACCAGCATACATCCAACACCCCATATTTATCGAATTCACCCCCAAGGACTTGACTAGTCGGCGAGGGAGCCTCTTTCGCCACCAATTGAATGCAGAGAGGGGACTTCACGTAAACACGAACAAATTTTGTTCAGGGCACAGGGTGACCACCTTACCCTGCAGTATAGCTGATACATCAGCCTATACTATTCCCCTTTTATCTGGGAGCCCTGCAACAAAATGCCCTTGCGAATAAAAAGCAGTAAGAAGAAGAAGAAGTGAATTTTTTTTAAATCTAGGATGCCATGTAATGCAAAAATATGACAAATGACAAATATGAAAAAATGACCCCTTTAAAAAAATGGCGAAAGAATTGTTGTTTACAATGTTAAAAGCCTTTCAGAATTTGTACTGTATGTATAGTAGGTATCCATTTTACAAATTTCTTAAGTCTGAAATATAACATTTTTGGAGATAAAAACCATGTGCTGGGAAAAGGGCTGGAAGGTACCGCAAAACTTTTATATTTCTTCGACAAATTATTTGACTCTGTGAATGGAAGCCAGAAAACACCAATGAAATGAAAATATTTACGATGTGGCATATCAGACAGCAGACTTCCAATTTTGGTAAAACGAGGCCTTACCTACACTTGCTTTAATGGAATTTCAAGTATTGAAGAAAGGACAAAGAAAGAGACCCCCAAATTTGGAAAATTGAATGTTTACCATACCCAATATAATGAAAATTTGAAGAGTTCTACGAAAGGAAGCAGAGTTTGAGTACTTATTGGGCCGAGGTTTAAATCAAGATTCCCTTGAAAATATGTTTGGTCGAGTAAGGAGCCATGGCGCCTTCTATGTAAATCCGTCGCCATCAATTTTTGTCGACATTTTTAAACTATGCTAGTAAATTCAAGTATTGCAATATATAAATCAACATTCAACTGTGGGGATGATAAGTGTGACACAATCTTTAGCGGTTTAAAACATTTTTTTCCATAAAAAATAAATGATATTGAAAATCCGTCAAACGATGATATTTTAGCTGTTCCTTTGTCAGTTCCTGGAACTTCAACAACATTATTTGAAACTCATCAGGTGGACACTATTCTAGAAAAGCAAATGTTACAACGGGCCCGTTCAGCATTTTTTTTATTTTGAAACTTAATAAATTAATATAAAACATTCCTAAGAAAAATATTTAAAAAATTCTGGTTTTTGAGAAGGTTAAAAAATAAATTTCGCTTTAAAATGTCAAAACTTTGTACATATATAATAATATTGTACCTGTGAATACACCTGAAATAGCTAAAAAAATCTAAGGACCAAGGGGTTGCTTTTTGAAGGGGTTGAAAATTAAACAACATTTTAAAATTACGTTACTACATGATTACATTGCGTGAATCTACGATAAAATATAAAGTAAAGTAGCAAAATAAATGTTAACTTTTTAGTGGATGTTTTTGAGGGGGCGCGCAGTTAATCGTTGACTATTAAATTTATAAAACAATGATCTAGGAAATAGTGAAAATAAAACTTCACTTAAAGTAATTCATTTACTGACCAATATACGTATAACAAAGTAAAAAACTCTTAATCACTATCAGATAAATCGCTTTCTGATTCAGATTCAGAGGAGTCTTCTGCAGTATATATATCATCCTCATATTCCGTATCATTGTCGTCGATATCCAATTCTGCTACCTGAGGAGGCATTGGAACTTTTGGATTTTTTAAAAGGTTTATGACATCAGCTGGAAATTTGTCAATATTTTTACGGGTTTCTTCTCTAAGACTATTTACAACTGGATCTGATGTAATCAGCAGCATCGACAGTAAGTCTGTATTTGTGGCAACACGGGAATTCTTTCGTGTATGACGTTCCCTAAAACGACGACAATCTTTATTTCGTGCCTCTTGGGCCTCCTCAGAAAGCTGTCCAATGGGAAGGAGACTCGACTTTATAATTTCACTGCTATGAGTAAAGATTTTATGCACTGTAACAGGCATAAAGTACCACAAATAAAGACTCAAGTAGAATGCCTTTGTTTCTTGGGTGAATACTTCAAATTTCTGTAAATCTATTTCATACCCTGAAGATAAAGTACGAAGTATTACGCTGAATTTGTGAATTAGTTTCATCCAATCCGGTTATAGCAGCACTGAGCATAATTCTTAAAAAATCGTCTTGCCATATTTCCGTCATTCGTGGAACCGAAATTAGGTTTTGGTCTGTCGATTTTCAGACCCATTTCCCTTTTGAATTTTAGCTGAATTTCTTTTTTTCTCTTTCGCACATCTTCCTTGTCAGCCTTGCCTCTTATTTGCCATTTTTTATGTTAAGGCGATAGCTGATATGCAAGAAACATTCAAATGACCTTATCCATGCAAGGAGAGTCGAGAGACCAAAACCATAATATTCAGGTTTAGCAGTTAGATTTTGTGAAAGAGTTTTCATCATTTTAGGTGTAGCCCCACATATATAACATGTTTGAGATGAACTGGTTTCGGATAAAGCACTACATACTTTTCCATCGACCATAGTTAATAACAATTTATGGTAGACAGAAATTTCTGTTCCTTCAATAAACACTTTGGTAGAGACCAACTTGTCAATTTGGTCCTGTATCAGTTTTGTTGCAGAGCGAATAAATGTATCGTTTTCTTTGGCAAACAGAAATTTGATGGGACGACAATACATAGTAGAAGATATAGATATATAGATGTTGACATAATGTGAAAAAATGGAAGAACTTTCGTTTCAATTTGGAAATATCTGTATTCTGTTGATTACTCCATTTTATAACATGGATGTTAAGGCAGCAGTAAAAGAGTGTGGCATCAAAATCATGAAAAATCTGAAATTACCAAGAAAGTCATTTCCCTTTTGAAGATGATATAGACGATGAATCGGTAAGGAGTGCATATATACCAACGCCATTTTTTACTTTTTTCATTATAATACAGACTATTTAGGTCCGAACAAGAAATTGAAATTAAGAACGTTGTTGATTCTATTGCAATGTTAATATAATGTGCAAAAATGGAATAACTTTCGTTTCGATTTGGAAATATCTGTATTCTGTTGATTACTCCATTTTATAACACGGATGCTAAGGCAGCAGTAAAATAGTGTGGCATCAAAATCATAAAAAATCTGAAATTACCAAGAAAGTGATTTCTCTTTTGAAGATCATATAGACGATGAATCGGTAAGGAGTGCATATATCACAACGCCTTTTTTACTTTTTTCATTGTAGTACAGACTATTTAGGTTCAAGCAAGAAATTGAAATTAGGAACGTATTTGATTATTTCAATGTTAATATAATGTGCAAAAATGGAATAACTTTCGTTTAGATTTGGATATATCTGTATTTTGTTGATTACTCCATTTTATAACACGGATGTTAAGGCAGCAGTAAGAGAGTGTGGCTTCAAAATCATATGAAAAATCTGACATTGCCGAGAAGAAAGTGATTTCTCTTTTGAAGATGGTATAGACGATGAAACAGTAAGGAGTGCATGTGCATATATCCCAACTCCTTTCTTTATTTTCTTCATTATAGTATATGATACAATTTCAAGAAAAATTCGACAAACTCCAGCACCAGCCGATGGAAAAATTTGTCGGAGGAATTCTGCATGCCTTATGCCTTTTCCTTCTTTATGGAGTGGCATATTGGGCATATTGGACGCTTTAGTAATACTAATGTGGAACGATGGCATAAAATTACAAAAAAAAAGAAATTCCTTGATGGCCAAACAAATATGAAACTTAGACAGTTTGCATCAGAGTTGCATAGAAGAAGCAGAAAAATTGAATTACCTACCACCAACCAGGAAATTAAGAGCGAAATTGATAATCCTGAAGAGAAAGAAGAGTGGAAAAGAGTTACCAAAACTAAAGGATTTCTATATCAAAAATTTGTGTACCAAAATTTACACATTCTAAAAATAAAAGAAAATTTCCACCATGGTTTAACTCTGAAATTATTAAAAACATAAGATCCAAAGAAAAATATCAAAATATCTATAAACGAATGGCAGATGTCAATGCGCTAAATGAATTTACAAGACTTAGATCAAAAATTAAATTGGATATCAAAACTGCCTATAAAAACTATACCGAGCGAGCTGAAAACAATATTAATTAGGATCCAAATAAATTCTGGTCATACATCAACAATAAGAAAGGAATGACAAATATCTCTAAAGATATGTATTACAATGACGAACATCTTGACAACCCTTATGCTAAATTTTTTGAAAAATCGTTTTTACCAAGTGCACCGGATAACATAAATTCAGATGATAATAGCTTCAATAACAATAGCATTAATTTAGTTTCCTTTTCCGAATAAGACGTCCTAAAAGCATTAAAAAAAATGAAACCGAAGCTCACCATGGGGCCGGATGGTATACCTGCATTTTTACTGAAAGATTGTGCTAATATATTCGCCCATCCACTAAAAATTTTATTTAATTTGGATATAAAATGCTGTTCTTTTCCTGATATCTGGAAGTATTCTAAAGTCTGTCCAGTTTATAAAAAGGGCAACAAAAATGATATAACAAATTTCCGACCAATCACTATCATTTGTAACTTTGGCAAAGTTTTTGAAATTTTGCATATATCCCCATGTCAAAAACAGTATATCCTCTCAGCAGCATGGATTTATGAAAGGTCGATCTACAACCACCAATTTAATATGTGCTACCCAATATATATCTGAGTCCATTGAGATGCAAGTTCAAACAGATGTAATATATTTCGATTTCACAAAAGCATTCGACAGGCTTAATCATAACATTCTTATTAAAAAACTGTCCAACATTGGAATGTCACCGAATCTTACACACTTCTTAAAATCATACTTGACAGATAGGAAACAGTACGTCGCGTTTAATGGATTCAGGTCTACTGATTACTTATCTTGTTCTGGTGTACCTCAGGGGTCTGTCCTTGGGCCACTCTTGTTTAATATATTCATCAATGATATAACATATGAACTAGATGTTCATTTTTTAATGTACGCAGATGACCTCAAGCTACTACATAGAATCTCTAACATAAATGACTGCAGTAATTTACAAAATAATATATCTAAACTCAGCGCTTGGTGTGTCAAGAACAGTCTAACATTAAATGTGCAAAAATGTAACGTAATGACATTTTCCACAAAGGATGTTAATTTTACATTTAACTACTGTCTAGAAAACGAACCATTAACTCGACCGTCCTCGTTTAAAGACCTTGGAGTAATTTTTGACAAAAAACTCAGCTTTGTCAATCATATAGACACGTTAATTTGCGACGTAAATAGAACACTTGGTTTTATTATTCGCAATGGGCGTGATTTCTCTAATATTTCAACGTTAAAACTATTATATTTTTCTTTTTTGCGATCTAAATTAGGGTATGCGTCTCTTGTTTGGCAGCCTTGCTATAACACTCATAGTCTTAAATTAGAAAACGTGCAACGCCACTTTCTTAAATTTCTACATCTAAAATCTCATGGTATATATCCACCAATTGGCTTTCCACAAAGTGATTTACTCCAAATGTTTTCAATGCGTAGCCTATCTGAAAGACGCAACGAATTTGCCATAAATTTCTTAAAAAAGGTGATTCATTATGATATTGACTGTAGTGAGATACTCCAGAGACTTAATTTCCATATTCCGCGAATAAATTCAAGACAAAACCCAACTTCCTACCTTCCTATAGCCCGGACTAATAATACTTTAAAGTTTTCACCAATCTACAGCATGTGCTCTAGATATAACCACAGTCAGCGTGATATCGACATCTTTAATAAATAGGAGATTCTGTCTAAATCATATATGTATTTTTTATTTTCTCTTTTTATTGTAAATAAATTCAACTCTTTATTCTCTTTAATATTTATATTTTCTTTTGTTATGTATCTTTACTGAAATGTACGCTAGTAAATTTAAGTAATTTTTGTACGATGTATGTGTTGTTTCCCATCTTGTAAATGGTATTGTACTGTTAGATGGTGTATGAATAAAATAAAATAAATAAAAGAACCTAAAAATAACTGTAGGAAATGCCATTGTTCCAGAGTATAAAGTAGAAAAAAGAAAATCATAAATTATTGAAATTACGAACGCTAATGATGAGTAAGGCCTAATTTTAAAGAATGGCGTGAGCTGTGACGACACACTTCCAAAGAAATTAACTGCAAGAAGTAGAACACAGCCGACTACGATGAAAAAGACGTAGAAATCAATAGCGGCAGCGATAGTCCGGATCACCACAAAATCACGATTGTTAATAAACCATTGAAAAGGGCGTTGCGGCAGGTTAGCATTTCCACACCGACACAGGCTTGTTTGGAAAAACTCGATATAAGAATAAACTTTGCCGTATCTGAAGAGATGGAACAAATACCGGAAAAAGGAAAGCAAGAAAAACCGCAAAGTCAACTTCGGAAGGAACTTCAAGCACCGCAGGAGAAAAGTTGAAGGGCGATTTTTTTCTTTAAGCCGCTTGCCGATTCATATTTCTGATTAAAAAACAACAGAACACTCCAAAATGGTTTGTTTTTCAATAATATTTGATTGGCTATGAAGCAAAACTTAATTTTTGGAAAACATACAGATTTGGAACAAGCTGTAACTTTGGCCAATTCCGATTGCAAAACGGTTTCCATATTTAACAATTTGGAAAACATGAACGTGAATGGAAAAGTGGGCATCCGACTACTGTACAGATGCAGTGGCTTCTTCATTATTGAAAGATCGTTCAGACATTTATTATATTGATACTATTTCTTCGCACCTATTTTCTGATGAATAGGCAAACAAATATACCAAAAAACACTTAATGATACCCTTCCAAAATATTCGATATATCTTAATGCCAGTTGATAATAGTGAACTCAACTGGTTATCAAGCGCCATGACGTGTGTAACATGACGCCATTATTATTTATAGTTAAAAAAATGTTGAAAGAGTTTTTATTCATTTAGCAACTTTTGGCCTCCCAGCCGTTCAAAAAATTTTTTTTTGTAAATCACAACGTCGTTCCACTCTAATTTCCAGTCCTACGACAGTACCTTCGTGAAACTCTTAGAAACCCACTCTTGCGGAAATTCGAGAAATTTCAATAAACGAAAAGTGGACGAAAAGTCCCGAGAAATCCGCGACATATACTCGGCCGGTGATGTGATTCCCCTCGTTGTGTACAGGCATAGCAGATCAGTAACACCGGGCCGTGATTTCAAGTAGGAACCCGAGGATACCCACGTCACAGGTTGGGCTACCCATTATGTACCTAACGAAAATAAAATGGTACAACGCCGATATTAAAAAGTACTTCAAGAGGTGCAGAAGATTAAAGAGGAAGAATTCAATTTTTTACGACCTAGCTCAGTGCAGATAATGGTAAGCAGTGACCACTATATCAAGGACACTAAACCAGCCGTAAATGGTACTATACGCAAGAAGGCGACGAAGAGGCGGATATATACCCAATCTAGAAGGAACAGAAACCGAACGGAAAATACAAAGATAATTGATCAAACGACATGAGAAGGCAAGCGGCGCCCGTGAACATATGCGGCGATGAAGTGTTGGAATACCGTGGCGATGTATTACCCCACAGACCACAAGGATACAGCCAGATTCAAGGGAGAGTGGGAAGGCAACGGTCATTCGTGTGACAAGAAAATGGAACGGTCCCGTTATTCAAGAAGTCTTGTAAATCATAAGTGACACAGTAAACAGATTCGCGCGGTTTGTAGCATACAAAATAACTGACTTCGTGGTCATATAGGCAACAAAAGGGGAGAGTGAAGAATATTACACCCGGTCTATTAATTTTAAACTTATTTCCGCATTTAATCGAAATTTACGTATTTCTGGAATTTTCAATAATTCGGTACAAAATAAAGGTCGCCCGGTAGCTACCTAAAAATATTTTAATACAGATTTTCGCTTTAAAGTATATATAAATATATAAAGTATAAAGCCAACGATAAGGGCACCAAAATACTCGAGCGTTAATGTTGTCAATGTAAAACTAGACGATCACACAGCCGAATTTCTATAATTTTCTTACTAGTTATACATTCAGGGGGGAAGGCTGGAACATAGATTTATGCACCTCATCTCCGACTCGAGCAGGTACAACTCCCTCAGAGATTTGTAAGATCGTTGCAACGACATAACGCCACTAACATCACAGAAATTCTATGCCTATGCCTTTCAACCAGGCATTGCCTATCTTCAGGCAACCTCTCTAGCAGCACTTTTCTTAATCACAACTGTTCTCTATCACATACTATTCCCTATTCCCTTCACACCTTTATACACTTACCTGTCCCCATTCTGTCCGTATGTCAATTGTTTGTTATTTTGTCCTTTTTTGTTCTAAATTCATTTTAGATTGAAAAAAACTATTAATTATTTTGTGATCCGACTAACAATACTTGTGTAGATCAGTGTTCAACACACACCTGTCTTAGAGAATATGAAACATATATAATGAAACGTCATTCAGTCCGTTGCATATGTGATACAGGATTTATAGACGGTAACTCTACTCACTGTTATCCAATTCAAGACGAGTCAGTAGGTGAGGTTTAAATCTGCCCTATCTTGATTATTGAAAAGGGGATCATCTATTCCAATAGTCCCACTATAACCACCTTAACTATACAGGGACATACGAAAACTGTTAAAACCGTCTCTGAAGGATTTCTTAAGGGGGAATATTATGGATTGGTATAGTATAAATGCGGACCATGTACTGGATCAATGTTTGGGACTTTTTCAGAATGTGATGACTGTATATTCTGCAAGCACACTTAGTTAATATCAAAGTGTCAATCTAGTAATCCCCCCCCCCTAATTGGCGGCATAGTGAGCATATTATTGTTGCCTGCAATCCTATATATTGTTAAACTGAAATAGGGTAGCTATATACATTCTTTAACAATAGAAAAACTCCAATAGAAAATCTTGATTATGTATGATACAGAAAAGAAAAGACAGGAGAAAAGCACATACACAGGATTAACAACATCTTGCAAGGTGTAGGAACAGTAAGCACAGACTCTACAGAATTACCAGTAATACAGAACAGAAGAGTTATCTCTCCATTGGAATGTGTCCCTTAGGGCCTCAAGAATAAGTACCTACATATATGTACAGTATCAGACCTTAATACTAAAGAATTATTCTTTGATATTTAGAAAATTTTATTTATATTAAAATTTGTAGATCCTGTATTAGGAAATATGTATTATTGTTTTCCGTCGATAGCGCACAAATAATTGGGACGGTTCCACAGATACAAAAAACGTCGTGATACACTTTTCAACTGAGTTGTTGTTGGTATAGGCATCATGTATCTTTCAGTACGTTTCATATAATCTGAGTCCTTTCCGAAACGATTTTTGATATTGTACATTTCCCTGTCACAAAATACAGTGCTAATGCGTTAAATGGACAACCAGCTAAGTATCTGTATGTACATATTTAGTGACTGGCTGCAAAGGGAAATAGCGAAATATAAGAAATGGGTTTGTACGAAGCTTCAAACCTGCTCCTAGTGGTTCTAATTTGAAAAAATGGTTTGAGTTGACTGGAATATATCCAACAAACAGAAACAAGATTAAAGAAGATATTTTTAAACCTGAGGATTTAGATAAATATAAGGAAAAACTTAATGCAACATTATCATCACAGCCAACCAGAAATCCTTTAAATGAAAAATCAATTACAGAGGTTCAGTCAGTTCTGAATACTAGGTCTGACAATGAATTAATCAATCAAGAGAATATGACACGACCCAGCATCAGCTGTGCATCTGAAGAATCAGACCAAAAAACAACCTCAACTACCAACTCTGTGGTTCCCCTGGAGTCACTTTGATTGAAAAAAATTGAAAAAAGATCAAGTAGTAACAGTAAAAAACGACCAAGAGTAAACACGAAACATGCAGAAGTAATAACAAGAGAACAATATATTGAAAATTTGAAGAATGAAAGTGAAATAAAAAAAAAGGAAAATGTTCAGGTTGTAGTTAATCAGGAAATATCTGACTGGGACAGTACAGAAAATGAAAATTTTTCTACACATGACAGCAACTCTTCAATGGGCCCTTATGTGGAGGAAGAAGACACTTTGGAAGAAGAATTTCCCACAAACATTGCAGTGGGATCCTGGATTTTAGTTAATTATTCAACAAAAAAGCTAAAACGACAGATTTTGGGAGAGTCTTATGAAAATAATGAAGAAACTGTGGAAGTTAAATTTTTGCGAAGAAAAGGGGATGTGTTTGTTTGGCCGAACACAGAAGACATTGCAGTAGTTATAAAAGACGATGTGAATCGTGTACTGCCAGCCCTAAAAGAAATAAGAAGAGATCGATACGTTTTTGACATTTCATTTGATGCCAGTGTTTGGTGAAAACCTTCATTTTCTTTTGTTTTGTGTTTTTTAGTATTTATTACTTTTAAGAGTTAACTTTTATTTTGATATAAATTCTTCAGTAAAATGTTTAATTTCATATTTATTTTATTTTCATACTAATGTTTCATTGTTTTCAGAATTAATCTTTTGCTTATATACCAATTATTATTAAATTAAGAACGTTATGTTTTTTTTTATTTCAGAATTTCATGTGTTTTTTTTTTTCAATAAACATATTTTTGCATTCCAAAATGTCACATTTACACAGTAACAATGTATCACAGTTAAAATCTGCTGGCTATAGCTAAGTAAGTACCTTTTTAAAGTATTGTCACAATTATAACTGACTTGTGTCACACTTATACGAATTGTCGGGTAAATGTGACACCAGGTAAAGTTTTTAAAAAGTCCTGCATTATGCTAACATTCAATATATTCAATTTGGTAAAAAAAGGTCATTACATGTAACCTTAGTCTATAATCTAGTAGCTACAAGATGTGAAATTAAAGCAGTTTTCATGACATAAAAATGAAGAAGTGAAAATCAAGAAATCGACGCAGTTAACCAGTGTAGTGAGTCATTAATATTTTTGATACAGTGTTCAACGATCGAGAAACTGAATTGCTATCAAAAGGCCCAAAATTTACCCCCCAAATACACAAACAAACTATAAAATCAATCACAGCCAAAATCAACGACAACAATCTAGTAGTAACAAAAGCAGATAGATCAAATGCCACGGTAATTCTCACCAAAACAGACTTACACAAATAAAGTAAATAATTTCATACAGTCAGAAGATATTACTCGTGTTAATAAAGACCCCACCAAAAAATATCAAACCAAATTAAAACAATCGGTAGCAAACATAGAAATAATCCTTTCGGAATACGAAAAACGAAAAATGATTAACATGAATCCCTTAGCTCCAAAATTATACGAATTAATTAAAACGCATAAATCGGATAACCCCATTAGGCCTGTAGTATCATATATCTATAGTTCAACTAGAGAACTAGGTAAAAAATTAAATTTAGTTTTTAAACAACATACAGATTTTAAATCTAAACATGGAATAAAGAACTCCTTAGAATTAGCAGAGAAGTTAAAAATACACATTCCCCACATCGTTCATTTCTGGTATCATTCGACGTTAAAAACATATTTTCAAATATCCCAATAGATGAATGCTTAAAACTTATTCACAATTTACTAGACAAAAGTAAATTAAATAGCATTATATCAACAGAAATTTTACAAGCTTTCGACAAGTCAAAATTACCTTCAATTCAATAATCAATTTTATATCCAAACAGCGGCCTACCGATGGGATCACCTCTAAGTCCTTTATTAGCGGATATTTTTATGTCTAATTTAGAGGAAAGTATACTAAATTCCCAACCAGGCAAGAATCACATTCATTTTTGGTATAAATATGTCGACGACTTTTTGGCATGCTTTAAGGGTACTACTAGACAATTACACACTTTTCTAGATTCTATTAACATACACCCCAAAATTAACTTTACATTAGAACGAGAAACAAATCATACAATAAATTTTCTAGACCTAACTATCACACACAAAAATAACCAATTCAAATTTGATATTTTTCGAAAACCTACATATACTGATATAACTATCCCCTTTGATTCTTGCCATCCATACGCACACAAACTAGCAGCAATTCAATGCTACATAGAGTTTTTTCGTTGCCTTTATCAGAAACGCAAATAAAAACAGAGCTCTCAATGATTCAAAAAATGGCCAAGAACAATGATTTCCCCACAAAGCTATCGCCAAATTACTAAACAAAAAAGAAAGCCAGTATACTTTTAAAGCAATGTATCCCATAGTTAGAGAAGAAAAACCGAGAGAAAAACAAACATCTTACGCTACCATCACATACTGTGATACACTAACAGAGAAAATATCAAATATTCTCAAAACACATAATATCAAGATAGCATTTAAACACCAACAAAAATTATCAAATTTAATTTACAACGCCAAGGATAAAACAAATAGATGCGAAAAATGTGGAGTCTATAGGTTAAATTGCTCAGAGTGCAATAGCATATATATAGGACAGACCTGACGTAATTTTAGAATCAGATACCTCGATCATGATAGGTCCTTCAGACTACAAAAAACAGATTCTGCTTTTTCTAATCACATATTAGAGAGTGGACATAACTTCCCAGATATTAATATGGAAATCCTACACTATGCCAGCAAAGGTTTGAAACTTAATTTGTTAGAAGCATTGGAAATATAAAAATACAATAATAAGGATGATCTAATTTTGTTAAACGATCAATTAGATATTATGTACTCACCTCTTTTTACTGCTACCAAGATGCAATTAATATTTCTGAGAAACCCCACCCTTAGATAGTTAGGATATCATAAACTACCTGTGTACTTTCATAATTCTCTAATCTGTTTAATTCTAGAAACATATTTAAATAGGGACCAAATCTTTTGTATTTCATTCTTAGTTGAATCATTGTTTGAAAATTGCCTAAAGGGTTGAAACTGCAGTCACGTTTTGTGCAAATATAGTGGTAAAAAACATAGTAATGGTTTACTCAATTTCGTTATAATTATGGATTACCACAGAGTAACGGCTTCCTCAATCAATTTCTTGTTTATCTATATTTTAACCAATAAATACACACTCCCACCACCAATAATTTGGATCGAGCGCTAAGTGGATCATACTATTTAGATAGTGATTTGCCAGGTCGCGAATGTAACGTTAGTTGTGGAAAAACATCAAATTATAAAAATAAAATAGAATAATTTGTTAAATATAGAAACTAAGGTGAGCGTCTTAAAAGAACAGTCAAAAAAGTTGGTATTAAATTTAATGGATTATTTTATAAAAGAAAGGCAAAACAAAGGACCCTTGAGGCCACTTGAGCGTATTTAGGAAAGAGTTTCTGCAGTTTTAAACATAAGTCTGATTACAGTTGGCAGAGTTAAGCACAATAAAATTAATTATGTAACCTTGGCAAAAAAAAACGAATTAGAAAGAAACCAAAAACTTTGGATGTATGTGAAGGTGTTAAAATGCAGATAAGGGATGTAATTTATAATTTTTATGAATCGAAAACCCATTTTACACTAGTTACGTTGAAGGAAATGCTGAAGAATAAGAGAATCATAATCTGAAGTAAGGTAAGTCTCTTAAGACTATTAAAAGTTTGTGGATTTAGGTATAAAAAAGATTGTAACCGTCCCTATTTGTGTGAACAAATACGAGAATAGTTCAGCAAAGGGTTAAATTTTTTTGAAAATATATGGAAAACTATAGCAGTAACCTTCGAAAGATTGTATTTATAGATGAAACATGGGTATTTGCCAATGGAAATGTTCGAAAATCATACCAAGATTTATCAAAAAAAAGCATCAAACAGAAAAAAATCAACTGTGGGAAAACGGTTTATTATTTTGCACGCTGGAACATCTAAGGGCTTTATGCCGGGAGCAAGCTTAATTTTTTCTACTACCAATAAAAGTATGGACTATCATGAAAACATGAATTGTCACAATTTTGAGGAATGGATACAACGTCAATTACTACCAAATCTTGAAGAACCAAGTTTAATTGTAAGAGATATATCACACCCAACAATTAAATAAACAATCTACTTGTCAATGAAAAAGGCATAAAATTGCAGAATGATTAACTGAAAATAATATTCCTTTTCCTTCCACAGCGTTGATAGTGGACTTGTTAAATCTTGCTCGGAATAATAAGAAGGTACCAATGTACTTTATTGACGAACTTGTGCGCGAGAATGGACATGAAGTTATTCGTTTGCCACTTTAACCCTGCAGTGGACGCGTCGGGTCTATCAGGCCCAAGCAACAATAATTGTTGGTGTCATTTTCAAAAAACAGCGCGTACGGTCCTGCGCGCCTTAGTACCTTCGAGTTAGGTCAAGATGCATGCACCACAGTAGTTATAACGCAGTGCAGTGCTTAACATCGATTTTATAGCA
Source organism: Stenurella melanura (assembly GCA_963583905.1). NCBI lineage: Eukaryota > Metazoa > Arthropoda > Insecta > Coleoptera > Cerambycidae > Stenurella > Stenurella melanura. The sequence continues at coordinate 92,763,954 of OY757315.1, forward strand.
GATTTCGGTCTCGCAGGCCCAACGCGTTCCTTTGTGTAAGTATTTTGTACACATATTTCAAAGAATAATATACTTATTTTTCTAATTAAAGCTGCAAATTAATTATAAAACTCGATGTTTTGTTGCAGAATAATGGATGAAAAAGAAGTTCAAAGATTGACTCAGTTGTTTGAAGAAGTTCCATCCGATCTGGAAAGTTTTTCAGACTCGGACGACTCAGAAGCAGATCCACAGTATGAAAACTTCAGTGATCATGAATCCGAAAGTGAACAGGAGGTAGAAGAATATTTACCTATACAACCCAGTGTTGGTAAGCGCAGTCATTTACAATATAATTCAAAAGATGGAACAAAGTGGAATAAAACATGCTGTACTAAAAATGTTAGGACTAGAAAAGAAAATATTATTGTAAGACTTCCAGGAGTACTTGGTCCTGCGAAAAATGCATCGTCTCCGCTAAAAGTCTGGCAGCTTTTTTTCGACGATAACATCATTAGGGAATTAGTGGAAAGTACAAATATATATATAGAAAGTATATCTCATCGATATAAAAATAAGTCTGATACAAGACCGACAGATATCTTAGAAATACATGCAGTTATTGGACTTCTTTATCTAGCCGGGGTTTATCATGGAGGCAGAACCTCAATTTTTGAATTTTGGTCTAGGGATGGTACAGGTGTAGAGATCTTTCCGGCAACAATGGCACTTAGAAGATTTCGTTTTTTGGTAAGATGTTTGCGGATGGATGACATACGGACGAGAGAAGAGCGGAAAAGTCAAGATAATTTAGCTCCAGTAAGAAAAATGTTTGATGCAGTAGTAAAGAACTGTCAAAAACACTACTCTGTTGGGAAGTATAGTACACTAGACGAAATGTTCTGGTCTTTTAGGGGCCGATGTCGTTTTAAGATGTACATTCCAAATAAGCCGGCCAGATATGGAATAAAAGTTTTTTCATTAGTAGACTCAAAATCATTCTATACTTACAATATGGAAGTATATTGCGGTAAACAGCCTCAAGGTCCTTTTTGTGTTAGTAACAGTTCTTCTGATGTAGTAAATAGGCTTTGCTCACCATTATCGAAATCTAGGAGGAATGTTACAATGGATAATTGGTTCACTTCCGTTGAAGCGGCCAACAATTTACTAAAAAATCATGAACTGACAATTGTGGGAACACTAAGGAAAAATAAGAGACAAACTCCCAATGATTTTTTTACCAGACGACCAGAAAAGTCAAGTATGTTTGGATTTGCAAAAGATATGACCATCGTTTCGTATATACCAAAAAAAAAAAATAAGCAGGTCATTTTATTATCAACTCTTCATCATGATGATTCTATTGATGAGGCATCTGGAGAGGAGACGAAACCAGAAATAATTACATTTTACAACTCGACTAAATGTGGAGTTGATACAGTTGACCAACTTTCTGCGAAATATAATGTTGCAAGAAATACACGTAGGTGGCCAATGGTACTTTTATATGGGCTGCTTAATGTTGTTGGTATAAATTGCTTGGTTATCTTTAGAAGTAATTCAAACGGAAATAATGAAAAAGTTATTATTATTATTATTATCATGACTTATTTCTAAAACCCGATTTTGATGTTGGTGGACCAAATCTCCATGCACCGGAATTGACAGCAATGCCCACCTTACGCTGGCAAATCAATCAATCAATCAATCAAGATTCATAATGTCACATTGTCCTGTAAATAGGTTTTCTGCTGGGCAATAAAGCTATTATTATTATTATTATTATTATATTCCTTTCTCTCGCACTGAGCGGTACTTTATCTCTTATTATTATTATTATTATTATGAGCTATTTCTAAAACCCGATTTTGATGTTGGTGGAAGAAAACTCCATGCACCGGGATTGGCAGCAATGCCCACCTTACGCTGGTAAATCAATCAATCAATCAGTCAATCAAGATTCGTCATGTCACATTGTCGTGTAAATGGGTTTTCTCTTGGGCAATAAAGCTATTATTATTATTATTATTATTATTATGAGCTACTTCTAAAACCCGCTTTTGAGCGAAATTGGACCATAAATGACAAAAGTCACCCGTCATTTTGAATTTTGCGATTCTGACGTCACCAACGCTCGACCCCCTAATCATCCGAGACCGTCATCAAAATCAAGAATATTGGCGCGATGTAAGATTCGTCATGAGCTACCTCTAAAACCCGATTTAGACCGAAATTGGACCATAAATGACAAAAATCACCCGTCACTTTGAATATTTATTTAATTCATCGTTATATTCATAAAATTCTTGACGGCCATAAAACAAATGGCCGAGCGACTGCACCTACCAGATACATATGACAATTCATCATCATCATTGGCTCTTCTGGTCAGATGGGCGTGTCACGTGGGTGAAGTCGACCTCATCTCTTCACCCCAGGCATCCATTACGTTATACTTTCAGTTCGTTTGAGTTTCGGGGAAGCAAAGAGCTATTCAGTTTTCTCGTGCGAAATACTATTAATATTTTCAAAAACAGTCAGTGACATTAGGTTAGTTATAGTTTTAGTGTACATTAGATTAGTATTTATAGTTTTAGTGCGTTTGTGGTGCGTTGCCGTATAATAAAGAACTAAAATACAGTCTTTTACGTTTTACTGTGAAAGTTATTAATCAGTCATCTTGGTAAGTCCAAAGTTGCTTTTCAAATCTTATTTCATATTTAAATAGGGGTGTAGTGTCGAGTTGAAATTATTTAAAAAAATGTAACACAGCATGTCGTTTCTTTTTGTAAATGGTAACAGAAAATAATATGGTCACTGAAATTATAGAAAAGTTGTGCGTCCGTTAACGGCTATGTTCGATTAGAAAAATTTAAGTGGTTATACCGAAAGTCCATACCAACTTGGTTATTTTACTTCCCTCGTATACCGAAGGGAAGTATTGTATTCGAGAAAAAATCACCCTCCGAGATTTTTTCGGATTCTGACGTTTCAGAACACGTAGATTACGAAAATATAGGTTTCTCAATTCCATCAGTCTGTCTATCTGTCTGTCCGTCCGTCTGTCTGTTGGTGCATTAAAAAATTTGTTTGAAATTTTTATTTAACAACACATTTAACAACATTTTTTTTCCAAATTTAAAATTTCCACGTTTCATGGCACTCTAAACCTATTTCGAAAATACATATTTTTGGAAAGTTTATTTTTACCAACATTTAATTTTTTTTTCCAAATTTAAAATTTCCACGTTTCATGGCACTCTAAACCTATTTAAAAAATACAAACTTTTGGAAAGTTTATTTTTACCAACATTTAAAAATTTTTTTTTCCAAATTTAAAATTTCCACGTTTCATGGCACTCTAAACCTATTTCAAAAATACATATTTTTGGAAAGTTTATTTTTACCAACATTTAAAATTATTTTTTTTCCAAATTTAAAATTTCCACGTTTCATAGCACTCTAAACCTATTTAAAAAATACATATTTTTGGAAAGTTTATTTTTACCAACATTTAACATTTTTTTTCAAAATTTAAAATTTCCACGTTTCATGGCACTCTAAACCTATTTCAAAAATACATATTTTTGGAAAGTTTATTTTTACCAACATTTAAAATTTTTTTTTCCAAATTTAAAATTTCCACGTTTCATGGCACTCTAACCTATTTAAAAAATACATATTTTTGGAAAGTTTATTTTTACCAACATTTAAAATTTAAAATTTCCACGTTTCATCATGACTCGCTAAACCCATTTCAGAAAAAGAAATTTTTTTACCAACATTGCGAAAATTTATACCACTAAAATAGATGAAATTTTTTCTTTGTTCAAATTTAAAATTTTTACGTTTCATGGCACTCTTAACCTATTTAAAAATATACATGTTATATGGATCTTGTTGAAAAACACTTTTTAAAAACTTTTTATTTATTTTCGACAGAAGAATATTCCTGAAACAACTTGGTACTGAACTTTTAATGGATTACATGAAAAGTAGAGTAACTTCTCAATACCTTCCACGAGAAATTCGACAGCTTGCCGCAAGAATTAATGGTACTGAGTTGGTAGAGCGTGTCGAAGTTGTTCAAAATAAACGTGGAAGATGTGCGTTCTGCAAAGATCGAAAAACAACATATACATGCCGATTTTGTAAAAAATTTATATGCCTGGAACATACTGTATCTGTTTGTGAAGTATGCACGGAAAATTTTTCGGAATAATTGTTATACAGGATGTTTAGTGTAACAATACCAAAAATGCACGTCATGTTTATTTTAATTCTTAATTTTTTTCGTTACAAAAATACGACATTATTTTTGTTTTATTTTACTACTCTTTGTCCATATTAATGATCTGTGTAACACAGTGTTAGAAATATACATTTAACTTGAAAATTTGATTTTTCTTCTTTTGGATATAGCAGGCCCAACGCGTTCTTTGCCGTAACATTTAGTCACGCGTTTCCTGCAGGGTTAAGGCCTCGGCTACGATACGAGCGGTGAGCGGCAAAGCGGTGAAAATATAGAGCAGCAATGGGGTAAGCGGTGCCGGCTACAATACGAGCTGCGATACGCCTGCGGCAGTCTCGATCAGTCCGAGCAACATGTGCAACTTAGATTTATAAGTATGAAAAAATTGATTATGTAAAATTAGTAAGGATATTAGAAAAAGAATCTCGGAATGAAGTATGTGCAGAGCAAAATTGTGAAGTAGCAGCCAGCTTATTCATGACAAAATACACTCAACTAATCAAAAGGTGCAATAAAAAAATTCAAAAAAATGCAAATTTAAAACCGTGGATTAATGAAAATATTAAGATCATTAAAAATAGAGATAATTAAAAAAACAGTTACTTAGAGATCGAATCAATAATGAATTAAAGTCTATTTATAAAAATTACCCAAATTCAACTACTACACAAATCAGACAAACAAAAGCAGCTTACTATAAATAAGAAATTGAAGAAGATACGATATAAAAAAAAGGTGGAAGATAATACAAGATTGTACGAAGGAAACTTTTTCAGTGAAAGAAATTAATCAGATATAAACATAGGACAGACAGCATAAAAATGACAAAAGAAAAATAACTGAAACATTTAATGCACACGAATATAAATGAGGATATTATCTTACCAAAAGCTAATAGCACGGCATATTTAAGATTTGTGTTATTCAGGTATTCAATTTTTTAATTGCCTTCCTCTTTATAACGACAACTAAAGTTTTAAAAAGCGGCAACGAAATTCGTAATGCAAAATAATAATCATATGAAAACTCTAGTATGTTACAATAATTGCTAATATTTCGTAAATTTTTTATAAATTGAAACTCACAAATAGTACAATTACCAGCCTTACTTCATTTCATTTGTAAATAAATCGTTTTAAATACTTTTTTCCCTCCTCACTTCTCCTTTCTCTTTCGTTTTCTCTATATAGATATATTGTTAACTAGTAATTCGCTAGCTTGCGTCGAGCATATAGTATATATTTAATAGAAATAATTAGCGTAAAAATGCACCTAAAAGCTCTGAAGAGCTTAGGTGCAAATAAATTATTATAATCACAACTTATATACTTTTTCTATGAATAAAATGCATTATTATTAATATTATTACAGGAGACAAATGTTTGAGAACTACTGGCATTTCTTATGCATCAAATAAAATCTTCAGTTCAGACGTTTTAGCGGCCATGACACAATTCAGCTTAAACTGTACCCGACTCTATACTAGACAATTGTCAGTGAAGATGGTTGCGATTTTTCGGACACCGACAGCTTGCTTGTTCCAGAATAAGTTCCTGAATTACCAGATCGAAATGCTGACAGAATTGATACTTAAAAAGAGGACTTAACTGACAGAGCAGGAGGAACCATCAGGCAATTCAGTTGTTGCAGATGTTGCCAAATTAGATGAGGCTGTAAGTAAAAGCAAAAAAAGGTAGATGTAGTCTGGGAACAGAAAAACCTGATTCTCAATGAAGTTCGATTATCATTTAAGGAGATGAACCTTTGCCTCAGGATATCTTAAATTTAACTACTCCCTATGAACTGAAACATATTCTTAATAGGATTTTGCAAACACCAGAAAAATACAACTAAAAGAAAAACTATGTGTAAAAATATTCATGAAATCTTTGCATTCTTTCGATAACCTGAATTCTGGTTATGCTGGCAAATTAAAATCTTAAAATGAATTTGTCTAACTTCTCATTTGACAATTCTCATTCTAACACTAGCATCCACACAATCCCCTACAGCCATGCAGATTAAACTAGCATCTACATAACCCCCTACGATCATGAAGATTAAGTTAAAAATGAGACAAAGGCCTAAAATGAATTTATTTACCTGACTTGTCTTAAAAATTTTTCATTCTAATGAATATTTCAAATATTTCGTTTCTCTAGATATCATTGATAAAATTGTACAGGAATCAAACATTTATGCATCAGGTTGACGTAAACAAACCATTGAACCTCACGGGTACTGACTTTAGGAAATATATCGGAATATTACTATTTACATTTCTGGTTGGTCTTCCAACTATCCGTACATACTGGCAACTGACATGGGAGCTGAGCTATTTTTTTATTAGTTACTATCCCAATTTAAAACATTACGATTTCAACCAATTAACAACCTCATCGGAGGAATTGGATCTGGCAGCCGAGTATGTGTATTCGTTATGCCGGAAACTATCGGTGGATTAGATTAAATACACTCCAAAGAAACATTGCTAACATTCATCCATATTTATCTACGGGTAACAAAACGGTTGATAAATCAAAAGTAATTAGAAAGAAAGATCACAATCCCACCAAGTCGATAGTTAAATCACTGCGTTCGTACGTTACTCGGTGTAACCTGGAAAGTTCATAATGACGGTGAAATTCAGATTGTGGCCTGCTATGTCCGCTTTCATTTAGAAAACAACAGGAAGAGCCGGTATTGTTTAAAGATAATTTGGGATAGCTATAAACTGAATAAAGACGATACAAACCGTAGTGAAGCGCGTCTACTAGATATTCGAGAGAACCATTATTGCTATTACAACTTTCTTCCATTAATATTGTATATACACTTATTCACAATGGTGAAACCGGCAATAGTCGACTGCGGGATATTAGCAACAGTTCTTATTAGCCACTACCTCAATTTAAAACGCGACGATATCAATATATTAACGACCTCATCGGAAGAATTCTTTAGTGCAACAGAGTATATGTATATTCGTCTGATACTGCAAAATATCGGTAGATTATATTAAATGAACTACAAGGAAACTCCGCTAACATTCATCCATTTTTTTTCTGTGGGTAACAAAATGGTTGATAAATCAAAAGCAATTAGAAAAAAATATCACTGTCCCACCAAGTCGATAGTTAAATCATTGCAGTCGTACGCTACTTGGTACAACCTGGAAAGTTTATATTGACGGGAAAATTATGATTATGACCTGCTATATCAGTTTTAAATTAGAAAAACAACAGGAAGAACCGGTATTTAAAGGTAATTTGGAAGAGCTGTAAACTTAATAATGACGATATAAACCGTAGAGAAGCTCGTCTACTAGTCTATATTCGAGACAACTGTTATTACTATTACAAGGTTTTTAAATTATTAATATTGTATACACATTTATTTACAATAGTTAAACCAGCAATAGTCGACTGCGGGAGAATATTAACATCTTTTATTAGCCACAATAACAATTTAAAAATATATTTATTAACGACCTCATCGGAGGAATTGCATCGTGCAGCAGAGTATATGTATATTCGTCTGATACCGCAAAATATCGGTGGATTATATTAAATGCACTCCAAAAAACTCCGCTAACATTCATCCATTTTTTTTCTGCGAGTAACAAAATGGTTGATAAATCAAAACCAATTAGAAAAAAATATCACAACCAAACCCAGTCGATAGTTAAATCATTGCAGTCGTACGTTACTCGGTTCAACCTGGAAAGTTCATAATGACGGTGAAATTCTGATTGTGGCCTGCTATGACCGTTTTCAATTAGAAAAACAACAGGAAGAGCCGGTATTGTTTAAAGATAATTTGGGATAGCTATAAACTAAATAAAGACGATACAAACCGTAGTGAAGCGCGTCTACCAGATATTCGAGAGAACCATTATTGGCTATTGCAACTTTCTTTCATTAATATTGTATACACATTTATTCACAATGATTAAACTGGCAATAGTCGACTGCGGGAAATTAGCAACATTTCTTATTAGCCACTATCTCAATTTAAAATGAGACGATTTCAATCTATTAACGTCCTCATCGGAAGAATTCTTTAGTGCAGCAGAGTATATGTATATTCGTCTGATACTGCAAAATATCGGTAGATTATATTAAATGAACTACAAAGAAACTCCGCTAACATTCATCCATTTTTTTTCTGTGGGTAACAAAATGGTTGATAAATCAAAAGCAATTAGAAAGTCGATAGTTAAATCATTGCAGTCGTACGCTACTTGGTACAACCTGGAAAGTTTATATTGACGGGAAAATTATGATTATGACCTGCTATGTCCGTTTTAAATTAGAAAAACTACAGGAAGAACCGGTATTATTTAAAGATAATTTGGGAGAGCTAGAAACTTAATAATGACGATACAAAAAGTAGTGAAGCGTCTACTAGATATTCGAGAGAACTATTATTACTATTACAACTTTCTTCAATTATTAATATTGTATATACATTTATGCACAATGGTTAAACCGGCAATAGTCGACTGCGGGAAATTACCAACATTTCTTATTAGCCACTATCTCAATTTAAAACGCGACGATTTCAATCTATTAACGTCCTCATCTGAAGAATTCTTTAGTGAGCAGAGTATATGTATATTCGTCTGATACTGCAAAATATCGGTAGATTATATTAAATGAACTACAAGGAAACTCCGCTAACATTCATCCATTTCTTTTCTGCGGGTAACAAAATGGTTGATAAATCAAAAGCAATTAGAAAAAAAGATCAAAATCCCACCCAGTCGATAGTTAAATCATTGCAGTCGTACGTTACTCGGTGCAACCTGGAAAGTTCATAATGACGGTGAAATTCTGATTGTGGCCTATGACCGCTTTCATTTAGAAAACAACAGGAAGAGCCGGTATTGTTTAAAGATAATTTGGGATAGCTATAAACTGAATAAAGACGATACAAACCGTAGTGAAGCGCGTCTACTAGATATTCGAGAGAACCATTATTGCTATTACAACTTTCTTCCATTAATATTGTATATACATTTATTTACAGTGGTTAAACCGGCAATAGCCGATAGCGGGAAATTAGCAACATTTCTTATTAGCCACTATCTCAATTTAAAATGCGACGATTTCAATATATTAACGTCCTCATCGGAAGAATTCTTTAGTGCAGCAGAGTATATGTATATTCGTCTGATACTGCAAAATATCGGTAGATTATATTAAATGAACTACAAGGAAACTCCGCTAACATGCATCCATTTTTTCTGCGGGTAACAAAATGGTTGATAAATCGAAAGCAATTAGAAAAAAATATCACAATCCCACCAAGTCGATAGTTAAATCATTGCAGTCGTACGCTACTGGGTACAACCTGGAAAGTTTATATCGACGGGAGAATTACGATTATGACCTGCTATGTCCATTTTAAATTAGAAAAACTACAGGAAGAACCGGTATTATTTAAAGATAATTTGGGAGAGCTAGAAACTTAATAATGACGATACAAACCGTAGAGAAGCGTCTACTAGATATTCGAGAAAACTATTATTACTATTACAACTTTCTTCCATTATTAATATTGTATATACATTTATTCACAATGGTTAAACCGGCAATAGTCGACTGCGGGAAATTAGCAACATTTCTTATTAGCCACTATCTCAATTTAAAATGCGACGATTTCAATCTCTTAACGTCCTCATCGGAATAATTCTTTAGAGGAACAGAGTATATGTATATTCGTCTGATACTGCAAAATATCGGTGGATTATATTAAATGAACTACAAGGAATCTCCGCTAACATGCATCCATTTTTTCTGCGGGTAACAAAATGGTTGATAAATCGAAAGCAATTAGAAAAAAATATCACAATCCCACCAAGTCGATAGTTAAATCATTGCAGTCGTACGCTACTCGGTACAACCTGGAAAGTTTACATTGACGGGGAAATTATGATTATGGCCTGCTATGTCCGTTTTAAATTAGAAAAACAAGAGGAAGAACCGGTATTGTTTAAAGATAATTTGGGAGAGCCATAAACTTAATAATGACGATACAAACCGTAGAGAAGCGTCCAATGGATATTCGAGAGAACTATTATTACTATTACAACTTTCTTCCATTATTAATATTGTATATACATTTATTCACAATGGTTCAACCGGCAATAGTCGACTGCGGGAAATTAGCAACATTTCTTATTAGCCACTATCTCAATTTAAAATGCGACGATTTCAATCTATTAACGTCCTCATCGGAAGAATTCTTTAGTGCAGCAGAGTATATGTATATTCGTCTGATACTGCAAAATATCAGTGGATTGTATTAAATTAACTACAAGGAAACTCCACCAACATTCATCCATTTTTTTCTGCGGCGAACAAAATGGTTGATAAATCAAAAGCAATTAGAAATAAAGATCACAATCCCACCCAGTCGATAGTTAAATCATTACAGTCGTACGCTACTTGGTACAACCTGGAAAGTTTATATAGACGGGAAAATTACGATTAGGACCTGCTGTCCGTTTTAAATTAGAAAAACAACAGGAAGAACCGGTATTTAAAGGTAATTTGGAAGAGCTGTAAACTTAATAATGACGATACAAACCGTAGAGAAGCTCGTCTACCAGTCTATATTCGAGACAACTGTTATTAGTATTACAAGGTTTTTCCATTATTAATATTGTATACACATTTATTTACAATAGTTAAACCAGCAATAGTCGACTGCGGGAGAATAGGAACATCTTTTATTAGCCACAATAACTATTTAAAAATATATTTATTAACGACCTCATCGAAGGAATTGCATCGTGCAGCAGAGTATATGTATATTCGTCTGATACCGCAAAATATCGGTGGATTATATTAAATGCACTGCAAAAAACTCCGCTAACATTCATCCATTTTTTTTCTGCGGGTAACAAAATGGTTGATAATAAATCAAAACCAATTAGAAATAAAGATCACAATCCCACCCAGTCGATAGTTAAATCATTGCAGTCGTACGTTACTCGGTGCAACCTGGAAAGTTCATAATGACGGTGAAATTCTGATTGTGGCCTGCTATGTCCGCTTTCAGTTAGAAAACAACAAGAAGATCCGGTATTGTTTAAAGATAATTTGGGATAGCTATAAACTAAATAAAGACGATACAAACCGTAGTGAAGCGCGTCTACTAGATATTCGAGAGAACCATTATTGCTATTACAACTTTCTTCCATTAATATTGTATATACTTATTCACAATGGAGAAACCGGCAATAGTCGACTGCGGGATATTAGCAACATTTCTTATTAGCCACTACCTCAATTTAAAACGCGACGATATCAATATATTAACGACCTCATCGGAAGAATTCTTTAGTGCAGCAGAGTATATGTATATTCGTCTGATACTGCAAAATATCGGTAGATTATATTAAATGAATACAAGGAAACTCCACTAACATTCATCCATTTTTTTCTGCGGGTAACAAAATGGTTGATAAATCGAAAGCAATTAGAAAAAAATATCACAATCCCACCAAGTCGATAGTTAAATCATTGCAGTCGGACGCTACCAAGTACAACTTGGAAAGTTTATATTGACGGGGAAATTATGAATATGGCCTGCTATGTCCGTTTTCAATTAGAGAAACAACAGGAAGAACCGGTATTGTTTAAAGATAATTTGGGAGAGCTATAAACTTAATAATGACGATACAAACCGTAGCGAAGCGTCTACTAGATATTCGGGAGAACTATTATTACTATTACAACTTTCTTCCATTATTAATATTGTATATACATTTATTCACAATGGTTCAACCAGCAATAGTCGACTGCGGGAAATTAGCAACATTTCTTATTAGCCACTATCTCAATTTAAAATGCGACGATTTCAATCTATTAACGTCCTCATCGGAAGAATTCTTTAGTGCAGCAAGAGTATATGTATATTCGTCTGATACCGCAACATATCGGTGGATTATATTAAATGAACTACCAGGAAACTCCGCTAACATTCATCCATTTGTTTCTGCGGGTAACAAAATGGTTGATAAATCAAAACCAATTAGAAAAAAAGATCACAATCCCACCGAGTCGATAGTTAAATCATTGCAATCGTACGTTACTCGGTGCAACCTGGAAAGTTCATAGTGACGGTGAAATTCTGATTGTGGCCTGCTATGTCCGCTTTCATTTAGAAAATAACAGGAAGAGCCGGTATTGTTTAAAGATAATTTGGGATAGCTATAAACTGAATAAAGACGATACAAACCGTAGTGAAGCGCGTCTACTAGATATTCTAGAGAACCATTATTGCTATTACAACTTTCTTCCATTAATATTGTATATACATTTATTCACAATGGTTAAACCGGCAATAATCGACTGCGGGAAATTAGCAACATTTCTTATTAGCCACTATCTCAATTTAAATTGAGACGATTTCAATCTATTAACGTCCTCATCGGAAGAATTCTTTAGTGCAGCAGAGTATATGTATATTCGTCTGATACTGCAAAATATCGGTAGATTATATTAAATGAACTACAAGGAAACTCCGCTAACATTCATCCATTTTTTTTCTGTAGGTAACAAAATGGTTAATAAATCAAAAGCAATTAGAAAAAAAGATCACAATCCCACCAAGTCGATAGTTAAATCATTGCAGTCGTACGCTACTTGACAAAACCTGGAAAGTTTATGATGACGGGAAAATTATGATTATGACCTGCTATATCCGTTTTAAATTAGAAAAACAACAGGAAGAACCGGTATTTAAAAGTAATTTGGAAGAGCTATAAACTTAATAATGACGATACAAACCGTAGAGAAGCTCGTCTACCAGTCTATATTCGAGATAACTGTTATTACTATTACAAGGTTTTTCCATTATTAATATTGTATACACATTTATTTACAATAGTTAAACCAGCAATAGTCGACTGCGGGAGAATAGGAACATCTTTTATTAGCCACAATAACAATTTAAAACGCGACGATTTCAATATATTTATTAACGACCTCATCGGAGGAATTGCATCGTGCAGCAGAGTATATGTATATTCGTCTGATACCGCAAAATATCGGTGGATTATATTAAATGCACTCCAAAACACTCTGCCAACATTCATCCATTCTTTTTCTGCGGGTAACAAAATGATTGATAAATCAAAACCAACTAGAAAAGAACATCACAATCCCACCCAGTCGATAGTTAAATCATTGCAATCGTACGTTACTCGGTGCAACCTGGAAAGTTCATAATGACGGTGAAATTCTGATTGTGGCCTGCTATGTCCGCTTTCAGTTAGAAAACAACAGGAAGAGACGGTATTGTTTAAAGATAATTTGGGATAGCTATAAACTAAATAAAGACGATACAAACCGTAGTGAAGCGCGTATACTAGATATTCGAGAGAACCATTATTGGCTATTACAACTTTCTTCCATTAATATTGTATACACATTTATTCACAATGGTTAAACCGGTAATAGTCGACTGCGGGAAATTATCAACATTTCTTATTACCCACTATCTCAATTTAAAATGAGACGATTTCAATCTATTAGCGTCCTCATCGGAAGAATTCTTTAGTGCAGCAGAGTATATGTATATTCGTCTGATACTGCAAAATATCGGTAGATTATATTAAATGAACTACAAGGGAAACTCCGCTAACATTCATCCATTTTTTTTGCGGGTAACAAAATGGTTGATAAATCAAAACCAATTAGAAAAAAAGATCACAATCCCACCAAGTCGATAGTTAAATCATTGCAGTCGTACGCTACTTGGTACAACCTGGAAAGTTTATATCGACGGGAAAATTAAGATTATGACCTGCTATGTCCGTTTTAAATTATAAAAACTACAGGAAGAACCGGTATTATGTAAAGATAATTTGGGAGAGCTAGAAACTTAATAATGACGATACAAAAAGTAGTGAAGCGTCTACTAGATATTCGAGAGAACTATTATTACTATTACAACTTTCTTCCATTATTAATACTGTATATACATTTATTCACAATGGTTAAACCGGCAATAGTCGACTGCGGGAAATTAGCAACATTTCTTATTAGCCACTGTCTCAATTTAACACGCGACGATTTCACTATATTAACGACCTCATCGGAGGAATTACATCGTGCAGCAGAGTATATGTATATTCGTCTGATACCGCAAAATATCGGTGGATTATATAAATGAACTACAAGGAAACTCCGCTAACATTCATTCATTTTTTTCTGCAGGTAACAAAATGGTTGATAAATCAAAAGCAATTAGGAAAAAAGATCACAATCCCACCAAGATGATAGTTAAATCATTGCAGTCGTACGCTACTCGGTACAACCTGGAAAGTTTATATTGACGGGGAAATTATGATTATGGCCTGCCATGTCCGTTTTAAATTAGAAAAACAACAGGAAGAACCGGTATCTAAAGGTAATTTGGGAGAGCTATAAACTTAATAATGACGATACAAACCGTAGAGAAGCTCCTCCGCCAGTCTATATTCGAGAGAACTGTTATTACTATTACAAGGTTTTTCCATTATTAATATTGTATACACATTTATTTACTATAGTTAAACCGGCAATAGTCGACTGCGGGAGAATAGCAACATCTTTTATTAGCCACAATCTCAATTTAAAACGCGACGATTTCAATATATTAACGACCTCATCGGTGGAATTGCATCGTGCAGCAGAGTATATGTATTTTAGTCTGATACCGCAAAATATAGGTGGGTTATATTAAATGAACTCCAAAAAACACTGCTTACATTCATCCATATTTATCTGCAGGTAACAAAATGGTTGATAAATCAAAAGCAATTAGAAAAAAACTCAAAAAAAGATTACAATCCCTCCAAATCGATAGTTAAATCATTGCAGTCGTACGCTACTCGGTACAACCTGGAAAGTTTATATTGACGGGGAAATTATGATTATGGCCTGATTAAGTCCGTTTTTAATTAGAAAAACAAGAGGAAGAGCCGGTATTTAAAGATAATTTGGGAGAGCTATAAACTTAATAATGACAATACAAACCGTAGAGAAGCGTCTACTAGATATTCGAGAGAACTATTATTACTATTACAACTTTCTTCCATTATTAATATTGTATATACATTTATTCACAATGGTTAAACCGGCAATAGTCGACTGCGGGAAATTAGCAACATTTCTTATTAGCCACTATCTCAATTTAAAATGCGACGATTTCAATCTATTAACGTCCTCATCGGAATAATTCTTTAGTGCAGCAGAGTATATGTATATTCGTCTGATACCTCAAAATATCGGTGGATTATATTAAATGAACTACAAGGAAACTCCGCTAACATTCATCCATTTTTTCTGCGGGTAACAAAATGGTTGATAAATCGAAAGCAATTAGAAAAAAATATCACAATCCCACCAAGTCGATAGTTAAATCATTGCAGTCGTACGCTACTCGGTACAACCTGGAAAGATTATATTGATAGGGAAATTATGATTATGGCCTGCTATGTCCGTTTTCATGTAGAAAACAACAGGAAGAGCAGGTATTGTTTAAAGATAATTTGAGATAGCTATAAACTTAATAAAGACGATACAAACCGTAGTGAAGCTTGTCTACCAGATACTCGAGAGAACTGTTGTTATTATTCCAACTATCTCCCATTATTAATACTGTACATACATATATTAGGATGGTCAAACCAGCAATAGTCGATTGCATGAAAATAGCGATATTTTTTATTAGTTACTATCCCAATTTAAAACATTACTATTTCAACTTATTACCAACCTCATCGGAGGAATTGCATCTTGCAGCCGAGTATGTGTATTCGTTATGCCGGAAAATATCGCTGGATTATATTAAATGCACTTCAAAGAAGTACTGCTAACATTAATCTATATTTTTCTGAGGGTAACAAAATGGTTGATAAATCAAAAGCAATTAGAAAAAAGATTGTAATCCCACCAAGTCTATAGTTAAATCATTGCAGTCGTACGCTAGTCGGTACAACCTGGAAAGTTCATAATGACGGGGAAATTCTGATTATGGCCTGCTAAGTCCGTTTTCAATTAGCAAAAGAAGAACCGGTATTGTTTGAAGATAACTTGGGATAGCTATAGACTTAATAATGACGATACAGACCATAGTGAAGCTGGTCTTCTGCTGAGCTGAGCTTCTTAATAAAGATCATGCGTGTTTAGAAGAGAAATCGACGACAGCTTCCTTCAGCTTTATAGGGTAGGATGAATGTTCCATGTTGATCATTTTCTGTCGATTCCAAAACTGCAGAAACTCATGATGTATTGATTCCCCAGCTTGATCGGACCACAAAATGAAACCTTCCTTTTCGTACAGAAATTCAAGTGATTCTTGGATATGACTCAATAAAATGTGTATTTTCAGAGTCTCGGTCACATCGATAGCAAGAAGAGCATTCTTTAACCTTTAACTACTCGCGCTGGTGTAAAAAGTACGCCAAAAGTGCGCCGAAAGCTGCCGTTTTTTTCCGAATACTTCCTCGGCGTCACCGAACCAGCTAACCCTCGCCACTAGCGCTAGCCCCTGCATATAACTTTCGGGGCGACATGCGCAGTTTAATAAACCAATTGACGTTTCAGTTTCAAATCATCCGAACTAACCTCTATTAGTGGTATTATTGTCACAATGTCGATCAGGCCAACTAGTTGTAGTAGCCCAGGGTTGATCTGAAGTTTTATATAGGAAACCTTGAACAAATTAGAGACAAGCTGAAATTTGGTATATAAGTTTGTATTGGGGTCCTTAAAATACCACCAAACCCCACCGGTAATCCGCCGTGCCTGTCACCCCTAAACAACCCCCAAAAGGGGTGAAAATCGGACTTTTTTTTAGTTTTTTCGCAATATCTTAAAAACAAAGCGATATACGAAAAAATATGAAGATAGAAAAATTAAAGAGCATAAAATTTCCTATAAAACCACGTTTAGCAGTTTTATTTTGCTCCGGTGGCGGAGTAATGATATTTTTAATAACTGAGTATTTTGTAAAAATACTTTCTAGCCATTACTTATTGGATTTTGACATTAAATATACATAACAATGTATATGGATATTTTGGTAAATACATTTAATACGTTCTTACGTCAATAAATTAGAAATAAAAAGCGTACCAGTGGAGTACTATATTTCTAATTTCATACATTATTTTGTATTAGTTAATAGAACTTTAACATTTTACGTGCCTATTACACGTTACGAAATGAGAGGAATTATTTTAGTATTAATAATATTTAGGACATACCTACACCGCATGTTAAGGCAGATGAGTAGTCATCCGCGTCGCGTCGCCATTCGCCATGCGCCTGTATGTATGCTCCTTTTTCGTATACGACTCGGCTGGATGATGCAATCATTGATTAGCAATTCGCGATTCGTGTAGCAGTGTGATTTGTTATTGCGGTGCAGGTGCCTCGGGCGTTTTTATGTAACGGTTATACTTGTGTTTAGCTAAAAAATGTCTATTTGTGCGATTTGTGATTTACCTACGGTTGCAAAGGACGAAGTTATTGTTTCTCGCGGTAAAAAAACATTAATTGAAAAAAGTAAGACACTTGTTGATGGACTATGAGAGAAAATTAGTACCACAACAATTTTAAAAATCCATGAAAACTGTCGTAAACTTTATTTGCGAAAAAGAAAAGTGGACCTTATTAATAGTGATGTTTCACAGGCGCTTACTGATGAAACCTGTTTACGATCTTCCTTAGCATCGGAGAACTTCGATTTTAAAACAAAATGTCTATTTTGTTGTGAAATATGTCATAAATCAAGCAATAAAAGAGGTAACAGACTTTTTAGATTAGTAACAACTCTACACATTAAAGAAAATATAGTTAGGCAATGTTTTCTACGTAACGATGACTGGTCAAATCAGGTATTTACGAGAATTAATTGAGTTATTGACTTAGTAGCAGCTGAAGGGCGTTATCATAAAATATGCCACAACAACTTTTTTAAGGCAGCAGAAAGGGGTAATCCAGGTAAGCCCTCTGATAAAGCTTTAACAGGTAGCATTTAACAGCTTTTAGGCATATAATATAAACGAAAAATTGGAGTTATGTCAATTTACACTGCTTGATTTGTTTAATAAAATGAAAACATATTTGCCGTTAGATATAATTGACTGCATGTGGAGCAAAAGGTACTTAAAAGATATGCTATTAAAACGCTATGAAAATAGAATCCAAGTAACTATGGTGGGAATAAATACAATCATGACCTTTAAGGAGTACTACGAGAAGCTACTGACTGATCAGTGGTATAATAACCGGCAACAAAATGAAGAAACAGAACGCGTTAGGATAATCACTGCTGCAGCAGATTTAATATGGGAGGATATTAGAATGAAAATTTTCGAATTTGACCAATATCCATCGAATGTTGAATTTGAAAATGGAGGAGAAAATGATATTCCGGATACTCTTAAAATTTTTTTAGATACTTTATTAAGGGGGAAACCGGAGACGGAAAATAAAAACACTTCTACTAAAAGAAAAGTTCTAAGTGTTGCCAATGCATGCTCATATTGCTCATTAGGGTGGAACTTAACTATAAGGTGAAAATAAAACTTTTTTGTTTTGATATGTAATAGTGCAATTTGTTTTCCTTTCTGGATTTCTAAACTATGAGTAAAAAAATTTTATGTCTATTTATTTATTTTCCGGTGCCGCATGGGCGTCAAAGTTTTAAAATTTTTATATAAAGTAACTAAAAAAAACGCAGCTCTTAGCTCAAATGTGCTATATATTAAGCAAATTCTACCCAGAAGTCACCACGAGGAGGTGGCTGCGTATCGACTTCCACCCTCCCCCCCACCCTTTTTTATATTAGCTATTCAATCTATGTGCTTGTAGTCCTTTTTAGTATTAAACTTTGGCATAACACTGCGAGACTTCAACTTTCCTAAAATGAAACCATCTCTAGCTTCAAATCCAGACACGACGCGGCTTCCGTGACAATTTTGACGCATCTTTCTACCGCTTGAGTATGGCTAGGAAATCGTGGAAAATCAGGTGTTTCTCCGGTTTGTATCATTTTTGTTACTTCTTCGTCAGATAAGTCCGACAAGACAGGAGGTTCCGTCAGTTTAATATCATTCCAGTTTATTAGATCTATATACTCAGGAGCTTCAAAGTTAAGGGAAGGAACTTCAAAACTTCTAACACGTTTGTTAGGCCTGGATCTTGCTGCAGTTATTCTCCTAAGCCCAAGTTCTCTAATATGTTGCCGGGAATCAGTTATCATTGCCAAAAGTATATTTTCAGGATTGCCAAAAAAGGCATTCCTTTGTATTACCGGATCAATGATATCCTTGTGCTGTTTTTTGAGGTACCTGGAACATTTAATCATTTCCCATAAATGAATAGATCCATCCTTGCAAGAAGGTTTTACTTTAATTTTGAACCACATATAACTGTAAACTTTAATAACATATTCGGCAAGAACTTTTAAATTTGGAGAAGGCGTTTCACAGGATACATATAAACGCAAAATTCTGTTGGCTGTTGTTAACCAACGAGAATGAGCTATTTTTCCTGGGTTCCTCTTTGCTAAGTCTTGCGGAAATATGCCGCTTGACACCGCTTGACAAATTTCGAACAAGTACTTCTGGTCTGTACTTAAATCCTCAAATTTAACTTCTGGCAGCTGAGATTCGATTCTTTCATAATGTTTAATTTCCATAAGTTCGCATTTTTCAAGTTGTTTCCCTATTGGACCAGAAAATCCTTTAGGACCCGTAGTTTGCCCATCAAGTTGCTGAAATAAATGCCTTAATGGAAGCTCGTTTGCGTGTAGTAAGCAAATTATCCATTGTAAGGGTCTTTTTAATCTTGTTTCCAATATTTTGATAACTCCAGATTTACATCCCGTATTAACGACGGTTCCGTCGCACCCAATAAGTTTCAGATTCGAAATATTAATATTATTATTTTGAAAATACGCCAAAATGTCATTGGTTATATCATTAGCGCACGAAGATCTTGGCGAAATATGACCAATATATTTTGATCCTGGCTCTTGCACTAGTACCACATGTTCTTCCTTAATGATTTTTCGATATACTTTCTTTCCCTTTGCTTCAGTTACCATAGTGCTATCTTTTCTGCCATCAAAATATAGGCCTTCTAAAATTAATTCATGTCGCCTTTCTTGCTGTTTCAAATTCTTTCTTTTCTTTTCTCTTTGTCTTCTTAAAGTCATTCTGTCAATTACTTTGTCTTTATTATCATCAGAAATAAGACCCATGTCTTCTAAAGTGGCATTTGCAATAATAGTTGCTGCTCTGTCCGATACTCCTGTTCTTTCAACTGCCAGGGCCAGTGCAGGTAGGTTAAATTTTTTAGCTCGTTTCTTTTCAGTTCCATTCTTAGTTGAGGTAGATGGTTGATTGTCAAATTCAGGTTCGGTAGAACTACCGATTGCACCAATATCTTCCAGGCTGTCATCTTCAGATGGCGAATCATTCATCAAAATGTCACTTTTTTGTGTTAAAATACTTTTTTCTTTCCTTGATAATTCTTTTTCTCTCCTTTCGGCGTTGCGCTTCATTTTCTTTGTAGTATTTATATCTATTGATCCTATTGCCATCATCCTTTTATTCCTTTGGTCTTTGAGAAAGTTACGTTCTTGTTCTGGTACACGAAAAATTTGGTGCATTTACATAAAGAAAAGTCTTTGCATTTACACGAGCTCACATCAAAAAGTTTCTTTGCCGATTGCCTAAAATTTTGCAATTTTATATTGAATGTGGGACTGTTCTTTCTATTCTTAATACTTTTCTTTAAATTTCTACATTTGTCATGATAGTCTCTAATCATTTTTATTATTCGTGTATCAGAAACCGTTGGAATGGAAGCTCTGAGCCATATATTTTTAACGGCATCAGCAACAACCTGAGATATTTCAGAAACAGTAGGTTCCCGATTCCAGTTGTCCGATTTTAAGTTGAACTGCACCCACAAATAATGTTTCATAATGTATTCGTATGTTGGCAAAACACGACAGTCGAAAGTTAATTGTTTTGATTTACCAAACACAGGACACTTTAACAAATTTCTAGTTTTAGGGACGTTAGCAGACATTGTCACATTTGTCACCGACTATTTATTAAAAGTAATCAAAAAAACTCATAAACACATAAACAACACCTTATATTAATTGGGGACGCTATCCAAAACTAACCTGTTGTGACACGCACTCAAGTAAAACAGACACAATAATACATCGGATATATCTAACGCCCGCTACGCAGCCTAACGTCAAATATCGTTACAGTAACGTAGCGCCATCTATTGCATATGATCCAAGGCACACTTTTCTCCATGACAGGACTTCAACACTTCTTTATTTTATGTTTTGCATAATATAAACTTATCGATATTGTTAAAATAGCTTTAATGCAATGATTGGTTTTTTTTTTCGTGTTTTTTTTACATAATAGGCTTTGCGGCACCGGTAAATATTATTTGATATTTAAAAGCTAAATATTTTTATTATATGGAGTTAAAAAGGAAAAGTATTTTCACTATTAGAAAATAAAATTTGAAACTTCGTTTTTAAGTTCCACCCTATTGCTCATGTCGAAAAATGAGCCTAAAGTGTACCTTGGCATGTGGACAGTGTAATGGTATTGCATGTTTTAATAGGGCAGTTGAGGATTTACAGGCGGATGACGACATCTAAACATACAGATAAATTATATTGGATAATTAAAAACATGCATTACATTCACAAATGTGCATTTTTACAAAATACCCAGTTATTAAAAATATCATTACTCCGCCACTGGTAGAGCAATATAAAACTGCTAATCGTGATTTTATAGCAAATTTTATGCTCTTTAATTTTTCTACCTTCATATTTTTTCGTACATAGCTTTGTTTTTAAGATATTGCCAAAAAACTAAAAAAAGTCCGATTTTAACCCCTTTCGGGGGTTGTTTAGGGGTGACAGGCACGGCTGATTACCGGTGGGGTTTGGTGGTATTTTAAGGACCTCAATACAAACTTATGTACCAAATTTCAGCTTGTCTCTAATTTGTTCATGGTTTGACTGGATCGACCCTGGGCTATAGTGAGTGTAATAATAGTTACAAAGGATTTTACGATTTACGTAAACACGTGAAGAAGTATCATCCGGACAAATTGGAAGTAATAACACCTTTAAAAGTGAAGAACTATAATTTTAAATGCGTTCATTGTAATAAGAATTTTAGTCATACGGCAAATTTAAAATATCACCTTAAAAGGATACACGTTGGTATTAATACCTCACCCAAAAAATGCGTATTATGCGCATATGTTGCAACATTTAAAAAAAACTTTTACAAACACTATATAAATGTCCCTAATATTCAAATAGAATCAGAAGTGATGGAGTTTGTTAATATTAGCGATTTCAATACTTGGAAAACTAACGTGAAGCGGGACTCAAAATCAAAGTTTGTTAAAGAAAGAGGGTCTACGTCAAAAATTACAGATTATACATGCCATCGTTCGGGTTTCTACATATCAGAAAGTAAAGGCAAGCGACACATTAAAACGCAAGGTAGTAATAAAATAAATGGCTTCTGTCCAGCAGAAATTAAACTTATTCATGAAAATGATGAAAAATATTCTGTTACTTTCCTTAAAACGCATGTGGGCCATCAAAATGAAATAGGCCACTTATTCTTGACGCCTTTATTTTATTTTTATTTATTTAAAGAGAGTCTCTTGCTACAAAGATAGCATCAAAAATTCCTTTTAATGTGATATTAGATGAAATCCGAGACTCATTGTCTAGTTCTTCATTAGAAAGAATGCACCTTTCGAATAAAAAAATCTATACAATATTGAGGCCAACTTTAACCTACAGAGTCTGTTAGAAGCCAGAATGATGCGATCAGTATAGATGCTTGGGTAAATGAAGTGAAGGAAAAAGTTGTACAGCTTTATAAGCCCCAAGACCTTATCATGGAAGAGTATCCACAGCTCAACAAAGAAGATTTTGTTTTAGTTATTATGAATGAGGCGTAAATAACTATTTTTAAGAATTACTCGAACGATTGCATATGCATAGATGGGACGCACGGTCTCAATAGTTCTAAGTTTGAACTGCATTCACTATTGGTTTTGGACGATCTAAGACAGGGTTTTTCTTGTGCATTTGGAATTTCAAGTCGAAGCGATGAAATCACAACGACATTGTTTTTTAAATGTGTTAAAAAACAAACTGGTCTGGTGCAATCAAAAATATTCATGTCCGACATGTCCAAGATCTATTATATATAGTGCTTGGGCAAAAGTAATGTCTGAAGTACAGTTTCGGTAAATATATTTGGTGATACATATAATGACTTGCTAGTTTCAAGCTTTATTTATTTAGTTTATTCTGCACTTGGCACGTTGATCGAGCCTGGAGAAGAAACCTGTATTTGGTAAAATCGAAGGAAAGACAGGTAAATTAATAATTAATACTAAATTGTAAATTTAGTTCTTACACTATTTATGATTAATAGGTAGCTCTTTATAAAGAATTAAGAGGTTTACTCCAAGAAACAGATATTTCAGCTTTTGAACGCATGATGAAACCATTTTTAAATAGAATTTTGGCAGATGCAGAGCAGCTGCGTTCGGTGAATATTTTAGGAATAACTATGTAAAGAAAGCTGCTTCTTGGGCTTATTGCTGCAGGTGAGTAAATATGAAACTGCAATGTTTTTTTCTTAGAAATTAAGAGAATTATTTTTTTGTTGTAGGTTGCACTGCAGACTGAATACAAATATGCATGTAGAGAGAATGCATAAATCAATAAAATACATATATTTGCATGGCAAAAATGTTAAAAGGCTAGACAAATCAGATCATGCTCTTATGACATTTATTAGGGATAAATTTTTTGATAGGCTCATCGCTCGTAGTAAAGGAAAGATCTCTTCTAAACTGAAAGAACTTCGAAAAAGACATAAGGTTAGCACAGAATTAAAAACTGAACTAATATCTAAAGCTGGTGACGTTTGGCAAATTTCATCCTCCTCAAAATCCTCTAAAATATGTGAACTGTACACTATAAGTGAAAATGATATCCAATCTTGTGACTGCCAGATGGTTTGTAGCGACTGTGATACATGCCATTCATAAATACTCCTGCAGCTGCTTAGATGCAATAATTAAGTATAATATGTGTAAGCATATTCATTCGTTGTGCAGGTATCGAACACTAGAAGAACCGCCAGAACCGCTAAGAAATAATTTTATAAAAGAAGGCGAAATATTTTTTTAATATTGGTTTTAACTTTACCAATGAAAAGAATTAAAAGGTCATTACCGTTTGTTTGATTAAATGGCTCTGTACTAATAATTAGAAAGTATTCGTTTTGAAAGGTGATAGAGTAAAATTGATATAACTTGTAAAGTGGCTCCAATATATCAAGCGGTGTACGTTTTATATCGTTTACATCAAACTTATAATATTTAATTTTTAAATTAAACCATTCACAATAATGTTGATATCGACAGACACAGTAACTAAACTTTACCTAATTATAAAACGTTGATTAATTAAACCAACCAACTTTTTAGTTTGTTCGTTTAATTAATCAACATCGCTTGAATGTACAGTAAAATGACAACACGATGCAGTTTAATTACATCGTAAAAAAAATTGCAGTTCTATATATTTGAGATTGTGATTAGTGATCTAATTATTTTTTATTTCTACAATGTGAACAGAAAAATAATGGAATCAGAAATAATTTTTGAACAAATAAGTAAGCCTTCAACATCAAGAAGGGAACATTTATTTGAAAAGAAAGAAGAAATGGCACAAAAATTTTAGATTATCTTGAATAAAATTGAAATTGAAGCTGAGTTTGAAGCATTAGAAAAACTGATGAATCCAATTGAACCAACTTTAGTATCAGTACGACAAGGTTTAAATAAATCCTTCAAGCAACCAGAGAATAGGGCCAACGTAAGGATACCCGTTAATAAAAAAATTACCCAGCAAAGAGGACTTAATTGTACAAGAAAAAAATGAACAAAAAAAGCTTCACAACTGAAAAAACCCAATTTGAAAGAGTGTAATATAATTGCGTTGAATTTACTCCAATAAATGTTTTAGTTGTCCAAGCACCCTATATATTCTTTTTAATTTTCGAGAGCTCTGAATTTTATTGTATAAATTGCTGGTATTTTTTTCAAAATTTTGTGTGAATTATTGTGTCAAGAACATTTGATTAAAAGCAAAATGAATTTGTTTGGGAATATGTTTTTTTATAATAGTTTTAGTACCTCACTAATGTCCAATTTCTCCTTCAGAGAGGTGTTATTTATAATTGAGGAGCAAACTTTCAAAAGCAGACATGTCCAAAAAATTGATAAATGAGTTTATGATCATTCCTGAGTAGTTACCCTCATCTATTTCTATATTTTCTATCACAATCGACGAAAAGCGATCATGTCCTGTTGATATCCCCATATAAATAATCGGCTTTCATTTAAAATCAGACATGTGCTGTTCATAGTTGCAGCTATAGTCCTCAGAGTTATTCATTCATTCATAACCTGATATGTCCACTGTTACTTTTTATGGCACAAATATAATGTTTATTCTAAAGTAGACATGTCCAGCTTTAACTTTGTGCTTGTGCTTATATAAGAAAGTTTCCATTAGTTATATCAATCTTTTGATGACAGATGGCACTTATGAAATTGTTTTATCTATTGGCAACAGGTGACGGCACTTGCAGATCAAGTAAATCTGTTGGTGTTGAAGTTTAAGGTTAACCGTTTAACATTGTTATTGTGGGCAATATGGAATGTGTAGAAAATATAAACAGTGGAAGTAGGAAAAGAAAGCGAAACGAATCCCGGAGAAATATATCAAAGATTGAAAGGTATGTGTAGAATTAAGTGGTTAACTTTTGTTTTGTGCAATGGTGAACATTGTTTACAGATACTGTGACAAAGATCCAAACTTGGAGCAATTTGTGCGATTGTGCCAGCATAATAACAGTACTTTCAGTTGCAACTTGGTGACTAATGACCAAATCAAGAGCGTGCGACAAAAATTTTACGAATCGCCAATTAATAAGGTTACACAGGACATAAAACTATGTCATATGATGACTGTATGTGAACCACAGCGTCAGAGGCGCAGATGCCAGACTGCACAAGGGAAGGAAAAACCTAAGAAATTTCATATTACTTATCATTTTCGTTTAAAAATAGGCCGGAATAGAAAAACAGTACCTGTATGTCAAAAGTTTTTTCTTGCTGCATTAGGTTTGACAAAGAATTGAGTAAATACTGTTGCCAAAGCTATTTTTGATGGTAAAGTACCTAGCGAAAACAGAGGCGGCGATCGAAAATCTTTCAAAAGTGTACCTATAAAAGAAAAAATCAGGGATTTTATTAAGAGACTCCCAGCAAGTGAAAGTCATTATAGCCGTAACAAATCCAAAAGAATTTACTTAGCTTGTGACTTAACCATAACAAAGTTATTCAAATTATATAATAATTCTGTCGATGCAGAATTTAAATCTTCATTTTCTATGTTTAGCAAAGTTTTTACGAAGGATTTCAATATAGGTTTCAAATCGCCAGCCAGCGATGTATGTGGCACCTGTCTTCGTTTAAAACATGCAATACAATGTGCATCATCTGCTATTACAAAGACCAAATTAATGACTGAAAAGAGAATTCATAAACTTAGGTCAAATGCCTTTTACCAATTGACTAAAGAAGAGCCTGAAAATTGCATAAGTTTTTGTTTCGATCTTCAGCAGGTTCATCCCTTGCCGAAAACTCCAATTCAGGATGCTTTTTATCTAAGGCAGCTGAGTTTTTACACTGTTTGTTGTACGCAAATGGAAGCAAAAGATCCAACGTTTTACTCGTGGACGGAAAATCAAGCCGGAAGAGGATCAATTGAAATTGGGTCTGCACTATTAACGCATTTGAGATCCTTAAATTTTGAAGATATCGAAACAGTGCGACTTTTTTGTGATGGCTGTGGTGGCCAAAACAAAAATGCACATATTATTCACACCTTAATGTTCTGGTTACTGAAAGAATCCCCAAATAATGTGAAGAACATAATGTTAATCTTTCCAGTTAGAGGTCATAGTTACTTGCCAGCGGACCGTGCTTTTGGGATGGCTGAACGGTTAATAAAAAAAAAAGACATTATTTTAAAAAATATGTGGAGATATATTTTAATGTTGGCACGGTCAAAGAACTCGGAAAAGATTGGCATAACTACAACATTAAGGATATGTTGAAAATTTATACAAAACTATCAGGAATACAAGATTTGAAAATAATAGAAATGAAAAAATTTGGTGTTGGACGTAAGCAAACAGTGAAATACAAAGGAAGCAGATTTTACAGATTCGATGAGGGTAATTCTTGGAAATCTTTAGTGAAACGGGGACAATCCGAAAAAAAACCTTACACTGAAACGTTTATCACTAAAAAAGCCAATATCTAATGAAAAAAAATTTAACCACAAGACGTTACTTGAAAAACAATTTAATTCAGAAGATCCTGAAGTTAAATGGGAGAATCTGCCAGAGCTACAATTCTACAAAGAAATAATAAACGAGGAAGCAGATGAAAATGGCGAAGATCAGAATACTGAAGAAGATGAAATGGAATGTGACTGTTTGGAGGAAGATTGTGCCATGCATGTGTGAAATGAATATATAGTTTGTTTTCTGTTCATTTATAAATAAAATATTCAAACATAGACATGTCCATATTCTTGATCAACCAAAACCAGACATGTCTCAGTAATTCTGCCATAATCAGACATGTCCAAATAAAAAAATGGCGGCGTTCCTTTTTGAGTTATATTGCACTAAAACTGGTTCAATACATTAAATCTTAGAGATTGGATAAAACTATCAGCATAAAATTGCAAGATAAAATTTGTAACCTTACTTAAGTAAGTTTTTTTTTAATTCCTGAATAATCAGTGACAAGTGACATGTCTTCTTTTTAAAGTTTGCTCCTCAATTGTACATTTAATTGCACAAATTTTTATACGAATTAATGCAAATAAAATTATTAATCCGTTTTGATTTTGATTGTTGACACTCAAGTAGATATTTTACTTCCACATCCACGTAGTGGATTGGAAGTATAGTAATCGCAAAAAAATTTTCAAAAATTTTTATTCGTGAAATAGGTTTAGAATGTCATGAAACGCCGAGATTTTAAATTTGAGCGAAAAAAAAATTTCTGTCTGTCGGTAACTTTTTTTTTGTCCGCACGTTTTCTCCGGAACGGTTTAAGATATTGACTTGAAATTTTGTACACGTATATATTATAACGAGATCTGGAACTCGATTGTTTTTTGAGGATATCCGGTGAAGGGTTGGGGGTTAAATAGGAGTAAATAGGGGAAAATAAGTAAAGCAAGCTAGTAAGAGTACAGAAACTTGAAATTCGGTGTATGTACTAGAAGTTAAGGCCTCAGATCTTTTTTATAATATTTTTCAACTCCCCACCATCCCTACCCCATTATTAATGGGGTTGATAAAATAAAGTTGAGATAATCATTTGAAATTTCGTACACGTATGTATACTAACGACGTCTGGAATTAGGTTAAATTTGAGATGGTTCCGTTGAAGGGTTGGGGGTTAATTTGGGGTAAATAGGGGAATATAAGTAAAACAAGTTGGTAAAAGTACAGAAACTTGAAATTTGGTGTATGTACTAGAAGCCAAAGCGTCAGATTTTTTTTAAATATTTTTCAACCCCCACCACCCTTACTCCAATATGAAAAGGGTTGATAAAATAAAATTGAGATATTCATTTGAAATTTGGTACACGTATGTATTATAACGACATCTGGAACTAGATTATAATTTGAGATGATTCCGTTGAAGGGTTGGGGGTTAAATAGGGGTAAATAGGGGAAAATAAGTAAAGCAAGCTGGTAAGACTACAGAAACTTGAAATTCGGTGTATGTACTAGAAGCCAAAGCATCAGATTTTCTTATAATATTTTTCCACCCCCACCACCCCTACTCCAATATGAAAAGGGTTGATAAAATAAAATTGAGATATTCACATGAAATTTAGTACGCATATGTATTATAACGGCATCGGGAACTAGATTATATTTTGCGATGATTCCGTTGAAGGGTTGGGGGTTAAATAGGGGAAAATAAGTAAAGCCAGCTGGTAAGACTACAGAAACTCAAAATTCGGTGTATGTACTAGAAGCCGAGTTCTCAGATTATTTATAATATTTTTCAACCGCCACCACCCCTACATCATTATTAAAAGGGTTGATAAAATAAAATTGAGATATTCATTTGAAATTTGGTACACGTATGAATTATAACGACATCTGGAAATAGATTATACTTTGAGATGATTCCGTTGAAGGGTTGGGGGTTATTTATGGGTAAATAGGGGGAAATAAGTAACGCAAGCTGGTGTGAGTACAGAAAATTGAAATTCGGTGTATGTACTAGAAGCCAGGGCCTCAGATTTTTTAATAATATATTCAGCCCCCCACCACCCCTACTCCATTATTCAAGGGGTTGATAAAATAAAATTGAGATATTCACATGAAATTTAGTACGCATATGTATTATAAAGTCATCTGGAACTAGATTATATTTTGAGATGATTCCGTTGAAAGGTAGGGGGTTAAATAGGGACATATAAGGGAAAATAAGTAAAGCAAGCTGGTAAAAGTACAGAAATTTGGGATTTGGTGTATATACTAGAAGCGGAGGTCTCAGGTTTTTTTATTAGTATTTTCCATCCCCCCACCACCCCCACTTCCTTATTAAAAGAGTTGATAAAATTAAATTTTAATTTTCACTCGGAATTTGGTACATTTATGTATTATAACTATATCTGAAACCAGATTATATTTTGACATGATTGCGTTGAAGGAGTGGGGTAAGTAGAGGGAATAGGGAAAAATAAGTAAAGCAAGCTGGTAAGAGTACTGCAACTTGAAACTCGGTGTATGTCCTAGAAACAAAGACCTCAGATTTTTTAATAATATTTTTCAACCCTTCCACTACCCTTACTACATTATTAAAGGGGTTGATAAAATAAAATTGAGATATTCACTTGTAATTTTGTAGACGTATGTATTATAATGACATCTGGAACTAGATTATATTTTGGGATGATTCCGTAGGAGGGTTGGGGTTAATAGGAGTAACTAGGGGAAAATATGTAAATCAAGCTGGTAAGAGTACAGAAATTTGGGATTCGGTGTATATACTAGAAACCAAGGCCTCAGATTTCTTTCTAATATTTTTCAAACTCCTCCACCACCTCCGCTTCATTATTAATGGGATTGATAACATCAAATTGAGATATTACTTGACAGTTAGTACACGTATGTATTGTATTGACATCTGATTGAGATGACTCCATTGAAGGGGTGGGAGGTGGTAAAATAGTGGAGAATAAGTAGGGTAAACTAGAAACTTCATTTTTAACGTATATGGTAGAAACCAACTCCTCAAACTTTTCTATGACATCTGCCCCAAATATTATTAAAATTATATGACCAATAATTTCCACATACTAGAGTGCACATATAGTCAAAATGTTTCCTTTAAAGTGACTTGGATGAAAAATCTGGATGTGGAAGTAGTGATTCCTTGGGCAGCGGTTTTTTTATTTATACTTTAAAAAATTCAATTTTTTTTTTTTTCATTACTTAAAGTTTCATGCAGGACTAAAAACAAACGCATGTTTTACCGTCAACTTTTCAAAGAGTTGGATCACATATTAGTTGGTTTACAAAATGAAAGATGTTTAGTTTACATGGACGATGTAATAATTTATTCTGCAACAATACATGAACGTATTTCTAAACTTACAGAAATATTTACTAGACTAAGACAAGCTAATTTAAAATTGCAACCTGACAAATGCGAATTTTTAAGAAAAGTTATTTATTTAGGACATGTGATTACAAAAGATGGAGTAAAACCTAATCCAGCAAAAATTTAGTGTACACAAAACTAGAAGCGCTCATAAATTTAAGAGACAGAATGTTTGTTTTAAAATGTATGAAAAACATTTAACTTGTGAAAAAAGCCAACGGCAAAATGTGAGACTGGCTGCAGAATTATTGTCACATACTACTGCCGCTGCACTTCTACATTATAAGCTTGGTTATAGATTAAGTCAACAAGTGGTTTGATATACTTAATAGTTATAATAGTTATAAAACAAGTACAATTTTACCTACAAAATGTGCCTATGGTCATTTAAAAGACCAAAACAAAGTACTAAATGAAGAGAAAGATACAATAAGTAACATAGTACCTATTGGAAAAAATCTACAAATTTTCCAAAAACGAATTTTAATTTCAATTGAATCTCTGAAAATAATGTGAGGTATTGAAGAAAAAATGTTCAATACGTTATTTGTAAACCCACCGAATGAACCAAAAGCTGAGGACCAGATGAACATCCATCACCACTAAATGCCATTAATAGAATACGGATGATAATTTTCGGAAAAATTCCGAACATTTTGCACGCAAAAACTAGTACATAAGACAGAAGTCAGGATGAGTATATAATAACGAAGGAATTAAAAACAGGCTGATATAACATTAAAAATATTTACAGTAGCAGATGATGGTAGTGATACTACAGATGAGCCCACTACTACGATCGGTGACATTGTAGTAGGAACGAGAAACGATGCATTAGAGTAAAGTTGTGTGCAAAATATAACATTCAAAGCGGCATCCCTTAAGAATTACATCGCAGAGAGCCGCACGCTTGCAAACGAACACCTGCTTAATGCGTTCGGAATCGGATTCAAGATTTTTATGACTACATTCGTATTTTACTTGTCGTATGACAACTCTCCATTTAAATATTTATTACCACAAAAAATACTACTGGCAAATTTTCCAATCTCTCATTAAAATACTAGCACTACACTACAGTTTTTTTTGTTTTTTCTTATCGGCAGTTTCAACAGAAATGGCACGCACCACAAAAATAACAGAACATTAGGTTCATATTTATTCAGCGAATGAAAAATTGCCGTCAAAGGAGTCATCGTATGTGCTTTATAAATATGAACTCAGCTTTTTAGCATTTCTTTTATTACTGTCAAATATGTTTGTTTTTAAATGTTTTACTTCCCTCGCATACCGAAGGGAAGTATTTTATTGGAGAAAAAATCACCCTCCGAGATTTTTTTGGATTTTCACGTTTCAGATCACGTAGATTACGAAAATATAGGTTTTTCAATTTTGTCTGTCTGTCTGTGTATTATCTAAGAAAACTGCTTGACGTAGAACAGTCAAATTTGGTAGGTAGCTGACGCTGCTGTCAGCGATGAGATGGTTAAATTTTCACTGGAAAATATACAGGGTGGACCGTCTAAATGGAATAAATAATGGAAAAAAATGTTGGATAATGCCTCTTATCATTCGCGACAAGCTGAGAAAATACCAACTACATCGACGCGAAAGTTTGAAATAATTGAATTTAAAAAAAAAAACGGTGAAAAAAAATTAAAGAAACATTTGTAATAGACGAACTTGCAGAACAACATGGTCATACAGTTTTAAGACTGTGAGTTAAATCCTATTGAAAAAATTTGGAGTGCATTAAAAAATTACGTTAAGAAAAGAAACACAAGCCCCGACTTAGTCATAATGTGATATAACTTATTAGAGACAGTGAGAAGCCCATAGAAAAGCATTGGAAAGGATGCGTGAACCATATTAAACAAAATTGAAAATCAACATTTTACCACAGTTCTTCAACAACAACCGATTATAATAAATCCCAATGATTCCTCATCATCGTTATCTTCCGGAGAAGAATAATTTAATTATTGGCGCATGCATTGCAGTAAGTAAGTTTAATGTAGATCCCAATAATAATGTTGTCTTATACAATATACAAAAACAAAGATTTTTTTGTCACATATACCAAAAAAAGAAACAACAATGTATTTTAGCTACACGTGCTTCGGCAATACGCATATATACATTAGAATTATTATACAACCATTGTTAGGCAGGTTCAATATAATGCTAGAATTAAATCCTAGATAAAATTAATGTAGGGTTGTTGTATTTTTATTTAATAACAGGTAAAACTGTGAAATCCAACATTTATGAAAGCAGGGAATATTTTACTTTCATTGTTTCATTATTTGCCAAACTCTGAAATTCTAACTCCGGCGCTGCGAGTCAACGTGGACTCTACATACTAGACTAATACGCATAATAAAATTCGACCAATCAGTAGATCTGTAGCAGAAATTGCCATCAATCAGATTTAGTGGGCGTAACTTATTTACTTAACTCGGCCGTAGTTTATAAAAAAAACTACTTAATTTAATTTATGGTCATTTTTTGTCACACCTCCAGACAATATAAAAAAAAGAATAAAGAAAGCCGCAAATGCTCCTTATATTTTGGATTTGAGTTTACATTGCTGAATATATAGCGAAAAAATTAAAAAACAAATATCCAGATTTAGGTGCTCACAGCTCTGAGAGTGGGAGCGAACACAGTGACGTTTTACCATCGTGAGTGCAGCACTTGTCATATGGTTAATCAAACCATCAAAGAAATTGCAACAAAATATATAATATAATAAAACTGAATACATTAAAAAATTTCACGATGCAGATTTAAATTGTGTGTATCGGAAAGGAGCGAATATTACAAAAAAGTGAATAAATAAATTAAATAAAAAGTATGAAGTACCACCAGCCATCCCAAAATTATTTAGTAAGTTAAGAACTATTATTAGAATAAATTATGTTAATTTAAAAATAAAAACAAGAAAAAGGTAAGTTTATCCCCAATGAAGTGGACAGATCTGAAGCAAGAAAAAAAATATAAATTTATGTACTGAGACAAAACACACAAACACACGTTATTCCATGCTGGTCTCCTTTATGATTATTACACCTTGTAGTATGCACGAGTCATACTGGCCAGCCCACACACGCCCTCAAACCGGTTTTCAGAAATTGCCATAGCACATAGGGGTATTGACCGATCTAGACGGCCATAAACCAATTTTATAAAACCTCGTTGTAGGGAACGAAAAGCACTGCCAAACCCCCAACCCCTTCCCCACAGATCGGATACCGCAGACACCAGTCTGTGCGTGTTTTGCAGTCGCAACCTAATCGTTTCGTGGTGTACAAGAGTTCTGTTCAACGGCGAATATTATGTGTTTTATTGTTATTCTCGTAAAGAAGTGATATGGCTTCTCAAAATGCAGGTAAGATCACATATTTTGGCAGTCGTTTGCATTGTTTGTATGGTATTTAATGTCTAATTAAGCAGTTCGAAATAATGTCTTTCATGAACGAATTTGTTTATCACGAAATTGTACTCTCGAAGGCATTATTTACACTTCAGGGTGCGTCCTTGCTATATTTCTGGCTTTGCTAGATAGATTACTGGAAGACTATAGAACAATGTTAAAACTAGTAACAAAATCCTGTTTTTTGCAAGTATCGATCTTAAGGATGCATATTACTCAATATCATTTAAACCAAAATATAGAAAATATTTGAGATTTAAATGTCAAAATTAAATGTATCAATTTAACTACCTACCTTTTGGTCTTAACTCAGCACCGTATATATTCACAAAAATAATACGACCATTTTACGTTTTTTAAGATCACAAAATATTATTTATTCAGCACATCTCGATGATTTCTTGGTAATTGCCCCTACAGCAGCAGAATGTGAAAACAATATTAAGATATTAATAGAAATGGATGGCAGCAGAAGGGTTGTTCGAACATGTTACCAACGTTTTTCATTCCTGACTGGTAAAACAGGTAATTCCATTGCCAATCATCTTATTTGTTGATGGTCATGCATCACACATGAGCATGCCCTTAAGCCGATTTTGCAGCAAAAATGGGATTATTCTAATCGCCCTTCTCCCAAATTCCACCCACTTACTGCAGCCAATGGATGTAGCCGTTTTTCAAACTTTAAAAGCATGTTGGAAAGAAAAGGTCGCTGCATGGAGGATTTTAAATAATTCAAGTGATCTGAAACATCATCATTTCTGTGTTTTAAAGGACGTTTTAACGGAAAGAATAACAGAAGAAATTTCAAAAAATGGCTTCAGAAAAGGCGGTATTGTGCCCTGGGATGCTAATGCCATCGATTATTAAAAAAATCGATAATGTTTCAGTATCTGATGAAGTGCAAGAAAAAATTATTCAGAGGAATATGAAACCGCACATAAAAGTATTGGAGACATTTATCGGAAATGAAAAAACAGATTCATTCAAAGCATGCAAAGGCGAGTGGACAGGAAACATTTTTGATACATCTTTGTTTGCATTATGGAAAAAGATGACTTCGTGATGTTTCCCGTGGGTTGAAAAGAAAAGTGTAAGTGAAAAGCGCAATAATGGACACATACAATTTTTAAACAGCGCACAGCGTGGAGAAAGTGTATGTAGCGTGCAGAAAATTTTATACTAATCCGGGCAGCGTTGCAGCAGCAAATGCAGCAGTGAAGCGAACACAAGAACAGGTCAGAGCACCTATTCTTCTTCAGTTCCAATTAATTTCTATTTCGCAAGATTGGGCCTATTCTGTATACATGTAAAATATGTTAAGGTTGATACCACTGTAGAGAAAGGATTTTAAAATAAATCAGTTATACCCGCAACGGTGTTTTATTTTTTCTAATTTTCTTAAAGTATTTTTTAACTTTGCAACTAAAGATCGAGGAATATTTCAAGGACAATCGGTATACGGTCTCATTCTAATTCAATGTGATATTTTTGCGACAAACAGCCTATGCCTTCAAACAATTTATTATGAGGCTTTAAGAACAAATCGTTTTCTGAAAAACCAAAATTAACATCTTTATATTCTATTAATTCAGCCCTTTTTATTAAGCTTAACTTCTTACATGCATCTAATCCAAGAAGAGATTGGGAACTAGAATTTACCACAAAAATATTAAATAAACATTCTTTATCCTCATATTGACAATTTAAATTACATTTTTTTACATACATTTTACATTACGGTTGTGATGCCCTTAGATTTTTCGAAAACATTTGACTCCGTGGATCATTCCTTATTACGTGCAACAGTCTTACTACGGCCCTGAGGAAACTGCAGTATCCCTCTTTCAATCAAACCTTAATGGATGTACACAAAATGTACGTACCAGGCTTGGTAATTCATCAAATGAACTAGTTACATCGGGAGCACCACAAGGCTCCACACTTGGGCCATTTCTTTTTCTAATATACACAATTGACATTTACGAATGTGCACATTTTAGTGAGATGAAATCGTATGCGGATAACACTCAACTAAAATATAGCTTTAATCCCACTCAAAATGTTGATATTGCCCTCCACATTTGTGAAACGGAGTTTTTCATGTCTACGGAAAGTAAAAAATTATTATCGCTCCAAAATCATGCAGGAAAAACTAAATGCTTTGGCTGTTCTGAATATTGAGCCAGATATAATGATTTCACTAACATATGATGACTTTGCCAATATGAAGACCAGAAGGGTTACTTTTAAAGATTAACAGTGTTTTTATTTTAATCTTATTACACAACGGTTAACTATTTTTCTTTTATTTTATTAGAGTTTATTGATGTTTTGTTCCTATAAGTCACATTTTTTTTATTTTATTAAATAATATATAACAGCGTTTTTATTAAAAGTTCTTTATAAGCAAAAGTTTTATTTTATTGTTATTACTCTTCAGGGACGGCAAATTTAACCATGCCTTGGGCGGAACAAAATCCAAATCCATCGCTGGTGGCAAAGCAATTTAGCAACCCCCCAAAATGACTACAAACACAATGTTCGGTAGGCACATTCCATGTAATATACTCTATATTGGGGGAAGGATGTATTTATTGGTAACTGATTACTATACCAAGTGGGTTGAATTAATTTTACATCATAAAGATGCATATTCAGAAACTGTAATAAAAAACTTGAAATCAATATCTGCAAGGTTAGGTATTCCGCCTACCGTATATTAGTGATGGGGACCCACAGTTTAAATCAGCACATTTCGCAAATTCTGTAGAAGAATGGGATATTAAATGTATAATGTCTAGCCCTTGTTATCCACAATTTAATGTTGTGGTGGAGAGAGCTAAACAGATTTTCAAAAAATTGTTACAAAAACCATTAGATGATAAAGAGGATTTAGATTTGTAATACTAAATCTAAATTTATCTAACTTATCGAAATACCCCCTTGTAGATAATAATAAATATTCTCCTTCTCAATTATTAGTCTTCGTGACTAATAATTAGAAAACTTAGAAATCTGTTGCCTGTTACTAAATCGTTAAAACCGCACTATATATATTATAAACAATTTAGTAAGAGCAGTAAAATGAATCGAAAGGAAGAAAAAAGGAATATGACAGAGGAGCCAAAAGAGTACGTAATTTGAAACTTAACCAGAATATTAGACTTAAAAAACATGGAGTTTTTGTAAAGTCAAGGAAAAACTAACAGATCGTTCTCGTTCATACAAAATAGAAGACGATAAAGGAGACAATTTTTTAATAGGAGATTTATATCAACAATGGCTAACAATACAGAAAATTTAAGTTCAGAACATTTAGAAGATCATTCTGTTAAAGCTAAAATATCGGTAAGTAGTAACAACAGCTCCCTGCACGGTCACCAGTCTAGGTACCGGCACTAACGCAGATGACAACGTACTATACGGACAATCATGTAACGCCCAAACTGACTCAAAAAGTGCGGTTTCATCTGCAAAAACTCCCGCAACTCTTCCAAAAATGGAATATTAAAATTAGGATAGACAATTGAGAAAAACTCAGTCAAATATCACGGAGTAACCCTGGATAAGAGACTGAGTTTCGTTACGTAATTTGAAACTTAACCAGAATATTAGATTTAAAAAACATGGAGTTTCTGTAAAGTCAAGGAAAAACTAACAAACAGATCGTTCTCGTTCATACAAAATAGAAGACGATAAAGGAGACAATTAAGAAATAGGAGATTTACATCAACAGTGCCTAACAATGCAGAAAATTTAAGTTCAGAACATTTAGTAGATCATTCTGTTAAAGCTAAAATATCGGTAAGTAGTAACAGCAGCTCCCTCCACGGTCACCAGCCTAGGTACCGGCACTAACGCAGATGACAACGTACTATACGGACAATCATGTGACGCCCAAACTGACTCAAAAAGTGCGGTTTCATCTGCAAAAACTCCTGCAACTCTTCCAAAAATGGAATATTAAAATTAGGATAGACAATTGAGGAGAAAAACTCAGTCAAATATCAAGGAGTAACCCTGGATAAGAGACTGAGTTTCGCTCCCCGTGTTAACACAAACTTTAAACCGAACATACGCGACTCTTAATAGGCTGTATCCCCTTATAGACAGAAGAAGTAAGTTATCAATTAATAACGAACTAACCATGTACAAAGTAATCTTCAGGCCACTGATAACTTATGCGTGCCCAGCGTGGAATCTCATTTCAGACACTCAATGTAAGAGGATGCAGACTACACAAAATAAACTAATAAGACTACTAACGGACGCCGATTGGTACACTCTGATTGTTGAACTGCACAGAGCAACTAACCTGCCAATGATAAGAGATTACATTGATGAAATCTCCCAACATTTCTTCGTAAATCAAATTAACAATCGGTAGTGACCGCAAACTTAACACAAGTTAAGGATGCACGATGCCCCTACACACACACATGAACTACTACACCACTTTGAAAGGCGGTACAAATACCTCCCAAAGCATTTTCCATTCATCCCTATCCACATTAACACAAATAGTAAAATACCATTTTTTTTTAAATATTGACTTTATTATCCAAAACAGGTTTTTATTATAATTAACGAAAATCTTCCTGCAATTGACGAAAGCTCGCAATCTGTTTCTGTGCTGATTTCTCCTGAGCAAGTCGGGCCGTTTCCTAAAGCAAGTCCGAGACAAAACACTAGAAAGGGAAGAAAAAATGAAACAAACTGCCATTTTAGTCAGATACACCGATAAAAGAAGCCCTGAAAAAACAAAAGAAGCCAAGAAAAAGAAACAACCGCCTAAAAGGAAAACGATTCATCAAAGAAAATGCCAAGAACAGGAAACTTAAGGATGGAAAGAAATTTCTTTTCCGAGACAAACCAGTCGCATCTATGTCAAAACATAATAAAGACTCCTCATCCTCAGAATCGGAAGATGAAACATAATGTTTAGTATGTGGAAAACTTTATGGTAATAGCGCTCATACTGGTGATTGGGTGCAGTGCACAAGTTGCAGAATGCGGGCACACGAGAAATGCACCAAAACTCTAATCTGATGATGATTTATAAGCTCACATTTGCATAGTTTTTATTTGGGTAACTGTAATGAGTATGAGAAATTATATACTTACTTTTTGCAGCCGTTTTAATATTTTTACCCCCCAGGAGCCCTATTCTCAGCCAAGAGATGTGAGCGTTCCTACGAGAAAATTCGCAATGGTTCTACTGAAATTTTTTAAGCCGTATTCTCGGTCATTCCTTTCCTACGAAATATCAGAGATTTATTGTTTATGTTCAACAGACAAAACGGGAGTTATGTTCTGTGGACAAAACTTTTATATTTATGATTGTGTGGCTTTCTGTTGTAGATTTAAGGTAAGTAAAAAAATACATAAATAATTTAGGAAATTTTACATCAAGGTGTTTTTGAATAGAGGATTTAAATAAGTTAGGTTATATAGATTTGCTGCTACTTACAACCACGTACCTTTTTATGTGCTTGTGGATTGTTGTAGTTATCATAATGAATGAGGAGGAAGCTATAATAATTTATCGACATTTTGAGGATTTCATAGAAGCTGAAGAAGACGCTGAAGCACCAGCGAGACGAATATGCAACGATCGAATAGACCCGTTTGTTACAATGACAGGTGAACAATTTGTAGGTTTATTTCGAGTAAATAAACACCTAGCACAAGAAATAATAGAAATGGTAACACCCTATATTGAGCAGGGTCAATCATATTCAAGTTTAGAAATGAAAACAAAAGTATATATCTATATAGATTCTGCCCAATAATTATATTGCTTTGAATTAGAATTTAAGTAGATTACCTAACTCTATAACAGTAAGAGGTATATATAATCTTATTTATGTAAACTGGATAAAATGAATATTTTTAACTCTATAAGTAAGGTAGTATTCTGATAAACTTTCGTTTTAAGGTTCTTATTACACTTCTATTTTATGGTTACGGTAGTTACCAGAAAATTACTAGAAAAAAACTTTTTGTGGACTAAGTCAAGACAGTGTAAGCCGTTGTATAAATGAGGTCACAACGGCCTTGAATCAATATAATATAGTTAACGAATGGATTCATTTCCCACAAAATATGAATGAACTACAAGACTTGAGAGCCAGGTAAGAACCAGTGTAACTTATACTTATTACACATCTTTTAGATTTTTTTAGAAAACATAATTTCTCTGGTGTAGTTGGATGCACTGATTGCGCTCATGTAGCAATTGTTCGGCCAAATGAGGATTTGTAGGAATACATAGAGCAGGACCATAATCTAAAAATAAAGAAAATTTTGGTTAAAACTAAAGTTAAAGAACTAACTATGTGTAATTCAATGATAAAATAGACTTGAATAAACTAAAGAGACTTTGTGAAACAAATAAAAGAGGGTTAAACAGTAGTGGGAAAAGAAGATTAAAACTGCTCTCCGCAAAGTGTAGCGCAGATTATAAAGTTATAGATTTTAAGAAAATTAGGCCTCGTTTAACTGCAAAACATTAAAAACTTGTTAAAAACCTACCTGTTAGACCAATACAGCGTGAATATACACATGTGCATGGACTTAAATGGGGTACACATCCATAAATAGGTTTGGGGTAGCGCATAACCCAACTTATTTCACTTAGATTTTGAATATTATATTTAGTACTGCAATAAAACCATCCCATTGTGAAACAGGACATGGTAAAGTGTATTTGTAGACAATAGGATGTAATGAACAATTTTTCTGTGTTCCAGTATAAGCCCATCAACTCAATCGTTATATCTCAATCGGTTCCGAAGATACACGCCAGGACGTTAAAATAAATAATACGTTAAAATAAAAAAATAAATAAATATGATGATGAATTCCCGGGCGATGCCAGGTTATTCGGCTAGTTAAAATATAATCGTCATTATAATTATAAGTGCATAATTTAAATATGAATTTTAGTCAATAATTTCTGAGAAAGCCGTCTTGACGAGGCAACAAAATTTTACCCAAAAACTGAAACTGATGACAAAAAATTGAGAAGCTTACCAGCCATCGTCCGGCTCGAAGGACCAATGTACGAACGTCACGACGACAATGTAAATCTGGAGGAATTAATGTGCCGTGCGGCCGTAGTGGAGTGAAATGAACAATTAACAGTTTTGTGGGAAAAACTGCTGAATTATTATTTCTTTGTTTATGTTCGAAGGATCCGGCTCGAAGGACCAATGTACGGACGACAACGACGACAATGTAATTCTCGAGGAATTAAGGTGCCGTGCGGCCGTAGTTGAGTGAAATGAACAATTAGCAGTTTTTGTGGGAAAAAAACTGCCGAATTATTATTTCTTGGTTCGAATATTCCCTAGGGTGCAGCCTCACACCCTTATGATTATGGACAAGGGTACATCAAAGAGAAACAACAGATTTGTTGAAACTGATTTATTAATGGAAATTAAAATCTATTTATACAAATTTACAATCAAACCAATTAAACATTACATGTAGGAAATAAAAATAATGAAATCAGCAGAATGCAAGCTAGCATTATTTCTACACCTGCTGCTGACCTGCATAACTATTATAGTAATCTAAATAAACCTACTTAAATGTAGGTAAGGAAATAAACTTTTACTTTTATTAAAAGCAATTAATAATTTACAGAAAAGGAATGTATTTAAAACAAATATGTTTAATGGTGATTAAACAAACTTCAAAAAATGATGAGATAATATTGATATTGTCTTAAGTATAAAAATGTTGCTTTGGAGAAATCTAACTTCATGATTAATCTGCAGTAAAGAGATAAAAAAATATTACAGAGCATTTTTTATTTTGTCAACTAACACAGCAGACAATAATTGAGTTATGAAATATTAATTCCATTAAAACATTTTTTTAAATGTTCTTATGCAGGGTCGAGCATTTGTGTGTAATATGTCTATAACTTTTGAAACATTATTTTTATAAAAGAATGTTGGAATAATAATATGTTGAGAAATTTTTTGCCATTTTTTCATCAATTATTTTTAGGTGCTGTAATTTCGTTGCTGTGGCAATGACTTTGAAATCTCAAATAACACAACATGTTTTTTATTTACTCTTTTAGAATCAGCATTTAATTTTTGTATTCGACTGTATCAAATGTTGTTGGATTACATATAAAAATGGTGTCATTTCAAATTTTAAAGTTTTTTGCCATGGCAACGAAATGTCAATACCTAAGAATAACTAAAGGTCACAAAGAAATGGCAAAAAAATTGTCCAAGCAATTATTATTCTCTTATAAAAATAATATTTAAAAAGTTATAGACAATGCATACATATGCCGAATGTCTATGTGATTTTTTAACTTATTTTAACTCTACATGAATTTGGGACAGAAAAAAATGTATGTCCCTTTTACTTTAACGAACATACCCATTTTGCTCGGCATATAGAGCGAAAACATTCTTCCAGTTGGGAGCATTGAGCGAAAGGAATTGTGGGATTGTCTTAGAAAAGAAGAGAATTACAGTTTAAAGAAGAAAAAAAAGTTATCGCAGTTCGTCCGCCAACTGAAAACGAAAGAAAAAATAATGCTAAAAGTTTT
Source organism: Stenurella melanura (assembly GCA_963583905.1). Taxonomy (NCBI): domain Eukaryota; kingdom Metazoa; phylum Arthropoda; class Insecta; order Coleoptera; family Cerambycidae; genus Stenurella; species Stenurella melanura. The sequence goes on from OY757315.1 coordinate 92,807,084, forward strand.
GATGATTTTGCAGTTTGCAGTTGATGCAGTGGTGTTTATAAATAGAAAACATTGAGTAGGCATGCTGCAAGATGTCCAGGTCGAATAATTGAAGATCAGCAGAGAGGTAGTCACTATTAGAGCATAGTGTCAGTCAGTCGCAAACATTTTTAGCAGCTGTACGTTGTCAAAACGATTTCCTTTTAAAATCTCGCCTAAAAACATTAGTTTTTGATATAATGAAAGCAGACAAAATAAGTAAAGTAGATAAAAATGATTTGTTAATTTGTTAATTTGGTGAGAGACATCTAAAAAACACAAAAGGCCGCAAATTGCTAAGGTAACATGTGACAAAATGCGTGAATTAGCAAGATTGCTGATAGCTTTAAGATATAATAGGTTTAAAAAACGACGGAAATAAAACAAACGTTACTGAAGTGAAAAATTTGATTGACATCATTAAACCTGAATTTTTTGATAATTTGGTCGCTGCTACGAAAATAATTGCTGGATTTACCAGATACTAATACGTTTAAAGCGTCGTCACTTGCGTTGCACATGGGTACTAGCCTGAAGCAATTGTGTAACATTATTCACAGACATATACAATGAAAAATCCGAAACCTTTTAACTTCAAAAATCCTGATTCAGAACTAAAAAACGTAAAACACTTGCACAAATTGATAGAAGATCATTGGGGAACTGAAATAGCATCATCAGCTTTGAAAGATATAACTGAAAAATATTGGGAGAAACCACAAATAATACCAGTTACAAATGACATTGTCAAATTTAATAATTACGTTAGAAAAGAAGTTGAAACAAGTTCTGATTTACTTTCTCAAATGATTGAGAATGACAAGAGCGGATTTAATAAACAAACTGTAGCGTACTTTCCCACAATGAATGTAAACGTAACTAATAATGTTGAATGGTATTGACAAATATTAAACCTTAGAGCAGACAGACAGCAAATACTGAAGTTCGTTTATTACCTACCCCAACCTCGGGTACCCTTCTGTAACACTGGTATCCGACACAAGGCTAGTCATCTATAATTCTCGTCTCAAATAATGGACTTTGTGTCATAACATTAAAATAATATGTAAACTGTTATATATAAAATTCCCGTCAAGTTTTGCTAAATAAATATTTCCTTCTAAAGAACAATTTTATTAATTGTACCACACAACAATTGGTGAACCCGACGTGATCTAGAAGGAAGTATTCGCGACCGTAACTTATTCTATTTCCGGCTAAGTGTTGTACATTAAGAAAACATAAAAATGGCACAAAACGAACAAACTACCAGTGCAGTGACAGTGCGGGAGGTAAACCGGGTAGCAGTGAAAGTACCCCCTTTCTGGCCCGAAAAACCCGGTCTCTAGTTTTGCCAACTCGAAGGACAATTCGCGCTCTGTGGTGTGGCAGCAGACAGTACCAACTTTTAAAATGTTATGTCGCAGTTAGACAATAATATCGCCGAAGTGGTAGAAGATGTAATGACAACACCACCAGCTACAAATAAATACGAAAAATCAAAGGTGAACTAATTAAACGGTTATCCACATCACAAGAACAGAGGATAAAAAGACTCCTCGAACATGAAGAAATAGGCGACAGGACACCGTCTTAGTTTCTTAGACACCTCAGGAAGTTAGCAGGTACGACAGTTCCCGACAATTTTTTGCAAACATTGTGGTTAAACCGACTTCCATCTTCTATGCAAGCCATTCTCACTACATAAACAGGAGTTGAACTAGACAAAATCGTCGAGCTAGCAGACAAAATCAAAGAGACCCCAGTCCCGCACGACACTTTGCACAAGTTAGTACGAGTAGTTAAACAAGCGGGATTCTGTGACACTTTTATGCTCGATGGCATGTGTTCATCCACATCTTACCATTCTTGTAGTTCTTGTACAAGAATAATCCGACAATCAACAATGACCAGCGGTTGTAGAAGAACAAGGCTCTTCACCTGAAGTCGTCGTCGTCGACAATAACCAGAGAGGAGACCAGAAGAGCCTTCTTGTGTAGAAAACCAAAGAGGGCTTTGCTAACCTAACCTAACCTCAAGAAGTCGTCGCCCAGAAGAAGAATATGCCAATAACCGGAAGGTACGTAAGCTAGCAGAGGCTCAAATCATCCGGAGGGTGCAGAAGAACTTCTTGTATTTTCGCTTGTCCTTCCCGTAGGTACCCAGTAATTATTGAAAGGTACGAAAACAAGTAATAATTGTCGATACTTTAAACTCTGAGGATGAAAGAAATAATTGGGTTGTTATGACGAATTAATTATGCAATTAAATTTATTATAAATATATTGGAAATAAACAAGTAATTATTAATTTAATTGTTGATACTTTAAACTTTGAGCGACTTGTAAATGTATTATAGACCTTAGTTCGTTACTAGCAGGCAAAATGAATGTTAGTGAAAGGCATATTGCTTCAAAAGTTTGGGAAGCGGTAGCTTCTCATAAAATTTTACGATCTTTAGCAAAAATTAGTTCCAAAGATATAAATTATTTACCAAAAAATTACATAAAAACAATAAGTGTTTTTGACTTGGAAACTAATTGGGTTTTATTACCCGAATATATACGAAACGATCCATTTATGAAGAAATATAAAGCCATATTAGTTTTTGATTTTCACTTTATTTCTTGTCAACATGACAATTGTTTCGCCACACAGTGGCTTCTTCAGATATTGAGTACTGGAATACTAATTTTACAATGCACAAACTATATGGTTTTATACAATTTTGATGTAATCCTAATCTTAATTGCTAAGCGGAAAAGTACAATATAATTTTAATTACTAAATGGAAAGGTACATATTATATTTCTAGGAAATTTATTGAATCTAATTTTAATAGTCTAAGTAAATAAATTTAGTAAGGGAGATGAGTTTGTTTCAATTTGGTCATTTAATAAAATATCAGACGACTTTAGTTTATTTATTTCTAGAGATTCTAGTAAATCGAGTTTTAACCCTTTTTTCTCGGTGTGTAAAATTTTAAACTCTTCGTTGAACACGTGACCTACTTCTATTAGGTGGTTAGCATAAGTTGAGTCTGTTTTATTACTGATGTAACTTCTTTTATGTTCTGACAACCGTTTACCAAAATTTCTTCCTGTCTGTCCAATATATACCTTAGGACAAGCACCACAAGTCAACTTATAGACGCCTGATTTATTTTCTGATGAAATTTTGTCTTTTGCATTTTTTAAATGTTTTCCTATTGTGTTATTAGTTTTGAAAGCTACATTAATATTACGTTTTTTTAAAAAAGAGGAAGTTTTTTCTGTTGGGTAGCCAATGTAAGTGAGAACTTTGAAACTATTATTTTGATCTTTTATTGTTGGATATACTTCTTTAATGGCGTTATTGAAAGATTTTTTCATAATGATATTGTCTATTACGTCTGGGTTGTAACCATTGTTGAATGCAATTTGTTTTATTATTTGTAGTTCTTTGATGTAATTTTCCTCTGATAAGGGGACAGTCAAAAGCCTGTGTATCATGCTGTTGTATGCTGCTATTTTGTGTTGGCGAGGATGTGCTGAGGTGTTGTGTATTGTTATGTCAGTGTGGGATGGTTTATGAAAAATTGAAAAATCATGTTTTTTATTGAGTCTTGTAATAGTCAAATCTAGAAAGTTAATAGCGTTTTCGGTTTCTGTTTCGAGAGTAAATTTAATTTTAGGGTGGAGTGAGTTTATGAAATTTAGGAAATTGTTGAGTTGTCGTTTAGTTCCTGTGAAACAAGTTAAAATATCATCTACATATCTATACCAATAAAGAAATTTATTGCTTTCTGGGTTTTTATGTATTTGGTTTTCTAAAAAGTCCATAAATATTTCGGATAAAAATGGGCTGAGAGGATTACCCATAATTAGACCCTCGTCACTCGTATAAATCTTATTATTAAATTGAAAATAATTTTGTTCTAGGCAAATGGTTAAAAGATTTATAATCTCTTGTTTTTTAACAATGTTTGTATTATTTTTATCTAAAAGATTTTCTACTAAGGTTATTGTCTCTTTTGGTGGTATACTAGGGAATAAGTTCTGTACGTCAAAGGAAATTAATTTTGCATTGTCCGGTAGTGTCATATTCTTTAGTTTGTCTATTAAGTCGTAAGAATTTTTGATACTATATTTTGGGGTGAATTTAGTGTTTTCTTTTATTACATCTATTAATTTGTGTGAAATATTAAATGATGGTGCTGTTAAAAACGAAACTACAGGTCTTATGGGGAGATTATCTTTATGTAATTTGACTAGAGAATACATTTTTGGTATTTGAGGATTCATTGTCTTTAATTTATATTTATCGGACGTAGTAATAACACTGTCTGAGTTTTTAATTGCTGATTGTATTTCTTTTTGGTATCGATTTGTAGGATCTTTGTCGAGTATTTTATACTGTGCTGTATCTAAAAAACTGTTAGTTTTATCTACATAGTCTGTTTTGTTTATAGCAATAACTGTATTCCCTTTATCAGCTTTTGTAAAAATTATATCATTAGTTATTGTTTTGTTTTTTATTGTTTTAATAGCATCGCTATCTTTGTTATGAAAATTTTTATTTGATTTTTTAAGATCATTTTTAATCATTTTAGCGGCTGAATATTTGTCTATTATGTTATTGGAAAACACTAAATTCACCCCAAAATATAGTATCAAAAATTCTTACGACTTAATAGACAAACTAAAGAATATGACACTACCGGACAATGCAAAATTAATTTCCTTTGACGTACAGAACTTATTCCCTAGTATACCACCAAAAGAGACAATAACCTTAGTAGAAAATCTTTTAGATAAAAATAATACAAACATTGTTAAAAAACAAGAGATTATAAATCTTTTAACCATTTGCCTAGAACAAAATTATTTTCAATTTAATAATAAGATTTATACGAGTGACGAGGGTCTAATTATGGGTAATCCTCTCAGCCCATTTTTATCCGAAATATTTATGGACTTTTTAGAAAACCAAATACATAAAAACCCAGAAAGCAATAAATTTCTTTATTGGTATAGATATGTAGATGATATTTTAACTTGTTTCACAGGAACTAAACGACAACTCAACAATTTCCTAAATTTCATAAACTCACTCCACCCTAAAATTAAATTTACTCTCGAAACAGAAACCGAAAACGCTATTAACTTTCTAGATTTGACTATTACAAGACTCAATAAAAAACATGATTTTTCAATTTTTCATAAACCATCCCACACTGACATAACAATACACAACACCTCAGCACATCCTCGCCAACACAAAATAGCAGCATACAACAGCATGATACACAGGCTTTTGACTGTCCCCTTATCAGAGGAAAATTACATCAAAGAACTACAAATAATAAAACAAATTGCATTCAACAATGGTTACAACCCAGAAGTAATAGACAATATCATTATGAAAAAATCTTTCAATAAAGCCATTAAAGAAGTATATCCAACAATAAAAGATCAAAATAATAGTTTCAAAGTTCTCACTTACATTGGCTACCCAACAGAAAAAACTTCCTCTTTTTCAAAAAAACGTAATATTAATGTAGCTTTCAAAACTAATAACACAATAGGAAAACATTTAAAAAATGCAAAAGACAAAATTTCATCAGAAAATAAATCAGGCGTCTATAAGTTGACTTGTGGTGCTTGTCCTAAGGTATATATTGGACAGACAGGAAGAAATTTTGGTAAACGGTTGTCAGAACATAAAAGAAGTTACATCAGTAATAAAACAGACTCAACTTATGCTAACCACCTAATAGAAGTAGGTCACGTGTTCAACGAAGAGTTTAAAATTTTACACACCGAGAAAAAAGGGTTAAAACTCGATTTACTAGAATCTCTAGAAATAAATAAACTAAAGTCGTCTGATATTTTATTAAATGACCAAATTGAAACAAACTCATCTCCCTTACTAAATTTATTTACTTAGACTATTAAAATTAGATTCAATAAATTTCCTAGAAATATAATATGTACCTTTCCATTTAGTAATTAAAATTATATTGTACTTTTCCGCTTAGCAATTAAGATTAGGATTACATCAAAATTGTATAAAACCATATAGTTTGTGCATTGTAAAATTAGTATTCCAGTACTCAATATCTGAAGAAGCCACTGTGTGGCGAAACAATTGTCATGTTGACAAGAAATAAAGTGAAAATCAAAAACTAATATAGTTTTCTTCCCAATTATTATCATGGATTTTCATCAAGTAACGGCCCAATCTGTTCAATAAATATAAAGCCTGTAATAAACATTATTCATTCGGTCCTCATGACGATTGCATTGATGGTCCTCCTGAAAGAATAATTAGTTGCGAATCTTGTATTGAAGAAAATAAATAAAATTTGGAAAATGTTTCATAGCACAGTATGTCTATTTCAACTAATTACAATATTACATGATAAAATAGCAATTCTTCAACCAAATAATATAACAGAAGCTTTCGTGGTTACGGATTTTAATACTATCCACATCACACCTAAATGGCCTCAAGATTGGAGAAAAATGTATCTATTAAACATTAACCCCAAAAGCGTATAGAAATCGAAGTTTCCTTCGCTTAAAAGGTTTTTCTTAATTTGACCTTGGATTGACCATGACCCTGACCTGATGAGGTCCAACAGACTCCGAGTCAGGATTCAGTGACCCCAAAAAGGAAGGGTATGGTGGTCTGGTCTGATACACAATACTTTTTTTGTGGGGCTGTGCTATAGGTATAATACGTAGGCCAGGTGAGAGTTGCATCGAAAAATCGTGTACCCTGTTTTGTTAAAAATACAAAATATGTATTTACGATTTTTCAAGTAGGGTAAGGGGGGCAAGTGCATAATTGGGGCAAGTGCGTAAATTGATGCTAAAACGATATCTGAAATATTTACAGGTTTCTACATACAAATGATGAGTAACCATATAATACCTAATGCAATCGACCACAGGTGGCGCTACCATACTTGATCTTCATTTTTTTAAAACCACCGTTTTATATTAGCCATTTTATAACCTTAAAATTCATGGTTGTGACGTATATAAAATTAAATCGTTGTTTGGCTGATTGAGAGGAAATCGGGCTGCATATTTGTAAGTCCTATTGAATTAAACATGTAGAATACGAATATTTAGTTGATTTCGTTTAAAAGCTAATAATAACACCAAGGTGGTAAACTACGCACGTTCCCACTATATTTTGGGTAGAGGGTCAAGAGCGTAGTACTACTACAGTCTTGCCCCTTAAAATGCCAGAATTATTAGTATTTTCTGTTTGTTGTTCTAGCGTTGAACATGGTTCGTAATTATGTAAGGAAGTTCAAAAGGGGCAAAAAGTATTCAAAGCAGGACTTGGCCGAAGCAGTGATGCAAGTCAAAAGTAGTCAAATAAAAGCATACTGTGTGAGCCAAATCTACAGCATCCCTTTAAACACTCAACAAACTTTTGGACCATGTAAAAGGTAGACGAGGAAAGTCAAGCTCCTATGGTCGCCCCACAGCTCTACCACTAAATGTCGAAGCTAAACTTTTCAATCACTTAGCAATGATGGAAAAATATTGATTTTTAGTCGTAAGGAAGTCATGGATTTAGTAGGGGACTATGAAAACTCCTTTTAAAGAGGGCATTCCAAGCAAGGGGTTAATTTCTTTTATGAGAAGACATAAATTGTCGGTAAATAAACCGGAAAACGTAGAACAAGCAAGGAGACAGAGTGTAGACCCTTTTATCATCAAGCCCTATTTAGTAAAAAAGACGTTTACTGAATTAAAAGTTGAAGAAAAACCTCATTTAATCTTGAATCTTGACGAGACCAGCTTTTGCTCCGACCCTACCAAAACCAAAGTCGTTGGTAACAAAGGTGTCAAGCCACCAGAATTTCAAGTACCTCCGGCAGAGAGAATACTTCCGTCCTTCTTGGTTGCAAACGCAAATTGTGATAAGGCACCCCCCTCTTAATTTTTAAGGGAAAGCAGATTTGGACACACATGATGCCACCTGAAGGCATAGGCTTTCCTGGGACTACTTACGCCTTAACTCTAAATGGCTGGATGCAATCAGATGTGTTTGAGAATTATTTTAAGAACTCATTTTTAAAAACAATAGGAGATGAGAGACCTGTTGTTTTTTATGACGGCCACTCAACACACGTTGGTTTAAAGTAATCGAAATGTAAGATAACAAATAGTGTCCAAACAGGTTATTAATTAATCATTGAACTCGCCAGATGTTTACCACACCTACCTTATAAAGTGAATAACCGGCCATTCAATCAAGTTATTTGAATTAAACTCGTTACACCTGTTCTTTTTTATTTTAAACTTTGGTTAAACACTATATAAACATTTACCAAAGCTGTAATACGTAGTACTTCAACGAAATAGATGTAAGATGGAACAAGTATATCTGAGTGACTGCGATTCTAATTTTGAATATGATAGTGCTAGTGAAATCGAGAAAATAAACAAATTGAACAGTATACATTTTGTCTCCAGTGCACACAACCAGTATGTCTGTTTAACAATAGATTTCTACAAAATAAATATACGCTTAGGCGAAAAGCTCTGCATTTCATGCTTTTTCGATATCGTGCAAAACTGGGAAATAAATATTGAAAGCAACCACACATCTCGACATGTAACTGCATTTCCAGCTGATTTGGAAGACGAGTGCCATACATGCTACATCTGCGATAAATCTTTATTCATATGTTGTCTAACTCACTTTTATTTATTTTGTAATAATATAAATAAATAATATTCGTATACTGCCGTGCTAAAATCAAACGTGGATTTGGTATATTAGCATTTTACTCTGTCTATTTACTAACGCAGAAAGCCGTATCTACATTAGATATATTTAAAAACATTACGAATTTTGTCGTATCTTCCCAAAATTTCTATATTTCCTAAGCACAAATGTGGTATCTTCACGCTACTAGTTAAAAACGCAGTAACTACTTTTGTAAATGCGCATATGCTGCGTTTTTTCCAAGTATGTTGCAGTTCCCGCCTATTTCACTAGGAGCCGTTACTAAATGCGCGCTTTGTTTCTAGTTAGTTATGCGGAGTTCTTTAAAGTGCTAGTTTACATGTGCTGTGTCAATTATTGGCAATAATTATAAGGTAAATTAATAAATATTTGATTGATTCGACCTTTACTTGATGAAAATCCATGTTAACGTTGCACAAATAAAACATACACTTGTTTTATGATTTTCACAAAAATTTTTTATTTTATATATTTTTTCAAATATATAAACACATAACAATTGTTTCGCCAGCACAGTGGCTTCTTCAGATGTGAGTATAAAACTAAATTTACAATGCAAATTAAGGTATATATATATATATATATATATATATGGGTAATAAAATATGATAGCTTAATTAGGGTGAAACCAGGTATAAAGTATGAATAAGGCAAACTATTTCTGATGAAATATGAACTAATAATAGAGGTTTTTTTAAAAAAAAAAGAAATTTTTTAACTAAGTCCTATTGAATTAAACATGTAGAATACGAATATTTAGTTGATTTCGTTTAAAAGCTAATAATAACACCAAGGTGGTAAACTACGCACGTTCCCACTATATTTTGGGTAGAGGGTCAAGAGCGTAGTACTACTACAGTCTTGCCCCTTAAAATGCCAGAATTATTAGTATTTTCTGTTTGTTGTTCTAGCGTTGAACATGGTTCGTAATTATGTAAGGAAGTTCAAAAGGGGCAAAAAGTATTCAAAGCAGGACTTGGCCGAAGCAGTGATGCAAGTCAAAAGTAGTCAAATAAAAGCATACTGTGTGAGCCAAATCTACAGCATCCCTTTAAACACTCAACAAACTTTTGGACCATGTAAAAGGTAGACGAGGAAAGTCAAGCTCCTATGGTCGCCCCACAGCTCTACCACTAAATGTCGAAGCTAAACTTTTCAATCACTTAGCAATGATGGAAAAATATTGATTTTTAGTCGTAAGGAAGTCATGGATTTAGTAGGGGACTATGAAAACTCCTTTTAAAGAGGGCATTCCAAGCAAGGGGTTAATTTCTTTTATGAGAAGACATAAATTGTCGGTAAATAAACCGGAAAACGTAGAACAAGCAAGGAGACAGAGTGTAGACCCTTTTATCATCAAGCCCTATTTAGTAAAAAAGACGTTTACTGAATTAAAAGTTGAAGAAAAACCTCATTTAATCTTGAATCTTGACGAGACCAGCTTTTGCTCCGACCCTACCAAAACCAAAGTCGTTGGTAACAAAGGTGTCAAGCCACCAGAATTTCAAGTACCTCCGGCAGAGAGAATACTTCCGTCCTTCTTGGTTGCAAACGCAAATTGTGATAAGGCACCCCCCTCTTAATTTTTAAGGGAAAGCAGATTTGGACACACATGATGCCACCTGAAGGCATAGGCTTTCCTGGGACTACTTACGCCTTAACTCTAAATGGCTGGATGCAATCAGATGTGTTTGAGAATTATTTTAAGAACTCATTTTTAAAAACAATAGGAGATGAGAGACCTGTTGTTTTTTATGACGGCCACTCAACACACGTTGGTTTAAAGTAATCGAAATGTAAGATAACAAATAGTGTCCAAACAGGTTATTAATTAATCATTGAACTCGCCAGATGTTTACCACACCTACCTTATAAAGTGAATAACCGGCCATTCAATCAAGTTATTTGAATTAAACTCGTTACACCTGTTCTTTTTTATTTTAAACTTTGGTTAAACACTATATAAACATTTACCAAAGCTGTAATACGTAGTACTTCAACGAAATAGATGTAAGATGGAACAAGTATATCTGAGTGACTGCGATTCTAATTTTGAATATGATAGTGCTAGTGAAATCGAGAAAATAAACAAATTGAACAGTATACATTTTGTCTCCAGTGCACACAACCAGTATGTCTGTTTAACAATAGATTTCTACAAAATAAATATACGCTTAGGCGAAAAGCTCTGCATTTCATGCTTTTTCGATATCGTGCAAAACTGGGAAATAAATATTGAAAGCAACCACACATCTCGACATGTAACTGCATTTCCAGCTGATTTGGAAGACGAGTGCCATACATGCTACATCTGCGATAAATCTTTATTCATATGTTGTCTAACTCACTTTTATTTATTTTGTAATAATATAAATAAATAATATTCGTATACTGCCGTGCTAAAATCAAACGTGGATTTGGTATATTAGCATTTTACTCTGTCTATTTACTAACGCAGAAAGCCGTATCTACATTAGATATATTTAAAAACATTACGAATTTTGTCGTATCTTCCCAAAATTTCTATATTTCCTAAGCACAAATGTGGTATCTTCACGCTACTAGTTAAAAACGCAGTAACTACTTTTGTAAATGCGCATATGCTGCGTTTTTTCCAAGTATGTTGCAGTTCCCGCCTATTTCACTAGGAGCCGTTACTAAATGCGCGCTTTGTTTCTAGTTAGTTATGCGGAGTTCTTTAAAGTGCTAGTTTACATGTGCTGTGTCAATTATTGGCAATAATTATAAGGTAAATTAATAAATATTTGATTGATTCGACCTTTACTTGATGAAAATCCATGTTAACGTTGCACAAATAAAACATACACTTGTTTTATGATTTTCACAAAAATTTTTTATTTTATATATTTTTTCAAATATATAAACACATAACAATTGTTTCGCCAGCACAGTGGCTTCTTCAGATGTGAGTATAAAACTAAATTTACAATGCAAATTAAGGTATATATATATATATATATATATATGGGTAATAAAATATGATAGCTTAATTAGGGTGAAACCAGGTATAAAGTATGAATAAGGCAAACTATTTCTGATGAAATATGAACTAATAATAGAGGTTTTTTTAAAAAAAAAAGAAATTTTTTAACTAACTCCAACAATACTAAAACTAATAAAAGTTGATTGTTAAAAAGGATATGATAGAATTTAAAACAAGTTTAGTAACGTTGAATTGTTAGTTTCTAGTTGATCATTTAAAATTATGCCAGTTTTTTAATTTATTGATTTCTAATGATTCTAATAATGTTAACTTTATTCCCTTCTTCTCTAAATGTAAAATTTCAAATTTTTCATTAATTTTATGTTTTTCATCAAGAAGATGACTAGCATAAGTTGAATCTGTTTTTTTATTTTTAAAACTCTGTTGGTGTTCCTTAATTCTTTTTTCAAAACTTCTACCAGTTTGCCCTACATATACTTTGGGGCAAGTCCCATCTTAGCAGAAATATTTATGGATTTCTTAGAAAAACAAATCCATGAGAATATACATATTAAAAATTTCATCTACTGGTACCGATATGTAGACGACATAATTACTTGTTTTATAGGAACAGATAGACAGTTAAAAGTTTTTGTTGATTTCATTAATAACTTACATCCTAATATAAAATTCACAGTAGAATTAGAAAAAGATAACACCATAAACTTTTTAGATTTAACCATTTCAAAAAATAATAATTTACATGAATTTTCTATTTACCATAAACCTTCACATACTGACACTACAATACATAATACATCGATACATCCTATAACACACAAACAAGCAGCATATAAGAGTATGGTACACAGGTTAATTAATGTCCCTATGTCTAAAGAAAACTTTAATAAGGAACTGAATATAATACAGCAAATTGCACTTAATAATGGCTATAACCCTAAAATGATAGATAGTATTCTAAAATCAAAAATGTTTAAAAAGGCCATAGAGCTTGTATATCCAGCTCCATTAAAGAATATAAGAAAATATCAAAGCCTTACGTATATCGGTAAACCTATAGAACAAGTTGCCAAAAACTTAAAAAAACAGAATATCAATATAGCCTTTAAAACATCTAATTCTCTTAGTAAACTAATAAAAAATAACAAAGATAAAACTAAAAAAGAACATCAGTCAGTAGTTTATAAGTTAATTTGTGGGACTTGCCCCAAAGTATATGTAGGGCAAACTGGTAGAAGTTTTGAAAAAAGAATTAAGGAACACCAACAGAGTTTTAAAAATAAAAAAACAGATTCAACTTATGCTAATCATCTTCTTGATGAAAAACATAAAATTAATGAAAAATTTGAAATTTTACATTTCACCCTAATTAAGCTATCATATTTTATTACCCATATATATATATACCTTAATTTGCATTGTAAATTTAGTTTTATACTCACATCTGAAGAAGCCACTGTGCTGGCGAAACAATTGTTATGTGTTTATATATTTGAAAAAATATATAAAATAAAAAAATTTTGTGAAAATCATAAAACAAGTGTGTTTTATTTGTGCAAAATTAATAAATATTATTGCATGTTACTGTTAGAAATCTACTCTGAACTAATTCTGCGATTTGTGGTTTTTTTCAAAGTTACTTATAATACACAAAAGAATTTCCTTGTTTAATGTTTTCAAATAAATAATGTTTTATATTTATTTCAATTTGTTTTACCGGTTTAAAATAAATGTAGAGTGTTAATCAACTTCTTGAAACTTTTAAGATCCTTTTCTAATAATTTACAATATTTACAATAAATATTCGTTATTTCAGCAATGTCTAGAGCAAAAGTAATATTATCTTTGGCAAATAAAGGAGAAATCTTACATAAGTCCACGGCAGGAACTTGTGTGGCAACTTTAAGTAAAAACAGTGATATTTTACCAGAATCTTCTTTAGTTACTATTACTGAAGAACAAAATGATCCGATGTCAAATAAATCGATACCAGCAGACGACGTAGCTTTTCCAACTTCAATCCATGATACTGCTAACGTTTTGCCTACATATAATTTAGAAAGTAAAAGACAAAATGAACCTATGTCAGGTATTCTGGTTGCAAATGATGATAAAGTTTGGCATGCAACCTGATGAATCTTTAGCGATTACAGGAAGTGAACAACTTTCCCCAAATATACAGATTGTAACAGAAGATGGAATTTATCTAACATTAACTACAAACAGTCATAATGATTTGTCTTCAAATTCTAAAGTAACTAATAATAATGAACAAAATGAACCTGCGTCAATTGTAACGATTTCTAGTGAAGTAATATATGATGATGATGATGATTTACCGTTATCTCACTTTGTCACTAATCAACTTATATCAATTCCAAATTTACTAATAGAGCAACTTTCTGAGGTTAATTCAAACGAAAATAGTGCAGATGATTTACCTATTTTTACAGATTTGACAAATATGGTACCTAATGACATAGAATTTCAAGAGTATGATAATAAAAAACATGAATTTTTAAAAATTGATCAGTTTTGTAAAATTATAAATAATAAGGTAACAAAAGATATAGACAGAGCTAGGCGATATTCTTATAGAAAATCTTTCACCGTCTACCTCTACAACAATAATAGATAGTCAATTCGAAGAAAATGCGGTTAATCATCATCATAGTGATGGCACCTAAAATAATAGCAAATATATCACTTGATAAATCTGTAGAAAATAATACAAAAAAAAATGTAGATAAAGGTTACACGAAAATGGGTAACCCAAGAAAAAGAAGGTGAATAGATCCAAGGAATAAAGTAGAAGAGAAAAATAGGAAGAGACTAAAAGTTATTGAAAAGCATCAAGTAATACCAGGCTGCGATACAAAGAGTTGTAGAAATGAGTGTTTGAATAAAATCAATGAAATTCAGAGAACTGTAATAAATAGAAATTTTTGGTGTTTAACTAAAGAAGAAAGAAAGGATTTCATGCTTAATACATGCACCAGGCAAGATCCAAAACGGCGAACAGCAGAAAGTGAAAAAAAAAACAATACTTTCAAGTATTATTTGAAAAATGAAACTGATGAAATGGTACAAGTGTGTAAAACCTTTTTTTTGACAACCTTAGGGTATAAATAGAAAATCGAACGATAGAATTGTATATGACACCTTGTCGAAAACGCCAAGAAACCAGTTTAATCCCTTAAAGAATAGACATTGTGATTCGGCCAAGAAGAGAATTGATTACTCTCTACTAGATGACCATATTGAGACCTTCCATCCATCTATTTCTCATTACAGGTTGGTTCCTAAATTTTATACCACCATACGCTATTTTGTGGCATGAGGGTGTTTCAGGTAGAGATAAAGAAGAAATTGCAAGCTGTTTTTGTTCATTTTTTAAGAGACAGAGATGCCAAGCAAATAACTATATGGTTAGACAATTGTTCTAGCCAGAACAAAAATTGGGGTTTGCTAACGTTTTTAGTGAGATTGATTAATTCTGACGAAATATCTGCTACTGACATATTTCTCAATTACTTTGAACCGGGACATTCATTCATGTGAACAGATAGTTTCCACCACCAGGTGGAAGTATCACTTACGATTTTGATGACTTTGTTGTTGCGGTGCAACAAGTGCAAAAAGGAAAAGTCGAAGTTAAAAAAATGGATTAAAATAGGTTTGTGGTTCTTTTTCAAGGAAAAGACTTTGTAGTTACTAGTAATTTATTTACGTTTGACAGTGTAGAATACTCTGTTCGATCACAAGCTGAGCTAGAGTTTTATACTAAACTATTATCAGCTTGTGGTCATTGGAAAAACATGTTGTTTTACATTGAAAGAATTGATGTTTTGATAATAATAGGAATAGGCCTTCGCAACTACAGGGCGGCGTCATTATTGGAATCTGGAACTGATAAAGAGGAAGAACATTTTCAGGTTTTGCGATTTCTCATCGTTCTACCGGAACGTGAAGAAGATTGAGAAGGTTGCACGTCAAGCCCGAGAGCAATCCTTAGGTCCGGATGAAGTTTAATCCTCTACTACTAACTTTCTCGTCGTCCGATATCAGTCGCATAGCGAATATGCATAAATCTGCCCCTAGCACTTGGCCCTCGCCTAAAGACTTCGACTTTAAGGCGTATTTTAAAAAACTTTCGTTGTCGCCGTCGTTGGATGGAACTCCGGATTCTACCGTGGCGATGCCACCGATTGAACACAGCAACGTATCAACTAGCAGTACTTCGTACAGTCTCAACGTAACACCATACTCGTTTTCACCAGACCCTCTGGATGTTTTAAGTTCTACTCGTGTAGATGAACCAAGTGAACTGAACAGTAATGGTAACATTATTTCAGAAATTGCAATGAACAAAAATAATTCTAATTTAAATTCAACTAGTTCTTTAAATAATAATCTTTCGGCCCGTCATTTAGAAACAAATAGTAATATTAATGATAAAGATAAACGTATAAGTAACAATAGTAATACTAGTAGTGACAATGATGGTTCTGCCACTACGTGTCACGTGGAAAGTTCTTTGGAAGAACATGAATTATTTGAGAGAAGAATGAATGACCAGTTGGGTGTAAGAATCTTGAAAAGAAAAAAAAAGGCTTCATCCGGACCTAAGGATTGCTCTCGGGCTTGACGTGCAACCTTCTCAATCTTCTTCACGTTCCGGTAGAACGATGAGAAATCGCAAAACCTGAAAATGTTCTTCCTCTTTATCAGTTCCAGATTCCAATAATGACGCCGCCCTGTAGTTGCGAAGGCCTATTCCGATTATTATCAAAACATCAACATAACATGAGATTTCTGTTCAAATTTATAGTACTGTTCCATTTCTTACGTCGTTTTGTTAAACTGCCAGAAGATACGTCAAACCGAGAGGTTACATTATTAATTTTTAAACATTTTTTTAACACAAAGATGGGTACCGAGAAGGCCAGGGCAACGGCAAAATATGCCAACATAGTGCGATCCCATCAGTACCTTTTCACAACGGTGATAGACCGTTTCAAGCATTCGGCCCCGTTTCTTTTAAAAATTGCCAAGTTTAATCCTCTAATACTAACTTTCTCGTCGTCCGATATCAGTCGCATAGCGAATATGCATAAATCTGCCCCTGGCACTTGGCCCTCGCCTAAAGACTTCGACTTTAAGACGTATTTTAAAAAACTTTCGTTGTCGCCGTCGTTGGATGGAACTCCGGATTCTACCGTGGAGATGCCACCGATTGAACACAGCAACGTATCAACTAGCAGTACTTCGTACAGTCTCAACGTAACACCATACTCGTTTTCACCAGACCCTCTGGATGTTTTAAGTTCTACTCGTGTAGATGAACCAAGTGAACTGAACAGTAATGGTAACAGTATTTCAGAAATTGCAACGAACAAAAATAATTCTAATTTAAATTCAACTAGTTCTTTAAATAATAATCTTTCGGCCCGTCATTTAGAAACAAATAGTAATATTAATGATAAAGATAAACGTATAAGTAACAATAGTAATACTAGTAGTGACAATGATGGTTCTGCCACTACGTGTCACGTGGAAAGTTCTTTGGAAGAACATGAATTATTTGAGAGAAGAATGAATGACCAGTTGGGTGTAAGAATCTTGAAAAGAAAAAAAAGGCTTCATCCGGACCTAAGGATTGCTCTCGGGCTTGACGTGCAACCTTCTTCACGTTCCGGTAGAACGATGAGAAATCGCAAAACCTGAAAATGTTCTTCCTCTTTATCAGTTCCAGATTCCAATAATGACGCCGCCCTGTAGTTGCGAAGGCCTATTCCGATTATTATCAAAACATCAACATAACATGAGATTTCTGTTCAAATTTATAGTACTGTTCCATTTCTTACGTCGTTTTGTTAAACTGCCAGAAGATACGTCAAACCGAGAGGTTACATTATTAATTTTTAAACATTTTTTTAACACAAAGATGGGTACCGAGAAGGCCAGGGCAACGGCAAAATATGCCAACATAGTGCGATCCCATCAGTACCTTTTCACAACGGTGATAGACCGTTTCAAGCATTCGGCCCCGTTTCTTTTAAAAATTGCCAAGTTTAATCCTCTACTACTAACTTTCTCGTCGTCCGATATCAGTCGCATAGCGAATATGCATAAATCTGCCCCTGGCACTTGGCCCTCGCCTAAAGACTTCGACTTTAAGGCGTATTTTAAAAAACTTTCGTTGTCGCCGTCGTTGGATGGAACTCCGGATTCTACCGTGGAGATGCCACCGATTGAACACAGCAACGTATCAACTAGCAGTACTTCGTACAGTCTCAACGTAACACCATACTCGTTTTCACCAGACCCTCTGGATGTTTTAAGTTCTACTCGTGTAGATGAACCAAGTGAACTGAACAGTAATGGTAACAGTATTTCAGAAATTGCAATGAACAAAAATAATTCTAATTTAAATTCAACTAGTTCTTTAAATAATAATCTTTCGGCCCGTCATTTAGAAACAAATAGTAATATTAATGATAAAGATAAACGTATAAGTAACAATAGTAATACTAGTAGTGACAATGATGGTTCTGCCACTACGTGTCACGTGGAAAGTTCTTTGGAAGAACATGAATTATTTGAGAGAAGAATGAATGACCAGTTGGGTGTAAGAATCTTGAAAAGAAAAAAAAGGCTTCATCCGGACCTAAGGATTGCTCTCGGGCTTGACGTGCAACCTTCTCAATCTTCTTCACGTTCCGGTAGAACGATGAGAAATCGCAAAACCTGAAAATGTTCTTCCTCTTTATCAGTTCCAGATTCCAATAATGACGCCGCCCTGTAGTTGCGAAGGTCTATTCCGATTATTATCAAAACATCAACATAACATGAGATTTCTGTTCAAATTTATAGTACTGTTCCATTTCTTACGTCGTTTTGTTAAACTGCCAGAAGATACGTCAAACCGAGAGGTTACATTATTAATTTTTAAACATTTTTTTAACACAAAGATGGGTACCGAGAAGGCCAGGGCAACGGCAAAATATGCCAACATAGTGCGATCCCATCAGTACCTTTTCACAACGGTGATAGACCGTTTCAAGCATTCGGCCCCGTTTCTTTTAAAAATTGCCAAGTTTAATCCTCTAATACTAACTTTCTCGTCGTCCGATATCAGTCGCATAGCGAATATGCATAAATCTGCCCCTGGCACTTGGCCCTCGCCTAAAGACTTCGACTTTAAGGCGTATTTTAAAAAACTTTCGTTGTCGCCGTCGTTGGATGGAACTCCGGATTCTACCGTGGAGATGCCACCGATTGAACACAGCAACGTATCAACTAGCAGTACTTCGTACAGTCTCAACGTAACACCATACTCGTTTTCACCAGACCCTCTGGATGTTTTAAGTTCTACTCGTGTAGATGAACCAAGTGAACTGAACAGTAATGGTAACAGTATTTCAGAAATTGCAATGAACAAAAATAATTCTAATTGAAAGAATTGTAACAAATATTATTAAGAGAAATTGATATTCCTTATCTAAAATAAAAATAGATGACCACATTTGTCAATATCATAATTCCTCCCTTCTTAAAAGATTTGTATATCCTAAGAAGGTTTACAAATCATTAATTAATTTGTATTAAACAATATAATTATTTAATATAACATTATATCTTGAAATTTCATGATCATGTGATGTTGATGGCTTTTGCATTGATGACATGGTGACTCTGGTGTCTTGATTTAATTGAATTTGACTCCTTGAATTTGATTCCTTTTATGATTTGGTCAAAGTTGGCTCGGTAGGATATGGCTTCCTTTGATGATTTTCATTTCCATTTTTAAGTAGGTATGTTACTCAGTTATAGGTAGGGATAAGGAAAAGTAAAATTGATTGAAAGTATTTTTCTAAAATGGAGAATTGTGTTCAACACAATCCTTTGTTTATTTTATTTGTGCCTTTTCGGTTTCTTTTGCATATTTAACTGTTAATTGTGTTTTTATAGTCTTTCTTTTAGTCCAACAAATATAAACAACAAGAATTATTATTACTGTTGGTATGATAAGCCAAAGATAATTGAAATGTGAAAGTTCCATGTCAAAGGTTTTTACTTTAATATCTTGTAAATTATCAATTTGATGCCTGATTTGATGAAGATCTTCTTTTAGTGAGATATCATCAAGACTCTGTGTTGATGGTGATAATTCTCTTATATTGATTTTTGGAAAAAGAAGGGTAGCTGTTGTGATAAATGGCTCTTCATATAAATAACTTCTGTTTAGAACAGAAAATTCACAGTGTTTAGTTAGTGTAATTTTTGTTAAGTTACTTATAGTTTTATATCGAAGGGTCTTAGGATGACAAGTATATTCAATAGTACATGATTTAACAGGAATCAACACATATTCAGTTGATGATAATTGTTCTACCCGTGGTTTTTGATATGCCAATGGTGAGGTTTTACAAATATCTTTTATATTTTGTCTTTTAAACAATTCAACAAAGCATTCTGGGTTATTATGTAATTCATCTATGATGAAAAATCTATCTTCAATCATTGATGGCAATGTTTCAAGCCATTGATAATTATTATTTGAATCAATTGCAATATAAGGTCTCTTTGGTAATATTGTTACATTAAGAATCGGTAAGGGAATAATATGAAATAAGGATATTTCAGATCTTTCCTCTAAGATTGGGAATTTAAGATTAACATATATTATACTTGATTCTTGGTGAAAAGTCGGTATAAGGTATTTGTAATAAGAGTGAACGTTAAGGAAATGTGGTAGATTTTGTTTTTTATAGAGTAATGATAGGTTATTCAATATTCCTTCTAAGTCAGAACGGTTTAAGAGAAAGAAACGTATCGTGTTTAGTTTTAAGAATGTGAGGGTTTCGCCGATTTGCTAAAAGTAATATAGAAAAAGTTGGAATTGGTTTGATTAGAATTTGCCTTTGAATGTTTGTATTAAAGCTTATTTCGAGAAATCTAATATTATCTTCTAATTTTTTATTATTTTTCTTTATTTGGTTTAAGATTTCTGTAGTTTTATTAGCGAATATTGACATTCTTAGATTTACCTCATCAGCAATATTTTCTTCATTTGATAATAAGGTATTTAAATTATGTTTTAATACTTCAAAATCTTCTTCTGTTGCTGTGCCAAAGAGATCTTTTTGAATTTTTCCTACGAAGTTAAATAATCCTCTTTTACTTCGTCCTGTTGGTTTTAATTTTAAATATTCTTGTTTTGCTAGTAAATGTAAATTTTCCTCTTGGTTTAAGAGTGCTACATCGATATTCATATTCTTTTGATCAAGTTTTCTAACTTTTCCACAAATGATTATTAGATCGAAATAAGCCTCAAAAATAGTATCTAAGTCCAGTTTGTAAATAAATGAGTGATAATGACTGATCTTTCTTACTTTCTTTCCGAGGTTAAGGAATACTGTGGGATGATCAATATTTTCGAATGAAATATCGGGATATACTGAATTAAATTGTAAGAAAAGGAAAACTAGGAGTCTGATTATATGGTGCATGATAGTCTGTAACAAAAGGATATTTTAATTTATGTCTTGGTGATTTTGTTCATGGGAATAGTATAATCGTAATCATTAGTAGTGGGGATATTTGAAATTTTCTGTTTTTTGTTTAGGAATTTTTCTTTAGTCTGTGATAAAGGTTCATTGTCAGAATCTGAATCTGATTGTAATTCTTTGTTAATTTCGATTTTTGTGTTTCTAATTTGATTCTTTGTGTATTGACCTCTATTTATAAGAACTGGGGGTCCATTATCTGACAGAACTATGGCAGTGAAGAATTTAGGTACTGCTTTAGAACGAGTAGAATTCGGATTTTTAATATAGATAGTTTCACCTTTTTTGTAAACGCGTGGTTGTATACGTTTTTTATTAATATTGTCTATTATTTTTTCTTTATCCAAAACTTGGTTTATCCTAATTTGCTCATATAATCTTTGAGTTAGATCTTTGTGTTCTTGAATGTATTCACTTGTAATAATCTCATCTGATATTTCAAAGGGTGAAGGTTTATTTAAATGACCAAGTGTAATTTCGAAAGGTGTGTGTTTCGTTAATGAATGTATTGATTCATTATATCCAATGATAGCAAGTTGTGCAAGATAGTCTAATGGAAAATTTGGTTTTTCTTGTATTAAACAACGTAAACTATCGATTAAAGAAGAGTGAAAACGTTCTACTGGGCTATTAGACGTATGACCATCTATACTAGCGAAATGTAGTGATATTTTATGGAGTTCACAGTAATCTTTGATCATAGTATTATTAAATTCTGTTTGGTCACAAATGATTTTGTAAGGTTTCCCGTAATGTTGAATAAAAGTGAGTAGTCCTTTTTGAACTTCAACACCTGTTTTTGCTTTAATGGGGTACATTTGTCCGAGTTTTAAAAAAGGGTCGAATATTGTCAAGAAAATATTATTTTGAAAAAAGAATAGATCTATATGTATCAAGTCTAGGGGTTTTTGTGGTACTGGTACATGTTGATATTTAACTTTCTGGGGATGCCTGTCATATTTACATATTTTACAGATGTTACAATTTTGTATATATTCTTCAATAGTTTTCCTAAGATTAGGCCAGTAGTATTTGCGTGAAATTAATTTTTCAATTGTCTTCCATCCGCGATGAATTGTTTGACCTTCATGCATGTATTTAATGATTTTTTGTTGTTCATTTTCATTATTGATATCTTCAAGTATATCGTTAGAGATGATACATGATAGTTGTTTGTATGGTCTTAAGTATTTTTGAAACATTCTGATAACTTTCTTTTCTATGGTTTCATCATGGGATTTAAAACAAAGTTGAAATGTTTTGCCTAAAACTAAGAATTGCTTTAAGAAGTTAAAGACTTCTTCATCTGAACTTCGGGATTTTAGAGTGATTATATGTCTGTTATAATTTTTAAATGAATTTTCTAGCATATGTGAGTTAACTACAGCAGTATCACTTTCTTTTATTATATATTGATGTTTATACATATTTAGACAAGATTTTGCATAAGGCATAGTAAATGTTGGATTAGAAAGGGAAGTATGAACTGTATTGTTGTCGTCATTGTCATTTTTATTTCCTGCAAATGTATTTTCATCTATATCATTTATCAATTCTTGTATTATGTCTAGGTCAGGTTCTGGTAAGGTGTCTAGAATTGACTGTAAGTCTGAGGGGTTTGCTAACATAGAGTCTGTATCGTCATTTTCGATAGCGTTGAGTTCTTGTATAGGAGGTCGTGAGAGACAATCGGCATTTACGTTATGTTTGCCTTTTTTATATTTGATTTCGTAATCGTATTCGTCTAATCTAAGTCTCCATCGTATTAAACGAGAGTTAGGATTTTTTAGATTAAATAACCATTGAAGAGGTTGGTGATTTGTCATGATAGTGAAGTGATTTCCGAAAAGATATGGGCGATAAAATTTACAACTGTCCACGCAGCTAAGTAACTCTTTCTCTATAGTTGAGTAGTTAATTTCTGCGGGATTTAGAGTTCTGGAGTAATAGGAGATAGGGTGTCCGTTTTGAGATAACACTGATCCAATAGCATATTTACTAGCATCACATTCTAGTACAAAAGGTTGTAAAAAATCAGGGTACGCAAGTACTGGTTCATTTTGGAGTAATGTTTTGCAAGTATGAAAGCAATTTAGCAAAAGTTGAGGGTGCGTTCTTTAAACCAAAGGGCATTCGTAGATATTCATAATGTCCATTCTCAACATTAAAAGCAGTTTTATGTATTGAACTGGGATGCATTTCAATCTGATGGAAACCTGAGGCAAGGTCGAGTGTTGTGAAATAATTACAACGTCCTAATTTGTCTAATATATCTATGATATTAGGAAGAGGGCATCTATCTGTAATGGTTTTTTCATTGATTTTTCTATAATCGACTACTATACGTCATTTGCGTTGACCACTAGCATCAAGTTTTTTGGGTACTATCCATATAGGTGAAGAATAAGAGGATGTTGAAGGGCGAATGATGCCATCTTGTAGCATTTTACTGATTTGTTTTTGAACTTCTTGTTTATGAATAAAAGGGTATCGATAAGATTTTGTGAAGATAGGGTCCTCACCACGGGTTTTTATTTCATGTTTTACTTGATTAGTGAAACTAAGTTTATCTTCAGGAAAATAAAACACATTAGGGTGTTTTTTCAAGAGTGGAATTAATAAGGATCTTTCTTCAAAATTAAGATGATCGGAACGAATAATTTCAGCTATATTAATTTGATTTTTTGATTTATTCAAGGGATGAATGTGAGAGGTAAAAGATTCAAAATCTTCGAAAGGTAAAACGTTTAAAGGTTCATTAAAATGTACTTGCATTGATTGTTCTGATATATTATGCAGTTCAACAATAGCTAAACCGTTTTTTGCTACTGTAACAGTTTCGGGGATGTCAACTGTGCCATTTGAGTATGATGGGATTAAGATTTCGCCATTGGGTATATCTACAGGAATTTTTCTTATTAGAATTTCGTGTGAGTTAATATCATAAGTTTTTGAAGTTTCATTAGGTGTTCGTAAATAATAGGGAATAGTTGTGAAATCATTATATAGGATTTGATTTCTAGGGTCTAATTGAAGATTTAATCTAGAGATGTCTTCAAATCCTATTAGTCCGTCATAAAAATCGTGAAAGTCGTAAACTAATACATTTAATGTAGTGTCTACATTAAATTCGTCAAACGCTGGAATTTCGGCTTTAAATTGTATGTCTGTATGTCCATGGCAAGTCTTTATTTTCGTTGTGTCAGTACATACAGTCTAGGAAAAATGTCTGAATTATATAGGGACGTATTATGGTTTTTGAACAACCAGTATCTATTAATAGCCGCATAGGTGGATTTTCTATTTGAATATAAGGTAAACTACATGGTGTTATTACTGAATTAAGTTCTATAATATTTTCCGAGGCTAGTTCTGAAAATTTACAGGTTCGAATGTATTTTGTTCTAGACCTTCGTCGTATTCTTCGTTAATAGCTTGGGATTCTGCTAATTCTTCAAGATTGGGTTCATGTCTGGCTTGAATTTCTATTAATTCTTCAACACTATACTCGTTTCCAAAGGCTCGAATATTTGTATTTGTTTCTGTATTAGGAAAATCAGGGGAATTATCATCTGGATATGGTAATGTGATATAACCACTAGGTGTTGGGTCTAATTCCGAATGATGTAATTCCTGGGAAGTGTATTTAGGCATATTATTCTGTTTGAACCAGGGAAATTCACGTCTTACTTGACTATTAGGCTTGGGTTGGAAATTTTGATTATTATTTTTTTGAGGATAGACGATTTTGTTGTATCTCGGTTTTACTGATACACCGGACATAGGCGTCTGTTGCGTTTTTTGAAAATAGTTTTGATTTTGAGTCTGGGGTTTAAAAGCGTTTTGTGGTTTTCCAAAAACTTGTTGGTTAGTTGGGAATCTAGTATTATAGACTGGACGTGGTTGAATATTGATTGGTTGTGATGGAAACTGGGTTGTTTGAAAATTATTAGTTTGTGATGGATATTGGATCTTGCGAAAACTATTGGGTGGTGTAAATATTGATTGTTGTAATCCAAAGTTTCTGAAAGTGGGGTTCGAGTTTTTGGAAAATTGTTCCTCACGTGAAACAAGGGTTATGGCTTCTTCTAAAGTAGTGAAGTTTGACAATCGAATCATAATTTGTAAATTTTGTGGTAAATTATGTGTATAAGTATCGAGTGCTAGTTGCTGGTATATTTTGCTATAAACATTTTTTTCATTGTCGCTATGTTTAGTTGATTGACCTAATTTTACTAATAATAAGCTTTGTAAATTCTGAATTTTTGTACCTAATTCTAATAATGATTCGTTTGGTTTTCTCGTGATTCGTCTTAAATCATGTTCTAAGTTTATTACCGATCTTGGATCTGAAAATTGTACTATTAGTAATTTTTTTATATCAGTCCAAGAATTTAGATCAAACCGAGAGCCTACGACCATTAGAGCTCTGCCTTGAAATTTTGATTTGATGTTTTGTAGTAAGAATGCATTTAAAATTATATTTTCCTGTGAATCTGCTGATCTAGCATAGTGTCGTTCCAGATTATCACATGCAGAAATAAAATCATTTAATGCGAAAACATCTCCATCAAACGGTCTGATTGAATCTATGTACATCCGTAAAAGTTGATAATGTATACTTGGTTGAGCCATTATTTCTAAAGATTTATTTAAAACAGATGGTTTTAACTAAATGTGTATTGGTTGAGTATTCGTGAAAGTTTCTTCGTCTGAAGAAGTGTCTGGTAAAATATCGTTGGTTAAATTAGGAATTGACATGTATCTTAATTAAGGGTTGAGGATCTGACTCTTCCCTGTAATATAGTTTCAAAATGAACACTATATTCAGTAACTTAATATCTAATATCCTCGATGGACTGAATGAAAGAAAGGATCACAAAAGAGCTTCTTTTCAGTGACTTTCAATCAATTTTGAGAGACTCTACACAAGTCAAGGAATAAAAATGAAAGAAACTGAGTAACTTACTTGTATCGATTTCGTTGATGGAAAAGTGCTTAATGATTGAAATCAACCTCTTGACCTGGTCCTCCGGGAATCTTGTTATACGGACAGGATCTGCTCCGGTAGGGTGACTCAATGCACTGGTAAGTCAAAAGGGCACTTATCCTACCGGCTGCGCCAAATAGATTTGTGGTTCTTTTTTCAAGGAAAAGACTTTGTAGTTACTAGTAATTTATTTACGTTTGACAGTGTAGAATACTCTGTTCGATCACAAGCTGAGCTAGAGTTTTATACTAAACTATTATCAGCTTGTGGTCATTGGAAAAACATGTTGTTTTACATTGAAAGAATTGTAACAAATATTATTACGAGAAATTGATATTCCTTATCTAAATTAAAAATAGATGACCACATTTGTCAATATCATAATTATTATCAAGATTTTTATCAGTGGAAAGACTTAAAATCTGAAGCCGCCTTAAAAAAATATGCAAGTAGACCACTTCTCTCCGAGATGGTCCAGATTAAAGCTAGCCGTGGTAATTATGTATTATATTACAAAACTTCATATACTGAAGATTTTATAAAGTTAGATTTTCTTTGTAAGAAAGCTGCGAAAAAAACAGGGGTTTTATTGGCCAATGTTCCAAGTCGAATTAAATCACGTGGATTCCCTAAATCCAAAAAAGAAGAATTGCTCAAAAATCTTGGAGGAATCCTTCCAGAAAACAGAAAACATTTCTGGAAAAACTTACCAGAGTCTGAGGATTAGTTAAAGTTATTCCTTTTACTTTTGTATTGTTAATTACATAATATTTTGTAATATAATTAAAAGTTTATTTAACATGTTTGTATAAATTGAATAAAATTTGAAAAACTGTTCTTAAATAATTTTTAAATAAGTCAAAGGTAAAAATAAGTTAATTACGGCATTTTTTGTTAATTATTTTCCTGTGAATGCTAAGCTAGACTGCCGTATCTGCGCTTTAAATTAATATAATGTATATGCCGCATTATGCATTAGTATGTGCAAAAATATTTTTAACAATAAAAGTCGTATCTGATTTTTTAGTATGAACTTTTAACTTTTTTTAAATTTAAACACATCTAAACGATTTTTTTCGTCATTTTACATGGGAAATCACCTTCTTTAACCCTGCAGTGGACGCGTCGGGTCTATAAGGCCCAAGCAACAATAATTGTTGGTGTCATTTTCAAAAAACAGCGTGTACGGTCCTGCGCGCCTTAGTACCTTCGAGTTAGGTCAAGATGCATGCACCACAGTAGTTATAACGCAGTGCAGTGGTTAACATCGATAGCAGATTTCGGTCTAGCAGGCCCAACGCGTTCCTTTATGTAAGTATTTTGTATACATATTTCAAAGAATAATATACTTATTTTTCTAATTAAAGCTGCAAATTAATTATAAAAATCGATGTTTTGTTGCAGAATAATGGATGAAAAAGTAGTTCAAAGATTGACTCAGTTGTTTGAAGAAGTTCCATCCGATCTGGAAAGTTTTTCAGACTCGGACGACTCAGAAGCAGATCCACAGTGTGAAAACTTCAGTGATCATGAATCCGAAAGTGAACAGGAGATAGAAGAATATTTACCTATTCAACCCAGTGTTGGTGAGCGCAGTCATTTACAATATAATTCAAAAGATGGAACAAAGTGGAATAAAACATGCTGTACTAAAAATGTTAGGACTAGAAAAGAAAATATTATTGTAAGACTTCCCGGAGTAATTGGTCCTGCGAAAAATGCATCGTCTCCGCTAAAAGCCTGGCAGTTTTTTTTCGACGATAACATCATTAGGGGATTAGTGGAAAGTACAAATATATATATATCGAAAGTATATCTCATCGATATAAAAATAAGTCTGATACAAGACCGACAGATATCTTAGAAATACATGCAGTTATTGGACTTCTTTATCTAGCCGGGGTTTATCATGGAGGCAGAACCTCAATTTTTGAATTTTGGTCTAGGGATGGTACAGGTGCAGAGATCTTTCCGGCAACAATGGCACTTAGAAGATTTCGTTTTTTGCTAAGATGTTTGCGGATGGATGACATACGGACGAGAGAAGAGCGGAAAAGTCAAGATAATTTAGCTCCAGTAAGAAAAATGTTTGATGCAGTAGTAAAGAACTGTCAAAAACACTACTCTGTTGGGAAGTATAGTACACTAGACGAAATGCTCTGGTCTTTTAGGGGCCGATGTCGTTTTAGGATGTACATTCCAAATAAGCCGGCCAGATATGGAATAAAAGTTTTTTCATTAGTAGACTCAAAATCATTCTATACTTACAATATGGAAGTATATTGCGGTAAACAGCCTCAAGGTCCTTTTTGTGTTAGTAACAGTTCTTCTGATGTAGTAAATAGGCTTTGCTCACCACTATCGAAATCTAGGAGAAATGTTACAATGGATAATTGGTTCACTTTCGTTAAAGCGGCCAATAATTTACTAAAAAATCATGAACTGACAATTGTGGGAACACTAAGGAAAAATAAGAGACAAATTCCCAATGACTTTTTTACCAGACGACCAGAAAAGTCAAGTATGTTTGGATTTGCAAAAGATATGACCATCGTTTCGTATATACCAAAAAAAAATAAGCAGGTCATTTTATTATCAACTCTTCATCATGATGATTCTATTGATGAGGCATCTGGAGAGGAGACGACACCAGAAATAATTACATTTTACAACTCGACTAAATGTGGAGTTGATACAGTTGACCAACTTTCTGCGAAATATAATGTTGCAAGAAATACACGTAGGTGGCCAATGGTACTTTTATATGGGCTGCTTAATGTTGTTGGTATAAATTGCTTGGTTATCTTTAGATGTAATTCAAATGGAAATAATGCAAAAATTGACAGAAGAATATTCCTGAAACAACTTGGTACTGCACTTTTAATGGATTACATTGAAAAGTAGAGTAACTTCTCAATACCTTCCACGAGAAATTCGACAGCTTGCCGCAAGAATTAGTGGTACTGAGTTGGTAGAGCGTGTCGAAGTTGTTCAAAATAAACGTGGAAGATGTGCGTTCTGCAAAGATCGGAAAACAAGATATACATGCCGATTTTGTAAAAAATTTATATGCCTGGAACATGCTGTATCTGTTTGTGAAGTATGCACGGAAAAATTTTCGGAATAATTGTTATACAGGATGTTTAGTGTAACAATACCAAAAATGCACGTCATATTTATTTTAATTCTTAATTTTTTTCGTTATAAAAATACATTATTTTTGTTTTATTTTACTACTCTTTGTCCATATTAATGATCTGTGTAACACATTGTTAGAAATATACATTTAATTTGAAAATTTGATTTTTCTTCTTTTGGGTATAGCAGGCCCAACGCGTTCTTTGCCGTAACATTTAGTCACGCGTTTCCTGCAGGGTTAAATAACCTATATTGTATTCTATCAAGGGCTATCAAAAAATTTTGATGTTAAATTTCTCGATTCTTTGCCACCAGTAGATACGGCGTTTGATTTTAGTACGGCAGTATATGTGTGTTCTTTTTTTCTCATTTCTTCTATATTCCTACCTTCTTTGATATTTATATTATATTTCCTGAAGTACATTGTCTTTGAATAATAAATATTTCTGTATGTATACTCCCGCACTAAATGAGTTAAATAGATTTATTGAAATAATAATAGCCTCTACGCCATCTATATCCTACAGGCGTAGTTAAAGCATACGAAAAGTAGAAATTAACAAGGAGTTGCTTGGTAGTTCCATTAAATTAAGATAGTTGCCACCAAAACTTGTTCGTTGTTTGTGGATTTATCAACTTTTTTGTAAGTAAAATATTTTGTAATAATATAAATAAATAACATTAATATATTGTGTATTCTTTTTTTCTCATTTATTTTATATTCCTACTTTCTTTGATATTTATAAATATTATATTGAATAATAATACCCTCTACACCATCTGTATTTTACAGGCGTAGTTGAAGTATATGAAAAGTAGAAATTAACAAGAAGTGTGGTAGTTCCATTAAATTAAGATAATTGCCACCAAAAAATTTGTTAAACTGGATACCATTTCAATAATGTAATCGGTCTGAGATGAAACGTGTCTGTTTGAAAGTCTGTTGCTAAATTATACACCAGTTATTTGGAATTATGTGTTGTTGTTGTTTATGGATTTATCAAGTAAAAACGTATTTTTTCTTTGAATGGTGTTTCTGCTCCAAATTTAAGCATTTGTTTTAACAAAAATATTAACAAATTTAGAAATTTACCATTTATACAAAGTAATCATATTTAAACCAAATAATTTTCGTTTGAAACTAGTAAAAACAAAAGTAAAGTTCGACGAATAAACTACTGTTTTTTTTAATTTGTTTTTATTAGAAACGTGATATTTTCCTACATTTTTATTTAGAAACATAAATTATATAGACGAAATCACAAACAGTGTGACTCAAAACATTCTTATTAAAAACATAATATTTCCCAAAATTTTTATTTAAAAACAAATTACAAATATTTCCACCTAGCTTTAAATAGAATAGAATCATTGATCAATTTTACACACCTTAGGATTAATAAGTCAGTTACAAAATGTACATATAAATAATAAGAACAAGATAGATATAATTATTAAACTATCAACTCGAAATTACACACTAATAGAACAAAACAACATTAAAGCAATACATTATCACAATAAACCAATGTTGGACACAAATTGGATACAAATGTACAACTTTAATATAAGAACAAAAATTACGATTCAAAATTTTTATTTAAAACAAATTATAAACATTTCCACCTAGATTAATAAGTCAGTTACAAAAATATACATATAAGCTATAAATAATAAAAAAACAACATAGATATAATTATTAAACTAGTCCTAACATTATCAACTTGAAATCACACGGTAATAAAACAGTGTTGAATGCAAACGTATAATTTTAATTTAAAAACAAAAATTATGAATGCCTTGTCCTAGGACAAGACATTCGTAATTTTATTACAAGATTGCAGCATGTCATTAATTTCTAATAAAGAATTCCGAAACTTTGATAACTGTCTTTCACACTTTTTTATTTTCTTTTTCAATAATACTTTCCTCGCTTTTATTGTTCCCCTACCTCCTCGTTTCTCTGCGCAAATAATTTCGCCTCGTCCAGATATTTTTAATATCATCATTTTCTACATCGCTTTCGTCTTCTGTGTCATTCCCTGCATCGCTTTGGTCACTGTCAGTATTTTCTGCATCAGTTTCTGGATCGTTTGTTGTAGTACCTAAAATTTTCAGCCCCAATTAAGTTCAAATTTTCCAAAAAGACTCGTTTAAAATTATCAAATCGATTGCCTGCGACAAAATCTATAAAAAAACATATCTGTCTATTTTCATAAATAATACAAAAAACTCAATAACTTCCGTTGTATTCAGATTCAAACTCTCCGAAACTCGAGTATATCACTAAAATCATGCAAAGAACCAATTTCCATCAAAAAATACAATAGCAAAATTTTAATTTTCTCTTAAGTTATAAAATTTTCGAAAGTACCCCTAATCTATCTCGTCGCCGTCGATACGTATAGCCTTCCGCTTAATAAATAACATTTAAAATACAATCCAGTCATTCTGAAGCTCACTAATATTCACCAAATTTAGCATACATTAAGAATTACTCAAAAAACAATAATACTCAGATTTCATTCAAATTTCATTACTAAAATTCGAAAGTACCCCGCGTATTATACTCGTTCAAATCCATCGTCACCGTCGCCGTGTCGACGGATCCATACAAGCCGCGCTATTCACCAGTCGTACTCTAAGCCCGAGACGACCCATACAAAAGATTAAGCTATACATAAATCAAAAAAGTACCTAAACTTAGAACCCGAAGACGCAAGGCACAGCGTCGCTTCGTGGACACGTTCACATTTTCCTGGCGACAGGCGATACCGGTGGACGATATTCAGCACCGATCGATCTTACGTTTTTAAAATCGCCTTCCACTATCTCGAGAGAACTGCGAACTGGAAGGCGATATAAATGGTCGGTTGAATTCCTCAGGATTAACACCGGTGAAATAACCGGTATTGGCGAATTTACACTTAATGTCTTGTAAAATTTTAATACATTTTGCAGTTCTGCGAACACTAGGAGCTACTTTCGTTTCGTATACTTTCATTTTGAACTGAGACTATAACTGAAAATCATCTTTTTTCTTTATATATAATCTTACTCCCAACATAACCTCTTACATAGTAGTGAGTATAGAAGACTAGCTTTAGACAGGTTCAATGCTCTAACTTATATCATAACTATTTGACAACAATCTTTAATGCGAATATATTTTTACTTAATAAGTGAGCTTGTATATAAACGTAAGAGACCTCAAATATTTATTCAGTCTATCGAAAAATTCAACATGATCTGTACTTGTGACTAAGTCCTAAATTCTGTGAGATTGATTCGAAATTCACACTAGAAAACTTGCCGAGATGTGAGCTGATTCCTTGCGAAAATTGGACTACTCAACCCAGACAATGAACAGGCTGATTGGACCGACCTAGATGTACACTCTAACTATAACCCGCTTTTAAACATTAGTGAAAAGAACATTAGAACGCCACCAATAGGTAAATAAAAAAAAGAAAGAGCACATCTGAACGTTTGAGACATACAAAATTCATTTCGTAAAAGACTGCAATTTTTGTATATACAGTACCTATATACAGTGTATATAAAGGTAAAAGTCCACCATTGTTAATTAAACCTAAAGATGCTAAGCAGAACAACAGCGACATAACAAAAAATGTAATCGCACAGAAAATTAATCCGTGCGACCTAGCAGTTTCGGTCACAAAAATTAAATCAGCGAGTCAAGGTAGTGTACTTATTGAATGTAGTGATAAAAGATCGTTACAAACACTTCGAAATATTGCAGTCACCGAGCTTTCCGAAAATTACCATGTGGAAATACCCAAATTGCGGAAACCTAAGATTATTGTAATAGGAGTACACGAGCAACATTTAAATGATGAATTAGAATTTATTAATAACATTAAGAGACAAAATTGTTTAATGAAGGCAATGTTGAAATAAACATTGTTAAAAAGTATATTCCGAAAAATGAGAAAATGCACAACATTATTATGGAACTGACACCGGATATCTTTATGCAAATTAAGGGTAAAGGTAGAGTTTTTGTGGGCTGGGATAGCTATCCTGTCTATGAATATATTGGGGTACTGAGGTGCTTTAAATGCTGTAAATATTAGTCAGGGCAAAATAGGCGGAAAAACGCCTTTACTCGGAACCAAAGCTGGAAACAGTTTTTTTGAGGGGTCAGCTGATAATTTGTTTATTGTGGAAATATAAACAATAAAAGTGATGTTCGATGACACATTATATGAAATAAGGCACTGGCTCCATAAATTGACGTCATTTTTTGATTTCAGTATCATTTCTTATATTTTTGGGGTCACTCGTTCCGATTCTAATGTCAAAAAAGTACCAATACTAGAGGGCGCCTCAGAAAAAGTTAAGTGAAGATGAAAATAATGACAAATGAATATTACATGAAATAAGTTTTTTTTTTCGAAATTCTGTGTCATTTTTACATTTCCTTGTCATGTTTTACGTTCTCTGGTTCACTCATTCTGATGCTGAAGGCAAAAAATGCGAATCGTAGAGGGCGCCACAGAAGAAACTAACATCAGATGGAAACAATTACCAACATGAAAAAAGCTGCTATCTCCCTAACTCTCGACGCATTTTTCATGTTATTGTGGAGCGTTCATTTTTTGTTCCAATGGCAAAATAGTGCCAATTATAGAGGAAGCCACAGAAAAGACGGACATCGGGTGAAAATACGTCATCATAGGGTATAAATCTATTTCACACTCTTAGGATTACCCAGATTGAACGACGTGGCTATGGCGACCTCTCTATCCTTCGAAGTCTTAATTAATGAGAGTCCTTTATCTTTTACACAACGTACTTATTTTATTCGTACATTCATTCAATCAATGTTTGGGGTCCTGTAGTCCTTTTCACAATAATTGGGAACAATTGTACGAGTGACACTCCATGTGTCATTCTCAGGATTGTTGGGGAAAAGAACGCACTCACGAAAACTTTCAATAGTCCTTTTCAGGATAGTTGGGGAAAAGAACGCGCTTGTAAAAACTGTCAACAGTCCTTTTCAGGATAGTTGGAAGCAAGTGTGCGATCGACAACTTTTTTCCGAACAGTCCTTCTCAGGATAGTTGGGGAAAAGAACGCGCTTGCAAAACCTTTTTTCAACAGCCCTTTTCAGGATAGTTGGAAACAAGTGTTCAAGTGACAACTTTTTTTCCAACAGTTCTTCTCAGGATAGTTGAAGAACTCTTCTGACAACATTTTCCATCATTCCTCAGGAGATTATTAAGTTAGGTTCATGAGCTTTCGCTGTTTTTCTATTGTTTTTATATTAACTTGTTATAAAATGGCAAATCGATTAGATTGCATTACTTGTAATAAGCGAATGCTACCAAATCAAATGGCTCGAATCGATCGCAATGAAGATATCGTGAGGCTAGAAATAGCTTTAATCAGACGAGATACTGATAATAGAGGTCCTTTGATTGTCAATGGTCGTACTCGATTGTGCAACACTTGTAATATATCCATCATAAATGAAATAAGAGCACTTCAGGAAGACCCTCAGGCATTAAGGCTAAATGTCTTACGTCAAACATCATCGAATACTTGTTTTATATGTGGTAATATTGGAAATCTAACAAGAATAAGTATAGAATGCCGAGTCAATATTTATTTGAAAAAAGATATCTATGCTTCTGAAAATACCAGATCCTGCCGTGAACATTTAAATGACTCAGGTCTCTTACTCGATCACCTGTATAACGGAATTAATTACATTCATAGACCTTACCGGTTTAAAGGAAATGAACTGAGTTCATTTCTTATGGGACTTCGGGAAGTTGCAAATAATCAGTCCAGAACGAATTTTGATAATGAAGATAACATCTCTGACAGAGATTTTGAGACTTTCAGTCCAATTACAAAGGAACAATTTAGAGAGCTCTTTACTTTTTGAGATCCAATATTCGATGGGAATAGTTTCAGATATGTATCAAAGCGTGATTTACTCACTTTTCTCTGTAAACTTCGCCAAGGAGCAACTGATGACTTTCTCGCTAGTATTTTTGGTTATTTGAGTAGGCAGGCAGTCAGTACAGTTATATCTATTGTACGATGATCCTTAATGCTACGATTTGTTCCTGGAAACGTTGGTTTAGAAGCAATAAATCACGAAACATTCATTAATAACCATACTACTGAATTTGCAAATCATTTATATAACCCAAATCCAAATAACAGAAAAGCGATTGTATATGTTGATGGAACATATCTAGAAGTAGAAAAAAGTAGTAACTTTCAAGTTAATCGGCAGTCTTACAGTAGACATATTGTTTTGAAACCTGTCCAGGGCCCTTATTTCTCTGACGATGCCAATAATGATGCTGCTATGCTGCTCAAGGAAATGCAGAAAGAAGGTGAAAATAGCATAGTAGAATGGTTTCAAGAAGGTGACATTGCTATACTCGATCGTGGTTATCGAGACGTTAAAGATTTTTTGGAAAATAGAGGTGTGATAGTAAAAATGCCTCCCATGCTTGCAAGAAATCAGAAGCAATTTACTACCGAAGAAGTTAATCTGGCTAGAATAATAACTAAAACAATATGGATAGTAGAATCGCGAAACGGACATTTCAAAAGTATATTCAAGTTTTTCAAGCACGAAATATCTGTAACTGATGCTAAGAATTTGAGAGAATTTCTTAAAATATCTGCTGCAATTATCAATAGATACAAGGGATCGATTTACATGGATGGTGCTGATGTAGAATTCATGGAATTACCAGCCTCCATCGAGCTGGTTTTATTGGCATTCATTAAAACGATCATTGCAAGGTACTTATGCGTGATTCTTCTCGATGTAAAGAAAATCTTTAAATATTCACGATTAATGATACGTATTAATTATTTATGATTATTCCAAGAAATTTAATTAAACTACCTGTTTATATATGTATGTAAATGGTACAACTTTTCAAAGCTTCCGGCAATTATAGATATTTTTATAAATAGAATCCAATTTACAAGGTTCGTTCACCTGAAGTTCTTGTTACTTGATAGTTAATTTTAATCATACCCAGATGATTTTTCTTTTGTTACCACAAGGTAAATTATTTTATATAATACCACATCGGTTTCCCCTTAATTAGCAGTAAACGTTTAGTTGATCATGTTTAATTTTAAACATAAACATAATCACATACAGGGGATTTCTTCTTTTGTTACCATAATGTAAATTATTTTATATACCAATGCCGTTTATTTCCTCTAGTAAAGGCTTAGTTGACCGTTCTAATTACCTAGCCCACCCTCCCCCTAATTAGCTAGTGATAGGATATTTTTTTTTCTTTTCACCTGTTAGTTGACCTCGAGGTTGTTAACTTGAACAAACTGCTCCTTACCCCTGACCTCGAGGTCGTTGACCTTGACCTCGAGGTCATTGACCTGAACCGAACTGGAGCGCTCTTTACTCTGTCATTCCACATCTACTTACCCTACGGCAAGTTTTCGAGTCAAAATTACGAATGCAACGTGTTGTGTCGCTTATTTTCAAATAAAAAAATTGAGATGTCACCGTTACAAAAGATGACATGAAACAGTTCGTCCAAACTAAGTTGATAAATGATGAAGACGATTTTGATAATGGATCGATTCTTGCAGTTCCAGAAAATTTAAGAAGCGCGTGTTCTGTCGGAGAAGATATCGAAAATATCAACGAAGACATGTGGCCCTTGATTTGTTACGTTGCAGGGTATGCTTCATATGCAGCTATCAAAAAATTCAAGTGCAAGTGCTGCAAAGTTTATCTTACAAGTGACGATGAAGACGAAGCTGAATACTTCCGCCTTATTAGTGCCAATGATCGTGGAGGGTTGAGTTACCCAAGTCGAGATGTAGTTGCTTGTACCGCGTATACCTACGTTGTTATAAATAACTTCCTCTCAAAAAATGAGCTTAATTTTTTAAAGCAAACTAATCAAAGGGAAAATGTGGGTGTTCTAGCTTTTGAAGTTATTAATGAAATTAAATTAGAAATCTTTGAGGGCCATAATTGTAAAAAAGATTCTTCCAGTGTAATTTTAGAGAAAATTGTGATTTCTCTAGTGAATACTTTATTAAACAATTATTGTAAAATACAAAATGATACAATTAGGAACAAACAAATGTCTCAGTGTAAAAGATTTAAGCCAGGAAATAAAAT
Organism: Stenurella melanura; assembly: GCA_963583905.1. Lineage (NCBI taxonomy): Eukaryota > Metazoa > Arthropoda > Insecta > Coleoptera > Cerambycidae > Stenurella > Stenurella melanura. The sequence continues at coordinate 92,844,685 of OY757315.1, forward strand.
TTAATTTGATCGCATTTCATTCAAATTAGTTAACATAATTGTTGCACATTTATTAATAACATTTTTCGGAAATGTCGTATTTTGTAAGTACGGGAAAAAATATAAAATATGCGAATAACCGAAATTCGCTAATTTCGCGACTATGAAAATAAACTTTTAAACCACAATCTCTCCGATTGTATTATTTAGTCATACAGTTCAGCTAATTTTTTTCGTTATAAATAAAGAGAAAAAAGTATTCTTCACTTTTTACAGAATACTTATTACATTGTTTTCAATTTTAAGAAATTTTGACATTTATAATGCTTTCCATCTTGAATTCGTTTCAAATCTAAGTACATTTTATTTACAACTATACCCGAAAATGCATGGCCTACTCTAGATGACTCATACTTCCAGTGCTCTGGCCTTGTTTTTAGGTGGTGTTGGTTCGATCCAGTCCGACACTGACAATGTTGGGGGTATGAATGTTGTCTGTGTTTTCTCAAACGTGTAACCTCCTCCCGGACAACCTTGACTTTGAATTTGGAGGTTGCCTATGTAGTGTGTTTTAAATGTGTTTTTAAATGATAAGACTATTACAATATTAATCTGTGAAGCAACATTTTAATTTTGAAGTATAATTCTAAAAACTATTAAGAAAAAAAGTATAAGGTGTTATTTTTTACATGCACATCTCTAATATCGATTTTTTTCTAAACTCCTAGTATGATCGAAAATAATTTTGAATTATAATATTTACGTAAATAAACTCACAGATAGAAAATAATAATAATACAACTTCGCACTTTGATATCTGATTGTGGGTTTCTGCGCTCCAAGGCCGGGCAAGTCACAAGTCTTCGGTGAAAGCTGCTAGGAGCATTATTGGTCTGATAATTCACCCAAAATGTGCTTCAAGTTGTCTTGAAAGGAGACGCAAAGGAAGGACCAAGTAGACAAAAAAGAGGTCTTTAAAGAATTGCAAACTTGCCGTTTGAATTCTCTAAGTTTCTGTTTTATACATAAAACAATTTAACTAACAATATCTAATCAGAAAAAAGTCCAGACTGGATGTTCTGTCAAATTATTCACGGACTGCGAAGCACGATGAAGTTTATTTTTATCTGAAACAATTGGTGTTTGGTGTGTGTAATATTTTTGTTTAATAAAATGCATATTATACAAACACACCCATGAGCAAAAGTATTGCATATTTTTAATATTTGGTACTACGAGAAAGTTTCTGTTTATTTATAAATATTTTTAGTCACAACGTAGAAACAGATTTCATTGTATAATAAAAACGGTTTTCATGAACCTATTTAAGGTAAATAACCAGATCCCCAGTTAAAAAGAAACATACTTGCAGAGCTGGGCAAATACGTATTTACAAATACTTATTAAGTATTTAAATACTAGAAAGTATTTAAATACTGAGTATTTAAATACTTTTTACAAGAAGTTTGTATTTATATTTGCAAATACTATATTTGAAATATTTAGTATTTAGTATTTGTGAAAATGATCCTAAAAGTATTTATAAATACTTAAAGTATTTAAATACTTGGGAAGTATTTAAATACTTTTATAAAGTATTTAAATTCTTTTCCAACAGTATTTAAATAAGAGAATATTTAGAGACGTAAAAGTAAAAAATATGTTCATTGCTGCTGCAAAGAAAGAAGCTTCGGTTTCTAACAGTGCAACTTTAGAAAATACAGTTGCAGTAAATAAAGAGAAATATTAATTTATGAACTTTTTTGAATTCAAAGAAACTGACAGTACCTATGTCTAAATCGACAGAAAGTTCTAGTTCTGGACAAGGTGAACTTCAAGCACTACGATATTTGCAAGATCCAGATACAAATTTGAAAATGCTGCAGAAATATCCTACCATTGAAAGGCTTTTTCTGAAATATAACACAACACTGCCCTCATCCACACAAGTGGAAAGAATGTTTTCATATGCAACATTCATAAATACCCCTAGACGACATGCCTTATCTGATACAAATTTTGAGAACCAAGTCTTTATGAAGGCTAATGGAGCCTAAGTTCCTTTACGTCTTTATTATTTTGTAGTCCAGGTGGCAAGTATTTCTTTTTATCATATTGAGGCGGAGAGAATTTTTCTGCAATAATTTTTTTAGAGGTGAGGAACAACATACCAAAAATCTGAACATCCGAGACTCATATAGTATATAAGTGCCTAAATGAAAATGTAACTAGGATTGAATGTCAGCAGCTTCGATGTTCTTGATTAATTTTAAAGCCTATAAAGCCTACAATATTCTGTTTTTTCTTTGCATTTTGCTCTAAAATTAAGAGATCTTTCGGAAAACGTTATAAAAAATATGCTAAATAATCTCAATAAGGATGTTCAAATTTTTAATATGTTGTTCCTCACCTATAAACAAAACTATTTTAAAAAAGAAAATCCGCTCTCCGCCTTAATTTGACGTATCTCCTGGAATATTAACTTTTATATTTTCGTGCCAAAAATAATGTGATAATTTACAATTTAGTTTTTTATTTAGAATGACTTATTTTATATATTTATTTTTTCATAATAAAACTGAAAAAAAAAATTAAAATATTCTTTTTGTTCCTGGCCTATTTCTACGGACATAGTACAATAACAGAAAATACAATTCGGCGAAGTTTAGCCATTAAAGGCTTAACCATGCATGCATTCAAAATCACTTATCAAAGTGTTTAAATATTCTCAAAGTATTTAAATATTTATTTAAACTAATTACTTTTGATATTTAGTGTTTAAATATTTTTTTATTTAAAAAATATTTAATAGCTAAATACTGTTTCAAAGTATTTGCTAAGCTCTGCATGCTTGGTGTTTCAATATTTTGTTTACTGCGTTGCTTTGGAGATGTTAGATTGTGTCACTCAGTCGTACACAAAGTGCGTTGACATAATCGTTTATTGGTTACTGATTTGTCAATTGGAACGTATGCCTAACTACAGTGAGCCAGTGGCTGCTCAAGTCATTATTTTGTATGAAGTGGGTGGGAAACAAATGGAAATATCGGAACACTTGCATATCCACCAACCCACTGTTTCCCGTATTTTCAAGAGACATCTAAGCTTAGTGGACATCTAGTGGAAGCTACTGGAACCAATGTAAGCAGATTTACGGTCTCTAGGAGGCTTAATGAAACTGGTTTAAAAGCATGACGACCGGCAAAAGTTCCAGAACTGCTTCCACAACACAGGACAAGTAGATGTAACTTCGTTGAGGAACATTTACCATGGACTGCCAAGCAGTAGAGTGCTGTGGTTTTTTGTGACGAAACAAGCATTCAATTGTATCTTCCCGATGGGCTTAATTTAGTATACAAGCGAAGAAATGAACGTTTTGCACCATGTACTTGAAAACTGTAGCTTTTGGGGGATGCTCAGTGATGTATTGGACAGGTTTCAGTTCAGAAGGACATATAGAACTTGTGGAGGTCACTCAAAGGATGACAGGTGTTTGGTACTTGGAACACATCCTTCAAGACCATGTTTTCCCATATGCTGGCTTCATTGGGTACGATAAGTTCATTATAATGCATGATAACGCTCGCCCACACACTGCCGCTGTCGTACAATACCTTACTGAGGTTGAAATTAAAAAACTGAACTGGCCTGCAAAAAGTCCGGATTACCCAATAGAGCACGTATGGGACTACTTAAAGACAAATATTAGGAAACGAAATCCGCCTCCAAGAACTGTACAAGAATAAAAGCTGCCCTAATTGCATTTCCTCTCGTATATGCCGGTTGAGGTGGAAGAGGCAGATCATTTTCATTGATAACATTTTCTTCAGGAAGCTGTTTGTGCCTTACAGCAATATTATGAAGTACGGCTGTAGCTGCAATAACACGAGTTATATTTCTTAATCGAAGTTGCAAACCTTTGACCAAACAACGAAATCTCCCTTTCCATATGTCAATTGTTCGCTCAACTACATTTCTCGTACCAATTTGAGCTCTATTGTATCGTTGTTCAGCCCTAGTTGATGGATTGAGTAATGGCGTATACACATTAGGGCGGGCCGAAAACGATTGAAAAAAATTTTTTTTTGAAATTTGATTTGGTATAGCAAAAAAAAGTTGTAAAATAACTTTAAAAATGTCCTGTATTTTTATGAAAAGTATTAAATGAAATTTGGCCGCGCCCCAATGGCCTTAAAATAAAATTTTTGTAAAATTACTATTCTGGATCTGGTATAGCCGTAAATACTTTTTAAATAATGGGTCTAAATCACCAATCAAATTTCATAATTTTATCTTAATATTTAGCCGCGCCCCAACCTAAAAACATATTTTACGCTTCATCCAGACTTATCCCGGTCCTGGTAATAACTGCCTATTGCGTGGTAGTTACGAGTGTCGACCTGTATGTATGTGGTACAATGCAAGTATAATGTGTTTATTTAGTTCACGTTAAGTAAGCCTTCTGAAACCTTGGTTGTACTGACAAATTCTAGTCTGCTCGTCATTATGCCACTATGGAGCGGCAATATTTATGGAAATCGATAAGTCTATCCAGAGAATTTCCAAATGAAATAAAGAAGATTATTGACAGTGTTATTAGCACAAACGCTTATTTTGGACACCCCGAAAACATTTTGTTAACCATGACCACAGATTTTCGGAGTCATGTAAGAGAACTTGGGATTTATCGCATTTTGAGGGCTAGGAATTCGAGAGATTCAAAAAATGTAAGAGTGTTTAAAATATCTGCTTTCAACTAGAATGCTAAGGACTATATCGATTTAATTGACTGGAACAAATGTACCGTAACCGAACCGCCTCTTACAATGACCATTTCTACCGACGATTTAATGACAGCACTTCAGAGCAAATCTGCCATCACTATTAAACAATTTCCATGCCACACTCAAGCTGTCGAGTGATGTGTAAAGATCACCACTGAAGCTTCAGGCAAAGTTTGTAGTCGTGACTCAAGAGACGGGTACATTCGCGTAAAATTTGGTGTGAGGAGTGATCTGCCATCATTTGAAACCAAAAATCTATACTACACTATAGATCCAAAAAAAGCAAAACTGAGTAATAAGTAAGTTAGATCTACGATTAGAATAAGTACAAGTAGTCGAAAAGGGAGGAAGGGGTGGGAGGAACTTGGTAAGGAGCCACCTCCTCGCGGTGAGTTCTGGGTTGAGTAATTGATAAAGTATGTATATTATATTAAATAAAGACAATCAATACAATAATATGAGGCAGCCTATCATTTACTCAAACGAAGAGCTGCTTTTATATATTTTAAGGGCCCTGGGGCGCGGATAAAAATTCTTTTATTTCTTTCATATTTTTTTTGGTTACTGTATACATTGATTCCTAATTTTTTGACGCTATAACGAAAACAATACATGACCTTGAAAAGTTGGCCCTTTTAATGCCCATGGGGCGCGGTCAAAAATTAAGCGAAAATTAAAAGAAAAATTTAGCGAACATGTCTTTATACCCTTCAACTTTTTATGACTATACCAAATTAATTTTCCGAAAAAAATTTTTTCGGCCCGCCCTAACACATGTCTTGTTTGTGCATAAGCACTATCAGCCATAAAAACTTCTGGTAAATCACCACGCTCCAGACGCATATGAACAGAACTATTGTTAAATATTCTACTATCATGAGCAGAACCTGGCCAACGAATTACAATATCCTGTATTTCACAACGTGGGCCAGCCATTATCTGCACATTTAATCACATCCAACCTTTCCTATACTCCACCTACTCTCTGAAAGAACACAAGTTAAAGTTAATATACAACCAATACAATAATATCAATTCACATACCTGATAGCACCCTGACGCAAAAAACCGTAACGCTACATATAATTTTATAATAGGGGGAACTGGTAGTCCACGGTTATCACCTATAATATTTGGATAAACCATTGGTAATATTATGGTAGCTATAATAGCTCTTAAAAAACGAACCCGTTCTAAGAGTTCGTTATTGGTATATCTTTCAAGTGGATTTAAATTGTTTCGTAACATCTGCCTGAAAATGAATAATAATTAATAATAGCAATTACAATATTGTTAATTAATTGTAATAAAAACAGTTACCTAGGCATGGGTAAAAAAACATCATCTTCAACATAATTTAAAAATTCCCAAAAATCATCATTATCCATTGTCGGCAATTATTAAAGGTTATGTAGACAAAACACAGATCAAAGCTCTATAGTAGTCTAATTGCATATAATTATATATTTTTAAGTTAAACTAAATGTATCTACATATCTCAACATAATTACTAAAATATATTTTACCCGATTTAACATAATTTTTTAAACAAAGATTACAATATGAGTGAAGTCTCAACTACCCTTACTTGTAACTCGTTTCCCGCTAATATTTTACTTTATTAGTAGTGAAATTTGAGTGTGTGTAGAAATTGTTTATGAATATGGTAAGGGTCTGTTTAGGGCAAGCTAAGTATAAGCTGAGTGTGAGTGGGGTTTGAGTATGGTTTATGAATTTGTCTCTAAGACTTTGGTAGCTTTACCGTTCTTAGATCCAATAGCTGACACGTCTGTCAACTTTAGGTGCCCTTATGTCAACTATTGGTTCTTTCCAGATATTGATATACAAGACAAATACAGCTAAGAAATTGTGCTCCAGAGAATATGATGGCTGCCCTCGAAGATTGTTATTGGGGCATTATCCGTTGCTGCGAAAAAGCATATGTTCCTCGAGTTACCCTTTTGTATAAAAAAGGAAAATATCCAAGTATTAGCGAAATGGACATGAAGTCGTATCTTTCCAAAGAAGAAGAAAATATTTTAAGTAAATGGATAATTGAAACTGCAAAGGCAGGTTTTCCAGTGGGCAAGAACCAACTGCTGGATAGTGTCCAGCAACTCATAATTGAATTGAAAAGGCCTAATCCTTCACAAATAACCGACCCGGGAAAAAATGGTATTCACTTTTTCTAAAAAGGAATCCCCACATTGGAATTAGAACCCCTCAAAATCTAACATGCACTAGAGCATCTGTTACAAAACCTGTCCTAGATGGCTGGTTTGCGGAGGTTTCTGAATATTTAAAAACTTCTAATAATGAATCAATTTTATCGCATCCGGAACGAGTTTTCAACAGTGATTAATGAAGCATTTTTCCTGGATCCAAAAGGAGCAAAGGTACTGGCTAAGAAAGGTGAATAAAATGTTTACCAAATAGTGAACAGTGATGAGAAGGAATGTATTACCGTTTTATTAACAGGAAATGCCTGTGGTGATGTAGCACCTACCATGGGTTTATTCCGGTATGAAAAAACACCAACGAAATTAGCTCTAAGCGTCCCTGAAACATGGAGTATAGAGAAATCGGAGACGGGCTGGATGACTAGACAAACCTTTTATGAACTTATTGCCAATATTTTTCACCCATGGCTCTTGGAAAAAAAGATTACGCTACCAGTGATATTATTTATAGACGGCCACGCATCACATCTAGCATTGCATACCAGTCGCTTCTGCGACCAAAATGGAATAATTCTGATTGCCTTATACCCCAATGTAACTCACTTATAGTGGAGTAAAATCGCTCCTCTAACTCGCTATGTTCTAAGGGTAGGTGATACCAAGGTATAACTAAATGAAACCTATACCATCGTGTAAAGGACATTTCAACGCATAGGAAATAGACAACTTATCTTTGTTGGACCGAAGTAGTAGTAGTGTAAGTAGTCAGCAGAGTGATCTGGCGCGCGTTCACATACCTAAAGTCGAACTTGTTAAATTTTTTATGAGAATTTTAAACAGTTAGTGCAGGTGCTTACGGATTATTTTAATGCGCAAAAGTTGCAATATTTATTAGGTAGCATTTCAGGTAAAACATTAAAAGTTTGTAGTAATGTAGAAATTATTCCGACTAACTATCCAGTTATATGGAAAACTTTAGAAAAAGCCTACCAAGATAAAAAAAATGCCTGTCTCTCGAATACTTAAATAGGATATTAAATTGTCGCAGGCACCTAACAATAACCCAAGTAATTTGCGAAGTTTTTTAGAAAAATTTGACCCGAATGTCAATGCTTTGAAAAATTTACATATACCGGACTTGGTCGATTTTGTTATATCATATAGCTTTATCTAAATTATCCCAGGAAACCATACATTCTTTCGAACTAATTCGTAAAGACTCAGAAATACCAACATATCAAGAATTAATTGATTTCGTTCGTCAACAAAGTAAAATAATTTCCAAAAGTGAAAAATCCCGGTTTAATAATCCAAGTCAAATTAACAGTGCCAATCAAAATTTTAAAAATAATAAATCCTTTTTTATAAATAATCCAAATATCCATTATACAAAAAATTGCATCGCCTGTAATAGGGGTGTGCACTTACTAAAGGAATGTAGTGTGTTTAGAGGTGATTCTGTGGAAGAACGGTTTAGGAAAATTAAAGCATTTATGTATTAATTGCTTGTCAAGCAAACATACGGTTTCGAATTGTCTATCTAAATTTAACTGTTCAGTTTGAAAAATGAAACATCATGCGTTATTACACCAACCTCATCATAATGTCCTTAATAAAAATATTCGACCTAGCGTCGATTCTCGCGCTAGTGTTTTTGTATCTGAAAATAACGTAAAAGCCGTTTTGCTAAGTACAGCCATTGTCAAAATAGTTGATAAATGGAATCAAGAACAAACCATTCCAGTCATCGTAGATAACGGATCCATGTCAAATTTTTTAACCCTTGATTGTTGCAAGAAATTAGGTTTGTCATATACCAAATTAAATACCCATGCTGTTGCAATAGGTGGACTTGAACAACCAATTAAAGGTCGTACAAGTGCGACAATTATTTCTAATTAAAATCCTAATTTTAAGTATCCCTTTGAAGTTTTGATAATTAACCAGATTAGTGGGAAATTACCCCACTTTATCCTAGTTAGATAGCAATGGACGTCAAATGAGAAAGCGATGTAGTGTACTATGAACAAAAAAATTCGCAAGAACACTTCTTATCTTTGTCGGACTTGTCCCGACAAACCATGACTTTGTCTCGGAAACTGTTTTAGAATTTACCATATTCAAAAGTAAACCATCATTCCACTTTTTATATACTTAAAAGTATATAAATATTTTGGAAATCGTTTTCAGTGCAGATTTTAATCATTTTTGAAATATTTGTTCATTTCATTGATCTGTTTTATATTGTCATCGGCCTATCCTTGATGAAACGGACCTTAGAAGCCAGTGACTCGACCCTTGAGTCATGGTGAATTTGCGCCTAAAAACTTAACAAAACAATTAACAATTATATCAGGGGCTCTAAGAGACGCTTTTGTATATGATTTTCAAAAAATATATTTTGGCCTTTGGAAAAGATCCTAAATTTTTATTGGCGGTGAACGTGTTAATGAATGTTTGTGATATTAAAGGATGAATCCAATATCGATGTCTTCTCTTTTTTCCTTCGTAACAGTTAATACACACAAGCAATCGTTTTGACATCCATGTTAAAAATTTATTTTTCCGCGATTTAGTCATACAACTTGCAATTTTAAAATCGTGATTTTTGAAAAGAAAAACAAATAATCGCAATTACTACCAAATTCTACGTTCATCTGTTTAAATCCTTGAAAAAGAAATAGAAGAATGAAGTCCAAAAGTCTAAAACTGAGACAACCATAAACATTTAGGCAAAGACACATTTGTCACCGTTTTAGATAATGCTCCAAAATCAATCTCAAACATAGAAATTATCTTCAAAAATTCTTTCAAAGTATGCGGTCTTTTCCCTTTTAATGTAAGCAACATCGACTACAGTAAACTTCTTACTACAGACAATAACTTGACCGACAAAAAAGAAGAAAGATCCTGAAATAGTTAAGCATTTACGGTAAGTTGAATCTTCGAAATTGTTAATAAATATTACGAGCTGATGGGTGCAAACTGGACTGGTAAAATTGGAGATAAGATTTGCATGGTATTTGGTACAAAATGTAGGGGAAGGCGGGGCAAACCGTATAGTGGGGTAAAACCGTATACATTAGTGAAGGTTTGCAACGAAAATTTTTTTATATCGCCTCATATGAGCTAGCGTTGAGAGGAGAAGGCTCTTCAGCTTGCATTCAATATTTTATGGATGACACTGACAACGAAGGTAAAATTTAACTGGACAAATTGAGTACAATACAGTATTTTCCAAAACCACCCAGGGTGGTTCAGAAAAGCTATCTGGCAGTAAATGGCTGGTTACAAATGATGAAAATCCCGATGTGTGCCCTGTTAGGTTGTTTAAAAAATTGTTGATTAAAAGAAACAACCATATAAATACTGATAAACTATTTTTAACAGCAAATCCAAATTAGAATCGTCCTGAGTCTAAAGGGTGGTATAAGAATTGCCCTGTCGGAAAAAATACGACATCCACTTGGTTTAAGTCAGCGAGAGCTAGTATTGGTATAGACACGAAAAAAACTAAAGTGACAAATCATTCAACTCGAGCCACAGCCGTTTCTAATTTGGCAAAACGAGGAATTGGTGAACAACTTATTAAAATAACTGGACACAGCAACAGCCAATCAATCAAGCCATACCTCCAGCTAGATGCTTAATATCATCAGGATATAGTTGATGCTATGAGGAACACCAAAGCTAGCATCACCTCTTCGACAAGTGGTTTAAATCATCAATCAAGTGCTTATACCAATTGTGTATTTAATATTACAAATAATAATTATAATAAGTAAAAATTATCTATGTTGTTATTTAGTGTTAATCTTAATAAAAGATATATTTACAAAGTTTTTTTATTAACCAAAGTTTACAGAATATTGTTGTTTCGAAACTTTTAGGTCTATTTGCGATGTTTACTATATTTAAAAATTTCAGTTTGCATACCTATAGGTGAAAAATACGTTCCACCAAATTTAGTTTTGAAAAATTACTGAAAATCGTTCAAGGCAAATCTATTGCATCATTAAAAACTATGTTTTGTTTACTAAAGTGAGGACGTTTTTTATATTTTGAAATACCGTAACACTAAATATCTATATAGTTGCAAGATGTCTACATATTATATGCAATGTTAACAAAAATATTTACACCCATTTTAGTTGTAAAAAATTACTCATAAGGGGTTAATATATTGTTGTTTTTTTTTTGTTTTTATCCCTTCTCTTAATTTTTATTCTACTTTAACTCACCTTTTCTTTTAGAATAAAATTTTATGATAGACAGAAAAATTTATTCATGGGCGCCACTGTCTAGAGATAAACACACAATCACAGTTGAGCATGTTTTTAAATGACTCTCCCAGTGCGAGTTCACTCACTAGTCACTAGCCAGTCGTTTCAAAGATCATGTGATTTAATTAATGAAATAATTAAAAATTAAATCAATATAACAAATTTATTGGACAAGGGTAAACTCTTTGTGATAAATTGACATATATTCTTATTAAATAACTTAAACTATAGGCCTTTTCTTTTATTTGTGAATCGAAATTTTTTTATTTATTGTTAATGAAAGGAAAATTTTAAAAATAAAGTAATAAAACTCAAATGTTGTTTATTTTGATTAAAAGTACCTGTTTCCTCGATGTTCTTTTCTTCGCTAGCAATTCCAAGTTCCACTAATAGATGTCGTTATTATCTGTTTTTTTTTTTTTTAGCTGCTCTTCCGTGGCTAATTTAACGTTTTGAACTTAACCTTTACAGTAATATTATAATTTGTGTTCTTCTTTCCCAAAAATATTAAAATTTTAGTGCCTTTGGATGCTCTTCTCCTCTGGATACGTCTTTATTATCAGGTAAAACAACTACCAATATTATTTTCAGTTTTCAATACTACTTTTGCTTTATTGTTTCTGGATATTTGTTATTATGATGAATTTCGTGAAACAAACTTTCATACAACTATGCTTTGTGTCTTAAATTACTGCTATTGGAAATATATGGAGATTTGACTTGCCTGATTTTCATTTGACGTTTTACTGTCACTTTTCTTGAATTTAATTTTGCATATTTCCTGTTTAGAATGTAATATTCTGTTTTCTTTTTTATGATTTTTAACTTTTAAATTTAGATATAAAGCACTGTATTATTATAAAATATATTTATTGCCATGAACTACATGTGATGCTACTGATTGGTTACAAACGACTGGCTTAAATTGTCTTTCGCGCTCGCAGGCGCGTTCATTTTTACCCGATTGCCAGATTTAACTGGTTTTCTCGAACAAGGCGTTAACATACCCCCCACCTTGAAAGGGTATAGCTTTCAAACAAAGTAGATAAGCTAAGCTAAAATACATTAAATTTGTATTCAAGTCATTCACAAGAAAATACATCACTTAGATTTCTCACTACCACTGACACTAGCACTGTCCTGCTCCAATGGCAGTGGACATAGTTTAGAGAAGGAACGCTTGATTATTCCATCAGCTGTCTTCACTAGAGCCACTCGTGCGATGCCATCAGGGCCGGCTTGTAATGACGTTATGCGGCCCAACTGCCACTTCAGGGGCGGTTGATGTTGATCTTTAACGACAACTAACGATCCAACTTGGAGGCTTAGTTGGTTAAATTTCCATTTTGTCCGAACTTGCAGTTCTGATATATATTCTCTGCACCATCTGGACCAGAAATGTTGCTGAATTTGTTGTAAAAGTTGGAACCTGGATAGTCGGTTGATAGGGATGTCCGTTAAGTCTTGATCTGGTAAAGCGGTCATTGGTCGTCCAATCAGAAAATGTGAGGGGGTTAAGGCGGAAAGGTCATTAGGATCGGTCGAGAGTGGGGTGATTGGACGGGAGTTAAGTATTGCTTCTATTTCCGTCAGAACTGTATAGAATTCTTCGAACGTTAATTTTGCATTAGCCAACACTCTTTTTAAATGCGATTTGCACGACTTTACCCCCGCTTCCCATATTCCACCAAAGTGTGGAGAGAACGCTGGTATGAAGTGCCAATTTACACCTTGATTGCATATTGTCTCTTGTATATTACTTTGATTTTGATTTAGGAAATCAGCTAATTCTGTCAACTCATTGTACGCCCCGACAAAGTTGCTTCCGTTATCTGAGTACACATTTTGCGGTTTTCCCCGCCTTGAAACAAACCGTCTAAAGGCAGCAATGAACGCTTCGGAAGTGAGCTCACTGACTAATTCTAAGTGAATCGATTTAGTTGTAAAGCAGATGAAAAGACTTATATAACACTTACTAGTTCTGCTTCCTCGCCCCTTTTTATCTTTCAATAGGAAGGGACCTGCATAATCAATCCCGGTCGTATTAAACGCTGGTGCAGGACACACTCTTAATTTAGGTAATTGCCCCATTATCGGATTATTTGAGACCGGTTTGGTTCGGAAACATCTAATACAGTTCCGTACCGTTTTTCGCGCTAAGTTCCTTCCTCCAAGAGGCCAATATTTTTCGCGAACAGTGTATAGGAGTAACTGAGGACCCGCATGAAGAAGTTTAATGTGTTCATATGAAAAAATCAAGGTAGTTAATTCATGTTTCGCCGAGAGCAAAATCGGGTGTTTTTGATCATACTGTAGCTGAGATAAATTTAACCTCCCCCCAACTCTTATGATTCCGTGGTCATCTATAAATGGGTTTAGTCCTGCAAAATTACTCTTTGTTTTTAATTTTTGTTTGTTTTGCAATAATTGCAATTCATTTTGCAACGATTCCGTTTGGGACATTTTTACTAGACAACGCATTGCATCTTCCAGCTCTAAAGGAGTTAACGGCCCTGTTAGGTGTCGTTCCTTTGATTTACAATTTAATATAAAACGCCGGCAGTATGCTACTGTACGCCGCAAACGATTTAAATTGGAAAATTTCTTGAATGGAAAACCTTCATAAACTTGAGTTGCCTGTAAAGTTATAACTTTCTTTTTGACTTCGGGTACATGTTCTAAGATTTGAAAATTCGATTTTGGCCACGAGTCCCGTGGTTGAGCTAGCCAACTTGGACCTTGCCACCACATGGGGCAGTTACAGATTTTTTCCGGGTTTAACCCACGTGATAGGAAATCTGCCGGATTAAACTGACTTTGAACATGATACCACATCGCGGGATTAGTTAATGTTTGTATTTGAGAAACTCTGTTCCCCACAAATGTTTGCAAAATATTAGGTTGCGTTCTTATCCAACTAAGACATACGGTTGAATCACTCCAGAGGAAAGTTTCATCAAATTCTACGTCCAATGACGTTTTGACTTTATAGATTAATTTAGCTAACATAAGAGCTGCACACAACTCTAATCGGGGAATGGTTAGTGACTTTAAAGGAGCCACCCTTGTTTTAGAACATAGTAATGTTACTTGGATATGCCCTGACTTACTGATAGTTCGAACATACACGCATGACCCATAGCTTTCAAGCGCAGCATCGGCAAATCCATGAATTTCTTTTCGTATTATATCGGAACCCAATACCCGTCTCGGAATTTGCAAATTATTTAAAACTAATAGTTCGCGTCTAAATGTTCTCCATTTATGATCTAAATCGGACGGCAACGTTTCATCCCATGATAGCTTGTACATCCAGAGTTTTTGCAAAATTACTTTCGCGATTATAATGCAAGGACCCAACAGACCCAACGGGTCAAAAATTTGAGCAATATCTGAGAGTACTGATCTCTTTGTAATTGACCTTGATTCGGAATAGTCAGATATGTTGTACATAAGGCAATCTGTTGAGCACGACCAGTACAATCCGAGAGTTTTTGTTTTTTCACTTTCGCCTAATTTCAAAATAGTTGACGGATTTAAATTTGTAACGTGTTGTAAGACTATTTTGCTGTTAGAGGCCCACTTTTGTAGCTCAAAACAACCAGATCTTAATATTGAAGATATTTCGTCGCAAAGTTGTGTAGCTTCTCCCTCGGTTTCAGCGCCCGTTAGGAGATCATCCATGTAAAAATCTCGCGCGATAATATTTGACGACTTGGGAAGGTTTTCTGCGTTTTCTAATGATAGCTGCTTAAGACACCTTACCGCTAACCATGGCGCCGACGCCGTACCATAAGTTACCGTACGGAGTTGATAAGTCTGAAGTTCGTCTGATTGATTCGAACGCCATAGAATTTGTTGTAAGGGTATCTGTTTTGGCTCAATTAATATCTGCCTATACATTTTAACAATATCCGCACAGATAACTATTTTGTATTTTCTGAACCGTAAAATGATAGACATCAGATCGTCTTGAATAGTTGGACCGATATATTGTATGTCGTTTAACGAGATTCCGGAGCTTGATCGGGATGATCCATCGAATACAACTCGAAGCCTTGTGGTCTGATTTTTCTCATTAAGCACACCGTGATGGGGAAAGAAAAATGTAGGTAAATTTGTTTTACTAGAATCAGAGAGCATCTCCATGTGGCCTAGCCTACTGTATTCCTCCATAAAGTCAACATACAATTGCCTTAAAGTATCATTTTTACATAATTTTTTCTCAAGAGAATGGAATCGATTGGTTGCGTAAGATTTAGAATCTCCGAGGCACGATGGTGGCTGTTTTAAAGGTATTTGAACAATAAACCGACCCTGTTTATCACGTTTAGTAGTTTTTGAGAAAATTTCCTCACAGATTTTATCATCCTGAGATAAAGTAGGCGTTTCAGAGTATGATTCCTCAATTTCCCAGAATTTGCTTAATTGGTCTTGAATATCTAAATTAGTACTTAAATTGCACTGAACCTTATGTGACTCCGACTTCGACTTTATTGGCCCAGAGATAACCCACCCAAATAGAGTTTTTTGAAGAGTAGGTAAGTTATGCCCTAGACGCACTTGGCCAACACATAATAAATTGTAGAATAGTCCCGCACCCAATAAGATATCTATTTTGCTAGAGTTATTAAAATCTGGATCTGCCAGTTTGAGGTGTTTCGGAATATTTAATGAAGACATATCTACCGGTCGTCCCGGCATACTTTCGGTGATTTTATTTAGTACTAAACAGGAAACTGTTGTCTTAAATGAATTGCATAAGGACTCTATATATACATTGCATCTGTATTTTATGTCTGAGGAGACTTGGCCTATACCTACAACCGACATGTTTATTTTTGATTTTTGCAAATTTAACCTCTCGCATAACTCGGATGTTATAAAGTGTGACTGTGAGGCTGAATCTAAAAGTGCTCGACAAGTGTGAGTATAACCGAGATTATCCCTAACCTGGATTAATGCAGTTGAGAGTAAAACGTCTGATTCTCTATAACCACTACGGCTAGAAAAATTAGTGATTTGATTTTCATGTGATTCAATGTTACTCGCGATATTTGTTACGATAGGAGCAGAATTTGATTTTGAATTTACCGAGCTGCTATTTTCTTCACCCGACGGTTGATTTTCAAAATGCAGTAGAGTATTATGCTTTGATTTGCACTTTTTACAATGTCCTGCAAAACAATTTTTACTGAGATGGTTGGCGCGTAGACAATTCATACATAGTTTAAATTTTCTCGCGTTTTCAATTCTTTCATTAATTGACAACTTCATAAAACTTGGACAATTTTGAATAAAATGTGACTCCTTGCAAAAAGCACATGATAACTGTGTCGAATTGAATGTGTTCGAATTGTAAGTGGCCTTAGTTTGTTTAGTTTTACCTGATTTTGCGTTTTGTGCAAGAGCTAATGTCTCTAGCAAGTCTGCTTTATGTTTTATAAATAACTGAAAATCTGCCAAGGTTGGCAATTTATTTTTATTTATTAGCTTTTGCTCTTCCCACTCGCGCGCCGATGTCTTGTCTAATTTGTTGCTTAAAAGGTATATCAATAGAGTATCCCAATGTTCTGTGGGCTGGTCAAGAGTTTTTAAGGATCTTAGATGTTTGCCAACGATATCTACCATTTTTCGTAATTCAAATGCCGATTCTTGATTTAAAGTTGTAATATTAAAAATGGCTTTAACATGATTATGCACTAGCAAATTATCATTATTATATCTATTTAGCAACGCATCCCAAGCAACGGTATAATTTGAAGCCCTGAACTCTAGTGATCGTATTATTTGCGCAGCTCCCCCCTCTAAGGCAGCACGCAAATAATGGAATTTTTGAATTTCACTTATAGAATTATTCATATTAATTAATGAATCAAATGTGTCTCTGAATTCTAACCAATTCTCGTAGGAACCGGAAAATTTCGGTAGCTGAATTTGCGGAAGTTTTATATTTTGCAATGGCGGTGACGACGCTGAGATAACAGAACTAGCTTGTGATTGTGAATTAAAAGGAGAGACATTGTTTTGATTTGTAGCTTGTTCGTAGTCGGCAAGAATTTGTTTACCCCCTGAAACTAGCGTGAAATAAAGGTTTTCAAATGTCTCCCTTTCTGTATATTGTTTTTCAAGGTCTGCATCTAGCAACTCAATGGAAATTTGCACTTCGTGGAACTCGCTTAATAAGGCTTCTTGCCTTTCTAGTCTTGTCTCTAGCTCTATAATTTTTGACCTATTTATTTGTGAAATCGGAATTTCCTCAATTAATTTTTCTACCGAATCTAAGTACTTTTTAAATAGAGTTTGGCGTTGTTTACATGACCCACGTTTTGCAATCAATGTTTTTAAATCATCGGCGTTACTCATTTTACTATTTTTGAATATATAACTAATCCAATCAAATATTAAACTGACAGAAATAAACGAATACTCAAGTAAAGGAATAATATAATAATTGGAAAGGACTCACAGTTTTTTCTCGACGGTTTATAGTTGTTTACTTGCAAATCCGCACAGGTGTCCAGTAGCCCAGTTGTTTTCTCTGCACAAGGCCAGTCGACTCGAGCTGAACGCTGCTTTGACCGTTGCTACTACGCTGGTCCGCTTTAACACTCCAGACAATGTGCCGGTAAGAATTGGGAATTAACCCTGTTGGTATTCAATCAACTTCGATTTTCTTGATTTTTACTGGTTTAATTAATTACCATTCAGCACGAAGGACCATATGTTTAGAATGTAATATTCTGTTTTCTTTTTTATGATTTTTAACTTTTAAATTTAGATATAAAGCACTGTATTATTATAAAATATATTTATTGCCATGAACTACATGTGATGCTACTGATTGGTTACAAACGACTGGCTTAAATTGTCTTTCGCGCTCGCAGGCGCGTTCATTTTTACCCGATTGCCAGATTTAACTGGTTTTCTCGAACAAGGCGTTAACATTTCCTTTTTCTTTACTTTTAACTGGTTTTTGAGTAGTTTTCTCTAATATTTAATTTAATTTTTCCTTTTAAATGGACAAATTTCTCAAAAAGCGTCGTTTATTTTTCAAATTTTTACTACTTGTTATTTATTTTGCTTGGTTACCCCAACTCAAAACTTTTTAATCTGACATTTTTATATCACGATAAAAATTTATTTAATTTTTATAAAATTTCTAATTTAAATTTTCCTTATACTGCTTCTTATTTCTTTTTAAGCTATTAAATTGTTTTCCCCTTTTCTCACTGATCATTTATATGTGACTTTCATGCATATAGCTGACCTGTGAAATTTTGTTTCATGATATTTATACATTATTTAAAATCTTTCTTATTTCCTAAATTACATTCAATTTTTGTTTCGTTTACCCTTTTAAACGTTCTGTCTTACTTATTTTAACTATACCTATACAATATAAAGTTATTTGTTTATATTTTATATAATTATGCATGATTTCCTTTCCAGGAATTTACATGTGACTTCTGGACCTTTGTAGCCCCTATTGATATGCTTTACTTCCTGAAAGGACATCATAAAACTTCCTAGAGATTCCAGTATTAAATGTGAAACAAAATATGTATAACAATACATCTTTAAACTTGAAAAAACTTAGAAAGTACCTGGCTTTAACACAAACTTTACTTCAGCCAGTATTTCTCACATGAAAAACTAAATTAGGACATCAAATTCAGGGATGGCTCTTAATTAAGTTACTTTAGGTAAGTGTCTTTGTATTTACATTTAAATATTTTAAAAGCGATCACTGAAATTTGAGTAATGTTGAAAGGTTCATTTTTTATTTGCTTTTTTCTGTGACTTTGTTTCAAACCTTTTAAACTTGCTACTCTTAATGTTTTGTTTTGTTATAATGTTTGTTTTTCCTATTAAAATTTAATAATTTGTAAAGTTTTCACCATTTAATTGCAAGTCTATGGCTTATTTTTATCAATTTTGTCTTTTTAGGTATGGAAACCCGCACTTTCCATTTTACAGAATTCTTTTCACCGTGAAGTGTTCCTGAGCAATTATTGTTTCTGTACCACCTCGAAACTTGCCAACGATGGATTTCCCACACTAATTTTAACTGTTGCACTTGCACAAAAGGAAGGTTACCTTTTCAAGATAGAGTAAGATTTACAAATTTTTATACATTTTAAATTTACAAATTTCTTAATAACTATTTATTTCCTTGTTATGCCCAATTTCATTTTCTTTATTAGTACTTGAAATCACACCAGTTGATTCTTTTAAAATGCACAACTTTAATTTTTGGTTTTTATAGACTGTAAAGCTGTAAAATTGATTTGCATTGACCCTTTTTTGTTTGATACGCCTGTCTGCAATTCTTCCCTTATTTAAGTTAATTATATCATGTCAATATATTCCCTGTAACGTTTGATATTATGTTTTCTTCACTAAAATGGGTGGAATTCTGTTTAGAATGTTAAAACAGTAACCGAAATACCTATATCAGTACGCGTAATAGATAAATAATATCTTTTCCACCCATTTTAGTTTCCAAAAATTACTGAACACTGTTTAATGCAACTCTATTTGTGTGTTATGAAATAAGTTTTGTTCACTAAAATAGGTATAACATTGTTTTTGAATATATTTTCATGTCTTATGCACATTATATAGTTAAGTTTCAGCACATTATAACTTAACAGAGATGGCTTTGAAACAATACGTCATTAGCTATTTATGTTTAACCAGTCTCAGCTTAATATTTCCATTGTTGAAGTTGTTTTCGAGATTTATAAAGAACAAGATTATACAAAATGGAAAAAGAACAGAAATATACATTATGCACATATTGCGAAGAATTTTGTGAGATTAAAAAAAGCCATCCATATATGAAATACTTATCATGCCTGATTGAGAAGTGTAATATGGACGAAAACCAAAATGAGAAGCTATTCAGCGTAGTACAGAAAATGCTACTGGAAGTTTCAACTAAGTTTTCGCGAACTAGAAAAGATAAGTTGAATAAAATTGTTTCAAACTATTATATTTCTGTAGTCAAGCATAGACATTTAATTGATATAGATTCTTCACCGATGTATTCACCATTGAAACGCGAGGAGTTTTTAAAGGATTTTCACGCACATTTGAAACATTCAGTTAATACTGTATGTTTATAATATTTAATTATAATTTAAACATGAAATAAAATGTTGTTCCACGAGCTCAATAATTTTTTTTACAATTATCTCGTTTAATATGACAAATAAAATTCCATTGTTATGTAAAAGCAAATGCCAAATATATATATATATATATATATATATATATATATATATATATATATATCAATAGCTTTTTACAAATTGAAAAATCTAAACAGGAGAAAAAATTTATATCAATCAAAAACAGGCACATCAAAAAAATCAACAATTTAAAATCAAAGCAACAAGCACCAAAACAAACAAACAATAACTTTACAAATTGGATAGAAAATTTAACGGACACTGAAATTCCGGAAAATGTTCAAGAAATATTAGCCCTCGGGCCAAATTATGCTACTCCTATAACAAAAGCCGATAATATTCCAATAAATGATATAATTTGCAATGTGGAAAGTAGTATCCAAAACTATGACAATAATAAAAAAGACGAAATTAGAAGTGACTTATACAATACAATAACCAACTATACCAACAAACAAAAACCAACAACAAAAGAACAAAAAATATTCAACAAAAATCTCAGAAAAACTAAACATTTTATCAAAAATAACCCACAATTACTCATTTTAAAACCGGACAAATCAAATAAAACTGTAATAATGAATGAAAGTGAGTATGATGACAAAATGAACAACTTACTACAAGACCAATTGACATATAAACTCCTAAAAAGAGACCCAACAAACCAACTTGAAAAGAAAAATAACGACATAATAAAAAAATGGGAAAACAAAGCCTACATCTCACCTACGACAGCAAAAAACCTCAAAATACACAACTCTCTACCGCCTAAAATATATGGACTTCCGAAATTACACAAACCAAATACCCCACTTAGACCTATAATTTCATGCATTCAATCTCCCGCAAAAAATATTTCAGATTATCTTAAATCCAGCATATCCAACATTATTAACAAAAACAATTACTACATTAAAGATTCATGGCAGTTCAAAGACAAAATTAAAAATATACAAATTCCGACAGATTACATTCTTATATCTCTGGATGTTATTTCACTATACACAAACATACCGATAAATCTTGCTAAAAATATAGTGGAAAAAAAATGGCAAGAAATTTCACCTCATACAACGTTACCATTGCAAGCCTTTCTTGAAGGTTTAGACTACGCACTGACTTCAACATATTTCCAATATAAGAATAATTTCTATCAACAAATTGAGGGCTGTGCAATGGGAGCCTCAATATCTAGTGTAATTGCACAACTTGTACTCGAGGACCTAGAAAATACCATCATACCAAAAATAGATTTCGAAATACCATTTTTTTATAGATATGTCGATGATTGTATCACTCTTGTTCCGCGGGACAAGATTGATTACATTCTAAACTTATTTAATTCCTATAATAGTAAATTACAATTCACAATAGAAATAGAAAATAACAACAAACTAAATTTCCTAGACCTCTCCTTAATGAGAACTAATTGCACAATTAAAACACAATGGTTTACTAAAAATACCTGGTCAGAACGATACATTAATTTCACGTCAAATCATCCTATTTCCCAAAAAAGAAGTGTTGTCATTGGTCTTGCTGACAGAGCAATCATGCTTTCAGACCCCGAATATAGAGAAGATGCCATCAAAAAAGCCAAAACTGCTCTTTTAAAAAATAATTACCCTGACTCCTTCCTCAATAATATCTTTAAAAAACGAATACACAAATTTTACAACAATACCCCCCTGTTAACACAAACTAAAACCGACAACACACAAACCAAATACATTGCTATACCTTACACAAAAGGACTATCAGAGCAAATAGGGAAAAAATTTAAAAAACATGATATATCCATCTGTCATAAAGGAAGCAACTTACTAAAATCAAACTTTAGTAAACTAAAAGCCAAAACACCACAACCAAAAAAAACTCATGTCATTTACAAAATTCCATGCGACAACTGTGATAAGGTATACATAGGACAAACCTCCCAACATTTAGAAAAAAGAATACAAGGCCATAAATATGACAAATTAAACAAAACAGCACTCACTAAACATACACAGACTATGAAACATAAATTCAACTTTGACAAGACAGAAATACTAGCTACAGAAACGCACACCAAAAAACGAGAAATCCTAGAAATGATCAAAATTAAAAAACACCCAAACAGTATAAATGACAAAACAGATACACAAAATTTAAATAAAATATACAATAATCTTCTAAATTAAAAATCATCAAAACCTACAATGAAAAACAACAAACCACGCCACTGAATCTACCTAAAGTATATTAGACAGTAACATGTGCGGATACTACTTTTCCCAATAAAGCAATAAACAGGCCCGTCAATACCAAATAGAAACGGTAAAAATCAGTTTTGTTAAAGAAGTGCAAGCAATAACATCAAAAAAAACTGTGCATTTAACCACTTAAATAAGTTAGTATATTATAAAAAAAAAAATGAAATTAGTTTAATAGTGCCACAACTCATCATTGTTTCAAGGTATGCTCTATTTTTTCAAAATTAAATTAAATGTAAATTCATATAAAATATATTTTAGTTGTCCTGTATTGAAAAAGGTGGAAACAATCACCGAAACGTTTACAAAAATTATAATGAAATAAATGCATATCGCATAAAACCTCCACTTTTAATGAACCGAAACCCAAGAACTAAATCCTTAAAAATATATAATTAAACAAGGTTCAAGAACAACCAAAGAAACTAACCTTTCTTTCAAAACTATATATATATATATATATATATATATATATATATATATATATATATATATATATATATATATATATATATATATATATACATGCAATCCGACATTACGCAGCCCAAAACATTACATTTGACAGTGATACGAAGCCCGCTTGGTTTTTACGAAGCCCATTTTCGGGCTTCCTAAAAACACAGTGTATAAAAAAAAATTTCAGATAAGTAACGCCCTCTCTATCATTTACAAAAAATTGGGAGGGCTTCATAAAATCGGAAAAAATATCGAAATATACACCTTTAGTTCCAATGCTTCAGCGGTAGGGGGCATAAGAGTCAAATGCGAGTATATACAGTACTATATATATCACACGCACACCACGAATCCCGCCACATCTGGCAACCTGTCACGTAGTGCCAGTTTTGTCTATACGCTGAGTTAGCGCTAACACACCTAGTGTTTATGGTCTCGCGTTATCTAAAACGGCCCTGCTGTCATGTACAATTAAAACATGAAAAATCATTTAGTAATTTATACATATTATTTATTAACACGTTGAAATACAGAAAAATAAAACTAAAATAAAGGAATCATCGTCCTGGTTATAGTAAAATATGAGAACTAAAAATATATATTAGGTAATATTTATTTAACTAAAATCTGATCTTAATCTAAACTGTAAAAAAAAACAAAAATACGAGCAAAAGAAAAATAATCAGGTAAAAGGAAGTTATAGTGTCATAACTATCAGTACAATCAATCTATCTTCTCTGATCGAAAAAATTGCGACCCACAATTTTTTCCGATATATCCCCCTTTATTTACGAGTGATTGACTGTAGTAATAATCTTGCAAATAAAATATGTAGTCAAATTATATGTTAAATTGATAGTCATTGTGTAGTTCAGCCGCGTTAACCCAAATCTCTGTATTTAGAGAGAAATTCAATTCTGATAACTAAGATCTAAAATATGAAAAAATGTGCAATGTGTTTGGTTAATTTTGCAATAGTTTCAAATATCTGTAAAATATTTTTTTAGTTAAAACATTCATCCAGAAAACAAATTTTAGGTTTTGGCGTAGTAGTCCATTGAAATGTTACAATATTTAGGCCGAACCTTGCATTTTCGACAGAACAAGATTTTGTTTGGATGTGTAGAGGGAGTCAGTGCTCGATTCTCGGGGTTGAAAGCACCCAAATTTGGCCGCCATCTTTTATTCCAACCTTTTTCTCAGCGCGCATCTTTCGCCGCTAATGAGCTTCAAAATTGAATTTTCGGTGTTCCAAATATTTTTTGCCGCCAAACGATGGACTTTAGAAAAAAAATTTCAGATACAAAAGTTATTTATTTTTCACAAGGAGCACGTCAGAATTTGTCCAGAATTTTTTGGGCCAAGAAAAAAAACCATTTTGAGAAAGATAACTTTGCTACAAAAAATTATAAAAAAATTCTGACGTGTTTCTTGTAAGTATATAAACAACTCTTGTACCTGGAAATTTTTTTTTAAAGTCCATCGTTTGGAGCCAAAAAATTTTTGGAACACCGTAAATTCAATTCAAAGATGTGGACAATTCAATTCTCTACAAAAAAAGTCCCAGAAATTTTTTTGTGAGACTTACGGTAATCAAGATATCGCGGAAAAACTGCGTATACCCCCTTTTCCAAGATGGCGGCCAAATGGGGGGACTTTCAACCCCGAAAATCGAGTTCTATACTCACATTGACCGCCTCTACACATCCAAAAAGAAAAACCTTGTCCTGTCCAAAATGCAAGGTCATTGTAACATTTCAATGAACTATCCCATTGAGTCAGATGGCATTAAATCTGTTAAATGTTAAACTCAATGGCATTACTTTCTCTTTTTAAAAGAGGTTTATTTTTGTACTGCATTTTTGAAATTTATGTACAATATTAATCATATTTTGTTATCGAAATAATGACGATTAAAAGTGGCATTATATGAATATTGCATTGCTATCGCAATTCCTTCGTTTTAAAAAGCGAGTAAGTAGCTCTGATAGGCTGAGGACGAGCGAGACTTTTTTTAATTGGTTGTTGGATGCCACCATTACTGCGTACTTGGAGTTAGTTTTGATTTGACATTAGTGACATGGCGGTAATGCAAAAAGTACTGGAATAATGTGTCAAATTTTAGACGCCAATATTTCGATAAGTTTGATTATAGAATATGTCACATGAAATATACTTAAAATTTTTCACATTTTCTCTTAGTAAGTATAGAGTCCCATTTGAAAAAGGAAGTAATGGCAATAATTTTATATATTTGACAAGCTACAAAGTACCTGATTCCACAAGATTCTACGCCATATCCTGCATTTTATTTTTTGTTTTGTCGAAGAAATAAGTATTTAAAAAAATTTAAATCTGATGCAAAATAAAATTAAAACACTGAACATATAGTAGAAACCAATTTTAAAATTAAAATAAAATAAAAGAGATAGCCCACAGATAGCGATGTCCTTATTTTCGTCTGAATGTATTATACACAAATGTCTTAACTTTGACCCAATCTTTTATCACTTTATCTCCATATTTAGAGAGAAATTGGTCGCATTCGTGCTTTTTCGGTGTTATTCCATTTTTTATGTGTTTTCGAAAATAGTTTTCAACTAGTTTCTTTTCTGTTGGCGTCCATCGACTACGCCCGGCAATGGGCTTCAGACATGATGTACTTTCAGTTTTTTTTTTAATTTGAGTATTTTCTCTTAAATCCTCTGTATCATTATCCGTTTCTTCCTCTTCGTTGCCACCAATTCCTTCATCTTTTGTTTGAATGTTAGTTGTTTTTTCTCTTAAATCCTTTGAATTATCATCTTTTGCATTGTCCTCCTCTAGTCCATCTTCGTTCATTCTACATATTTCCTCGTCTCCTGTTTGTTTCTCCATTTCCTTGGTGATAGCTGTGTCATCATTAAATAGTCTTTTCCCTTTGTTTGTGGTAATACCTACTTCATAATTGTCTTCCTCGTCACTCGCGTCCGAGTAGTAATAGTCCTTATCCAAATTAATCTCTTCTATATTTTTGCCACGAAATTCTGTTCCTTTTCCTTTTTCCAATAGAAGCAGCACTTTGACTACTTTTGCCGTTTGGTAAATATCTTGCGGCAGCCTAAAAAATATTAAAATTTTAGGATAATTAATTATTGTCCTAAAAGTAAGCAACAATCCATTAAAGCCTTTCAGTTATTCTGAACACATTCAACATATTTAATATAATATCTAGTGTCGCTAGACAATTTGTACCGATTCTTTTTACCGGTTGACCACCGAATCACGCTCTCCTCTATAAACTTCTTGTTCTTACAATATACTGCATAGTATATGGACAGGCGTTTCACTAACCAAGAGATGATTGGAATTCAAAAAAATTAATATTATTTCTTTAATTGAATTGCGAAGAGTATCATATAGAATGTGTAAAAATTATATGTATAAAAGTTCAAATCACCAGCGAAGAGTAATGTTTATATCTAGTTATAACTAGAAAGGCTATAATATAAAACACGGTGATAATATTTTCTTGCAAAATAGCTTAGAGTATAACGATTTACCCATTTCTATCTTATGATGCGTCTTCATTTGCTGTATAACACTGTTATATAACCAAGTTATATAACATGTTATAAAAAAATTACTAAAATCAACAAAACATTTCCATTTTATTATACATTAAGGTTATTGAAACAGTGGTAAATAGTATGTTCAATAGCATGCTACTAGTCTGGACGCACCTTTAGTTTTTCTTTTATCAGTAATAATTGTTAGTTCACCAGAGTATCAAATATTAAATTAATATATAAGGCTTACCTATAAAATTGTGCATGGGTCTTTTTAGTATGTCCCATGAACGTCGCAACTTGCTCCATTTCATCGGCATCCATGTTCATAAGTTGCAAAGTTGTTGCGATATGCTTTCTGAACTTCGTAGATGTCAGAAGTACAGGCTGTTTTGCTCCACATTTTTTAGCCAACATTCTAATTACATAATCTCCTCTTATCCATTTGTTTTTGATGCCTGGGTTTGCAAATAAGTAAGAATTTGTTTCAGGTACTATATTAGTGGTTTTTCTAATGTTCAGCAAAGATTCTATATATCGTTGAATTCGCTTGGAAAATAGAATTGGGACTGGCTTAGAGCCCTTCCCGTCTGTAATAACTCTCTTAAATTGTCCACATAATATTTTTTCCAAGTCTGTTAGTGATTCAGAAAATGCTTTTTGAGTAGTTGAAAAGTTTTCTCTTTCGTATGTTTCAATCTTTAAATATTGGACGTCTCCTATACGTTTTCGATTAAACATTATAGTTTGAGCTAGTACACATTCTGTCAATTTTCTATAACTGTCATTTACATTAATACCTTTTTGTAAGCTTTCATAAGCATTTTCAGATATTTCCTCAATATATTTTTTAAACAAAAGTATGTCCTCTGTTAATGGTAGTTGGTTAGGTTTTTGCCACCGTCTCTCTTTAAGCTCTTTCAGTGCTAAGCTTGATATTTCATTGCACCAATGAGCTGCTATAAGTTTTTGTAAATCTTTTATGTCACGTTTTTTCTCATCTCTGTTTTCCCAGCTTATATTTGGAATCTGCTTCCTTTCAATTACTATTTTAAAACCAATGCTACAAACAATTTTCAAGTTAGTTCCCATATGCAATGCAAGGGAAGGCGCTCTAAAACTTTTTTCCTTCTCGTTATATCCACTTATTATTTTTGCGGCTGCCACAAGCGTTGCAAACATTTCTGGTTTAAGGGCATCAAAGAGTCCCCTAATATTATCATGCAGAGATCTTATTGCTATCAACATCTTTGCCATTTCTCTCATTTTATTAGAAATAAGAGTTGCAATCTGTTGTCTTTTATGTCTTGCAAGAAGCCCCTCTCCATATAAACAAATCAAAGGGTCATTTTTGGCAACGTTGCTCACAGAATCAGCACGCATTATTTCAAAAACTTCTTCTTTTAAACGAGAAGTTCTTAAGAATTCGTGATTCTTTGACGCCATAAATGTTTGGGATTTACTTAAACAATTCTTGCCGGGGTTAGTAACATCAGGTGGTTTGCTTTTACAAACTTTCACGTGTCTGAACAACGTTTTTTTATTATAGAGTCCAAGACAGAATGTGCAAAAGAAATGATCCGTGTCGGAATCCTTTGAACTTCTTACGGGATGTGAGATATCCTTTTCTTTTTTTAATACGAAGTAGCCTCGTTTTCTGAACGCTGAGATTAACTCTAAACGTTCTTTGCTGTTGGGTTTCAAGCTTAGCATTTTTTTAACTTCCGGATCTTTCGAATGATGTCTAGAGAGATGTCTGGGGAAATGTGTGATGACGTCTTCATAGCATAAGGGACAAATAGTTGGTCTCTCCCTGGCAGATTGCTTTCTGGTATATTGCTGATTTGTAACCTGATAAAAAAAATATTAATTTAGTATTTAGAATAAAGAAAAAAAATGTTTATTTGTTTTTTCTTTTACTTTTTATTATACTGCAGCAAAAAAATGTTTTATGTAAAATCTACAAAAGTGAACCATGAAGTGTTGTTAGCCCAACAAAAATTGTCTAAGTAAATCCCACACGTTTACGACGTTAAACAACCACAAGTTTTTAAGAACATCTCGTATAAGAGAAGAGGTATTTGGAAAAATGTACGCTGATTCTGTGAGCAATTTTGCAAAAAGTGACCCTTTGATATGTTTATAACGAGACGTGTTTCTTGCAAAATATAGACAGAAGATTGCAACTTTTGTTTCAAATAAAATTATAGAAATGTCAAAGATGCTGATGGCAAGAAGATCCAACCATAATAACATTAGGGGATTTTTTGTCCTTAAACCAGAAATACTTCCGTATAAGAGGAACGAAAAAAGTTCAAGTTACTTGAAAATTGATTGCAGCATTGGTTTTAAAATCAAAGCCGGCTCAAAGGGCAGGCCAGCCAGACACTGGGGAAGTAAGTCACGGGGGCGCCAAAAATAAAAAAATAAGTATACCTATCTATATTTTGCGGTTTATGAGAAATTGAAATTACGCATTTTTATTCGGAAGTTAAAAAATATTGTTAAATTAATAAATTATTAATATTAAACATCATCATAGAAAGTCCACCACATTTAATCGCTTTATTTCAATGGGTCGTTTGCCACGCCCATTTTAAAAAATAATTTTTCGCCTCGCCTCGTTTGCCAGGAAGGCCCACAATGATTTTCGGCTTGAAGCGTGAAATTTCATTGGGCCGGCACTGTTTAAAACAGTGATTGAAACTAATAGTTCATTGAAATGTTGCAAAATTTAGGCGGAACCTTGCATTTTGGACAGGAGAGGATTTTATTTTGGATGTGCATAAAACTCGACTTTCGGGGTTGAGAGCCCCCCCTCCCAAATTTTGTCGCCATCTTGGAAAAGGGGGTGTAAGCAGTTTTTCCGCGATACCTTGAGAATCGTAAGTCTCAAAAAATTTCTGGGACTTTTTTTGTAGAGAATTGAATTGTACACATCTTCTGTTCCAACCATTTTAATGAGCTTTGAAAAATTGAATTTTCGGTGTTCCAAACATTTTTTGCAGCCAAACGATGGACTTTAGGAAAAAAATTCCAAACACAAGAGTCGTTTATTTTTTCACAAGGAGCACGTCAGAATTTCCATAATTATTTGGGCCAAAGAAAAGTCATTTTGAGGAAAAAAATTGCTCCAAAAAATTCTGACGTATTTCTTGTGAGAATATAAACAACTCTTGTACCTGGAAATTTTTTCTTAAAGTCCATCGTTTTGCGGCAAAAAATGTTTGGAACACCGAAAATTCAATTTTTCGAATCTCATTAGCGGTGAAAGGTGCGTGCTGAGAAAAAAAGGTTGGAACAAATGATGTGGACAATTCAATTATCTACAAGTCCCAGAAATTTTTTTGTGAGACTTACGATTCTCGAGATATCGCGGAATAATTGCTTACACCCCATTTTCCAAGGTGGCGGTCAAGTGGGGGGGGGACTTTCAACCCCGAAAATCGAGTTGAGCACTGACCCTCTCTACACATCCAAAACAAAAATTCTTGTCCTGTCCAAAATGCAAGGTCAATGTAACATTTCAATGGACTATAAGCAGGTTAAAAATATAAGCTGGGAGAGATAAGAATTGCATAAAGAACTTGAAAATACTTATAGAGGCTCATTGGTGTAGTAAAATAGCAACTTTAGTACTGAAAGACCTTAATGAAAGACAGATTACAGATCAGACACATCAAGGGTCATTTTGATGTTCGTAGAGCAGCATGTGGTAGAAGAAAAATATAATAAGTAGGTATAAAATGCTTGCTTTGATGATTACAAATGGTCATGAAAGCTTACAGTAAGATATTAATATAATGTACAGTTACAAAAATTGACAGAATGTGTATTGTGTATTTGCTCAAACGATTATGGTTAACGGAAAACGTGTGGGAGACGTCCAATATTAAAGAAAAAGAACATTTTTCAACTACTTTTTCAAGAGTTTTCTGAATCATTAACAGGAAAAAAATATGTTGGAAAATTCAAGAGATTTTATTAGACGGAAAAAGCAGTTAATATGAAATTATGAAAATAAGTACTTTGTCTTATTTTTTATTTTACGAAAATAGCTTAATCAATACTTACCAAAGATATTTCAGGATAAATATCAGTATTTGCTTCTTTAATAGTTTTTATTTGTTTTGATAATTTTGTACTCAACTTATCTGGATCAAAACATATTGGATTCCTTTGTAGAGTATCCTGAAAACGAAATAGTGATATTTGTACAATGAATTTAACCATATAACTCAAATTGTATTTTTGTGTTATTGTTTAAAAACTCTTAGCCTATATTCTGTAATTTTTCATTTTTATTTTAGGGTTTTATTACACATACGTATTTCTATTTTCACAAAATAATCTCCAAAGTATTATATTGTTGGAGAAACCCTCTACGCATATGGTTTTACGTCAAAGGATGTTGTAGTTATAGGTTGTTTTTTGACAACAAATGTATACATATAAAAGAATCAAAAATAAATTATTCACTGCATCCTTTGATGTGTCACCGGCGTAGAGTTTTTTTCCAATAATATACTATTTTGTAGATTATTTACACTTTTGAAAATAGAAGTGCGTATGTGGTAATAAAATTTTTAAACAAATGTTGCATACCAAATTCTTATTTTCAACTACTTTTGAGAATATAACAACTGAAATTGGACATCATCTTTTATATATTATTACCAATAATTTTGTTTTCATCCCATTTCGATGATGTGAGACTTTAGTTGTTAATATCTGAAAAACAGTTCATGCACACTGGGAGGCTAAGTCGAATATTCTTAGAATAGAAAAACAACAAAAATATAAAACAACAAATATAGAGTTTGTATACATTGTATCAGAAATTCGCCGATGACCATTACGATCTCGTGACCATTACGATCTCGTAATTAGTAGTAAATAGGATGTCCGTTAAATTGTGACAAAATTCCGTAAATTGGTGCTATCGAAAAGTCCCAAAAATTTTATAAATTTAACTTACTTTAAGATCTCATTGGAAGGACGCGAATTTCTAATACCGTGTAAATGAGTAATCAATCAATTATCTAGAAAACGAAATACCAAAACTTTTTTACCTTACTGTCGCTTTGTTCTTTTTCTTTTTTATGATGATCTCCAGTGCTTATTTCTGATCCACTGTCAGACGAAGATATACCATCATCATCGTCTGTGAGTGGGACATATTCGTCCCCAGAGCTTTCGTATTCATCATCAGCGTCAGAAGGCAAAACATTATCAATTTCTATCAGAGAAGTTGATGGCTTCATATTCAATTCATTCTCTAATAATGTGATTTCTCCATTCTCGGTTTCTTTATAAACGGGGCAAATATCAAAGCCGTCAGTATTTTCTCTAGATGTTCCAAAATGTGGCGAGTATTCAGTAAATTCTTGCTGTGATGTCCATGGAGCCAACAAAGTTATATTTTTACTATTATTTGAAAATACATTGCCAAAACGGTCTTTATTTCCAGTTTCTATATATACCTGGTCACATTCTTTATCATTAAAATTGTATATATCATATTCGATGGGCATTGTGGGAGTCAAATTGCTCGTATATTGAGCAGAAGTTGTTTCTTCAGATGGAGCTGGTTTTAAACAAATGTCCGAAATTACATTCACAAATTTATTATGGGATGATGTAGACAACTTCTTATTGAGTGATTTTGCCAATAGCATTTCTCGAATATTCAAATCAGGGTGATTAGATTCTGGGACACACAGCTTTTCGGCTGGGGTAAAGTATAGGCTTTGTTCCGTTATTGTAGAGCTCGCATATGAATGATTACCATTGTCCTGTGGTAGTGCTAGCTTTATGATACTACTTGGTCCTGTCATATAA
This sequence comes from Stenurella melanura, assembly GCA_963583905.1. Taxonomy (NCBI): domain Eukaryota; kingdom Metazoa; phylum Arthropoda; class Insecta; order Coleoptera; family Cerambycidae; genus Stenurella; species Stenurella melanura. Next base: position 92,877,211 of record OY757315.1, read on the forward strand.
TTTTTAGTCTTACGTTGCGGGCTAATTTCTGAACAATATTCATACGACGGTTTTATGACGGATTTTTCAATAACATCGGTAATAGTACACTTCTCATTGGTATTCTGTAGGTTTGAGTCCCCTTCAGGTGACTGTAATGGAGGCGATATAGATAGTAATGTACTACGAGATTCTGGTCTTTCATAATGGTCTAAATCATCTGGAATCTGAATAACGTCAACTGTGTCAGAAACAACCGCAAACTTATTTTCGGTTGCTAGACGTAATATGAATTCACTTCGCTTCATTCTGAGACACGGTATTCCTCACCATGTGGATCTAAAATAATAGTAGTATTGTTTCATAAATATCGTAAGTGAGTAACAAGTAAATTAGGCTATGACTCCTAACTCGCCGTGGCGGGTGTAAGGGATTTTAAAAAGGACACGCCGCGACGTACATTAGCATTAAAAACTTCTCCCCGTAGATTGTGACTATACTATATATTAGCATCAGAACATGAAAACGTGGAAATTGAGCACATACCTATAGAGATTTCTTTTTTTTTTCGGAATGTGATATTATATGTATGTATTTATACCTCTTGTATGATTGATATGTATTGTTTCCTAAGAAAAATATTATTTCGGGGTGATTGTACAGGTATTTCAAACACTATGAGCTGCGAAATGAGCAAGATGAAGAATTTATTTCGCATTATACGTATACAGGCGGATGTCCCCCACCGGGAACTAGGCCAATGGTAATTGGAAGGCGAAGTACGCAACAGGAAATATTGAAAATTTGGGTTACTAGTGTCAGTGTGATCAATCCAACAAAAATAATTACAAGCATCTGGCACTTCCGATTATACCGAACTCGATACCAACTTGCTTATTTTAAATTGAACATCCTGTGTATTTCACGATTTTAGAACAGATATAAAATTCTGCAGCATACCCTGTCCCTAGACCAAGGTGCTTCAGAGATATTTGACATTTTATAGCAAATTTGGCAGGTGTAATAGCTTCATTACTTTCTTTGTGTAAAAGATCCTTTTTTCGGACGGATGTTCTTTCTCTAACTGGTTCTAATGGTTTTTCTGAAGGAGAAATTCATCTCATTCCAGAGAACCTAGAAACTTCCTGACATTGTGGCAAGTTTCCAGTACTGCGGCCTTTTGTATCGTATGTATTAACATTTAAGGAATCTCTAAATTTTTTCAACTTTTTTGTGGATTTGTAAATATGGCAGAAATTACTATGGATACGATCCGAACTTCACTTACACCCCACATGTGTTTGAGTTCATTGACCAAATTTTCATATTTATTTGCCTTTTCAATTTTTGTTTTTATTATGTTGCGAGTGATTATTATTATTTTTATTATTGAAAAGTGCAATAACGTAGCGAGACTATTGGTGGTGGTGGCGGGGAGGGGCTAGCTGCGCAGTGAGGGTCACTGTCCGCTTGAGACGGAAAGCGTAGCGCTCGATGGCTGATTTGAAAAATCAAAAGCACTCACAAATGACTGAAATAAAAAGAAAATTAAACTTGCATATCATTGTTCCATCCATTAATGATTTTTAGAAATAAAAAAATGGCAGTACTATTATAGCAATATTTGGAGCAAAGCACGGGTGAAAAAAAGTTTTTTTGTTAATAACTTTAGTTATTATGAACGGATCAAGATGAACCAAATCTCAAATTTTTCGTAATTCCTACTGTAATCATATACCTATCCAAAGGACGTTCCTTAATATTTATTTTTAAAAAAGAGACACGCGGAAACGTGGAGATTTTTTTTAAACTTTAAGAGGTGCTTGAAGGTGTTAAAATTGAAAAACGTCTGCCAGCCAAGGTTAGGGTTCTTTAGTGCTTTGTGAACTATAATCGGGCCTGTCAGACGTTTTTTTCAATTTTAACTAATGTAATAATTTCAAATTTTTCGCTAGATATGGTCCGGTAACTAAAATTTTATTTTAATTTTCGGTTATCGCGCACCGCCCAAAAGTTTCATCTGCCAGCATATTGGGGTATGTGTAGTACAAGTACTAACTAGCTATGCGAAAAGATATCGGTAATCATTTGATTAAAAAAAATACACCCCTCTCCATATTCTCCCACCATACCAAACATTTTCAGAGAGAAAAAAATTTCATAGTTATATGCTCTCTTCGATTACCGACTGGCAGACGGTAACCTTTCGTCGTCGAATTTGCATGCCATTCCCCTTACTACTTTAAAAAATACTGCGGGGATTATTCTACAAAATGTGTAACAATTATGTAAAATACTGAAAAAATCTGTAAAAATCATAATGTTTTTAACTCTTGATAAAGGCCAAAAAAGACGAAACATGCGCGTATTTCAAAAATAGTTAGTTGATTTATTGTTTAATCATTTTGTTGGCGAATGACGCATTCTTTCGATTAGCTGTGGCAAATGTCTAAAATGTTTTTTAACTGCGAAGAGTATTATAGAATGTGCAACACTTATATAAAAAAAATCAACAAGTCAAACTACCTGCGAAAAGTACAATGTTCACCTCTTATTCGTTTTTTAATAAATGATATTTTTGTTTGGATATAGGTATTCATTAAATTAATATATCAAAATTATTTATATTGAAATAATAGGTATTACATTCCAACAAAAAGAAACTTTTTATTTAGCTGACTATTGTTATTATGTGCTCAATTTCCACGTTTTCATATATAGATCATGTATAATCTACGAATCCAATTGCCAATGAATTAATATAACGGATATCCAATCATGATGGGCTTCATAAACAATAAAAGTACTTACTTACCTAATTTATACAATAAGTTTTCAATGATGGTAGAAATAATAATTGAGGCAACACTGCTGGGCTTCTGATATATCGTGAGATAATTCACTTGTCGCATATGCACCACCAAACTGTTGAAATATCTTAAATGTATTTAATTTGTAAATCACCGCCCCCTCCCGCACAACCGGGCTTCCTCTTGTCAGTGTTATATACTGGGCTTCGTAATGATAGCCTTGCATATATATATATATATATATATATATATATATATATATATATATGTCAACAATTTGACAAAAAAATTTCCACTTATTAATTTTGCTCAGGGTACCCTGAAAATTTCCGGAAATTTTTTGGGCTGCTATGGTAACGAAACCAAGAACAAACTTCTGATTGGCTAAAAAAGTGAAGTGTGAGATTTTCACTAGAATCAGTACTAACAAATTTTATTTCACAGTAATTTATCTGCAAACCCTCGAAGCTGCTCTCACTGTGGTAAAATTTTATCTGGTGTTAAATCGAAGAGGAATTTGAAATTAGTTCATAATGAAGAAAGTGAATCGACAAGAATTACGCATATTAGATGTCCTCTATGTTCAATAAATAACAAAAACGGCTATGACACGTATCAACTTTTAAATATGCATTTAAACGACATACATGGCATAGAAATCAAGGAAGATGAATTTGAATTTAATAACAAGGATGAATTTGAAGACTGGAGAAACTTAGAAAAATGGAATGATAATTACGACACTCGGCGAACTATTGTAAAGGGCAACGAAGTAAAAGAAATTTATTACGAGTGCAATAAGAGTAATTTTAGAGGTCTTGATAAAATAGATGTCTCAAGGGCATTATTTTTATTTAGTATCTTTCAAGGTTTCAAAGTCACTGTAAAAAGAATGGAAAAAAAGAGTGGCAGTATAAAAATTAATGGAGTATGCCCATCCGGAATTTTAGCAGTTTATATGAAGACGGTTTAATACTTATTTTAATAATTATAGTAGGTACGTTTTTGATTGATTATTAAATTGTATTATTAAGGCGGAGTAAATGTAAAGTATGTAAAAACTCACGTGGGGATATGAATGATGAATTAGGGAGTCAACGTTTAACGAAAGCAGAAGAAAATATTATCGTCACTAAACTAAATGTAGAGTAACATGTAGGAGAATAAAAGATGCAAGAGTACTGGAGGATACAAACTTGAAAAGGATTAACTTAATAAAATTTAGGGACCTACAATATTTGAAAAGAAAGCATAATATAACAAGGAACCGCAATTCAAAAGATGAAGTACCAACTGCTATGAAAGTATTCCGATGGCAAAAATTACGCATTTTTATTTAAACAAATAGGTACGTAACGCAACATTTTTGTTAATATGATATTTTTTTAGTTAGTTTTTTAGTTCCTTTATTTAGTGAAGTTGTTTATTGTAGTAGTTTTATTCTTATAGGAGAAAGCCATGCAATTTTGAAAAAAGAGGATTATGTACTTGGAGATATGAATGCAACGATGGACCAAAAAGTTTAAGGATTTTAGTAACATATACTAATAAAAAAATTGGATTTGACAGTGATATTAATAAAGGATGACACGGATGCAGAATTTCCAATAGCATTTTGTTTTTGTAATCGTAGGGATCAAATAATTCAAGAAATATTTTTAGGTGCACTGAAGGAAAAAATCAAAGATGTAAATGTGGAGTACTTCATGTCCGAGACGATCCAAAATATAATGCATGAACACAAGTTATGGGAAGCACACCAAGAGCTTTGTATCTGGAACATCGTGAAAAACAGGAATATTCAAGGAAGAACGAAAATTAAAAATTCTGAAATTAAGAAAAAAATGAAAAACGAAATGAGAAAAATATTAACAGAAACTAAGGTGAAAGAGCTGGTGGTGCTAGTGAACAATTATTTTAAGAAACTTGAAGATCACAATGAAGTTGAATCTTTAAATTATTTACTAAGGCTTTCTATAAAATGATATCCTCATTTTCGTTCTATATTTATCCAGTTCTTCAGCCAATAATTTCAGAGTCAAGAAAGAATCGAGATGTGGGCACATTGTTTCAGAATCGGTGCTGCAATAAACACAAATATAAATTTGGAAAGTTTAAATAAATTACTAAAATATGACATACCGGATGGAAATGGAAATATTAAAGTAGAAACGTTACTATATTCTTTGGATGAATTAATCGAAGAAAAAATGTGGAAACGAGTGGTACAAATAACTAGACCCGATACAAATAATTATCAAGATAGGACTACAACTACTGTACATAAAGAAACGGAACGGATGTTGAATGAAACTGTCTCGGAAATTGTTGAGGTGGAATTTGGACAATATAAGGTAGTCTTCTAAAGGTAAGCATTTTTATACAATTTCATATAATGAGTTATGTGTGAATGATTGTCGTATGAAATATTGTAACGCATGTAAGATTTGTATACATAGGTATAAATGTGAATATCCTCAGTATGCTGTGAAAAATACTATATGTAAACATGTTCACTTGGTGGCAATGTATGAAAAGAGAAGGAGCGACACAATTACAGGTCAAGAAAATAATGAAGACTGAGTTACGGACTGAAGAACCTACTGCAAATATGTTAAGAATAGATCAGGAAGTAGAAGAATTTATTAATGAAAAATATATACAAGAAAATACAAATTCTGAGATAAGTGAAGTTTTGTGAATGATGACATATTAGTAGGAGAGCTAGTGGACCCTCCGAGTAACGGTGTGTCTGTAAGGCTAGAAATTCTTATGGTGATGAGTCATAGTTTGCTAAGTACAATGACCATCACCTGGCACGCCTCAGCCCTGCACGTCATCAACCCCTATATTTTTGAAAGTGTAGGAATCATTTGAAAAAAAAACTTGTTCCTGTAAGCTTGAAATTTTTATACCATTTTGTTTATTCGTTATCAAGTTCGAAAAAAAATTGACAGGCGTTTTCGATAAGCACAAGTACCTGACAGGTGAGCCTAAAGGTGTATTATGTATAAATTAAAATAAACTTTATTCTGTAAAGTTGAAATTTATAGACGTGTTTCTTTAAGCGATTCAAAGTAAGTTGGTACAATGACAGGCGGTTCTGGCTAGCATAAGTCCTTGACAGGCGAGGGGAAAGATGCTATGGGAGTGCGAGTAAGAGGCGTAACGTAAACGCAGTGATGCGAATGAGACAGTTTATCTAACGGTAAAATTGGAGGGTCGTGTACCTGCTTTTGTAGAAAGATTTGAAACGAAAAATTTCGTCAGTTCTAACAACGATTTATCTACGTGAAGTCGTGTTCAACTATTTCACGAAGAATTTCGCTGTTTTATGTTGTGAGCTATTTTAAAGTTTAAAATTTCAATTATATATTAATCTTAACTATACATTAATAGTGATTGTGCAGTTATCTTTGTGTATTGTCACTTTATATTCATATTTAAGTAAATAGTGAGTAAGATGGAATCGGAGAACGTGGTTTGTGTGATTTGCAACCAAGATATTGATGAAAAAACTGTAAAATTTACAACAAGTACTTTGGATAAAAGCAAATCAATATTAAAAATTAGAAAACAACATAATTTAAAATTTCATGACATTTCTTTGCCAGAGGAAGTTAATAATAATACAGGCTATCATGTGAAGTGTTACAAAAACTTTCTTGCTGTAATGAAAAAATATCGCCAGAACGAACCATCGACTTCGTCTAATGTACCAGCATCATCAACAGGTATTTTTTTATTAACTTATATACTCTTTATTAGGTTCCATCTATTGAGTAGCAATTTTTTAAACCGGTAACTTCACAGAAACATGTTTACTACTAAATATATATTAATTAGCATTAGTTAATTTCAAATTATGAGCAGTTTTAAGATATATAAGAACGGTAATGAAATTGAAGTTTAAATGAATTATTTTTTTTACAGAAATGTCTGATGTAGAAACAGAGGGAATTAGCTCTTCAGTAGATATTGAGGAAAGCGAAGCATCAACATCTGAAAGTAGCGATGATAAGTTATGTGTCTTTTGTACAAATAAATATAAACGAGTTAAAGGGCGGTTTCAAGCTTTGCATTCATCAGAAACAGAAAGTTTGATGCAAGCTCTGAGAGCATTTGGCGAAACTAATGAATTTTATGAAAAAGTAAGCAATACTGAGAGTTCTATTATTTATTATCATAACAGTTGCCGAACGATTGCATTGTATACATTGCAACAAGAAAATAAGGTAATGAGATCACCGAAAAAAACTTGGAAATATTATCACCAACAGGCATTTGATGAAATGAAAATATTCATCACCGAAGAAATGATAAATAAAAAAAGATCTTTTTCATTCACATACTTATGTAAATATTATTCAGAATTATTAAAAGCAATTCTTGAAGAGAATGGCGAAAGCACAGATTACAGTTTCAGTACTCAACGTTTTGAAGACAAGTTATTAAATACTTTTGACGAAATTAAAATTGTTAAAAAAGATAGAAAAAATTATGTCACATTGAAAAATGATAATATTGATGTAAAAATGTACGAATTATTAGAAGAAGAGGAAATATTGCAAAAAGCAGCATTAATTTTAAGACAATCTATTTTCAACATTGACAAGAATAATTTACCTGATGATATAACTGCTCATTTAATAAATGGTGAATGCCAAATACCCAAGCATGTATTCGATTTTTATAGTTTTCTCTTGGGAGGTTACAAACGTCGTCGTAGAACGAGCACAAATTGTATAAGAAAAGTGAATTCATTAGCATATGATTTAATTTATAATGTCAGTAATGGAGTTATCAAGACCAAAAAACACATCACTTTGGGTATGACATTGAAAAGCTTGACAAGTAGCAGGAAAATCGTGGATATTATCAATAAATATGGTCATTGTTGCAGCTATCATATTGTCGAAGAATTAGAAACGGCAGCCACAACTACTTCGTTTAACCGCTCGAAAATTTGTCCAGAAGAAATTTGCAAAAGAAGTGACATGCACACTGGAGTTGCGTTCGATAACTTTGATAGATATGTCGATACTGCAACTGGTAAAGATACTCTGCATGATACTGTGGGTATTATCTATCAAACAATTATTGAGAATGATGATAGTAATGAGGAAACTTCCCAACAAATTGAAAATCGTTCTGAAAATAATGAAACCCCAGAAGAACTATCTGGTCAACCTGCAAATCTCCAATCAAAGAAAAGGAAGCGAGCTTTTGATGTTATCATCTCAGAAATTGTACCATACTCCAAAAAACCAAAAATGATTGATCAATTATTGCCATTATCAGACAATTTGAAACACGAAATATCACCAGCTTCGTTACAACTAATTTATAAACAAGATTTTTTGTTGATGCTTTGTCATAGTTTAAAAATTCAAAACACACCAATGTGGGTTGGATTTCATCATTATTTAAATGAAGATTTACACAACAACATAGAAAAAATTTGTTATTTGACACCAATTAATGAATCGCCAACAAATGCATCCGTTGTAGTCGAAACGATGAAACAAAGCCAAAATATTGCTGCAGAAATTGAACAACCTTGCATAAACGTTATCTATGACTTGGCCATTGCAAAAATTGCCATGCAAGTACAGTCCACAGAAAAACCAGTTTATGATAATTTATTTATTCATTTAGGACCTTTCCACATAATGTTAGCATTGTTCAGAGCCATTGGAAAATTTATTGATGACTGTGGAATAATGAACATCGCTGTCGAAAGCGAGATAATTGCAAATGGTTCAGTAAATGGTTTTTTAACTGGAAAACATTTCAATCGATGTAAGCGACTGCATCCATTGATGGCACTAGGATTAGAAATTTTATGTTTTCAATCTTTTCTTGAAGAAAAAAATATAATATTAGAAGAAAATGTGAACAATGATCTATCTGCTTTTATTGATAGTAATGAATCGTTTGGAAATATAATAGAAGATGAGAAAATATCGACATTGATGACCCAATATCAATCATACAAAGAAGAATGCAGAGCTGGAACATATGGAAAAACACCGCAATTTTACACAATTTACATAGATCTCGTTAATTATTATCAATTACTAAGTCGGAGCATAAGGTCTGGAAACTTCTCTTTATATAAATATATTTTATCGAAAATAGCAAGTATATTTTTTATTACCAATCAACCTAATTATTCGCGATGGTTGGTAAAATATCATGACAATTTGATAAAAGTAGGTGTTACACATCCATCTATTGCCAAATCCATGGAAGATGGACACCTTGGGATCAAACGCACAACTAAATCGTTTTCTAGACAACCAGTTGATTTAGTTCTTGAGCAAACAATTAATGCCGATGCAGGAAAACGATTAACCGGTGTTATTCAATTTACCAATTCTATTTCTGCTCGGCAGCGATGGGCTAGAAGTCATGATATAAGAACAACAATTATATCTTATACAATGGACGTGACAGGTTTACGAAGGAAAAATGATGTGTCAGCGGACCTCGAAGAACATGCGATAAAAAGAAATTCTGCACAATTATGGAAATTCATTAATACTTTTGAGAAATTTTTGAATCCATTTCAATTAAATTTAGATGATAATTGTCTTTATAATATCGGTAATGGTACAGTAGCTTCAAGCGCAGTACAAGAGTACTTATTAAATTTTTTAAACATCGGTGAAAAATTAAAAGAAAAGTTTATTTCTGAATGTTCAACAAACGGAGGGAGATTCGAAGAAAAAATTTCCCAGGTGAAAATAATGAATTTTGCTTCAGAGAAAAAAAAGAAAACGATTAAAGTTGATAATAAAGTTCACGAAATCCGTGTCCAGCGTGATTTATTTTGTCGTTTATTAGCTCTATCAATGGAATTTAATATCGATGTGGAAAAAACATTATCATACCCTATTACAATCGTTCCGATGTCACTTTGTCATGAAGATGGAACTATTCATAAAACTGCAAAATCAGTAATGATTCAAGCTTTAATAGGAAATACTCTTAATGACGAAATACCAGAACGGTTCGATGCTGTTATTTTTGATGGGTTTTATTTACTCCATACAATGAAAAACATACCAAAAACATTTGGTAATATTTCTAAAAAAATCATGTCCATTTTAACGGCAACACATGCTCCACGAGTAGACATAATTTTCGATCAGTATTTTTCGCCGTCTATTAAAGATTATGAACGAAGCCAACGCCACGAAGTACGTAACATCAAATATTTAATTACTGGTCCAGAACAAGTCAGACCAGTTGATTTTATTAAAGAACTCCGTAACATAGAATTCAAAGAGGCGTTTGTAGATTTTTTGATTACGCACTGGAGGACAAGTGAAATGGCTGAATTTATTGGAAATACCATTATCAATTTAAATTATAGAGAATGTCATATTTATAGTGTCCATAACAACTGTGTGATCTCTAATATTAATGATAACTTATCGTGCCAGCATCATGAAGAAGCTGATACGAAAATAGTACATCACATATGCCAAATGGACAACGATATATCCAATGTTTTCATAAAAGCATCCGACACAGACATTTTAATAATAATGCTTGGAAACATGGACCACCTCTGCAACAATAATTTAAAAATCTTCATGTAATATGGCAAGATCAATTTAAAAAAATGGATTAATATTTCACAATTACATATAAAATTAGGACCCCTTTTATGCCAAAGTTTACCTGGTTTCCACGCATTAACCGGATGCGATTTTAATCCATGTTTTGTGAGAAGAGGCAAGAAGAAACCTTATCGATTATTACAAAAAAATATTCGATTTCAGAAGGCATTTGCAGCATTAGGAAATGCTGAAATAATAGAGAAAAAAGATGAGGTTTTTCCAATACTCGAAAAGTTCGTCTGTGAACTGTACGGGATGAAATCTGCCAATTTAAATGAAGCACGATATGAAAAGTTTATCGCCACATATAAAACAAGTGGTACTGAGGTGTTTAAGAAAAAACGGATCAGTTATGATTCCTCAAATTTACCTCCATGCCACCGGGAACTGCAACAACAATTACTGCGGTCTGTATACATTACAAATATCTGGAGAAATAGTCACTTAAAAGTGCCAACGGTTCTTAAACCTGAAGATAATGGTTGGAACTTAATCGATGGAAGCTATGTTTTTAATTGGTTTGAGGGAAATACAGTTCCTTCTTCTATCTACGAAATATTATTACAACAGCCTACTGATACTGCTGAGAATGAGTCAAGTGAAGCTGAAGAACACATTGAAGGTAATACACAAATTCTTAAAATTCTATATAATTGAGCGCAAGATCCGAGATTTAATGTTATTATTAATGTATTAAAACTTTGTTTATTTTTAGATGATGAAATCAGCAATGAAGAATCATATGATGACGAAGAAAGTAATGATGACATATCAGATGATGATGAAGATTAATTTAGAAGTGTTATGTACATTATGTTACAACTAATAAAATACATTTTACCCATAATTTCTATTTTTACTTAATGTAATTTGCATCAACGATATGAGTTTTCATGCTACGCCTCTTACTCGCACTCCCATAGCATCTTTCCCCTCGCCTGTCAAGGACTTATGCTAGCCAGAACCGCCTGTCATTGTACCAACTTACTTTGAATCGCTTAAAGAAACACGTCTATAAATTTCAACTTTACAGAATAAAGTTTATTTTAATTTATACATAATACACCTTTAGGCTCACCTGTCAGGTACTTGTGCTTATCGAAAACGCCTGTCAATTTTTTTTCGAACTTGATAACGAATAAACAAAATGGTATAAAAATTTCAAGCTTACAGGAACAAGTTTTTTTTCAAATGATTCCTACACTTTCAAAAATATAGGGGTTGATGACGTGCAGGGCTGAGGCGTGCCAGGTGATGGTCATTGTACTTAGCAAACTATGACTCATCACCATAAGAATTTCTAGCCTTGCAGACACACCGTTACTCGGAGGGTCCACTAGCTCTTGGTCTATATGTAACGATTTAAATAACATATCCATAGATAACCATAGAAAAATAACAGAAGTAATTAAAACATTATTGAAAGAAGCAAAACGTGATGACAAGAGAACTCAAAAGAGAAACATGAAAAAACAGATATACTACCCAGATAAAAAAAAAGAACTGATAACTTAAATTAGATACGTAAATATATTTTTAATGAAAGTTAATCTTATTACATTCATCCAATAATTTATGTTTTATGACATATCATCTGTTCTAATCTGTTGTACCTAGATGTTTATTTACTAGCGTAGTTTAAAGTAACATTCGTAAAAGTCAAGAAAAAAACGGTTTTCCCCCTAATCAAAAAAAAAACTCAAATCACAAAAAGTAGGGACTAAAATTCTTTCGATTGATGTATAATAACTTATAGATTAGTGTCTGGAGAAAAATAGAAACACCCGTTAAAAAACACGCTTTTCAAATTTGTTAATACACTTTTTTTAACATAACTTACAAATTTATTATTTGGTAAAAATATAGCTTGTTAGCTAAAAACGTAGTTTTTTTTGTTGGTCAGGGAATTATCGTAAAGCAACGCTTAAAAGCTCAGTCTTCCTTAAGACTTGTACTACTATGTGCAAATAAATAAAAGATGACTTTCTCATTTTCTATATTCAAAATGGCACCCAAAAATAGTGCTGATTTTGAGGTTTAGTTTTTCGCTGTATTCTTTTTTTTTTTAATTTAATACTTATCGAAACCGAACTACTGACGATCAATAGTCCACATTTTTTTTTATTTAAAAAGAAAAAAACGTATCGTACGACCATCTGTCCGAGATTCATTTTTTTTTTTCTAAAAATTCCTGAGTCGTTTTATTTACTGCAGATGTTTGAACTTTGAAAATAAGAAAAAATCAACTTTTATTTATTTGCACATGGTAGTACAAATCTTAAGAAAAACTTTGCGTTGTGTTGCTCCAAAGGACTGTACTTGTTAACATTAATTTCAACAAAAGCAATTCTTTCGAGTGCCCAACCTAAAAAATAGACAATGGTTAATCATTTTTTTTATACTTTACAAAAATATTTGCATACCTGAATCACGTTCTTGAAACTCAGTACTTTGCATAACCATAGAATCTACAAAACTATCCAAAACATCATTTAAATTCATGGATTCATCCAAAATACTATTGGAGGTATTAAATGATTTCATTTCAATTATGTCTTGAGCTGGTAGAATGTACCTGGCGAAAGTTTCCATATTTACTTTCACTGTTTTATGAATCCTCAGCACTTCCTCCAACAGATTTAGAATCTTTGGTCTGATTTCGTTAAAAAACATTGCGTAATCCAGATAATTATTTTCACAATGCACTCGATATGTTATGATTCTGTTCTTGAAAGCCGTTTGGACAATAGCTACACCATCCATCATAGGGGCACATGAATTTGTCCTATGCTGCAGTGTTCTTCTATGTGATTTCATCTGAGTTGCTGTTAGAGTCACATTACAGCAATCACATGTTTGCATACTAGTAGATGATGTTGAAGGAGCTGAATCAACTCTGGGCCGCTTTGCGAAAGGTCCCTCATTCCCACACGATTGTCTTTCATGACGACGTAAATTGTCGCTACGTGTAAAGCTTTTACCACAAGACGTACACGAATGCATAATTAATCTTTACTATAGGAACCTAGCCTATTCAATGATCATATGTTAACTCCTCTTTTGTATTTATAGGGACAGGGTTACCCCCACTCCCGTGAATAAGATTGTAACGTCATAGCATTACATCCTATTCACCACACCAATTACCCCCTCCAACTCAGTAATTACCACCACCGCAGCAATTGCCTCCCACCACCCTAATTACCCCCACCATACTAATTACCCCCACCACACTAATTGCCCCCCCGCCACACTAATTGCCCCCCGCCACACTAACTGCCCCCCACCACGCTAATTGCCCCCTACCACACTAATTGCCCCCCCCGGCTATGACGTCAAGAAAAGTGGTGGGGGGAGGCCCAGCTCCGGTATAAACACTCTACTGTTATAGTATAAATGATGTATTAGCGTATATTTCTCATGTACAATTAGGTGTATTTATAATTTATTCCAATCTAAATGTTTATTCTGTAAAAGGTTTAAGCTCCCTTTTGAATAAAGACTTATTTAGACAAACATTTATATTTATTTTATGCATCGTATAGTAACTATATATTAAACTTCTAATCACAAGACAAACGTTTATAATTATTTTATGAGTCGTTATAGTAACTATACATTAAACTGCTAAATACATGTACCTCTCTTTGTAGGCGATGTATAACAGAATTCAAATAAATTATATAAATTGGTAATGCCTAACACTTGTGTAATACATTTTTCTCATTCTATGTTGTGTTTAATTTTATAATTTACTGGTATAATGTGTATGGTTGTGTGTATGAACGATTGAATATACACATGTATTGTCACTATTAATATGGTTTTTATAAAAAGTAAATATTGAGTGAAATATAACTCTCCATATTTCACCATTTCAGTGCATTCATTAAATATTCTCTTTCGTGCAGAGAACTGTAAACCCAAAGGTAGGTTGTTTCTTTGTTTTATTCTGCTTATGCTTAGGTGTAAAAACACATGATACTTTCATAATTAGTGTTTAATTTAGAAGACCGTTCATAGAAATAAATGTACGAGATCAGTTTTTAGTGGTGATACTGCAACACGTCTCCTCTAGGTCTGCTGGACGGAGACACGTGGCAGAGCGCGACAGCTGATATAGTCGCGAGCGGGTTCGTTATGTTTTTTACTTATGTGATTACGATTAGGTAAACCTAAATTGGGCGCCAGTCAACAATTAGGTTAATTATTGACAAAAAAATAAATAAAAACAAACAAAAACTTACAAATGAGGGGCAGAATAAAGAAAGGAGTAATAAAAAAAAAATTATCAGCTAGAAATAGGTTTAATAAGCTTAAACCTGGTAGATACAATGGAAATGTATACTACTATAATAATAAAATTAATAGGTATAAGTATATAAACAATATGGCGGTAAAATATATATAAATAGGTATATAAAAAAATTTAAATAGAAATTACGAGAAACATATTCCTCAAAAGAGGTTAACACTAAATAATAAGACATAGAAACACGCAGTCTACACACAAAAATACTATGCTATTAACACCAAAGAACACTAAAATATCGATTTAATTAATTGAAATTTTAACTAGTGAGAAATCCTGTATTTGGAAATTCGTTCTCCTGCAATTCACCGTACTGACAAAACTAGTTTGACAGCGCTGTTTTGATTTAAGTAAACAGTAAACTAATATATTATTGTAACCTATCAAATTTACAATGCACTCGCAACGTTATAGCCGGAGGTAGGTGTGAGCACATCAAACTATATATATCTATATTACTAGTTAACTCATTACTATAGCCATAATCACGATTTTTGTCGGTACCAGCAAATAACAGCTGTTATTATAGAGGTTTACACAGTGCATATGCCCTGAATGGAAAGTTACTTTAATATGGTATTTATGACAGTTAGTTTTATTATAATTAGACTAAACTACTAGCAGTATCTAAACCATTACATAAAGCTTACTGTGAATTCACTATTTGCATGCGGCTGTTACAATTGAAATTTATTTCTTAACAAAACTACCCTCTTGTAGGCGATAACCAAAAGGATGTACGCATGTAGGGCTACCATGAAACGTGTAGTTCTTCAGTGCATTAAAGAATACTGCTCCATTCCCACAAAATCTTCCGGAGATAGGGAAGTAATAAAAAAAAATTACTTACAGGAGTTTCTCGTTACGTGGCAGGACTTTGCGGATATTACTAGGCACAAACCTCCAAATACGGTTAATTCCCAAGACTCTTGGCGTATTAGACAAAAAACAGGCTTAGCAGGTGGGTGCTTATTTCCAGCATACAATTATACCATCAAATTCCCATCGGTATTTATAACGATAACCATTTATGAAATGAGAGATGTACAGGACAAAAAGGTATGGCCAAAAACTAACGTGAAAATCAGAACTTAGAGATTCACCAAAAATCTCACATAAAAATCTGACCATAAGAGCCTAAAAATAAGTTCTGTGTAAAACTTCGAGAATTAAATAATTTATATCTCAAAATATGTAAATAAAATTTGAAGAGTATTTACCTTAGGTGTTCTTAGGCTTAAATTTATTTAATTCAACACACAGCCAAGGCCTCACAAAAATGTGCACATGGCTCCTTAGCTGACACCAAAAAAGAGAGAATTTCTTTTTTTGTCATAAAAACTCAAGTCTACCAATCTTGATACCAATAATAAGATAGGGAATTTGATTTCAAATTACATGCTTGGAAAACACACACATATCAATTTTAAATAAATTGGTAATTTATCACTCATTGTTTTAGAAAAATGGAAATACAAAAAAAGCAAGGGCTACAGAATTATTACCAGTAACACAACCAAGGGTGTTTTCAGTTGCCTATCCTAGATATGTTTTCAAGAAAAATTCAGGCAATCCTTTACACAGTGAGCCAGTAAACCTCATACACTGTGACCCACTAAAGTGACGGTTACAATACATGAACAATATTAAATATTATTTCATACCAATTTGGTGATTATAATAGGTGATTCCAGGGTTAGCCTCTTTAATTGAACGGTTGAAATATTCAGGAATCCTTAAATCCTTTATACCAATATACGTAGAGGTCTTGTTGCATAAACATAAATTATATATTTACCTGTTCGGGAAATCGGCATAGTTAAAACGCCCTCTATTAGTTCTTAATTATTAAACAAATATGCTAAACATTTAAGTTATAACTTCCCCTAAATTAATATTTGTGATATCTGTAACACCTTTATGATATACTGTTTGATAATAGAAAATTTTAATGCATAAATATAAATATGGCTCATGGTGTAAATTACATCGTTAAATACATATAGTTTTACTAGAGTAAACAGAGGTCATTATATTATTGCAGTTCGTGCATAAGTATAATAACATTTGCAAAACAATAACATTTGTAGAACACATGCCTTTAACACAATTTCAATTTGTTTTTGAAATATAGATTTCAATTCTATAAAGATATTTGCTGGGGGTTTCAGTCTTTAGTATTCATAATGTCTTCTAAGAGACTAGGTAGGTGCGTTAGTTATTGAGGGTGGTTTAAATCTAGAATTTGGTTTGCTTTAATTATTTCAGCACATACCATCAATTAAATTTATTGTGCCGTCGTAGAAATAAAATAGCGTCCTGTTAGAGAAAAATCGTTAATGGATATTATGTGATATTTTCCAGTTAAACTTTAAATTTCTTTTTATTTCAGTTCTGTTATCGAGCCCAGTAAATCTATCCCGTAAGTTTATTGTTTTATGTGGTTTTTCAAATTATGAAACATTTTTTTTGCTTTTTAGTAACCATGAGGGTTTTCGACTTAGTGTGGAGGGTGGCTGGGGCTTTTCATCCCGGAGAGGATGTATGTATTGTTTTTATTTAATCTTTTACTTTTTAATTTCCCTGTCTTATATATACGCCGTTTCTTTTTCTTAGTTCATATACGTCTGTGGGGGACCACCGCCCCAGGGGGCGTCAGAGACCATATGGGATGAAGAAGTATATGGGGTGAGGGTGTTGGCACGCGTGCACGAGACTTCAGGTCTCGTGCACGGGGGACCGCCGCCCCAGGGGCCGTCAGAGACCATATGGGATGAAGAAGTATATGGGGTGAGGGTGTTGGCACGCGTGCACGAGACCTCAGGTCTCGTGCACGCCGTGATCACGTGAGTATATTTTCTTTTATATTTTTCATATAGTCGCATGTAATTAAATAGATCTGTAAATTCATATTACCTTTCTATGCCTGTTTATGCATTAATATTTAATATTTTTCTTTAATAGCTTATCCCATAATATATTTTTTTAAATCATATTTCTGTTTGCCTACATAGCCCTTTTATTTATGATCGTTTTATAAGGTTTTAACTATTTTTCGTATATTTTCTTTTATATTTTTTATATGGTCGCATGTAATTAAATAGATCTGTAAATTCATATTGCCTTCCTAGGCTTGTTTATGCGTAAATATTTAATATTTTTCTTGAATGGCTTGTCCCATAACACATTTTTTAAAATCATATTTCTGTTTGCCTACATGGCCCTTTATTTATGATCGTTTATAAGGTTTTAACTATTTTTTCTGCATAGGTAGATGCCTCCTCCACGCCACCCGCCCCTGACCCCAGCCGGGGAGAATAAACTTTCGACGCCCCTAGTCTCTCCCAGGTGATGATGAGTTTTATTAGTAGTAGTAGTAAAGTTAAGTAAACAGCCGTAATTGATAAATAGTTTTAAAGTTTTAATTAGCTGCTTGTATACCATACAGTAAATAAATATTCTTGTTTCAAACATTTTATTTATAACCATATTTTATATTACATGGTTAACCAACAATTCCTTTTATAATTTACTTATTCTGTGTTTTCTTATTTACAGCTGCTGAATAAAAAATGTATATATTTACTGTTGTTTTTATTATCATTCAAATACCACATTTAGATCGTTTTATTATACAGTATTGAACATATTCATTTGTTTATGTGTACATTTAGGTTTTGCCTTAACATTGTTAAACAACATTACTATCTTTAAAAGGGCTGAACCTACCTGCTTTTAAAATATCTCTGGAATACTGTTTATTAACTGGTAAACCTCATAGTTTAATTGGTGTATAGGTACCAATAGTGAAATCATTAAAATTCATTATTTTAATAATTATAAAATGCTATTTATAATATGCCTAATAATGTACATAAATCTTCACCTGGTCTACCTTCTTACCTGTGATTTGCCTCGCCGTAAACTTAATAAAGCGAATATTAATTGCAAATTCTCACTAACAATCAAGTCCTGATTTAAGTTTAACAAAATCTATATCTGTAAACTAGTTAACATTAATTTAAAACAGAACAATTATTTTTTCTATAATAACCTACATTTGAAATTTTATTAAAACTAATTTTGCATTTACGATAAACTGATAGGGCGGGCCTCAAACAATTAAAACAGAATGGTTTCCAGATTTCTGTAGATACGTTTGTTGAAAATGTCACTTAATAAATGGCTGGAAAATTAAAATATTTATTGTTATTGTAATAAATTTGATTCTTCTCTGATGGTAAAATACGTAGCGACATCTAAGCATAAAGCTATTTTTAAAATATCTTCACTAGTCTGTATTTAGTTAAAATAATTACTGGTTACATCATCAACTGAAATTTAATACAATATATTTTCGTCGGTTGAAAACATCTCTCCTTTCAGTTAGTCGTGTTTAACAGAATTTTAAGTTGTTCAGATTTTTGTCAATAAAAGGTGGTTTTTTATTAAAACTTGCGTGAAATGAAATTTTATGCTATCGTAGGTGTGTGATTTTATAATTAAAAGTTTTTGTTTACTCGGTCAAGCAGGTTTTAAATATGATTATTTTTCGTGTATCTAAAGGATTTCTAAAAATAAAACATTAAATATACTAAGGTAAGTTTAGTTTATTTTCTCACAATAATTATTACATGTATTTGCGACACAGCTTTTCACACTACTATGCCTACTGTCGATTTTATGCGCTGCGTCGAGTTTTATCGACAGTAGTCGGGTAGTTTCATAATTCAGTAAACACATGTTAGTTGAGGTTGTTTATAGGTTAGTTTGTTCAAACCGGTGTTAAATCACGAAATAGTTGCTGTTTTATTATTTAAACTATTATCAGTAAGTCTTAGAATGGCAGATCCGTGCTGTTCTAAATCTAAGAAAGTGCGATTTAATAACCACTGTGGTTTAGACGAAGAGGAAGTACGCCATTTAAGTGAAATCTTAAGTAGTGAAGATCCATATCTTAGTAGCTCGGAGGACGAAACTATTAGTCAATCTTTTAATAAAAGTAATAGAGGACAACAAAAAGTCAAATACTACGACTTTAGTGATGAGTCAGAAGAAGAACCTTTTCTGGATAGTGGCAGTGAATATGAACCGGATGATAGCAGTGAAGAAGAGGATTTTGGGCAAGATGACGATGAAGAAGACTTTGCTGAAAATGACGGTGAACAGATTCAAAATGAAGAATATAATATTGAAAATGAAATTCCTAATGGTGATGATAAAACGTGCTACAGTGAGCTTGAGATTTCTTGGACTGTGCCAGATTTTATTCCTGAGATGCATCAATTTATTGGTGAGCCTGGTATACATATTGAAGATTATTCAGATGAATTCGATGAGGCAAGTTTTTTACTTCCCTTTTGTCACCAACAATAGCTGAATATATCGTAGCTGAAACAAATAGATATGCTTCTCAGAAACGCGCTCTTGCTGTGGAGAAGAATGAAACTCTCTCAAACTATTTACGTATGTGGAAGGATATTGATGTGAATGAATTTTATGTTTTTATTACGGTGATGATGCTTTGTGCCAGAAATAGAAAAACGGACTTAAAAGACCACTGGTCCAAAGATCCTCTGCTTCATTCGCCAATTTTCGGTGATATCATGGGAAGAGATAGATTCCCGAGTATCTTGAGCACAATTCATTTTTCAAACAACAAGGACCAGGAAAAAGGAGACTCGTACCATAAGATTAGAGAAGTACTAGGTAAGACACAGGCGCAATTTGCAAAGCAGTTTCAACCTTTTCAGAACCTAGTTATTGATGAAAGTATGGTACTGTTTAAGGGAAGATTACTTTTTAAACAGTATATAAAGACAAAAAGGCATAGATTTGGAGTTAAATTGTTCGTATTGTGCGATTGTGAAACGGGATACGTGTTAGATTTTATGGTTTATACTGAAAAAAAAACGGAAAGAAAAGACATAAAGGGACTTGGTGTATCTGGAAATGTTGTTGCAACCCTTATGGAACCGTTTCTCAATGAAGGTTAGACACTGTATACCGATAACAATTATACCAGCCCAACACTATCCACCTACCTTTTTGATCATAAAACAAATTCATGTGGTACTGTTCGCATGCAACGGAAACAGATGCGAAATCTGAAACAGCCTCTCAAAAAGGGAGAAAAAATTTCCAAAGCTAGTAAAAACTTATTAGCGGTAAAGTGGAAAGACCGGAGAGATGTTGGTATGCTCACGTCTTTTCACACGGACACCTGGAAAACCTTAAATAAGAAGGATAGAACCACTGGAGAATACATGCAGAAGCCTTTATGTGTCGCAGACTATAATGAAAATATGGGTGCGGTGGATCGTAGCGATATGATGATAAGCTCGATCGAATGTTTACGAAAGTCATTGAAGTGGTATAAGAAGATATTCTTTCACACAATTGACCTGTGTCTTCTGAATGCCCATGCATTATATTTAACAAAACAAACAGAAAAAAAGGTGCCTATCGGAAAATTTCAGTTAAATGTCATTCGTCAACTGCTTAGAAGGTATGAACATCACATTAAAATGTCCAGGTACCTGTACGTCTAATTTACATTTTTTTTAGATATTGGAAAAAGTCTCCTAAAAGAGGTGGGGGCGTCCTGCCCATCAGGGCGAAAAAAGATTAGTTGAAAGACACTTCCCTTCCAAGGTTCCTTCTACTGAGAAAAAAGCAAGTGCCATGAGAAAATGTATTGTTTGCACTCAAACAACATTGGGAGTAAAAAAACGTAGGGAATCAAGGACTATGTGCAAGATATGCGATGTAGGATTATGCGCCGTTCCATGTTTCGAGTTATATCACACGAAAGAAAGATTTTAGAATATAAGTGTATACTTTTTCGTTGTTATTAATATTTAAATATATTGTTTTTAAAGTAGTTTTATTAGTACCACGCTGTATATTTACTTTAAAACATTAATAAAAATATGTAAATGGATCTATAAGTTACTTAAAAAATGCTACAGATACAAAATAAAATGTCGACTTTAAGCGACAGTAGGCATACAAGCGTAAAAATAGCCTTAGGCTCGTGAGTGTACATGCAGTCAATATGCTCAGAGCGGAAAGGGTTAAAAGATAATAAATTCCTTTAATTAAGTGATTTTCGATTTTTAATCGGCAATTGAAATTCCGCATTTAATTCATTTTCGGTATTACTTGATGAAGACTCCATATTTCACAATAATGTTATAAATATATAACAATATCTAATTAAACACCACTAAAAACATATAATGAAACAATATTCTACACAGGAGTATGCATTCATATGTGAGCATATACAGCTTCGCGGGCCGAGGTGGCGAGCGGGAAGACGTGTTAAAGTGCGAGGGAAAACGACAGAGTAGAGATAGTTGCAACTGGGGGTTGAATTACATTTTTAACAACAACTAACTATTTTCTTCATAGCTCTCTTATTTATAATCCAAAACTAAAACCGAAAAAACTAGTCTAATCCAAATAGTATAGACTACAACTTTTATTCCTGTCAATTGTTTCAAATTTTCGTTCGTCTGCCTACAATCACAAGTGGGATGAATTTACGAAAATAGCAAAATAAATATTTGCGCGATAAGAGAACTATGCTAGGTTTTAGGAAACAGTGTACGCTTTAATCAATACATTTCTCTTACCTATAAATAGCCATAACTTTGTTACCATATATAATTTATCAAAAATAAAGAATTTGGCAGAAAGATGAGACTAATATCTAATTTTTCGCTTTTTTCGGTTTTTCACCCCTGGGGGGTGCTTGGACACCGGTATCGCTAGACGAATTTAGGGGGTGTTTATACATGTTAAGTACTATATAATAAAATACTCAGTACATTTTTACCTTTCAATGTTCCACGGAACATTTTTCTAGACGACTTATTCGTATTCTGAGTCTCTACTATATA
The DNA here is from genome assembly GCA_963583905.1 of Stenurella melanura. Taxonomy (NCBI): domain Eukaryota; kingdom Metazoa; phylum Arthropoda; class Insecta; order Coleoptera; family Cerambycidae; genus Stenurella; species Stenurella melanura. Next base: position 92,899,850 of record OY757315.1, read on the forward strand.
TCTTGGTAAGTGTCTTAATATTTGAAGAGCTCGGGGGAAAACAGTAACAAGCCACATCTTGCACAAAATTTAGTTTTCAATATAATTCGTTGTGTGAAGAAGGTAATAAGCCACAATAAAATTATTGAAGCTATTCATTCATAGATGGCGCCATAATTACCTAGTTGCCTTCTTTACTCATTTCAGATTACACTTAAATTTTGTGTAAAAACGTAACAAGCCCGCAAAATACAAGATGGCGGGTACTAACTGTCAGGTAGTCAAGAGAAAGTTATTTAATAGTGAAGAAAATAGCAACTCTAGTGAATTATCAAGTGAATGTGATGATAGTGATAAGGACAAAGATTATTCTTACACAAGTAGTGGCAGTGAAAACAGCACTCAGTCGGAAAATGAGGTAAGTAAAATTTTATGTGGCTTATTCCCCTCTTAACAAAAATGCGAAATAAAGCAACCAATAAGTTTGAAAGAGATCAGTATAAGCTGATGAATAACTCAATTTTTGGAAAAACAATGGAAAATGTGGATAATAGAAAAGATATAAAGTTAGTTACTCACTGGGAAAGTATCAAAAAAACTGTAGGTGCAAATGCACTAATAGCTCGGCCAAATTTTAAGTCATGCACAATTTTCTCAGAAGATTTTGTACCAATTGAAATGGGTAAATTGAGCGTCTTATATAACAAGGCGATTTTTGTTGGCTTTTGCGTGCTTGAATTATCAAAGACGGTATTGTATGAGTTCTTTTATGATGTTATTAAAAGTAAATTCGGCAATGATGCTTCCTTGCTGTACACTGACACTGACTGTACACTGACACTGATTCATTAATATATTTATAATCAAAAATGAAAGATGAGTTTCCTGGGGATCCTATTATTAGCTTTTATGGTACAGGAGCCTATTATGTACAATCCGTCAGTAACGAATTAAAAAAAGCAAAAGGTGTCAAAAAGTCGGTTATTAAAAAAGAAATGACATTACACGACTACAGGAAAGTCGTCGAACAAGGGGGTTTAATATTTCGAAAAATGAACACGTTTAGAAGTCATTTACATGATATATATATACTGAGATGCGTAATAAAGTAGCACTTTCTCATCATGACGATAAGCGTTTTGTTATTCCAAATACCACTAAAACTTTGCCTTGGGGGCACTCTGACATAAGGTTCTTTCAAAGTGAACCAAAGCAAAACGTCGAGTGGCTAATATCAGCCGTAAATAGTCTCGAACGAGGTGTTGAAAAAAATAAAGATAATTTAGATGCTGCATTAGCCGAGTTAAGTCAATGAATATGTGTAACTTATAATGATTTTAATACTTAACGCAAAGATCGGCGAACGTCCTACTAAACTGGAAAATTCATCCCCAATATTTCACTTAATCAATTTAAAACAGTACTTAGTCAGTTGTAACAAATGCATATGATATGTTTTATCTCTTATTAGTTCTTAATAAAAGTTATATATGAATTGTTGTGTTTCTTTTCTCTCAAAATAATCAAATAATGTAAAGTGTATAGTATTTCAGCTATTACACCACTTTCTTACTAAGAGTGTGCATAGTCGAAGTTTGGTGTTACTGGTATTGCTGTAGTAAAAGTTCTGTTGATGAAAAATTTTCTACGACACCCAGCGTCACCTATTCTCACATAGCTAAACGTATATGGGCTTATGTAGGAAACTAATTCCGCTATGGCATCCAGCGCTGTCTATTCTCACAGCACAAGTATGTATGCATATTTACCGATAACTTTAGTTAAACGAGAGTAAGCATTGGAGAAACACCTTTAAATAGGCTTTTTGTTGTTAAATTATAAGTATATAGACATTATCTATTTTAATTCTTGTGATAATAGTGGGAAATAAATGTGTACTTACAAATATAATGGCTATAACGGACCAATGACGTCATTACCGACTGTTTCGTTGTAAGTCGGTACCTACCAGTCAGAAAGTCTTAGTGTTGGAGAAAAGTAAGGACTTGAAATGCACAGATACGCTGATGATGTGAATGAATTTAAACCAATCAGAATAAAGGGTGGGGAGGAATAGTGGGGGTGAACTCCTCTACGTTAGTGTCTGTGACTCTAATAAGATTTATTTCTTCAGCTGTCGTTTAGTACAGACGTGTTCTCGAAAATGTTAAAGCTTTTGCTTTGCCTTAGTTGTTTTTTTTAAGAAATGGAAGGAAGTAACAGTTCAGTGTCTGGTGGTAGCCGAAAACGGGCAGGTTCGCCAATATTGGAGGTCCTCACGACGATGGCCGCTTATGTGGCTAATTTTAGGCTATCTCAAGATGCGGTGTGTGAAGACAATGGTGGTGGCGTGGCATCACCCACGCGCAACAATGGTGGCGACGTGGGGGCATCCACAAGTTATGACTGTGGTGTGGGTGCTATTACTGACGACTTCCCAGAGATGAATGTGGATTACGTCTTCTCAGGATCTGACTGAAAATTTAAATCCTGAATTCATGCGTGTCCTGAATGCTGAGGAAAATAAGTGTAGTGAAAGTGTAGTATATGGGCAAGAAAACATCAATGTCGACGCCAGTGTGCATGCTAAGATGAATGAGTCGCTTGATTTGATCGACCCTCCGTTAGCTTTTACGACTAACGCGGGCGCTGGTGTTGATTCCGAGTCCGAATTTCGGCCTCCTTCACCAAAAAAAGTAAAGTCGGAATCTTCATCAGCGGAGGTTAAAAAGTCACAGCCAGGCCCTTCTAAAAATTCAAGACCTGCTACTGTTAATGATTGTTTTGTGGTCGAGACGAAACCCTCGTCCTCAAAAATATCAGATACTGATAATAGTAAGGTTGCGAAATCTGAGAAAGACAATGGCTGTTCTATTTTGAGGGAGATTTTACAACAGCAGAAATTTGTACCTGCTCCTTTAAGCCCGATTTCTGATAATGTAAAAAAATCAAATAGGCGAAAAAGGCAGGTAACGAAATCTGTTATAATAAATTGTCCCAAAACTTCGACCAGTAGCATCGCCTTAGACAAAGCCAAGTGATCTAAGGCGGTGAGACTGGAAGCCCGCGTTAGTTCCCCCGTTGCTAATAATGACTCTTTCGACACAGAACTCGACAAAATTTTTTCAGAACCCGACGACAGACGTACTTTTGACAACTTTGTAAATTAATAGAAAAGGTGAAGCGTGAAAGAGCAAGAAAAATCGCTGCTCGCGAATGCGATTCTAAATTCCGGAACGCGGCGCTCAATTCCATCGCTGTCGCACGAAAAAATATTGAAGCCTCTCAAAAGGAAATTGATATTCACCAGAGAAAGATCGCTGCTGCAGAGAAAATTATAGCTCATTACACTAACGCGTTAAGGGGCGCAGAAGAACGGGGACGCGCTGAAGTGAGGATTGATAGAAAATGGAGGGCGATTGAAAGGGTGAACTTGAACTTAAAATGAAACTTGTGGTCATCTTAAGTTCGATATTTTGTTTGCGTGTGTGTCTCTGTGTGTGCCTGTAAATTGCTTAGGTTAGTTGTGTTGGGAGTAATTTTATTGTTTTTTCCTTTTTGTGTGTAAGTTAATACACCATTTATTTTATAGAAAAATAAACCAACAAAAAAATATATATATATGTATTGTAAAAATAGTTCAGTTTTAATCCATTGTTTGTAGAATAGCTTATGTGGATGTGTATAATATTCCTTTATTTTGTTTACATGAAAACGAATTGTGTTAAATTTCAAAGAAAATGAAGGTTAGAATCCAAATGTATGTAGCTTAGGTTAGGTTGTGACTCCATCTATGTATTATCTTGGAAATAAAATAAATTGTACTCTGAAAAGTGTGTTTCCTTTCAGTGGTACATGTATTGTAAATATGATATCGTATGTAAATTGTAAATAAATTATACTCTAAAAAGTGTGTTTCCTTTTATTTCTTGTAATAACGTAAAATAATGTATTTTTTAAATAAAACAAAAAATATAATGAAAAAATAATACATTCCCAGATAAAAAAAAAATATTGCATAATTTATTATTATTATTTTGTTTTTCCTTTAACACTTTTTGAATTTTTTATTGATAGATAGCCTGAACTGGAGGGTTATTAAATTATACATAAAACCCTCCAGTGCAGGCTATCTATCAATAAAAAATTCAAAAAGTGTTAAAGGAAAAACAAAATAATAATAAATTATGCAATATTTTTTTGTCTGGGAGCGTATAATGAAATAAAAAACATGTAACACCAGCGCCATCAGTGGTACAGCTCGTGTATTACCGTCAATACTACTACATATACATGGAAGTTATCGACCACACGTTGTATTTAGGCATCACCCGTGGTGTAGCGCCATCAGTGGTACAGCTCGTGTATTACCGCCAATACTACTACATATACATGGAAGTTATCTACCACATGTTGTATTTAGGCACCACCCGTGGTACAGCGCCGTCAGTGGTACAGCTCGTGTATTACCGCCAATACTACTACATATACATGGAAGTTATCTACCCCATGTTGTATTTAGGCATCGCCCGTGGTACAGCAACATCAGTGGTACACCTCGAGTATTAATTACCGCCAATACTACTTACATGTTGTATTTAGATACCAATACTACGGGTATATATTGAGTTGCCTACCTCATGTAGGCACCCGATATAAATTCACACACAACAGCTATTGATCAATGCAACATAAATGATATTTTATATTTAATTAATATATTGCGTTTTAAGAAAACTATATTTATTTTAATTACATTATTCGCAACTCAAAATTATAATGGTACCATTTTGTAATTTAAGCAAATATATTTTTTCCAAGTGGTAATATTTTATTTCTTTTATATATAACTAATAAAAAAAAAGATTACAAAAATGCAAATTTTATTAAATTTTTTTACGTAACATAAAACATTAAAAATCTATTTCCTCGTCAGAAGAATCTGCCTCGCTGCCGCTCCATCGTTCTGTTTCCATTGACAGCGCAGAACTAGGTCTGCTTGGTGGTTCTACCTCAATAGAAGATGTGGGACTGTTAGGAGGTTCAGCTTCCTCCAATAGTCTGCACCATTCGGCAATGTCTGGACCCTCCTGGTCTGGATTATCCATGTAGCACACTGGCACCACCCAGGTGCTGCTATCTGGAGCATCTCTATCACACACCAGTCTGTATTCATATTCCCAGTACGGGATTGTCGACTCCATCCAGCCGCTGGAACTGATGGTATTATCTTGAACAGCCATTTCTTGAGATTTTACAGTTTAACTAAGAAACAGGAGAGGAGTTGGTTATAATGGACCCCCCACTCCATTATAACCGACGTTTGCAAGAGTTGCGGGGTAGTAGGTTCCTCATATACTGATTTTTTCACATAGTAACATTGCCGCCACCACTATCGTAAACGTGGAAGAGAGAGTGGGGGTAAACTGACATACTTAAAATTGAGAGAATCCTCTATTCTTTATCAGTTCTTTATTAAAGAGCTCTCAGCATGAATACTAAGATTCAAGATCCCACCGTGTCGTCCACCAGTGATTTGATAGTTGAGTCGGATTATTAGACAGAGTTGCTTCTGGGATGGGAGCTACCATTATTGGAAGATCTTGAGGACACACCACAGGTACCTGATAGCACGACCGATGACTGTGGAGACAGTAGAGTGGAACCCATGGGGTCGATGGATCGGTCGCAGTCACTTTGGAGTCTGGAGACGATTCCAAATGAGGACGATGATGCTGTAGACGAGGTATCCGATCAAGAATGTATGGATGCTGAAGTTATTTAATTTTTTGTAATTAATAACTTATATAAATGTTTTTTTTTTATGTAAATAAATATATCGATTCTAAGAAATTATTTTTCTTATTCTCCATTTTAAGTGCAAAAATAAAGTGAGAGTAAATTGACTTATATAATAAGAAGCGAGTACACTTGTCTCCATTTGAGTATATCATATCATAATATCGCTTTACTACACAATGATCTAATACCAACCCCTTGTTTATTTTTATACTGATGCCACCACAACGAACATTAACGAAGAGTGTGGGGGTGCTAGTCAGTTTCTTATACACAAATTTTTCTCTTAGTAACATTTCCACCACCACAAGAGCAGATGAGTTTCTCATAGGCAGATAGATATTTTAAACTTTTTTTTTATTTTACAGCTAAAATGGAAAGTAAAAAATAAATAAACATTTTCGTATAAGAAATATTTATTAAAAAAAAAAGAATTGTATTTCCAAGAAAATAATACATAACTAAACTAACTTAACACTAAACTATTTACATATTTACAATTAGGTTTTTTTATTGTTGTTTCATATATTACAAACTTCCACTGGCCTTATTTGGTGTAGTGGATTTCTACAAGATTTACAGTCATCTCTTACACCATCGGCCAATCGTGTGGTACTATGTATGTCGATGTGCCGATGGAGTGACTGATCGACACGTCTCTGGTAGTCAATGTAACACATGTAACATAGTTCGTATTCTGTACCACCTCTTACATCTATAGCTACATATGCCATGGTGGTACAAAACAATGCATCACTATCGTGCCCTCTTTGTAGATACTGTGGGCGTTCTAATTCGTCCTCGTCGTCTGATACGTCAGCCACGATACCATCGTCGTCTTTGAAACCCGAAAGACGAAGTTCCCCGAACAAACTCGTGTATATGCACTTATACTTCACCATACATATTTAAGCTATAGTGCATTGGATGGTTCAGTTCAGTCTGGAATTGCCGGCGCTAAATAAAAATCTTCTATTATAATGGCGTCATTAAGTAACGAATTCCCTACTTTGATTGTTGACTTACAAGGGTTTCAATATAAAGAAAATATGTTTACAGTGAAAGAGTTGGCTGTGCTGTGTTGTAACACTAATCAGCAAGCACATTAGCTTTTCAAGCCACCATATCCTTTTTCATCGCTAACCCGAGGGGAACAGAATCAGTATCGATGGCTACAGAACAACTATCACGGTGGCGTGAAATGGAGTGATGGATATATTCAACTGTCAGAATATTCGACGATACTTCTACGGCTTTGTCAAAATATAGCTAATAATTATGAACGTCATATGTCACCACAGAATGTTATAATTTTATGCAAAGGCAGACTAAAGAAAAACATTCTATTGCAACATCTAAGATGGAATAAAATCATAGACCTAGATGACTGCTCCCCCTGCATACCTAGTCTAAAATCATTGACTGTACCAAGATGTATGGAACATATTCAGCCGAATTATAGTCATTGTGCTCTTGCAAACGTTCATTATCTTAATAAATGTATTGTAGATTTAGATATAAAATTTCAATAAATATCTTTTAGTATATTCATATTATTTAGTATTAATAACATTTTTTTAGATATATATCAGAGGAATAGGAAAATAAAAGTATAATCAAGTAATGTGTTTCATTTATTTCATTTTATCCTTACAATAAAATAGATATAGTTCAATAATACATTTTAATATACATATTTCTTATTATTATAAATATTTCGATGCAAAAAGGAAAAAAACAACAAGTGATTAACTACTAATTGAGCTGTCTACAGTTTCTTCATCAAATTGCTCGAGTTGGCATTTTTCAATGACTTTTTTAGGTAGATATTTTTCTATATCATATAAAAAAACATTTTAAATCTATTTGTACCATTTGTCCGCAAAATTCTTCTAAATTTAAAAGACCACATAAAAATTTGCCACACAGGTTAACGCCGGCATTATACCTTTCAGAATCTTCCTTAAGACGTTCAACTAGTTCAGGATCGAAGTTGACACTTAGATCATAGTTCATAGAATGTAGAGAATCCAAACTTAGGTCACTCAGTTTACAAGACAGTCTATCAATGGCCGAATTAATATCTTCCTCCCTTGTCCACCTTTGTGCCGAATATTGCATCCACATATTTGTTGGTTGTGGTAAAGCTGGAAATTACATAAATAAATTTAGAAATATACATATTTTTTAATTATAAAATTACTTATATGGATGCTATTGATGGAAAGTAAACAAACTGAATCGAAGTACTTGTGGTACAAGTCTATGATGACAAGACCCTACTAGAACTAAGCCTGATTTGATGTGAGATAATGAGTAATCTAAAAAGATTATATTTTGTAATATTTCTACCACAGCCATTCTTTTACTATATTCTATTTACTAACTAGATAATATTTTGAAACTTCGATATATTTAAAAAATAAGTTCGAATTTTAGTAGTGTTCTCGATTTGGCACCGGCATATATGGGAGAACTCTGACCTAAATAAATCAACTCGTATTTACCATCAAATGAATTTATTTCATCTATAATAGGTACACTTAAAAGTTCTACAATACGTTTTAGGCTTTGAAAAACTGGTTTGTTTCCTGTCAACCGACATGTTTTTAGTGATATGTTCATGGCTGCTGATCCCACTGATCTACCTGAAGATGTTCCAGTTTCAAATGAAGCCTCTACTAAAAATCAAACACCACTTCCTGTCAGACTTGATGTCTCACCTCCATCCTCGATGCATTCAACTTCTTCACTACCACAGGCAAAATCAATAAGTCACACATCAGGAACACATACAGAAAATCAAACAACACGTCCTGCCAGACATCAAACACCACCTCCATCCTCGTTCTATTCAACTTATTCACTGCTAGACAAAATCAATCGGTCAAACATAAAACGACGATTTTAGCATTGAATATGAAGGACCTATCATACGGTTGCAACAAAAAACTCTTGTGTAGCCTGCCATACTCTAAAACAGAAAGGAATAAAGTCGAAACAAATGGAACAAAGGGAAAGCTGCGATTTTAATCAGTAAACCTTACAAAGATGCACTAAATGGCAGTTTAGAAGCGAAACGCCGCAAACAGTCAACCCGTAAATTGCCATCTTTAAAAAAAGTAGAAACAAAAAAAAACGAGTGTAAAGGCGCAACTAATAAAGACCAACCAGAAGATTAACATAGGATTGGAAAAAATTGAGAAGGGAAAACAGATCGTAAGGGAAAACAAATCGCTAGGGAAGAAAAAATCCTGTATGCTTTCATTGTGAAACAGAATTTCTAAAAAGCAAACCAGGAGATCTATGGATTAAGTGTGATTCTTGTCAAAGATGGGTTCACGAAACCTGCAGTGGAGTCAATAGTAATGATGAACATTTTAAATGTGATTTGTGCTTACAAATATGCAATCTTATTTTAGACGCCGCGATTCCCGTTTTAGAAACATAGTCCCATTTTAGGAGTCACTACAGGTCCCGTTTTAGATACAAAGTATTGTTAAAATGGGAAATATAACATTTAATAAAATTCTTTTTTTCAGTGAAAGTTTAGAAGTTTTAATTCTGTTATGTTATTTTTTGAAGTTGAAACTATCACATTTTTGGCGGTGAAGTTCTACCTACAATTCTCTTTTCAGAGGTGGTTATACCTTAGGTGTCCCATTTTAAATCACCTTCCCCTAACATATATTTTGGAGCATAATAGTAAGCCCAATCAATACTCTCTAATTGCAGAAAGCTGTGCCAAGAATATCAGATGTAAGTGGCAATCAAGATCCTGAACATGTCAGCCTAAGCCAAATTTTTAACGAGTCGGAAACAATCCCAGTAAGTAATAAGAGTTATTTCTACATGCTTTGCAGTACCCGTTTTAATGGACGAAGTTTGTCTTAGTCGTACTGGTGGGAATTTTTTTACGCATTGAAATTCATTCTGAAAGTATTTTGCATAATTTCTTTACGTTTGTAGAAAACGAGCGCATGCGAAAAAATATGACTTCTCCCTCTTGTAAGCCAGGTACTCATTTTTTTCTCGCTTAGCAAAAAATTCGCGTACCTTGCACTTGTAAAAAGTATTTATTCAGCACTGGATGATAATGACCAAACGCCGCTTACGATGTTCGGCCCAACTGCAACTTATATAAATATACGTTTTATTATAACTTATGTTTTTTAGTATTATTTCCCTATTGAAACATTTATGCAAGTTTCCTATTGCGTGTAGAAAAGTTCATATTCCGCACCTGTTAGGTAAATAAATAAATGTTTTCATATGTTTCAGGATATCAAGGGCAAATGTGTCAAAAACCTACGGCTAGAGAAAGACCCACGTTGTGTCCAATTTGTTACCAAGATGTAGTTACTCACTTTCCTAGACATCTATTCAGGCATCATCAAGATCATAAAGATGTCAAATTAATACAAAGTCTAAAGGCTGGAAGTTCAGAACGTATAGCCATGATTTCTGCTCTTCGAAAACGAGGTTATTTTCATTTAACTACCGAAAAGAATGTCGTGAATCCAGTTCGAACTTCCAAAGATCCAAATGCTGAATATTTTGCTTGCACTTTTTGTCTAGGACACTATAATAACTTTATGTATAAGCATGTAATAACCAACAACATAAGCCCGTTGATCTAAAAAATGCTGGCGGAAGCTATTTATCAAAGTCTCAAACGTTTATAGCATCAGTAAAGTCGAAAAATCTAGAATTTCTAACGTCTCGAATTAAAAAAGAAGTCTTTGACATAATGAGAGCTGATAATATTAGCGAGGTAGTACAGAATGGCTCATTAATTTGCATGTATGGTGAAAGCCTTTTGGTGAAGCATAAAAGACAACAGATTGTCAATATGGTATCCAATAAAGAAAAATGGGAAGAATGCTTAAAACAATTGAATCAATGGATAAAGAAATAAGTTTCTTCTTTGACATGCTTAGATCCGAGATGTTTGGGACGCTTTTATCTAGCAAATCCTTCTACAAACTAGAGGATTATTTTGATATGTAAAGTGCTCTGTGACTTACCTCTTTATTTTTATTATCTCGATATTAAGTCTGACTATTCCTATACAATACTGTATCATATTGTCATAAAAGGAAAATAAAGTTTATTATTATTAAGTACTTAATATAAAAAAATGTGCATAAGTAATTTAAGTTCCTTTGTTTTATCCTTGTGTTTTCCAAATTTTTCCGAGGTCTATAAGTGTGTCCAGCCATGGCAGACCCCTTGGCATCGTATGTGTCCCTATGGTTCTTAGAAAGCTCATAAAGACAGTATATTAAAACAAAAAAATATATTAAAAAAAAAGGAAAAAGAAAAACTAAAAAATAGGTATTAAAAATATAAGAAAATTACACCTCCCTATATAATAGTTATAATTAATACAAAAAAAACTAACAATAATAATAAAATAAAAACATAATTTAACTAAATAAGAAATATAATTTAAAGCAGGTCAAGTTGTTTAAACTTTGTAGATTTAATACAGATATTTAAAAAAAAGTTTTGTTATACTAATTACCTTTATTGTTGTTTTTACGAGAAAAAAGAAAGTTTCATCTGTACAGTCACAAAAACCAATACCAGGCACTGTGCTAATGGTTTTGAGAGTTCGGCAAAATTTCTAGGTTAGGGGTTCCAGTGTTTACACCTTAGACCATGTAGGGCGGAGCTTCGCTCCAATGGACTGCTAATACCCATACCAAAAACCGCACCAACATTAAATAGGATGGAAAGATATATCTGTCCTTATGGAAACAGGAAATGCTAACAGCGCTTGACGAATTAGGTGCACTCCGACGTTGCCATACTATATTTCTTTCACTATTTAGAAGGTTATAACTGTAATATATTTACAAACAAAGTAATTAAAACATGATGTTTAAGAAATTCCTTGCTTTTGGATTGAGAAAATGCAAACGTTTAGCATCATAAACAGTTGCGGCAATAATTGATTTCAAATACTCTTGTAAAATAGAGAAAAAATTTGGTTGTGGCAACCTCTAGCAAAAGGAAAATGTAACCTCCAAAGTATTTATAAATGCGTTTGTTGTTGTTTAATCACAGATATTGTCCTATTGTTTTCCAAACAAAAACGTCAAACTGTTTATACCAAATTCAAAAAATTATTTGGTTATTTGAAAAAACATAATTACTAAACGTTATTATCGTCTCCTGTAAAATTTGTGTTTTGGTTCGTACACCCTTCTGCTATGATGCCCTCGATATATAAGTTATATTGGTATCCCGGTAGCGACACTGCTTTTCTTATCATAATTCTTGTAATATTTTACATAATATACATAATATAAGGCTTGGGGGAGAGTGGAGCAAAAACTAGTGCCTGATTAGCAAGAGTTGCCATTCCAAACCAAGAAAAGGACAAAAACAGTAAGTACTCATCCATTCCCGTTTGCTTTTTCCATTTTACACCGGATCTCGCTTGCCCGATTGGCAAATTGGACCCGTTTGGTCATTAAGTTAGGAAAACTGATCTGATCTGATTGGAGCGAAGCTCCTACATGGTCTAAGGTTTACACCAACATTGATGAACTTATGCTCTGGCGTTGGTGATTGGCCCTTGTAGCGGAAATAGGCCGACGTTAAATAAGCGACTAAAAAAATTTAATTTGGTGCACTCAGCCTATTTGTAGAATTACCTACTCCAGTAGGTACAGGCACGACGTTTAGGAACATTCAGTATACCGGTCAGCAAAATCACTTTTCGGCTACCAACAGTTCGAAATGTTTAAACCTATCAAACTTGAAATTTAGATAAAATATTAAACATTTTTGGCATGAGCATGAAAAACTGTAATTTTTAAAATCATATACGCTGTATTAATTAAAAATTCAATGAAAATAAGCTACAAACAAAAAATTGCCAATTTAACAGGACATTACCCATACCAAATTACAAGTTGACGGTTTAAATAAAAATAATAGCCGGAAAGTGATTCTGGTGACATTTGGTATAAGACTACTGGTCATTTATGTTTTATTAATTAATGTTTATGTTGTAACCAGAATTTGCTTTTTCTTTATAAAATATTTGCAGAAAGATAGTGTTTCATTTGGTTTGAAAAATATTCAAATAGCAAGAAATAAATATAAGCGAATGTGCGTAGATTTCAAATTTAAAGGCTTCCTAACATACGTGAAATATTTTACCAAGTGTATATTGTATATACAAAGAGAGCGTAGTGGGCCCTCTGGTGGCAATCAGACCGAACTAAAGGTGTATAACTTGACATATTATACCGACTTGAGAAGCTCTTTTAGTTTTTTTGAAATAACAACAGATGGCCATGATAGACTTAAATACGCAATAATTTTTGTGCGGCCCGATTCGGGCTTTGCAAATTTTTCGCGAGCTTCGTAACATCCGTAAAATATAACATACTGGGCTTGGTAATGCCGGTTTACATATCTATATACAGAGATAGAATCACATCACACAGAAGTGACGTGAGGCTCAACAAAGAGTCTTCGATGTTAGCCAAACATGCTTTGTCATTAAACCATAATCTTAACTACAATGAAGTTAGGATTTTCGATTTCGAAAAGAACCTTCATAAAAAGACTTTCCTAAAAATGTGTCATATCTTTAACGAACCAGATGCTATGTATGCCAGAAATGATATTGAAGGTCTCAGTATTTTATATACTTATTACATTCACACGTTAATAGAAGGAACAGGGACAACACCATGTACACTACTTTTAATAATTTGATCTGTTGTGTTGGCATCCACTTTTGTCGGGCCTGAAGCAGAGAGAGAGGGGGCTTGACACCCTCTCTCTCTCATTCTCTCTGCTTTAGTCTTGATATTCGTGGTTTCTTGATAACATTCCGTTGCTTCTTTCGTATTATAATAAAACGTAGTTGGCCGGTATTTGTTCAGTTTTCGAGACGGCTGATGCAACTTCTCGATTAAAAATATTTGCTTTTAACTAAGATTGAATAAAAATTTAGTTTTTAATGTGTAATAATAATGTCTTCTATGGTCCTTATGACATGCCAATTTTATCAATTTTAACCTCAATTTAGTAAGTACTTTTCACTTTTAAATAATTTAATTATAATGTAAAAAAAATTTTGTACAATTCCTGAGGAAGAAACAATAAACTTTCGAAAGCTTGAATTTAAAAAAGAGTCTTCTTTTAGAGCCCTACTAAGACCTATTGTTAGCTCAGTAGGATTACCTGTGCAGGAATGCACTCGCCGAAAAAGCAACATCCTATGTGAAAAACGCGCAACATTTCAGTTACTAAACAACGAGACTGTCCAACCAGAACATCTTCTAGTGAACTTCGATGAAGTGTCACTGTTCACAAACGTACCAGTAGATGAATCACTCGAATTGATCAAACAAAAGTACAATCCAGATGAGCATATTCTTAGTCTAACTAGGCACTGTCTAAATAACACATACTTCACATACAATGACCAGCGCTAGAAACAGACGGAAGGAGCACCGCAGGGTTCACCTGCGTCTCCAGTCATCCCTAATCTTTTCATGGGGGACTTAGAAAGGCGTGCAATACAAACTGCACCGCTCAAACCAAAACTTTGGTTAAGATACGTCGACGTCACATTCGTAATATGGACTCATGGGAGAGAACATCTAAATATTTTCCTAGATCACCTGAACAACATTCACGACAAAATAAAATTCACGATGGAGGTAGAAGCAGAAGGCCAGCTCCCATTTCTAGACGTATTAGTGAGGAAGAAACAAGACGGAACACTAGGTCAGAAAACCCACTCACATAGACAGATATCTAAATGCAGGACACATCACCATCCAGCGCAACTGAATTCAGTAGTAAAGACTGTAGTGACACGTTCCCAAAAGCTAGCAGACGGCAACCATATCAACAAAGAGATGTCATCACTTCAGAAAGCACTTATGAGAAATGGATTTTCAAGATACACAGTACAAAGTTGCAAGAACCATCCAAACCACGAATCCAGGAAGAATCCGAGAAACCAGTGGCAAAAGCATACCTACTTTACGTGAAAGGGACAACGGATAAAATCGGCAAACTTCTACGTAGACACAACATAGACACAATATTCAAAACAGACCGAAAAATCAGCGCAGTTATCCATAACCCGAAATCAAAAATTGCCCTAGAAAACCAAGTATACAAAATTCCGTACCAAGATTGCAATAAATCATACATAGGACAGACCAACAGACGTATAAGTGTAAGAAGAGAAGAAGACAGGCATGCAGTGCAAAAAGGAGAAAACATCGTCCCTAGTACAGCACGCAAAAACTACAGGACACAAAATAGACTTCGGCAACACCAGGACAGTAGCCAACATCGAGCATTGGAGATCAAGAATTTCCAGGGAGGCCATTGAAATTGAAAAGAGACCGAAAAATCTTAACAAACGAGACGATACTCAGAGATTGCCCACTGCATGGAAGCCCGCACTGTCAGGAAGATATGTAACGGAAAACACACGACGATCCATGGTAACCGAATCGATCGCAACGAGGCACCGTCGAATATCGACAATTCACGAGGAGACACCATAGTCGGCCATAAGGGGACCCATCGCGAGGAGCCGAAGCTAAGCGCTGACTAACCTAAGTGAAACACGATAACGGCCAGCGACCACTAGACACGAGTATACACAATCATCATCGAGAAGTCACGTGAAACATGGCGTCTCAGCGAGGCCTCTTGTCGGATTAGCTCAGGCGCCCGCTACGCCTCCAACAGCGAGTAGGCCAGTAACATGCAGCCAAGTATGCAGTAACATGTTTAATACAACCTTACATAATTCATCCTTGCACAAATGCAAAGATCTATATATATTTTTTATCCGTGCCATATGATAAAGTTGGTGCGCAATATATTGGCGGATAAAGGCTCTTTGGTTTCTGATACTGGTGTCATCGAATGGTCTCAAATAAAACACCTACATATGGTTCAAGCTGAGGAGGGTTTGCATATTTATTACTATAACAAAATTAATGTCAAATTGGCTGCACAAACTTTAAGTGCTAGTGTCGCCAGTGCCTTGAAGTTTGTGGCCAATTTAGAATATCCATGTTTCGGGGATACAAAGTAGTAGTATAAGTTAAGCAGGCGCCATAGGTGGTTGGTTGCCACACAGGCAATCTATTGAAAAATAAAATATTATTAGTAGTCAGTTCATCTATGTACAGTGTATGTAATAAAAGCATGTAAAAGCAGATGTAAGTTTTAATACCATACACATCCAAGATGAAGCATCCAGAATTACAGTCCACTAAATAAATAATCGAAGAGTTCTTATGTACTTAACATTTATATATGGAATTCGTCTGCAAATCTTAAAAAAATGGCTGGTCAAAATAACACAATAAGTTCCAGTGACTGTGCAGAGTCGACAATGCCATTCTGGGAATACGAATACAGGATGGCGATGGTACATGACGATAACACGCCAGACAGCAGTACCTGGTCGGCGCCGTCAGTACGCTACTTGGGTGGTCCAGACAGTTCTGAATGGTGGAGACCATTGGGAGTTGAGCCTCCCAGAAGTCCTAGCTCATCTATGGAGGTAGAGCCGCCTAGTAGATCTAGTTCACCGAGTGAATGGTCAATGAGCACTGAGTCATGGAGCGGCAGCGCGGAAGATTCTTTTGAAGACGAAGACGAAGAAGAAATAGATATTTAATTTTTGTCATGTAAAAAATAAATAAAATTTGCAATCTTCTTTTATTAGTTATATAAGAAATAAAATATCACCCTTAGAAAAAATATTTTTCATTAACAAATATTAAATGCTTAAATGACAAAATTGCACCATTATAATTTTGAGTTGCGAATGATGTAATTAAAATAAACATGGTTTTCTTAAAACGCTGAATTTTGTCAGAACATTAATAATGCTTTCGATATCCTAAACTGTAGGCGAAAGTTTATGAAAAACCCTATTAGTGATATAGATGGTACTTCTATTCTAGAAACCCCTCGATATACTGGATTTTTGGGCATAATGATCTGCCTGCGTAATATGTTTGAACTTTTTAAATTTTGTAATCCCCAACGCCAGGACTATTTTTTGACATTTAAGATCAACCAAGACCATCTTGAAATATTTTTTGGGGCCATTAGGCAAAAGGGCGCATGGAATAACAACCCGAATTGTGTCCAATTTGAGGCCGCATACAAACACCTCCTGGTGAAGAATGAGGTAACGGCTGCAGGTACTGGTAACTGCCAGTTAGCAGATGTACCAATTTTAAATGCAGCCGTTAAAAAAAAAGTTACCAACTATATAGACAGCGTATTTGAATTAGAAGAGACAATAGACAACAAATCTCCTGATATACTCGATCACGATTATCTGGCCACAATGTGGTCTCTGACCAAATTTGTAGTCGATCAGTTGATTTTCAACACTACTATCTATATATCTTCAAGATCACGTTAATTTCTTGAATTTCCAATGGCTGCTCCACAAAATTTGATGGTAACCAATGGGGTGTGTAAATCATGAATTTTGGATTGGTTGGCTGAAGTCGACCTAATCAATAATGAATGGGGCGATGAATTCGACGCAGATGCCCTTGGAGGTGTCGTGGAAGATGATATGCCTGAAGCTCATGTGGGTGAGAGAAACGATGAAGATCTGTGGAGCGACAACGAAAATGTTTTGGGCGCGGAGGAAAGACATGTTCCCATTGGAGATGCCGTGCGCGTACAAGAAGAACAGGAATATGTCCATGATATCGATGTGGACGACCATGGCATTGTGGCTGACGCTGATGATGAGGACGAGTTAGAACAGGCTCACAGATATCTCCAAAGAGGGAACGCTAGAGAGGAATTATTCTGTACCACCATGGCGTACGTAGCTGTGGATGTAAGAGGTGGTACAGAATAGCTACTTTGCTACCCGTGTTACATCGCATATCAGAGACGACGTCGATCGGTCACTCCATCGGCACGTTGATTTTCATAGTACAACACGCTTAGCCGACGGTGTAAGAGAGGAATGCAAATGTTGTAGAAATTCTCTGCATCAAATACGGCCTGTTGAAATTTGTAATATATGTAATATTAATAAAAAGACCTGAGTTGTAAATATGTAAATAGTTAAGTTAGTTTAGTTATGTTTCTTTTCAATTTGTAAATATACTTGTTTTTTATAAATAAATATTTCTGTAGTATGAAAACGTTTGTTATTTATTTTTACTTTCCATTTTCAAGTGTAAAAAAAGTTTAAAATATCTGTCTATGTGGTGGAATTGTTGCTATAAAAAAAACGAAACTGACTACTACCCCACTCTTTTTTCCATTTATATATGGAATTCGTCTCCTGTTTATTAGTTAAACTGCAAAGTTTCAAGAAATGGCTGGTCAAGATAATACAATAAGTTCCAGTGGCTGTGCAGAGTCGACAATGCCATTCTGGAAATACGAATTGTTGGAGACAACACTCCAACAAACTTAAATAATGTAAAATCTGCACATCATGTATGTGGCATAAAAAATATTTACCAACCCGCACCCTGGGCTAAGTAGGTCATAAGGGGTGCGGGTGGAAACAGGCGCCACCATAAGAGTAGTATAAATTAAGCAGGCGCCATAGGTGGTTGGCTGCCACACAGGCAATCTATTGTAAAATAAAATATTATTAGTTGTCAGTTCATCTGTGTACAGTGTATGCAATAAAAGCATGTAAAAGCAGATGTAAGTTTTAATACCATACACATCCAAGATGAAGCATCCAGAATTACAGTCCACTAAATAAATAATAATCGAAGAGTTCTTATGTACTTAAAATTTATATATGGAATTCGTCTCCTGTTTCTTAGTTAAACTGCAAAGCTTCAATAAATGGCTGGTGAAGATAATACAATAAGTTCCAGTGACTGTGCAGTAGGGTGGAACTTAAAAACGAAGTTTCAAATTTTATTTTCTAATAGTGAAAATACTTTTCCTTTTTAACTCCATATAATAAAAATATTTAGCTTTTAAATATCAAATAATATTTACCGGTGCCGCAAAGCCTATTATGTAAAAAAAACACGAAAAAAAAAACCAATCATTGCATTAAAGCTATTTTAACAATATCGATAAGTTTATATTATGCAAAACATAAAATAAAGAAGTGTTGAAGTCCTGTCATGGAGAAAAGTGTGCCTTGGATCATATGCAATAGATGGCGCTACGTTACTGTAACGATATTTGACGTTAGGCTGCGTAGCGGGCGTTAGATATATCCGATGTATTATTGTGTCTGTTTTACTTGAGTGCGTGTCACAACAGGTTAGTTTTGGATAGCGTCCACGATTAATATAAGGTGTTGTTTATGTGTTTATGAGTTTTTTTGATTACTTTTAATAAATAGTCGGTGACAAATGTGACAATGTCTGCTAACGTCCCTAAAACTAGAAATTTGTTAAAGTGTCCTGTGTTTGGTAAATCAAAACAATTAACTTTCGACTGTCGTGTTTTGCCAACATACGAAGACATTATGAAACATTATTTGTGGGTGCAGTTCAACTTAAAATCGGACAACTGGAATCGGGAACCTACTGTTTCTGAAATATCTCAGGTTGTTGCTGATGCCGTTAAAAATATATGGCTCAGAGCTTCCATTCCAACGGTTTCTGATACACGAATAATAAAAATGATTAGAGACTATCATGACAAATGTAGAAATTTAAAGAAAAGTATTAAGAATAGAAAGAACAGTCCCACATTCAATATAAAATTGCAAAATTTTAGGCAATCGGCAAAGAAACTTTTTGATGTGAGCTCGTGTAAATGCAAAGACTTTTCTTTATGTAAATGCACCAAAGTTTTTCGTGTACCAGAACAAGAACGTAACTTTCTCAAAGACCAAAGGAATAAAAGGATGATGGCAATAGGATCAATAGATATAAATACTACAAAGAAAATGAAGCGCAACGCCGAAAGGAGAGAAAAAGAATTATCAAGGAAAGAAAAAAGTATTTTAACCCAAAAAAGTGACATTTTGATGAATGATTCGCCATCTGAAGATGACAGCCTGGAAGATATTGGTGCAATCGGTAGTTCTACCGAACCTGAATTTGACAATCAACCATCTACCTCAACTAAGAATGGAACTGAAAAGAAACGAGCTAAAAAATTTAACCTACCTGCACTGGCCCTGGCAGTTGAAAGAACAGGAGTATCGGACAGAGCAGCAACTATTATTGCAAATGCCACTTTAGAAGACATGGGTCTTATTTCTGATGATAATAAAGACAAAGTAATTGACAGAATGACTTTAAGAAGACAAAGAGAAAAGAAAAGAAAGAATTTGAAACAGCAAGAAAGGCGACATGAATTAATTTTAGAAGGCCTATATTTTGATGGCAGAAAAGATAGCACTATGGTAACTGAAGCAAAGGGAAAGAAAGTATATCGAAAAATCATTAAGGAAGAACATGTGGTACTAGTGCAAGAGCCAGGATCAAAATATATTGGTCATATTTCGCCAAGATCTTCGTGCGCTAATGATATAACCAATGACATTTTGG
Source organism: Stenurella melanura (assembly GCA_963583905.1). Taxonomy (NCBI): domain Eukaryota; kingdom Metazoa; phylum Arthropoda; class Insecta; order Coleoptera; family Cerambycidae; genus Stenurella; species Stenurella melanura. The sequence goes on from OY757315.1 coordinate 92,920,156, forward strand.
CGTATTTTCAAAATAATAATATTAATATTTCGAATCTGAAACTTATTGGGTGCGACGGAACCGTCGTTAATACGGGATGTAAATCTGGAGTTATCAAAATATTGGAAACAAGATTAAAAAGACCCTTACAATGGATAATTTGCTTACTACACGCAAACGAGCTTCCATTAAGGCATTTATTTCAGCAACTTGATGGGCAAACTACGGGTCCTAAAGGATTTTCTGGTCCAATAGGGAAACAACTTGAAAAATGCGAACTTATGGAAATTAAACATTATGAAAGAATCGAATCTCAGCTGCCAGAAGTTAAATTTGAGGATTTAAGTACAGACCAGAAGTACTTGTTCGAAATTTGTCAAGCGGTGTCAAGCGGCATATTTCCGCAATACTTAGCAAAGAGGAACCCAGGAAAAATAGCTCATTCTCGTTGGTTAACAACAGCCAACAGAATTTTGCGTTTATATGTATCCTGTGAAACGCCTTCTCCAAATTTAAAAGTTCTTGCCGAATATGTTATTAAAGTTTACAGTTATATGTGGTTCAAAATTAAAGTAAAACCTTCTTGCAAGGATGGATCTATTCATTTATGGGAAATGATTAAATGTTCCAGGTACCTCAAAAAACAGCACAAGGATATCATTGATCCGGTAATACAAAGGAATGCCTTTTTTGGCAATCCTGAAAATATACTTTTGGCAATGATAACTGATTCCCGGCAACATATTAGAGAACTTGGGCTTAGGAGAATAACTGCAGCAAGATCCAGGCCTAACAAACGTGTTAGAAGTTTTGAAGTTCCTCCCCTTAACTTTGAAGCTCCTGAGTATATAGATCTAATAAACTGGAATGATATTAAACTGACGGAACCTCCTGTCTTGTCGGACTTATCTGACGAAGAAGTAACAAAAATGATACAAACCGGAGAAACACCTGATTTTCCACGATTTCCTAGCCATACTCAAGCGGTAGAAAGATGCGTCAAAATTGTCACGGAAGCCGCGTCAGTCGTGTCTGGATTTGAAGCTAGAGATGGTTTCATTTTAGGAAAGTTGAAGTCTCGCAGTGTTATGCCAAAGTTTAATACTAAAAAGGACTACAAGCACATAGATTGAATAGCTAATATAAAAAAGGGTGGGGGGGGAGGGTGGAAGTCGATACGCAGCCACCTCCTCGTGGTGACTTCTGGGTAGAATTTGCTTAATATATAGCACATTTGAGCTAAGAGCTGCGTTTTTTTTTAGTTACTTTATATAAAAATTTTAAAACTTTGACGCCCATGCGGCACCGGAAAATAAATAAATAGACATAAAATTTTTTTACTCATAGTTTAGAAATCCAGAAAGGAAAACAAATTGCACTATTACATATCAAAACAAAAAAGTTTTATTTTCACCTTATAGTTAAGTTCCACCCTACTGTGCAGAGTCGACAATGCCATTCTGGGAATACGAATACAGGATGGCGATGGTACATGACGATAACACGCCAGACAGCAGTACCTGGTCGGCGCCGTTAGTACGCTACTTGGATGGTCCAGACAGTTCTGAATGGTGGAGACCATTGGGACTTGAGCCACCCAGAAGTCCTAGCTCATCTATGGAGGTAGAGCCGCCTAGTAGATCTAGTTCACCGAGTGAATGGACAATGAGCACTGAGTCATGGAGCAGCAGCGAGGCAGATTCTTTTGAAGACGAAGAGGAAGAAGAAATAGATATTTATTTTTTATGTCATGTAAAAAATAAATAAAATTTGCAATCTTCTTTTATTAGTTATATAAGAAATAAAATATCACCCTCAGAAAAAGTATTTTTCATTAACAAATATTAAATGCTTAAATGACAAAATTGTACCATTATAATTTTGAGTTGCGAATGGTGTAATTAAAATAAATATGGTTTTCTTAAAACGCAGTATACTAATTAAATATAAAATATCATGTACTCCATATACACGCAGTAGTATTAGAGGCAGTATATATGCAGCTAGTATACAGGCACTGTACCTTGAATAATTCCATTCCGAAAAATTAAATTTTCTCTCATTTTTAACGCCGTTAGGGTGCGCATGGTCGCAGCCATTCTTCCGACGTACTATTGCGAGACTCTATCGCCGCTAGAGTGCACATAGTCGCAGCCATTCCTCGACGTACCACTGCGAGACTCTCGAGCCGATACGTCGAGGAATGGCTGCAACTATGCGCACCCTAGCGGCGAGGTCATATCTGCAGGTGACAGATCACAGATCTGACTGACTCGAGTGACCTGAGATCAAGGGGTTATTAAATAATCGAGAGCGATCGATCATCCTAAATTCTAATCAATATATTATATTATTTGTGCGAAGTTTAAAAATTTGTGTATTTTTTGTCAAGATAAGTTTGTGATAACATTTGACTTTCTAACTCTGAAAATGGAGATTGTTTGTCAGTATTGTGACAAAATGTTTACTTTGAAAGAGAGCTTATATGCACATATAAATATTCATAAAGTTTAGCGCATTTTGGTGGGTCAAAGTTACAAGTAACAAGGATGCTCAGAGTAAGGTCAACCAATAATCTGTTCCTATTGCTCTCTTTTCAAGTCATTAAGATATGATTCAGCAGCAATCTGCGCTCATTTATATCCAGTACTAGAGGACATAAAAAGTAAGTTCTCAACGAAGTACATATTTTAAGCCCAAGTACTCAGTACAAAAACAAAAAAAATGTTTTATATTGTAACAGTATCTGTCAGTCTATTGGGAAAGAATTCTTTAAGGTGACACTATTTTGAGAGCCATAATGGCAAGGGGGCACCCGATGGAATTGGGGGGTGCGTGAAGAGAACTGCAGGCAGTATTGTCGCCAAAGGACAGGATGTTCCTGATTATGAGACTACATAAAAAACTTCAAGTTTTAAAAGGCATCAAAATTATTCCTTTATATGAGACAAAAATTTTAGAATTCGATACAAAACTCCCAGGAAAATTGCCGGTTTTCAAGAGTATGATGAAAATCCATGAAGTGGTATGGAATAAGAGTAAGAAACATATTGTGTTTTTTCAAAGGCTAACCTGCAATATCTGCGACGCAGAAAAGCTCTGCTCCCATTACAATTTAGGATATAATAATTACCAAATTGGTAATGATGAAAATACCGAAAATTATAATAAAAACAGTATCCTTTTAGACAATTTATTTTCTTATAAAGTATTTCTTGGAATGATTTTTTTTGCAATCTTTTAAAATTAGCTAAATTTGTAGCCACTACCTGGAAGGTATCATGTTTTAGTTTTAGAGCAAGCGTCCGTTTCCGAATGTAGGATAAACAAATAATAATTGCTCATATTCCCTTAACTAAATAATTATGTAATCACAAAAAACTTCGATACAAAGATGTTTATGGTTTCGATACAGATACTTCTGAAGACAACATACCGATTAGACTGTTATCGGAGAATTTATTTCCTAAACTAAAAAATCTGGAGGATTTCAGCTACGATGATGATGATTTACCGCCTTACTAATATTATTTCACTAAAAGTAAATGACTATGTCTTAGTAAAATTACTCGGCAAGAAACAAATAAAACATTTTGTAGTAATTATTACTTCAGTTGAACATGACCAGGAATATGTTGTAAAATATTTGCGAAGATCAGCAACAGGAAATTGTATCGCTTTTCCTACAATTGAGGATTGTTCCTCGATATCAAAAGATAATGTAGTTTTGCTGTTTTAGATAAACCCGAAATTAAACGTGGCCAACATTTTTTTAGACTTCCAAATATATCTAACTTGTTAATATTAGCTATATTTTTATTACTAATATAAAACAGATTTTTCTGTTTATTTTTCTTACCTAAGTTTTTTTTACTTTTAAACATATAAACGTATTTTTGCTGTTGTAAAATCTGTTTATGTTGTAATTACAACTTACGTAAACTTAATTTCTTTTATTGTATATTGTTTTTAATATTGGCTTCGCCAAAATGACATAATTGCAATTTTCAACTCTATAGACGTAGACACACATTCCAGCCAGAAACCACATAAGTCAAAGCAGGCGTAATATTTACATGCTATGTGCAAGTATTTGATATACTTGAGAAACAACATTAGTCTATGACTTATGTTGTTTCACACATGAACGCATGGTGGCGCTGATAAAATTAGCTATTGTTAGTCATGATTTGGTAATCGCAGTGTAAATGAATCCTTTTAAAGAAAATGAGGCTGCAAATGGCAAAATAAAGAGAAAGAGGGGTGTCAGGAATACACATAAGTATAAATCAGAAACTATTAAAAAGGCACGTGTTGCTGGAAAATCGTATACGAATTGGAAAGGCAAACGAGTGCAAGAGAACCAGGAACAGACTACAAGTAAGTTACCTACCTTTCCTTTTTGAGGTACAGCATCATATTTTTTTATCCTTAGGGGTAGGTTATATTGTTACACAAGAATATGTGAAGAAAGAAGAAACATTCAATAAATTTAAGGAACAGAAAACAAGAAACGAACAGAACTGTTATTTGCAAGCAATGATCTCTGCTTGTAAAGTCAAACAAAGGAGAAGGAAACCTGTTGATGAATCGTCGGAACCAGCTAGAAGCTGTTCGTATATGTATGAGATTTCAACTTCATCTGGGAAGTACCGGGTATGTAAAACGGCCTTTGTAAATATTCACGGAATTACTAAAAAACGATTTCGTCGATTAATAACACTTTTAAGCCAAGGAAAGTGTCCAATGGGTAAACGTGGCAGGTGTACACCCGGTAATGTAAAAGACGGGATAGTCATTGATTCCATTAAAGAAGACCTCTACAGCAGTAGAGAATATCAGTATTTAAGTGAACGACTACACGTTCTAGAAATGCTTAAACTTTTCAAACACTTTCCGGCCATATCGATTAGTTACAAATTTTATTTAAGAACTGAAAATTTTTCTCTTTTATTTGGACGACCGCAAGATACATACTGTGTTTGCGAGAAACTTTCAGTTAAAATTGATAGTAAATTTCTTAATAACAATGCCAAAAGGGTAGCGGCTGCGGAAAACATTGTCCATGTCCGAAGAAGCAAAAATGTTTTCAAAATAAACGAAATTAAAGACATTGTAAAAGCAGATGAAAGAATTGGAGCTATTTGCATATATTACATGCAAAAATTTGCAGTTACCACTTATATCAGTGCAGTACATTTTATCTTCGGCAACTTCGGTTAGGTCAGGTACGATTAGCGTCTTCTGAATACATAACTTACGAAATGAGTGTCGATTTTTACATATACCACGAAGGCGTCGAAAGTAAAAGACCAAACGAGGTTGTATCATTTCTTTTACACTACATCAATAGGTCAATGAAAAGAGTTGATCTTCTGCATGTTTTCTCTGATGGGTGTGGTGGCCAAAACAAAAACCACACATTGGTCAAATTTTTTTCTGCTTTGGTATCATTGAAGTTTAAAACCATACAGCAATATTTTCCACTCAGGGGCCATTCGTTTCTCCCGTGTGATCGGGATTTCTCCGTTTTAAAACGTAAAATTTAAAAAGTTGACCGCATCTATACACATATATACACGTACACATATATATACACATATAAAAGTTTATATTGAGTTGATGTTGACGCCCACTAATAAAAAATTACTGCTGTTCTTGTAGAATCTGACTATATTTTAAATATTAAAGATTAGTGGCTGCGATTTTATAAAAAGACTGTTGTCTGTTGAATCAGTTGGAAGAGGAATACCCAAGTACGAGAGTCTTGTTTAATATTAGCCCATGCATTTCACACGTTCATATGAGCAGGATGGTGTCGTTTTAGCTAAAAATTTCAGTTGACGGATTTGTGAATAATACATTTCCCTTAAGAAATCCATCCAGAGAAAAGTTAACTCTTCCTACTGCTAAAGCATATACGTCTGAGGGTATACCAATCAATAAAAAGAAAATAAAAAACCTCGAATTCAAGACATATCCACAAGAATTTTACAATTTAATAAACCAACGTTACTGACGCCGAGAATGAAATCGAGGTTTTAGATAAAAAACTATCCTTATTGTTGTATAATGTTTAAACACTAGTTACTATATATTATCTTGTAACGTGAAATATATTTTATTCATAACAAAATGTAGTTTAAATATTTTACAGACATCTTTAACCATTCCAAACTCGTAAATCTGAGTAACTTTAAAAAAATTCTCTTCAAAATGATAATGATGTGCTGTTATTTTGATATCCTAACTTTGATTCAATTACCCAGATTGAGGAAAATTAGCCATTCCAGAAAGTTTTGTGTGCTCCTGATAAATTTGCATTATTTGAATTATGTCGGTTCTTAACAAATTCAAATTCATTCAATCAATTAGACAAATCCGAATTCTTGTGCAAAGAAGTAGCATTTCTTGGACATATTGTTATTAGAGATGGAATTAAACCAAATTCAGATAAAATTAAAACTATTCAATTCCAAAAACGCATAGGGAAATTAAAGGATTTTTAGGACTTCTCGGATACTATCGAAAATCTATAAATAATAATTTTCCAGAAATTACTAAACCAGTGATCCAATATCTAAAGAAGAATACTAAAATAATTCTAAATAACGAACACATAAATTGTTTTGAAACACGCAAAAAATTATTAATGAATGGGCCAGTTTTAAGCTATCCAGACTTCGCGAAACGTTTTGAATTAACAAATGCATCCAATTAGCAATTGGTTCAGCTCTATCACAAAGTAATGCTCCTTTGTTATACATCTAGGACACTTAATGACGCAGAAATTAATTATTCAACCATACAAAAAGAACTTTTATCTATTGTTTGGTCATGTAAGCAATTCAGACCATATTTATATGGCAATAAATTTACAACTTACATAATTCATTACAATATTTATTTTCTTTAACACGTTGAATGCCGGTGCAGGACCGTCTAGACCAAAGAGAATATGTAATAAATTTTAAAAAAGAGCGACTGACTGAAAGTTAATTACAGAATCTGGCAGGCAGCTTGTGGGACAGCTCGGGAGAAGAATTCATTAGTTCAGAGGATTCATGGTCAGGGACGGCGGACGAATCTGATACTTCTGACGCGGCAGACGTTGATGGACTAATTGAGACAGAAGATTCTGAAAGTAATGATGACCACAATGAGGATAATTCTGAGTTGCCAGATTTAGATAGGAGTGATATTCCTAACCTGATAAAAATTGCATTTATGGGAATTAGAGGTTTGCGAGTGGATCATCTTGGTAATGGCCCTTACGATTTCTTTTCGCTGCTATTGTAAATACAGAAGACTTGTTGGGTCACATCCAAACTAATTTATATGGAAGTGTTGTTTAGTAGATCTAAAGAAAAATCCCGTATTACCGAATGGAAGGAACTTACTATAGCTGAATTCAATTTATTTTGGGGTATATGGTTCCAACGGGGCATATACGTATAAAACGCCTGCAAGGTTACTGGAGAAAAGATGAACTATTTGCGATACCAAGGTTACAAAAATATATGGGCCGAAATAAATTCATGGTCATAATGAGGTGTTTACACTTCCCCAAATGTAACCAGCGAGGGAGACCTCGGTTACGGTGACCGTCTTCACAAAATAAGATTTCTGCAAAACTATTTTACTAAAAGAATGGAAAACGTCTATTACCGGAAACAATTATCTTTGGACGAATCAATGCTATTGTGGCGAGGGAGACTGCAGCTCCGCCAATTTTTTAAGGAAAAAAACACAAATATGGCATGAAACTCTATTTGTTAACTGACTAATGGATTCATTTTACGCTGCAATGTGTTCAATGAAGCTCAGGGTAAAATAGGTAGCAAGGGACATTCCCAAAAAGTAGTTAGTAAGGGACAACAACTTTATATGGACAATTTTTATAAGTGTTCCCCTATGTCAGACACTACTTGAGAACAATACGTATATTACTGGCACTCTTTGAAAAGGTAGAAAGGGAACTCCACAAATTATTACAATACCTAAAACAAAAAAGGTGAAATTATTACTAAGTATTGCAATGGAGTCGTGGTGAGTAAGTGGAGGGATAAGCGAGAACTATTATTTTTATCGACAGTTTGTAGAAGAAATTATAGGTTCGAAGAAGAGGAAATGAAACTGATATGAAACCAAACTATAATAAGTACGTCAGGTAATGACCGACAAGACTAGATGTTATCTTATACTAGCGAAAGAAAAACTGGCTATACATTTGATATCAATAATGTTTCTGAACAGTTATTTATTATTCAAAACATATAATAATGTGAAAATGACCTATTACGATTACCGTCAAATTGTAATAAGGCTTTTATCAGCAATGGAGTTACCTGCTCTACAAACACCTATAGCTACACACCATTTCTCAGCTAAGGTTGACAGGATACATCGAAGATGCAGGGTCTGCAGCCAAAAAAGACATCGAAAGATGTCACTATACTATTGAGCGTCCTGTGAAGGCGAACCGAGTCTGTCTTAATCCATGCTTTGCTGAATATCATAACAGATAAACGTATTTGATATTTCTTTGTTTATACTTATCGAAAAAATAAATTATTTCATGGAAAAAACTTTCAGTTTTACCTTTTTACAATAAAGATTTTTGTTTGTTTTACGAAATGTGTTTCTGTTATTCTTGTGATAGCAAATTATAAAATAAAAATGACAATTGGAATGTCATCGGCCATTCGAAATAAAGTCTATGCGAGATTATGAAATCAAATACAAAGAAGAATGTCAAAACAAAGTCGCTGGCGTGTTAAGTCGAATTAAAACGGAAGAATATGATGTAAATGATTAACAAATAAAGACAATTTAAACAATATGAGTACCCAAGTTCAACTAGATGATGACATTGTTGATCAATTAATTGATGAAATTTTGGTAGGAAATGCTCCCCCTGAAGAAATTATACAAGACATTGTTAATACACAAACACAACATACAACACATGAAGACCCAATCTTTACAACTTTTTATTTCAACTCAAACTCTAGAAAAGAAAATTACGAGAATTTTAAGATCCTCATTATTATATCATAGAAGTAACAAAATTTTAATTTCTATTATCTTATTAGAGGACGGGACAGGCAAAAATGAACAAGCTATGATATCACCATCAAGGGAATACATGCCACAGAGGAATAAAAGAAACAACAGAATCAATTCAGAACTTATTATTGGCCTAATATTCAAAAAAACGTCACAAACCATATTAATACTTGTCAAACTTGCCTATTTTCAGAATACGACAGACACCAACAAAAAATAAAGTTGCAAATTACAGAAACTCCAATGAAACCTTTCCAAAATATTCATGTTGATACATTTCACATTAATCAAGATTTTATCATTACCATTTTTAACCCCTTCTCAAAATTTGGTCAAGCTTATCCTGAGCATAAAAATAGTATTTGAAGCGTCTAATTCCAAAACCCAGTATACTCAATTTTCATGTGATTTTAGATTTTAACGGTTTTCGATAGTTTGTTTTAAGACGGTTCTCAAGAGAAAATGTGACTAAAGTCCACTAGAACCGTCTTAACCCTTAATCAGGCTCTGGCAACTTTACTCCCACTTACAATTTTAACTGTTCTAGACGGGTTTTGGTTAGAATTGTTCCCACAATAGGTCATAATTGAATCGCAGATGTTTGCTCTTAAATATCAACTTCCAAAGTAAATTCTGGAACGCACCACAGAAGTTCCGTCTGCGGTCATGTACCCAAAATAGTCACAATTTTATTTTGGCCTAAAATCTCATCAAATTACTTACATTTTAATAACATAAACCGGAAAACCTGTTTACTAGGCCGGCAGTAAGATTTCATTCGTCAAAGTGTCAAGAATGTCGAACGTATAATTGCGTCGCTTTTAAACTAAGACAGTCATTGAACTTTTTATGGGTATATCTACCTAGAATTACATAGTTGTGGGATAGAAATTGTGAAAACAAGTGGTGTCATAATGGATGTTAAAGTTAAAAGTATATATTTTTTAGTTACGATTATAAATTCAAAGACATATTTTGTCTATATATATTTTTTGAGTGTCCCCTACTACCTTTTTTTTTGTTTATTTTTTTTATATCGGAAACATGGAAGCTTTCAAATACTTTCCGCGTTACCCCTTGACGAAATGCTTGGAACCTCTACTTTAAGAATGGGTAAGAGAGAATGTCGCCGAATATCCAAAAAACAATTATTTCCGTATCCCTTGGTTTTAAATGTTTGTATTTTACAATAATTAACATTTTGTTGACTTAATCCGATTTTCTTGTCGATTTTGAAAAGTATTTTAATATGACATTAACAAACGTAATAATAATACAATATGTACAAAGTTTCGCTTTTGTCGGCAATTGTACACTGAAAAAAAGTTTAAATGTAATAAAATGTACACTAAAAAAGGTGATCTTAAAGAATTTTTTTGTTGCAGATAATAGTCAAATGCACCTTTACGAGGATGCATCTTGATATTTGGCTCTCCAAAAAAGCAGACACTAATTCGGAAAAGATCCGTTAAGTCTTAGCCGAGTTATTATATTTATTAAAGATTTTATTAATTCAAAAGTTGCATCAAACACCTTTCCTTCTTATCAAAAAGTTTTTAAAGCAAAGAAAAAGTGTTATCCTTCAGATGAGCAAGTGTGGAAGTCATCTGCAGAAGTTGAGTTGCAATCACTTCTTGGCCGCACAGTTACCCGTATTCTTGAGTCACAAAAAGATGTTTTGTCAACTCTTTCACTTAAAGTACTTCAAGATGACTTAATGTTGATGGGAAAATGGGGTCTTGACGGTAGCACGGGACATAGTGAATACAAATAGAAGTTTTCAAATCCACATTGGATGAACATTTGTTTGTGACATCCTAAGTTCCTTATAGGATTTTGCAAACAGTGGAGAGAAAAGCTATCTATGAGAACTAAAGGAAAAACTATATATATAAATATTAATGAAATCTTTGCATTCTTTCGATAACCTGACTTCTGGTTATGCTACCAAGTGAAAATTCTTATCAGCCATTCTCATTTTAACACTAGCATCCAACCTAGTCCCCTGCGGCTAAGCAGGCTAAACTAGTATCCACATGATCCCCTACCAGAAGTCAGGTTATCGAAAGAATGCAAAGATTTCATTAATATTTATATATATAGTTTTTCCTTTAGTTCTCATAGATAGCTTTTCTTTCCACTGTTTGCAAAATCCTATAAAGAATATATGTTTCATTACTATAAGCAAACAAATAATAAATAATTCACTTTTAAATATCCTATGTTCCACTCCAATTAATTTGTAAATCAACAGCTTCAGATCCTGATGTTATTGTGTGGAAAAATCCGCGCCCTTCCTCCACTAGATATTGCCGAGAAACTCCGGAGCTTACTCTTCAAAAAGAATCATATTTCAACAACAAAATTAAGAATTTACAACCAACAATTTTCAAATATGGTGATCGTGAAGTAAAAGTTCAACATTCTTTACAATTAACCATGGTTCACGGTAAAGTATGTTGCGCACTTGCTGAAATATCATCACGTAGGTGTTATATTTGTAATGCAACACCAAGGGAAATGAACAATATCGATCTGTGTTTAAGCAAGGCCTTGAATATAAATAGTTTTCGCTTTGGTTTATCTCCACTTAACTCGTGGACTCGGTTCTATGATTGATTGATTTGCCAGCGTAAGGTGGGCATTGCTGCCAATTCCGGTGCAGGGATATTTGTTCCACCACGCAGCCCGATCGCCCACCGATCATCCCACCGTGTGCCAGAACAAACCCCCAGTGCTTTTATATACCGCCGGACCAGCTGCATACGCTGGATTGGACATTGGACATGCTTGTTGTCAGCAGCGAGAGCCGCATGACGCATGGGGTAGGAGTATAGGATGGAGCGTGTAGGTGTTTGTGAGATGTTTCTTCTTGTTTTCCTTCTGTCTTCATCGGATGGAAAGTGTAGGCGTTTGTGAGATGCTTCTTTTAGGTTTTCGTGCTTCTTTTCACTTTCAGGTTTTTGTGATATGCTTCTTCTTAGTTTCTGTCTGTGATCATCTTCTCTCCTATTCTACTTCTGAGTTTTCTGTTTCTTCTGTTTCTGAGTCTGGCAGTGTGTATATCCTTGATATTTCTTTATTGTATTCCATTTTTTGTTGTGCCAGCTTCTCCCAGTGTGTATAATCCTTTCCTAGCTTATTCATAATCCTCTCGATTGTTGTTATCCATGTGTAGCATGGCCTCCCTATTTTCAGTTTGTTGCTGTTCATTCGCAGCGCTTTCTTTAGTAGGTGTGTCGAGTCCCGTCTTTGGACGTGTCCCCAGTATTTCATTGCGTACGATTCTATTCTTTTGATTATTGTTCTTCCCTCTAGTAATGTTGACGTTTTCTGTCGTTTTTGTGGTTTTCCTGTTTTTGCTAGCAGTTGGATAATGTCCCTTTCAGCTCTTCTCAGGCTTCTTCTGTTGGCCTTTGTCGTTGCTGCGTTTTTGACTCCATATATCATCGTAGGCATTATGATGGTCGTGTATATCTTTTTGGTTAGGCACCATGGTGGTTTGTTGTCCTCAATGAAGGGTAGTAGAGCTCTTGTGACTCTGTAGGCTGTTTTGATTCTTTCCCTTACTGTTTCCCTCCTTTTTAGTTGATTCGTTAGGTATGTTCCTAGGTATTTCATTCTATTCGTGGTTCTCAGGGTGTAGTCTCCTATGAGTACTTTATTCATATCTCCAATATTTTCCACTCAGGGGCCATTCGTTTCTCCCGTGTGATCGGGATTTCTCCGTTTTAAAACGTAAAATTTAAAAAGTTGACCGCATCTATACACATATATACACGTACACATATATATACACATATAAAAGTTTATATTGAGTTGATGTTGACGCCCACTAATAAAAAATTACTGCTGTTCTTGTAGAATCTGACTATATTTTAAATATTAAAGATTAGTGGCTGCGATTTTATAAAAAGACTGTTGTCTGTTGAATCAGTTGGAAGAGGAATACCCAAGTACGAGAGTCTTGTTTAATATTAGCCCATGCATTTCACACGTTCATATGAGCAGGATGGTGTCGTTTTAGCTAAAAATTTCAGTTGACGGATTTGTGAATAATACATTTCCCTTAAGAAATCCATCCAGAGAAAAGTTAACTCTTCCTACTGCTAAAGCATATACGTCTGAGGGTATACCAATCAATAAAAAGAAAATAAAAAACCTCGAATTCAAGACATATCCACAAGAATTTTACAATTTAATAAACCAACGTTACTGACGCCGAGAATGAAATCGAGGTTTTAGATAAAAAACTATCCTTATTGTTGTATAATGTTTAAACACTAGTTACTATATATTATCTTGTAACGTGAAATATATTTTATTCATAACAAAATGTAGTTTAAATATTTTACAGACATCTTTAACCATTCCAAACTCGTAAATCTGAGTAACTTTAAAAAAATTCTCTTCAAAATGATAATGATGTGCTGTTATTTTGATATCCTAACTTTGATTCAATTACCCAGATTGAGGAAAATTAGCCATTCCAGAAAGTTTTGTGTGCTCCTGATAAATTTGCATTATTTGAATTATGTCGGTTCTTAACAAATTCAAATTCATTCAATCAATTAGACAAATCCGAATTCTTGTGCAAAGAAGTAGCATTTCTTGGACATATTGTTATTAGAGATGGAATTAAACCAAATTCAGATAAAATTAAAACTATTCAATTCCAAAAACGCATAGGGAAATTAAAGGATTTTTAGGACTTCTCGGATACTATCGAAAATCTATAAATAATAATTTTCCAGAAATTACTAAACCAGTGATCCAATATCTAAAGAAGAATACTAAAATAATTCTAAATAACGAACACATAAATTGTTTTGAAACACGCAAAAAATTATTAATGAATGGGCCAGTTTTAAGCTATCCAGACTTCGCGAAACGTTTTGAATTAACAAATGCATCCAATTAGCAATTGGTTCAGCTCTATCACAAAGTAATGCTCCTTTGTTATACATCTAGGACACTTAATGACGCAGAAATTAATTATTCAACCATACAAAAAGAACTTTTATCTATTGTTTGGTCATGTAAGCAATTCAGACCATATTTATATGGCAATAAATTTACAACTTACATAATTCATTACAATATTTATTTTCTTTAACACGTTGAATGCCGGTGCAGGACCGTCTAGACCAAAGAGAATATGTAATAAATTTTAAAAAAGAGCGACTGACTGAAAGTTAATTACAGAATCTGGCAGGCAGCTTGTGGGACAGCTCGGGAGAAGAATTCATTAGTTCAGAGGATTCATGGTCAGGGACGGCGGACGAATCTGATACTTCTGACGCGGCAGACGTTGATGGACTAATTGAGACAGAAGATTCTGAAAGTAATGATGACCACAATGAGGATAATTCTGAGTTGCCAGATTTAGATAGGAGTGATATTCCTAACCTGATAAAAATTGCATTTATGGGAATTAGAGGTTTGCGAGTGGATCATCTTGGTAATGGCCCTTACGATTTCTTTTCGCTGCTATTGTAAATACAGAAGACTTGTTGGGTCACATCCAAACTAATTTATATGGAAGTGTTGTTTAGTAGATCTAAAGAAAAATCCCGTATTACCGAATGGAAGGAACTTACTATAGCTGAATTCAATTTATTTTGGGGTATATGGTTCCAACGGGGCATATACGTATAAAACGCCTGCAAGGTTACTGGAGAAAAGATGAACTATTTGCGATACCAAGGTTACAAAAATATATGGGCCGAAATAAATTCATGGTCATAATGAGGTGTTTACACTTCCCCAAATGTAACCAGCGAGGGAGACCTCGGTTACGGTGACCGTCTTCACAAAATAAGATTTCTGCAAAACTATTTTACTAAAAGAATGGAAAACGTCTATTACCGGAAACAATTATCTTTGGACGAATCAATGCTATTGTGGCGAGGGAGACTGCAGCTCCGCCAATTTTTTAAGGAAAAAAACACAAATATGGCATGAAACTCTATTTGTTAACTGACTAATGGATTCATTTTACGCTGCAATGTGTTCAATGAAGCTCAGGGTAAAATAGGTAGCAAGGGACATTCCCAAAAAGTAGTTAGTAAGGGACAACAACTTTATATGGACAATTTTTATAAGTGTTCCCCTATGTCAGACACTACTTGAGAACAATACGTATATTACTGGCACTCTTTGAAAAGGTAGAAAGGGAACTCCACAAATTATTACAATACCTAAAACAAAAAAGGTGAAATTATTACTAAGTATTGCAATGGAGTCGTGGTGAGTAAGTGGAGGGATAAGCGAGAACTATTATTTTTATCGACAGTTTGTAGAAGAAATTATAGGTTCGAAGAAGAGGAAATGAAACTGATATGAAACCAAACTATAATAAGTACGTCAGGTAATGACCGACAAGACTAGATGTTATCTTATACTAGCGAAAGAAAAACTGGCTATACATTTGATATCAATAATGTTTCTGAACAGTTATTTATTATTCAAAACATATAATAATGTGAAAATGACCTATTACGATTACCGTCAAATTGTAATAAGGCTTTTATCAGCAATGGAGTTACCTGCTCTACAAACACCTATAGCTACACACCATTTCTCAGCTAAGGTTGACAGGATACATCGAAGATGCAGGGTCTGCAGCCAAAAAAGACATCGAAAGATGTCACTATACTATTGAGCGTCCTGTGAAGGCGAACCGAGTCTGTCTTAATCCATGCTTTGCTGAATATCATAACAGATAAACGTATTTGATATTTCTTTGTTTATACTTATCGAAAAAATAAATTATTTCATGGAAAAAACTTTCAGTTTTACCTTTTTACAATAAAGATTTTTGTTTGTTTTACGAAATGTGTTTCTGTTATTCTTGTGATAGCAAATTATAAAATAAAAATGACAATTGGAATGTCATCGGCCATTCGAAATAAAGTCTATGCGAGATTATGAAATCAAATACAAAGAAGAATGTCAAAACAAAGTCGCTGGCGTGTTAAGTCGAATTAAAACGGAAGAATATGATGTAAATGATTAACAAATAAAGACAATTTAAACAATATGAGTACCCAAGTTCAACTAGATGATGACATTGTTGATCAATTAATTGATGAAATTTTGGTAGGAAATGCTCCCCCTGAAGAAATTATACAAGACATTGTTAATACACAAACACAACATACAACACATGAAGACCCAATCTTTACAACTTTTTATTTCAACTCAAACTCTAGAAAAGAAAATTACGAGAATTTTAAGATCCTCATTATTATATCATAGAAGTAACAAAATTTTAATTTCTATTATCTTATTAGAGGACGGGACAGGCAAAAATGAACAAGCTATGATATCACCATCAAGGGAATACATGCCACAGAGGAATAAAAGAAACAACAGAATCAATTCAGAACTTATTATTGGCCTAATATTCAAAAAAACGTCACAAACCATATTAATACTTGTCAAACTTGCCTATTTTCAGAATACGACAGACACCAACAAAAAATAAAGTTGCAAATTACAGAAACTCCAATGAAACCTTTCCAAAATATTCATGTTGATACATTTCACATTAATCAAGATTTTATCATTACCATTTTTAACCCCTTCTCAAAATTTGGTCAAGCTTATCCTGAGCATAAAAATAGTATTTGAAGCGTCTAATTCCAAAACCCAGTATACTCAATTTTCATGTGATTTTAGATTTTAACGGTTTTCGATAGTTTGTTTTAAGACGGTTCTCAAGAGAAAATGTGACTAAAGTCCACTAGAACCGTCTTAACCCTTAATCAGGCTCTGGCAACTTTACTCCCACTTACAATTTTAACTGTTCTAGACGGGTTTTGGTTAGAATTGTTCCCACAATAGGTCATAATTGAATCGCAGATGTTTGCTCTTAAATATCAACTTCCAAAGTAAATTCTGGAACGCACCACAGAAGTTCCGTCTGCGGTCATGTACCCAAAATAGTCACAATTTTATTTTGGCCTAAAATCTCATCAAATTACTTACATTTTAATAACATAAACCGGAAAACCTGTTTACTAGGCCGGCAGTAAGATTTCATTCGTCAAAGTGTCAAGAATGTCGAACGTATAATTGCGTCGCTTTTAAACTAAGACAGTCATTGAACTTTTTATGGGTATATCTACCTAGAATTACATAGTTGTGGGATAGAAATTGTGAAAACAAGTGGTGTCATAATGGATGTTAAAGTTAAAAGTATATATTTTTTAGTTACGATTATAAATTCAAAGACATATTTTGTCTATATATATTTTTTGAGTGTCCCCTACTACCTTTTTTTTTGTTTATTTTTTTTATATCGGAAACATGGAAGCTTTCAAATACTTTCCGCGTTACCCCTTGACGAAATGCTTGGAACCTCTACTTTAAGAATGGGTAAGAGAGAATGTCGCCGAATATCCAAAAAACAATTATTTCCGTATCCCTTGGTTTTAAATGTTTGTATTTTACAATAATTAACATTTTGTTGACTTAATCCGATTTTCTTGTCGATTTTGAAAAGTATTTTAATATGACATTAACAAACGTAATAATAATACAATATGTACAAAGTTTCGCTTTTGTCGGCAATTGTACACTGAAAAAAAGTTTAAATGTAATAAAATGTACACTAAAAAAGGTGATCTTAAAGAATTTTTTTGTTGCAGATAATAGTCAAATGCACCTTTACGAGGATGCATCTTGATATTTGGCTCTCCAAAAAAGCAGACACTAATTCGGAAAAGATCCGTTAAGTCTTAGCCGAGTTATTATATTTATTAAAGATTTTATTAATTCAAAAGTTGCATCAAACACCTTTCCTTCTTATCAAAAAGTTTTTAAAGCAAAGAAAAAGTGTTATCCTTCAGATGAGCAAGTGTGGAAGTCATCTGCAGAAGTTGAGTTGCAATCACTTCTTGGCCGCACAGTTACCCGTATTCTTGAGTCACAAAAAGATGTTTTGTCAACTCTTTCACTTAAAGTACTTCAAGATGACTTAATGTTGATGGGAAAATGGGGTCTTGACGGTAGCACGGGACATAGTGAATACAAATAGAAGTTTTCAAATCCACATTGGATGAACATTTGTTTGTGACATCCTAAGTTCCTTATAGGATTTTGCAAACAGTGGAGAGAAAAGCTATCTATGAGAACTAAAGGAAAAACTATATATATAAATATTAATGAAATCTTTGCATTCTTTCGATAACCTGACTTCTGGTTATGCTACCAAGTGAAAATTCTTATCAGCCATTCTCATTTTAACACTAGCATCCAACCTAGTCCCCTGCGGCTAAGCAGGCTAAACTAGTATCCACATGATCCCCTACCAGAAGTCAGGTTATCGAAAGAATGCAAAGATTTCATTAATATTTATATATATAGTTTTTCCTTTAGTTCTCATAGATAGCTTTTCTTTCCACTGTTTGCAAAATCCTATAAAGAATATATGTTTCATTACTATAAGCAAACAAATAATAAATAATTCACTTTTAAATATCCTATGTTCCACTCCAATTAATTTGTAAATCAACAGCTTCAGATCCTGATGTTATTGTGTGGAAAAATCCGCGCCCTTCCTCCACTAGATATTGCCGAGAAACTCCGGAGCTTACTCTTCAAAAAGAATCATATTTCAACAACAAAATTAAGAATTTACAACCAACAATTTTCAAATATGGTGATCGTGAAGTAAAAGTTCAACATTCTTTACAATTAACCATGGTTCACGGTAAAGTATGTTGCGCACTTGCTGAAATATCATCACGTAGGTGTTATATTTGTAATGCAACACCAAGGGAAATGAACAATATCGATCTGTGTTTAAGCAAGGCCTTGAATATAAATAGTTTTCGCTTTGGTTTATCTCCACTTAACTCGTGGACTCGGTTCTATGATTGATTGATTTGCCAGCGTAAGGTGGGCATTGCTGCCAATTCCGGTGCAGGGATATTTGTTCCACCACGCAGCCCGATCGCCCACCGATCATCCCACCGTGTGCCAGAACAAACCCCCAGTGCTTTTATATACCGCCGGACCAGCTGCATACGCTGGATTGGACATTGGACATGCTTGTTGTCAGCAGCGAGAGCCGCATGACGCATGGGGTAGGAGTATAGGATGGAGCGTGTAGGTGTTTGTGAGATGTTTCTTCTTGTTTTCCTTCTGTCTTCATCGGATGGAAAGTGTAGGCGTTTGTGAGATGCTTCTTTTAGGTTTTCGTGCTTCTTTTCACTTTCAGGTTTTTGTGATATGCTTCTTCTTAGTTTCTGTCTGTGATCATCTTCTCTCCTATTCTACTTCTGAGTTTTCTGTTTCTTCTGTTTCTGAGTCTGGCAGTGTGTATATCCTTGATATTTCTTTATTGTATTCCATTTTTTGTTGTGCCAGCTTCTCCCAGTGTGTATAATCCTTTCCTAGCTTATTCATAATCCTCTCGATTGTTGTTATCCATGTGTAGCATGGCCTCCCTATTTTCAGTTTGTTGCTGTTCATTCGCAGCGCTTTCTTTAGTAGGTGTGTCGAGTCCCGTCTTTGGACGTGTCCCCAGTATTTCATTGCGTACGATTCTATTCTTTTGATTATTGTTCTTCCCTCTAGTAATGTTGACGTTTTCTGTCGTTTTTGTGGTTTTCCTGTTTTTGCTAGCAGTTGGATAATGTCCCTTTCAGCTCTTCTCAGGCTTCTTCTGTTGGCCTTTGTCGTTGCTGCGTTTTTGACTCCATATATCATCGTAGGCATTATGATGGTCGTGTATATGTTTTTGGTTAGGCACCATGGTGGTTTGTTGTCCTCAATGAAGGGTAGTAGAGCTCTTGTGACTCTGTAGGCTGTTTTGATTCTTTCCCTTACTGTTTCCCTCCTTTTTAGTTGATTCGTTAGGTATGTTCCTAGGTATTTCATTCTATTCGTGGTTCTCAGGGTGTAGTCTCCTATGAGTACTTTATTCATATCTCCTACAAATTGGATTTTAAAAAATGCTAGAACTCGGGAAGAAAAGGCACTTCTTGCAGAGAAAAGATCTCGAATTCAAAAAGACTTTAGGGAAAAATTAGGCCTGATTGTGGATAAGCCGCGAAGTGGAGGAAGTGGCACATCTAACGACGGTAATACCGCACGAAATTTTTTACAAATCCTGATCTCGGCTGAAATTACAGGCCTTAATGAAGACCTAATTTATAGTCTGTAATCTGGATGTAAACAGCTAAAGACCTTGTTAAACAATATCCGTGGTATTATCTACCTGCCTCAGTCCACAAAATTCTTCTGCGTGGATCTACAGTAGTAGATCATGCACTCGTCTCCATAGGAGAACTTTCTGAAGAAGCTGCGGAATCGTCCAACAAAAATCTAAAATTATTTAGATGTAATAATACGAGAAAAACTTCTTGTATTCTTACAAACACAGATTTTTGCAGACTTTTTTTGCATTCAGATCTATTAATTTCTAATTTAAGAAAATTACCAAGAACTAGCAAGTCAATGTTATTACCGGAAGTTTTTGATCTGCTACAAGAGAATGTGAGGAGAGGTACGGTGCCAGTTTAAGTGGCGAGAACTCGATCGGCGAAGTTAAGCAACGCCAGGAGAGTCCGTTACTTGGATGGGTGACCGTATCTCATTTCGCCGTCCTGGTTAAGTGGTGGAATAGCTTTAGCTAAACTTCACCAGGACGTTAAAATAAATAAGACGTTAAAATAAAAAAGTTAAAAAAAAATTTTTAAAAATGTTCAATAACAATACAATTATTTAGATTTTAATATGTTTAATAATTTTCCATATCTTTTGAAGTTTAATTAACTATTGTCAAACTTTACCCGTAAACATTTATTGCTATTTAATCTTAAGTTTTACAACATCTTGAACAGTAAATAATTACACCATATTGTTAGAAGATTTCATTCAAAATTACATTTTTACTCTGCTACACTTTAGTACTATATTATTAAAATAAAATCTATACCTAAGATTTCATTAATCTTTGATAATCCCAAATGACCCAAAATTAAATCAAAGGCCATTCATTGTTCCAGGAAATGTTTTACTTGCATTTGTTGACATTATTTTAAACAATAAAAATTTTTCAAAAATAGCCCAAAATTTATCTTTTGATTTTTCCTTTTTTTCCACCTTTTAATCTAAATAACAGTAAATGTGTTTTCCAAAATATCCAGATATGTTCAAACAGTTGATTTGCGAACGAAAATCCTACATTGGAAATGTCATATTAACGCTAAAACCCCATGACAGCATTGTCCATAAGACGGGCCCACTGTGCAGCGGCAGTTTTCAAAATAAAGAAAGGTGTTTTTGGAGTCCCGAATGAAGTTCATTTGGCAAAAATTGGTGTTCACATGCCCTGTGTATCTTCCATTCAAAAGGTGTACATTTTGTAGCACCAGAGCAAATGAAAAGAGAACGAAATATGTCTGCAAAACATAAGTGCCTATTTGTATTTATCCCTGCTGGGAGTCTTTCCATACACCACGGTAGAGGTTTATTTCTTGTAATAATAATAATAATAAATGAACTTTATTGAATCAACACAAACTTTAATTCAATAAGCCATTGACCTAGGTCCTTCTGCCTATTAGATATTTTCTTGTATTTTGTTAAAGGTACATTAATTTTTATAGTCCTTACAAGGTATAGGACACATAATTCCCAAATAAGATTTGCCTTTGTCAGTCTTAGGGAAAATATTTCCCACATTTTTTTTTTTTTTTTTTGGAAATGAAACAAACTGCTTTACATTTTATTTCTGTTTTATCAAAATATTTATAACATAATACTTTTTTTATAAATAATTCAGACTGGCCTGATTAAGGGTTAAAATGCGCTTCAAATATTGCGTGTAGATCCAGAAGCAACTATAAATTTTTACAGTGAGTTTCAATTTCCACTATAATGTAACTGTCCAATCGAGTAAACGGATGACTATCACGTGACCAGTGGATGGTCTATTATTCCCGCGTTTCCACACGTCTTTAGATTTAGATCATTATATTATAGTTTGTTTTGTGCTCCTATAGCAGTTTTTTTTTAGAAGTGCAAAATGGATCTAGGTATTGTAGAAATACCTCCTAGTAAATCTAGAAAGATCGCCAGCCGGAAATGGTAAAAAATATATCAAATGTCGAGAAAGGTATGGCTTGTTTATTATTTTTGTTTCTATTGCACCCATGATAACTCATTACTATTATCTTACCTGATTTTGTTTTCCAAATTTTACAGATATGTCGCAGAAGAATTACCTGTTTATCCAGTATGTACACATAAAAAAGCGCTTTCAAATGTAGACTGCTAAGCATGCAAGATATGATATTTTTTCATTCTGGATTTTACGAACATAAGACAAAGATTGAACAGGACAACTTTATTATCAAATATTGTAGTGTGAAGAGCTTTAAAAAAGCTAAGGAAGATTCTAAAACCAATAGATTTCTTACATTCAAGTACACAGTTCTAAACTATGATTAAAAAATTGCTTTCTGTTTGCAGACAAACATTCCTGGATGTCCTTAGTCTTAAATAGTTTAGTCAACTGGTGCACAAGAGGAACTCGAAGTGGAAAGTTTTGGTGTAATGGTTGCTGGTAATTTATTTTGTTTCTTGGTGTGTAGAACACGAATTTGAAGTTGTCCAACAGAAATTTTCCCCGAAAATATGAGAAATCATCAAAAAACCACAAAAAATGATGTTTTTTAGTGAATTTTACCTTATAATTTGCAAACCAAACTACTTACGCAAAAATTGGCCATACAGTAAAATAAAGAGGAGAAAATTACCAATTAATGTCTCGTAATATTTTTTTGTACGTAATACGGTTTCCACGCAAGAGTGTTGAAATGTCGGGGAAATCAGTAATATTTGGGAAATAGCAAACATGCCACTTGCGCTTGTAACAGATGATCCCGGCAACCGAATGGAGCCGATTGTTACAAAGGCAAAGTTGGGAAGGGGTAAGCGTCAAGTGCAAGACTTCAGAAAAAAATCCTAACGGTTAACGACCCTCAGTTTTCCAGTTTTACTGCCGTGGTGTCTGTCATTTTTCCCTTTTTGCAACGGCATCCAATTATTTTCGTTTTTGAGTGTTTTCGTTGATATACAATGCAACAATAACTCGGTCGCAATGTCAAATGGTAAGTGTTTTATTTGTGAAAACGATTTGAGTAAGGGTACAGTGAAAGTGGTCAAGGACAAAGGAATAGAAATGATACGTGATGCTAGTAAAAAATAAATGACAGGAAGGGGGCTGTTTTGGCGGGTAAAATATCTGTCAGCGTACATGTTTCATGCCCGAAAAGTTACAGAAATGAAAGAATGGTAGCTGCTTGTCTGAAGCAAGCTGCTGAACCAAGTACATCTTTAGGAAAATTAAGATCATCCTCTGAGCATTTTCATTTCAAAACACATTGTCTTGTATGTGAAACATATATTCCTGAAGATTACGCAAGGTCACAACAACGACTGCCTCCTCATAAACGTAATTTGGTACCTCAGGTGACGAAAATAGAGATGGAAGATACAGTTGTTACCAGCATAAATATTCTGGAGTGGTGTGGCGGGCGACATCTAGATCCAGGCGGGATCACTGCACATTCAATCAGAACATCATGTGGCGAGAGTATGGTGAACTCTACCTTATCGGTATAGCAAGTAGTTATACATAAGAGGCGCTACAGGCAGGCAATGTGAGCGTCTGGCGAGGTGGGAGAAGTAAGTCAACTGTGGTGGGTCAGGCGGACATATTGCCGAGGAGGAAATGTCAGTGGCGGGAGATGTGGACACGGAGGCGATTGTGTTGCGTGTCTTTGAGGAAAAATTGGCGGGTCGAATTGAGAATATTGTCCAAAAGCAGACCACGAAGGCGATTGACCAACTGGTGGCGGCCAGTATTTCTAGTGGCGAAAAGGCGGCTTCTGGTGTATCAAAGGTAGGAGAGGGCGAACGTAATACTCCGGGCGGGAGCACTACCGTTAGGCGGTCGGCGAGTGGTGGTGACCTAAAGATGGGTAGCGACATGGTGGAGCCATTCGACCCAGAAAATAAGTTTGTCAATGTGGACAGGTGGTTGTCCATGATTGACCAACTAGGCGAGGTACATGGGTGGTGGAAGTACGAAAAGTCGTACTTTATGCAGATTAAAGTACGCGGCTCGGCGAGGGCGTGGTTTAACAGACTCGATGATTTTTCCTGTTCGTGGAGTGAATGGAAGGCGAAGCTTCGGCAGGCGTTTCCAAGGCAGAACGACTTTGCGGTGTCTTTGGAGGAGTTGGTAGCGCGACGAAAGCTGCCAACTGAAACAATGACATCGTACTACCATTCAAAATTGGCGTTGTGTGGACAGTGTGGCGTTGTTGGCGAGAAGGCGGTCTCGTGCATTATACGTGGGTTGCCTAAGGAGTTGAGGGCAAACGCGTATGCTTGCAGGTGTGCTACCCCTGAGGCGTTGTATTCCGAGTTCCTGGCGGGCTTGGAAAGATACCAGACACCGATGTCGACGGTCCTGAAGAGAGAGAGAGAGAGGGGAGATCGGCCGGTTGGATCAGGTGGACCAAGGCGCACTGGTCGCACGTCTCCAGTGGCGGAGGAGAGGCAGGCGGCCATTTCAAGGAAGGCGGAGAGCAAAAGGCGGATAGGTGTCGATTGTGCTACCAGGCGGGTCACAAGCAGGCGGACTGTACTAAGAGGCGACGTATGGAGAGTGATGGTGGCTCTAGGGATCGAGGCGTTAAAGTCAGGCTGGTGAGTACCAATTTTGATAAAACTTATAAGCGGGTGGCTTACATTAATGGCGAAAAAGTAAGGGTGTACTTAGACACAGGGAGCCAGTGTAATTTTATGGCGGCTGATTGTGCGGAACGGCTGGGGCTGCAGGTAAGACCAGATCAGACATTTTTACAGGGCTTTGGTGGTGGTCTGGGAGCAGCACATGGTGATACCTCATTCAAATTGGCAATAGATGATATTACTATTAATGTTAAGGCGCTAGTAACATTGTGTGATATATCTGATGCTGAATTGGTTTTAGGGCAACCGGCAATAGGCGAGAGTGGCGTAACTCTTACCGTGCAGGGAGGTGGCGAGACTCTCCAGAGAGGATGTTGAGGCGTCCAGAGAGGTTGTTGAGGCGGAAATGAGGAGCATTTCACTGGAGGAGGCTGACACAAGGCGACGTGTTGTCCTCAGCCGGGACATCGCGGTGAAACCGGGCATGACAGATATGGTAGGCGTTACCATAGAAGATTCACCCTGGTGAGCAGGTATACATGAAACATAGGGTGTTTAAGGAAGGTGAAGGAGGAACCATTGTGGCGATACCAAGTGGAGTCTTGTGCCAAGGCGATGATGTCGAGGTGTCGGTGACAAATCTTGGCGATAAGGAGCTACGGTGGAAAATGGGGCGCCTTCTAGCAAGGGCGGAGTGCTGCAGAGAGGTGGAGCAGGCGGGCGGAGCGATGGGAAAGAAGTACAAGGTGAGTACAATTTCTAAACATGTTAGTAATTTAGATATTACTGTAGGTGATGTAGCACAGGAGGATAAAACAAAGCTGCTGGCATTGCTTAGGCGTAAGGCAAATTCTTTTTCAACAGGTGACCATGATTTAGGTTTGACACATTTAGGCGAGATGGAGATTAAACTTAACAAAGGGGCGAATGTTTACTATAGACCTTATAGGTTGTCATATCCGGAGAGGCAGAAGGTGCGAGAAAAGGTGCAAGGGCTAGTAGAAAGCGGTGTTGTTAGGGAGTCGAACTCTGACTTTGCGAGTCCTATTGTGCTGGTGGCCAAAAAGGATGGCGGTATCCGACTGTGCGTGGATTACATACAGGGCGTTGAATTCAGTAACGGTGAAGGACAGATATCCACTACCTTTAATTTCAGACCATTTAGATCGGCTGGCAGGAAAGAAGTATTTTACTACCCTTGATATGGCGCAAGGATATCATCAGGTGCCAATGCATCCTGATTCAAATCACAAGACAGCGTTTGTTACACCTGATGGTCAATTTGAATATCTGAGGGTGCCTTTTGGTCTAGCGAATTCTCCTGCCGTGTTTCAGAGAATCGTCAACAGGATGTTAGGAGGGTTGCAGCATGATAAGGTCTTGGCGTATATGGACGACATTTTGCTTCCCTCGGTGACGATAGAGGAAGGGCTACAACTGTTGGAGCAGGTGTTAACATTGATCGAGCAGGCGGGCTTTAAGTTGAATTTGGCGAAGTGTTCTTTCCTTAAGGACTCTCTTGAGTACTTGGGACATGAAATTGGTGCTGACGGCATTCGTCCAGTTGTAAGAAAGATCAGGGCTGTGGCGCAGTTCCCTACTCCAACCAATGTACATTCGGTGAGACAGTTTATTGGGTTAAGCAGTTATTTTAGGAAGTTTGTGAAAAACTTTACACTTTTGGCGCGGCCACTTACCCAATTAACGGCGAAAGGAGTCGAGTGGCAGTGGGGAGAAGAGCAGCAGAAGTCTTTTGAGATTTTGAAACAACGATTGACGGAGAGACCGGTTTTGGCGTTGTATGATAGTAAGGCGGATACAGAACTTCATACCGATGCGAGTAAATTGGGAGTGGCTGGTATTCTTATTCAGAGACAGGCGAATGGTGAATTAAAGGTTATTTCCTACTTTAGCAGGACTACTACAAATGCTGAAGCTACTTACCATAGCTATGAACTTGAGACATTGGCTGTCGTGGAGTCCATCAGGCGGTTTCGAGTATATCTTATCGGCGTACACTTTAAGGTGGTAACAGATTGTTCAGCTGTTAGGGCGAGCTTGTTAAAACGAGATTTGGTGCCTCGAATAGCACGGTGGTGGCTTACGATACAGGAGTTTGTTAAGGTGGTAACAGATTGTTCAGCTGTTAGGGCGAGCTTGTTAAAACGAGATTTGGTGCCTCGAATAGCACGGTGGTGGCTTACGATACAGGAGTTTGATATGGAGATCGAGTATAGGCCAGGCGATAGGATGAAGCATGTAGATGCATTGAGTAGGAATCCGGTGGGTGTAAATGTGATCAGTGTGGCTGAAACAGATTGGTTTATGGCTGTCCAGCTGCAGGATGAAAAGGCGCAGGCGATTGTTAAGGCGTTAAAACAGCGCAGACCAGACAAGGAGATTAAAAATAATTTCAGGGTAAAAGATGGGCGTCTGTGGCGTAAGACAGAACAAGGTGATCAGTTGTATGTACCATCAATGGCGAGATTAAATTTGATGCGGAAACATCACGATGAAATAGGCCATCCCGGGTTCGAAAGGTGTTTTGAGCTCATTAGGCGGGAGTTTTGGTTTCCTAAGATGAGGAAATTCATCAAGAAATATACTGCGGCGTGTATGCAATGTGCTTTCGCAAAAGGAGATTATGGCAGAGGCGAGGGGTTTCTACACCCTATTGAAAAGAGGGCGATTCCTTTTGACACGGTGCATGTGGATCATTTAGGTCCGTTTGTCAAAAGTACAAGGCGTAATAGTTATATACTAATTGTGATAGATTCCTTTACAAAGTTCACTATAGCTAAACCCACACGAACTTTGAGTTCAGCTGAAGCGATCGATCGATTACGGTGGATATTTGGCGAATTTGGGTACCCAAGGCGAATAATCTCTGACCAGGGATTGGCGTTCACTAGCAAGGAGTTTGCTGGCTTTCTGGCGGAAAAGGGTGCGAAGCATGTGAAAAATGCTATCGCAACACCTAGGGCGAATGGTCAGGAGGAAAGACCAAACCGCACTATAGTCGAGGCGTTGACTGCGAGTGAGGCATCATGGGTCGAACAACTACCTGAGATAGTGTGGGGCATAAATCATACTGTTAATGCTAGTACTAAGTTTTCTCCAGCTGATTTGTTGTTCTCATACCATAGCGGGCGGATGCCAGATCTATCAGGCTGTTCAAAAGATAAAGCTAAGGCGGAAAAGGTGAGACTCCTAGGAGCTAGGCTGAAGGCCAAAGAGAATTTGGGCAAAGTCTCTAAGCGAATGAAGGCGAAATATGATAGAGGGCGTAAGGTTGCAACCGACTATACAGTAGGTGACTTGGTGTTATGGCGACAGGCGGCGACCTCCGCAATGGAAAAAGGTGTTAATCGAAAGTTTGCAAATAAATATGATGGTCCATATCGTATTTCTAAGGTGTTAGGCAATGAGAGGTATGAAATCGCTTCACTCAAAGGTGTACGAGGGTATAAGCGATTTAGAGCAGTGGTGGCTGTTGATGCTTTGAGGCGATATCGGAGTGGCGCATGCGTGGCGGGCGAAGAGTTTGATAGTGATTCTGACACCAGTGAAATTGACAGATCTGGTCGTCAGGATCTAATGGATCTATTTGAAAGATAGGTGCAATTAATGAGGACATTAATTTTTTCAGGATGGCCGACTGTTACCAGCATAAATATTCTGGAGTGGTGTGGTGGGCGACATCTAGATCCAGGCGGGATCACTGCACATTCAATCAGAACATCATGTGGCGAGAGTATGGTGCACTCTACCTCATCGGTGTAGCAAGTAGTTATACATAAGAGGCGCTACAGTCAGCCAATGTGAGCGACTGGCGAGGTGAGAGCAGTAAGTCAACTGTGGTGGGTCAGGCGGACATATTGCCTTCTTGTGTGCGCGTAGATTTTAAGTCTTCTCTAGGAATTATTAAACTGTAGTTAACACAGTGATGAAACAGGCTAAACTACGAGATGATATCGGTGCAGCAGTTATCAACAGGATCCAACCGATAACAGACGTGGTGGTTGCTGATTGTGAGTACCATGATAAATGTTTAAAAAATCTGGACATTAGTAGGTCCAAAGTTGATGAAAAAACAGGTTGGCCCTCATGCTAAAGATATTCAATGACATTTTCACTTTTATGGAAAACAATGACGAGGAATGTCAATTTTCATTAGATCAGCTATTGACTCAGTGACTCAGATACACGGCAACTACATTCCTCAAAGAAAAACTGTAATCCAACATTTATTGGAGAGACATGGGGAAAATATGATTTCAAAGATCAAACAAAATACAATTGTATGTTTCAAACATACTGGCAATAAGATTTTAACAGATGCGTGGTACTTTGAAAAACGTTTATCAGAACCAGAAGAACGTCTTAGAATAGTTTAGACAGCGGCTGATGTAATTCCTGAAGAGATATGATCAATACCGTATGCAATGGATGAGTATCCTCCTCCAGATTCTTTCTTGGACAAAAATGAAATCCTTGTTCCAGAAGTTCTAAAAGTTTTCTTAGAAAGACTGATACTTAAGAAGAAGCGAGGGAACACTGACAAGTGGAAAAAGAAAGTTTTAGCTATTTCACAGTGTTATTAGTGCTGTCAGGCCAAGTTGTTTCCTTTTTCCTTTACAAATTGGGCTATTTGCTTTTTTTACAAGAAGCATGGCTCAAGAAAACTGATTGATGTGTCATCCTTGGGATTTTGCGCCTCTTATTCCGAAGCTGTTCCTCTTGAAGAGTCAGCAATAATGACACCATCACTACAAATAACCTTGACTGGTTTTCATCAATTCGTTCATGATAACAAAGATTTCAACACTCATACACTGGATGGATACAATACCTTCCATGCAATGGGGGGAATACATTTGATAACCCCTAAAAATGTTATTACTCCAAATCAAAGAATTGTGCGAGTAAAGAAAACAATAGCGGCTCAACAAATTGGTGAGATGGGAGCTGTTTTATTAAAACATTTTGAGAAAGCACAGGTTCTCTTGGCTTAAAGGGTATCAAAATTGAGGATCTCAAACAGCTATTTGTTTCACCTTTATGGCAAATGGAAAGATGTACCTGAGATTCCAGGTTGGAGTGGTTTTATGGAGCAAGTCACAAGTGGTCTCCCCTTTGACACAACCTACGTTGCTTATCCGTCATTTATAAATGCTCCACCGTCTGATCATAACATTGTATACGTTGGTGCAATCTATCATTCTTATAGCTTGGTAATAGCTTGTTACTGTCGGCTAATTAGACAAATAAGGTGCACAACAATACCGCTTTATATCGTCGTGCTCGACAAAATAGGACTTTCATGACAAATATACATGTCCTCAATATTGGAACGGCGTTACGCCCAATTCACGAGACGATTCTGCTTCATTATATTCCAACGCTCGTTACAAATATATTCCCACATTTCAGGTTAGGAATATCGCCTGCTAAATACACTTATGTTGAAAGACTCGACTAAAATAACACTTCCCTGGCAGACAAAGCGATGATACTGCTCCATTATCTTCTAACGCTTATCAGAAATATATCCCTCACATTCGAATTTGCGGAAAATGCTTACAACTACAGATCCCCATACAAGGCAATAATTCTTTTTCATTATTTTCTAATGCTTATTTTTAAACAAAGATATGCCCAAACACTTATGTCACACATTCCAACATAAGGCAAATACTCAGTTTGGGGCCGATGATGTATTCACAAATACAGACAAAATAGATATAACAGGAAGAGAATGGATAAACATATTATTCTTGAGAGTTATGATGCATATATGCACTTAAATTGCTTATTGTCGTACTTTTAACTCCAACATTGTGTTATCGAGTCAGCTTTTAAATGTACTTATTATATACAGTGTGTCCCACTTCGTACTAAGTCACCCCTATAACTTGTCTATTTGTATTTGGATTTGCGTATTTTTTATAGCACATAATATCCATAATGAACTAGCTTTGGAAGGTAGAACTGTTACTCAATCTCTATTTCAAAGCCAACTGTGATTTTTTTAAATGGGAATTTTACAAAAGTAACATTAGCGATTGAAATAGAGGAAAAATGTATTTGAAAAAGTCGTTCAGAGAAATTAAGTAAGTTCAAATATGAATTTTCATTTAAAAATATTGATTTTTTTTTTATTTTGAAAAATATTGCAAGTCAGAAAAATTCGATGTTTGGGTTAGTTTAGAATATCCAGATTACTATGAATGTCAATCTACTTACAACAAGTATTGTAAACACCATAGTTGTCAATTTTTACGTCAAAATGCGTTTGAAATTAACAATTCCAGAAAAAGTGGAAATTATTCGTCTCGTTGGAGATAATGTTCGTTCCTTCAGAGAGGCTGCTAAAATATTTAATCGTAGACATCCCGATCGTCCTCCACTACATCATTGCACCATAGCTGCCCTTAATAAGAAATTCGATCAAACCTGCACTATTGCAAAGCCAACATTGAAACCTACCAAAGGGCATCCAGATGATGATATTATACTGGGTTTTGTTAATGGAATCCCACGACCTAGTGTTAAGAGAAATTGCGCGGGAATTAAATTTATCAAAAATCAAGATCTGGCGTTGCCTTCGCAGGCACAAATTAAAACCCTTTAAGCCAAAATTTCTTCACACGTTACAAGAAGGGGACCCAGAACGAAGATTAGAATATTGTTATTGGCTCCAAGGCATTTTTGTAGAGGACCGTCGCTTTATTGATAAAATGCTGTTCTCAGACGAAGCCACATTTACCACTAATGGCGTGGTTTCGTCACAAAATTGTAGATATTGGGCTGCGGATTATCCAAATTGGGTAATCACATGCAAAAGTCAGTACTCCCAAAATGTGAATGTATGGTGTGGTATACTGAGAAGCCGGCTAATTGGTCCGTTTTTTTTTTTTTCGAGGGAAATTTAAACACTGATGTTCACTTAAATTTCCTTAACACAGAATTGTCCGATGCTATAGACGATTTACCGCATGCATTTTGGAAGTTTTTCGATCAATATCTCCTGAATAATTAAGAAATGTATCGAATCATAATAAAAAAAGAATTATAAAATGCATTGAAATTGAAGGCGATCTAGTTGAAAAATATTTCAGATAATTATTATTGTTAGCATTGTTCTTATTGTGTACATTCTTCTTTTAATTAAATAAATTATCAATATTATGTAAAATGGTTTATTAATACTTTCTGGAATTCATAGCAATCTGGATGCTCTAAACTAACCCAAACATCGCAATATTTAAAAAAAAAAAAAACGAACGCTCGTTACTAATATATTCCCACATACTAGCTTAGGAATATTCCTACAATGCAGTATCCTCCTGCTAGTAACACTTATGTTGAAAGACTCATCTAAAATAACCCTTCTCTGGCAGACAAAGCGATGATTCTGAGCCATTATCTTCTAACGCTCATCAGAAATATATCCCTCACATTCGAATTTGGGAATATTGCTTACAACTACAGTATTCCTATGCTGATATAATTGGACTAGCAGAAGCTATTGAGACACCAAATAATGTAATCCTGTACCTGTTCTATTAAAACTTACGGCGAAAAAATAATACGCTAATCCAAGACTGCTCTGCTGAGGAAGATTATTTACATTTCGTTCAGTCTTGAAAGCTCATCTAACATTAGACACTTGTGCGGCAGACAAGGCTATAATTCTTCTTCGTTATTTTTTAATGCTTATTTTCAAACAAAAATATGCCCAAACACTTATGTCTCACATTCCAACATAAGGCAAATATTCAGTTTGGGACCGACGATGTAATCACAAATACAAAAAAAAAGTGTTAGAGGAAGAGAATCGCAAAAACATTAATTTTACTTCATGAGCGTTATGTTACAAATCACTTATTAACATACTTATTAACTCACCGTACCCAACATTATCAAGATAGGTCAGCTTTCAATTGTACTTGTACAGACAAAAGGCAACCGATTGAGTCTAAAATGAATCAAAACTCTTAAGAATAATCGAGTTTTAAATACCAGCCATATATGTATAAAACGCTGTCTGGCAGTGACAGTTCTGCTTCAATGTCTTATAACGCTCATTACAAAATACATTCCCTCGCATTCCAGTTTTGGAATATTACCTACTATGCAGTATCCCCATGCTGATAATATTTATGTCGAAAAACTCATCTATTGTCTGGCAGACAAAGAGATGATTCTGCTTCAGTATATTCTGATACCCGTTACAAATATATTGTCACATTCCAGCTTAGGAATATTACCTACAATGCAGTCTCCTCCTGCAAATAACACTTATGTTGAAAGACTCATTTAAAATAACCCTTCTCTAGCAGACAAAGCTATGATTCTGCTTCGTTGTCTTCTAACGTTCATCAAAAATATATTCCTCACATTCGAATTTTGGAACATTGCTTACAACTACAGTATCCCCATGCTGATATCATTGGACTTGCAGAAGCTATTGACATACCAGATAATGTAATCCTGTACCTACACTAACAAAATTTATGGCGAAAAAATAATACGCATCTCCAAGACGGCTCTGCTAAGGAAGATTTCGTTCCGTCTTGAAAGTTCATCTAACATTAGACACTTGTCCGGCAGACAAGGCTATAATTCCTTTTCGTTATTTTATAATACTTATTTTCAAACAAAAATATGCCCAAACACTTATGTCACACATTCCAACATAAGGCAAATGCTCAGTTTGGGACCGGCGATGTAATCACAAATACAAAAAAAAACTGTTAGATGTAACAGAAGAGAATCGCATAAACATATTTTATTGCTCGAATTATGTTGCATTTATGAGCTTAAATCGTACTATTGCATCTATGCACTTTGGTTATTGATGACTTACTAACTGCAACATTTTATCAAGATGTGCTTGTTATATATGTAAATCAGCAGATATTATCATAATTTTTTTCTTTTTAATTTTTCTTCAGGATACATTTACGTTATATAATTTGATTTGAACATACAGATGATTAGATTTTTACAACCCACTATTTTTAGATGTCAACAATAGAGAGATAGCCACTGTCACCTACAACCAACATAAATATTTCAGAAAGAAACAAGTTTCGGTTTAGAGAACATACAATACATCTTCTAGAGCTGCCTCAGCTACAAATAGCCAAGGAAATTGCAAACACTGCAACATGAGAAAATAATTTCAGAATAAAGTTTCTAAATGACAAAAGCAAGATCAAATATTGCCTAAAGAAGAAGACAAAAGGTAACAAATTCAGGCTAAAATGAATCAAAACTTTAAGAATAATTGAGCTTTAACCCTTCACGTCCATGTCCCCAACGGTGGTCACATATCTAGTGTGATCCTATATTCCAGGGTACCATATGTGGTCCAAAAATAAAATATGCATTAAAAATGCTTGGAATAATTTCCGAGACATAGTTTTATGGTTGGAATATGAGAAATTTATAGTGGGGATAAATGTACCCCCTTCCATTTTTGGCGCACGCATCTAGCATTCTAGCATTCTGAGCGCTGAATATAATATTAGTATGCATTCATCAGTCGAGCAGGAGTGTTGTGTTATTTATTGCTTTGATCTCTCGCAATGGGTGATTCTTCAAGTACAGAAGAGCCATATGAAGACTCTGGATCAGAGTATATACCTGAAGACGAGTCTGATGATGATTTCAGTAGTGCTTCTGATGAAGATGAAGCTGCAGAAGAACCAGTCAGAATGGGTGACTTTTCTGTTCTGACAGATCCATTTCATGTACATTTTATTCTTTATATGTCTCTTTCATCTCATTTATAATGTGTTATTTTAGGATAAGAGAGCGACAGCGTTGGAGCCACTAAATACGCTTTTTGATGGAGTTCATCCGGCAGTGGATATTGATAAAATGAAAAATGCCCTAAACTGTTTTACAGCATTTATGTCAGAAAAAATTGTCCAATGTCTATGTGACTGGACAAATGAACGTGCAGCAATGTATTTGGTGGAGGAGGGTACTCAAAAAGTATACGGAATTTTATGGAAAGACATTACAGTAAAAGAAATGTATGTATTTTTGGCATTACATTTGTCGATGGGTATAATACGATATCCCAAAATACAAGACTATTGGAGTCGGGATTTTTTATTCAGTGGTCCAAAAATGTTTTCTAAAGCTATGAGCAGGCATAGATTTTGCTCAATATTAAAATTTCTCAGGTTTAGTGAACCCAAAGCATATGTGAAAGGCAGACCATTGACGCGTCTAGCAAAGTTTTTTGCTTATTTGATTGATTGATTGATTTGCCAGCGTAAGGTGGGCATTGCTGCCAATTCCGGTGCAGGGAGATTTGTTCCACCACGCTGTTTTTTGCTTATTTGAGAGAAAATTGCACGAACCTTATAGACCCAGGAGATATTGTCGCTATAGATGAATGTTTGGATCTATATAAAGGCAGACTTCATTTCGAGCAGTCTATAAAGACGAAGCGATCACGATGTGGAATCAAACTTTTTTGCCTTTGTCCCAGTCATCCTAGTTTTCGAGGATACACATACAATTTTAGTATGTATTTCGGAAAGGATAATTATCATATTGGCCACATACCTAATGCAGAACATCTTACTATGTCTGAACGAGTTGTAGTATTTATGTTTCAAAATCTTCTGGATCAGGGAAGGGAAGTGATAATCGATAATTGGTATATGTCGATGCGATTAGCAGAATTTCTTCTCATGCACAAAACCTATGTGACTGGGACAATTCGTGTAAATAGGGGTGTACCCAAAGACCTTGCACAAACGAGTTGTAGTATTTATGTTTCAAAATCTTCTGGATCAGGGAAGGGAAGTGATAATCGATAATTGGTATATGTCGATGCGATTAGCAGAATTTCTTCTCACGCACAAAACCTATGTGACTGGGACAATTCGTGTAAATAGGGGTGTACCCAAAGACCTTGCACAAACCCCCCTCAATACATTTCAGACATGTTTTGTTCGAAAAGGAGATGTTTTGATTATGAGGTATAAAGACAAGAGGGATGTGTATGTATTGACTATAAAATTGGATGCCGGATTTGTTGCAAAACAACGTTTTGTTACTTCAAAAACTGTGTCCATTGCAAAGCCTCAACCCATTGATCATTATAACCAAAACATGGGAGCAGTCGACGCTATTGATCAAGATATTGAACCATACGATTGCACCAGGAAAAGTTACACATGGTTTAAAAAAATAGGCCTTCATATGGTTCAACGTATGGTCTTGAATGCTAAGACATTTTATACCATCGCATATGACAAATGTGAGAATCCTATAAGTGTACTGGATTTTACAAAAATTTTAATTCGAGACATCTTACAGAAATATAGCCCTGAAGCTTATTCTGAACTAAAAGAACAACCTCGACGATCAGGAGGCGCCAAACAAAGAAAACGTGAGGAGCACGTTTTGGCTTGCCAAGTAAAGGTACAAGGTAACCGAAGAAAGAGGCAGAATTGTAAAATCTGCTATCAAAATGACAAAAAAATAAAGAAGACTTCAAATTTTTGCGCTACTTGCCCTCAGAAGCCCGGGTTTTGTTCGGAGGAGCATTTCAATGAATTTCATGATGATTCATAATTTGTTTCATTCCAATATCGTTTACGAAGAATTCATATTTTATTTTAGTTACAGTAGGTACACAGAATTTATTACTTGCTTATAAATTTTATTTGTTTTGAATAACAATTATATATTATGTATAGAACATATTTTTTATGCCCCATGTCTACACATAACACCTCCGCCACTGTAAATAAAAAACAAGTTAGATATGCATTTTATACTATCAATTATTATGAATCTTATATGTTATAACTATTTGCTCGTTGAATTGCTAAAGGACCTTCCGATATTTGACGTTTTTATTTACAATAATCCCCCCCCCCCAAAAAAACGCACGTACGCTTATGATATTTTGTTATTATTATGTAAAAAGATATTTTACTACAAGTTACAAGAGGAAACTGGTCAAAAATAGCATGAACTGTTACTTTCATATATTCATGAAATCTGGAATAATATCAGTGGCTTCGAAATCCAGCTTGTACGCGAAGGGGTTAAATACCAACCATATATGTATAAAACTTTGTCTCGCAGACAGTGAGAATTCTGCTTCAATATCTTACAACGCTTATGACAGAATACATTCCCACACATTTCAGTTTTGGAATATTACCTACAATACAATATCCCTATGTTGATAACTGTGTTGAAAGACTCATAACATCATCCTTGTCTGGCAGACAAAGCGACTCTGCTTCATTATATTCTAACGCTCGTTACAAATATATATATTCTCACACATTCCAGCTTAGGGATATTACCTACAATGCAGTATCTTCATGTTGATAACACTTATGTTGAAAGACTAACCCTAGTCTGGCAGACAAAGCGGCGTCAAAGCTTCAAAAGTGATTCTGCTTCATTTTCTTCGAACGCTCATCAAAAACATATCCCTCACATTCCAGTTTGAGAATATTGCTTACAACTACAATATCCCCACTTTGACATCATTAGACTTGCAGAAGCTGTTGAGACACCAGACAATGTAATCCTGTCCCTGTACTAATAAAACTTATGGTAAAAAAATAATATGCTACTCCATGAGGACTATGTAGCATAAACGCACTTGTCGACATATTTATCCTATATACACAGGAATAAGACCATGCATTTTTTCTTCTTGAACTTGCTCAGGGCACAAATCAATTAAAATCCAAACTATAGAGTGACTTCCTATAAATAAAAAAAAACTCCAACACAACTCACGAAAACATTGATTTTATTATTATACAGAACTTGGGGAATCAAATAAATAATTAAACGTATATAAATTGTTTGTTTTTTATTTGGGTAATACATTTTATCAACTTCATGTTGGCTTCAACATTAAAACAGAGTAGTTGATTATTATGCAACCAAAATTCTTAGTAGTCACGGTATTTGTACCAGATTCATTAATAATAGAAAATTTCGAAATCTGAGAGGCCAAAATAATACAATAATAACGATGGAGTCATGTAACAGTGTTGAAAATTTTCATAGTATCAACTTGGAAATTGGTAACTTCGCTTCTTGGCCTGACAAATGAGAATTTGGAACTAATTTTAATGTTGTTCGTATAGGGAGCTAGATATATCCTACTTCTACTGCAAATGAATGCTTATTTTTGCCCTGTAAAATTATTGGCAAAATGAATAAAAAATTAAAAAAGCTTCTGGCTAACACTTTATCCCAAAACTTCTTAATTATGGCTTACTACGGCTCATTTCATGCAAATATGTCATATGGTATCCTAAACTGGGGGCACTCAACTCATACCGCTAAAATATTTGGTTTGCAACGCAGATGCATCCGGATGCTCTCGCATTTAGAGTATAGAGATGATTGTAAAGATCAATTTATAAAACTTAACATTCTAACATTACCCTGTGCTTATATCTTAGAGTGTCTATCATACCATAAACAGCACGAACACCTATATGTTACGCACAGCCATCTACATGAACATAATACTAGAAACTGTGATAAAATACATATGAATTTTCTTCGGCTCACCAAAGCAAGAAACGGAACAGGCTACTACTCTACCAGATTCTATAATGTTCTACCTAATTCAGTCAAAAACTTGAATTTCTTGAAATTTAGAATCAAAATCAAACACTACCTAAAAGTCAAGGCCTTTTACACGTTTAATGAATTTCTGGAGAACGACTTCTCTGATTTAACTTAATAATGCCTAGGCACTGGATACGTGTATGAACTTGTACTACTCATATGCTATACTCACATTTTACTTATAATTCAGTAATATTACGGTCCAAATTGCGATATATCCGACAAAATTCATAAAGTTTTGAAAATTGGTGGAAATAATCAGGACAGCATATGTAATAATAAACAGAAAAAGTTCCCACCCCTAAATTG
The DNA here is from genome assembly GCA_963583905.1 of Stenurella melanura. NCBI lineage: Eukaryota > Metazoa > Arthropoda > Insecta > Coleoptera > Cerambycidae > Stenurella > Stenurella melanura. The sequence continues at coordinate 92,958,880 of OY757315.1, forward strand.
TGTGCTTCATCCCCTACGACATAGTATTCACCCCAATTTTCACTTTTTAAAAATTATCCATGAAATGGTGCATTTTACGACAAAAATACCTATGTACAAAAGTGTTCTACAGGAAATTCTCTACAAAAAAGGTTTTCAGACCATTTCTCCTCAAACGAATAGTACTTTGATAAATCGGGGCCAGAATTAGCGCAAGTCATATAATTCGTTATCTATTTACCATCACCGAAATGTTCGGTGTTACTATGCAGCACATCATTCCGCACTTCCATAGGTCGACGAAAATACTGTCGTTTCTGAAACTCAGCAGAAGTTCCTAAGTAATTTGCTTAACAAAGAACGTTTAATTACAGAGCTAGTGAAAAGGTTTAGAACTGAAGGTATAGATGTGTTCGTTACTGCGGATGACGCCGATTTATTAATAATTCAAACTGTTATAGAAAAATGTAAGAATTGCGATACAGCTGTTGTCGTAGGGCAAGATATTGACCTGCTAGTCCTTCTTATTGCACTTTCTCCCTCTGACAAAGACATTAAATTTTTAAAAGAAAAACAGGGTAATACCTGTAAAAGGATTTACAGTTCTCAAGATTTACAATCTGCAACTTTCTTAAAAAATTGCAACTCCGCCATTTTATTTATATATGCCATCAGCGGTTGTGACACAACCTCGGCGTTTTTTTCCAAAGGGAAAGTGAATGCAATCAATGTATTTAATAAAAGAAGTGATTTACAACATATTGTACAAATTTTCAACAATGAGGAAGCTACTCGTGAAGAAATTGCAAACATGGGAGAGCGATTTATTTTAGCTTTATACAACTGTACCTCAGCAGAAAAAAGTCTAAATGAATACAGATTTATGTCTTTTAACAGACTAGTTGGTAAAGCCAGCAACACTGTTATGTTGTCAAAACTTCCACCAACTTCTGCTGCCGCTCGGCAACACTGTTATCGAGTTTTTCACCAAATTCAAACATGGAAAAACGTGACGCTCAAAGCTACCGATTGGGGGTGGAAAAAAGTTGGCGGTATATTAATCCCAATAATGACAATAAAAGAACCAGGTCCCGAATCTGTTTTAACGCTTATTTCATGTTCATGTAAATTAGGGTGCGAATACAGGTGTAGTTGCAGAAGAGCAGGCTTGCGTTGCTCTACAATGTGTTATCATTGCCATGGACAATCATGCTTGAATGTTGAATCTGTGGAAGACGACCAAGATTTATAATTAACATTTGATAATTAGTGGATTAGGCCTACATGGGATACCACTTTAAAAAAAAACGCGCCAAGTACTTTACCTCTAGGGTGGTGTGGAAATAAGTTCAACACGGTCTTTTTATAGAGGTGAGGGGGTGGAAGTTGTATATTTATTAAAATTGTAAATAAATTTTAGTGCCTACTGCTATTTTAAGCGTTAAACGTTAAACTTTAAGGTAGATCGTACTGTAGAGAGTGCTAGTCGGAACCAACCCTGTTTGCGCCATATTTCCCACGTTATTATTAATTTTAGGAAAAAAGTGGTAAAATCTTTTTGATAGAGAATTTTCCAAGGAACAATTTTGTATATAGGTATTTTTGTCGAAAATTACACCATTGCCGAGATAATCTAGAAAAACTGAAAATGGGGGTAGAAAGGACGTCCTGGGGGATGAAGCACACTATTTAGGGATGGGAACTTTTTGGTTTAGTAATCCTTATGCTATTCCCAACATACCCACCAATTTTCAAATCTTTATGAATTTTGTCGGAATAAAAACGTAATATTCCTGAACTATTATATTTTATGTACCTGGTTATACTATTGTCTGTTTTCTGTTTGTATATTTTATGTACCTAGTTATACTACTGTGTATTTTGTTTTTCTATTTTATACACTCCAATTTGTTTTGAGTTGTGTAAGCATTTTAATATGTATATTAGCACCAATAAATTATCTATCGGGCTAATACAAATGTAATGTTAAAATCACCCATTTACTGTATGTGTAATTACTACAATAAAATAAATGAATTGTGCGATTTAAATGTGTGTTCCCAAAAAGAATTGATAAAATGCGCAAAACAAGTTTTCAACATGTGAGTATTCCCATTATAAAGAATTATGTGTGTATAAACACACAAGTAATGTGTGAATGTTGATATGTTTTTATTTTGCTCTATATATACGCTTTCATTGTAAGTCTTATGTCATAGAATTATGCTATAGTCTGCTATATTATATGTTTATTATAAGTTCATTATAAGTTCATCATAAGTTTATCATATAATTTCTTCTACAAATAGTCATAGAATTATTGTATTATTGTATATAATTTTTGCCCTGTAATTGGGTGGTACCTGTTGGGCAAATAAAGTGTTTATTTATTTATTTATTTATTTATTTATTTATTTATCTATCATCTATCTATCTACATAAATACCCATAATGTTTTTTTTATATATAAACGACTATATCTTTTCAACGAACAAATAAAAAAAAAACAAAAGGCAGCAGGAGGTTTTGAACCCAGGACCCGCGCATCATCATCATAACAAATTTATTTGTTTGCAGTTACAATAATTGCCTCTCCGGATCGAGATCCATGGCCAACCGTACAACCACGTCGCACAGCCCCATGGTGTTAGTGCGGTTGGGCGGATCGCGACCGGTTCGGCTCAATAAAACTGAAATCTAAATAGCTAAAACTCCTGCCACCTGTGGCGGGCTTAAATTTAGCACACTGGCTGTTTTGCCTGCTTAGCAGGCTTGAACTTTTAAAACTTATCACTATTTAGCGTTCGTTCGCGTAGTTCACTTTGTTTGAATTTTGATTTGGTGAGACGGAAAAAGCTTAATGAAAAAACCCGTTCGAGGCAATTGTACCCAACAGTCTACTCGCCATTGGGAAGTTATGATTTAGGAAAGGAAGTTTAGATTTTTAATAGATTTTAATTTTGCACAAAACCCTGTGGGAACACATTCGTGAAATAAGGACCACATGATAAAAAGTCAATAATAATTGTCACATTGTAACATATTTACCTGATTTTTTTTTTTCTTTCACATGCTATTTAAATTTTGCTGTTTGTTATCCATACTTATTACAAAATTTATTATATTATTGTTAAAAAAAAGGCTGAAGGACTTCGGTCAATGGCCATTTGGGTTTTTACTCAATAAAGTACTTTTATTATTATTATTATTAATTTTGCAAATTTCTCGGTCGAGAGGGAATTTATTCACAAAAAATGACAAAATGACAAAAATTACAAAAATACAAACAGTTAGGAATAGAAAAGGGATAGGTATAGATTAAAATATACGATGGTGAAAAGTTTTGAAAGTTGCACTTTTCGCTCGGTTGTAGAAAAAATACATAGATAGATTTCACGACGCCGATTGCACACGCACACACACAGAAAATTCATAATTTTTGTAAATATTCCATCCAAATTAACAGACATCAAGTTAAAATTTTCGTTGAATTTATCGAAAACCTCGTAGATTCGACTTACCCATTTGGGAAGGGAAGTGGACGCGTACTCATCATAAAGAATCTATGACGACTTCGGCGTCGCTGCTGCCGACGTCTTGTACATTTTTGATGTGAGGCCTCTCGCACAAGGCGGTGCGAATAAGGGTCTTTAAAAGAGAGAGAGAAAAAAAATAAAATATCGGTTGAAACATTGAAGACGAGTTGAGACGGAAAATGAAAATCTACTTACCAGTTCCCTAACGACCTCCTTGAGAGTCTCGTTCACTGACACCATGATTCGGGCGTATGCGCACTCTTCGTGGTTGCGGGCGGCCCGCTCCTCTGTGATTCGCGCTACCACCCGTGTCTCCATTTGGTTTATGGCATCCCTTACCGATGCCAGTGCGGAAGAGACTGCGGCATCCGCTACGCCACTCCTAGCCTCCCACCTTCTTCTATTCTCCTCCTGTAAATGTTGAAAATAAAAATTAAATGAAATCGCATATCGCCGGACCGCTGCTACAAAAAATGACATTTTTTTTCTTTAACATTATCCACCTCCGAGTTAACTTAGGCACTATTACTTTATTCGATTCATTAAAGAAAAACGATTCGACTTAAAATTAACAGATGCGCATCCGCTCGGTATCATTCCCGAAATATAGGTTCCTAATATCGAATTATCAAAATCTTAAATCGAAAATGAAAAATTTAATTTATAAAACTGTTACAAGCGAAATAATCAGAGAGAAAGAATAATATTTATTGGATAAAATATTCCAAAAGGCCAGCGACCGAAGTCTTTCAGCCTGTATTACAAACTTTATATATCTAATTATTTTTAAACATACATATACACATACACACATATATACATATATAACAGTGAATTTAACAATTAGGTATTTCATTTCTTTATTCTTCATTGTTGCCCTCTGTAACTGCCTCTAACAGTGTTTTTTTAGGATTTCTTCTTCTTCTGATAGTATCTTCTCGTAGTGAAACCAATAAAACACAATAAATAATAATGATAATAATGAAACCCCTAGCCATCAGTAACTCTCGTAAATCTTTAGATTTTATGAAGGTCCAAAATGGAAGACCATCTAATGCTATCATTCGTGCAAGAACTGCCTCAAAAGTAGTGTCATTTTTTGACACATTAAAATCAGTCATTTTTTTCTGTTTTTTATTTGAATTTGTTTGGGATTTATCAGAAGTACTTGCAATACTAGTACTAGTACTGGGAGCTTCTACTGCCAAATCCAAGTCTAAAATTTCTTCGTTCGAAATAGCCCGTTTAGCCTTAATATCGATTTTGTGTATTTTAAGCAAATGGGTTAATAAGCCCTTTGTAGAACCACCTTTGGTTTGCAGAATCGCCGGACATGCGATGTTCCTCATATTTAACTGATTTTGACATTTTTCTCAGTCTAGCAGCTGAAAATAAGATTTTTTTAAAGAAATCTTAATGAAAAATTTAATTTACTTACAGGTTATTCAATGAATGGAACAGAAAAATCACTTGTATTATCAATAGAATAATGAATTGGTGAAACATAGCCTAAGTTTATTTACTGTTTACCGCGAATCGCAACTAAATTGCCAATACTCAACACGCGTTGCCAACAACAGTCAAGTGATAACTGAATAACTGATCTAAAAATAGATTATGCAATGATGTGTAACGAGAAAATATTTTTTCCGTTTAAGCACCCGTGTTAAATAAATTTGAATTACCCGCAGAAATGCCGACTGGAAGTCAACAAGTGCGCATACGCGGTAGAAGCATCATCTGAAATATCCATGCTACATGTTCACTTCGATTTCGACCTAGGTGAGCGAAGACTGTTACTTGTTCTTTAACGAATTTTCACATTTATTTCTTTAATCCTTTGATATTTTGAATATATTTGATTATTAAATGATGTCATATTATTGAGTTAACGTTGCTGCATAGTTATTTTTGGGAATTAAAGGATATTCCGTGTAACAATTAATTTTTATTAACACACCTGTTTGTGTGATGTCGGCGTCCATTGGACACATGTTAACTCATTAATTATCGTGGCAATTTTGTATTTTGTGGTCGCTTGAGACACAATACCATGGTGTTTTGCCATTATTTAGATTATTGTGTACGAGGATTAAACTCGGAAATTAATCAAAGGATTAATTGGAATCTTTGTTTCTTAATCGTGTGTAGACAATCTTATCTCATTAAAAGTCGAAATCTAAAGTCGCATTTAGTTCACCTCGTATTAATACAAGAGGTTAAGAGATCATTTTTTTATTAGTTTATATTTTTGGGAGATTAAACCCATAATTTTGTTTGCTATATTTGTTACAGTATTAGTTTTTTTCAGATATTTTCTCTCTAATTCTAACTAAATTTTGTTACCTTCATTCAAATTTTTGGTTATAACCAGTCAGCCATTTTGTAAACGGCTAAAATTTCATGAGAGTAGAGTTTTCTTATTTATTAATTTCATATATTATATTAATCAGTAGTTTATTCATATATTTTCAGTAGTAGAGTAAAGTAAAATTTTATCAATACTCATGTTTTTTACTAAATTGCTAATAGTTTGGTTTTGCAGTGACCTTCGCCACCATAGTTTTTTGTAGTTTTCTTGTATCTCTTTTTTCTCACTATTTTAAATTTTTTATATTATCAACTGGTTCTTTACATTCCCCTTTTTCATGTAAAATCCTGGACCAAACCACCATTGAAGCAAGGCACAAGGCATAAATTGAGTATTTGGAGTTATCCTAAAAATATTGGATATCATTCCGACGCAGCGTCTCCTGGAAATCAGCGTTGTCAGGACCTGAATATTACGTCCTCTTTCCCGGGTACCCGTGGCCATCTTCAGGAACAGACCTCGTCGGGATTCCACGTCTCCGCTAAGCTAAGTAGCCAAATTTATGTGCAAAATTCAACTTTTGGTCAGAAGAAAATTTGTAAACCAGTTGATCGTTTCTTTTTGTAATTTTTTTGTTAATCTTCAAATTTAATTTTTTATTAGCTAAATTTTTTGTCTGTTAATTAATTCAAATTTCACCATATTTGTAGTCATTTGTAAAGTGTCTTTTATACTGTTAATATATTATTTGTTTTATATTTGATTTTGATTGTTTTCTCCCCCTGATAAAGTTTGCAAGAGTGTTATTTACTGAATACTGGCGTCCAAATTTTTATAGTTTATTAAAGTTTTGTTTGGTAAATTTGACAAGCAAATAATTGTTAAGAAACAAAAATACATAACTCTTCTCGCCACCTAGTGACCCTCGACCAGCCCTGAGCTAACTGGTTGCTACGCTTTCATAGCTTCCTTAGCAGCCAGCTGAGAAGTTGTGGTTGCAGCTGCTAGTTCTAACACTCCCCACAGTCCCCACCAAAGAACAAATAAAGAGTCCTCATCTACAGTACCTACTCCGTACTACATTTGAGCGGTTAGCCGTTATTTAACCATATAGTTGCCTACTTCGCAAGTGTTCAGGGACGGCTCGAGCAACGGACGAGAAATTTCACTATACGTTCACCCGATCAGCACGAAATCTTATTGAAAACCAATCCCGAAAATACCGGGATCCAATCGCATACGATCCCGGGATCTATGGTATACAAATATCGTCGGGATCCCGGGATTTCCGGTTTCGAGATTTCGGTATTGCAAACCCTATGTAATACATCTTATACTTGATATTATTATATCATAAACTGTAATATGTAAGTTCCAACTTTATACTTTTGACATATCTACTATCATTGTAGCTACAAAGATCAAATCTATCTATCTATCTATCAAAATTAAATTAATTTTAATCGTGCAAAAAAAATAAACCATATAAAAAAAAATTCACAAACTTTGAAAAAGGTCTAATCATTTTCCACTACATTGCATAGTTTGGAAGTATTGGCCAAAAATCAAATTTTTGAGCATGTGTGACCCATTTACTTAAAAACGCAAAGGTAATTTTCTAGACTCAGGATAGCCAAACGTGGGTAAATTTTTTCCAAGAAAAATTGCAACAAAGAATTATTTATTCATTTAATTTTTTATCTAATTTTACTGTAGTATAAATTAATTATACATAATTAATAATAGTAATTACATTCAAATTACACAAAACATGCACGCCAATCTATCTAAAGGAATTGCTGATCAAACGCTCGGACATTCATGATGTTAATATTCGAAGCAATAAGTACACCATCCCTCAACACCATACAAGTAAATTTAAAGGCAGCTTCATGTGTATGGCGGCTGTAGTGTTGAACGAAAATTTCCAGCACCTTACTCTAAGTGAATATAAATTTAAAAACAAAATAAAGGAAGATTTACTGAAATTGCAATTGTAAAATTAGCCATTTAAGATACCTAATCAATTAATTGTTATGTTTATTTCTATGTACTATCATTCTTATTAGATCTCTATTGTATGTATGTACGTACTCGTATACTGTGCTATATACTGGTTAAGTGTTAATTTTATATGATTTTATATATACATATTATATTACATATATATTTTCTTATATTTATACAAGTTTTACTACTAAGAAGTGATCATAATATGTCTTGTTCGGGAAGGGTTGAAAATCAACTTTGTTGAACCCTTGCCCATTGTGTGATTTTTTGTCACAATAAATTCTATTATTATTATTATTAATAAAATTAATCGATTAATATGTTCAAATACGTATATCATACATTAATATTTAATTACAATAATAATATATGCTTATGAAATTCAACAAGCAAAAGTTATTTCTTTACATGATTCGTTAATTCATTTGCCAAGTTTCTAAACATCAAAGGTTGTAGTAGTAGTAACTGAATGAACAAGTCGGTGCGTATGAACCACACAGACTCCTTGCGTTGCCGACACAGAACTCCAAACATTTATTATTGTGGTATTAATTTCAAAGGCATTCGCTTAGCGGCAGCCACTTGGGCAAAGTCATACTCATGCAGGGAAAACTTATAAAATATGTTGTTCAGGTCGGAAACCTTTTTCTGGCCACGACCGTACTCTTTTATTGATCAATGTACAAATTAAGCAACTTTTTACAGCATTTATAATATTCACTTATCTCGCCTATTCCCATACTGATTTGAATAAATCAACTCACCTATATGAATTGGAATCCCTTTTGTTTGGTTTTTCCAAACAAATCTCCCACTAAGCACACGAGCGCTCGTCTCTGCAAAGTTGAATGAGTGAATCGGCAGTTTATTTTGACGAAATTTTCCTCCACCGAGAGCGTGAATGGCAAGACGGTCTTGGTGTTCTTTTGAGCACCAATGTGTCACATCAATTTTTGAAAAAATTGAATTTGGCAACCTAAAACACAAAATAAATCAATTAAAACAAACAGCTGGTCTTGGTGATGGACTAAACACTAAAACTATTAAATTAGCTTTCACAGTTATCAGAAACAGATCTTATGATGTTATTGAAGATTCCCTGTATGGAGGAAAAATTCCTGATTGGAAAATTTAGAAAGTCGTACCTATTCCCAAAGTAAACAATGTAATTAATTGTGCTGATTTTAGGCCGGTAAATGTCCTTCCTGTCTATGAAAAAATTTTGGAAATAGAAGTAAAGGATCAACTTGTTAAGTATACACAAGAGAATGGTTTGCTGTCTGAAAATCAATTCGGGTTCAGGAAACATTATTCATGTGAAACTGCACTGCAAAGTGTAATTGTGGAATGGAAAGATATTTTAGATAATGACAGTAATGGTAAAATTGGGGAAGTGTTCCTTGATTTAAAGCGGGCCTTTAAGACTGTAGATCGTGATCGTTTGCTAACGAAATTAAAGAAATATGGATTGTCGGGAAAGGTATTACAGTGGTTCTATGACTATTTAAGGGATAGGTATCAATATGTGTCATGAAAATAGTGTGTCTAGTAATCTAAAAGATGACTATGGGGTCCCGCAGGGTTCTGTGTTGGGACCACTTCTGTTTATTCTTTTTATAAATGACCTAAATCAAATAACACATAAATGTATCAGATAAATGCGGCATTACCTTAAAACACAAATGCGAAGACACTCTTGAACACTTAATAAACTGGTTCAACGGTATTTCCCTATATTTTAACAAGGACAAAACGCAACTGAGCAGATTTCATTCATATCAAAACAAGACATCTAACATCAATTTATCTATTAATAATAAGGACACATTCTGCATTCAAGCTAACGAACACAACTTTAAATTTCTAGGACTATACATTGAACCCTGTTTGGAAAACACAATGTAAATTTTTATCTTCTAAATTATCTTCTATTTGTTTTTTATTTACAAACCTAAAGTCCATTTTTACAAAGGATCAGTTAATAACATTGTACTATGCTCAGGTAGAAAGTCGATTAAGATATGGAATCTGCTTTTGGTCTACCCTTTCACATGACGTGTTTGTTACTCAGAAACGAATTTTACGATGTATTGCTGGGGTATCCAGCACTCACACGTGCAAAGATATCTTCAAGAAATTTAAAATACTCACTTTATATAGTTTATATATTTTTGAAATTTGTTTATTTGTTTTCAATAATAAACATAAATTCTTAACAAATGGTAATTATCACCAGATAAATACTCGCCAAATAAATAATTTACATCTACCTTTCTCCAGACTAAATATCACATTTAAAGCCCCCACCCGCATAGGTGCCAAAATATTTAATTACCTGCCAAATGATATAAAATCAATAGACAAGGAAAATATATTCAAAAAAAACTTAAGCTAGTCTTGCTTGATAAATCCCTATACAACACCACGGAATATTTTAACTGATAGACTACTCCACTTACTTTGTTTAGTTTAATTTCTATGACATATAAATGTGATTAGGCTATGTAATCTACTCATATTTTGGTATATCTCTCTTTGTTTGTTTTCGTTAATTAAATTAACATGTATTTAGAAACATTGTTTACTAAACTTTTAATTTGTTTCCGAATTTTCTTCTCTCCGTAATGTTTTATCTTACACAATTGTGTTTTAGTGTATAATACTATATTGGCCATTAGCATAAGTTTTTTTTATTTATTTTTTTTTATACATAATGTATGTAAAATTGTGCCTAAATGACCTGTCCTATATCATGTACATGATCAACAAGGATCAACAAATATTTGAATTTGAATGTAAAATAAAAATATTTGCTGATGATACTATAATATATTGGCGTGATAATGATACAAAGAAATTGATAGGAGTGCTAAATAAAGGACTTAAATTGGTGCATGACTGGTTAAATGAAAATGGACTGAAGCTGAATATAAAACAAAACAAAATCAATGTTAATTAGTAGTACATTTAACGAGGTTAATAAAAAGGAATTTAAAATAAAGATTGATAATGAGAATATTGAGTGTGTTAAAATGCATCAATATCTGGGAATAATTTTAGATGAACACTTCAATTTTAAAGATCACGTGAAATATGTAGTGTGGAAAATTAATAAAAAAGTTAATTATTTGGGTAGAATTGGACAGGATTTAACTAAATGGTGTAAGAGAACTATTTATAAAACTATTATTGAACATCACCTCACCTATTGTTCATCATTACTACTGACCTTAAATGAAAGTGATATACTTATACCGAATCTGCAAATGGTACAAAACCGAGCGTTAAGAATTATCTTAAGCACCAACAAATAGGCTAGTGTAAGAAAAATGTTAAATCAGTTGAATATTTTTTCTGTTAAACAAATAATAATGTGTAATGTTCTTATATTAATTCACAGAATGAGTTTATAATTAGTTCCTCCGTACTTAACCGATAAATTAACTAAAGTAAAAGAAACCCACAAACATTATACCCGATATGAATTGGTATAACCAATTAAATATTGATACAAAAAATTTAAATCTAAAAAAGTTTAAAAAGGAAATGAAAAAAGTTGTTATAAATCCCCCGTTTTAAAGTTAAGATGATTATGTATATTATGTTAACTGTTTGTAATTTATATGTTATATTTCATATCTCATTAATTGCAGTGTATTGCATTTCATTGTAAGATATAGCATTCCTTTCTTGTTAATAAAGATTAGTTACTTACTTACATTAATTTATGTGCTTGTTTCATTCGTCCGTCATCTGAACACCTATTCATGAGTAATTTCAGCTCCCTTCCAATTGATTTATAATGCCTTCTAATTGCAATTACCGATCGGCATGTGTCAGAAGTAGTCAAGTTGGCTTGAAAGTCCATATACAGAGAGCATGAAATGCAAGATGTTCTTGGTGTTCTTTTGAGCACTTTCCAGTGTCACATTTATTTCAGCTCCCTTCCAATTGATGTACAATGCCTTCTAGTTGTAGTTACCTATCGGCACATGTCAGAAGTAGTCAACCTGGTTTGAAAGTCCATCTACGGAATTTTGGCTTCCAGAATATTTCATGTGCTGGAGTATTTTGTTATAAATCTTACCAGAACGGCCTTAAGTTGATCCATTGTCAAAAGTGTATGGGAACCTTGTAGTCCAGATACTTGGATCTACCTGGGTTGAGCTGTATGTGCTGTCCTATATGTGTTGTCACCCTGCAAAAACGTTTATATAAATATTTAGGAAATCTGCATTTTTCTAATTTTGGACGTTTCTCCTTTGCGATTAGCAACGTTGTAGATAGACTAGGTGTTATTTAAAATCGACAACAAAGGAATACGAGATTACTGAAGAATATATAGAGTACAATAACGTTTACATAATTAAACATTAAAATAGTTTTACTTTCCGTTCTCACACCTTGTAAGACTTTAATATGAGTAAGAGAGACAGTTTTTGTTTGTATATTTTCATAGTCGGGTACAATTTAAACTGACTTGTGTCATGGCCGCTGAAACGTCTGAACTAAGATTTTATTTGATGCATAAGAAATGCCAGTAGTTCTCAAACAGTTTTCAGCAATGATGTCGCTATTTAATTTTAAAAAAATAGGAAAGATATCATGAAATGTTAAGATTATTAATTTAGAAACTTTTATCGGAATTCTGATTATACAGTGTTCATAAAGTTGGCTACATAATGGGAAAAAATTGTATTTTTGACATTTCTAAAAACCTCTATTGGGGGTTCGTATATGCATGTCCAACAACAAAAATTACATTTTGACATGTCATGTGATCACCGGTTTGGCAGGACTGTAAAAAATAGTTAACCGTGGTACCGAAAAGTGGGTTGTTAAGATATCGAAAATTTTTATAAAGAAAAAGTGCATATAGAATACAACAAGAACCCCATATATCAATTTTGAAGCAGATACGAGGAAAATAAAAAAGTGCAAATTTTACCCCTACCATTAATTATCATAAACTCTTATGTCTATTTCACAAATATTTGATTAGTTTCGACAAAAACTTTATGTATTTTAGTTGAATAAAGGTATTTGCATGTAAAAAAAGAAACGAACCCCCAATATAGTATTTTTCAGAAATCTCAATAATACAAATTTTTCCCATATGTAGCCAACTACAACGGACGCTGTAAGTATATAGGTTTGGGCATAAATTAAACTGATAACAAAAAATGAATTGCCCATTTTAGTCAATAACAATGAGTGATCAGAAAAAGAAATCAAAGACTAATATTGCTACAGTCCAGCAAGAGACATGGGAAGGTTTGGGAATTTCTTGCCACGAAAGGATATGATCATAGTCGGTAAGTAGTCGGAAACAATGTCAGTAAAAATAAAATATTTCATACAACAAAAAATCTGAAATCTCTATGAGGATAACGAAAATAAATTATTTTTCTTTTAGCTGTAATAAATAAAAATTCTGGTTGACAAAATAAATATTAAAAAAATTTACAATAATTTTGAAACAAACAAATTAAACCATTTCTAAAAGAACAACGCATTGACACGTTTTCATAAACACTAAAACACTATACTTGAACAATTTATCTACTCGATGCACGTTTCACCATTAATATATAACATAAGAAAGTAGATTTTATTAGAGATAAACACGCGCTAGTAGTAATAAAAGACACATTTTTGGGGAAAATAAAGTTTTAACAAAACTCACGGTGCAACTTAATAAAATAAAAATTTTAGAAGGAAAATTATTAACTTTTAATAATTAATCAAATAAAAAAAAGTGGAAGTGCTTGGGGATCGATCTCGCAACAACCCCATTTATATTTATTGCTGTTCGAGCATCTTAACGATTGAGCTACGCGATCGTGTTTATTCTACTCTAAAACATGTAATATCTACATACTAGAAAATTGTAAGACTTAGTGTTTGACACTGTTCTTTTGACAGATGAATATTCCACTAAAAATAACTTAAATATTTCATATAAAGACGTTTTTCATATTTAGAGTGGTGCTAGTTCACGGAAATAAATAATATTCGTCGTTAAATCACGCAGTTTGAGAATCACTGAGCTTATGACTATGTTTCTCACTCCTCAGTGTACATTTCATATTTCCGTTTCAAAAGAAGTGGGAAAGAATCTTGGTAGACATACATTGACAATGTCTTTAGGCTATGGCTTTAAGTTTGTGTGCAAGAGATAGTGAAAACGTATGTGCAATATTAATTCATACATCGGTCTTTTTAAACTTGACCCGACTCTAGTCATATGAAACGTTAAATTATATTAATGTTATTCAGTAAACAACATACAAAAGTCTCTGAAAATAGGTGACCAGTCATTACGCAATTATACGCATATCTGTGGAAAAGTTATGTACATTTTTATATTTGTTTAATAAAATAATGGCAGATTTTTCAAGTATTGTTATAGGATTGGTTGGTAGCCTAGTAAATTACAGTGTTCGAACGTACTGGGTTCGAGCCTCAGCTCCAATACTGGCAACGGGTAACTAAGTGATAAGTAATCAATAAATAATAACATATGCGGCACTAGTGTGGTGGTGCTGCCAGGAGCGCTCCACAATTAGGGCTCGCCTATGTCAAGTGCAAAGGCTAGCTTGCCTTGGAATTACAGGAGCTATCAGAACCGCTCCAACGATAGCAATGGAGGCCATTCTTGGACTCACTCCCTTGCATATCGAGGTGGAACTGGAAGCTAAAAAAGCAGCAAATAGACTGTTCAAAAATGGAACGTGGAATGGGACTGGCCGGGGATGGGGGCACACAAAGGCCCTGGATCTGCCGGTCACCCAAGCGGAAGATGACCGGTGTCTCCCTGTCTATAATTTCACTATTCCATACTCAGAGGTGTTTCCCAGTCTAGAGGACTGGGAGCGCGATAAAAACTGTCTTCTGAGTCCCAAAGGTCTCGAGTGGTACACAGACGGATCTAAAACTCAGGAGGGAACTGGTGCTGGCATACACGGCTGCTAAACCAAGGGCTCGTATATCGGTGCCACTTGGAAGGTAGTGTATTCCAAGCAGGAGTATATGCCATATTGGTGTGTGCAAGCGAGAATCTCAGGAGAGGTGTCGCCAACAAACATATTTATATATGTAGCGACAGCCAAGCAGCCTTGAGGGCTCTTGTGTCAAACAGAGTGACCTCAAGATTAGTTTTAAACTGTCGGAATATTTTGACAGAACTGTGCGAACACAACTCTGTCAAACTCATATGGGTGCCCGGTCACAGAGGTGTGGAGGGCAACGAAGAAGCAGATCGATTGGCGGGAAAAGGAGCAATAACTCCGTTCCCGGGCCCTGAGCCAGCCTTCGGTTTGCCCAGAAGTCTGATTCAATCAGAGTTACGAGACTGGGCCACTGCAAGGTTCAGCAACTATTGGACTCAGGCTCCTGGAATGAGGCAGTCGAGGCTCCATATAAAGGGGCCCTCGACTGACTCAACCATTAAGTGGCTGCTTGGGCTCGATAGAGAAAAAATGAGACGGATAGTAGGCTTGTTAACAGGACACTGTCCTCTGAACAAACATCTTCACACAATGGGGTTGAAAAACGGCCCTATTTGTAGGATGTGTGGAGTGGAGGATGAAACCACCACTCATATCCCATGCAATTGCGCACCCTTAGGTGCGTTAAGGTATAGGCATCTCCAAAGGCAATTTTTACAGCCGGAGGAGTTACGGGATCAACCATGGAATAGACTGCTATCCTTTGTGGAGAGCACTGGTCTCTTCTAGAAGATCCCACATGACGCGAATGCACAATGGGCCGACATGCCTGTGTGCTGCGGATTCCACAGATCTGCTCGCGCGATAATAATAATAATCAATAAAAAATATATTAGCTTCATACAAATACTTGTACTAACTATTATAAGACATTTCCAGTTATTTAGTGAAGTTTCCACAACTAGGAAAATTTCTCACTTTTGTTGGCTGCCGTACTTAAACGAACAGGTTTAATAATGTGTAGTTGATACAAATGTCTGGCAATTCCACACCAGCTCCTGTACTATTAGATTGGTTTCAAACTATGATATAATAATAATTCTAAAATACTGTGCACACTCTTTGGCAGAACCACTTTCAATATTAATCAATAAATGCTTTGAAGGTACGTTTCCAGATAAATTAAAAACGACTATGCTGACACTACTACATAAAAAGGGAGATGTCTCAGAACTAAATAACTATAGGCCAATTGCTTTGATGTCAGTAATAGCAAAAGTAATAGAAAAAATAATAGCCAACAGAATTTATGATTTTCTTATAAAGTACAAAATATTAAACGACAATCAAAATGGTTACATAAAAAATCGGTCTACAACTAGAGCTGTGTTTCAAATGTTAGAAGACATAATAACAGGAATAAATGAAGACGAATATACGGTTTGCCTATATGTGGACTTAACAAAAGCATTTGACAGTGTGCATCATCAAACGTTACTTGATAAATTAGACGCATTAGGATTTCGAGGGCCAACATTAAAACTCCTTAAATCATACTTAAGTAATAGACAACAATATTTAGTCACAGAAGATAATCATACTGGTAAACGAATAACATCAAACGGATATACAATAAAAAGAGGAGTACCTCAAGGTTCGGTTTTGGGACCGATCTTATACCTTCTCTATGTAAACGAGCTGCCAAAATTGTTAAACCACATAACAACATCATTTGCTGATGACACATCGATCGTAATACGGTCGACAGGTGTTACTGCTGATAAAATATTATTAGTATTGGAATCTCTTAATGAATGGTACCAACAAAATAATTTGAAGCTGAATATAAGCAAGACCAACATTATGGAATTTAAAAAGAACCAAAATGTAGCAATCAAATTCAAAAATGAAAAACTTATCCCCACCAACGATACAATGTTTCTGGGAGTCAACATTGATTCCGAATTAAATTGGAAGGAACATATACACTATATTTCATCCAAGTAGTTTCAATTACGCCTTAAAAATTTTGGCTAGAACAGTTAATAGAGAGGCCAGTTTAAGTGCCTATTATGCTTATGTACATTCTCGTCTAAAATATGGCATTATTTTTTGGGGTAATTCAGCAGAAGCCGAAAGATTATTTAAAATCCAGAAAGCCTGTATTAGAAGTATGTTCCAACTAGATTAAAATGCAACATGTAAAAACACATTCAAGAAGGAAATGATACTTACTGTACCCTCCATCTACATTTATGAATGTGCATGTTTTGTCAAGCTCAATTATGAACTATTTAGCAATAAAGAACTTATTCATACATATGACACAAGAGGCACAGTGAATCCATACTTAAATCCAGCACAAACAACCAGAACTAAAGTTCAAAAAAGTGCACCGTACCAATTAATACGTATATATAATGCATTATCTAATCAAGTAAAACAGAGGCCAATTAAAAACTACAAGAAGTGTTTAAAAGATTTTTTGTGTAATAATGTATTCTATAAAATAGAGGACTTTTTTAAGACAGATTTTAATTAGCGAAACTACGTATTTTAATGTGTTCAAATGTGCAGTATTTAATTTTAATTTTATTTATGTAATTATATGGTATTATTTATGTAATTATACGTTTTCGGTTTCAGTTTCGAGAGTAAATTTAATTTTAGGGTGGAGTGAGTTTATGAAATTTAGGAAATTGTTGATTTGTCGTTTAGTTCCTGTGAAACAAGTTTCAAATATCATCTACATATCTATACCAATAAAGAAATGTATTTATTGGTATAGATATGTAGATGATATTTTAACTTGTTTTACAGGAACTAAACGACAACTCAACAATTTCATAAACTCACTCCACCCTAAAATTAAATTTACTCTCCAAACTGAAACCGAAAACGCTATTAACTTTCTAGATTTGACTATCACAAGACTCAATAAAAAACATGATTTTTCAATTTTTCATAAACCATCCCACACTGACATAACGATACACAACACCTCAGCACATCCTCGCCAACACAAAATAGCAGCATACAACAGCATGATACACAGGCTTTTGACTGTCCCCTTATCAGAGGAAAATTATATCAAAGAACTACAAATAATAAAACAAATTGCATTCAACAATGGTTACAACCCCGAAGTAATAGACAATATCATTGTGAAAAAATCTTTCAATAAAGCCATTAAAGAAGTATATCCAACAATAAAAGATCAAAATAACAGTTTCAAAGTTCTCACTTACATCGGCTACCCAACAGAAAAAACTTCCTCTTTTTTAAAAAAACGTAATATTAATGTAGCTTTCAAAACTAATAACACAATAGGAAAACATTTAAAAAATGCAAAAGACAAAATTTCATCAGAAAATAAATCAGGCGTCTATAAGTTGACTTGTGGTGCTTGTCCTAAGGTATATATTGGACAAACAGGAAGAAATTTTGGTAAACGGTTATCAGAACATAAAAGAAGTTACATCAGTAATAAAACAGACTCAACTTATGCTAACCACCTAATAGAAGTAGGTCACGTGTTCAACGAAGAGTTTAAAATTTTACACACCGAGAAAAAAGGGTTAAAACTCGATTTACTAGAATCTCTAGAAATAAATAAACTAGTCATCTGATATTTTATTAAATGACCAAATTGAAACAAACTCATCTCCCTTACTAAATTTATTTACTTAGACTATTAAAATTAGATTCAATAAATTACCTAGAAATATATGTACCTTTCCATTTAGTAATTAAAATTATATTGTACTTTTCCGCTTAGCAATTAAGATTAGGATTACATGAAAATTGTATAAAACCATATAGTTTATGCATTGTAAAATTAGTATACCAGTACTCAACATCCGAAGAAGCCACTGTGTGCCGAAACAATTGTCATGTTGACAAGAAATAAAGTGAAAATCAAAAACTAATATAGTTTTCTTCCCAATTATGAATAAAAGTATGTACACACAGAAATTCTACAAGTTATGATATGACCCATATTCCACACGAGCGAAAAGTTTGTAGTCCGAACTGAAGGCGAGGACTACAGTTTTTCGAGTGTGGAATATGTTATTCCAAACATGTTGTAGACTATACTTTCTCTAACAAGAGTTAAGAAATTATATAAGAAAAATTCCAAACTATTCAAAACTTCAAATGCGAAACAAGAAAGACCTTTTGTACAACATAACCATAGCAACCGAACCACTTAATGTGGTTTAACGGCTTCTGATTTCTCGATATCATTCCAGCAGTGTGTTGGAATTTATAGTTTCTGAAATAGTGTTGGAGAAAAAATAGTCCAGTACCCAAATGATAAGGATAAAAGATGATTAGGTATTGATAGTTATCCCTTGCAACAATTCGAGTTTACCATGATATCCGCACGAATCTTAATGGCTGTCTTTGGAATCCATTAGCTTCGATCTTTTTTTTTACTAAACCAACCCCGAGTGCAAATACTTAATACTGACAATACTGTAATTCAAAATTTCTACAATTTCTTTCAATTGCTATTATTATGAAAGAAATGCCTGTAATTCTACCAGGTACTTCAAATTTTCTCGATGGAAACCTTTCCAATGTAAAAAAAAACGATCAAGGTTAAACTTAACACTGTTTCAGAACAAATTGTTCATGTACGACTTTAGGGCCATACAAAAATAGACTGGGGAACGAAAGGTTTCGCAATATTTAACAATAGTTATTATATTATATAAAAGTCTCACCTAAAACCTCACATCGAATTGAACAACCGTCAAAATAAATGGAAATGAAATGACACAAATGACACAATGACGGCAGACGCCATACCCGCTAATTTCGTTCCAGGCAGTGTTGCCAACTCCGTTAGGCGAATAAACTGTAGATAATAAAGAATAAAACAGTGACAGTAGAAACACAGGGCCACAGACCACAGGGCAGTCGAAAGAAAATCGGGACCCAATCTTCAAGATAAATTTCGAAGAACGGGGGGTGGCATTTATAATAATAAACTATCTATTTCTAGAAAAATTTCGCTTAGAATTGAATATATTTCCCGGCCAGAATTTTGATGAGCGGGGGGCGTGCGTATTCCTTAAAATTGAATATTCGCCTCGGCCGGGAGGGGTGATATTCCTCAAAATTAAATATATCTCTCGTTCGAAAGAGCGAGGGGTAACTATATGATGTAAAAAAACCAGTAGATTTAACAGTTCGAGCAAAAAGCAACGAAAGAAACCAAAAAACAGTAGATCTACTGAGAAAACAGTAGTATTGGCAACACTGGTTCCAGGGAACAGCAAACAGTGTTGCCAAACGCCAACAATGCCAACCTTCTATTTATATAGTGCCGATCACCGTGATTCAATCACGGAGATCGATAAATCACTGGAGTAACCGGTGATTGAAACAAAACTGAACCGGCCATTTAAATTCATCGACTGGGGATCATGTGCTCATGTGCACAAATTGGAATATACAGTGTGTTTCTTAATAGCGTGCTAATATTTCAAGTTGTGATTCCTTATATATATGTCCACAACGGCTTACATTTCTTGCTACAGGGCGTTGAATTTTTCTTTTTTAAATTGTTATCTTTTAATAGGTATCTCAACAAGTACTTTAAATATTATTTTCAGATTTGGTATGTGTTAATAGGATGTGAAACGCCGAAAGACAAAATTTAATGTGCGTTATAAATTAATAAAAAGACATTATAGAAAATAAATAAATAATCAGATACAACTATAACATGTCATTAATAGGGAGATTTTAGGCCACTTAAATTATGAACGTTATACGTTATCCGCTATACTGCTCATGCGTAGTTGTTCAAAAATAAGGGAATACGTTATTAGGGAATTATTGGACGCGCAATAAGGACAAGCAGTATTAAAGTAAGCGTTATTTTGACATGTACGCCTGCGCAGTTTGAACCGCAAATAAGGGATCCCTTATTAAGGATAGTGCTTGTCCTTATTTGTGAAGGAATACTGCAATGCGTTAAATTTACAGTATTTTGACATTTGGCAACTTTCAATAATACATAGATAATATAACCTATAAGTATCTGATCCGATTCCATATCGAATTTTAATAAAACAGTACACACGCACCAGACCACAGAGGATAGAAAAAATTATATATAAACATTATTTATTTATTAATTTTGTAAGGTTAGGGAATGAGTGCGCAAGCGTCGAATTGCACAGAAATAATGACACGAAAAATGAAGCAGGTGTTCCAATAACTAACATTTCGTTGATAAAATAAGGATGATGCACTAATAAAATAAGGTAGCCCCTTAATACTGTGTGGCAGTATTTGAAATTTCCAATAATTCCCTATTAACCGATAAAGTTTTACCTTATTTGCGTAAGAATAAGGTACGCTTAATAACGTTTAATGTTTTACAGGGTTGCCCGGTAGAGAACATTCACATCTATTTATACATATAATTTATGAATCTTAATATTTATATTTAAAATATATAACTCCCGGCTCTATTTAGTACACTTTTTATATATTTTTTTTAATTGTGTTCATAAAATGTAATAAAATGATTGCATGTAAATCAATCCTTGGCAACGTTGCCATTTTTGTCACAGGGTGTATACGTAACCTGACTTTTTCATATTTGTTTGTTATTATATCTAAATGCTTCAAAAGAAATATTCGTAGTTGTCCGATCCTGCCATAATAACACAAACTTCAGATAAATTAACAAAAGTAACACGAAATTTTTCAAAGTAAACAAAGAGTGAGGTTATATATTAGGTACGTCACTTAACGTGAACAAAGATGGTTTCAAAAGCTCAAAAGGTGTCAAAACCTTAATGACGAAATCCCCTATTTTCCAGCTAATGCGCATATGCAGTATAACGTTTTACGTTTAACGTATTGGCAAATTTAAGTGGCCTAAAATCTCCCTAATGTTTTAAACTTTAGCTGCTTTCGTTCAACAGAGTGATTCGTAATCATGAGGTACCTTTTTCCTGTTTCATGTGTTGTCTCTTGTCTCTGTCCCTACCATGCAATAGGTTTGTTCATTTGTGTTGATTTAAAGCAGCTTCAAGCAGTTAAATAAAGATAGTGCTATCACAAGTAACGTGAGTGTGAGAGAGATAACGTGCTTCAAAGTTGCTATAAATCAACACAAATGAACAAACTGAATGATAGCTGCTTTCGTTCGACAGTGATTAATCATGTTTCATTTGTTGTCTCTGTCCCTACCATGCAATTTTGCATCATATGATTATTGTTCATTGAAATCCTGTTTATTATGTTCAGTGCAAACGAAAGCAGCTTTTGTATCAAATGATTACCGTCCATTGAAATCCTGTTTATTATGATTACGGATCACTCTGCTGAACGAAAGCAGCATTTGTATTCACACACACTCTTCCAGCGTTGCCGTTTACAGTAGATTGCCTACTAAATTAGTAGATTTTCTAGAAAAATGAGGGTGGACAGTAGAATTTTAGTAGAGTTAATAACTTTAGTAGATTTTCTGAGTCCCAGTTTTAATGCTATGATTTGAGCAAGTAACCTAAGTGGCACCTACTGAAATAGCACCGAACTTAAGCAAATGACTGTAAAGACAACTGCCGCTGTCTCTCTGGTAAGTTCAGTCCTTCTCCGAGAGATGTCGTACTAGAAGTAACACGGTATATTATTAGGAAACTGTATTAAGGTTAAACCTGATTCTGACAAGTTAGGTAGGGCTTAAGCTTTACTATTTAGGTATGAATTTTTTGTTCAAAATGTTTTTGTTCGCAATAAATGATTCATTTCATTTTAGTAAATATTAGGTGTTCATTACTGCTGTTATTTCTGTTTAAAAGTAGTGCTCCTTCATCTAGCGGTACTGCGGTAGTGGTGTTAACTCACGGCAAGCATTAACTTATTATAGGTGTCCCCTAAACCTTAAACAGGAATTGTTTCAAAATATTGCCATCCGACGTCAGATGGCGGTAGATATTTAGTAGGATCTAATTTTAAGTTAGTAGATTTTGGTAGTCTGTGATCGAAATTATTCTGAATGTAGGTAGAATCACAGTAGAAAGAAGACGTAGAATACGATTAATAGAAAACGGTAACATGACGGTAACCCTGCACCTGCACTCTTCTCTGCGTATGTTGCACAAACTTAGTGTGGGTGGTTTGTGGTATGTTGTTTGTTTATTTTCTCACTGTGACGATTTGGTTTGCCTGTTTTGAATTACATTTTGGAAGTAGATAATGTCAGCTCTAAAGAAAATATGCAGGCTCTGTTTGGAAAAATGTGAGAACTTTGAAGCTATAGACGAAAATACGAAAATACTTCTACCGAGGATAGTAAGTGTCAAAAGTATGCATACTTAGGTTATGTACGAATAAATTTGCTTAAATCGACTAATTTATTATACATTTTGTTTGTGTGACACTGTCGTCGAATTTTGTTCTAGGATTTCACTGCAATACAAGAACCCGTGATGTGTAAAAACTGCGCAGGAATGGTTAAAAAATGTTTCGATTTTAAAGTAAAATGCTTGCGTACACACAATTATATCGTTCCATTTATCAACAAGGACAATATTGAATTGGATCTAAGAGATGTCTATCTGAGCAAAAATGTAACTAGTAGGAATATCCCAGAGGATGAGGCCGTATGTGGATTGTGTATGGATTTAGTAAAAAATTGTGCTGTTGTACCTCTCGATGTTGAAGAGAAAGATGTTGTGTTATGGAAAATGATAGAACAGTATCTTCCAGAGTTGGTAGGTATCAATATTTTATGCAAGGCATTCTAATTGATGTTTTCAAAATACATTCCTAAAATGAGGAACCCATGCACGGAAGCGCAGAGTATTAATTTCACCTTAAAGGTGGTCCTTAGGAATGTAGTTGTTTATGTTATATGCGGAGCACAGTTTACATAGGCACATGGGAATTCCCAAGTAAGTGGAACCCCTGATGGCGGTCTCAAAGGTCGTTGGTATAGAAAATAAAAGTAAATTGGCATTTGACTATCTTCTAAATACATAATTGAAATTGAAATTTCATTTATATTGTAGCATAAACGTTCTTATTTGATTGCAGTAAGAATTAAAATGCACTATTTATTTTGCACGTTTAATATGGTTCGATAACAATTAATACCTATGTTTACTTTTTAAAAATTGATATAATTTTGGGTTCAAGGACTGCAGTGAGTGTTTGTGATACTTGTGTAAAAAATTCTGAAAAACTTCAGGCACATTTTTTGGGCAAATATAAGCATTTTTTTGTCTCTTAATGTTGTTCCCAAAGTACTTCCTTCTTGCAGAAAAAATAGCAAAAATAAAATTCATAGACTGATTAATTGGTTTAGGGTGAAGGAAGCGTTTAAGAGAAAAACTCCAAGAGCCAAAAATGGCTTGTATTTGTCGAAAGAACACGCCTGCCAGAATTTTTAGACAAAAATAATTTCAGCCAGGAATTTCCGTAAATTTTGTTTTTAATTTCTTCAGAAAAATCCCAAAAAATTCAGGCATATTCTTTAGACAAAGATAAACAACTTTTGCCTCTTAAACCTTTTCTTTAAAGTGCTTCTCCCATAAAAAAAATTACAAAAAAACTAATTTTCTTTTTTGTTTGTTTTGGGAGAAGGACGCACTTTGGGAAAAACACCAAGAGACAAAAGATATACTTGAGTGGCTTTTTTTTTTAGTTTTTATTACAAAATTATACCCACCCTTTACATAAAATGAAGCGCAGTATCACAGATGTATCAGGAATGATTTCCAATTTATTTGAATGTATTTCTAATTTGTTTTATGTTGACAGGCCTTTTAAGAGGCCATTGCCCCTTAAGATATAAGAATATGGGCAAGGCAGATGATGATACCTGCATATACTATGATACTGCGTGCTCACTATCTGTTACCTTTGAGTAAGTACTGTGGATGCCAATAGTCGAGTAAGTACACTGCAAAGGGCGCGATTATAAGGAATCAACATACTTTTTTCCAATTACTGAAAATATTATCGACATTTGATTTTAACAATATTTCTTTTTTGGTTGATAGGATTTAAGTATTGTCAAGAAAGCTGTGATTTGTCCCTCCTGCTGTGGTTCTCTCAAAGACTGTTTTCGGTTTGTGACAACCTGTTTAGTTGTAGAACAAGAGATTAAGAAATACCATAGTTTGTGTTCAAGCAGTAAAGATCAAAACGAGCTAAACAGTACATCCCAGTTGGTGGATAGTAACTCAGTTGGTACAATCAAAGTAGAAAAAGAATTACGTGAAGATAAAAAAGGAGCTAATGAGAATGTTCAAAATAAAAATGAAAGTTATGTGGGATTTGATGATCAGAAAGTTAAAGATGAACAACAATTTACACCTAGTATGTATGCCTGTGAAGAGGAGAATAATAAAATTAAAATAGAAAAAATATTTTATGAAGAAAACGAGCCTAGGCATGGCGAGGAAAACCTAATTGAAGTAGAGGATCAAAAGGTTTTAGTTCCTGAAGAAAATGTAATAAAAACAGATACATACGATTTCAACAGGTATAGTTAAGTTTTTTTGACATTTGTAGAATGAATAATAATTACAATTATATAGTATATTATTCAAGGAGCCTATAATGATGACTATTATTCACGAGGGTGAAGTTTAAGACACAAGCCGCAGGCGAGTGTCATAAATCACCAGAGTGAATAATAGCCATTATATGCGAGTATAATACTATACTTTGTCCACGACTATTAAATATTTAATGTTTATTTAATTCATCTTCATTTCGTTTCTCCTATTTAAGAAAGATTCATATGTCATCATATTAATTTTTTCGATTTTTCGGGCAACAAGTTTAATGAAGCTTCCTTTATCTCTGGCGGTGTCAAAGAAATCTCGTTTTCACTGTCAGTATCCACTTATTTAATTATATTACTCTTTTTGAGTACCTAATATGTAAAATTATTGAAAATGACGATGTTGGCGTTGAAATTGCATAAATTGTAGCGTTTCAAATATGAAATACAGAATTACGCTTTGACACATTGTCATGGCTTACTAGTAAAATAATACAGTTTGTAGGCATGTAGTTAAATGGTTTCAAATACAATATTGGAGATTGCCGCGTGTTGCTAATACCTGTTGCTTTGTAACGTGCGGAATGCGCAATAGCATCCTTCGTTACATTTTCTAAGAATTATTAGAAAAATTTTAATAATCAAACATTTTATTCTCCTATGCTCTGGTACTATAACGAACATTTCTGGACAGATGAGAGGTTGGTAGTAGCTTATACTTACGCATCAGTATATTAAACAACGCACGCTCGATAATATTCAAATTAAATTAAAGAAATAGATCAAACTGACTGAAAAATGAAGTTGAGTCGAGTATTTATAATAAAGTCGGATAGTCACATGAAACGTAGAACTATCAGTAACATTATAGATCATTTGGCTAATTAATATTTCACTAAAATAAAGAGAACTACTTTTTGGGGCGGAGACACGTTACTGTCAGTCCGAAACATATGTCACAGTACGACGCGTTAGACTAAATTCGCTCTCTTTCACTCGAGCCGTCCTTCGAGGTGGACGTAATAGAAATTTTGTAAGACCCTGACGGGGATATTGGTAGAGAGGAACCTTATAGACGTATAAGGTAATAGTTAAATAATTATATATTGTTAAATACCATCTAACATTTAAACATATTGTTTTAGGTTCTTTCTTTCTTTTGTTTTTCTATATAATTACAAATTTCATTTCAACGTCGAAGTGATCTTAATGTTACACCTTTGCTTTAAGAAAAATTATCTACGTTCTATGTTGATACTACGTTTTTATATACGTTTTCTTGAGAACTTTTTGGGATAAGAATACTATGTTTACCTTTATTATGAAATTTTCGACACAACATCTATTTAAGATTTTCTATCAAGCATACGAAAACCTGGGAGAAGAAATTATTTATGTTATTCGAGCATAGCACGCCTCTACGATTTCATAACCTTCAAAGTGGAATGGTACGACATGTGACATCTCGCTAGAGCAAAATGGAGATCATGAACCATTTAACTACCCAACGGTTATAATCTATTATCATCGGAGGACAGGGGCATACTTAGGAATTTCTCTCATCCGGATATTATAATAAAAGATAAGTACCTTTGTTTATTACCTGTAAAAGGGATTATTTTCGCATATCTAGTGCTACACATTAATTCGTAGTCACTCATATCTTAAATCCGTTGTTACAAATATTTCGTCGTAGTTATTTATATCTTAAATTCGCTGTAACAAATATTTCTTCGTAGTATCGATTTCTTGTATTCAACGTTTAACGTAATCGTAGTTGTTTGATAACATGATATTTTTTTGAATTTTGCCAGTATCGCAAATTCGCTGTGTCAAAGTACTTTTGTTTTAGATGTGTCTCAATGGTTAGACACGTCAATTATTTGCACATAATACGCGTCGTGTGATCTGATATTTCCTAGATTTGACTCGTCAAGTCGCATCACTTATGTGGATTATTTATTTAAAGGAATTCGGATGTTCGGGGCGCGGTGAGATGTGTATTATCTTTTGTGGTTATATAACTTGGGGTGTCCCGTATTTTATTTGCTAGAGATGAGTTCTAGTATTATTTTTTTATGGTTATATAACTTGGGGTGTCCCGTTTTTGAGTATTTGGCATTACGTAGCGGGGAGGCTATATACTGGTAGGCTCAAATAAATATCAGGTCCGAGTGAAGTAGCATATCTTTTATTAGGTTAAGTTTTATTATCTTTGTAATATATTTTGTGTCGTCATTTTAGTAAATCTAATGGTGTGTCTTTTGTGTTGCACTTTAGTATATCTAGTGCTGTAATATAGTTTGTTTGTCGGATCGTTTGCGAGATACCTTTGTATTATAGTTCGGTTTAAATCTCGTAAATGGTCATATCTTTTGTAATATATGATTTTTTAGTATTGAGGTAAAGTTACGAGATGTATCTTTTGTAATATAGTTTTTTTTATCTCGTAAACCCCTCAAGTTTATCTTGCTGTTGAGCAATATGTAATATAGTTTATCTTGTAATATAGTTTACCTTGTACATATTTTGGTGATATTTTGCTATACAGTATCGCTGATGCTGTGATAGCTCATTGTTTTGTAATATAGTTCTATTGTACATATGTAACTTTTGTCTTTGGTTTATCTTTATCTTCAATTTTCCTTGATTACACTCAGTAATCAATGGCGCCCAAGCCTTGAACTCGACGCCCTTTAGCTCTCCGTATCTTTACTGTGCTAGCCAGGTTACACCAGTGACGCGAACCACGTCGCTCGTAGGGTGGCCCACACTTGAACACTTGGGCAATATTTTAACAACGAGGTAAACCTCATTTTCTTAGCCACAGCTTTGAAAAAAAATTACTAATCTAGTCTATGAGTGCTCATTAAAGTACATCTTCGGTATGTCCAATATCCAACACTTGTCTTTTGGTTGCTGTAATTTTGACATTTTAATTTTTAATAAAAAGGTACTGTCATTTCTTATAAACAACTGACTGTCCTCATTATTCACTGCAATCAATGAATAATGAAATCATTATTCACTGCAGGGAATAATGGATAGCATTATCCTTGAGGAAACACATACATAATGAGTACATTATTTAAAAGTCGTGGACAAAACAGTTTATATATTGTATGGTATTATATAACAAACATGATATAAACATACAAATGAACAAGATACGATTAAATAAACTAATAAAATTAAATAAATAAGATACAAAGTACTAATGTATTAATTGTATGCGAACAACAAGAAATAATATTTGTCTAAGCTAGTAAATAAAATCTACTGTAAATGAAGTTAAGAGAATAACATAAGCACATACAAAGGTATGCAAGTTATAAGCTAAAATCTTCTTAGTGCAATTGGGTTTAGACATTAGTTTATTTTTTAAATTGGTTTTAGACAATGCAGCACTTAACCGGTGTTAATTAATTACGCACGTATGAGACTAAATAGGAAAATTATATTTGAAATAACAGCAGTACTGTGCTTGAACATTTTGTCGAAATTCTATTTTATGATACAAAGAAAACAAATGTAGTCTCTGTACATGTAATAATTTTTATGTGGGATTAAAGCAATTTTGTTGCATATTTTAATCGAACTAATTTTTGCAGTTCTAATTTGGTATTTTCTTGCATCAAATGCTTGAATTTTGTTCTTGTCTAGTATTTAGGTCTTAAAAATGTTATATTTGCTAAGCAAAGTAAGTGCTAGGGTATTTTTCAACAGAATTATCTTGATCTTCATAGCTATAATTTATCCCAAACTTCTTGATGGTCTAAAAAATGCCGGTGCCTTTTGTCAGCACGTAAAGAACAGTCTACATTATCAACCCTGTGTTTAATTCATAATTGACACCTTGTCATATTGTAAAACTTTAGAATCATTCCTCTGTCGAAAGTGTCTTGAATGCAAGCTGGTGCTAATTTTACCTGGTGTATTCTAACTGTTAGATCTGTTACTGATTGAGAGGTGTGGAGAATCACCTAGCTGATTATTTTCTAGTTTGATTCATCGAACATCTCTTATATAAAGGTTTGGATTTTCTATAAGAGCTTGTAGTGGTTCTTAGCCTTATTTAAGAATTGCTTGAGGTAGCTGTGGTTATTACTGGTTAATTATGGCCACATTTATTTTAAAAATTGTCAAACAATTTCGTAACATTATTGATAAACTAATATGTCAGTAAATGTAGAGGACTTTGTTCTTATTGGTCCAACGAATGTATATAATATCCAATTCATGAAGAATGTGTGTGTAAGCTAATTGCAATAGCACCAATAGACTTACTTACAGTGTATCAAATATCTCCTTATCTTATCCTATTGTTTGTTTACATCTTACACACACCAAATACTCCTGATTTTTTAGAGGGGCCCATGCTTCAGGACCTCTGTGTTATATTTTCTTTCCTTTTGCATGAATCGGAAAATGTTCATATTCTAGATAATGAATTTACTTTAAAGTGTATAAACAGATTGTAGACTAAGCTTTATGTGTAGAGACACGTTTCAAAAATAAGGGGCCCGTAAGTTGGAACTTGGCCCGTATTTTCTCTCCACTGCCCTGGCTATGACTGATGGGTGAGAACACGGTTTATGAAAGTTTCTACAGAAAAATTGCAAAATTCAGACAATTTGACAAGAAGCCATTTTACCTAAGAATATGAGGGGTTTCTTGTGTTAAATTCTGGAGTTAACTATGTTTCCGATACGGTTACTTAAGTTTTTTTCAGCCATAAAATCCAGGTTAATATTTGAACTAATAGTTATCATTATTTTCAGTTTTCGAGATGCTCCTACTTCATCACAATCGATTACGGAAAATATAAATAGGTGTTATCCCGAAGACCGGGAGATGATCAATCAAACCCTATCAGAAATAAGAGTGAAGCATTTAGAAAATATGTATGAGACAAAATCGACACATAATTATCGAAACCCACCAGGAGACACAGGGTACAATTGCCCAAGCTGTCTGTTTGTAACAAAACATAAAGCATCTCTAACAACACATATGTTGAACCATCGAGAACTTTCAGAAGTAAAATTCCATATGTGTGAAATCTGTTTTTTTGTAACAACACAAGAACATAATCTTAATTCTCACATGTTGGTCCATCGAGAACTTTTAGAAATAACAGTATACACATGTGAAAGCTGTTCGTTCACAACAAAACATAAAGAATCACTAAAAACACATATGTTGACACATCGAAAGAAGACAGAAGTCACAGTATATGCATGTGAAAGTTGTTCATACGTAACAATACGTAAATACAATCTTAAATCACACATGTTGACCCATCGAGAACCTTCAGAAGTATTCAGATGCCAAAGCTGTTCGTATATAGCAAAACGAAAGGAAAATTTAAAATCGCATATGTTGACTCATCGAGAACTTTCAGAAGTAACAGTGTACAGATGCGAGAACTGTTCGTATGTAACAAAACGAAGGACGGGTTTAATAGCCCACATGTTGACTCATCGAGAACTTTCAGAAGTAACAGTATACAGATGCGAGAGCTGTTCTTTCATAACAAAACATAAAACATCTTTAAAAGAACACATGTTGACTCATCGAGGACTTTCAGAAGTTACAGTACATGCATGTAAAAGCTGTTCATTCGTAACAAAACATAAAAGCAATATGAAATCACACATGGTGACCCATCGAGAACTTTCGGCGTTAAGAGTATACTTATGCGAAAGCTGTTCATATGTAACAAAGCGAAAGACAGATTTAAAATCACACATGTTGACCCATCGAGAACTTTCAGAAATAATGGTTTACAGATGCGAAAGCTGTTCATATGTAACGAAACGAAAGACAGATTTAAAATCACACATGTTGACCCATCGAGGACTTTTAGAGATAACGGTATATAGATGTAGCAGCTGTTCATATGTAGCAAAACGAAAGGGGAATTTGAAAACACACATGTTGACCCATCAAGAACTTTCAGATGTAACAATATACAGATGCAAAGGCTGTTCTTATGTAACAAAATTCATGGGTAATCTTAAAATCCATAATAAGCGAATCCATCAATGTGTTGTTTAATCTATGATAATGGGTAATTGTCACTGATTCGCAAGCTACTCCTACCCAGATTGTACATAGTTTTGTTAGTATTTGTAAATTGATGAATCAAAATAATCAGTTGAATAAATACTTTAACTCAAGTCCAAGTAATTTAATTCAAAATTTAGATAGGGATATAAAGCAATATAAAATTAATATCAGAAATAACAATACCTTCTTCTTTGGACCTGTATCTGAGCTAGAAGTTGAAGAAGTGATTGTAGGCTTAAAAAACTCAAAAGCCTCGAGTGAAGACGATTTTACGAACAACTTAGTAAAAAGATGTAAGGATTTAATTAGTAAACCACTTGCTTTTCAAACTGAAATTAGTCAAAATAATACCGACTTACAAATCTGGTAATAGGAGTAAATTGGAAAACTATAGGCCCATCTCTATTTTAAGTCCTTTTGCTAAAATTTTTCAAAAAATTGTTGCAAAAAGGATAGTAACCTTTTTTGATAAATATAATTTATTTAATGTAAAACAGTTTGGTTTTCGAAAGGGTGTATCTACAAATACAGCTATTTTAAATTTTTTAAATCTACTCTATAAGAACTTAGATCTACATCATAAATGCGTTGGGATCTTTCTAGATCTAAGCAAAGCTTTTGATTTAGTAAACCATGAAATACTTATAAATAAGTTAGAATACTATGGTATTAGAGGTGTGACATTAGAGTGGTTTAAAAGTTACTTGAATAGCAGAAGGCATTATGTATATGTTAACAACTGCAAGTCTGATCATTTGGAATCCAAGATAGGTGTGCCTCAAGGTTCAATCCTTGGTCCACTTCTATATATAATATATGTGAATGACTTCGGTTTTAATAACTCGGTAATGTATGCTGATGATACATCTCTATTGATTTGTCAACCTAGAGTAGAGGAAGTAACTAGTAATGCTAACTCACAACTGCAAGAAGCTCATGACTGGTACAAAAGTAACAAATTAGTATTGAATATAAAAAAATCCAGCTTTCTTAGATTCAATGTTTCTAATAAAAAAGTTGACAATAGACTTAATAAAAACAGAGGCTGTACCATTGGAACAAAAGAATAATATAAAATTTCTGGGGTTATGGATATCTAATAACTGTTCTTGGCATTCACATGTTGAATCTGTGTGTAACAATGTTGCTTCAGTATGTTTCTGCATAAATCAATTACGTAAACTTGTAGAGCTGCCTGTACTCTTAATGTATTATTATGCACATTTCAACTCTGTTATCTCATACAGTATTATTGCCTGGGGTGGATCACCTGAAAGCGAGAGAGTATTTAAAATGCAAAAAAGAGCAATCAGACACATAGTAGGAGTAAATCCAAAAACCAGCTGCAAACCACTCTTTATAAAGTTAGGCATCCTAACGTTACCTTGCATATGCATGGATAGATGGCGCTAGAGGAGTAACTAGGCCGCGTGTTCTCCTGCTTCTGTAATTTTTAATTAAAATTTGGATGTAAAAAGTGTTTTGTGTTCCTAAAGTTAAATATAATAGTGTGGAAGTGTACATTCTTCGTGTATGCAGTGGAGTTAGTCTTTGACAAAAAGTATTTTTCGAGTTTTTCGTATATAAAACCTGTGTCACGGCGAAGTAACGCAAACATGGGGCTCACATCGAAAGATCTCAGCCAAATTAAAGATATTATACATGAGCAAAGTCGAAATGTATTTGATGATAATTTTCTAAAAGAGCTCTCGGATAAGGTTACTAAAACTATAGGAGATAAATATGAAAAACAGTTAAGTATACACCAACAAAAAATCGTAACGATTGAGCAAGAATTTGTCGAATTAAAAGTGAAGAATAAAAAACTTATGATGCAACTTATGATATATTCAACAAAACTATGAAATTAAACAACATTCAAAATAGTAATATAAAAAGATGTCATAGGGTATACGCAAAAAACCCAAACATTGATAAGCCGAAACCTCCTGCTATACTTGTCACGTTTGAAAATGATAGCGTGCGCATCCAAGTGTTGAAAAATAGAATGTTATTAAAATCATCTGGAATTAACATTCAGGAAGATTTAACGAAATATAGATTATCATTACTGGAGAGTGCTGCAACAAAATTTTCTAAGGTAAACGTTTGGAGTCGTCATGGAAATGTGTACGTGAAAATTAATGGAATTGTGCATCGTGTTGAAGATGAAAATGATCTAAACAATCTTATTTAAATAGATAAGTACTATGTTTATATATTTTCGTACACACATGCAATTGTTTTTTCTTTTTGAAAATATTATGGTCATGAGTATATTATATTATTGTTTAATTTTAGTAATACATTTAGATGCAATTATTTCTTAATTTTTTTTTTTCTTTAAATAACTTTTATTTCTTAATGCAGATCTTCGTATTTTTCTGTATATACGCATATAAAGTGACTTTTAATAAAGCAATTTATAGGATATTATATACTGGGGAGTTTTTAACAATCAATTTTATGGATCTATCTTTTACAATAATTATTTTGTTTGTTTATTTTGAGATTGTACATCTCAAACAACGATCAATATGTATAGGTATGTTACATATGTAAGTACCAATATTGTTGTATTTGTATATTACATATTCCTAACCTCTTTAAATAATTTGTTCTACGTTTATATGTAATAGTGGAATGCTTCCCTGTAATAATTTTCAATTTTAGTTATGTTAGCTTTAGTTTTTAAAAATATCTCATATTACAACCATAGATGTTAATGAATATTTCTAGCATACACATATACCTACTTACACATATATGTTTTACCTTTTTTTTTTTATCTCTTCTACATGAAATATGTATGTATTAAAACAAAAAGCAGGGTAACGCGCGCTCTCAAGAATATCTTAAGTTAGGTAAAGTGGGGTAAGTGTATATACGGAGTAAGAGTGTCCACAAATTGTAATTTCATTAAAATTATGAATAGGTGCTACCATCTATGAAAAATATGATAAAACATATTCAATCTACACATTTGCGTATGTAGGGTTGCAGAACTGCCATTATTATTAACCAAAATATTGCACACATTCTACTATTCTAGCAGTTGCCATTTAGCTTGAATAGAGAGTGCACGTATATTAGATTATCCAGAGACATCTCCTACATTTTAAAAGTTTTTAACGTGATATTTTGCCAGCAGGTAAGATTATTAATTAAGTTTACTAAACAAATAGTATTTTTATTCAATAACATTTCAAAAGGCACTTATATGCATGGGTTCTTCTTGCCCCTGAAATAAAGCATACCGGGAAAGTGTGTAGTATAAAATATGAGGTAAGAGTGTCTTATAGTACACACTTGCCCCGGAGGGCACGAGAAATATATTCTCAGGTCTTAACTAATATCCGTGATATAATTGAATTTTAATTCTTTTAACAAGTTGCCCACTAACCCTTGTTAATCAGATATTTATATTATTTTTAGTAAGATGGTAAGGCAGGGTTGGCAGTTTTAAAACAAAATGTTTTAAACAAATGTTTTTTAAGTGTTTAAAACACACTAACCTGTTTTAAACACATTTGTTTTAAACACGTTTAAAACAATTGTTTTAAACATGATTTTTTTCAATGCGTTTTTTCAGTGTGTTTGATGGATAATTTTTGGAATATCGTTGTATTTGATAAGGTAAAAAAACTTTTATGTAATGCAATAAAACTAGTTATAATAATACAGTAGTATAAGTACAACGAACGAAACATATTACTGTTTTATAGAAGATATACCTGTTATTATTTATTTCCTTAAGTGTTAATTTTAAAGCGATTAATAGCACAGGTACACACAAAAAAAAGTCAAGTACGGGAAGGTAGACCTATGTATTCCCATGCATTTTGACCTGCTGAACACGAATCCGATGTCCTCTTTGCCCGATTGGCTCTTGTATTTTTCAAAAAAAAAAAAAAAACGCCATAAGAATGTCCGAGAAAATGAAAGTGTAGCTAAAAATCTGAAAAAATTCAGAGGTACGTAGAATGGCGAGAGAAATCGAATGGCGCAAACTAGAATTCTATAGCTGTTTTGGTTTCCGATATAGAGCCTCGAGGAGTGCGAAAAAAACAAATTTTTTCCTTCCGGTGACTTTGAGCTGCTCTATCTCGAAAACGAAGGACCGCAGGGATGTCTGGTTTGCGCCATTAGATTTCTATCGCCATCCTATGTACCCCTGAATTTTTTCAGATTTTTAGCTACATTTTCATTTTTTCGGGCATTCTTACGGTGTTTTTTGAAATTAGGAAGAATG
Organism: Stenurella melanura; assembly: GCA_963583905.1. Classification (NCBI taxonomy): domain Eukaryota; kingdom Metazoa; phylum Arthropoda; class Insecta; order Coleoptera; family Cerambycidae; genus Stenurella; species Stenurella melanura. Next base: position 92,994,533 of record OY757315.1, read on the forward strand.
CAAGAGCCAATCGAGCAAAACGGACATCGGATTCATGTTCAGCTGGTCAGAATTCATGAGAATACTTAGGTCTGCCTTCTCCCACTCGACTTTTTTTTTATGTGCCTGTGTAGTCAATACCCATTCTCCAAACAATTATTACACTGTTGCACAACTTGACGTATTTATTACACCGAATTGGCCGAGCCGTTGTCAAGTATCGTCCTCGTCTTGTTATGATGCAATATGGGCATGGCTTATAGAATAAACAATGTATTGGGTCGATGCGCCTGTATAAATTTAAGTTTAAAAACATGTTTTTTATTGTTTAAAACATGTTTTTTTTCAACAATTAAAAATCCATGTTTAAAACACATTGAATTGTTTTAAATTAAAAAAAACGTGTTTTTTGATTAAAATTAAAAAAAACACAATTTTTGCCAACCCTGTGGTAAGGACATACATTAGAAAGAGTGACAGAGGTAAAAGATATTCAAAGGAAACGCTAGAACTTGCCATAAATGAAGTAAAGACTGGCTTCATAACTTTGTATGGTGCATCCAAAAAGTATAACATCCCTAAAATGACATTAAGCACGCGAATTATAGGACTCCGTGGAAAAATTAGATAAACATTGGGTCGTGCCCCAGTAATTCCCATAGAACAGGAAAATATATTGGCCAGTGGACTAAAAACAATGGAAAAATGGGGGTGGGGGCTAAGCCGGAAAGAAGTATTAAGGATTGTTGGGGACTATGTTTCTAGAAATAAGCTGAAGACGCCATTCAAACATGGAGTTCCAGGGGAAGATTGGTTTCTGTGCTTTGCAAAACGTCATCAGCTATCTATTAAGAAACCACAAAGTGTAGAGTATGCTAGAAAAAAGTGTGGCATGGACCCCTTTACCATAGACGATTATTTTAAATTAGTAAAAAAGACTGGATGAATTAACGCTTCATAATAAACCTGCACAAATATGGAACCTCGATGAAACGAGCTTTTGTTTGGACCCATCTAAAACAAAAGTTGTCGGGCAAAGAGGGGCACCATGCTCTAGGATGACAGGAGGTGTGGAGAGAGAAAATATTAGTGTCTTAATGGCGGTAAATACAGCTGGAGATAAGGCTCCTCCACTGATTATATTTAAAGGAAAGAATATATGGGACGAGTGGGTATCCCCAGAAGGAGAAGGCTTTCCTAATATGGTGTATGCCGCAACAAAGAATGGATGGATGGAGTCCGACGTGTTTTTGGGATACTTTCGAAATACTTTCTTAAAACATATTGGGCCAATACGTCCTGTTGTGCTTCTTTATGACGGCCATTCAACTCATGTAGATGAACGTTCAATACTTTCGGCAATGGCTGAAAATGTGGTCATTCTTAAGCTCCCCCCTCACTCAAGTCACCTTCTCCAACCACTAGATCTGAGTGTTTTTCGTTCTTTAAAATCAGAATGGGATGCTTTAGTTGTAGTTTGGCAGAGAAGACATCATGGGCAGAAGATGCCCAAAAAAGAATTCAGTAAATTGTTAGGGAAGATGTGGCTGGAGACCAGTTCTGAATTAATTTGCAGCGGATTCCGCAAAGGTGGAATTTATCCATATAATGCAAATGTTATTCCAAAAGAACAGTTTGCACCTGATGCCTATCGAAGATGGGAAAATTCCCGGCAAAAAGAGAATACCTCAAATATCAAATAACGTGGTGCCAGATACTGATTCCGTCGTCATACAGCCAACCCTTGAAATACCACTTGATGCAGCAGATACAAATCAATTAAATGTAGCAGGAACATCAGGCACTTCTACCTCATTTGAAGAACTGCTTATGGCTACTGTTAGACAAGAGAAAATCATAAAAGAGCGCAAGACAAAGGTTGGCGGAGGAGCTGAAGTGATTACCACAAAAGAAGTCATTAAGCGTTTGAAGGAGAAACAGAAGAAAAAACAAAAAAATTTATCAGCTCAACGTAAAAAAAAATCATCGAAACAAAATACAAATGATGATTCTTCAAATGAATCAGAAGTAGAAGAACTAGAGATAACATGTGATGACAGTGATAATAGTGGATTTATAGATGACATTGAGGAAGAGGAAATGTTGAACCAGTTCACCAGTTCAATTTTGGGGCGTCGCAGTTTATTTCGATTTGACGTTTCTTTTGCCAGATATAATATGCAATAATAGATTATATTACTTCTAATACAAAAATATTAGTTACTTATCACTTTGTTTTATTACCAAACATTTTAAAATTGATTCAGATGTGGATTAAAATGTACTTTTATTAGATTGACAATATGTATGGCAGACTTTGTTACACTAAAAAGTTCGTAAGTCAGATATTTTGTATCATATTTTAAAAATTTCAAAAGTAATGTGCTGCTACATACTTAAACTAGACACACTTACCTCGTTTATTAGCTTAATATTAACACAAGCAAAATGTATATCGAACGACACTCTTGCCCCAGGTGACCGGGGAAGTGTGTACCATAAACATCATTTAAAAAAAATGTATGTCAGCCTTAGAAAAATAAAGATATACTTTTAAAATTGTAAGAACATGTATCAAATACTGTAAGAATAAAGGCATTAAAAATTCAAATCTAAAACATTAACAATACCTGACACATTTGCTGTTAAAGGTGAACTAATAAAATTTTGGGTCGCACTTACCCCACTTTACCTTAGCTGATTTTTGTCATTTATCTTTTAGAGGCAAATTTAAAATTTTAGTTTTAGGTCTCTTTAATATTTCCGTTTATATATAACAATTTCTTGTTTTTCTTTTCTCCTTTTTCTGAATTCTTAGTTATTATGCAAAATGCTATAACAACTTTAAAAATATGCCACATTAATATTCGTTCTTTAACTGCACATTTTTTTGACCTTGTAGATTTTTTGAGTACAACAGATTTCGATATCGTCGCAGTCTGTGAGACTTGGCTAAATCAAAATATTTCTTCTGATATGGTAAGTATTGATGGTTTTACTTTTGTAAGAAGAGATAGAGAGAGGGGGGGTAGAGGGGGTGGAGTGGGGATGTATCTGAGAAAATGTGTATCTTTCAATTTGCTACAAAACAATGAAACAATTGAGGATGTTTGGGTAAGTATTAGAATAGAATAGAATACACATTTATTCAATAATCATACAAAAGTATAGAATACGTCAAAACCATATAATTACATAAATAAAATTAAAATTAAATACTGCACATTTGAACACATTAAAATATGTAGTTTCGCTAATTAAAATCTGTCTTAAAAAAGTCCTCTATTTTATAGAATACATTATTACACAAAAAATCTTTTAAACACTTCTTATAGTTTTTAATTGGCATCTGTTTTACTTGATTAGGTAATGCATTATATATACGTATTAATTGGTACGGTGCACTTTTTTGAACTTTAGTTCTGGTTGTTTGTGCTGGATTTAAGTATGGATTCATTGTGCCTCTTGTGTCATATGTATGAATAAGTTAAATAGGTTAAATATATGTGTTGGATGTGTTTATAAACCCCCAAATTTAAACTCAAATTTTTTTATTAACGAATTTGAAAACATTTTAGTTAACACAATACCAAAATTTGATACATTCATATGCTTGGGTGATTTTAATATAGATTTGTTAAATATAAATAATACTGTCGTAAAATCTTTTTTAAATATTTTAGATAGCACTGGTCTAAAACAAGTCATTGACAGCCCTACCAGAATATCACTAAATTGCGCATCCTTGTTGGATTATGTAATTTTGTCTGAGGAATGCAGTTTTTTTGAAAGTGGTACAATTTCTTTGCCTAACATTTCTGATCATGAAATGGTTTACGCTAATATAAGTTTTACAACACAGAATAATCAGGTAACACCTCGTATGTACAGAAATTTCAAGGATATAGATAAAGAATTACTTTATGATCATCTAAAATCTATACCATGGCGTAACATTTATGACATTAATGACATAGACGGAAAAGTACAATTTCTTAATGAAAATATTACAATTTTAATGGATATGCATGCTCCTTTAAAAACATTTATAAATAAAAAGCCACACAACCCTTGGTTTACTATTAATATCAAAGAACTTGTAAAGTTAAGAGACAAAGCTTTAAGTAAATTTAAAAGAACCAAAGCTCCGCAATTTTGGCAGGAGTATAAAGATTTAAAAAACTATTCGACGCAATTCGACGTGAGAAAAAAGCTTATCTAAATCAACAAGTGCAAAAAAGAAATAGCAAGGATGCATGGGATGCTATCAAAAAACTGCACATCCGCAATGAACAAAATAAAAAAGTTATACCGCCTAATTTATCTGACGTCAATTCTATAAACCAATATTTTTTGAACTGTATACCACAAATTACGCCAGATATTAATAAAGTTTCCAATTATTACAATGATACTAAAGAAAATATAACCTCAAATCTTATATTTAAAACTATCACAGAAGTAGAAATTTCCAAACATTTACTATCAATTAAATCTAACGCAATAGGTGCCGATGGTGTACACCTAAACTTTGTCATATTATGTTGTCCTTTCATTCTAGAATATATTTGTCATATTGCCAATGTTTGCCTTAATAATTCAGTTTTTCCTAAAGTATGGAAAGTGGCACATGTTGTTCCTCTGCCTAAAACTGAAAATCTGCTGGATTTTAAAGACTTGAGGCCGATAAGTTTACTGCCAGTTTTATCAAAAATATTAGAATATGAGGCCAAAAGTCAAATCATAGAACATATTGAAAAAAATAAAATTTTGCCAGAAACACAGTCTGGTTTTAGGAAAGGACATAGCTGTGCAACTGACCTTTTAAATGTTACAGACCATATTTTTAGATCAATCGATTCTGGAATGTGTACTGTGCTCATGTTGCTTGATTATTCTAAAGCTTTCGATACTATAAACCACGATATTCTGTTATTAATCTTAAAATATGTAGGCTTTGATACAACTGCAGTAACTTTTATTGCGAACTATTTACAAGAAAGAGAGCAAAGAGTCGTCTTAAATGGGGATGTTTCAGATAGTCTACAACTTTCATGCGGGGTACCACAGGAGTCTATACTAGGACCAATTTTATTTATATTATACACATCTTTTCTACCAGCACTTACCGAAAAATGCAGCATACAGATGTACGCAGACGACACACAATTGTTTTATTCATTTGATCCTAGTAGTTTTCACAGCAGTTGTGAAATTGTTAGTCGTGAACTTAAAAAAATTTCTGAAATATCGCTAGAACACTGTCTTCATTTAAATCCGAGTAAGTGTGCTGTAATGCTCTTCGGCCGTCAGGCTGATAGGATTAACCTAACCCCAAATATTAAGCTTAAGATCAATAACGTAATGATACCCATAAAAAACAATATAAAAAATTTAGGACTTATACTTGACACCGACCTCAGATTTCAGGAACATGTTTCGAACTGTATTAAAAAAGCCATATGTAGACTAAAATTGCTTTATAATTCCAGACATATCCTTAATCAACAACTTAAACTACTTTTGTGTGATTCCCTGGTTCTTTCTGTTTTTAACTATTGTGATACCGTTTATGGACCCTGTCTAACAGCATTTTCCTCCCAACGGATACAAAAAATTCAGAACTATTGCTTAAGATTCATATATGGAATCAGAAAACGTGAGCCAATCAGTCACAAATTAATAGACGCCAGGTGGATAAGCATGAAAAACAGACGTAAGCTACATTGCGCTACATTATACCATAATATAATATTGTTTCATAGTCCCAGCTATTTATTCAAAAAAATTGTATTTCGGACTGATGTACATAACATAAATATTAGACACAACACACACTCTAACGCCGCCAGTTCATAAATCCGCGATATTTGAAAGATCGTTTTCTCAAAACATCTCTACCCTATATAACTCTATTCCCTCTGCAGTTAAGTCTCTCTCTGTTTCTTCTTTTCCCAAAAATTTCAAACGAACCTGCCTATCATAAAGTTTTTCTATCTTAGCGTAACAAAAAAATTAGAAAAAAATGGTAAAACTAAGAACTAATGAAAAAGGGAAAAAAAGAGGAAGGAGAATTGTGTATGTAATTCTGTTGTTTTAAGTAAGTATGCATATATATATATATATATAGATATTTTTTTTTTGTATGTGTATTGGTTGCCTCTTTTTTCTGGGTTAAGTGGAAGAACAGCTGCTATAGCGTCTGTGCTATACTAAGCTGAACTTCGCCCTTTCATGTCTTTACTGAATAAAGTTTTATTATTATTATTATTATTATATATATATACTACAGTTACTAACATATGCAAAAGCTAAATTTAATAGGCTGAGTCGTTTAAGTATGAACCACAATTATAATACAAGAAATTATCTAATATTAGAAGTCCCCCAACATAATCTATCTCTTTTTGAAAAAAGCCCCGAATATCTCGCAATCGAGGTCTTTAACAAGTTGCCTAATGAGTACAAGAATTTAAATGATAAAGTATTTAAACAACAAATAAAAAGACTATTGACAGAAAAATGTTATTATGCAGTTGGTGAATTTTTAAATGACAATCTGTAAGATTCTTATCACTACTTTGTAATAATTTTAATTAGATATATATGTTAATATGTATGTATACAATATAGTTGTGATTGTTTTAATTTGTTATTTGACGTTCTGTATGATTTTTTTCCTTCTTCAGTTCTTTGGGACTTCCTGCCACATGTATGTTTTCTTTCTAAGCGGTGCTAGGGGAATCTACAAAATATATCACAATTAACCAGTATGTTACTGGTAAAAAACCTCTACGCCTGTGACGTTTACGTCAAAGGATCAGTTAAAGGTTGGTTTTTATAAATAAACAACACAAATAAGTATAAAAACTTGAAATTAAATATTTCGCCGACGTTTCGGAAATCTAATCTGTTTCCTTTTTCAAGGCTTTTTTGAAAAATCTTTTTTGCTGTGTATGACAAATACACAGCTCTAAGAATGTTTGTTATATTCAATATCCATAGATACTTACTATTTACATAGAACTGTTGATATAGTTAACAGTTTTTTAGTTTCTATACAATGTTAAGTTTGTGAAGTTCTTCTTTTAACATTGTGTATTTGTCATACACAGCAAAAAAGATTTTTCAAAAAAAACCTTGAAAAAGGAAACAGATTAGATTTCCGAAACGTCGGCGAAATATTTAATTTCAAGTTTTTATACTTATTTGTGTTGTTTATTTATAAAAACCAACCTTTAACTGATCCTTTGACGTAAACGTCACAGGCGTAGAGGTTTTTTACCAGTAACATACTGGTTAATTGTGATATATTTTGTAGATTCCCCTAGCACCGCTTAGAAAGAAAACATACATGTGGCAGGAAGTCCCAAAGAATTGAAGAAGGAAAAAAATTAAGATAATGCCACAAATAACATTTAGACAATGTTCTGTATGATGTTTATACTATTAATGTTATTTGTAATGACGTACCATATACACATCTTATGTGTCAGAAATGGCCAATAAAGATTATTATTATTATTATTAATTGTTGAAATTATTGAGGGATGTGGAGAATACTTTATAACCTTCATTGATTACCCCATATTAAACTAAAAGGCACAGACTTATTTTTTACATATTGATGACTAATGCTGCCCTCAGATTAATAAAGAAACATGGATATATTTAGATAGATAGATAGATTTTTTTTTTTTGTTCGTGTAAAAATTTACAATACCCAGAGGGTGTAGAACATGTCAAAGATTACAGTAAAATGACTAACAGACATATACATAGTAAAATATGATTAAAAGTTATAATGACAGACAATAATAGACACATTGAAAAAAAATATATATGTAATAAAGTTATGTAAAAAATAATTTCGATTAGTTTCATGGTTATTATTTATTTATTTTTTAACACTGTATCATTGAAATATTCATCTATTGTGTAATATGTCCTTTCCAAAAGTATGGTTCATAACTTTACCTTCGGGTGTTTTAGTGATAGATTTTTATATGCATCAGGTAGTTTGTTATACACTTTAATTATTGAAAAAGGTACATTTTTTTGCATGTATGTGAAGTTTGCTTTAATGTGTAATAAATCGTTTTTGTTCCTGCGGTATCATAGGAATGAATTCTATCATGATCCACAAACAAAGACATATTTTTTACCACAAATATCATAGCTTCATATATGTATTAGCTTATTAAGGTAATTATATGTTCTTTAAATATTGGTTTACAACTAGTTGTCTGTTTAATATTAAGTATATTTCTAAGACATCTCTGTAATACAAATATTTTATATACGTGATTTGTGCCTCCCCAAAAGACTATACCATATCTAATTCTAGATTCTACATAGGCATAATAAGTCATAAAAGCTGCCGCAACATTAACATTTTGTGACGTTACTTTTAGGGCTTAACAATCCTTAGCGATGTTTTGTGCAAGCTGGTCAGTATGGGATTTCCAGTCAAGCCTAGAATCTATTGTAATACCCAGAAAGGATACTTGAGATACAGTGTTCAAAGTATATATAAGAGTATAGTATTTTTCTAGCATGTCTAACGCTGCGAAAAATTTTTGTTCCAGTAATATTGGATCAGGAGAGTTAATAAATAAGGAGCATTCATCTGCATATTGCACTGTATATTCATCGTGGGTAGGTCATTAGTATATAGGATATACAATAATGGTCCCAATACTAATCCCTGTGGGACCCCTCTCTTTATTACCAGACATTGCGATTTTAATAATTCACCACTGCAACCTGTTTTCACTCTGTATTCTGTTATCTAGCTAAGTTAATAATTGCAACGTATTTCCCCTAATTCCATACTTTTCGAGCTTCCCTGTTAAAATATTATGGTCCACACTATCAAAAGCTTTGGATAGGTCTAATCCTATGGCCACTGTATGTTCTTTATTATTTAGTGAATAACTATTTTGCAGTGTTTGGTAGCCTACCCTGATTGTGGATTTATTTTTTCTAAAACCATTTTGTGTATTATTTAATAGTTCATGATTTTCCAGATAATTCGTTATTCTAGTGTATACTATTTTTTCGAAAATCTTATATTCGAGAGCAAGGCCATGGGCCTATAATTATTTCGCATATTTTTGTCGCCTTTTTTATATATTGCTTTCACATAGGCAATCTGAAGGTCTTCTGGAAATACTCCTGTAATAAGTAATAAATTTATTGTGTCACCAAGTGGACTAGATATTTCCGTAGCAACATATTTTAATAGTTTTACAGGTATCTCGTCTGCACCTACCGACTTCGTATTTTTTAAATTTTTTATAACGTTACATACTTTTTCAGGGTGGTAATAGAAATATACTTGTCTCTGTGCGTGAGATGTGATTTTCAAAACTAGTATTGGAATTAATATTAGGACAATTATTTACGAAAAAATCATTTACTTTATCTAGTACTATCTGTTTATTACTTTGTTGTGTATCGACACTGTTCAAAAGAGAGATTTCATTTTCAATTTTTGAACCAGTGTATCTTTTGACCAGCTCCTATATTGCCTTGCTTTTGTTACTTGCTTTATTTATATATGGAATATTTGTGCGTTTTTTGCCTCTGATATGACATTTTAAAAAATATTACAGTATGTTTTATATGTAACATCACATACTTCACCTCTTATTTTGTGTTTGTATAAATTTCGTTCAGTTTTGCATGATATTTTTATGCCTTTTGTACCATCTTTTTTGTTTATTTGTTCCTTTTATGATCCTTATGGGAAATATCATATTTATGGTCTCTCTAATTTTGTTTATAAATATTTGATAAGATTTGTTAGAATCCTTACAGCAAAAAATTTCATGCCAATAATATTTTGTATTTCCTGTTTAAAGGTCACAAGTTTTGAATCAGAGAAAATTCTTTGTTTGCATCCATTTTCAGTGTTAATTTTATTTTTTCAGGAAAATCTATTCTGAGTAATTGAGCTTTGTGGTCAGATAAGGCAGATGTTATTACTTCACCTATGTGGTTATTTTCAAAATTAATAAAAATATTATCTAATAATGTGGCTGAATGCTTTGAAATTCTAGTTGGCTCATGTATTTTGTGAGTTAGGTTGTATGTTTGTAATAAGATCAAAAACGATTCATTATTTACATTATGAGTATCGAGCAAATTTAAATTAAAATCTCCACGGAGAATTATGTTAAAATTTTTGTAGTTATTTTAAGCAATATCTAATATTTCACTTAAAATTAGGAAAAATGATTCTAAATTACCTGTTGGTGGTCTATAAATACATATAATAACAAAACTTGTAGCCTTACATACAATAGATGAGCACACAATGATACCCTCTACACTTTTTTGTTTCAATTCTTCAAATTCCATACTATTCATATCCATGTCGTTATCTACATCTTTATGGAAAAATACAAGATCCACCATGGATCATATTTTTTCTAGAGTAACAGGATTTTAAGTTGTAACTCTCAAGTTGCATTGATATTTCATCTTGAATTGAAGACCAGTGTTCAGTAAAACAGAGTATCATAGGCTGAATTTCCAGACTTTTTACAAACACTTCAACCTCTAATAATTTATTTTTTAAGAATTGTATGTTTTGATGCAATAATACATATGTAGTTAGCACATGGAATGTAGTTTTATTTGGATTTTTGATTTGTTTAGTTTGGGTAAATAAGGTTTCATTGTCCATCTTCTTCACAGAGTTTATAGTTTGTAGGGTTTGTTTATCTAGTAATATTGCCTTTTTACTTTTCAAAAAACCTTTTCATGTCCTTGTCGAGTTCTCGCTTCAAAGTCAAATCTTCTGTACGCCACTTTTCTTGGCCAGAAATTGTGCTCATATACCCTTTCTTTGAATTCATAGTTGACACCCACTTTAAAACATTTGCGGTCTTTTCGAATGTCATATTTTGTTTTCAAATGCTCAACCACTATATTGTTATGAATTACACCCCCTTGGAACTGGAGATGATACGCATATGCCTACTAAGAGTGACTGGAAGCTAGCAGAAAGAAATGGACTTTTCTGGAATGTGGTAAGAGAAGATTCTTGAGTGTTTCTGGATGGATCTAGAGAGTCAATTTCGGAGTATATAAGGCGCGATTACCAGCGCGGAAGAGGAAGTTTATTAAGAAGGCAGTTTATAAAAGGGAACAAGTTGGAAAGTGAAAAGTGAGGTTAAATATGAAGTAAACAAAGTGTAAGGTTATTTTGAATTTGAAGTATTGTATAATCAGTACATTGTTAAATAAAGTGTTAGTGGTGTTTATCTCTTGTTGAAATTATTTAGAACCCACGGATTCATACAGGGTGTTTCCTAAAAGGTGGAAATACGCAACACTGGTGTCAGACGTGGAATTTTAACAAGATGATTTTTCGGAAGTGTTGAGAAGACTGGGACAGTATTCTCGGAGTTTGTGCTAACACAGGGAGGACTAATTTACTGGACATTGTTCGGGGATTATTTTCGAACAGGAAAATAGTGTCAAGTGCATTTTTGAGACATTTTTGGAGCATTTTATTAGGACATTAGTGATTAAATCCTTTGAACTAAGGAGAGATAAAGACTCTGAACAAGACTTTTTCATGTAAAAAAAAATTGATTGAAGGAGCTGTTACTCTGTGGTAGTTAATCATTTTGCACAAATAACTAAATAAAACACACTACTATGTTTTCTACCACTATGTATTTATAAAAATTGCGACTGCAGTTTCGACTTACAAAGCCATTGTCAAGCAATGAATCAAAAATGACTCTCATTTTTTATTCACTGCTTCACAGTTCAATGTGCAGTTGATCATTTGACCGGGTTTGATAATTGGGAATATGGTTATTAAAAACAACATATTTGTTGAAATAAGACGGTATAATAAATTATTTAGGATCTTATATTATATATAAAAATTAAAGTAAAGTATCTTAATCGCTGTTTCACATTTAGCCAATCGAGTATATTTAACATTGTTATAATTGGAGTATATCTGTTGCACTTTAAAATGATCCTCATTCCTCTATTTTGCAATTTTTGAAATATACCAATACTATTGTTATCCAAAAAGTTTAAAATGCTTGCACAATAGTCAAAGTGAGGTTGGATTATTGTTTTGTAAATGGTGATACTTGTTGCTACTGATATAAATTGCGATACACGTGAGAAAAAGAATAGCTTTTTTGATATTTTCTTTTGTATATATATAAAATGATTCTTTAAACTTAAGTCATTGCTAATAATAAAACCTAAGTATTTAATCTCGGTTACCAATTCTAATATGTTATTTTTAAAAGAAATATTAATACTATTTATATTCAATTTAGTGTAATTATATTTTTTTGCACAAATCATTACTTTGGTTTTGTTAATATTTAATTTTAATTGATTACTATTTAGATATTGAGAAAGTTTATCAAGTTCACTATTCATTTTACCCACGGCAACATTAATGTTAGTATCCGCAATCGAAATCAGAGTATCATCAGCAAATAAGTTGATAAAATCACAGTTGATTGCTAGATTTATATCATTAAGATTTATAAAAAAGAGAAGTGGCCCCAATACACTTCCCTGTGGTACTCCTGTGTTAATTTGAAAATCGTTTGATGTTACATTATTAACTTTAGTACATTGAAGTCTATTACTTAGGTATGATTTAATCCACTCTAGAACGGATCCCCCAATTCCATAATTCTTAAGTTTTTCAATTAGAATATTTCTATCGATTGTCGCAAATGCCCTCTTAAAGTCTAAAAATACTGCAACTACATACTTATTATTATCTATATCATTGTTCCAGTTAGCAATTGTTAGCTGTAGTGCAGTTTCACAAGAGTGTTTTGCCCTAAAACCCGATTGATTACCTATGATTATATTATTCTTATTAAAATAAGCAACTAGTTGGTGATATACAGCTAATTCCAGTACCCCACCCTGTATATATTCAAAAATGTATTTTACATCAGATTTATTTATTTGTAGGTTCTACTACAAATATATGCTGGATAAGTATGCTAAATATTTTTTTTAAGTTATTAACGTTTATTTTATCCTTAATTTCACGAATTTCGAAGCAAAATTTTTTTTTTTTAATTTTCGTAAAATAAAGAGGATTAATTTAATTTTTAAGGTTAATCCCCTTGAAGCATCTTAAAGTACACATTTCCAGCTTTAAAAATCGCACCTACAGAAATTTAATAACCCGATTTAAACCAAAGTAATATGTGTTAATGTTAGTTACACATCAAATTTTATAACTTTCTCCAAATTTTTGAAACATTGGTAGTGTACATCTTCAAAAATAAATGCTTGAAATTTTTTTCACTTATCGAATCATTTTATACATTACTTCAAGAGTAATATGTGAAAGTTCCAGGGTTTTATCTTAAAAATTGTGGGCTTCATGTATGTGCTATTCCTACATACATTTAATTTTATAATCCAATAGTCACATTTTTCTTCTTTCATTTAAGCTTTGTTTAGCTCAATAAGTTCAAAAGATACAACTTGGTTGTAATGCGATTTGTGCAGCCAGTAAGGAACCACAGACTGGAAGTAAGGGTGAAAAGAAGCAGTTCAACGCCGGAGCTCCTTTCAAGAGGTTGGCTAACAATAAAGCGGAGCCATCACCAGCCAGTGACCGAATGAAGGCTCGATATGACTGGAAGGGTAATTCAAAAGAGGTCATCAAGGTGGGAGAGCTAGTTTGGCTGTACAACCCACAGCGGAGAAAAGAAAAGTCACCGAAATCACCTTGGGATGGACCATACACTGTTATTACCCGAATTAATGATGTCGTCTATCGGATTCAGCGAAGCAAAAAAGTCCAAGATGAAGATCGTGCATTTGGACAGACTGGCAAAATACATCAATGACTCTGAGTTGCCTGATCGGGACGATCAGGCTTAAGGAGGGGGCAGTGTTATGAATTACACCCCCTTGGAACTGAAGATGATACGCCTATGCCTACTAATAGTGACTGGAAGCTAGCAGAAAGAAATGGACTTTTCTGGAGTGTGGTAAGAGAAGATTCTTGATTGTTTCTGGATGGATCTAGAGAGTCAATTTCGGAGTATATAAGGCGCGATTACCTGCACGGAAGAGGAAGTTTATTAAGAAGGCAGTTTATAAAAGTGAACAAGTTGAAAAGTGAAAAGTGAGGTTAAGTATCAAGCAAACAAAGTTATTTTGAATTGTATAGTCAGTAAATTGTTAAATAAAGTGTTAGTGGTGTTTATCTCTTGTTGAAATTATTTAGAACCCACGGATTCATACAGGGTGTTTCCTAAAAGGTGGAAAACACGCAACAATATCTTTAATTTGCTTATTTGTTTATTTGTTAGATCCTGTTTAAAACACATTATAGTTTTGCATCACAGGGATTATTGCCAAATCATGGGTGAGGAGAGGAAGGGACTATGATGACAAGTATGAGACCGACCTGCCAACACCGGAGTCGTCTATACAACACTGTCTGTGGGCGAATTTGATCATTGACGCGGTGCTAATTAATGCTATTTCTGTAAAAATTAATGGGACATGCGTTATTGCAATAATAAGTACTTGTAAACAAGTCGAGCGAGGTTAGGGAACCGCGATTGACTAAATAATTTAAGTTCTGTGCAGGTAATGGCGAAAATTCGTTGCAAACTTTCATTTCTCGTGCTTACCTACTTCTTTTGTGAAACTTCCTGCAAAAAAACAAATACATATAATACTGTTTATTAATTTTGTTGCTCAATCAGCTGGATCGGTCCCTGGATGGTTCCTTTGAAAATCCGCTAGGCAGCGAGACAGTTATGCCCGATGCCAAATATTAAAAAATCATAAACCGCCCCCAACTTAGAAGACAAATGTACCTACTGCTCAAATTTAACAGAATCTGTCATTAAACTAGTAAATAACCAAAAAAGTTATCAGGACCATCTGTCGAAATTCCAAAATTCGATGAATCTAGACAAAAGCAACCCAAAACAACAATTAATAATATTTCGTATTATTTTCGGGATCAGCACAGCACAACTATTGTCCAGATCATCAAGATCATAAAATTGAGAGTATTCTTAAAACATGAAAGAAGAAATCAATAATTGTAAGTAGAAACTACATAATAATGGTATGAAAGAATGAGTTCTGGAATAAAAGGTATCATGAAATCGATAGATGTATAGTAGGAAATAGAAATAAAGAAGCATGGAAAACGATCAAAAGTTTGAGAAAACATAATAGAGATAGGAGAAACATTCAGATGATTAAAATAAGAGAGTGGAAAGAATATTATGACAAGATGTTATATGAAGCTCATGATGAATATAGACAACATCAAAATATCACAAAGGATAAGGCAATATGAAATAATCGCAAGAATTACCAAAGGCAAAATACGTGAAACCCTGAAGCACACAAAGAACGGTATATAATGCTCCAGGCCCTGTAAATATTTCAATAGAATTATAGTGAAAAATAGCCCACTGGTTGTAATTGATATGTTACAAAGTATTTCCAATAGATGCTTAATTGACGGAGAGAAGGTACCGTAAGAGTGGAAACTTGGGTACATTAGGTCGATACATAAAAAAGGGCCTCGTACTGACTGTCGCAATTATCGAGGAATTACTGTAACTTCTTCTATTGAAATATTGTATGGGCGGGTTATTAAGACAAGGATAGAACAGGAAATCGAGATCAGTGAAGAACAGTGTGGATTCACGGCTGGAAGATCGTGCGTTGACAATATATATTCACTTTACAACAACTAAGCCAAAAGCGAATAGCAAGGAGTAGAGAGACTCATATAGTGTTTGTAGATTTAGAAAAGACATATGACAAGAAATTATTCGAAGTGCTGTATAACAGCTCTGTTCATTACAAATACGTCACCACCATAAGTGATCTTTATGAAGGGCAAAAAAATGGAATTAAAATTGAAAATCAATTGTCAGACACCTTTGAATTCACGAAAGGATTGCGCCAAGGACGTTGCCTATCACCGACCCTGTTTAAAATCTATATAGATAAAGTTTTACAAGAATGGCAGACCAAGTGCAGGAATATGGGCGTGTGTGTAAATGACAAATACCTGCATTCCCTTCTTTTTGCAGACGATCGAGTGGTTGTTGTGTCAGATGAAGATGACATCAACTACACGACACAGCATAAATAAAGAACAGCAGGAAAACTTAAAAGGCGGGAACGGCTTGCGCTGATCGTTCGCGCATGACGCCATTTAGGTGTAAAACCTTGTAAACAGTGAGGGCGGTAAAGCATACAGTTTAGTGTATTCATAGACGTGGTTTGTGCGGTTTATCTATAGGATAATTTCTCTGTTCTTAATTGTTTTAAAAAATGGGTTTTGTTTGTGCTGCAAAACATTGCCAAAACAAAAGTTATTCTTGCAAAAAGTCATTTTTTAGATTCCCTACTGATATTAACAGGTACGTAAAATTAAAACTTTTAATGTAGGTATATATATAGGTACCTATAAATATATACATTTTGAAGATTTGTTTTACAAACTTAAGTTAACCTTGTATTATTTATTGTTAAAATTTATAATAATTATAAATAATTCATTATAATATAATAATAATTTTATATAGATTTTTGCCTTTGATTAGTTCAAGCAGGTAAACAATTTCTAGATAGGATATACTTACTTATTAGCACATGGCCGTCCCAAAAATGTCCCAAGAACGTATAGGCAAATTCATTTTATTATAGAGAGCTTTGTTTTTCTTTTATAACCAGAAATATAGCTTATCAGATAATAATAAAATACAAAAAGTTTGAAATTGATATTTTTGTAGATAGTTTTGCTATTTTAATTAGTTAGCTTTATTTTTCTGATGTTTGGAAAATCCCATTAAAAATATATTACTATTACTGATAAACAGAGAATGATGAATTTAAAAAGTATGAACTTTAAATTGAATGTAGCAGGTACCTGTACACTTAAAAAATAGTACAACTCTCCCTAATAACATGTACAGAATTTCCTTATAATTTCTGATATGTAAATATGTACTTGAAAATTGTTCATCTTAAAACAAAAATTCCGGATTAGGTACTAAAAAAACGATAATTTGTCACTTTCATAAAATGTGTATGCCATTTTGTGGAAAATACAGATAAACTTTAGACATTTTCTTTAGCCTTATTCTTGTATATATATTTTTTTACTAGTACACCTATATATGTTATTTAAGAACAGTTTGTATTACTAATTTATTTAAATGGAAATAATAACAAAGGGGTAAAGAAACACTAGAATCTAGCTAAATTTGCAGCTAAGGCCAACAACTTAAAGAACAGGAAGAAGTCCTTTTTTAAATACCTACTTTGTTTGTAGTGGTTGCAACTTGGAAAATAATAATTAGATGTTTTACCTTTCCCAGGGCCAGGTTGTGGGTAATGAGCTGTAATCGAGAAGATTTGTTAACTTGCTTAGATAACCTACATAAGAGCCATAGGCTTTGTCAAGACCATTTTGAGGAGAAAATGTTCACAAACAAGTATTGTAATCGCTTAAACCCAAATGCAATCCCTACTTTGTTTCCATTACTGGAGGGATCATCTCGAGAATCTTATGAATTAGATCATACCTATACACCTGCATATAGCACTCCCAGGTTGCTGCAATTGGAAGAAGATCCCAGTCCATGTCCCAAGATAAATATTGTACAAGATATTGTTATAATTCCAGGTAATTTTTATTTTACTTAATATATAGCTTTGATTTTTAAAAAAGTAACTGGAATTCACTTACTGAATAATATAATGTATAAAAAGTTTGCATTGTAAATATGTCTTTTTTTTATTTTAGATAGAACTCCGGCTGAAACTGAAGTCAACACAAGCACTGACAGAGAAGATTTAATTTCACCCTCGCCTGAATTGCTCTCACCTACTTCATCAACACAAACTACAAGCGATCTATCTTATAATACACCCCGAAAAAGAAAATATCGAGACAGCATAAAAAGTTTAATTAATGAAAATAATTTTTTAAAGAAAAGAGTTCTGGAACTAGAACGGAAATTTGAAAATGTTGAACAGAATATAAGTTTGGAGCAATATTATGCGCTTACATATAAATTTTGCGGTAACAATGATCTTGCTCACTTTGTTAACACACAAATTAGTCAATCAAAAAAAAAGCCAAAGGGTCGGAGATATTCAATACAATTTAAAATGGAATGTTTGGCTATATATTTCACTGGTCCAAAATCATATAAGCAAATCTTGGTAAAGAAATACTGCCTTCCAACAACCCGAACACTTTTAAATCTTATAAAAGGTATTAAAGTAAATTCCGGTTTAAATAATCCTCAATTATTTACAATGTTAAAAATGAAAGTGGATTGTTTCGAAGAAAGAAACAAATATTGCATTTTATGCATCGACGAAATGTCAATTAAAGCAAATTTGTTTTATAACAGGGGGACTGATTGCATAGTTGGCCTAGCAGAAAATAAGCAAGGGGAAAATATTCTTCAACCTGCTCTACATGTGTCTGTGATAATGCTTAGAGGCATATTTGCTAAGTGGAAACAACCTTTAGCATTTAATTTTTGCAATTCTTCCTATCCAGCCAAATCTTTGAAAAAACAAATTATTGAGGCAGTAAAAAAACTGAAAACCATTGGTTTAAAAATATGTGCTGTAACTACAGA
This sequence comes from Stenurella melanura, assembly GCA_963583905.1. Classification (NCBI taxonomy): domain Eukaryota; kingdom Metazoa; phylum Arthropoda; class Insecta; order Coleoptera; family Cerambycidae; genus Stenurella; species Stenurella melanura. Next base: position 93,013,180 of record OY757315.1, read on the forward strand.
CATGGGGTCTAATTATATACCTTTAGCTAATTTATTAAATGTAAGCGCTGACCATCCCTACTTTTATATAGAAGGACAAAAAATTTATTATATTTTTGATGTACCACATATCGTAAAAGCAATTCGAAATATGCTTATGAAATACGATTTTCTAATCGACAACAAAAGAATTTCATGGAAATTTATTAAAAAATTTTATGAACACGACAAAACATATGCTGTAAGGGCAGCACCAAAATTGACCACAGCCCATGTCAGTCCAAACTCATTTGAAAAAATGAAAGTCAAATATGCTACCCAATTGTTCAGCGCAACTGTATCTAATGCCATGTACCTTTATATAAGGTTTGGATATTTGCCCGCTGAAGCATATAAAACTGCAGAATTTATAGCGAAAATGGACAACATGTTTGATCTTCTCAATTCGTCAAGTACGAATGCTTCAAAAAATTATAATAGAGCCTTCGAGAACCTTCCTCATCAAGCGGAACTTTTAGATGAATGCTTGGACTTCTTTAGTAAAGTGAAAGTAAATGATAGGAACAATAAGGATGTGACAAATAAAATTAAAAGCTTCAAATGCATACAAATAACAATAAATAGCATAAAAGGTCTACAAAATGATCTCAAAGAATCACAATATAAATATATTTTAACTAGAAGATTAAATCAAGACTGCTTAGAAAATTTCTTCGGAATGATAAGACAGCAAAATGGGAATTGCAGAAATCCCACACCGATTCAGTTTCAAAGATCTTTTAAGAAATTATTATGTGTAAAATTATTTCATTCAGGCACAGAAAATTGCGAAGCAGATCCCGATCCTATACTATTGAAATTACATGACATACCCGCAGAGAGCTCGGCATTAGCCACCCCCCAACAGGTCAACAGTGAAAAAATAGACAGAGATTATCAAACAGACGACATGTTACAAAAGAACTTTGTGAGATATGTTTGTGGGTATTTGCTGAGAAAAGCTCTTAACGTTCATAGCTGCAATATATGTATCCAATATTCAAAACAACGTGAAGAATTAGATGAATCTTCACTGTTTATTTATTTTCAAGCCTATGAGAATGCTGAAGGAAGTGTATTTGGCAATTTAAATAATCCAGATGATGAATTTGTTAATTTTATTGCAAATATTGAAATAATTTTTCAAAATAATTTTAAAACTTTTGTTCCGCAACCAAAAATTTCCGATAATTTATTTCAAATCGCAAATACACTTCCTTTTAGACATCCCTGCTTAAATTTTCCGAAAACATTTATCTTAAAATTGTATATAAGGCTTAGATTATATTATACCTTAAAGGACATAAATAGAAATTTCAAAGATCAGAAAAGCATCAGAAACAAATTAATTATATGGCGTCATCAATAGCTTGAATGGAAATTAATGTCAGATTATTAGTTTAGTCATCATTAAAAGCATTGTATATTGTTTATAATAAATCTGTATTTATATCTTAACATATATGTGACTAGGTCACAATATGAACTGCACTGTCTGAATTTAGACCAAAAAGATTATGACAAAATTTAGACCATACGGCTTTCTCTTACAAAAGTTAACACATCTTAGATAGCTAGATAAGCCTTTATTTGTTCTTTACAAGTATCCAAAAGGGTGTGGAACATGTCACAGAAAAACTAACACAATGTATAAAATATTGCAATAATGTAGGTTAGGTTGACATGTAAGTGGGCTCTTGTCAGACCCTCCACTGCGACCATCAGGTCTATTGTGGCTCACTCCTAGTTATAGTTCACCCAACAGATTTATCTTGCAATAATGTATGTATAATATAAAAAAGATAAATGGTGAAACTTAAGATTAAAATCTTACGTTAAATTTACAAACATACACATATCAACATACAAATTAAAAATTCTTTAAACATTCTACGGATTATCGTTAAAATACTCGTCCAGAGTGTAATAGGCTTTTTTTTTACAAGTATGGCCTATAAATTAGTTTGTAGTTCTTTAATTGTACCATTATAAATTTTAATCATGGTATATATGGCATATTTTTTAGATAAATGTAAAGCTTGTTTTAATTTTTTTTAAATCATCTTTGTTCCTTGTGTCGTGTACGTGGTTTCTGCCATGATTTGCAAGCGGACAAGTATTCTGCACACCGAAAATAACGGACTCGTATATGTAGTGACTGGCACTAGGGTGTGAGTATTTTTTTTTTCTATAAATAGTGGTTTGCAACTAACGGTCTGTTTAATGTTGAATATATTTCTCAGTCATCTTTTTTGTAGTACAAATATTCCATACATATGACTTGTTCCACCCCAAAAGATAATACCATATCTGAGCCTAGATTCCACATAGGCATAAAAAGCTATAAGGGCTGCTTCGACACTAATATTTTGCGATATCACTTTCAGGGCATAACAATACTTGGCTATATCACTTGCGAGGTCATCAGTATGGGCTTTCCAGTCAAATCTAGCATCAATTTTAAATCCTAAGAAAGTCATATCGCTGGGATATTTGTCAATGTACTAACACCACTGTTGAACGTTTTCTCAATATTAGATGAGGTACATGTAAATAATAAAGCTTGGGTTTTATCTGTATTTAATTTGAGATAAGTGAAATATTTTTCTAAAACATGTAATGATGAAAGGACCTTTTCTTCTAGAGCTAATGAGCTAGAGTCAGATGAGTGGATAACTAATGTGCAATCATCATCATACTGAACTACATACTCATCAAGTACCATAGTTAAAAAATCATTAGTGTATAAAATATACAGTAACGGTAAAAAGATTGAGCCTTGCCGGACACATCTTTTAATTTTTAGTTTTTCTGATTTTTGTAATTCTCCATTACTGTCTATTTCAACTACACATTGTAATCTATTACTTAAATATGATACTAATAGTTTTAAAGCAATGCCTCTAATTCCGTATTTCTTCAGTTTCAAAATTAAAATGCAATGGTCTATACACTATCAAATGCTTTTGATAGATCTAAAACGATTACAGCTGTATGTTCTTTGTTGTTCAGGGAATTCATTCATACACAGCTTGATAACATGCTCTAATTGTGGATTTGTTCTTCCTAAAACCGTTTTGTGTACTACTTAATAAACTTTCACTCTCTAGATAGTTTATTAATCTTGAGCATATTATTTTTTCAAAAATTTTATATCTGAGAGTAAAGCAATAGGCCTATAATTGTTAATAACATTCTTATCCCCTTTTTTCTTATGTACAGCTTTTACATTAGCAATCTTTAACTTGTCTGGGAATATTCCAGTTTGCAACGATAAATGTATTATATATGCCTCAGAAGATTAGAATATTTCTGCAGCAACATGCTTCAGAAGTTTTACTGGTATTTCATCTTCCCCTATAGACTTAGATATTGTACTCCATCTAAAATTATTATTTATTAGTGGAATGGCGACATATCTCTTGCCGACCTTCACATTTTCATACATAATGTGTTTTTTTTTTGTAAAATGTAAATTTTTTACGAATAAAGACATTTATTATTTTTATTTGTTTATTTGTTCCCTTTATCTATTGTAACTAAGTTCAAAATAGCCTTTACTTTAATTAATTATTTATTATAAAACAAAGTTTAAATTCAAAATATATTTTTTTACATCAACCTTTATTTATGTTTAACTTAAATTGTGTAATACGGTCCTGTAAGACACACATATAGAAATTATAGAAATACATAATGATCCTACAATTGTTAACAATAAAACACATTGAACGTGGGGATACAGTGTACATTTATTTTGAATGAAATTAAAAAAAAACAGATCAACAAAAATATACTTAGATAACTCGATAACTAAATATTCAAAATAAAAGTTATTACAATAGTTTTCATCAATAATGCTAAAGTACATATATATTTTTATAATTCTTGCCAGAGTTTCTGCAAAATAGACTATGTTGCAGAAGACAGTCTCAGATTCCTCGGGAAAACAAATTTTCATGTGTGTGTGAGAACAGGTGCCATTTTTATTTTTTTAATGGTATCACGTTATTCCGAAAACTGATTTCCATAAATTCATCTTTTTACATTTTTTGACTGACGTTCCTGATGAAATAATTTTCGTTTCAATTTTCTAACTTTTCCCCAAATTTACTTTTCCTTGGGGAATAGAAAGTAAAAAAGACGTTTCAGTCTGGGTCTGAGCAGATGTATCTAAAAATAAATAGTTTTTGTTGTATATAATTGATCAAAAAAATATTACGACTATTTAATTTTTCATTTCTAATATTTATGCTGAAGTGCGTGATGTATGTTGGATATACACGAGAAAGTCATATCCACAAACTAAAATAACAAAAAAAAAATTGAATTTTTGTTATGATACACTGTATAAGTCCATACAAAATAAATATAAAACATTTTAATTTTCCTTGCTTAGCCCACTTTATTTCATATTTAATATGTATACAAGAACAATAAAAAATGGTGGAAATAACATAACCTAACGTTAAAATATGAACTGTATAGAAACCAGTTAAGGCATAGTTAGAGAGTGATATGTGCATAAAGAAAGAAACATACAAACAAATGTACGGATCAAATAAGGCATACCTTTTTCTTTTCTGATAGGAAATAAAAATGACTTTTTAAGGTATTCATCATTCATTGCTTTACATATTTAAGGATGAATTTCAAATCAAAACAAAATCATAAAATACCAAATAACTTTCAGTATACATTTTTAACTCTTTAGAAATATAACATCCTAAAACGAGGAAATTAATGATTCATCAGGAGAATCAGTACTTGATCCCGATCCAGGTTGTTCTATATGGTAGTATTCACCAAATGGGAGGTAATAAATATGCTTTATCAATGCTGTTAGAGCACATTGCTGTGATTTATATGCAATATGAGAAGTAATTTAAACTAAAGAAAAAAATAGCTACCACATTTAATTTAGTTAACTAGAATATCTGTTTGTTTATACAAACTTGGTTGTTTTAATAAAGTTAAATTGAACTACTCATCTATAGACTTAAATAAAATTTTAGCCATTTATGTCCCTACTAAACATTATATAAGTAAATAATAAATAATGAAAATGAAGTAGGTACCTAATGAATTTCGAAACTTTTCTTAAATTATTGTTACGTATTTTCCACCTTTTAGGAAACACCCTGTGTGAATCCGTGGGTTTTAAATAATTTCAACAAGAGTTAAACACAACTAACACTTTATTTAACAATTTACTGACTATACAATACTTCAAATTCGAAATAACACTTTGTTTACTTGATTTTAACCTCACTTTTCAACTTGTTCACTTTTATAAACTGCTTTCTTAATAAAACTTCTTCTTCCGCGCTGGTAATCGCGCCTTATATACTCCGAATTTGACTCTCTAGATCCATCTAGAAGCAATCAAGAATCTTCTCCAACCACATTCCAGAAAAGTCCATTTCTTTCTGCTGGCTTCCAGTCACAATTAGTAGGCATAGGCGTATCATCTCCAGTTCCAAGGGGGTGTAATTCATAACATTATTAATGGTCTTACTGTGTAAGTATTTAATAGTTGAATACAGATTTGTAATTAATTTATAAGTATCACCTGAATCTTTGACTGACTTGAAAATTGATGGTACGTGTACTTATACAGCATTCATTTAATGTTTTTTAAAGGATTTGAAAACATGTCCATCGAAATGCAAGCTGCACATATACGGGTGGGGGATAAATTTATCATATTTCCATGTCCACATTTCCTTGCTCAGCTAAACATCTAATAAAAAAATATAATTATAATTAGGCTTTTATTTATTTTATTATTAATTTCTTTTTACCTCATGATCCTAAAGGAATCTGAATAAATATTATATTCATTAATTTAGAAAACAGTCACCCAACTAAAAAACCACCCCAGTAAAGCCTTTGACTGTGTTACTCACATTTTAATTGATAAACTAGCTGTTCAGTGTTGCAATTAGTAAGTTTATTGGTGCTATTACCATAAAAGTTTACACAAGTCAATACAGGACAGATACAATAAAATATATTACATTATAGTTTATACAACAGATTAAAATTTAAAAAAATAAACATAAGTTTAAATACTTATATCACTAAAATCATTCTTAAAGTAATCATCAATGGAATAAAAACAATTGTCAATTAAATAGTCTTTTATTACAGTTTTAAATTTTTTTAGTGACAATACCTTCACGGTAGGAAGCAAAAGATCGAACGTCTTAGGACCATAATAGGTTATTCCCTCCTTTGATTTCTTTAACCTATGATAGTCGATATTTATGTTTGTACTATTGCGTGTATTGTAAGGAACTCTTCGGACCATTATTTCTCATCCCATGTATAATTCATGGATGAATTATAAAATATATATGGAAATGAGCAAAATGCATAATTTTTTTAAACATCACAGATGAATAGACCACTAAAAAACATTATTTTTCCAGTACTTTATTTTTGTTTTATGTTCTAATTAAACGTTAAAAAATTATTTACTGCAGCTGTCAATTTAACTGCGTTTAAATGGAGAAGTTTCCGCGCTACTTGTGTGTGACGTCATAGGGCACATCGCACCGACGGAAAACGTATTGTGATTGCGAATGTGTACACATTATTTATGTTGTGTTATGGAAAATACAAAGAAAAGTAGCTATAAATATTGTATTGTGCCCAAATGTACAAATACTACAATAAAAACTCCAGAAAAGTTATTTTTTAATGTGCCAAGACGAGATAAAGTTAGGAAGAAATGGTGCAGAGCTATGAGACGAGACGACCGAAATGCAGAATTATCGTCATCCTCAAGATTATATTGCTGCCAGGATCATTTTGATGTAAATTTACTTATTAAAACTAATTATTTTATAATAATATTATGAAAATATGTACCTAACCCTAATATTATTGTGATAGTTTGTTTACATATCATGGTGAATTTGGTCACTTTCCTATTTATAGGAATACAAAAGTTTACTAACTTCTGTTAATAGGAACCTTGAATTAAAATGTACAAATCTGAGAGGATAAAGATTATATATAAGGAGAGATACTAAGCCTCAAGGTCGAGGGACCGCGATGGTGTACCAAGGTGGCCGCCAGCGGATATGACGTGTTACCAGTGGCGTTGCACAAGTGAGTTAGCATCTCATATTTTAGATTTCCCACGCTCTTTCATAAAAGCAAAAAATGTTATTCATAAAAGTTCAACTTCGTAGAAATAATATTATCAACAAAAAGAATTATGTTCTTATATTTACAAGCAGCAAAATATTAAATTTAAGTAAATGCATTAAATTAGATTCTTATTGATTCCTTACCTCAGTTGCAAACATTTAAATCAGTCAAGTCAAAAAAACATTATGCAATACAATATAGGTATTACAATTAATACAAACATGGTTTAGCCAACAACCAACGCACATATCAAAATTACACACAAAAGTAATCCCGTATATCTATAAAAATATTTATTTGCTACTTCTTCAATTCAAGTAAGAGGTTATCTCCTTTCATGACAAAACGTAAATTATTGTAGACTTTAAGTTCCAGACTATTAGGAGAGTTAGATTAAGATATAAATGTTTGAAATGGCATATGAAAATTAATTTTTTTTAAATATATTAGGTGTTGACATTCTTGTCATACAAAAATGTATATATTTCATTGTTAAAAATATACAAATACAGGTCATACAAGATATGAAAAAATTTTATACTTTTTCAGTATACCTCTACAGTACTTTTAATAACATACCTATCATACACCTTTGTATGCTTTTAACATAACGTTGCTGTTTTGTAGAAACAATTAAAGGCCACGTTTGCGTGATTGACTAATTTTATTACTTTCTCACCACTTCATGCCCAGTTTTATAAGGTAAAGGTCCTAAAAAAATAGATCTTCGATAAATAATACACATTTCATTTTACTTATATATTTATTCACAAATATGATTTTCAATAATTTACAGACTAAATTTCAAATAGTTTTCTAAATTACTTAGATTTGAAATATCTAGCATGCATTTTATATAAAATGTTTGAAATATTTATTGTTAATAAGGTATATACATCTTCATTACACATTAATGTCATTTTTGGCAATACGCGTAGGTCATGAATTAAAACTACCAGGTGTTTAAAATTATATTTCATGCTTATGAAGCAACATGAAGTCACATCTACTAACTGTCCTTTTAAACAAAATCAATTTCTTATAATAATTTCTAATACTATCTTTTACGCTCAATGGCTTACATACATATAACGTAATCTAACATTTAAGCAAATGATTTAAAAAATCAGATTTAAAACAATAGTTTTTATAATTTGTGTGAATGTCATTATCATCATGGAAAATTATTTATTTAAACTGTCTTTTAGATTTCCAGAGTTATTATAAACAATCAACATGTAAAAAAATATTGGTCATTTCGTCCATAATTTCGGTATGGTACCTCCGCCACTGCTATAAAAATTATGTAAACAATATGACATTGAAAGTACTTTAAAAAATTAATGCACGGACGATTATCGCACAGGTAAATTACTGATTTCTGTGTTTAAATTTAGTAATAGATTATTATACAGCACATATATAAATATATATAAATCGCTAAACCGCTTCTAACCTACAAACGACAGACCAAATTTCACAACAAATGAGTCATCGACGGTGTAGTAATATGGCGACTTCCGTCCCTGGGTTTGTATAACCCCCACCAATCGAACGTTCCCTCCTTATATCTATCTTTATCCTCTCAGGTACAAATGTATAAAAACGGTGGGAATAATAGGTTTGTTCATTTGTCTTGATTTAAAGCAGCTTCAAGCAGTTAAATAAAGATAGTGCTATCACAAGTAATGTGTGAGTGTGAGAGAGATAACGTGCTTCAAAGTTGCTATAAATCAACACAAATGAACAAACTGATTGTAACTTCTCGACATTCTACATATTATCCGGTTATATATTTATATATACCTATGTATGTCAACAGTTATTTTTACTATTAATGTACCTACCTACCTAAAAGTACGTACTTAGTAAGTGACGGGAGGTATTTATTATATAAAAAAGTAAAGCATTCTAAGATGAAAAATATTAAATAATATAACATTAAAACATTGCCTTGTTTACCTATTTTGAGGTTAGGTACATAAATAATTTGTTATATTTAACTACAGTAAAAGGATAAAAATGGGCACAATTGAATTAATGTTTAGAATAATGAATAATGACACATACCTTGTTGCTTTAGTACCTCCAATTTCTGCACTAATAAAATCAGTATTAGTAGCAAAAAAGTTTGTCATCATAAACACATCAACAACAGGCAAATTGTCACTCTGGCCCCGTAAAAACCCACTGTCCGTCATTTTTACCACTTAATAATTAAAATAAATAAATAAATGAATGATTTCTTTTATGAACATATCAATACGCATTTACAAAACACAAAACAATTTAGGATTTAACCCCTTGGCAGATAGACGACCATTATAGACATTATGCCGAATGACGTCAGACCAATAGCGCGGTGTTTTCAGTCACGTGGATATGTTCCCATACAATTTTGAATTTCAAAGTCGTTTATTTAGGCTACACATTTTTTTAAAACCTTTTCTTCATTACTTTCTCAACTTATATAACATATATAACGAAAAAATAATAAATTATTGCATTTCTAAAATTCATGCATGTTGCTCATTCGTAAATAAAAATTGGAAATCGTATAGCTTATTACCATCTGACTTGATCTATTTACAAACTTCATTTCAAATATATACTTACTCTGATGGTAACTCCAACCGAATTTCCAATTTTAACTTTGGTATAACTAGAGATGTTATCAATTATTACATTGACGTAAAAGATAATTGACAAAGTCATGAATTTACCATAGAAAGTTTCCTTTGCTCCAGGTGGCATTCCTACTTACTTATTGAAACAATGCATTTTCACATTGACAAAACCATTACATACTGTCTTTAATTTATCTCTAAATTCAGGCATATTTTCCTACTTCTGGAAGCAGAGCTACCTTAGACCAATACATACGTCTGGATCAAAAGAAAACATTGAAAACTATAGAACAGTTTGCATACAGTTGGATATTACAGAATTATTAGATAATGTATCATGGTATTGTAAAAACATAATTGTAAATCAGCAACATGGTTTTTCTCAGGGTCAATCTACATGTGCCAATTTAGCTATTTATAACAGTTTTATTCTCAACTCAATATAAAGTTAAGGTTGACTCTCTCTATGAGATCATGGTTGACAGAGTCAGCCATGATCTATATACTTATTACAAAATTAGAAAGGTTAGGTGCCAGTGGCAATATATTGATATTGATTAGCAGTTATCGTAATGATCGGTTACAATGTGTAAAATATGGTAGTTCTCTATCAATTAAAGTAATATCAGGAGTTCCCCAGGGATCTCATATTGGTTCTCTATTATTTAAACTCTTTGTAAACGATTTAGCTTCAGTAATAGAAAATTGTAATTTCCTAATAGTGGAGTAAAACTAAAATTTGTAGGGAATTGTCTTACTATTATAGTAATTTTGTAGTTCTATTATATTTATTATATTTTTATACTGTAGTAAAACTAAAGGTCTAACAGCCGTCTGCACCGTATTCGTTAAGGGCGGCTTAGCGTTAAGCTCTACTTAAAAATAGAATTTCGCGTGCACCGCTGCCAAAACCTGGCTTTAATCCCTTAAGTCTCCCTTTAATTTAAGCCTCCGATTTCTTTGGCTTCATGGGCGTTTTCTTTATTTCAACATTTTTTTCTGGTGGAAACCATCTGTGATGGATATGGTGGAATGACGTCATCCACTGATGAACACAGCAGTTTAGCAATAAAAGAATAGTTTTGTTGCTTTTATCCTAACCGAACATTAAGCTTGTTTACTTTCTGCTTTATTCGTTCCGCAGAGTGATTCGTAATCATAAGGTACATGTCTCATGTGTTGTCTGCCCCTACCATGCAATTATGTATGATCATATGATCATTGTTCATTGAAATACTGTTTATTATGTTCACTGCAAACGAAAGCAGCTTTTGATTACTGTTCATTGAAATCCTGTTTATTATGATTACGAATCACTGCTGAACGAGAGCAGCTTTTACTCCAAGTCTCTTTATCTAAGTTGCCAGTAATCTATGCAAAAAATGATTAATGGGTAGTAGACAAAACTTTATTAATTAAAAGGGAGCCACGTATGTAAAAATAAAAAATTATATTTTACAAACTGTGGCACATCATGCTGCTGTTGGATCAGTCGTGTATTCAATGCCATTATGTTATATTTATAGTTATCCGATCTAAGAATTCCTTAATTCACATCCACCAAACAACAATCATCAGTCCACCATCACAAGTTTAAGGTTGCTCAGTGATGCAATTTATTCTGAGGTGATGCCACCAGATCACATCCATCATAAATAAAAGAACAAATTTTAACCATCTGGTTGATCCACCAGACAATAAAGGAACAACATTGGTGGAACTGGTGCCACCTGATGGACTCAACGTTGAAATAAAGAAAACGCCCATTATATTCTGCTCGCATTGATAAACCGGCCCTAAACCGATTTCTCTACGTCTATGCAGCCCTAACGAATTTATAATTTCTTTTACGTAGCCGCGTTATTTTCGCTAGATACCCAACAGGAGCAATTATTTTAAATAAGAGTGAGGTATAACTTTTAACTTTAAAATGGGCATAAACTGAAAGTCGTGAAAAAATTCCTTATGAAAACGGTGCTAATTTCAGGATCATCAATCGGGTTGGTTATATTCAACAACATAAGGTTATATTTAACATTTGATCGGTGTTGTTAACTTGTTAATGTCGCTAAGTTCATTTGAGTCCAATTTGTCTTTTTTAATTGTTGTTAAACTGTTCCTCATTTCCATTACATGATTGTTTATTTGTAAACAGAAATGGGAATCAAAGAATCAATATGCAGACTTTGTTTGAAAATATGTGACGATAAGTACTTAAGTGAAGTTAGCAACGCGTTGCCAGCAACGCATTACCAACTTCACCCTTTCAATTTAACTTAGCAATGAAAATAAGTTTTGAGTTTGATGATGTCACTGAACTGAACTTGATTGAATAAAAACTTTTTTTTTATTTGGACTAATATTTTTTATTGGCGAAGTAGCAACATCTTTTGATAGGAAACATTTTCCTGTTGAGGAAGCTCTGTATCTCACATCACTTTTAATTTTAGGTACGTCACATATTTACTCTACGAAAGAATGTTTTGACTAGTCTGTATAATTCTTAGAGTAGGAAAGATATATATTGTAAGGAGTCGTAACGCTACTGCCAATGTTGAAGCCACCTGCCACCAGAGAGCAAGCGAAAGTGGCGGAACATATGTACAATATGTAGGTGTCAAGTTTATCACATCAAAGGAATAAAACGATACAAAACGGGTATTTTTCCAAAAACAGCTTCATAATAATACAATTAATATTCACTGCCATAAATATATTTACTCATATCTTACATACCAGAATTTATTCTACATTCTATATAATATAACACCATAATCGATATATCTACGCCCATGGAAAAAGTGCCATTTCGGATGCACTGTTTTATATTCAATGAAGAAAAGATGAATGAAAATTTCAATCAAATAACGTGCAAATTGCATACCAGAAAATGATATACTATGCTTCTCATTATCATTGCATGCACACGGATATAATTAAGTACATAATAGGCCTACAGTTAATTTAACTAGGTAAAGTGAAAACTGCATATACTTTAACCTGCAAAGCGTCACTCCTTTCAATTTTTTCCCGCTGTGATTTTTACAGTAGTTTATAGAATATGACACCATCATGTAGGTACATTACATAAATTAGCACTAAATCACTTATAAATCACTTCTATTGGAAAATTTCATTTTGCTCTCTATACCGTTTGTGTGCCACCACCGCAATGGCGTCTTAGGCACAACTTGTTAGCGTGGCGATTATGCGCTGTTACGAGTCCTCACCATCTATCTTTCCTAGTCTAAGGTATAATTTGACCTATGTCTTGTTGATAGAATTGTTCCAACACATAACACATGCTCGTCTGCATCTAATCTGACCTGATCAGTGCTCGCACTGTTGATCAAAATTTACAACTGGTGATAAATATTCCTGTTCATTACATATCATTTCCATATTTTTAGCCACCACAATTTGAATATCATCTTGATAAACATGTTTCATCACATGTTCGTCTAATCTGACCTGCTCAGTGCTTTTGGATTGATGACAGTCTGTAACGGGTGAAATATCTTCTAATGTAATGGAATTCGTGTCCTGCATTAAAGCCTACTCCACTAACTGTTCTCTTTGCCATTTTAAAGGAAGAGACGAAGGTGGGAGTTCATAGGGTTAAATATAGATATAGTAATTAGATTAGTTTCAATTCAAAATACATATTATATACCATTACAAGCATAATTTTAAGGGAAGTATATATATACCTAGTACTTAAGAGATGTATGGATAAAAATCTTTATGAAGTTATTTCAGTGAGGAAACCGGGTGCACTCTTGCATCAAGTGATTGAAAATATGGAATCATTGGCAAGTAATTTTACTTTTCAAGATCATATCATTGTAGTAGGTGGACGCAACGATATTGATAAAAACAAAGCACCCTCTTTTAGAAACATTTGTGACAAACTTAGGCAATGTGCCCACACCAATGTTATTTTTGCTTCTGTTCCCTATTATTTTAGAGGTAGCCTAAAAAACAAATTTATCTACAAGTTTAATACAAAATTATATCAGTTCTTAAATAAATTTAATACATGTAGTGAAGGTAAATTTAGTTTTGTTGATATAAATAAGGGACAACAAAGAAAGTTCAACAGTTACAAAGCTGCTTCCAGTATAGTGGATTCCATTTTACATAGCAAATATTTGTACAAAACGTTGACATTTATTCAAACCAGTGAAGTCTCTGTGCCTACTGCAGTCCCGAAACCACTTTTTCACATACCTACAATAGTTATTTTAGATGACAGTACTCACAACATGAACTCACCGAGTCCTACGCCAGTTAATGACAAAAACGATAGTTCCCAAATATCTTTTTTATACCCGCGACTTTCACAAGTATCTCTTCTGATGTAAAAAATTCACTTGTTAAAAAAGCTATTGACGAAACATGTAATGTAAATTTAATAAACAAACCTGCCGCCTCAAATGATTTTATAAATATTTTTCATATCAACATTCAATGCTTGAGAAATAAAACTCATCTATTAGAAGATTTCCTGTTAAATTCAAAAATGGACTTTATGTTCGTCTGTATAAGTGAGCACTGGATGGTTGAAGAGGAAATAAATATGTTATCTATACTAGATCTAACAGTAATGGGAAAGTTCTGTAGGCATCGCAATATACATGGTGGAGTCCTCATTCTCGCTAAATCCAGTCTAGTAAAAGACTGCCTAGTACGTCCTGATCTAATACATCTCTCTGTTGAATTCCACTGCGAAGTTGCAGCAGTGGAATGTGTAACTAATAAAATGTTAATTATTACTATTTACAGATCATCATCAGTGAAGGATCTACAAATATTTTTTGAAACAATGGGAAATATATTAAACAAAATATCTTCATACAAGCATAAAATCGTTATAAATGGTGATTTCAATGTTAAATTTAATACTAACGATAAAAATAGTAAAAAATTAATTGACTTAATGAAATCATATAATCTTGAACATACGATCTACTCAAATACCCGTTATAATTCATGTCTTGATAACATTTTTACTAATGTGTTAGAAGTGCTACGAAAGTCCTGTACAATTCCTTTAAGTATATCTGACCACTATGGGGTTTTTATAGGCATTGCCAGGGATACAGCACCACATAATAAAGTGATAAGTTTTAGACCCATTACTCATATTGGTTTATATAATTTAAATCACGCTATCAGTACTATGTGTTGGATGTTCACCAAAGATAGTAGTCTATCTATAAATTGTAAATTTGATGCTTTGATAAAAAATTTATGTGATGCTGTTCAAAATGCATTTCCTGAGAAATACAAAAAAGTGTCATCCGAACATAAGCCGATTGTAAACTGGTTTACAGATAACTTACGTGAAATGAGAGAAACGCTGTCATTTATGACTGATTTTTCTAAAATGTTTAATAATAATACGGCACTTAGAAGTATCACAGTTAATTATCGTAAACATTATAATGAAGCCATAATTTCTGCAAAAAAGCCGCACATGATGCATTCATCAAAGCATCTAATAATACTCAAAAGGCAACATGGAAAATTGTTAATAGCCTGAAACCTAGAAAAGTAGATACAATCGATAATCAAATAACTCCTGATGACTTTAATAACTTTTTTGTTAATATTCCTAACTCTATAATGACTAATATTCCTAGAGTGGCGATTGATAACTTAGACTATTTGAACAATATTAATCTATCTAATACTGGCACGTTTCTGTTTCGTGATTTTACTTATATAGAAATTAGGGATATCATTTATTCTTTAAAAAATAGTGATAGCTTAGATTATTATGGTTTAAATGCTAAGATTATCAAATGTATTTAGTAAGGGGTCCAAAGCTTTAAAAATTGAAATGACCCATTCCAACAAGGTAAATGATTTTTGGAAACGAATTCAGGAAGAGGGTCCTTAGGGGCATCAGAAATGGCTTGTTGGACTTTTGTTGGCGCTTGCGCAACTTCTCCACAAGAAAAAAACATGGCCGAATGTTATTTCAAGAATTTGTGTTTTTAAACGTTTACATCTTCCTAAAAAATTAACTCCTTGCGATATCAATCTGATTTTTTATGTCTATATACTACAAACACGAGCGCATCTATCTGTACTAATAGACCTTCAAAATCACTTACGGTTTTTTTCTAAATAAATCCAAAATCACATGAACGAATTTTGTGTGTTTGAAATTTCGACGTGCGGGCAACTATATTAAATATTCGAATTTTGTATCTATTACATACGAATGAAATATGGTCTAAAGATCAAGAAAGTTTTTGCAAAAAAAAATAGCTCGATATCTTATACAGTTTTCGAGATACGGATTTTTAAATTCGACCGTAATAATGTCTTGTTATTAGCGCGCAACGTGACAGCTACGGCAGGGCTCGTTCTGTGCAATTGTGGATAGATCATATATTAGTCTAATACCTAATTTGATTTAGGTGTTATATTATTCTTGATCATTAGATCACTCATTGTCTGAAAATTATTAAACAATTATTTCGGTTTTAAATTATGATGTAATTTGTTACATGTAATATACTGCCGTCCTAAGCCAAAATGACGTACTTCATTATACGCTCTTCTTGAGATATTTGACATTTTATGCCGCTAATTTCAGCACATCTTATTTTTTTAAATAGTTTCATTCTATTTTTGAATTTAATTCTATGAGGCAGATGCAAAAATAATGGCTTATTGATTATTGAAAAAAGTCGGTCATTTAACAAGGAAACTTTGAAGTACGTCCAATTTGCTTAGGAAATTTTAAGTTACGTCATTTTGGTTTAGGACAGTATATATAGACTTGCAAATAGAGTACGAAACCGTTAATAAGTTTTAATAAATTGAGTTTAAAAATAAAAATTGACCTAAACTTCGGATTTAAAAAAAGTACGATATGACTTAAGAAAACAAGCCCTGAATATTGGTGTAAATAAGGACAAATGTTGACCAACAATGTGAACTTGGATTCCTCACGCCTAGCATAAAATCTGAAGTGCAGCCATGAACAAACGAACACAATAATATTTACGAAAGGTATGTTTAATTTTTCCAAAATAGAAAAACTACAAAAGTTTTGTGGGTATGCGACAACAAAGGGTATTTTATAGTATTCACGAAACCAATAAATAATTAGGTGAAAAACATGAAGAAGAAAATATTGTAAATATTGTTTATTGGCAGTCTATGTATTGTGTGACCTGTCAGTTATTCTTTCCGAAGGGGAAAAAGTGAGCAGTTACAGTTGCCTTAAATCAAACAGGCCATCTAAACAGTTTGACTAATCTTGGAGATAACTGCAATGCAATTGGTGATCGTGTCATTGAATATGGTCGTAAGACCTATGTGAGTCTGTATGGCCATAGTGAGTTTAATTAGATTCACCAAGGTAGCATTTATTTTTTATAAAGTTATTAGACATACTTTCGCTAAGTCCTACAAGAGAGCTTACTTACTGCATTTGAAACGGTCATTAAGTTCAGTAGTTTGGTATGCTTAGCTTAGCTTACAACTGAAGTACTTAGCGAAGCAGGGTCAAACCCTGCTTACTGCAAAATAATTTTAATTGTAAAAATTATTCACAAGAAGTGGTTTAGATTCTCCTATACTTTCCTTACCTAACACAAAATTCTGGATTTTAAACAAATTACCTCGGTGACTTGAAAAACGGTTAAGAAAACACATCACACTCTTCCAGAATATTTGGATATCTGATGAGAATAACCAAATAAACCCACAAATGATGACAAAAAACCACAAGTGGTTAAAAAAAACAAAAAGTAGAATTGTAAAATAGAGTGTGACTAAAAATGTTGATGTTCTGTTGCATGTGCATGTGGCCTTTCCTACAATTGTTTTAAGGGCAGAAATAATACAGAGCAGTGTTTAACAGACAGTAATTCTTACTAGTCTAGTAGTGCTTTGTCGATGCTTACTGAGCTGTGTATAATTATGCATTATTATTATTATTATCGTTATTATTACTTATAAATTACACGTTTTGTGTACGTGTTTATATTTTATTTCTATATTGTATAATGATGGTATAGGTATATAATAAATATCTCCATATATAACACCTTCATAACCTATAGATCTAATAAATACTATGCCAAATGAGTTTCATTTTACATATTAATATTTTTGTAAAATTATAAATAACACAATATCAAAAATGTATTGGCTTACTATCTTGATGCATTACAATTAACCACATAGCAGTACGTGAGATAATAGCCGCATGGTAATAGGAGTATCACGGACCTAAATTATAGTTTAATTTGAAAAGTCTGTAACTCAAAAATTGTAAAAGATATGGAGCTAATTTTTTTTGCAAAAACTTTTTTGATCTTTAGACCATATTTCATTCGCATATAATACATAAAAAAATTAAACATTTAATATAGTTGATCGCACGTCGAAAATTCAAACACACAAATTTGCTTCCTGTGATTTAGGATTTATTTAGAAAAAAATCGTAAGTTATTTTGAAATCCTAACAGTACAGATATATGCGCTCATGTCAGTAGTATACAAATATAAAAAATCACATCAATATCGTACGTAGTTAATTTTCTAGCGAGAGGTATATGTTTAAAAACACAAATTCTTGATATAACGTTCCGCCATCTTTTTTTCTTGTGGAGAAGTTGTGCAAGCGCCAAAAAAAGTCCAACAAGCCATTTCGGATGCCCATTAGGACCTTCTTTCGATATGCGAGCTCAAAATTTATTTACCTTGCTGGAATGGGTTACTTGGCGATTTAGACGGCTTTCGAAGGTGTGGACCCTCTACTAATTGGTCATTCTCTGGTCTACCCATTGACTGATCTGTTCAATGAATGTATAAAAACCGGCATTTACCCAGATTGTTTAAAAATATCTCGAGTGATACCTATTTTTAAGAAAGGTCCTTTAAATGACCCATCAAATTATAGACCGATATCACTAGTTCCACTAATATCAAAAATCTTTGAAATAGCACTAAAAAAACAAATTGTTGAATATTTTGAGAAAAACAATCTTTTCAATCCATGCCAATTTGGTTTTAGGTGCAAACGTTCAACTACAGATGCGATCCATAAATTAATTAATATCATAACAGATGGCTTTGAACAGAGTAAATACACTGGATCCGTTTTTTGTGACTTGTCAAAGGCCTTCGACTGCGTTTCTCACGAGGACCTTGCTAGTAAACTAAACAGATATGGCTTTGCAGATGCATCTCTAAATTTACTAATATCTTACCTAAAGGATAGAAAACAAGTGGTATCACTGAGTGGTACCTGCTCTTCACTTAGACGTATTGATGTAGGAGTACCTCAAGGTTCCGTACTTGGTCCCGTGTTATTTCTTGTTTATGTTAATGACTTTCCAAATTGTATACCAGGGACTGAGCATATATTATTTGCCGACGATACTACTATCATTGAGAGTAACCCCATATTTGATTTGCTTAGCAGAAATCTGGAGAATACTCAGTCGAGGGCCGCTGATTGGTTTGCATCAAATAATCTAAGCCTAAATATGACCAAGACAGAAACTATGATTTTTACATTAAAAACTTCAGTGACTTTTCAAAATCCTAATTCCGTCCGTTTCCTTGGCATTCATATGGATCAAAAGCTAAGTTGGGAGGAGCATACTAATTATCTATCTAGTAATATTGCTAAAAATATTTATGCTCTGAGAAATATTAATGGTATGGTATCGGAGGAGGTTGTGAGATCGGTTTACTTTGCAACAATCCATAGCCGCTTAAGCTATGGTTTGTCGATATGGGGTCATGCAACCTCAGCACATAGAATTTTCAGCTTGCAAAGAAGGGCAATTCGTATTATGAGTCATTTAAATTATAGAGATGACTGCAGAGAAGCCTTTAAAAAGTTGCAAATCTTAACTTTACCTAGCATGTACGTTCTAGAGTGCTTATTACTTACGAAGAAAAATATCTTGAATACCCAAAATTGTGAAAGTACACATGATCATCTTACCAGATATCGTAATAATATATGCTTAGAATTCATTAGGTTAAACAGATCAAGAAATGGGTTAAATTATTATGGTCCAAAAGCTTACAACTGCTTGCCTACTCATGTAAGGAATCTGAATTTAACTAAATTTAAAGTCGTCGTTAAGGAGTATCTATTAAAAAATGCCTACTATTCCATTGATGATGTTCTGATTAACTTAAAAAACATTTAAGTTATATGCGTGTTGCAGAAACACTTTTTTCCTTTTATTTTTTAACGTTTTACTTATTTATTTATATGTGACTTATTGTATTATTTTAATATGTTTACTTTATTACTATTGTTTGACTTGTGTAAAATGTAAATTCTTAACACCAATAAATATATCTATCTATCTATCTATCTAGTATGATCTATTTACAATATTAAGGGTAATGAGTCATTTAGCTATTATCGATTAGTTTCTACCATGATGATAACAAACAAATTGTACTTACATACAAATTTCAATTTGGGAACATTGCGATTCTCTGATTCAAACTATTTCATTCTTCGAGAATAATTGGTTTTAGGAACACTTATAAATTTATTATTTGGGGCATTTACAGAAGTATTTCTGCATGTTGGTACAAAACACCACTTATTTGCTACTCCACTCATATTTCTGACTTATAATAATGACATTAATAATATCTGACACCTATTGTTTTTAACAATGGCTCAAAACTTATTTCCGTTGTCTCGCGTTGACACCACGTGACGTCATCTTCTATATCATGTGTGTGTGTAGTTAGCAAGGCGTTGCCAACTTCACACATAGGAAATATGACGTCGCAAGGTGTTTTCGAAATCATTCAAATATTTGAATTTTAGTTCGATTTGTTTATTATATATATTTTAATCTGATGATATGATTAAGTGATTAATATGAATGCATTTAGGCTTTCATATTTATGTATTACTTGATATTAATGCATCATTTGAAGTGAATTGTTATATAGTGCACACATTCTATTTTGTAACATCCCGAAGGTGAATACACGAACTGTTCGACTGAGAAAAAAATACCGTTGTCACCACATTTTCTTTATAATAACCTCCGTCTTACTTTGGGATTCATTACCTGCAAGCGCCGAATTATAATCGAGGCAGTACTGAACTAGAACCGCGCAACCTTATCGGCCTTAGACAATTCGGCCTCGTGTTTTCTAATATTATCCACTGACCTGGTAAAGTTAGGAACGATTCCACCACTTGTTTAGCTCTATTATACATACATATACATCAGTAAATTCCAAGAACTGTTTTCGTTCTGACGTTAAAAGTTCATCGTTCTTGCAGCACTTCGAAACCGACACAGATTTGATGACGAAAGTCGTCTATACAATAACTAAAACTAACAAAACAATCTTCGTCAACATGTCCTATGTCCACAGTGTCCACACAGACATTTTGTCTCAGTTTTAAAATGTTTACACTAAAACAAACTGAATTCAAAGCGTACTTGATTCTTTGGTGCATTATAGTTGATGCAGTTCAAATGTTTTGATAGTCAGCGATATCTCAGTGACCGTAGCTAACAGAATCTTAGTAAATTCAACACGATATCTTCCATGCGCATGCAATCGTCAACTTTAATAACAAAAGACTTTGTTGCCACTTCCGGATATCCACTCTGTATATTTTTATATACCGCCAGACCGAGTGCATACGCCGGATTGGACATAGGATATGCTTGTTGCCAGCAGCATGAGCCACACGATGCATAGGGTAGGAATAAAGGATGGGAAGTGTAGGTGTTTGTGAGATGCTTCTTTAAAGTTTCCATGCTTCTTTTAAGTTTCCATCTATCATCTCCTTGTTTATTTTTCCTTTGTGTTTTCTGCTTCTGAATCTAGCAGTGTGCACCTCCTCAAAATAAAATAATAATTTAAGAATTCTGTATTTGTTTATGTATGAACACATAATTGATCAAAGTGCAGCTTTTATAACATCTAATTTTACCTACACAACCTAAAAAAAAAACTTTAAATTATTTCTTAAAGAAAACTTGTGTAATGATTTATTTAGTTATATAAAAATTTTAAGCTAAATATAGGTACCATTTGTGTACATTGATTCTGTGTCCATCTCGATATCTATTTCGATATAGTACTTGCTATGCTTATTGTTTTTAATCTTACGTTAAATTACACTAAGAAAATTTAGTAACATGGTACTTATATAAAGTAAGTTCCAATATAAATATAGGTATGTGTTTCCCTTTAGAAGCATACTCTTTTGTAAAGCGTAGTGGCGGACAGTGAAATGAAAAGTTTTTGGTTTTTGATAAACATTTCAAGGTGTAACTTCGTAAAAAATAGAAATATCTTAATGAAATTTGAGATGTCAAGAAATTCATTTTTAGATATTTTACCACATATTGTATGTAATTAACCTATTCTAAGAATAATGTATTATAAAATAATGCAGTATTTGTCCGTTGAGTGACTTTTAAGATATAAATGTTATACTCTATCTGCAAAACGTCAACACATGTATTATCAGAGAAGTGAGGTAATAGAGGCGACTTTTCAGAACTCCAATACAAATGGTACAAGACGATATCTAGGAAATCACTTAGTAACTTAAATAGCCATCAGACTGATTGGAAATTTGCATTCAAACGATGCCAGCAGCTTATTGTTACTCTATTAAATCTTCTAAATTCGAGAGAGACTGTTAGCTTTTTATGCCAAAACAATATTTTTACTACTTATTTTTAAATTTAAATGCCCCAATAGTTCCAAGCAACAGCGTTAACATAAAGCTTACAAGTAGCAAAAATATTATATTGGAGTGAAATGCTAATAGTTTCCCATGCAATAATGAATGGAGGACATAGTAGCGTACCAAGTTATTAACATTGTTTAAAAGCAACTTGCAGTCCGGCTATTTAGGTAAACTACGGCCTTGAAAGCCTACAATGATATCCTATGGATAGCATAAGACAAATCGTCTAAAGATCCCAGGTTAATCCTGAGGTTATACAAAAATATGTTAGTGGGATACCCTGAGGATACGGAAAATAGTGCCACTTCTGGATCCCAGGAAAATATATCCCTCGCATATTTTGGGATATTCTCAGGATATTATATCCTAGCTCTTATATTCCTAGGATGACTGTAGAATAACCTTGTGCTGTCTGGGTGGGTAGCTGTTTTATCAGTAGTAGTGGATATTTCCTCCAGATGCATATACTTAATATGGCTGATGTTGAACTTTTCCAATATTGGGCTAAAGCTACCATTAGGCAACGGGCAAAATCTCATCTTAAAATAATCCAAATCTCCCACATTAACATTGGGGGAAATGCTCCAGTCATATTCAGGTAAATCATTA
Organism: Stenurella melanura; assembly: GCA_963583905.1. Classification (NCBI taxonomy): domain Eukaryota; kingdom Metazoa; phylum Arthropoda; class Insecta; order Coleoptera; family Cerambycidae; genus Stenurella; species Stenurella melanura. Next base: position 93,036,331 of record OY757315.1, read on the forward strand.
CAGTCAATTTTCATATACTGTTGCGGAATAGTATGCAAAACGATTTTATAATTGCCAGGTGGGGATTGGAATTCAAACTCATTGGATTGGTAACAGGTGCATGCATTCGTCGTATGACATTTTGACTCGTTCCCACGTTCCCTTGCATAAACTGTATTAATATGCCCAGTAAGATGACCCATGTGCCATGTTCCCTCATGATGCCTTTGTAATAGTCGCATAAGACTCTTATTATAATCTGAACACAAAAAGTAATTTATAATCACTTAGAGTAGGAAATCACAACTCTGACACTTAGCCTATTAACAACTTTTTAGAAGAAATTTAGCTATTTTCAACCATAATTATGATAAAATCAAAACAGTTCCTATAACAGAATAGCAGAATAAACATTAAACTTCACGTCTGCTCATCAAATAAACCAAGTATGAAGTTTCGAATGTTAACGCTCAGTATCTAATCAAATTAATTCGAAACTAAACTATTGCGTATTGCGTCTATAATCTCTTCAGAGTTGATGTTCGGTTCTCGGATGACAAGATCTAGTAAAATATTACTGGCCGGAGTTGCGACATTTGGTTCGGTTGATGTGGAAGGGACGATGTTCCATTCCTGCTGTTGGGTACTTGTCGAAGCCGACAGCTTATTCTACAATTGGAGCTGAGGCAAGTTGGGATTATTCGACTGCGGATTATACTGGTACTCCATGGGTGTAGTGGCTCCATGGGTGTGATTCGGTGATAGACTAGGGGCATAATGTCGCCGTTGGGACTGAGATTGTACGGTGTAGACGCCGACTCTCTTGGTTCCGATTTTATTTTATCCATGATGGCAAAACGACCTGCAAGTGCTTTAAAATGCTGGAAGGATCGTTAATTTTTTGTCTCTTTCGTTTTAGTGGTTCTAAGTCTAAAGGAAGTAATTGGAAAGGTAGAGGTTTGCTGGCAACACCGCCTGATAGTCTACGGAGTTGGAAGAACACTTTCATCACTTCTAACGTCTTATATTTCGGAGTTCGAAACCAGACGGCGTGTTGCTTATGGACCTGCGTGTTGAGATATTACAAAATTTACTTTAAGCAATGTGGCGCCATCTAGTGAAACTATGTTTACTTATCTTTGATGATGTCACCAAAAAGTGCCTTCCATTTTACTAGTGAGTTAATATAGAGTTTTCACAGAAGCTACACGTGTTTTATTTACAAGAGACAGGTTAACAGAGACTTTTTCAACACTGCGATGGCTGGAAGTTGGCAAATGCTTCACAATCACCGTTTTCTTTGTGGAATCTCACTTGGATATCTTCTTTTGCAACTTTTTTGCAGAGCAAGATGATGTCTTTCGTTTCTGCCATCTACTTAATATACACAATCGGATAGCTTCATAACACTGAGATCTGATATAGCTTTTTTGTCATATATAATAATAATATAATAATCTTTATTATTAGCCAAAGCTAAAGATAAAACACATCAATAGAATAGGTACAATTAAATAGTATAAATATAATTTTTTTTTTTCACAAACATTTAAAGAAATGAATAAAAATGTTTTTACTTAAATGTACATAACACCTCATACAATGTTTATATTTTCCTGTATATATTGGTAACATAGTTTTTTAAATTTGTTAATGTTTTCACAGTTAGTAATTTCATTTGGTAACTCATTATATAATACAAGACCTTTATGAAAAATATTATTTTGTGCATAATTAGTCCTTACAGTTGGTACATATATATTGTTACTTGTTCTTGTAAAATGTTGATGAATTTCATTCACAAATGTACAGTGGTCTAATAGATGTTCTGGTAATAACCCATGTAAAATTTTAAAAATGAAAATGAATGTATATAATATTAAGGTTTGTTATATGAGCTCGCTGACTACGGGTACGAGTGGTACGGAGAATTTTCTAGGTTTGTCAAGTTCTAAAACACTTGACAACACAACCTCATGACATTCAAGTCTATCGAGGTGGGTTGATTTCGGTGACCGAAACCAGTTCAGACGGGATCGACTCTGATTTCCTCTCAAACTCACAGCGCGTGCTCTATGTCATTTTTTTATTATACACTGTATGCCTAAATTCAAGAAATGCACAGTCGTTGTATCGGTCGGAATTTCTAACGTACACACTCCTACAGCCTTCTCTACAGACTAAGTTATGTGGATGGGGCATGTGAGGAGGATCTTTTGTGACACACGAAACGACGACCACGGTTTTACCTTAGTAACCGATGATTTGTATGGTAGGGAAAGTATTGTTCTCTGGAGAACTAGAAGCTTTTCGAATAGATCCTGCGGATCTTCCTTCTCATTCATATCGAAACCTAAGGGCCTTTGAGGCTGGATGTTCTATTATTCTCTCTGCTTTCGAGATTGCCGGGCAGATTGGGGTTGTATTGAGGGTTGCAAGCTGGGAGCGGGGGTGAAATCGCCTCCGTTAAACAATTTGGTATTTTGTTGAAAGGTGGACTGCCGGGTCAATCGCAATAATTTCAATGACATCACTCAACAAATTGTTGTCATCTCGCATGCATTGGTCAACTTAAACAACATAATATACTCCAATCAAAATTCTGAAAACTATTAAGGTTATCACTAATATCACAGCTCACTATAGTTCTATATATATTGACGAGGTTATCATGTGATTCATATTTGAAGATGGAGATAGAATCATTTGATTCATATTTGGTGCAGGTGATAAAATGGGATTCTGAATACGTTCATAACTGGAAGATGGTGATGCCATTACTTAATAATTTGATGAAGGTGATGGCATTACCTGATTCATGTTACCTGCAGGTGACATCATTTGATTACCAGCTAGGGACGGTACTATAAGATTTAGATTAGGAGCTGGCGATGACTTCTAAGCATTTGACTCATATTGGTCGACGGCAAAGGCATCATTTGGTTCAAATTAGCAGACGCTGAAGGCATAATTTGATTCATACTACCCGGTGATGCTTGTATTTGATTGGCGGTAGACGATATAATTCCTGATATGGGAAGAAGTTTCCTAGTATCATTCCCCCCTTAAGAGTTTCGTGTCAAAATCATTATTATCTATTGCTAATAGTGTTCCTAAGTCATATATTAAGGTGCTTTTCAACTGTTATAGGTTTGTATTTTTCAGCCACACTGACTGATTTTTCTACCTGTCTTGCAACCACCATACCATGTTGTTCCCATAAACCATAAAACTTAATTTAACCTAATTTTATTAGTAACCACACGTGTCAAGTTAAAATTTTAATATTTGTTTAACTTCACGAAGGCGACTTTCCTTTAATACCAAAAACATTTCTTCTTGTTCTCTTCAACCACTACAGACCCTTTAGACATTTCTATTTCCATTTCATTTTGTGTTGTCTGATTGGGCATTAGGCTATTGGAACTAGTCATATCTTTGACCGCTCTCCAGCTGAGCAGATATACAGGCATCGGCCAGAGCTGACGATTGATGGCTAGTAAGCAGACCAGAACCCAAATAAAATATCTGACCTTTTGGCTGCCTACTTATAAACATACTCAGATCTAAAATAGACCTAACTGCTCTTAGCATAATTTGCCACATCTACCGCCACGAGAGCGTCCGTGATATTTTCACAACCGAATGCCGCTGCGGTGTAATTGTACTGATAAGTATGGCCGAAGTAAGGTGGTTCGCAGGTGCAGCTGAAGTCGCGTCATATGACCGTGCCGTCCCGAAATGGTAGAGTTTCGAATTTCACTGAGGCTTCCTCACAAAGCCGTTCCGGAACGTCAACCAAGCGGCATTTTTGATCTGTGGTGGTACCCATTCCCCATTTATCAGAATATCTTCGATACACCCAACTAAAGAGGGCTGGTCATGGGTGAGTTTCCTAAGGTTGTTTAGCGTACCTATCATGTAGATCGCAGGAAAACTAGTAGATGTAACATTATTCTCGTTGTAATTTATGGGGTATATCTATATGAGCGGAGTTTATAGCCACCTTCTACCAATTGCTGTTGTCTGGGTTTGAACTGATTAAAACTCCTTTCCACCTATTTAACAGACTTCAATGAAGGTTTAGCCGCCCTCTTGATAACTCCAAAATGTAGTGAGTTAGATCTTTTTCGAATGCCAGCAATTCATCACTCACTGTCATCTTAAACTTGAACAATACCTGCTGGTATTGACAGTCACCAGGGAATTTCCTTAGAAATACATGGTTTTTATCATCTCGCAAGTATGTCCATGAAATCCATTAGGACAAGAAGAGTTAAACTTGTGTGATGCCTGGCATACAGTAGCCTTCGATGCCGACCTCATTATTGACACAGATGCCATTGTTGCAGATATTGTTGTCGTCTGTCTTTTTCACATAGTACTTCTTTATATCCAGGATGGCAGTTACAGCTGTACTTACGGATAACATTATCCAGAATGCATGTCCCACTATGACAAGGTACTTTTGCACATGATCCAAATCCACGCAAATTTGTTCTCGGTCGCACTTACTTCCCGCACAATCATCGATGTTGATATCGTAAGTTTCTCCTTCAGACCTGGCTGGGCACTGACACGTACATTTGTATTTATTAAAAGCAGAAGTGCAAGTTCCATTGTTTTGCAGGGGTTCAGTTCGCAAATGTCATTCGGTTTGAGAAACCGTTGCTTCTATACAGATAGTTCCGTTTGGGAAATGGGTCGATACGCACTTGTTGATGTTTATTTGACATTTGCTACCCGCAGATCCGGTAGCACAAGTACAGTTATAATACCCCTTGTGAACTGTACAACTTCTCCTATTCCAGTAAGGTTTATTTGCACACAAAGAATCTATGTTGCAGTTAGGGTACTCTCCGGGACATTACGGTTTACGTTGGGAGGCCAGGTGTTTAGGTCACGCCTTGTTTTTGTTGGCTCTAGTCTACTTCACAATGGTCGCCCAGAAAACCGGAGAGGCCCTCTAAAAGGCAACTGTTAAATTTCTTTCAAATAAGAAATACAACTCCTTCATTGTATGTACCAGAATTTATGAGTAGCTGATTTATATATCTTGAATTGGCTGTGTCTCTCCATCGACATCAATCGTTAAATTTCCTATTCTATATTGCAAGTAAAAAATGTGCCACTTATTTGGGATTTTATATTTTATTTTTAACATAGTAGTTGTGGGATTTCCAAGAGCTCTCTATCATATTCACAATAAACACAACAAATTTACAACAACCTATAAAACTGAAAAGGCTAAGCGACACAAGTATTTGCTATCCCCCTGCAGCAATTATCACTGTCGTTGTTCGTCTTGAGACAGTCAAGGATGCAATCTAAAGTCGTCTGCTTCGGAGTCGTAGAACTAATCGGTATTTCCGTGTAGTCTATTAATTCTGGTTGGATGGTCATCGAATGGATGCCCTCATTGTGGAAGAACGTCTTTACCTTTTCTGTGATATTCATGTACTCCGAGAGGTTCTGACACCTTTTATGAGCCGAATCAATTATCCTATCTCCAGCTAACTGCCATACGTGGAACTCAACCAGAACCCCATCTACTTTCGCCAGAAGCTTGTTTTGAATGGTGTCCACCTGCATATGAGTCGGCACGGTTTGCAAGAGGTAGAGCGGAATCTCTCAACAGCGGCCACACCGAGAGCAAAATCAGAAATACTAGTGACATACTTAACACTGAATCTATGTATTTCTTGAATTTCCATTCCGTCAACCAAAACATAAGAGCAGAAATTACCACTATAACTGAGCCCAGAGCATCTGAAAGAACGTTTAGGAGCACACCACGTATGTTCATGTGACTAGCCGAATGAGAATGCGACAGCGTTTTCTCCTCGATGGGTTGTGGGGGAGGGCTGGGGTACGTCTCGTCGTTTTCATTATCGTCAGTAACAGCGAGCTGAGTGAGTCAGTTACGGTTGTGAGAGGGACGTCCATACAAGTGTATGTGAGAACTACCATGCTCGTGAAACAACACTAAACCTGTAAGATTGACTAGAAGGTCTATTCCACCAACGATGACCAGCAATTGAGGTTCGTTTATCTCCTATATCTCAATAATCCTCTTGCACGTCTTAATATATAAACTATAAACACATAAACTTTAAATGTCATGACTCTTTTAAAATAGCCATATTTTTAGATTAACTGTGGAAAAGTTATCGTTCCTTTTGCAAAAATTTACTACGCTATTTCCTATTGAACTTTTATTGAGGGAACTTTTCAAGTTAAAACAAACTGTTTAAAATAGCAAAGCTCCCTGGACGATGATACTAAAATTATACCGAATATATTTGAAAAAGTCTCAGCCGATATTTGTTTCTACGATTCTAAAAAATTTAATATTGCTGCTCTTATTAATAAAAACATGAACGATATGATGAAATATATAAAAATGTATTATTAATAAACTATGAAAATGGTCCCAATTTTCCTTACGTTGAAAGTAAGTGCACTAACAATACTTTTTAAAGGAACGGAAACACAACAAACATTAAGAAACTAATAAAAACATAAACCAATACGTTTAAAAAAAATTGTACTATTAACTATAACGTAGGTATACAAATAAATAAAATCAAATGTTAACGCGAAATACTGATCATGTCGATATGGCAGAATTATTGGCCATTTTACAAGTCCCATGTCAAACGGGTTTATTTAGGAATCCTCTTCAGCCAAAGCTAGGGAAAATCGTAGTAAAATAGCACTATTTCTTTAATTATTCCCTTGGCCTGTTGTTGTAGGCGTGGTGGCTGATACTCGATAAAACTACCCCTACCTAATTATTACTGCTGATTGCGGTGATAGTCTTTGTTACACATAAGCCCGATATTCGTCGGTTCATTCCTCACCCAAGTGATCCTTTGCGCTGTCTATCGTGATATCACCTACACTACTTGAAAATATCACGTTGTGGAGGGTTTCCTCCACACAGCTTCCGATTGGTTAGCTGTGGTGCGTTCTTTGTTTTCGGCACTGCTATTAACTAAAGGGGCTTCAGTGACATTTTCTTGCGCCTCGTTCTCATTCACAGATGTTGTTTCGGAAGCCGCATCTTCTCTAGCTCCAATCGGCAGAGGATACTAACATATTGCCATAGTGATACTAGTTGCCGCTAATGATATCCTCTGTAGTTCAGAAGAGGAGTGAAGGTATATGGCTTGAGCTTCCTTTGTGAACACCAGCCATTTATGTCCTCTCGTCTAATAGCAACTGCGTTTAGTTGCCTTTTTAAGTCTGGAATGCTTAGAACAAGATAGTCACCCATATTCGCTAGGCACAACAGATCCACCTCGGAATGTGTCGTAGTGTCTATTGTGCAGGAGGAAGTTGCCAAAGCCATTCCCCTCACTCTTGCGCCTCTATGTCAGCTTATATTTACAGTAGGGTTTCAATGAAGGCAGTATAAATATTTAGAATTTTTCTTTGGAAGCATAGATCACTCTGTGTATCTGTGTTGTGTCTGGAAGAGGTGCCACTCCCTTTTCTACTTCTGATGGTTCGGGAAGAGGTTTCTTTGACTCATTGAGTACGGCTATTGCCACGACGGGAGATCTGTGTTTAAGCTGAATTTCTTTGGCTAAGTGACAGGTTACATCGTCGGTTCCTCGTTTTGAAGTAGAAGGCACCATTATTGTGAAAACATACACTAATGGTACCGGCTCACAGTGTTGAATTTGTATTTTGTACACTAACGGGAAAAGCTCTAACGAAATAAAGGCATCTGGAAGAGAACTCATGTGATCATAAGCTGGGCAGGTGCTAATTGTCATTAAACTGGTTTGAGATCCAAAGGGTTAAATGGTTCCTCAACAGTTGGTGGTTTTCTTCCCAGTGGTGAAGTGGCAGGAAGAACTGATTTGAATTGGAATCCACGAGTTTGATGTATATCACCTTATTTAGGAATTAGTTCTTCATACAAAACCTTCTCTGTCATTAACGATGTTCATAGACGTAACTTTAAGAGATGCATCAAGAATTTCTGTGTCAAATTTTGCAACAACGACTTGACTCGTCGCACCAGCTACCACCAAAGTACCCGAGAGTGGATAAATAATCATTTTCTTGACCGCTAAACGGGAATCGTCCGAGTAAAGGTCAAGGGCGCCTGTATTTCGGAAAGGTGGTCCTTCTTCTTCTATGTCCTCTGGATCCGAATGAACTTCTTCTAGGTTATCCCCCGCAAACAACTATACTGTACCAAATTTATATATTGGAGTAAGCTTATTAACACCTCCAGCGTCCCAAAATCTAACAGAGCCATCGTCGTGGCTAATAAGTTGAAGCTCTCTTTTTGGTAAATCTCCTTTGGAACACAATAGTTTTCCTCCATTGACTGGCCAAGATCGATTAGAGTACAAGTGGCTATATTGTACATTTCCGGCATCTCTTAAATGTTCCCAAAATTCTTCTGGCACACCTGACACGTATTGGCTACAAGTAACGGCAGAGGCGTTGCTCGTAAAATCAAAGGCAACATGTTTGTCTCCGTGTACCATAGACGCCAAATATTTATCGCTGTAGACCGCTCGTGGTAGACCGCCAGAAGAAAACAAGAGTGGTTCTCTAAATCCCTAGATAGGATTTTAGGTATTATTCTTCAAAAATAAGGCCCATATGCAGCTTGTCGACTTGGTCAATATTCCACTCCATGTAGCTACCATCGTTGTGTGAACTGATAACATATTTTCCATCTGCTTTCCAACAGAGTGATTCAAGTTGTTGACTGCAGATGAAAGTTTTAATGGCGTTATTGTCTACCCTGATCCAAAGTACGATTAATCCTCTGTTATAACCAAAAAGAATACTATTTGGTTGATCTGGTTATGGTTGATCGAAAATGGACTCTACAGCTCCTGGATATAGCGTATTATAATCCTGGGGCACATTTTGCATTGCGACTTCCTGGTAAATAATATCAGGTGTCATCGTGAAGGTGCTCAGATCAAATAAATAAATATTGCCACTTTCCGTGCCGAGTAACAAGTGTTTGCCTGCCGATTTAAAGCACATCGTGGATATTTTCTTCAGCTTTCCCTTTGACGCCTGCGATTTAACTTCCACCAGGGAATTCCTGTTCACCACCCACAAATGTAACGAGTTATCGTCCCACACGGTCAGAACGTAGTTGCGGCAGCCCACTTGCCTTATTTACTATTTTTATTGTAAAAATATTTTATTTTCGAGTATCGGTATCCAAAGGAGTCCTACTATCCCACTTGTAAATAAATTATATAACTTTTAATAAAAATAAACAGTTTTGGTAAAAAAATTGTGTTTTCCTACAAACAAAAAATTGTATTCATTTTCACTGCCAGGAGTGTAAAATTATAACTTTTAATAAAAATTAAAATAGTTTTGAGAAAGAAGTTATGTAAAAAAAATATAACCGCGGAACTCTATATTATGGAGAATTAAAAAATAAATAACACAAATAAATATTTTTTCTAAAATAACAACTACCTATATTAATCTCTGCGTTAAAGCCTAAATATTTTTATAAATGAGTGGTAACCTGCGATTTTCGGAACTGGCAAAATGGTTGATTACTTCATCATAAAATGAATCGTGTTTCTTCAATTCTGACAAAAAAACGTTTTTCTATTGAAATAAGCGATAGATTTGAGAGGCGGTCTTGACTCATTTTGTTTCTAGTAAATGTTTTTATCTGTTTAAGTGCTGAAAATGATTGTTCTACAGAAGCTGAGGTTACTGGAATTGTTGACACTAATGACAAAAGTTTGTACAGTTCGGGGAGACAGCTTTTTAAATTGTTATTATATATAAAAGTAAGCATTTCTTGAGATGATTTTGAATTTGCTAAAAGTTGCTGGTCAGAATACAACACACATAGTTCATTTCTTAACGAAATACGGTCAAAAAAGGATAATGGTCCATTAATTTCTCCATTAGACTAGTAGGAAATGATTTAGAAAACGTTGTAAAATTATTGGGATTTACTAAATCGAAACATTGCAAAAAATTTTAATCAGAAAATCTCATTTCAATTTGGACTATAATGGTGTCCAAAATTTCTATAAAAATTTGTTTGTAATGTATATCTGCCCTGTCAAAGTTATATGTTGTCTTTCTCTTTTTACATTGTGGCTCTGGCTCATCGTCATCGTCTACTTTTTCAACATTTTCTAAAAAAATATTGTATAAAGTATTGAAATGTATTTCGGTATTGCGAAATTCTTTTAATTTAGATATAAGTGAATTAAGTCTATTTTTAGAATATGTTATATCAGTTAGTTTATTCTGTAAAATTTGGAAAACAACATCAGTTTGCTCAAAAATCATTTTAAAAGCCTTTAGAAAAAATATGAAATTTTTATCCAACAATAACGATTTTAATCCGTAAGCTGCTCGTAAAGTCTTATCGTCATTTAAAAAATCTTCACTTTCCGAAATAAAATTAAAAACTTCAATAAGTTCTTTCCTGTATTTGTCAACAGTGAAAACAACTAGATGAAAAATTCCAACGAGTGGGAGCGTTTGTCGGAATTCTATGTTTCATATTAATTCTATTTAAAACATCAGTTCTTTTGGTAGATTTTGAAAAAAATGACGAAAAACCAGTAATATTTGAAAAAAATATTCTATTCTTTAATTCCGTTACATGCTTTACTCAGAACTAAATTTAATTGGTGTGCGTAACAGTGAATGAAGTAAGCTTGAGGAGCAATATCTTTTATTTTTGTTTGGAGTCCATTAAGATGCCCTGACATAACTGCAGCGCCGTCATAAGTTTGTGCTATTAATTTATTTTTCAAATCAAATTTACCAAATTCATCGATTAATAATTTAAATAAACTCTCCGCGTTCCTTCCACTACTCACATCAAGAAAACCAACAAACCTTTCAATAACTTCTCCATGCATTACATATCTAAAAATTACGGAAAGTTGAGATTTACAAGTAACGTCCGTCGTTTCGTCAATTTGCCACGAGAAAAATTCGCAATTATATAATTCTTCATAAATTTTGCCTTTAATAATCGAGCTAACACTCTCAATTAGATCATTTTGAATTGATTTAGACGTTCCGGAAAAAATAGTGGCGTTGTTCAAAAAGTTCTCTAATTTTGGGTCATACGTTTTTAAAAAATTTATCAGCTCTTTGAAATTTCCTTTATTGCACGATTCTCGTTTTTCGTCATGTCCTCGGAAAGAATTTTCTTGTGAAGATAAATATATAACGGCATCTATTAACCTCTTTAATATTGCCCTATTTTCACGGACCTTTTCGTTGAAATTTTCTATTTCTCTCTTATGTGCAGAATCCAAGTAATTTACAATATTTTGTTTACCAAACATTTCGAATTTAATGCAAGATGAAATGTGCTCCTGGGATTTTTCGTGCCTTTTTAAACCTCGCGACAAATTTTGCAAATTATTAAACCCGGCCCTGCCCCAAATTGAGGATTGATCATTAGTAAATAATAAACATCTCCAACAATATAATTTGTTTCTAACTGTTGATGCCGTTAACCATTCGACTTTTTTATAATTGTTATCACAAAATCCTTTGTTTTGTTTGCCACTTTTAAAAACTAACGAAAGCATTGCTGGTGTAGGCCTGGCATTTCTTTTAATTCTTACCTTTTCGTCGTAAGTAAGAGTAGTAAATCCATTTAACAACAAATAATCCACCACGTCTGGACAACAAAGACATGTTGTTGGGAATATTTTCACCTAGAGCACTCATTTCTAGCCCGCCTATCAAATGTTTTATGTATTTTTACGTCAAGTTGATCTTATTATAACCGGCTAAACACAACTGACGGTTCGTTTTCTTTGTGAATCACCTGAATCCTGAACAATCTGTGCACATGCGCGATAAAGAACTGAGATCTGAGGCTAGCTTCCTTTGGCTATTCGAACTGATGCAATTTTACACAGCGCAAAGAAATTCAAGGTCATTCATGTTATAAGTAAATGCGTTAAAGTTGGAAGCTATTTCGTATAAGCCTCCAGCGAACCGCAGTGTTCATTCAGTAAAAGACCGGCCGACCGGGAAATATGCATACAAAGACTATCCGGACTGTAATGTTATAGGTATGTTTGTGGAAAGGAAATGCAAAACTTTTATATATACACTGAAAATTAATTAATGAATTATAAACAATAAAAAATATTGAAAATTGAGATATACCTAATAGAAATTTTTTAAGATATTACTTTTGAAGGTATGGTGGTTCTTCCAACGGGAGGCTCAGCTTCCCCTGACGAGCCGAGTGTTATCCTATAGTTAAGTCACAGTTTAGTAATATGGTAGGATCGCTTCCTCTTCTGTGCGTAGTCCACGCGTCGATAGCAGGAGTGGACAGTGGACTATAATCTGTATTAAACTCTGATTTAACTATAGGATAAAAAATTCAAAGAATTTATATTAATTATCTAGTGAAATAGAGAGATATATGGTACAGGTACGAAGTTAATGATTGCAAAAAATCTTCATTTATAGTTATCAGTTTAACGTAAAATTTAAAATTTTGACAACCTGTAACATGCAACTGTTGAATTCGTACCTCTACAATTCCTAAATATATCGGGATTTACATATTATGCTTTTCTCAAATCAATTGCAGTCTATAAACGAAACTGCATTACTCGCCTCTTGTTTTTAACTTAAGTTCTGCAGATTTTCATGCTTCATTTTTTAGGACTTTCATTTCAAAAAAGATAATTTATGATATGTAAAAAGATAAGTCGAAATCCACAGGCCAAATATAATAATAATAAATTATAGGTACTTACCACCCAAACATATAATGTTTGCTTTGTAGTACTCTCCATCATCATACAGCACTTTGTAAATTTTGCCTATGTCAGCTTTTCCTTCCTGTATTATTTTTGTTCCATGTTTAATATTTTTTAAGTTTACTATCTTTTTAACCTTATCGTCCACAAAACAAACATATGCGAAATTCATTACGTAAATTATTGTGGAAAATATAATTATAACAACACACTTTTCACAAAATACTAGAACACACAATGACAAACACAATCAACAATGGCCGAGAAAAAAGTACTACGTACTACCAACATATGAAGAGTATTAACAGGACTACCAACCTGTTATGTATTGTGCTCCCTACAATAAATTAAATGGAAGTTGATGAATTTTCCATATAGACATATAAAGACATATTCATCCAGATACAAACATTATATATGAATCGGACACATACAAATCCCTGAAAATACATATAAAATTGCATGTTGGTTTCTAATATGAATTAATATGTTCTTATACGTTTATTGAGCCATATACAATCCATATAAATCCAGATACCGCTTTATCCGGCCACTTTGGCTTTTCCATATAGAACATATACAAGCATATAAATTCATATTTGTTTTTTTATATGTATCTATATAGCATCTATGGTGCATTTTCACTAGGGTTGTTTGATTTATAGAGTTGACCAAGTGGGTTGTAATATCACCAGAAACTTTACTTGATAAATTTCTATTATCAGCAGTGCAAAAAACAGTCACAGCATCAGGATTGAAATTTTCCATCCACTCCTTTTTAGGACTAATATGATTACTGGCACAACTATCAACATACCATGCATTGCTATCAAAATTACCTGTAGCTAAAGCAGCTGGAGTAAATAAAACTGTACTTTTCTGCTCAGATTTAGCTGACTTGTCTGATTTATTAAATTTGGCCTTCTCCTTCTTTAACTTTGGACAACGAGGTTTAATATGACCTTCAACACCACACTCATAACAGACAATATTTTTCTTTTTAAAACTTTTCGTAGCCAAGGCGGATGTGGATTCTTCTCGTAAACCACGACGAGCATCTTCTTCTAATAAAGTTTTAATAACATCTTCACTAGTTATTGTTGTGTGTGTTGCTCCATAACCACTTAACAAAGTTTCATAAGAGTCTGGTAGTCCACTCAAAAGCAACATTCCAATTTCACTGTCGTCAATCTGTATTTTAATATCTGATAACTGATGAACTAGTGATAACATACCACTTACATACTCGTTCATAGATACAAAATCTTCATATCGAGTTCTATATAACTTTCTTTTGAGAAAAAGTTGTCTACTTAAACCAGCACTTTGAAAAGCTTTTTCCAAATTCTCCCAGGCTTGTTTAGCTGTAGAAGCACCTCGAATATGACTAACACAAACTGGTTTCACAGATAGGCTTATTTTAGCAAGAGCTCTTTGATCTTTTTCAGAGTCATTGTCCTGACCAAGTACACATTTCCATAAACCATAGTCTATTAAGACCATACGCATCTGGAACTTCCAGTTGTCATAATTTTTGTGGCCTTCAAGTTTTTCTATTCCTGGCACACCTGCAGGACCCATATAAATCGGATTTGATACAGTATTTGTATTAACATTTGTGGTCACGGTGTCCGTTGTGTCATTCATCTTGACTTGATGTCGACTTCACATTTACTTTTTACCACCAATTAAATCTTAAACCGTAGCATAAGCAGCCTCTGGGACCATAACCTGTTGTGAGGCAATGGAAATAACAATCACACTTTGGCAATAATATTTTAATGTGCAAACTAGACAGACCACTTTGTAACGTGTATTTTATATAGACGAAAAACTTAGAAGTATTCAGAACCAGAACAAAACATATTCTGTCATTTTTCATTTTAGGTAAAGTTAACAGTGTTGCCAATACATATCTAATTCAGTACTACCAATCGTAAAGAGTAGAAAATAAATTCATGTTATTGCTTACAGTTCTAACAGGAGATAGATCATTTGATTCATATTTGGGGCAGGTGATAAAATGGGATTCTGAATACGTTCATAACTGGAAGATGGTGATGCCATTACTTAATAATTTGATGAAGGTGATGGCATTACCTGATTCATGTTACCTGCAGGTGACATCATTTGATTACCAGCTAGGGACGGTACTATAAGATTTAGATTAGGAGCTGGCGATGACTTCTAAGCATTTGACTCATATTGGTCGACGGCAAAGGCATCATTTGGATTTAAATTAGCAGACGCTGAAGGCATAATTTGATTCATACTACCAGTGCTGGATTACCCTATACGCCAGTTACGCCATACGGCAGATTCTTAGGGGCGGCAAATTTGTATTTTACACAATAAGCAATTTATTCTCTATCGAGATGAGAGTATTCCTAGGTAAGCAATACCACCCCTCCGCTCTTCGAAATTGCATGTGAAATAAAACATGTATTATAAGGAATGCCACCCCTCGCTTTTCGAACGTTTCGAACATTATTGCGTTATAGTAGGGGAGCCCACGATGCTAAATGGGGATTTACTCGTGCGTCGTGTGGACTTATTGGATTTTAAAGATTAGATGGTAGAAAGAAAAAAAGGTTATATGCTGTATACCCTTTCACCGGTGGGGGGAGCGACTACAGGCTTTCAAAAAAAAAAAACAGTCACATGAAAATACTCGAGCGCGTCAGATATTCAGAGGGGATGTTAAGTGAACCCGAACGAAGCCCCCATTCAAAAGACTGACGATTCGGATGTGACGCAAGTTCGTGGCGGTTTTTTGAAAATGCAAAAAAAATCACCATTTTGAAATACTCAAGAGCGTCAGATTTTCATACAGACGGTTCAGCTTGATGTCCTGGTCGTGCTGATCAATAATCTAACGATTATTTGGAGGGATTTTCTTAATCTGACGGTTTGAATTTTTTTTTTATGATTTTTTTTAAATCACCGAATGTGACAAATACAATGCAGGGAAAATAGCATGCAAAAAAAAAATAAAAAAGTTTGTTGAAATTTGTAAAAAAGTTTTTTTATTTTATTTTCTGTACACATAAATCTATTTCTTTTAATTATAAATACATACAAACACATAAATTATATGTATATATACTTTCGGTAATCTCTTTCTCTGATAAAATTACAAATGATAAATAAATAATAGGTAAAAAAAATATGGCCGAGGTTAATAAAAAACGATATTTTTAAACTTTTTGATAGTTTATTTATTGATGGGCAAATTAGCAAAATAAAATAAATATGTTAAATACAATTTTTTTTTAATCTTCATCTTCATCCGTGGACTTATCATCATACAACAAGTCGATTTGGTCATCAATTTCATCCACAGCTTGCATATCTGTAACAAGAAATCGTTATACCTAATACTTAACAATATTTTTCTTATCTAATGAAAAGCGTGTTATTAATGTATTGAAAAGTAAATATAAATACCTGAATCTGGAGTATCCCCTAGAATATCTGGTGTTATGATTACATCTTCATACACTTCTGGTAATTGATCACCAATGGCTTGATGGCTAGCGTGTGGGGATGGTGCGAGAGAGTAAGTGATAGAGAAAGAATGAAAGGGTTAGAGAGGCGCGGAGTGGGTAATACGTGCTTCACTGCAGGTGCATGCACTAAACTTCATTGGCGATTTTTGTTACTTCAGCTTGTGGAAATCGGCAGATTATATTTTTCCAATTAATCTTGAATTATTTCCGTCAAAACAAAGAAAAATTCGACCGCGCTCGAGAATGTCGAGGTGACGTTTTTGCAAGTTTGTGACCCTCCCACTCCCTTGCGTCACCCTCAAGTCGTCAGATTATTGAAATGCACACTTTTCAGCTCGTAATTACCCCATCATACCTTAATCTGACGCGCTCGTATAACCAACTATCGATTTTTTTTTACTATTCTGATCGGCTGACCTACAAGCTCGGCCTTATATAGAAGACTTAGATGTGGTGGTGGTACTCAATAGGGTGCAAGGTATCCCCTATAAGTTAATCTCCCGCGCTTGAGTAAATCCCAAAGTCCCCTATTGGGCTCCCCTACTATTAAGCGGCAAATTCTTAAATCAGGCCCTGATTAGAGGCGGCAATTTTAGGTATGCGTAAAGCGGCAAATACTTTAATCCGCCACTGCATACTACCCGGTGATGCTTGTATTTGATTGGCGGTAGACGATATAATTCCTGATATGGGAAGAAGTTTCCTAGTATCATTCCCCCCTTAAGAGTTTCGTGTCAAAATCATTATTATCTATCGCTAATAGTGTTCCTAAGTCATATATTAAGGTGCTTTTCAACTGTTATAGGTTTGTATTTTTCAGCCACACTGACTGATTTTTCTACCTGTCTTGCAACCACCATACCATGTTGTTCCCATAAACCATAAAACTTAATTTAACCTAATTTTATTAGTAACCACACGTGTCAAGTTAAAATTTTAATATTTGTTTAACTTCACGAAGGCGACTTTCCTTTAATACCAAAAACATTTCTTCTTGTTCTCTTCAACCACTACAGACCCTTTAGACATTTCTATTTCCATTTCATTTTGTGTTGTCTGATTGGGCATTAGGCTATTGGAACTAGTCATATCTTTGACCGCTCTCCAGCTGAGCAGATATACAGGCATCGTCCAGTGCTGACGATTGATGGCTAGTAAGCAGACCAGAACCCAAATAAAATATCTGACCTTTTGGCTGCCTACTTCTTATAAACATACTCAGATCTAAAATAGACCTAACTGTTCTTAGCATAATTTGCCACATCTACCGCCACGAGAGCGTCCGTGATATTTTCACAACCGAATGCCGCTGTGGTGTAATTGTACTGTTAAGTATGGCCGAAGTAAGGTGGTTCGCAGGTGCAGCAGAAGTCGCGTCATATGACCGTGCCGTCCCGAAATGGTAGAGTTTCGAATTTCACTGAGGCTTCCTCACAAAGCCGTTCCGGAACGTCAACCAAGCGGCATTTTTGATCTGTGGTGGTACCCATTCCCCATTTATCAGAATATCTTCGATACACCCAACTAAAGAGGGCTGGTCATGGGTGAGTTTCCTAAGGTTGTTTAGCGTACCTATCATGTAGATCGCAGGAAAACTAGTAGATGTAACATTATTCTCGTTGTAATTTATGGGGTATATCTATATGAGCGGAGTTTATAGCCACCTTCTACCAATTGCTGTTGTCTGGGTTTGAACTGATTAAAACTCCTTTCCACCTATTTAACAGACTTCAATGAAGGTTTAGCCGCCCTCTTGATAACTCCAAAATGTAGTGAGTTAGATCTTTTTCGAATGCCAGCAATTCATCACTCACTGTCGTCTTAAACTTGAACAATACCTGCTGGTATTGACAGTCACCAGGGAATTTCCTTACAAATACATGGTTTTTATCATCTCGCAAGTATGTCCATGAAATCCATTAGGACAAGAAGAGTTATTAAACTTGTGTGATGCCTGGCATACAGTAGCATTCGATGCCGACCTCATTATTGACACAGATGCCATTGTTGCAGATATTGTTGTCGTCTGTCTTTTTCACATAGTACTTACTTCTTTATATCCAGGATGGCAGTTACAGCTGTACTTACGGGTAACATTATTCAGAATGCATGTCCCACTATGACAAGGTACTTTTGCACATGATCCAAATCCACGCAAATTTGTTCTCGGTCGCACTTACTTCCCGCACAATGTAGTGAACGGAGGGGCGGGGGGTGAATTTATTCCCCTTTATATCTAATCCCCCCCGTGTCGCCATTGTATTTAATGAAAGAAAGAAAGAAAGAAAAGAAATAGTAGCTGCCACCACCCTGTTATTAAACAGGGAAAATTTTGAGATAGGTAGTGTGCCCTTCTTCGGCGCGGGCTATCGTAGCCCTAACTGGGAGGGTTGTTTAAAATGAAAAAAAAAACTTGCATTTCTATAATCACTGAATTTTAATACGGTTAACGAGTATAAGTTACACCCTCATTACACTAATATACCAAGATCTCGGGAGAGCACCCTAATACCTTTGAATAAAGTTTATACAAGAATAATTTGGATCGGTCTCACCCATATCTAATTCCTATCCTCGAATGGTTCCTCTCATCCACTCTAATTGAATTCCATCACCCCGACGCTTTGATTTTTCCCATTTAGTCACCACACATCACTGGCAAAGTAAAGTACAATTTTTAAACATTTCCCGACTTAATACACTAAAATTCTATTCTAAATCAAACTTTATTATAACAATTTTAACAAGACCATATCTTTTTAATTCAAACCGTACCATTTCATGGTCGCGAACCGAGTCTCCCTCTCTCTCTTAATATCTTTTTGGCGTGCTTCCTCGCCTCTCGAATTCTCGCCTTGTCAGCGTTTTTGCCCCAACGGCCGAGTATGACATATATATATACAGGGTGTTACAATGCTCTCCCCAAAAGAAAAGAGTGCTTACTTCCACAAGTAGCAGTCTTTTTTACTTAACTCTATCTCATTCATCCATCATCCATCCTTATATATTTGGACAGTACATATTTCCAAAACAGAATCACGCACTATTAATATAATGATAGTTTCATTCATTTCATTCTTTCATTCCCTTATGTAGTATATAAGTTCCGTATTTTACTTGGATATTTATATGTGTATCCTATATTCTGGTATACACCTAACTTTGTTCCTCCAGGTATACCCAATTAAAAAAAAAATAAACTAATAATAAAATAAAATAATTGTTTCAATTATATAGCATATATAATAATAAAATTAGTCTCTCAAATGAAGTCTTTTAATTTTCGTTCCGTTGCACTGTTTTGTTTTCGAGTAAAAGCCTGTACCCGCACTCGACATTTGCGAATGGTTTAAACGCGTTATGCACGCACTTACGACGTCATTTTCTCTTTCTCTGTCCAGTGTACATCAGGGTAAAGTCCTGCTGGGCTAGTAGGTTTATCTGGTACCTGTAGACATTGTTCCTTATCTGTGGTTGATGTGCTGGGTTGCTCTGGTGTGTTGGATTGCTTAGTTCTATGGTGGACTACCCACATTGTCAAAGTACTCCATAAGCTGGCCAACAGGGTAAAACTAAATCCAACTAATTGATATAAATGGAATCCATTGATTATAACTTCTACTACGTATTTTATTCCTCTACAAACAACATAAAATCCCATGATTCCGCTAAAAAATATTCCAATATCCGTGAACCATCCCCATATTTTTTCTAGGGTTGTTCGTGCTAACTTTTCTAAGTCCGCTTTCTCAAAAATATTTAAAGTTGAAAATCCTTGGTTATTCACCTCAAAACCGGCTACTCTTCTAGCAATAATATTTTCCACTGCAGATCTTTCACTTCCGAAAGCAAGGCTTCTCTGGGCTTTATTTATTTCCTCCACGGTGTATACGCCGCTGGAACTAATTGGCTGTATCGGGGTAAATTTTAAGCGTTTTTCAGGTTCGACTTCAATTTTTCTTGGGGAATCTTTTATAACTGGTTGTGGAGTTAAACCTATCCACTGGCCATCAATTTGGTAAAGAGGGGGTGTTAGAAAATTGCACTCAATTTCTTCCGCATGCGCCTGGATTATATGAGTTACAGCTGACATAAAATATGACTGGTTATTAATAGAAATTGGTAATTCATTATAGCAACGGTCGGTTCTTCTTATCTCTACTGTCTTGGGAACACATTTAATGATATATAGTACCTCTCCTAAAACTCTGCCTGTGTATCCTACGTTTTTCTTTATTAACATCCCTATAGCTGAAGGGGTTAGTGGCGCCATGGTTAAACGGTTAATAAGAATTTCTCTGTGTGCCAAACATCTACGATACACGGTATCACTATACAAATTTTGGATTGATCGTTTATAAGCCTGTTCTACATATAAGAATTTACTATTAACATACATCATCAAATTAATATTTTGTACTGGGTGTCCCAATTTAAATTTTCTGTCAATGTTTTCTTTACTTTCTTCTATAACTATAATTTGTGGATGCTCCGTAGTCCAAACGTTTAAACTGCAGATATGATTTTTCCTTATTACGGTTAACGCAAACACTTTAGCATCCTGTTCAACAACTAAATATTTCCCTGAATTTTTCTCGGTAATTAATTGAGCTTCTCCCCTATACAGTATCGTTAAGTCTTCTTCGCACGTCTTTCCTATGTCTAAATTCCATGTAGTCTCTCCAAAGGTTGAATCGAAACAGTATCCTTGAATATATGGACATGTGACTCCGCCCACTAGACTAACTTCGTTTTCGATTAATTTTACTGGTGCCCTATAATTCTTTGTAGTAATTTTGATGGTGGCTAGGACAATGACATTATTCCATTCATTTCCATTTTCAACAAAATTTCCTCCGTAGCATTTCCCTTCTGAGTCAACTGAACCGACTATGGTAATAGATTCACTCGTCGTTCCATTCATTAATATTTGACTTATAAGACGGTTATAGATTAAAAATGTTTTATATCTATGGATATCCCTGTATGATTCGCTTCCCACTTGATGAATATAATTATAAAGTCCGTTTTTTACCACTGAGCTGTGACTATGCATCCCACAATAGGTTATTATTCGAGTTACTTCGATAAGGCACGATTTTACCGCCACTTGTTTAACTTCGTCCTTTTGTAGCACGGCAACTTTAATAGTTTTTTGGTTATAGTCCGTCACTGGATTTGGACACGAGGCAACGTCTTTTATAGAAATTACGGAAATGTTTATCCTTGGGTCCATGCAATCGTATGCCACTAACGCGGCACTTTTGTTTAAGCACAACAATAACATTACGAAGAGCAAAAACATGACAATTATTATATAAGAATCAAAGTTAAATACAATATTAAAACTTAGTAATTAGATTGTGTATACCTGTGGTTTATAAGGATCGCGAACATATGAGAGAGTGGACTGTCAATAATATTCGTACACAAAGACTATTCCACTGTCAGCAAAATTCAAATCAGTTTCGAATAAAGCATAAGGATTGATCTTCCTCGTTAAACATCCGGTTTTACTGTGAGAAACCTTATCACATAAAAGTTTATAATTAAGTTGTTTTTCCTACAATGAAACAGAACTTATGTTGTGTTATTTTACAATTATAACATCTGGTAAACCTATTGGTTTTTGAATTTAAATTGGTCTCATCCTATCATATGTATATTTCGAGTGAAAGACAACATTGTTTGTCTAAAAATAAAAAAAAATCTAATTATAAATTTAACCTATCCGGTGGTTTACGTATGCGAGTAGAGCGTCGCAACGGTTGCGGCACTTCCTCGTCCCTAACCTCTTCTATAATAGTCTCTAACGGATTGTTACAAAAAGGTAATATTTCTAATGTGTTTTGATAAGTATCGTCCTCACTTTCTTGAGGTTCTAAATTATTTATATTTTCTTCCGCAATACCAATTAATGTATTCTGGTTTTCCTCGTCTACGCTTATACTTTCCATATCATTTAGTTCAATATCAGTTGAATTATACAGTTTAAGTTTATTCGCATGTACTATACGATCTTTTCTAGTATGCAATTTTCTAATTTTGTACGTAACTGGTCCCTTTTTCTCTATTATTCTAAATGGTCCTATCCATGGTTTGCGTAATTTTCGCGATAATCCTAATTTAGCGTTCATGTCTAACATATATACTAAATCTCCTAACTCAAACTTCTTTTCTCGCGCTTTCTTATTAAATTGTTCCCTCCTATCTTCCGCGGATTGTTCTAACTTAATTTTTACCTGTGTATAAACATTATTTAACCTAGCTAACATTTCAGAAGCATAGTTTTGATCGTAATCGTATTTAATAACTTGTGATTTAATAATATCATCGTACGGTAATACAGGATCTCGTCCATGTAACAAGAAAAATGGACTATAACCAGTTGATGAATGTTTACTAGATCTATAGGCAAGTAAGATATATGGGATCCATTCGTCCCAGTCCGTTTGATCGGCTGCAATATAATGCGATAAAATGTCTTTAAATACTCTATGCACTCTTTCAATACTATTTGAACTTGGATTAAATGGTGTGGTTTGTAATTTTTCTATTTGTAATAAACGACATACTTCTTTAAATAATCTCGATAAAAAATTTGAACCTTGATCAGTTATCAATTGTTTTGGTGTTCCGTGACGTGTTATGATATGAGTGACAAAAATTTTTGCGACAGTTTCTGCTTTTTGGTCTGGTATTGGGATTGCTTCTACATATTTAGTAAAATAATCTTGAAAAGTTAAAATATATTTATTATTATTTCGAGTCTGCACTAATGGTCCGACAATATCCATATTAGTACGTTCAAATGGTTCACTTACGTCTGGAAATTTTTGCAATAGCGCTTTACGCATATGTGGCGATGTTTTTCTCTGACAACAAAAATTACATTCTGAACAAAATTTTATGATATCTTTACGCATGTTTAACCAAAAAAATCGAGTTTTTATGAAATCCATAGTTTTTTGTTGACCTTGGTGTCCTGCGAAAGGCAAGCAATGAAAATCATGTAGAGCTTTCTTAATATAACTTTTAGGCAATACCAATCTATCCCCATTTCCGTCATTTCCTATCTTATACAAAATTTTATCGTTATCTAAAAAGTAATATAAACATATTTCGTTTTCTGGGCCGTTTAAGTACTCAATTATTTCCTTACAAAAATTATCTTTATATTGTTCTTCTTTAATATTATCCCTGTCCCAAACTGGTATACAGAGTGGTTCATTTACTATGTCCACCCTTAAAATATTTAAGTTGGAATCATTTTGATTCTGTTCTTTGACGTATTCACTTTATTACACTTTAATATCTGTATCTTTAAAAGCATAGTGAATTAACTTAAGTATTATATTCCAATTTAATCTATCCAAACCGCAAGCAATCCTTGGCATTGCTAAATGAGTAACATAATCTATTTGACAAATTTCCCTTAAATTTTGCAAAGCTAAAAATACATTTGGATATGAAGGTTTATTATAATATCTGGTTTTAGTTACCATGTAGTAAATATTTCTTTCTGGTAATATAATTTCAGCAACTTCTCCTAAATTTTTATTCTGCGCCACTAGCTCGTCAACACTACCAAAATATTGTTTAAACATTTTTGCTATCCCTTTACTCATATGAAAGTCTTGTGAGACACAGTGAGCCAACGAAAAATACTCCGGACAACTAAATAAATCACCTTTTACCTCTAGTACGTCTGGATTTTCATAACTAGCTTTATTAATTTGTTCTATAATAGAATTAATATCATTAAGATTATTTTCAGTTTCAATATTACAAATTCTACTAAGCGCGTCGACGTTTCCGTGTTTTCTTCCCGGTCTATGTACTATATCAAAATCGTATTCGCTTAAAAGTAACGCCCACCTGGCTAAACGTGAAGTAGGGTCTTTGAGATTAAGTAGCCATTTTAAAGGTCGGTGATCAGTAACAATTGTGAACTTTTTCGCATAAAGCATCCATTTGTGGGCCCTAATCCCGGCTATTATGCCAAGGCATTCTTTCTCAGTCACTGTATAAGTTTTTCTCAGCTTTATTAAACTTTCTGCTCGCAAAAGCAATCGGTCTTTCAAACCCGTTCCTTAATTGAGATAAAATACTTCCGGTTCCAAAATCACTAGAATCTGTGGCTAGAATAAATGGTTGATCAAAATCTGGATATATTAATATGGAATCTGATGTGATAGCCCTTTTTAATTTATCAATAGAATCTAACACTTCAGGTGTAATTTCAAATGTTTGCCCTTTTTTCGTAAGGTTAGTTAGTGGTAAAGCCACCTCTGAAAAGTTCTTAATAAATTTTCTGTACCATCCTGCTAAGCCTAAAAATGCTCGTACGTCTTTTACATTTTTCGGTATCGGGTATGAATTTCTACACTCTATTTTTTGTGGATCTGGTTTAATACCTTCATCAGAAATAACATGACCCAAATATTTGACTTCTTTTAATAAAAATTTACATTTACTAGGTTTAAGCGTTATATTAGCATCGATTAGTCGTTGAAAAACTAAAGCTAACTGTCTTATATGATCAGCTACTCCCTTTGAATTAAAAACAATAATGTCATCTAAATAAACCATACACATTTCTGTGGTCAAACCGGCTAGCATAGCGTTAGCAAATCTTTGAAATGTTGAGGGTGCGTTTACCAACCCAAAAGGCATCCTAGTATACTCGTAGTGTCCATCCGGTGTACTAAAAGCTGATATTTCTATGGCATCTTTAGATAAGGGAATTTGATGATAGGCATTATTAACATCAAACGTGCTAAATAGGTTAGATTTACCAAAAAGTTCTAATGTTTCGTTTAAATTTGGCAAAGGATAAAAATCTCGTTTAGTTACAGCGTTTAAGGCTCTATAATCGATACACATTCGAATTTTATTAGTTCCATCTTCATTCTTTTTATTCACGATAACTACTGGCGCACTCCAAGCGGATTGAGAATGTCTAATTACCCCTGTCTCTAATGGTCTATCAATTTCTTTTCTTAAAATTTCCCTCTGATAATACGGAACTCGATATGGCTTCTTGGCAATAGGCAAAACGTCTTCGGTTATTATTTGATGCTCTACGTCATAAGTATTTGATAAATTTTTTTCCCCTTGACTAAATACTTGCCTATATTGGCTAATAAATTCACATAATAAATTTCTACTATCCTCGTCTAAATGTGTTAGATCGAATTCATCATATATCCAGTCATAATCAGAAATATCTACTTTATTTATTTTAGAATTAGAACATGGTAAATTTATTTTTTCCAAATATGGTTCGGCAGTTCCGACAATGCAATTTTCTCTTAAAGTTACAGGAAATTTATTCATATTTATTATCCGAATATTTAAATTTTGTGGCCCCATTAAAGTACATGCTGCGTAAACGCCCTGTATATCTAAACTTTTTGGTTCGACTAATATCGTGTCACCATTCAAATTTTTCCTTAATTTTATAGCGCAATTAGTTTCACAATTAGGTGGTATTAAAATATCCTCACATAAAATAGCATTACACGAAGTAATTGGTCTTTTATTATTTGTTGAATTTATTTCAGGCGTAATATTCGTTTCGTTAAAACTGTCGATTAATCCATTTTGGTTAAAGTCGTTTCCCACAGCTCTGGAGTTAACTTTATTTAGGCTATACTTTCTTATCGCGGCGCGCCTATATCCGGTCTCATTGCGATTTGGTTCATTCCGATACGTACAAAAGTTATTTTCGTTTTCGATAATATCATGCGTCGCTATACTTGAAATTATTTAGAATTAAACAAACCAATGTGTTTTATATACTAAAATCATTTATCCCAAGTTCCCATTTTCTTTTTCTGGGTTTCCTTAATTCCCTACATTCCTTCTCAAAATAACTGTCTACAAACTGAATCCTTTTGGGTCTTGATTTTGGTTGTACCTTCTTTGGAATGGGCACAGGAGGATTGAAAGCCATTTCTGACATACTAAATTCGGTGTAGAGTTCCTCAGCCGACAATTTCCCATATTCGCCTGGCAAACTACCTTCGCCAGAGGCAGGAACACCACTAGCAATATTTCTTGCAAACTTATTTACAATCGGATGATAATGCCTTGACAACAGTATCATTTCATAAAGAGCAGTACTTGAAGCATTCGCATACTCTGGATCGTCGATTTCAGCCTGGAATTTTCCATCGCCTACAGACGTATCAAAATCCAGCAAAATATCAACAGACCTATTCAACTGCATAATATTTTTCACTATCCCCAAACACCCTAATGTGCCATTATGTAACAATTGCAAGCTTAATGTTGCTAATCTTTTAGCGAAGCCAATTGTTCTTTTATTTGTGATTTTCTTTCTCCTTTTGATTAATGCGTCGTTCAGAGTCTTTATTAGAATAAGTATATGATCAGAGTTTCTTGAAGCCGCATTGGTACTCAACAGACCTCTGTAAAGGCTGTTGTAGAATCTTGTGGGATCTAAATTCAGTGCTTCACCCTGTCCACTTAGTATTGCAAATACTGTTTGTATGCAATGTAGCTGTTCTCTATAATTTAGCCATTCTTCTTTTAGCAAATTGTCGAGGACGTTTACTATGTCCACGTAAAATTCTAGGTTAATACAATGGGCAAATTTTGCCAATCCCTCCAGACAAATACCAAGAACTTTTGTATTGCTAGAATTTTTTAGAATTCTAAAATAGATATTGAAAACGATTTTAGTGATTTCTGTCAAGTTTTTTTGTTTCGTCTGCCTATTTTCCTCAGCCTTGGTTTCCAACAATTCTTTTTCAACTTCTTTCAGCTTTTTCTTCCTCTTCCTCTCCTTTTTGGACATTTGTAAAATGTTGGATTTATGAGCCATCAGTTTCTTCTCCTTCATATCTTGTTCTTTTTCTTGATCCAAATTTATATCCCTCAAGTTCAAAACCAGTAGTACTTCCAACATATCGGGATGAACATTATGTGTGTGATTTTTTAAGTAACTATTTATAATTCGTAATATCTTTAATGTTATATCTTTCCTTTTATCTTCCTTGATAACCGTTTTAATCGAATTATTAACAGTTTCTCTAACTGTTTTGTTGTGACTATTTAAGAATGGTACAACTGCCTGAGCTATATTTTGAGAAAAATTGAAATATGGGTGTGTTACTAAAAGATCACACATCGCTTGAACTGCTAAAATGCTCAATTTTATTTCATCTTCTGTCCGTTTTCTCGAGTCGCCTTTCTTCTTAATTAATAAAAAACAGTATTTCTCCAGTTTTTGTAAAAACTTTTTGTAATACATAACAAGATTCTCCTCAAATTTTTTTAACTTCAAGGTGTCCTTTTTCAATTTGACTCCTTCACTATTAGTATGTTTAATTTCATAAGAGGGTAGAATATCTTTAAATACTTCCAACAGCGAAACGATAACAAGCTTTCTAACTGTTAAATAAACTTCTGGTGTTTCCTCATCCAACATATTAAGTAATGTTCTCAAGTTGATCACTTTCTCTTCGGGATTTTCCAGTAAGCCTGAACTGAGAGTCCCAATGTGAATTTTCTTCTGTCTTAACATTTCATTCCTTGTAGCTAATAACTGAGTAGCCGATATAGGTTTTGAAAGGTCAACCTCCGAGTCTTCAAGTGAAAATTCTTCTCTATCACTAAGTTCTTCATTTTCAGATTCTTCATCAATTTCGGGTTCCTCATCTTCCTATTCTTTTACTTCCTCTAAAATTTGCTGTGGGATAATACCACTTTTGGTTTTGATTGGCAATAAATTTTTCATCTTTTTACCACTATTACTATCTACAATATTTTCTTCATATTCATTTTCAAGGGTTTCATCATCATTTGTTTTCCGCTTTTTGGATTTAGATCCTGAAAATTCAGAATATTTAACTTTATTGAATATTTTATAGGAATGGTTTGTAATTGCATTTTTTAGGAAATCTATGTCGTCTTCATCTACCATTTGTAGCATATCCTCTCCATCGTCACTTTCTTCCGAATAGTCTTCATCTTCATTATTTTTTGTTTTAAGTGGTGCCGGTAATTCCCTTACTTGTACTTTAGGTTTTTTGCTTTTCTTGATTAACCCTTGTTTCACAAGTTTATTTCGTTTTTGATTGTTTCTTTTTGCTTTAGATATTTTTGATTTAACACCCATTTTTAGTTTGGTTTATAATCAACGTATCTTTTAAACAATTTTTACCAGCATGTTTTTGATGTACCTATACCAGTACGGTCAAAAGTTTCATGCTTTATTTCAGAATTAATTATATCAGTACCCTTAGAAATTTCATGATGCCCTATTTTTTGTTTATTTTTTCCACCTTTACCTATTTCTCTGGGGTTTACAGTTCGACCTATTATTTTTATAATATGCTCAGTTGTATTTAATTCCCTATTGTTTACGTCACGAGAAAAATTATCGTTGCTATCAAATTCATTCTCACCTATTTTGCTTTTAATCTCATCATACGTAATATCACTTACTGACTCCCTTGTATTTATTACTTGATTTTTACCTTCATTTTCACTTACATATTTCACCTCCCATTTATTTATGTTATCTTCAAATTTTCCCTTCCCTTTCCCAGAGATTAAGAGTTGAAGACCATATATTTTTGCTCTCCATATATTTTTATATTTTGAGTAGAAAACAAGTGCTTTAAAAGTTGGATTTTATACTGTGATAGTTTAATAGTTTAGTGTATCATTTTGTGACATTTAAAAACAATAAAATTGTGATTTGTGAACTAACTTTAAACATTTATAATTTGCAATTAATAATTCTATTCTATAGAAACTTATCAGTGAAATTATAAAAACTATATCCACAAAAACTTACCTACAAAAACCTTGATATCTAAAAATTCTACACAGGTCTGGACTTAATATATTTGTAACAAAATTAAAACTATGAATTCTTGCAAAAAATGTAATAGGAATGATCAAACTGAACTTGCTACTTGTGACTTGTGTAATACTGTTATGTGTCAAAACTGCTCAAGACTGACTGCTACAGACTGTAAACCTAATGTTGAAACTGACAAAAAGGCTATGACTACAGATAACAATACTTTAAATCTCATAGCTAGTATTGATGAAGGTTTAAAGTCTCTATCCTGTAAAATGGACAACTTAAAAGATACCAACATCGACATGATACAGATGCTAACTAATAAGAATAATTTAATTCCACAATCTATTCGTAATAACAAGGGATTGATTGTTGAACCAACAAAAAATTTGCCAATCATTATGGATCCAAAATCGCCAAGAAAAATCATCGGAAATAATGAAGTTAATGTGCAAAAACATATTCCTCAGTTGCAGAAGAGAGTAATTGTGGGTACCAAAAAAGTAGAAAACTCAGCAATAAAGGCAGCAGCTACTGAAAAACAAGTATCTATATATGTTGGCAAATTGTCTGCCGATGTGTCTGAAAAAGACCTGGAATGCTATTTAAAATTAATCTTTGGCGATAAAGAAAACTTTGTCATAAAGAAACTTACTGTTGTCTCAGGTGATTACAATGCATTTCGTGTTGATGCACGGTTGGAATTACTAAATGAACTCTTAAATCCCGACACATGGGTTGAAAATGTAACCGTAAAGGAGTTTGAGTTCTATCGAAAAAAAGACAAGGAGTCATCACAATCCGGACGTAATATTTTGGCCTCACCGGGACATAAAAGAGACCACATTCGACCCATATATGATGCTGCTTCTCAATTTAGAAGAAACCGCTCTCCTCAAAATGGAAGAAATTACACACCTCAGCTTTCTAAAGAACTGCCATCACGACCTAACAGGTATGACTCGTCTAGAAGAAGTCATAACTATTCTGGAAGAAGTAATAATTATCCTACCTCACATCGACCAAGTAATAGTTACTCCTCTCAGCGCCATGAGAACTATTATGATGCCTATACTCAACAGCAACAGAGACAATATCAGGAATCTAAAACACAATCTGGTAACAAATATTACTCCTTTCGAAGATCTAGGAACCTCGACGCGATCAGTAGATATCCAAGACGAAGAGATTATTGAAACTAGCCAAGATAAAAACTCCTTTCAACTACGTACTAGTCCAAATAACATTAATAAAACCATTATCACCTTGGCCTTGTTGAATATTCAGTGTATTCGAAATAAAATGGATGATTTGCACATTTTATTGGAAAGCCTTGCGTATCCTGGCATAGTTTTAATAACGGAGCACTGGTTAAAATCAAACGAACCTATATATATTCCCAATTATTCAGTTTTATCAAAATATAGTAGAGTCAATTCCATTCACGGAGGTACATTAATTCTCATAAATAGCACACTGCAAGATAGCCTTCCTTTTGTTAATTTTGAAAAGTACGATGATGCTTTAGAAGAAAAACAGTTTGAGTTTTCCATTATTTTCTGTAATGAACTTAATATATATGTAGTGTGTGTATATAGGTCTCCCTTATCGGATGTAAATTTATACCTAGGTAAACTAGAATCACTTTTATTTAGGCTACCTGAAAAATCATCGATTATAGTAGGCGGGGACTTTAATATAGATTTTAGTAACAAAGAATCAAATGACACTCAAATGCTATTCAACCTGCTAACTTCGATGAACCTTAACATGCACATTAATTCACATACCAGGATCTCCCGATATTCGGCCTCTACAATCGATTATTTTTGTAGCAATTTAAATAAGCAAAATATTTCATGTTCTGTGACATCAGCCGGCCTATCCGACCATGAAGCCGTATACTGTTCAGTAAAATTAGATACAAATAATTTTGGTCAAAAGTACAAATTTGGACGTTTGTTTAGCAGGACTAATTATAATAAATTTTCTCTATATTGCCTAGAGTTTGACTGGGAGGAACTTCTAAATGAAAATAATTCCTTTGATTGTTTTCATAAACTTCTATTACATGTATTTAACAAAGCTTTCCCCATTCAAAAAATTAAATTAAAAAGTAAGAAACCATGGATAACTAAAGGTATAAAAATGTCTGCAAAAAACTTGAGATCTCTTCACTACATACGAAAATACACAAATGAACAATTCTTTTCTGATTACTATACGAAATATAAAAATATTTACAGAAAAGTAATAAAAAAGGCAAAAGAAAATCATTATAAATTCAAAATTGAACAGGCGGATAACAAGCCAAGGGAGACTTGGGCAATCGTAAATGAGCTTAGAGGTAAAGGTCAAATGCGGGTTACATCCCCTTTAAATCCCAATGCATTAAACAACTATTACTGCTCGATTGCAGGTAGTCTCACGGAAAACATAATTCCTCCAAATGATCCACTGAGTTACATGAATGAAATGCATAACTGTAATACTTTATATTTGCACAATACAAATATAATTGAATTAAAAGAAACTATTAAGGAAATAAAAAATAAAAAATCATCTGGTCTAGATGAAATATCTGTAAAAATACTCGAAAATCTACCAGACGCTGCTCTTCACGTATTAGTTTCGATAATTAACGAATCATTTGAATCGGGAATATTTCCATCTCTCTTAAAAACATCTATTGTGATTCCCCTTTACAAAGGAGGGGATTTAGAAGATCCATCTAATTTTCGTCCCATATCGTTAATACCCACATTGGCAAAAATTATTGAAAAGCTAGTAAAAAAGGGAGTTGTTGAATTTTTGTTTTCATGTAAGATATTAAGTAATCAGCAATTTGGGTTCCAAAAAAATAAAAATACTAACGATGCCATGTTTGCCTTTCTAAAGATGGTCTACACTGAAATCAATGGTGGAGAGTGTGCCGCGGCAGTATTCTGTGACTTGTCAAAAGCTTTTGATTGCGTCCAACATGATATATTGTTGCGAAAGCTCGAACACTATGGTTTCAGAGGCACTACCTTAAACTGGTTTCGGTCTTATTTGTCAAACCGCAGCCAAGTAGTTAAACACTCATCATACTCCAACAAACTAAATATAACTCATGGCGTACCTCAAGGTTCTGTTCTTGGCCCAATTTTATTTTTGTTATATGTTAACGACTTGACTGAAATTGACATTAATGGAAAGTTTACCTTATTTGCTGATGACACCACAATATTGTGGCATAGTAAAGATGAGAATACCCTCTGGGAGCAAATGTGTTCCGATGTAAATAAAGTCAAAGATTGGTTTAACTCTAACTTGCTTTCTCTTAATGTCAACAAAACAAATATAATGACCTTCCGTTGTAATCTAATAGATATCAAATTCATTCTCACCTATTTTGCTTTTAATCTCATCATACGTAATATCACTTACTGACTCCCTTGTATTTATTACTTGATTTTTACCTTCATTTTCACTTACATATTTCACCTCCCATTTATTTATGTTATCTTTTAGAATTTCTACAGCAAATTAATAAAATTTATTTAAAATTCACATAAATCATGCATTATTTTGAAAGCTTAAACATTATTTCAATGACTTCGTTTTGTTGGATGAAATTAACACATTCCGTAGATATAATTTTTAATACGGCTTAAATTTTCTAGCCTGTTTCATAAGGTTAACTTTATTTTTTGCTTCTTCAAAGCTTTTCCTTAGAGCTGCAATATTTTCCATTTTGGATTCACGAATTTGGAATGTATAAAAGTTTTTTAATTCTTTCTTTTTTAATTTCTCTTTTAATTTATTTTCCACACTTTCTTTTCTGTCTATACCAGGGTGCCTTCCCTTTTTTGTAATAACAGTCCACCCTTCATCATCTACTATATTCTTTTTGTTTCTTTCCTTCTCTTCTGTTTTATCGTATTTAGCCATAAAAGTACTAATTTTATTATGCAATTTTTTAGGATCATATACAGCGGAATTGTATGATTCAGTCCAAGATGCTAAACCAATTTTTAATGGTAACTCATCTGACGACAAAGGAGCAAGTGTATCCAATTTCATAATTTTCAATAAACTTTCTCTTCTATCGAAAACTACATATCCTCTTTTAAATCCATAGTCACTTACATGAACTTCGGTATCCAAAGTTTCAAATATTATAGACTTTACATTTCCAGCTATTGAAAAACATTGTTTTATACTACTCTTTGTAGCATATGGTGGTATATTTACTATAAATAGTGTTTTACCAGGAGGTTTATTTTCATCAACATGTCTTACCGAATGTTCTTTCAAGAACAGATTGTGGTAACTAGTGCTGGTATGGGAAAAACGTATCTGCAAAACTTTAAAATCCTGATAACTTTTTGAATACATTTTTTTCACTTAATAAATTAAACTGCACAAATCACAAATTCTTTAATACATTATTTTGTAGGTTAATAATTCTTCTTCATTCTTCACGCTATTTACATCATTACATCTACAGTTCTACGCACATATATCTTCAAATTTTCCCTTAATACTACTAGTGTTACTTTTCTCAACATTGTTATCATTTTCATTACAACTATGACTCACCTCAAATTTCTCTGGTTTACTATTTATTACCTCAGTACTTACATCATTATAACAAATATCTCCTATTTCCTCTTTATTTTTATCGCTATAGGTATCTCCTATTACAACATCATTATCACCTTTATTCATAAAACTTATTTCTCCACTTATTTCGTCGTTACATAACGCACCTCTTAACTCTTTATTCATATCATCATTATTATTATCTCCCTTAACATCATTACTCGTAAACCTATTATTATTTTCCCCTGTATATCTGCCATAGTTTCCTAGAAAATTATCGGCAATTATTTGTTCGTTTCCGTACCTTTTCGATCGAATCCGTACCGCAGTAAGACAAAAATCACCTTTTTCCGAGTTTTCTGGATTAATAATCTGTTCTATCTCGCAATCTGTCGAAAGACTCTTTGCCGCAAGTGGAAAAGAATTATTTTCCCTCGTATTTTCCCTATTTTCCGTAACACTAATACAATTCTTATATTCTCTCCCAACATCTACACTAAAAAGGTCTTTATTCATTGGTATATCTTCCGTATCAATTATGTCATTATTTAATTCATCTTTATGTACTGGTAAATTATCGTTTACGCCTCTTAAATTACTTATTGATAAAAGCGGTATTTTAATATTACCTACGCTCAACATGTTTCTACCATAGCAAATGTTTACCTTATTTTTTACAAAAAAATCTCTACCTAAAATTCCTGCAATGCCTAGTGGTACTTGGTCATTACAAACAATTAATTCAACATCCCCTATATAAAAATTATTATAATTAATTTTGGCAAAAGTAGTACCTAAAATTGGAATAACATGGCCTGTGACACCAGTTAATTTGATATCGGGTCGCTCTAAAATTTTATATTCATCACTCAAATAATTCTTTTTAATCATCGAAACAACTGATCCCGTATCCACTAAAAATTCCATTAAAATATTATTTATAAAAAGTTGAACATAACCTGGCGAATTAAATGTAAATGAATTTGCGGGATTCGTAAAGCGTATGCATTATTATTTAAGTTTATATCATAACCACTTTCGCAATTTAATTCTTCGCTCCCCCTCGAGGCAATGAAGGAACGACCTCCGAGTTTAAATGTTGATTGTTATAACTTGTCGCAGAACCTGTAGCGGAATTTAATAATGGCCTCCTTGGTATAGCCCCTGTACTTCTTTGATTCGTCTCGTCCTGCGTATCTGACCTAATATTATTTCTATAATTTCCCCTAAAATTATTTTGATAGCTACCCCTATCTGTCTGATAGTTATTTTCCCTCTGATTCCTATTTACCTCATTTTGTCTAAAATTGTCTGGTCTATTTGGTCCATCATAAGTCAAATTTCGATTATTTCTATCGTATCGATTTCCGTAAGAATTTCCACCACTACTTCCCCGAAAATTAGGATTGTTCGGATTCCTGTTGTTTCCCCTAAAATTACTATTCCCCGAAAGACAATTTTTTGCCAAATGTCCCAGTCTATTGTATCGGTAACACTGCATATCATTAACATTCATTACTTGAGTTACTTGACGCGGTTTTAACATGATGTCGTTAAGTTCCTCCATTTTGGCGAGTTCTTGGGCTCTATCAATTGTCAAGTTATTTTCACGCATAAAAACTGTTCCACAATATTTTAATAAGTTTTTGTTCAACCCCGTAGTAAATTGGTTTAACACTAATTGATCAATTTTCTTAACTAAACCCGGTTTCTCCTCAGCTGTAGCGACGGTCATATCTTCTTCAAGTATTTCTACCCCTAGCAATTTAATTCTCGTTGCGTATTGGTCAACGGTCTCGTCATGTCTTTGAAAGCATTTATTCAATTTTATAAGTGCCTGCCCCGGTATTTTTACTGGCGAAAATCTTTTAATAAATTTGGCTTTAAAATCAGCATATGTTGTCGTGTCTAAATTTGGGTCGGTTTTAAAGAAATTGTAAGCGTCTCCTATTAATCTGAATTTTACAATATTTAGAGTCGTCTGTTCGGGCCATTCGTCTAGTTTAGATCGCTGTTCAATCTTTTCAAAATATCTTTTTACATCTTGTCTACCA
Organism: Stenurella melanura; assembly: GCA_963583905.1. Classification (NCBI taxonomy): domain Eukaryota; kingdom Metazoa; phylum Arthropoda; class Insecta; order Coleoptera; family Cerambycidae; genus Stenurella; species Stenurella melanura. The sequence continues at coordinate 93,072,080 of OY757315.1, forward strand.
GAAAATTGTTCGACAGTATTCGCTATCATACCCCAAGTTACTCTATGTCCCAAGACCGGGGGTTGTACCGCATCATTTGCATTTGCTACTGGATCCGCCATGTTCTACCCCTATTTATTATAACTAATTATACGAAACTTTATTTATTTATTTTTTCGGGTGCTCCCCACCATTAGATCATAAAATAAAATTAAAATTAATACGGTAATCAATGGTTATTGTGTTTTTATACCACTTTAAAATATTAAATACTCCTACATTTAAGAAAAATGTTATTAAGAAAACAATATAAAATCGTAAATAGAATAAAATAAAATGTTTCGAGTTAATTCTATCTCTAGACACTGTTAAATAATTATAACTCTTTTTATTAATTTAATTTCTAACCCTTAATTAATTTTTAACCCTTTTAATCCATTTTTAACCCTTTTTTAATCCCACTTTAGCTGCCAACATTGTAGTGAACGGAGGGGCGGGGGGTGAATTTATTCCCCTTTAAATCTAATCCCACCGTGTCGCCATTATATTTAATGAAAGAAAGAAAGAAAGAAAAGAAATAGTAGCTGCCACCACCCTGTTATTAAACAGGGAAAATTTTGAGATAGGTAGTGTGCCCTTCTTCGGCGCGGGCTATCGTAGCCCTAACTGAGAGGGTTGTTTAAAATGAAAAAAAAAGCTTGCATTTCTATAATCACTGAATTTTAATACGGTTAACGAGTATAAATTACACCCTCATTACACTAATATACCAAGATCTCGGGAGAGCACCCTAATACCTTTGAATAAAGTTTATGTAAGAATAATTTGGATCGGTCTCACCCATATCTAATTCCTATCCTCGAATGGTTCCTCTCATCCACTCTAATTGAATTCCATCACCCCGACGCTTTGATTTTCCCAATTTAGTCACCACACATCACTGGCAAAGTAAAGTACAATTTTTAACACATTTCCCGACTTAATACACCAAAATTCTATTCTAAATCAAACTTTATTGTAACAATTTTAACAAGACCATATCTTTCTAATTCAAACCGTACCATTTCATGGTCGCGAACCGAGTCCTCTCTCCCTCTCTTAATATCTTTTTGGCGTGCTTCCTCGCCTCTCGAATTCTCGCCTTGTCAGCGTTTTTGCCCCAACGGCCGAGTATGACATATATATATACAGGGTGTTACAGTATATACTTCTTGGACAAAGAGTTAAACATGTGGCTGGTTCTGGTAAAATTAACCTAAGGATTAAAAAATTCGATTAGAAAATTTCTGGTAGGTTGGGTATTGCATAAATTCAAACCTGACATTTTTGGAACAGTCTTGACTATTTAGGGGCCAAACATGTAGCAGTGGCTTCCCCAGTTCCGCGCCTAGCACATAGTCTTGGCCTACAATATCCAAACATTTTGGTGCTATTGTACCACCGTTTTTATAAAACTTATGGCTGTTTAACGTACTGTAATTCCATAAACCTACTGAAAATTGCTGGGCAGATTCTGAAGCAGTTAACAGTAGTTCATTATTATCCATTTTACGATATTTTTTTAGAATAAATCTTCTAACAATGCGACAAGAACTAAGGTTAGAATTAGAATTTCAACAACAGGCGTGAAGGGAAGGATAATATAATTTTACATTTTCTCCCAACATTTCATTCCTACAGCGTTCTTTTTCGATGGAATTTTCATCATCGCTTAGATCAATATCGTAGTCTTGTGTTTGCGAAACAGTCAAATTATTGTCACTTATCAATCAATCAATCAATCAGCAAAGTAAAGTACAATTTTTAACACATTTCCCGACTTAATACACCAAAATTCTATTCTAAATCAAACTTTATTGTAACAATTTTAACAAGACCATATCTTTCTAATTCAAACCGTACCATTTCATGGTCGCGAACCGAGTCCTCTCTCCCTCTCTTAATATCTTTTTGGCGTGCTTCCTCGCCTCTCGAATTCTCGCCTTGTCAGCGTTTTTGCCCCAACGGCCGAGTATGACATATATATATACAGGGTGTTACAGTATATACTTCTTGGACAAAGAGTTAAACATGTGGCTGGTTCTGGTAAAATTAACCTAAGGATTAAAAAATTCGATTAGAAAATTTCTGGTAGGTTGGGTATTGCATAAATTCAAACCTGACATTTTTGGAACAGTCTTGACTATTTAGGGGCCAAACATGTAGCAGTGGCTTCCCCAGTTCCGCGCCTAGCACATAGTCTTGGCCTACAATATCCAAACATTTTGGTGCTATTGTACCACCGTTTTTATAAAACTTATCGCTGTTTAACGTACTGTAATTCCATAAACCTACTGAAAATTGCTGGGCAGATTCTGAAGCAGTTAACAGTAGTTCATTATTATCCATTTTACGATATTTTTTTAGAATAAATCTTCTAACAATGCGACAAGAACTAAGGTTAGAATTAGAATTTCAACAACAGGCGTGAAGGGAAGGATAATATAATTTTACATTTTCTCCCAACATTTCATTCCTACAGCGTTCTTTTTCGATGGAATTTTCATCATCGCTTAGATCAATATCGTAGTCTTGTGTTTGCGAAACAGTCAAATTATTGTCACTTATCAATCAATCAATCAATCAGCAAAGTAAAGTACAATTTTTAACACATTTCCCGACTTAATACACCAAAATTCTATTCTAAATCAAACTTTATTGTAACAATTTTAACAAGACCATATCTTTCTAATTCAAACCGTACCATTTCATGGTCGCGAACCGAGTCCTCTCTCCCTCTCTTAATATCTTTTTGGCGTGCTTCCTCGCCTCTCGAATTCTCGCCTTGTCAGCGTTTTTGCCCCAACGGCCGAGTATGACATATATATATACAGGGTGTTACAGTATATACTTCTTGGACAAAGAGTTAAACATGTGGCTGGTTCTGGTAAAATTAACCTAAGGATTAAAAAATTCGATTAGAAAATTTCTGGTAGGTTGGGTATTGCATAAATTCAAACCTGACATTTTTGGAACAGTCTTGACTATTTAGGGGCCAAACATGTAGCAGTGGCTTCCCCAGTTCCGCGCCTAGCACATAGTCTTGGCCTACAATATCCAAACATTTTGGTGCTATTGTACCACCGTTTTTATAAAACTTATGGCTGTTTAACGTACTGTAATTCCATAAACCTACTGAAAATTGCTGGGCAGATTCTGAAGCAGTTAACAGTAGTTCATTATTATCCATTTTACGATATTTTTTTAGAATAAATCTTCTAACAATGCGACAAGAACTAAGGTTAGAATTAGAATTTCAACAACAGGCGTGAAGGGAAGGATAATATAATTTTACATTTTCTCCCAACATTTCATTCCTACAGCGTTCTTTTTCGATGGAATTTTCATCATCGCTTAGATCAATATCGTAGTCTTGTGTTTGCGAAACAGTCAAATTATTGTCACTTGTTGGAGTTTGGAGTTTGTGGGAGGGCAGTCACATTTAGGTGACCGCAGCACCTAGGCCCCATTGGGCCCCTTGTACGTCCTCCCGAGGGATACAGGATTCCACCTAGGCCTCCAACCATCCTAATCTTGTGAAGAAGGTGGTGATGCTGCCTAGGGGAATATCCCTCAAGTCGGCCAGTGTAGGCCAACGTTCTCCCAAAATGGATTCTCTGCTAGAGGAGACTGCCGGGCACTCACAGAGTACGTGTTGGACAGTCTCGTCTTCTTGTTCACAACCTCTGCATAGGGGTGTGTCATTTAACTTCATATTATAAAGGTGCTTCCTCAGCTGGCAATGACCAGTAAGAATTCCTGTCGCGAAGCGCAGGTTCTTCCTGGACATTCCCAGGTAGATCATCGTTGTATCCTTGTCAGGGTATCTAAGCAGATCCCTGGCCAACTGACAACTATGAGTTTCATCCCACAGTTTTTTAAATTTTCTGTGGGTGTCTTCTTTAATCATTAGCATTATTGCTGAGGTCGGCAGTATGTTGGAAGGGCCAGGTCCAAGTATACTTAGACTGGCTGCCTTCTTAGCCAGACTGTCAGCTTCCCTGTTGCCTCTGCACTGTGCATGCCCTTTGACCCAGCATAGAATGACACTGTTCATGCTGGAGGCGCCCACGAGTGCCTGATGGCATTCCCATACTGACCCTGTTGTTATTTTGTGTCTCTGTAGGGCCAGTAGTGATTGTCTACTATCAGTGTAGATTCTTATTGTTTTTCCCGTTATTTGTCTACGGGAAATTTCTTTTGCGGCTATGGTTATTCCCGCCAGTTCTGTTTGTATTATACTGGCTTGTTTGTCCATAGCCCATTTAATTTGAATTTGCAGGTTCCTGGAGTATACCCCGCAACCTGTTCCTTCTTTCTTTTTCGATCCGTCTGTGAAGATGTTAACTGTTCCTTCACTGACGGCCTCATTGCTACTGTTGGTGTGTATTTCATAGGGTCTATCAAAGATGAACTGTGGAGAAATACCATCTGCACGTACCTGCAGAAGTGGCATTTGTTTAATTGCCTCATTCCACAGCCGGCATCTGGTCACTCCACATCCTATGTTTGGCTGTATGCCAACAGATTTGAGACGTGCCATAGTAGTTAGGGCCACCTCTTCTAGATATATGTCTAGTGGTGGCAGGCACAGCATCACTTCCATTGCTCTTGTTGGTGTTGTTCTCATAGCTCCAATTGTGTTTAAACAGGCTACTCGTTGTACCTGGCTGAGCTTACGTTTCGCTACAGTCTGCTGTATCTTAGGCCACCAGACGATGGCTCCATAGGCTATCATTGGTCTTATTTAATTAAAGAAAACTGTAATTAAACCAATGTATAAAAAAGGTAGCAAGAAAGAAATCTGTAATTATAGACCCATAGCCCTTATATCAATTGTGGCAAAAATTTTTGAAAAACCCTTATTAAACAGAATAATCGATTTTACAGAATCAAACAAAATTATAACAAATATGCAGAGTGCATACATTAAAGGTAGATCAACTATTAGAGCAGTATATATTGCCATATGTGAAATATTGGATGCAGTGAGCTCAAAAGAGAAAGTTGTTTCGTTATTTATGGACCTGTCAAAGGCTTTTGACACGGTTGATCATACAATATTATTAGAAAAACTTGAAATAATGGGTTTCAGAGGAAATGTTCAAGAGATCCTGAAATCCTATCTCAAAAATAGAAAGCAATGTGTTATGGCAATAGACGCAGGAAAGGAGGTTTATTCAGAATGGAAGACGACAGAGAAGGGGGTACCACAAGGCTCAACTTTAGGTCCAATTTTATTCCTGTTATATACAAATGACTTACCCGGCATCGTAAATCACTTATTAAATTTATATGCAGATGACAATTCACTTATAATAAGGGCAAAATCTGAAGAAGAATTAAAAAGAGAAATTACTACTACAATCGAAAAAACAGAAAATTGGTATACATGGAACAACCTAAAAAACAACATTGAAAAAACTCACCTTGTGAAATTTAGTTTGAGGAAAGAAGATCCATTTACAATAACTCACAACAATCGTATTCTTACAACTTGTAATCATACAAAATTCCTTGGCATTGTAATAGATTCTCAGCTGAATTGGAAAGAACACGTCCAATATCTCGCTAAAAAAATATGCTATTTTACATATGCGCTGCGCATTTTGTCCAATTCTGTTAATGAAGAAGCAGCATTGACCGCATATTATTCTTATGTATATTCCAGAATCCAATATGGAATAATTTTCTGGGGCAACTCTGTGGATTCTCCCAGAATTTTCAGGCTGCAAAAATCCTGCATTAGAAGTATCTTCCACCTAAAAAGAAGAGAAACGTGCAAACAAACATTTAAAGAAAAAAACATACTTACCTTGCCAACTTTATATATATACCACTGTGCTTGCTTTGTAAAAGAAAATTATGAGGAATTTTTTAGTAGATATGAAACAAATCATACTTTCAATACGAGAGGAAGTGTAACATTAGTGCTTCGTCAGCCACAAACTGCTTTCACCCAAGTGCAGCGAAATGCAGTAACACAGCTAATAAAAATTTACAACAAGATACCAGATCAATTCAAAAACTTATTAACAAAAAAATTCAAAGCAGAATTAAAAAAATATTTAAGTCATCATCCTTTTTATTCCGTTTCGGAATATTTTAACCTGGATATGTCTGTGTAAATTATCTGTGTAAATATCAGAACTCATCAGTAAAATTGAAAGTACAGAACATTTACATGAAAAAATTCATTTACTGCTTTTCCCACCATTTTAATTTGTCAATGTGAAAAAAATAATTACTGTATATATATATAAGTGTACTATTTTATATAATTTTGTATCTAATTGTAATGTTTGTTTTTTACTTACTAAACATTTTTTTTTTTACTTGTTCTACACCGTTTCATGGTATAATTGAATAAAGGTTATTATTATTATTATTATTATTATTATTATTATAGCAGTGTAAATCCACATAGCCACTTTGGGTTTCATTCCCCAGGTTTTCCCTATGGTTCTGCGGCACTGCTCAAAAGAGATGTAAGCCTTCTTTAGTCTTCTGTCTAAATGAAGATTCCATGTTAGTTTGGCATCAAAAGTTACTCCAAGGTATTTTACTTCTGATGCGAAATTTAGTGTGGTATTTAGGAGAACGGGGGCCGTCATTGGCCCCAATTTCCTTTTCCTTGTGAAGAGGACCAGCTCTGTCTTCCTGGAGTTGACCGACAGAGAGTGTTCTCTGCACCATCTTTCGATTATTCTCAGGGCCATCTGCATTCGATCACAGAGGACTCCTTCGAATTTACCACTAAGCAGTATCGTTAGATCATCTGCGTATGCAATTGTGTGGAATCCATCGGAGTTGAGGCGGCGCAGGAGGCTGTCAAGAACTAAGTTCCATAGAAGAGGCGATAAGACACCCCCCTGAGGACAGCCTCTTGCAACCATTCCTCTAACAGCGATGTCTCCCATGTTAATCTGTACCGCTCTTTTTGAGAGCATGTTGGATATCCAGCCACTTACGATCGGAGAAACGTTCCTGCTCGTGAGGGCTGCTGTAATTTTTGGAAAGGTGGTTTTATCAAAAGCGCCTTCTATGTCTATGAAGACACCCAGGGTGGACTCTTTATTGTCCAAAGACTTTTCAATCCGACCACTAACCGCATGAAGGGCGGTGTCGGTGGATCTGCCCGGGGTGTATGCATGCTGATTGGGATGTGTGGGATTAGCAGTAATCGCAACATCCCTCAAGTATCGCTCACATAGCTTTTCCATCGCCTTGAGAAGGAACGAGGTCAAGCTAATGGGTCGGTATGCTTTGGGGGTAGTATAGTCTATTCTTCCCGCCTTTGGTATGAACACTACTTTGACTTCTCTCCACACCTTCGGAATATAAAGGTGTGCTAGGCACGTCCTGAATATTGCTGTCAGGTGCGGCACTATTTCATCCAGACCCCATTGTAAAAGGGCTGGATGAATGCCGTCAGTACCGGCGATTTGAAGGGGGAGAAGCCCAGTATTGCCCATTTAATTCTGTCTTCACTCACAATTTGTTTGGCAGTTTGCCAGTCCAGTTCGGTGGGTTGAGTGTCGGTTTCATTTGGCCATTCCTTCCGATCTGTCACTACAGATTCTGGGAAGTGAGTTTCCATAAGCAACTCTAGGCTTTCATGTAGGTCGTTGGTACTGGTACCATCATCCTTTTTCAGTAGACCTAGGTGATTGTCTTTGTTTTTGGCAAGTATTTTATGTAGCCTAGCAGCCTGCGAGTAATCCTCGATCTCCTCACAGTAGGCTCTCCATGCCTCTCGTTGTCTCTGCCTGACTAGTTTTTTGAACTCTCTTTGATTGGTTCTTGTCACTTATCAATCAATCAATCAATCAGCAAAGTAAAGTACAATTTTTAACACATTTCCCGACTTAATACACCAAAATTCTATTCTAAATCAAACTTTATTGTAACAATTTTAACAAGACCATATCTTTCTAATTCAAACCGTACCATTTCATGGTCGCGAACCGAGTCCTCTCTCCCTCTCTTAATATCATTTTGGCGTGCTTCCTCGCCTCTCGAATTCTCGCCTTGTCAGCGTTTTTGCCCCAACGGCCGAGTATGACATATATATATATACAGGGTGTTACAATGCTCTTCCCAAAAGAAAAGAGTGCTTACTTCCACAAGTAGCAGTCTTTTTTACTTAACTCTATCTCATTCATCCATCATCCATCCTTATATATTTGGACAGTACATATTTCCAAAACAGAATCACGCACTACTAATATAATGATAGTTTCATTCATTTCATTCTTTCATTCCCTTATATAGAATAACAGTTCCGTATTTTACTTGTATATTTATATGTGTATCCTATATTCTGGTATACACCTAACTTTGTTCCTCCAGGTATACCCAATTTAAAAAAATAATAAAATAATAATAAAATAAAATAATTGTTTCAATTATATAGCATATATAATAATAAAATTAGTCTCTCAAATAAAGTCTTTTAATTTTCATTCCGTTGCACTGTTTTGTTTTCGAGTAAAAGCCTATACCCGCACTCGACATTTGCGAATGGTTTAAACGCGTTATGCACGCACTTACGACGTCATTTTCTCTTTCTCTGTCCAGTGTACATCAGGGTAAAGTCCTGCTGGGCTAGTAGGTTTATCTGGTACCTGTAGACATTGTTCCTTATCTGTGGTTGATGTGCTGGGTTGCTCTGGTGTATTGGATTGCTTAGTTCTATGGTGGACTACCCACATTGTCAAAGTACTCCATAAGCTGGCCAACAGGGTAAAACTAAATCCAACTAATTGATATAAATGGAATCCATTGATTATAACTTCTACTACGTATTTTATTCCTCTACAAACAACATAAAATCCCATGATTCCGCTAAAAAATATTCCAATATCCGTGAAACATCCCCATATTTTTTCTAGGGTTGTTCGTGCTAACTTTTCTAAGTCCGCTTTCTCAAAAATATTTAAAGTTGAAAATCCTTGGTTATTCACCTCAAAACCGGCTACTCTTCTAGCAATAATATTTTCCACTGCAGATCTTTCACTTCCGAAAGCAAGGCTTCTTTGGGCTTCATTTATTTCCTCCACGGTGTATACGCCGCTGGAACTAATTGGCTGTATCGGGGTAAATTTTAAGCGTTTTTCAGGTTCGACTTCAATTTTTCTTGGGGGATCTTTTATAACTGGTTGTGGAGTTAAGCCTATCCACTGGCCATCAATTTGGTAAAGAGGGGGTGTTAGAAAATTGCACTCAATTTCTTCTGCATGCGCCTGGATTATATGAGTTACAGCTGACATAAAATATGACTGGTTATTAATAGAAATTGGCAATTCATTATAGCAATGGTCGGTTCTTCTTATCTCTACTGTCTTGGGAACACATGATATATAGTACCTCTCCTAAAACTCTGCCTGTGTATCCTACGTTTTTCTTTATTAACATCCCTATAGCTGAAGGGGTTAGTGGTGCCATGGTTAAACGGTTAATAAGAATTTCTCTGCGTGCCAAACATCTACGATACACGGTATCACTATACAAATTTTGGATTGATCGTTTATAAGCCTGTTCTACATATAAGAATTTACTATTAACATACATCATCAAATTAATATTTTGTACTGGGTGTCCCAATTTAAATTTTCTGTCAATATTTTCTTTACTTTCTTCTATAACTATAATTTGTGGATGTTCCGTAGTCCAAACGTTTAAACTGCAGATATGATTTTTCCTTATTACGGTTAACGCAAACACTTTAGCATCCTGTTCAACAACTAAATATTTTCCTGAATTTTTCTCGGTAATTAATTGAGCTTCTCCCCTATACAGTATCGTTAAGTCTTCTTCGCACGTCTTTCCTATATCTAGATTCCATGTAGTTTCTCCGAAGGTTGAATCGAAACAGTATCCTTGAATATATGGACATGTGACTCCGCCCACTAGACTAACTTCGTTTTCGATTAATTTTACTGGTGCCCTATAATTCTTTGTAGTAATTTTGATGGTAGCTAGGACAATGACATTATTCCATTCATTTCCATTTTCAACAAAATTTCCTCCGTAGCATTTCCCTTCTGAGTCAACTGAACCGACTATGGTAATAGATTCACTCGTCGTTCCATTCATTAATATTTGACTTATAAGACGGTTATAGATTAAAAATGTTTTATATCTATGGATATCCCTGCATGATTCGCTTCCCACTTGATGAATATAATTGTAAAGTCCGTTTTTTACCACTGAGCTGTGACTATGCATCCCACAATAGGTTATTATTCGAGTTACTTCGATAAGGCACGATTTTACCGCAACTTGTTTAACTTCGTCCTTTTGTAGCACGGCAACTTTAATAATTTTTTGGTTATAGTCCGTCACTGGATTTGGACACGAGGCAACGTCTTTTATAGAAATTACGGAAATGTTTATCCTTGGGTCCATGCAATCGTATGCCACTAACGCGACACTTTTGTTTAAGCACAACAATAACATTACGAAGAGCAAAAACATCATGACAATTATTATATAAGAATCAAAGTTAAATACAATATTAAAACTTAGTAATTAGATTGTGTATACCTGTGGTTTATAAGGATCGCGAACATATGAGAGAGTGGACTGTCAATAATATTCGTACACAAAGACTATTCTTAAGATTAAACGAACTTACCTGAGTGAAGTTTAATCTTGATTATATGAGGCCTCGTCGAAATAAATAGGTTTAATGTAGTATCCCCTCTTCGTGCTAAACGGTCACGCATTTTAAAGGACAGAAAAACTGCAGCCCCCGTCGATTCCCCTCCGCCGGTACTTCCTGCTGATCAGTCTTTTTAAAGCTTTTGTTGCATTTAATTCGGGTTTTGGGAGATGAAGACCAGGGCGGGTCCTATTTATTTCGACGAGGCCTCATATAATCAAGATTAAACTTCACTCAGGTAAGTTCGTTTAATCTTAAGATTATACTCCGGCCTCGTCTCATAAATAGGTTTAATGTAGATGTTTAAAGGAAAATGCAACAAATATATAATAAAATAACGGTTTACTGTCAAAAACATTTGGAGCCTCAATTCCAAATTACTTTGATCTATAATATGGTTAAGGTAACCTTAACTCCAGTAAAAATAGTATATGTATATACATACATATATACACACATACACATACATATACACACATGTATATGCATAAAATATAATAATAATCTTGGGGTAGATGGAGAACGCCTCCGATGATTTTTATGTCGAGAGTTGGAACGGGATCGCCGGCTACGTTTCCTATTACGCGCGTCCCTTGAGCGGGAGCGAGAACGACTTGATTTTCGTTTCGAATGTCTAGGCATTATCGATGCACCGTCTTACGCACGAAAAGAAAGACTGATCAGCAGGAAGTACCGGCGGAGGAGAATCGACGGGGGCTGCAGTTTTTCTGTCCTTTAAAATGCGTGACCGTTTAGCACGAAGAGGGGATACTACATTAAACCTATTTATGAGACGAGGCCGGAGTATAATCCACTGTCAGCAAAATTCATATCAGTTTCGAATAAAGCATAAGGATTGATCTTCCTCGTTAAACATCCGGTTTTACTGTGAGAAACCTTATCACATAAAAGTTTATAATAATTAAGTTGTTTTTCCTACAATGAAACAGAACTTATGTTGTGTTATTTCACAATTATAACATCTGGTAAACCTATTGGTTTTTGAATTTAAATTGGTCTCATCCTATCATATGTATATTTCGAGTGAAAGACAACATTGTTTGTCTAAAAATAAAAAAAAATCTAATTATAAATTTAACCTATCCGGTGGTTTACGTATGCGAGTAGAGCGTCGCAACGGTTGCGGCACTTCCTCGTCCCTAACCTCTTCTATAATAGTCTCTAACGGATTGTTACAAAAAGGTAATATTTCTAATGTATTTTGATAAGTATCGTCCTCACTTTCTTGAGGTTCTAAATTATTTGTATTTTCTTCCGCAACACCAATTAATGTATTCTGGTTTTCCTCGTCTACGCTTATACTTTCCATATCATTTAGTTCAATATCAGTTGAATTATACAGTTTAAGTTTATTCGCATGTACTATACGATCTTTTCTAGTATACAATTTTCTAATTTTGTACGTAACTGGCCCCATTTTCTCTATTATTCTAAATGGTCCTATCCATGGTTTGCGTAATTTTCGCGATAATCCTAGTTTAGCGTTCATGTCTAACATATATACTAAATCTCCTAACTCAAACTTCTTTTCTCGCGCTTTCTTATTAAATTGTTCCCTCCTATCTTCCGCGGATTGTTCTAAGTGAATTTTTACCTGTGTATAAACATTATTTAACCTAGCTAACATTTCAGAAGCATAGTTTTGATCGTAATCGTATTTAATAACTTGTGATTTAATAATATCATCGTACGGTAATACAGGATCTCGTCCGTGTAACAAGAAAAATGGACTATATCCAGTTGATGAATGTTTACTAGATCTATAGGCAAGTAAGATATATGGGATCCATTCGTCCCAGTCCGTTTGATCGGCTGCAATATAATGCGATAAAATGTCTTTAAATACTCTATGCACTCTTTCAATACTATTTGAACTTGGATTAAATGGTGTGGTTTGTAATTTTTCTATTTGTAATAAACGACATACTTCTTTAAATAATCTCGATAAAAAATTTGAACCTTGATCAGTTATCAATTGTTTTGGTGTTCCGTGACGTGTTATGATATGAGTAACAAAAATTTTTGCGACAGTTTCTGCTTTTTGGTCTGGTATTGGGATGGCTTCTACATATTTAGTAAAATAATCTTGAAAAGTTAAAATATATTTATTATTATTTCGAGTCTGCACTAATGGTCCGACAATATCCATATTAGTACGTTCAAATGGTTCACTTACGTCTGGAAATTTTTGCAGTAGCGCTTTACGCATATGTGGCGATGTTTTTCTCTGACAACAAGAATGACATTCTGAACAAAATTTTATGATATCTTTACGCATGTTTAACCAAAAAAATCTAGTTTTTATGAAATCCATAGTTTTTTGTTGACCTTGGTGTCCTGCGAAAGGCAAGCAATGAAAATCATGTAGAGCCTTCTTAATATAACTTTTAGGCAATACCAATCTATCCCCATTTCCGTCATTTCCTGTCTTATACAAAATTTTATCATTATCTAAAAAGTAATATAAACATATTTCGTTTTCTGGGCCGTTTAAGTACTCAATTATTTCCTTACAAAAATTATCTTTATATTGTTCTTCTTTAATATTATCCCTGTCCCAAACTGGTATACAGAGTGGTTCATTTACTATGTCCACCCTTAAAATATTTAAGTTAGAATCATTTTGATTCTGTTCTTTGACGTATATGTACACTTTAATATTTGTATCTTTAAAGACATAGTGAATTAACTTAAGTATTATATTCCAATTTATCCAAACCGCAAGCAATCCGTGGCATTGCTAAATGAGTAACATAATCTATTTTACAAACTTCCCTTAAATTTTGCAAAGCTAAAAATACATTTGGATATGAAGGTTTATTATAATATCTGGTTTTAGTTATCATGTAGTAAATATTTCTTTCTGGTAATATAATATCAGCAACTTCTCCTAAATTTTTATTCTGCGCTACTAGCTCGTCAACACTACCAAAATATTGTTTAAACATTTTTGCTATCCCTTTACTCATATGAAAGTCTTGTGAGACACAGTGAGCCAACGAAAAATACTCCGGACAACTAAATAAATCACCTTTTACCTCTAGTACGTCTGGATTTTCATAACTAGCTTTATTAATTTGTTCTATAATAGAATTAATATCATTAAGATTATTTTCAGTTTCAATATTACAAATTCTACTAAGCGCGTCGACGTTTCCGTGTTTTCTTCCCGGTCTATGTACTATATCAAAATCGTATTCGCTTAAAAGTAACGCCCACCTGGCTAAACGTGAAGTAGGGTCTTTGAGATTAAGTAGCCATTTTAAAGGTCGGTGATCAGTAACAATTGTGAACTTTTTCGCATAAAGCATCCATTTGTGGGCCCTAATCCCGGCTATTATGCCAAGGCATTCTTTCTCAGTCACTGTATAATTTTTCTCAGCTTTATTAAACTTTCTGCTCGCAAAAGCAATCGGTCTTTCAAACCTGTTCCTTAATTGAGATAAAATACTTCCGGTTCCAAAATCACTAGAATCCGTGGCTAGAATAAATGGTTGATCAAAATCTGGATATATTAATATGGAATCTGATGTGATAGCCCTTTTTAATTTATCAATAGAATCTAACACTTCAGGTGTAATTTCAAATGTTTGCCCTTTTTTCGTAAGGTTAGTTAGTGGTAAAGCCACCTCTGAAAAGTTCTTAATAAATTTTCTGTACCATCCTGCTAAGCCTAAAAATGCTCGTACGTCTTTTACATTTTTCGGTATCGGGTATGAATTTCTACACTCTATTTTTTGTGGATCTGGTTTAATACCTTCATCAGAAATAACATGACCCAAATATTTGACTTCTTTTAATAAAAATTTACATTTACTAGGTTTAAGCGTTATATTAGCATCGATTAGTCGTTGAAAAACTAAAGCTAACTGTCTTATATGATCAGCTACTCCCTTTGAATTAAAAACAATAATGTCATCTAAATAAACCATACACATTTCTGTGGTCAAACCGGCTAGCATAGCGTTAGCAAATCTTTGAAATGTTGAGGGTGCGTTTACCAACCCAAAAGGCATCCTAGTATACTCGTAGTGTCCATCCGGTGTACTAAAAGCTGATATTTCTATGGCATCTTTAGATAAGGGAATTTGATGATAGGCATTATTAACATCAAACGTGCTAAATAGGTTAGATTTACCAAAAAGTTCTAATGTTTCGTTTAAATTTGGCAAAGGATAAAAATCTCGTTTAGTTACAGCGTTTAAGGCTCTATAATCGATACACATTCGAATTTTATTAGTTCCATCTTCATTCTTTTTATTCACGATAACTACTGGCGCACTCCAAGCGGATTGAGAATGTCTAATTACCCCTGTCTCTAATAGTCTATCAATTTCTTTTCTTAAAATTTCCCTCTGATAATACGGAACTCGATATGGCTTCTTGGCAATAGGCAAAACGTCTTCGGTTATTATTTGATGCTCTACGTCATAAGTATTTGATAAATTTTTTTCCCCTTGACTAAATACTTGCCTATATTGGCTAATAAATTCACATAATAAATTTCTACTATCCTCGTCTAAATGTGTTAGATCGAATTCATCATATATCCAGTCATAATCAGAAATATCTACTTTATTTATTTTAGAATTAGAACATGGTAAATTTATTTTTTCCAAATATGGTTCGGCAGTTCCGACAATGCAATTTTCTCTTAAAGTTACAGGAAATTTATTCATATTTATTATCCGAATATTTAAATTTTGTGGCCCCATTAAAGTACATGCTGCGTAAACGCCCTGTATATCTAAACTTTTTGGTTCGACTAATATCATGTCACCATTCAAATTTTTCCTTAATTTTATAGCGCAATTAGTTTCACAATTAGGTGGTATTAAAATATCCTCACATACAAACTATTTTACTACTAATAAACATACAAAATTATAAATACATTTTCAATTTTACATATAACTATATTTTCATTTCTTCCCTCTCGTCTTATTTTTTAATCTTCTGCTTTTTCCTGGTCTACCTTTACCGGGTTTGCCTTTGCCTTTCCCTATCTTTTTTCCTGGATTACCAGCTCTTTTATATTCACTAATATCCGAAGCACTATCTCTCGTATTACTCTTCATACCTTTTTTCTTACCACCAAATCCAAATTTTTTATCTTTCATTTTTCTTTTCTCAATTGCTTTTCTAGAGATTGATTTACTTTTATTTCCATCAAGGAAATCTAGATCTTTTGATAACCCTTTGCGAACTTTCTTAACTTGATTAAGCATTTCCTTTTTCTCCTGCTGCCTTTGTAATTTAGTTTGAACTTGAAGCATTTTTCCTATCTTTCGTTGTTGCCTTAGCTGTTTTACTCTTTCACTCCTCTTCTGTTGCTCTTGTTTCTCCATCAAGTGTTCTCTTATTTTCTGCATGTGGTCATCAGTTTTGGCCATTTCAGCAAAGTAATCATCAGGTCTTTTTGTAGCTACTCCCACTGCTTTTAATTTAGGAATTATCTCTGTAACTGCAGCTTGAGCTTGTCTATGAAACATCATCTCCCTTTTAAAGTCGTTTAAAACAGGATCTTCACTTGGTGTATATTGTGGCAATTTTTTATTATTCTTTAGTTGGTTCTCACGTTTTTGTTCTTCCGATAACATCTGAGCAGCCAATTCTGGGGCTAAGGGAGCTTGTTTATTAATGCAGTCAAGTAATTCTATCCATGGAAGGCTTAATTTTACTTCCTTCAATTTCTGTTTCAGTCCACTCACATTATTAACAAATTGTTTCGGGGCTTGTTCCACTATATTTAATCCAGGTTTGAGTTTCCCTTTAGCAAATGCTTGTTGCAACTCAGCATCACTGTCATTTAATTCCGAATCGCTAGAACTCATTTTATTTCTATGATACTGATTGATTGTGTCCTTATTTTTTCGCCTAAAAGCTAAAACACGTGCAAATCGAAATTTAAATAATAATAGCATTACACGAAGTAATTGGTCTTTTATTATTTGTTGAATTTATTTCAGGCGTAATATTCGTTTCGTTAAAACTGTCGATTAATCCATTTTGGTTAAAGTCGTTTCCCACAGCTCTGGAGTTAACTTTATTTAGGCTCTACTTTCTTATCGCGGCGCGCCTATATCCGGTCTCATTGCGATTTGGTTCATTCCGATACGTACAAAAGTTATTTTCGTTTTCGATAATATCATGCGTCGCTATACTTGAAATTATTTCAGATGTACCTATACCAGTACGGTCAAAAGTTTCATGCTTTATTTCAGAATTAATTATATCAGTACCCTTAGAAATTTCATGATGCCCTATTTTTTGTTTATTTTTTCCACCTTTACCTATTTCTCTGGGGTTTACAATTCGACCTATTATTTTTATAATATGCTCAGTTGTATTTAATTCCCTATTGTTTACGTCACGAGAAAAATTATCGTTGCTATCAAATTCATTCTCACCTATTTTGCTTTTAATCTCATCATACGTAATATCACTTACTGACTCCCTTGTATTTATTACTTGATTTTTACCTTCATTTTCACCAACGCACCTCTTAACTCTTTATTCATATCATCATTATTATTATCTCCCTTAACATCATTACTCGTAAACCTATTATTATTTTCCCCTGTATATCTGCCATAGTTTCCTAGAAAATTATCGGCAATTATTTGTTCGTTCCCGTACCTTTTCGATCGAATCCGTACCGCAGTAAGACAAAAATCACCTTTTTCCGAGTTTTCTGGATTAATAATCTGTTCTACCTCGCAATCTGTCGAAAGACTCTTTGCCGCAAGTGGAAAAGAATTATTTTCCCTCGTATTTTCCCTATTTTCCGTAACACTAATACAATTCTTATATTCTCTCCCAACATCTACACTAAAAAGGTCTTTATTCATTGGTATATCTTCCGTATCAATTATGTCATTATTTAATTCATCTTTATGTACTGGTAAATTATCGTTTACGCCTCTTAAATTACTTATTGATAAAAGCGGTATTTTAATATTACCTACGCTCAACATGTTTCTACCATAGCAAATGTTTACCTTATTTTTTACAAAAAAATCTCTACCTAAAATTCCTGCAATGCCTAGTGGTACTTGGTCATTACAAACAATTAATTCAACATCCCCTATATAAAAATTATTATAATTAATTTTGGCAAAAGTAGTACCTAAAATTGGAATAACATGGCCTGTGACACCAGTTAATTTGATATCGGGTCGCTCTAAAATTTTATATTCATCACTCAAATAATTCTTTTTAATCATCGAAACAACTGATCCCGTATCCACTAAAAATTCCATTAAAATATTATTTATAAAAAGTTGAACATAACCTGGCGAATTAAATGTAAATGAATTTGCGGGATTCGTAAAGCGTATGCATTATTATTTAAGTTTATATCATAACCACTTTCGCAATTTAATTCTTCGCTCCCCCTCGAGGCAATGAAGGAACGACCTCCGAGTTTAAATGTTGATTGTTATAACTTGTCGCAGAACCTGTAGCGGAATTTAATAATGGCCTCCTTGGTATAGCCCCTGTACTTCTTTGATTCGTCTCGTCCTGCGTATCTGACCTAATATTATTTCTATAATTTCCCCTAAAATTATTTTGATAGCTACCCCTATCTGTCTGATAGTTATTTTCCCTCTGATTCCTATTTACCTCATTTTGTCTAAAATTGTCTGGTCTATTTGGTCCATCATAAGTCAAATTTCGATTATTTCTATCGTATCGATTTCCGTAAGAATTTCCACCACTACTTCCCCGAAAATTAGGATTGTTCGGATTCCTGTTGTTTCCCCTAAAATTACTATTCCCCGAAAAACAATTTTTTGCCAAATGTCCCAGTCTATTGCATCGGTAACACTGCATATCATTAACATTCATTACTTGAGTTACTTGACGCGGTTTTAACATGATGTCGTTAAGTTCCTCCATTTTGGCGAGTTCTTGGGCTCTATCAATTGTCAAGTTATTTTCACGCATAAAAACTGTTCCACAATATTTTAATAAGTTTTTGTTCAACCCCGTAGTAAATTGGTTTAACACTAATTGATCAATTTTCTTAACTAAACCCGGTTTCTCCTCAGCTGTAGCGACGGTCATATCTTCTTCAAGTATTTCTACCCCTAGCAATTTAATTCTCGTTGCGTATTGGTCAACGGTCTCGTCATGTCTTTGAAAGCATTTATTCAATTTTATAAGTGCCTGCCCCGGTATTTTTACTGGCGAAAATCTTTTAATAAATTTGGCTTTAAAATCAGCATATGTTGTCGTGTCTAAATTTGGGTCGGTTTTAAAGAAATTGTAAGCGTCTCCTATTAATCTGAATTTTACAATATTTAGAGTCGTCTGTTCGGGCCATTCGTCTAGTTTAGATCGCTGTTCAATCTTTTCAAAATATCTTTTTACATCTTGTCTACCAGAAAATTGTTCGACAGTATTCGCTATCATACCCCAAGTTACTCTATGTCCCAAGACCGGGGGTTGTACCGCATCATTTGCATTTGCTACTGGATCCGCCATGTTCTACCCCTATTTATTATAACTAATTATACGAAACTTTATTTATTTATTTTTTCGAGTGCTCCCCACCATTAGATCATAAAATAAAATTAAAATTAATAAGGTAATCAATGGTTATTGTGTTTTTATACCACTTTAAAATATTAAATACTCCTACATTTAAGAAAAATGTTATTAAGAAAACAATATAAAATCGTAAATAAATTTTAGGCAAGAATAAAATAAAATGTTTCGAGTTAATTCTATCTCTAGACACTGTTAAATAATTATAACTCTTTTTATTAATTTAATTTCATCCCCATATTTTTTCTAGGGTTGTTCGTGCTAACTTTTCTAAGTCCGCTTTCTCAAAAATATTTAAAGTTGAAAATCCTTGGTTATTCACCTCAAAACCGGCTACTCTTCTAGCAATAATATTTTCCACTGCAGATCTTTCACTTCCGAAAGCAAGGCTTCTTTGGGCTTCATTTATTTCCTCCACGGTGTATACGCCGCTGGAACTAATTGGCTGTATCGGGGTAAATTTTAAGCGTTTTTCAGGTTCGACTTCAATTTTTCTTGGGGGATCTTTTATAACTGGTTGTGGAGTTAAGCCTATCCACTGGCCATCAATTTGGTAAAGAGGGGGTGTTAGAAAATTGCACTCAATTTCTTCTGCATGCGCCTGGATTATATGAGTTACAGCTGACATAAAATATGACTGGTTATTAATAGAAATTGGCAATTCATTATAGCAATGGTCGGTTCTTCTTATCTCTACTGTCTTGGGAACACATGATATATAGTACCTCTCCTAAAACTCTGCCTGTGTATCCTACGTTTTTCTTTATTAACATCCCTATAGCTGAAGGGGTTAGTGGTGCCATGGTTAAACGGTTAATAAGAATTTCTCTGCGTGCCAAACATCTACGATACACGGTATCACTATACAAATTTTGGATTGATCGTTTATAAGCCTGTTCTACATATAAGAATTTACTATTAACATACATCATCAAATTAATATTTTGTACTGGGTGTCCCAATTTAAATTTTCTGTCAATATTTTCTTTACTTTCTTCTATAACTATAATTTGTGGATGTTCCGTAGTCCAAACGTTTAAACTGCAGATATGATTTTTCCTTATTACGGTTAACGCAAACACTTTAGCATCCTGTTCAACAACTAAATATTTTCCTGAATTTTTCTCGGTAATTAATTGAGCTTCTCCCCTATACAGTATCGTTAAGTCTTCTTCGCACGTCTTTCCTATATCTAGATTCCATGTAGTTTCTCCAAAGGTTGAATCGAAACAGTATCCTTGAATATATGGACATGTGACTCCGCCCACTAGACTAACTTCGTTTTCGATTAATTTTACTGGTGCCCTATAATTCTTTGTAGTAATTTTGGTTTCCCGGTTCTCTCTTTATTTCAAATTTCGAGTGTTCTGGTTGTGTAGGATCGAATCGCAACATGGACTTCCTTTGACTCTGGGGTTCCTTTTGATGTAAAAATTTTGGATTAAACTTCTTTCCCAACACTTGCTCCAAAATTTCATATTCCTTTTTCTTTTCTTCCTGCAGAGAAATTTCTTCATTTTCTTCCTCATTATTTCTATTTTTATCACTACCTGTTTCACTTTTATCCAAAAACCTTTCATCCAAAACGAAACGTTTGTCATTTTTATATTTGGATTGAAGTTTCAATAACTTTTGTCCTTCTTCACCTTGATATTGTTCTTTAATACTAAAATTAGCTTCAAATTCTTCATCATTTGGGTCATCGTCAAAAAGATTTATTGATTTCGATTGTTTAACTTTGTTCAAAGAGGTGTCCCCTATATTTTCATTAAAAATAATTTTAGTGTTTGAGATACTGTCAATTTTTGATAGAGCTGCTTGTATTATTGCTTTCTGATGCTGATAACCTTTTTTCATATTATTAAGAGACTGCAGCCTTTTTAAATTGGCCTCTGATGAATTCACTGGTGCCTTTTTTGGCTTCTCTATTTTTATTATCGGTTCATTACCAACAGATTCTATTTTTAAACCATTTTTGCCAATAACTTTGCCCTTATTATTTTTGATTATAAGATGGACAGTCTCATTTATGTCCGTAGGTATTTCGCTTTTAACTTCAGTACTACCACGTTTAACTTTCTTTTCTCTTGTTATAGCGTCTTGAGTTCTAATAGGTTCTATTTTATCTTCGCTCTTTGAATCTGTATCACTACTATCACTTCCTGTGGACGATTCATATTTTCTTTTTACTTCTTTTTTTATTCCATTAGAGATATTTTTCCTTAAAATTGGCTGTGGTACTTCTGAAACCTTTTCTAAACTATTTACATTTGTGTTAATAGCACTTTCCCTTTCTCTTTTTAAACGATCTAAAAAACTTTCTCTGGCAATTTGTAGTAATACATAGTGTCCCAGCCATTTTTCATTGGAGAAATCTTTAAAACACTGTTGTAAATGTTTATCGTCTATTTCAATATTTACATATGCAAAAAATAAAGATTTATTCTTCGGTCCCAATTCTTTAAGTTCTTTAATTTCAACAGATATAACTTTTCCATAGTTCTTAAAGGCATTTTCTATTTCAGTTTGCGTAGCAGTTTCTGGCAAGTCACTGATAAATATGCGTTTTTCTTCCACTCTCATTTTAAACTTAAAATAAAAATTCCAAAATAAAGCAAGGTAAACATGCACATTTTATTAGGTTATGAATATGATTTACGTTGATGGTAGCTAGGACAATGACATTATTCCATTCATTTCCATTTTCAACAAAATTTCCTCCGTAGCATTTCCCTTCTGAGTCAACTGAACCGACTATGGTAATAGATTCACTCGTCGTTCCATTCATTAATATTTGACTTATAAGACGGTTATAGATTAAAAATGTTTTATATCTATGGATATCCCTGCATGATTCGCTTCCCACTTGATGAATATAATTATAAAGTCCGTTTTTTACCACTGAGCTGTGACTATGCATCCCACAATAGGTTATTATTCGAGTTACTTCGATAAGGCACGATTTTACCGCAACTTGTTTAACTTCGTCCTTTTGTAGCACGGCAACTTTAATAGTTTTTTGGTTATAGTCCGTCACTGGATTTGGACACGAGGCAACGTCTTTTATAGAAATTACGGAAATGTTTATCCTTGGGTCCATGCAATCGTATGCCACTAACGCGACACTTTTGTTTAAGCACAACAATAACATTACGAAGAGCAAAAACATCATGACAATTATTATATAAGAATCAAAGTTAAATACAATATTAAAACTTAGTAATTAGATTGTGTATACCTGTGGTTTATAAGGATCGCGAACATATGAGAGAGTGGACTGTCAATAATATTCGTACACAAAGACTATTCTTAAGATTAAACGAACTTACCTGAGTGAAGTTTAATCTTGATTATATGAGGCCTCGTCGAAATAAATAGGTTTAATGTAGTATCCCCTCTTCGTGCTAAACGGTCACGCATTTTAAAGGACAGAAAAACTGCAGCCCCCGTCGATTCCCCTCCGCCGGTACTTCCTGCTGATCAGTCTTTTTAAAGCTTTTGTTGCATTTAATTCGGGTTTTGGGAGATGAAGACCAGGGCGGGTCCTATTTATTTCGACGAGGCCTCATATAATCAAGATTAAACTTCACTCAGGTAAGTTCGTTTAATCTTAAGATTATACTCCGGCCTCGTCTCATAAATAGGTTTAATGTAGATGTTTAAAGGAAAATGCAACAAATATATAATAAAATAACGGTTTACTGTCAAAAACATTTGGAGCCTCAATTCCAAATTACTTTGATCTATAATATGGTAAAGGTAACCTTAACTCCAGTAAAAATAGTATATGTATATACATACATATATACACACATACACATACATATACACACATGTATATGCATAAAATATAATAATAATCTTGGGCTAGATGGAGAACGCCTCCGATGATTTTTATGTCGAGAGTTGGAACGGGATCGCCGGCTACGTTTCCTATTACGCGCGTCCCTTGAGCGGGAGCGAGAACGACTTGATTTTCGTTTCGAATGTCTAGGCATTATCGATGCACCGTCTTACGCACGAAAAGAAAGACTGATCAGCAGGAAGTACCGGCGGAGGGGAATCGACGGGGGCTGCAGTTTTTCTGTCCTTTAAAATGCGTGACCGTTTAGCACGAAGAGGGGATACTACATTAAACCTATTTATGAGACGAGGCCGGAGTATAATCCACTGTCAGCAAAATTCATATCAGTTTCGAATAAAGCATAAGGATTGATCTTCCTCGTTAAACATCCGGTTTAATGTGAGAAACCTTATCACATAAAAGTTTATAATAATTAAGTTGTTTTTCCTACAATGAAACAGAACTTATGTTGTGTTATTTCACAATTATAACATCTGGTAAACCTATTGGTTTTTGAATTTAAATTGGTCTCATCCTATCATATGTATATTTCGAGTGAAAGACAACATTGTTTGTCTAAAAATAAAAAAAAATCTAATTATAAATTTAACCTATCCGGTGGTTTACGTATGCGAGTAGAGCGTCGCAACGGTTGCGGCACTTCCTCGTCCCTAACCTCTTCTATAATAGTCTCTAACGGATTGTTACAAAAAGGTAATATTTCTAATGTGTTTTGATAAGTATCGTCCTCACTTTCTTGAGGTTCTAAATTATTTGTATTTTCTTCCGCAACACCAATTAATGTATTCTGGTTTTCCTCGTCTACGCTTATACTTTCCATATCATTTAGTTCAATATCAGTTGAATTATACAGTTTAAGTTTATTCGCATGTACTATACGATCTTTTCTAGTATACAATTTTCTAATTTTGTACGTAACTGGCCCCATTTTCTCTATTATTCTAAATGGTCCTATCCATGGTTTGCGTAATTTTCGCGATAATCCTAGTTTAGCGTTCATGTCTAACATATATACTAAATCTCCTAACTCAAACTTCTTTTCTCGCGCTTTCTTATTAAATTGTTCCCTCCTATCTTCCGCGGATTGTTCTAAGTGAATTTTTACCTGTGTATAAACATTATTTAACCTAGCTAACATTTCAGAAGCATAGTTTTGATCGTAATCGTATTTAATAACTTGTGATTTAATAATATCATCGTACGGTAATACAGGATCTCGTCCGTGTAACAAGAAAAATGGACTATATCCAGTTGATGAATGTTTACTAGATCTATAGGCAAGTAAGATATATGGGATCCATTCGTCCCAGTCCGTTTGATCGGCTGCAATATAATGCGATAAAATGTCTTTAAATACTCTATGCACTCTTTCAATACTATTTGAACTTGGATTAAATGGTGTGGTTTGTAATTTTTCTATTTGTAATAAACGACATACTTCTTTAAATAATCTCGATAAAAAATTTGAACCTTGATCAGTTATCAATTGTTTTGGTGTTCCGTGACGTGTTATGATATGAGTAACAAAAATTTTTGCGACAGTTTCTGCTTTTTGGTCTGGTATTGGGATGGCTTCTACATATTTAGTAAAATAATCTTGAAAAGTTAAAATATATTTATTATTATTTCGAGTCTGCACTAATGGTCCGACAATATCCATATTAGTACGTTCAAATGGTTCACTTACGTCTGGAAATTTTTGCAGTAGCGCTTTACGCATATGTGGCGATGTTTTTCTCTGACAACAAGAATGACATTCTGAACAAAATTTTATGATATCTTTACGCATGTTTAACCAAAAAAATCGAGTTTTTATGAAATCCATAGTTTTTTGTTGACCTTGGTGTCCTGCGAAAGGCAAGCAATGAAAATCATGTAGAGCCTTCTTAATATAACTTTTAGGCAATACCAATCTATCCCCATTTCCGTCATTTCCTGTCTTATACAAAATTTTATCATTATCTAAAAAGTAACATAAACATATTTCGTTTTCTGGGCCGTTTAAGTACTCAATTATTTCCTTACAAAAATTATCTTTATATTGTTCTTCTTTAATATTATCCCTGTCCCAAACTGGTATACAGAGTGGTTCATTTACTATGTCCACCCTTAAAATATTTAAGTTAGAATCATTTTGATTCTGTTCTTTGACGTATATGTACACTTTAATATTTGTATCTTTAAAGACATAGTGAATTAACTTAAGTATTATATTCCAATTTAATTTATCCAAACCGCAAGCAATCCGTGGCATTGCTAAATGAGTAACATAATCTATTTTACAAACTTCCCTTAAATTTTGCAAAGCTAAAAATACATTTGGATATGAAGGTTTATTATAATATCTGGTTTTAGTTATCATGTAGTAAATATTTCTTTCTGGTAATATAATATCAGCAACTTCTCCTAAATTTTTATTCTGCGCTACTAGCTCGTCAACACTACCAAAATATTGTTTAAACATTTTTGCTATCCCTTTACTCATATGAAAGTCTTGTGAGACACAGTGAGCCAACGAAAAATACTCCGGACAACTAAATAAATCACCTTTTACCTCTAGTACGTCTGGATTTTCATAACTAGCTTTATTAATTTGTTCTATAATAGAATTAATATCATTAAGATTATTTTCAGTTTCAATATTACAAATTCTACTAAGCGCGTGAAAGTACCGGCCCTAACTGTTTAAGGCCGTTACAGAATAGTTAACCGTAAGACTTAAGAGTCATAAGACGTATGACATTAAAAAGTGATTTTACACAATACTTTCTTTATGTTCTACGGCAAGCCAATCACAAGTCAGTTTTGTGAGATAATTTTTTAGGTTAAAAGAAAAACGGTTTCAATACCAAAACAAAGTAATAAAGAAGGGATTATTTTATTTTAATCATTAAATATTGAGGCGATAATGGATGAATTACCTTTTATATTGTTGGCTGGAAATTTAATGGGGATGTTTCTTTTAATCAGAAAAAGGAGAAAACGTTGGTTAAATAGAAGGTGGTGGACAACTTAAAATAGGCCTCAAAATTCTTAAACCAGTGACACGACTAAATGGCAGTGGTTAGTGACAACACGTTTCATTTATTATAGGTTAAACTTTCATTTTAGCGGGAATGGTTCTCATTGGTTGAACATTTTACGGCCAACGTAAGAATTCCACCATACGGAAATTTTCAACTTTCTGCGTAAGCTTTTACGTCTTAATGCAGGTTGTGTAATGGAACATTCAAAAGTACATATTGGTTTTCGTTTACGTTATACGTCATACGTATTAAGTCTTACGTCAAGCAATTCTGTAACGGCCTTTACTGTTTTGAATTTCTAGCTTTGACTTTTGACGGACTGACGTCAGAATCTCAATATTCTGACAGTGCTACCAACCAGTTACTAGTTATATCGCGATTTTCCCTATTGATTGTTAAAGACTTAGACTAGGAAAGATAGATGGTGAGGACTCGTAACAGCGCATAATCGCCACGCTAACAAGTTGTGCCTAAGACGCCATTGCGGTGGTGGCACACAAACGGTAGAGAGCAAAATGAAATTTTCCAATAGAAGTGATTTATAAGTGATTTAGTGCTAATTTATGTAATATACCTACATGATGGTATCATATTCTATAAACTACTGTAAAAATCACAGCGGGAAAAAATTGAAAGGAGTGACGCTTTGCAGGTTAAAGTATATGCAGTTTTCACTTTACCTAGTTAAATTAACTGTAGGCCTATTATTTACTTAATTATACCCGTGTGTATGCAATGATAATGAGAAGCATAGTATATCATTTTCTGGTACGCAATTTGCACCTTATTTGATTGAAATTTTCATTCATCTTTTCTTCATTGAATATAGAACAGTGCATCCGAAATGACACTTTTTCCATGGGCGTAGATATATCGATTATGGTGTTATATTATATAGAATGTAGAATAAATTCTGGTATGTAAGATATGAGTAAATATATTTATGGTAGTGAATATTAATTGTATTATTATGAAGCTGTTTTTGGAAAAATACCAGTTTTGTATCGTTTTATTCCTTTGATGTGATAAACTTGACACCTACATATTGTACATATGTTCCGCCACTTTCGCTTGCTCTCTGGTGGCAGGTGGCTTCACTATTGGCAGTAGCGTTACGACTCCTTACAATATATATCTTTCCTATCTTTCCTACTCTAAGGTTAAAGATCATAAGAGGATTAACTTAATAAATCAATTTTATTATGCAAATGGCTTTTCTTTGATTAACTTGTATGAATGGGTCTAGTGATTGATTGTTGTGTTATTTCTAAAGCACTCATTGGAATTTAATGTTGAGTAGAGACATCTCTGGGCATTAAGTGACACTTATCACTTCAGTCATGTATTTCTGGTTGCATAACTACTGGGATAGTTTTTAGAAGATTTAATTCTCCTTTTTTGTTTCAATTTTTTTTTTTATTTCCGCTGATAACTGCTACCATCGTGCTCATTTTTGCTTCAGCTATTGATACGAAAGCATTCTGACCTAGAGTCATCCTTTTTAAGGGATTATTTTTCGTGTTATAATTAATTGTGATTTCAAATTGTTGCTTCGTAGTTTTCGATTTTGGAGGCATTTTTGCAAATCACACCTTTCAGAGGGATCATTTTGGCAATTTTGTAAGTACACCTGGTAGCACATGGTTTGGTAGATTTTAATTGTACATTTTCTATTTCTTTTAGTAGTGTAATCATTGAATACAGTATTTATCCTACCCATTGTTACTGATTACGGTGGATATTTATTTTCTTTCTTGGGAAAACAGGAATACCAGACCCTTCGTTGAAGGTATGTAACAGGATAATTTTGTAGACGTTTCTTAACTTGAAGTTTTCTCAATTATTAAGGGTCTTTGTATGGGGAGACTACTCCATCAACCCGCTTCCATTTTCTTTGGCTCGGAAGCTCCTGCGTTGACACATTTTGAGGTGTCATCTCCCATTCACTCTCTGGGGAAGGCAATCCAGTAAAACAGGACTGTTTCTATTCCCACATCAACCACCTGGACTGGGGCATACCGACAGCTAAGTCATATAGTTTCTTTATGTCAATATATTTTGGGGAAATTGTATATTGTACTTAATTTAAGTTTATAGTTATTAGGTAAATTTTACTTTGCATTGATCGATATAATTATTATATGTACAGCGGAAGTTAGTTTTCGTAACTAACAGCATTTCTTATATTGGTGCGTTTTAAGTGGTTGCGCTTAAGCTTGAGCTATAACACTGAAACCATTAAATTTCTGGTTTAATAATTTATATAAATAGCTAATTTCTGCTCATTTATGAAACATAGTAGTTTGGACATATATGTATATATTGCTGTGTATCCACACTGTGGAACACTACCTAAGTATCGTGTTTGAAATCATAAATAAAATTCACAAAATTGTATGTATTTTAGAAAATAACCATAACAGTTTTACTTTAACGGATCATACAGAAGCAGGAATATCTGTGGTTTATTTAATTGATTCAAGTTCACTTCGAGTGGGATGCAGAGAATGAAACTTGATATTGAATTAGAACAAAATATTTAAATAAACATAAAATGAAGTTATTTTAGTTTAACAAGGTTATTCTAAATAGTATATAATAAAACATGAACTTATAGAGAATCACAATCTCATTTAAAATGATTTAGAATGAAATTGGAAAACAAAAAAGTAAATTTTATAAAATCTGACATGCATGTCAAAACTTAGGGCTGAAAATCATATTTTGTGTAGAAACACTGTAAATCTACACAAAATGAATATTGAATGAAAGGCTATTATTAGTATTTGCATTGCAGGGTGATTATTTTAGAAATAGTAAGTCCATATATTACAAAACACTGAATGACATTTTAAGTTTTCAGATATTTTCAAATATCATTGCAGAAAGGTGTTTTGTAAATGATATTTCACATCATGCAGAAAGAAAGGACTAATAGTATGATGTTAAATGTTTGTTGGCGTATCAATTTCTTGTTTTAGTTTATAATATCATTATTCTGTCAGTATGTAAAACTGCAGTACGTTTTTAACTACTAGCATTTTGTGTTTATCATTGCTATTCATCTAAATGTATGAATTAGTATTTATTTGAGATTGGAATTGTTAATTGTAGTTATAAGTAGATTTTAAAAGGTATTTGTAATATGTCAATATATTTCGAGTAATTACAATTATTCACTTAATCCTGAAAAGTAGAATAAGAAATTCATCAGGAAAATTAAAGAATTAAAAACAGTATTCAATTAATGTAAAGAACAAACAAAACTGAATAGTTTAAAAATTAAATTAAAATTAAATTTTGAAATATAAGATCAAAATAGAAAAAAACAATTGAAATATTGGAAATTAACCCATTGAAAATTGAAACGACTAAAAATAACAAATCAGTTGATCATACACCGCTGAACAGCGAGCTGCAAAAAATATTCATCCACGAATAATTAATAAATTGAAAATTAAAGAAAAGTGGAGAATAAATTGAAGGTTAGAAAATTACAATCCAGATATATTGATATCAAGAATAAATTGTAAAAGTTGATTAAATATAAGAAGTGAGTATACTTTGAAAGTATTACGAAGTAGATTATCCGGAAAGCAGATTTAGAAGAGGGAAGTATTTGTTAATCCAGTTAGCAAATTTATATGGTGAAGAAATTTCAAACGTCAAGCAAGTGATAGAAATACTTCAAGGAAATCTTGAAAATAAATTGGAGGTTAGAAACAAACGTCAATCCAGTAAAGAAGAAGAAGAAGAAGCCTTGAGAGGTTAAAAAGTCAGTCAAGTGACATAATATTTCAAGGATCATAATAACCAGTTAGAGGTTATAATATAACATTACTCGAGTCGAAAGAAAGACAAGGTAAAGCTATACAATATCAGAAATCCATGGTACATATTTATTTTAAATAAAGGCCATATTTATCATTTTAGTTAAGTTAGATTTTGTTATTTAAATTTGTTAATTACATTCCAAGTTCAAATTTGTTAATAAATTAATACTTTGTTCGTTCAATACTGAGTTTGATTTATTTAGATTGTTATCTTGATCGATGAGCATTTATTGAACCGACTTCGTTGGACCTTGAGTAAGAGTCATTCTATAGATTATAGATAGTCATGCTAATGGTGTTCTATAGTCTATAATATTAACAGCTTTTAAGAAACTGTTTGGCGCCCAGTAAACTCATTTCAATTTACTTTTAAGAAGTAATTTCGAACGTATAAAAAATAAAATAGATAGCAGAATATAGAACAATATATATATATATAATATTCTTTTTGACATTTTTTTACCTTTGGTATAGGTAAATATATAATTCTTTTTAATCACACATTGGCTGAAGACGTAACTTTTACTAGTGTCTAAAATACATAATTTGTTTTATATATCAGTTCATAGTAAGTAATAAACACCTTTAGTGATTTTAACAGATTTGTCTTTTTTTTTTTCGTGTGTGTGTCCCTGTTTAGTAGATTTAAGGGGGGGCAAAATTCTGAATTGTTGAGGCATTAGACAAAAGATTAAAATCTACTTGGCGCTCAACCCAACATCTTTTTTTACCCAGCCCGTCTCCACTGTAGTGTGGCCGGCGAATGCCCAACTGTCAACAACTGACAGCTGTCTATTGCTACCGATTAGTAGGTAACAATATTACAAATAATAAAGGTACAATAATTAATAAATGGCACATATTTGTTAGAAATATTTGTTTTACCCTTATAAACAAATGCTAAACTCCCATTATTCATTTTTTCTTATTCATATGCGGTTCCAGTCCTCGGAGATATGTATGACTGTAGTACCATACTAATTGATCTAGTAGCAGATTTCAAGTTTAATTTTTTTTATAATTCAAACTATGTTACTCTAGAGGACAATAGTTTCCAAAAAAATTTACATATCCCCGGAGATCTGTACCGCATTTTAATACAATTTTCATACATATTCTGGAAGATATGTTCCGCAATATTGAAACGATAACAAATTTTCCGTTCGCAGCTAATGTGTTAAGAAGCATTTTGACACTAAAAGTATATGGCATTGTGATTTAATACTAGGTACCCAATAGCCTATAATAATTATTTAAGAGACTTGTTCTGGCTTACAACAACTGCAATTTTTCAAGTAGAGAAAATTTTACTGTGAGTTATGGCCATATTTTTAATATATTTTTAACGGGCCTCACATTTATAGATGATTTATAATAATTTTTGAAATTTTATAAATATCGATTTTATGAATTTTGAGTTTTTTTTACAATGTAACTTAACACTAATTTATTCTAGTAATCATAACTGTATAGTTAGCACGTTTCTGACTCCATAAATTCTAATAAACTTTTGATATTTTAAATTTTTATATCTTGTCATATTTGCCATCAAGAACATTGGCCTTTCAAGATGGCCTCCCTCTATAAAATACTTTTGTGTCAGTAGCAAGCATTTCACGATATTTAAATTGTTAGACGATTCCTATAAAACATCTATAAAATAATACGCCTTAAGTGTAACTTTTTCATGAATTTTATAAAATAAATCACTCACTTTCGCGATATTTCTGTAGCTCTTATGATAAATCTGTTAGGACTGAGTTGTAAATGCATCCATTGAAACATAATTAGTTCAGTTTGCATAAATATAACCTAGAAATTAGTAGCAGTAAATCGTCTTATTTACAGAGCTGTTTATTTATGGTCTATTTATTGCCAAAAACACATAGTTACTTTTACTAGTGAAGCAACTTGTGTCCTATAATTATAATAAATGACAGACTTTTATTATGGCTAAATATATATACAGGGCTAACGCAGGAAATCAATATTTTATTGTATTGTTAGCCACCACATTTTTATGCTCAAGTAAACAATTTTGTTTTGTAATGACTTTGTTGCTGTTTCCATATCAAATACAGTGCTATATAATAATTATATAACATGCTCTGGAACAACATTTATTCTTAAAGGCAAAATTGTCACAAATAGATCTTTAATATAACTGTTTTGTAAGATAAGAAATAACTATAAAATAATTCGAATGTATATTTATAATGGTGCTAAAAATGCTGCTCAACGATACTAAAAAATAGTTATAAAACGATTTACTTTTATAAGCTGAAATATTTTGTAACGTAGTAACGAAAACATTTATAAAATAACTCCTTAACTTTTATTTATTTTATTTTATTCCTTCGACTTTTAAGTTGTTCACATTTAATAAATCAACCATAGTTTTGCTATTAGTAATATTTCACATTTTCTAAGTTAGCCATGAAAGTTTTAATAAAAATACTTTAAAAAAATATATAAGCTGGTAGACTTATTATTTATTAAAAATAAAAATATTGTGCAAAATTATGGAAAAAAAAAATGAACAAAATAATTCTTAATTATGTTAAGTTGGCCATTCCCTAGAAAGAGACATCCGATAGGGAAATGTTAATTATTTTTGGCCATAGCTTTTTTTCTTAGTATGTATATTTAAAAAAACTATAAAAGTACCTAAGTAGAACCATAACAAGACTATTACTATGAATTTTCACTTAATAATTTCAGTGGTTTGCAAAATAGCTCGATTTAATTTTAAAAATTATGTTAATCTTCCTATTTCGTAGTTTTAAATGGAGATGTTTTGCAAAGCACTGAAATTATTAAGTGAAAATTCATAGTAATAGTCTTGTTATAGTTCTACTTAGGTACTCTTATAGTTTTTTTAAATATACGTACTAAGAAAAAAAAGTTATGGCCAAAAATAATAAATATTTCCCTATCGGATGTCTCTTTCTAGGGAATGGCCACCTTAACAAGAATACTAAAAATAAAACAATGTTGACTTTGCAATACACATTAATGTTCTCTTAAAAAATTTTATCGTAAAATGAGAATTAAAAGTTTTTTACAAATATTGTTCAAATCTTTGCCCATTAACGTGAATGCAGTAGTTAAATCTTTTTATTAATTCACCATTGACTGTACATGATAAGGTATTCCGTCGAATAAAATTACATCCATTTCTTATTCTATTTTTTAAATCCTCAATGTTCTGAGGTTGGGTAACCCCACAAAAAGAAATCCAGCGGATTTAAATCTGGTGATCTAGCTGGCCATCGCACAGGTAGTATCCACTGGTTTCCAAAAATCACTCCAATAATATATATTGTGCCTGTTTACACTACCGCTTTTATTGAATGTCGCTTCATCGGTCCAAAGAATTTTATGAAGGAAATTGTATCTTTCATTCAGTACGGACATCCGTGCTATAAAATGAAGTCGTCATTCATAATCTCCTTGGTGAAGTTGTTGTATTAAAATCATTTTATAAGCACTTTTGTCTTTGAGAATTTTTCTGACCAAAGTCGAAGAAACATTTGTCCTAGCACTGATTGCTGATATTGACGTTTGTGGATTTTCATTAACGGCAGCGACAACTTCATTTATATTAATATCATTCCTCACCGGTTTACTACTGTTTGTCTTTGGTTTGGTAAATTAACCATATCTTTTAAGATTATCAACAAATAATTTTATGGTTATGGTCAGGGCAGCTTCTACCAGGAAACCGTTGAGAATAGACTGCAAGCTTTCCTAGCATTATGTTTATATTCTCCATAAATTATAAAAACTATTTTTTCCAAAGTTGAAAATTGCACCATGTCAAATTGTTAGTAGATTGAAGAGTGAATTAATGTTCAACAGAAAATAACTACTCTGATGTATATTAATTTGACATATTAAAACTTTCATGGCTAACTTAGAAAATGTGAAACATTATTAATAACAAAGCTATGGTTGATTTATTAAATCTGAACAACTTAAAGGTAGAGAGAATAAAATAAAATGAATAAAAGTAAGGAAGTTCATGAAACTGAATCATGATTATAACATTTTTTATTTAAATATTTGAAGAGCCACTAGAAGAGCAACCAAATTTTATTAGTAAAAAATGTGTATTACATGAAAACATGCACTTATTAGCAATGGGTTCATCAAGTGATATCACAAAAGAGCAAAAATAATGTTTCCTTTTATTTGTTGTTGCTGTTTTTTTACTTAAAATATTGTTTATTATATGAATTTTACAAATAAATATTACAATTATTATTTACTGTTTCATTCTTACTTAAATTTACACATTACATTTAAATGTATATTTTCATTTCATTTTTTTTTTTAATAAATATTATTATCATTATTATTACTATTATTGTTATAATTTCGGCTCCATGAGTGCATATGTATATGGGTATGTGTGTATGCACAACAATTAAATAATTTTCTTACTTTTTATTGGGTATTTTGCCACTGAAAAATATTTAAAAACCTCTACGCCAAACGGATGAGACAAAGGTTGGTTCTTGAATACTTGACTGTTTCAAAAAGTCTCACACCTAACAATATATAAACTAGAACAATGTAATAAACTAAAAACTGAAAATGAAAGCTATAGGTAGTTAACATTTCGGAAGAGAATCTACTTCCGTTCTCAAAACTTTTTTGGCCGTCAACCATGACAGTTCTTTGTTTATGTATTTCCATAGTCACGTGAGACATTAAATTATATTTATCTTATTTTTACTTACTTCGTCTCTAAGGATGGACAACCAACTAGTACAAAAATCTATTGAATAATTCGAAACGCATCTATCTTCCTTTAAGAAAATAATCGCGGATTTTTTAAGTTTTCTTTTAGTTCCGTTGCTCTCTTTTTCCAAAATCTTCGCCAAGTTCCATTTAATCCTATGATTATTATCCTACGCGTGTCCACAAATTTTGGATTTTTCAAATTCTCTTCTTCTAGCGTAATGTCTATGTTCACCAAGCTTTACGTTAAAAGGTCTAGATGATTCACATACGTAATGTTTTCCGCACTCACACGGAACACTATAAATACAATTTTTGGAAAAAGAGAGCAACGGAACTAACAGAAAATTTAAAGAATCCACGATTATTTTATTAAACGAGGATAGATGCGTTTCGAATTATTCAATAGATTTTTGTACTAGTTGGTTGTCCATCCTTAGAGACGAAGTAAGTAAAAATAAGATAAATATAATTTAATGTCTCACTTGAGAACGGAAGTAGATTCTCTTCCGAAACGTTAACTACTTATAGTTTTAATTTTCAGTTTTTAGTTTATTACAATGTTCTAGTTTATATATTTTTAGGTGTGAGACTTTTTGAAACAGTCAAGTATTCAAGAACCAAGCTCTGTCTGATCCGTTTGGCGCAGGGGCTTTTTCATAAAAAAAATTTAAATATTTTTCAGTGGCAAATATCCAATAAAAAGTAAGAAAATCTGAATATGCCACAAATAAACAATTACAGACAATAATTAAATAATTTGTTAATTCATATTTTTAATTATTCGGCGGAATAATTTTGACATTCCTTTTTTTATTTGCCTTTTTTTCCATTCAATATTCCTTCTCGCCCCACCTCTAAAACCAGACCATACCTCCTCCATTTGCATCCCCACAAAAGGTGAGTCAAAATCCGTTATTTTGCAATTTTTTTGTCTATACTTTTTTTGTGAATGTTCCCTATATGAATTACATCTGTTGCAACGAGACAAACCATACCAGTCCTACAGTCCGCTTTTTATTTAAAATTATTTGACCGGAAAATAAGTGATTATAGATCATTTACATTCTTTTCAAATTTATTTTAAGAGAATTCAGTTT
Organism: Stenurella melanura; assembly: GCA_963583905.1. Taxonomy (NCBI): domain Eukaryota; kingdom Metazoa; phylum Arthropoda; class Insecta; order Coleoptera; family Cerambycidae; genus Stenurella; species Stenurella melanura. The sequence goes on from OY757315.1 coordinate 93,107,908, forward strand.
GGAGTCAAAAAGAAAATTTTTAATTTTTTTCTCTAAAATGAAAGAAAATATCGAATATGATGTAATGATATAAATTGAAGATAATTAAAACCTTTAAAGAAAGCATTAACACAGTTCATGTACAGGGTGACGGAAAAAATATTCAAGAAAATTACGTGTCATTTCGTAATATATTTTTTTTAAATCACTCTGTATGCATATTTAAAGGCCTTGATATTTACAATTTGATGTGCCGAATAATGTCGTAGCTTAAAAAATAAGGAAGTTACGAGACTGCGGAGTTTTAAGCAATTTAAAAAAAAACTAATATAATGTGGAATTTTGTTTACTTTAATTTCCCTGGGTTTAAAAAATATAACAAATAGTTCTCAAAATTTATTGAAAGAAATATCATTGCGTGTTCGTGAATACCGGGCTTTGAAACATAGTGAGTGTCTTAGGATAGGGGTGAGCTAACGTTCATTTGTATTGTTTTCTTATTATTTCTATATGTTACTTGATGTGTGATGCAAAGGTGATTAATGTATTATACTTGTAAAATCTCATAATTCCTTTTTTATTAAAGTAAATTAAATTCGGAGACTTAGCATTATTATCTCCCTACGAGAGTTCTTTCCACTTTACTTTCCGGGGCTCATGGATCACCATCCCAAAGAGCGTTAACTATAAATTCTTTTCCCTGTTAAAACGAGTGATGGCAGCAAATCTAACCCCATGATACAGTTAATTTTTTCATAATTTTTATATTTTTGTGAGGTTAATAATCATTCTCTGGTATCATATTAGTGGCAAAGGGTGAAAATTAAGAGATTTCCCCTTACCACCCTGTGGTACGACACCATTCCCAAATATTATTAAATTTTAACTAAATTTTAACATACTTGAATTTAAACTTCATATTGGCACCAGTTAACGCGTCGCATGAAAAATTCAAAAATACAAAATTTAGGTAAACACTAGTGTCCACTGTGTAAAAGATATTTTCAACCCTGTAGGAAATTAATTCGGAAAAACGGCTATTTAATAACAAGCAAAATTAACTAATCAGGACTGTGACTCCTAAAATACAGACACTTACCTACATGAATATCTTCTATAGCCATTGTATGATCATGTTTTGTATAGATTGGTTCTACCTGTCCAATGTCGCTCTGCGTTAAAAAGTTATTTGAAATACTAACCAAATCACCAAAATTGTACGCTATTAGCATCCCATCTTGGCCACCAATTATTAAACATTCACCATCGCTTGAAAACTTTATGCAGTTTATAGGCTGAAAATTTTTTTGTTGAATTGAGAGCAATTTTCCAGAAGTTAGTTGCCAAATATATAGCTTGCAGCTTACTCCAGCTGCCAAGTATATACTTCTTGGACAAAGAGTTAAACATGTGGCTGGTTCTGGTAAAATTAACCTAAGGATTAAAAAATTCGATTAGAAAATTTCTGGTAGGTTGGGTATTGCATAAATGCAAACCTGACATTTTTGGAACAGTCTTGACTATTTAGGGGCCAAACATGTAGCAGTGGCTTCCCCAGTTCCGCGCCTAGCACATAGTCTTGGCCTACAATATCCAAACATTTTGGTGCTATTGTACCACTGTTTTTATAAAACTTATGGCTGTTTAACGTACTGTAATTCCATAAACCTACTGAAAATTGCTGGGCAGATTCTGAAGCAGTTAACAGTAGTTCATTATTATCCATTTTACGAAATTTTTTAGAATAAATCTTCTAACAATGCGACAAGAACTAAGGTTAGAATTAGAATTTCAACAACAGGCGTGAAGGCCGTGAAGGGAAGGAAAGCAAGGTTACAGGCGTCTGGGCCCTGGGGACAGACCATGGGCAACCCCACGAACATTACCGAATGTACTCGAGCCCAATGACAGGCTGATGACTCAAACAAAAATCCCAAATCTCAAATTATACCTTTATCGTTTACATGTTGATGCTATATTTGTACTATTTATTTTATGCAAATATTTGTTTGTGATTGTTTTTTATTTAAGTAAATTCTGTATTCTTTGTACAATGTCTTCTGAAGGTATGTAGACTGCAGGGCTAGTAAATACATTAAATTACAAGTATTTTTTGTCATTTTTAAATCTGAACTTGAATTGTTTATTCTAGAAACGTTTTCTGGTTGTGGATCGAGTGGGCAGAGTGCAGGGACATCCAGCAGCATCCAGAATTACAACGAAATAGTCGTCCTATATAAATGTGAGAAATGTGGACAAAGTTTTCAAAATAAGGCTTCAATATTGTCACATAACAAGTGGAAACACGAAAATCCTAATTCGACTCATGTGCAGTGTGTGTCAAAAAATATTTATCAGAAAATATCATTTGGACAGACATGAAAAAAATTGTCATAATAAGCCTGAGAACATAAAAAAAAATAAATTTATTGCTCCCTTTGTGATTTCAGAGGAGCAAATAGGGCAGAGGTACTTACACATTATGAGGTGAACCACCACGTAGATATGGCTAAAGAAACTTTAAATTTTGGTACATTTGAAGATTTTAAAATTTGGAAGCAAAAATTTGAAAAAGAAACAAAATCCCATTTTATAAAAATGACTGGCACTCGACATACAGTGAACGGTGTAGATAAATCAAAATATATTTGCCACCGAGATGGCTATTTCCATTCAAGAGGCAAAGATGTTCGCCACATAAAAATGGTTGGTTCGAATAAAATTAACTCTTACTGTCCAGCAAATATGATTGTCCACGCAACAGGTCAGGGTGTAAAGGTAGTTTATATGGGTACCCATGTTGGACATGAATTAGATCTAGGTCATTTAAATATTAGTAAATCCGAGAGGGCACATATTGCTGAAAAGCTTGCCATGAAAATTCCTATGGAACAAATTTTAGATGATATTCGTGACTCTGTTGTCAACAACCAACTCGACAGAATTCACTTAGCAACCAGGAAAGATTTGTGGAATATTGCGGATTCTTATAATTTAAACCATGAAGCAATCTTAAATAAAAATGATTACTTGAGCGTAGAAGCGTGGGTGTCGCATATGCAAAAATCTTCTTTGGTTCGATTTTACAAACCACAAGGTGTATTTTTAGAAAATTATCCTCAATTTAAAAAAGAAGATTTTTTTTAATCATCATGAACGACGCCCAAAAAGAGATTTTATTAAAATTTGGAAATGATTGTGTATGTATTGACGGCACGCATGGCCTGAACGCCTATGACTTTCAGTTATATACGGTTATGGTTTTGGATGATATGAGACAAGGTTTTCCATGCAGTTTCTTGTTTTCAAATAGGGGAGATACTGTCGCTATGGAAATATTTTTCGAAACAATAAAAAGTTGTTTACATGACATGTCAATCGAGCCTAAAATTTTTATGTCTGACATGGACGATACATTTTACAATACATGGTCTGCAGTAATAGGTCCAGTTCAGAACAGATTATTATGTCGACAGAGCGTGGCGAAAAAATTTAAGTAAAATTAAAAATAAGGAGAAACAAGCTATTGTTTACAAAAAGCTTAAAATAATCATGTTCGAAATGGATCCATATACATTCAATGTAATGGTCGATAATTTATTAGACAAATTACATTCAGATACAGAATATTTAGAGTTTTCTGAATATTTTGAAACTTATGTGAATAAGTGTACAACTTGGGCATATTGTTACCGTAAGGAGTGTGGAATAAACACTAATATGAACCTAGAGAACATGCATAGAATTTTAAAACATATTTATTTTGCTGGGAAAAAAGTGAAAAGATTGGACAAAGCAATTACTATCTTGATGAAGTTCATAAAGGATAAATTATTTGATAGACTAGTAGTTCTAAATAAAGGAAAAATTTCAAAAAAATTAGCGTCAATAAGACAAATTCATAAAAAGTCAGTTGAACTTAAAAACACAGTAATAGATTTGGGTGACTCTTGGAACGTATGTGCCACTAATTGCGATGACGTTTATAAAGTTGAAACTACAAAAAGCACTTGGAGTTGTAGTTTACGTTGTCAGGACTGCCAATCTTGCATTCACCATTACACATGCAGCTGCATAGACTTTTCCATAAAATGGAATATGTGTAAGCATATACATCTTGTCTGTATGTTCTTGAGAACTAAAGCTTCAAGCATTGAAAATGTCGGTACGTCTGCACAAATCAATAATGATATAGCAGTTACTACCGAAGAAGAAAGTGCAATTTTAAGTGTAGTGAGTAAAGTCAAAAAAGATTCTTTTGATAAAAGAAAACAGGATATGGTGAATAACGTTTTACAAGTATGTAATACTATCGAGAACGAGGAACAGCTGGAAGCTGTTTTGAAACAAGTGGCTCCTCTGGAGAGTATTATAAATGCACTTTCCAAAAAGAATATCCTAGTTCCTAGTACATCGAAAGAACCGCCTAACAAAAAAATCAAGAAGCAAATGAGGTTTTCTTCAACAAAGAAAAAAACTAAATCAATAAAGAGGAAATATACAAATCCTTCAAAGTCCGAAAAGGAAGTATTAGCTTTGGAAATGGTGGGACAATGGGAAAAAAAGATTCTGTGAAAGTTATACCATATTTAATATGTTAGGTATATAAGTAAACATTCTGTATATGCGCTAAATGCGCGCAAAATTTGACTCGGGTATATTCGGTAATGTTCGTGGGGTTGCCCATGGACTATCCCCAAAGCAAGGTTAGAATAAAAATAGGATCATTCGATTGAATAGTGACCGGTTATTGAGATAACCTTCTTCATCGCTCGGTTATCACCCAAGATCGCTAAAGAGCGATCTTGCAGCGAGTTAACCTGATTATTGAAAAGCGTACCTACAATAAATACATATATAAGAAACATGATTACTAACCGATTGATATAAGCTGCTTTCGTTCGGTAGAGTGATTCGTAATCATAAGGAACCTGTTTCAGGTGCTGTCTCTGTCTATGGTGTGTACTTGTTTATTTGTGGCATATTCAGATTTTCTTACTTTTTATTGGGTATATTGCCACTGAAAAATATTCTCTGTCCCTGCTGGCATCATTTTGTATCATATGATTATTGTTCATTGAAATCCTGTTTATTATGTTCACTGCAGAGTAATGGCAATTATAGGTTAGTTGCAACAGCGTCAAGCAGTCGTGACGACAAAGCTGAAAGTTCGGTGCCATCTAGTGAGCAGGTGGCGTACATTATGAACTTGAACACCAGTGAAGTCTGGATTACCGATAGTGGCGCCTCTAAGCACATTACTTACCGACGGGACTGGTTTAGTAGGCTTGTGTCACATTAGTTCCTCGAAGGGAGCGCTCTTTTTAGTTCACTTGTCAGTTTGTCACAATTGAACTAGTTCCTTGATTTAGTTCACTAGTTCAGGCTTAAGACAATTCTCAGATTGGGAATAACACAAACAAGTAGGAAGGTAAATTACAAATTAAAATAGTAAGCCCAAATACAAAAATGATAAGAATAAAATATTTTAAGAAATAAATAGAGTCATTTATATAAGTTATATTTACGTACTACTGTGTATAAATATTAATTTGGAAACTGTTAGATTTTAATAAAGTACGTCTTGCGCTTAAAATGTCTCCTGTGCTTGAAAATATTCTTTCGCATGGTACAGACGTGGCTACAATACAAAATCTTTTTAAGACAAACGCATGTAAATGTGGATATACGTTTTTTCTTTCTTCCCACCATTCCAATGGATCCTGTTTTCTGTCTAAATAATCTTCGTTTAGGTATTCTATTGGTTCAAACGTGTGTCAATTGTCAAATATTCAAAGGAACTTTACTGGCGCTGAGATCGTCACCACTCAACACCACCTATGTTTTTAGGTGGTGTTGCACCACTTCACGTATTTGATAGCACAGAACATATACTCAGTTTGATAGTGAGAGAGAGAAGTGAATCTGCGGACACCTCGAATATGGGCGTACTGTTCGTGTCCGGAGCCAGGAACCGGGAACTGTTCTTCTCGGAGAATGGGAACTAGTTCCTTTACTTCATTTGCTGAGCCGGTTCTTTGAATTAGTTCGCTCATGAACTACACAAGCCTATGGTTTAGTGATTTTTGTTCTAACCAAGGCGAGATAATTTCCCTAGGAGATGACAGTGAATGTGAGGTTAAAGGATCGGGCACTATTTTAATCGATAGATTAATTGATAACAAGTGGCAAGAAGCTCGTATTGAAAATGTGTTGTACGTTCCAAAAGTGCAAAAGAACTTATTTTCGGTCAGTGTATGCACTAACAACGGTTTTGATGTACTTTTCAAAGGACAAAGTGTTATGATTAAACGCAACAATCAAGTCGTTGCTCAAGGCATTAAGGTGGCTTCAGAGTGCATTAGCATTAAGCCATAAGATTAAGCATAAAGACGTATGACCTTAGAGAGGTGCATTCATAGTGTGGTAAACGTAAGATCGGTGCGTGCGCAGTGCACTACAAATCTACATGACAGAAGTAGTTACATTTTGATGATTTATTATATTTTAGTATTATTTTCATTCAATAAAAGCCTAAGCGATTATCACCAATAATTTTTCTAAATTCAAAATTAATATATTCTATCCTGAAATGTCAGATTTGTGGCTAAACTGTTTTGCGGATGTACCCGAAAGCGTACGCTTTTACTCGATTGTGTAAGACTTAAGCATAAGACATAAGGAAATAAAAATAAACGATTTCTTACGCCATACGTCTTATGTTATGTATACTATGAATGCTCATATGGATTTGGGTATGTTTATTTCTGTTATGGCATACGCTTATGCCATACGCCTTATGCTTAATGCACTCTGAAGCCACCTTTAAACAGGTGAATGATATCTACAGACTGCTATTAAAGGTTAGGACTCCTCAAATAACCAGTGAAGCCAATGTAATAACAACAGACTTTCAAACCTGGCATGAGCGTATGGGTCATGTCAATAAAAGGACAATACGTGAAATGACTGAAAATGGAGTAGTGCAAGGTGTCAAACTCTCGAATAAGACTGATTTCTTCTGTGAACCGTGTCAGTTCGGCAAATCACATCGGCTTCCATTCAAACAAAAGGTAGCAACTGGGAGCAAGAAACCTGGCGAATTCTTTCACACAGATGTGGGTGGACCAATGTCAGTAGAATCATTAGGAGGTGCCAAGTTTTATGTGATCTTCAAGGATGAGATGCTTCAGAGTTTAGACACATCTATTTCATAAAGCATAAGTCAGATGTGTACGAGAAATTCAAAGACTTTGAGAAAATGGTCAGCAACAAGTTTGGTCAGCCCATGAAAGTAATGCGATGCGATAATGGCACTGAGTATTGTAATCGTGTTATGAAACAATATTTGTCGTCCCGAGGCATCCAACTGGAAACCACGGCTCCTTATACGCCACAGCAAAATGGCAAATCCGAGCGTGAAAATAGGACAATAGTTGAAAGTGCTCGTACAATGATCCATGTCAAAAACTTACCATTGAATCTGTGGGCAGAGGCATTAAACACGGCAGTGTATATCCTCAATCGAACGCCATCTAGCAATAGTCCAACTACAACTCCCTATGAAGTCTGGATAGGTAAGAAACCTTGTTTATCTCATCTCAGAGTTTTTGGTTCTGAAGGATACCTGCACATTCCAAAGGCCCTACGGCAGAAACTGGATTCGCAATCTAAGAAAATATTATTGGTTGGTTATCAAGGAGAATCATCAAACTATCGGGTTTATGATCCAAAAACCAAACGTGTGTCTGTGTCACGAGATGTCGTATTCAAAGAAGAGTCTCACAAGGAGTGCGTGCAAGTAGAAGCGTGTGATGGTACCTTCCGAAACTTATCAGATGACGGGGATATGAACCTAATTTATAACCATGAAGAACCTGATATCAGTGTCGAGCAATTACCACGTGAAGATAACTCTAGTCATGCAGAACAACAACCTAATCAAGGAGCTACACAAGTTGATCAACGATGCTTAAGAGACCGAGCAACACTTCGCAGACCTCCAAGGTATGAACTCAATATTGCAGTATACAATACACCTGTTAGGTACCAGGAAGCTGTAGAGGGACCCGATGCTGACAAATGGGTACAGGCAGTTCGAAATGAGTTGGAAGCTCACCATAAGAATGAAACCTGGACGATTGTATTTAAACTGCAACAAGACGAGTCTGGCAAACTGAGTCGGTTTAAAGCACGCTTGTGTGCTAGAGGTTTCCTACAACAAGAGGGCATTGACTACTCCGAAACGTTTGCACCAGTAGTAAGGTATGACTCCCTTCGAGTATTGTTGGCTATGGTAGCTCAAAAGGACCTGGTAATGACACAGTTTGATATTAAAACTGCTTTTCTGAATGGGAAGCTGAAAGAAGAAATATTCATGGAAGTGCCCGAGGGTCTTATCATCGATGAAAATCCTGCCAAGGTGGTCTGTAAACTTCAAAGGTCACTGTATGGCCTCAAGCAAGCGCCTCGTAGCTGGAGCGACACATTTCGTGAGTTTTTGAAACTATATAACTTCAAAGCTAGCGAAGCAGACAGCTGTGTGTTTCATGGTGTTGTGAGTGAAAGTGATGTGTACTTAGCACTGTTCGAAGATGATGGGTTAGTTGCATCAAAGTCACATAATGTTTTAGATTTAGTTGTCAAATCTCTTCAAGAACATTTTGAAATCACATTAGGTGATGCCCAATGTTTTGTAGGCTTACAGATAGAACGTGATTATGTTAACAAAACTATGTTTATTCACCAGAGTGCTTATGCTGAGCGAATTATCGATAAATTTTGTATGAACGTTGCAAAAGCTGTAACTGTACCTGCTGATCCAAATGTAGTATTAGAGCCAGCGCATGAGGAAGATGTGAAACCAAATGTACCGTATTGTGAAGCGGTTGGGTCACTCATGTTTCTCGCAATTGTATCGAGACCGGATATTGCATTCCCGGTAAGTGTTGTAAGTAGATATTTAAATACCTTTAACGATAATCATTGGCAAGCAGTAAAGAGAATTTTCAAATATCTTGTCGGCACTAGCAACCTGGGAATAATGTATAGAAGCGGTGGGAGTGAACCCGATTTAATAGGCTTTACAGACGCAGATTATGCACGCGATTTAGAGACGCGTAGATCGGTATCTGGTTATGCGTTCAACATGGCAGATGGTGTTGTAACATGGTCGTCTCAAAGGCAAAAACTTGTAACGTTAAGTACAACTGAAGCAGAGTATGTTGCAGCTGCCGCAGCAGCAAGAGAAGCTACCTGGTTGAGAAAGCTACGTTTTGATATCGGATATCAAAGTGATGCTCCTACTCGGTTATTTGTTGACAATCAAAGTGCAATTCGTTTAATGAAGAACCCTGTCTATCATAAACGCACTAAACATATAGATATTAGATATCATTATATACGAGAGCAAGTAGAGAACGGAGAAATTTCTGTAGAGTATGTATCAACGGATCTCCAGCGAGCCGACATTTTTACAAAACCATTGCCTTGTGAACGTTTGCGTGCTCTGTGTAAAAGCCTTGGAATGGTAAATCGTTCAGCAAAGCATTCAACTGGTGGGAGTGTTATGAAATAAGTTTCATGTTTTGCTGTCTCTCTCTCTCTCTCTCTCTCTCTTGTTCCCGATAGAGGGCGTTGCATGTCTTTTCCGCAGTGCAAGACATTATCTTTTAAGATAGTCTTGTATGTGTATTTGTGCCAAGCACACGTTTTTGTTAACTTTTTCAATAAACAAGTAGTAACCAAATCAGTGTAGTGTATTTGAATACTTCCCAGACAAATATAGCTTCTTCAGTATGCCCCCCTAGAAGAAAAGCGTAGGACCGTCCTTGCTAAGGAGAATTGGACAGGTGGGGTTTGGGATAAGTTCAGGTACATGGATATATTTAGACCCTTAATGTAATCCCTTATCCGTATTAGTTTAAATAATTTTTATTTAATTTATGCAATGTACCTTCCAATGCCTGCAAATGAATCGAAAATATTTGTCATGTTAAATATTAATACATACAGTGTCTAGTGTCTGTAATTGAATACCAAATTCTAGGTACCTACTTGTCGATGATTAATAGAGGAAAATTTTGTAAAGCTTTACTTTACTTACTCGTCCCAGAAATATTGTAATTATTTTTCACTTTTCAGATTTTGCAAAAAAAAGCAGATTTCGGGTTTTATTTTCTTTACATAATACTTTCCTCTTTTTATTTCTAGGTTTTTAAAAATTTAGCAACATTTTTATAGATATTCTACTGTTATTTTGATACAGACTATACACTTTTTGGTCCATACTTCTAGGCCACTCTGTAACAAATTGAAGTTGATAAAAACTAGCAGAAATAACTATATGCAAACAAAGTAAAACAAGTTATTTGAATCGGGTGCTACTATCATTTTGTTCTTACTATGTTTGTTGAGTGTGCAACCAATAAAAAACGTGTAATCAGAAGAAGGTATTTATTTAACAAAATTTGAAAAGTTATTAATGAATTATTTCTTAGAATGACCAAATCTATATTTTTCAATTAAATTATAATAGGTGTCTTCCCAGTGGCGGAGCAAGGAATCGTATGGCCTGTGCAAAACATTGATTTGGGCCCCACCTAAAAAATATCTGTCCCTTGCAAGAATGTATAATACACGAAAATAAAGAGAACACAATACAATTTACGATAAACTATGACAAAAATGCAGAAATTCTAAAATATATAAAAATTATTAAGAACTAGGTATGTACAAGAACTGTTCTGTGTATTGCAGAAAACTGTTGTATAGTATTGAAACATTCTTTATAGGATTTTGCAAACAGCAGAAAAAATAACTATCTATAACTAAAAGAAAAACTTTGTGTAGAAATATTAATGAAATCTTTGCATTCTTTCGATAACCTGAATTCTGGTTACGCTAGCAAATTAAAATCCAAAAATGAATTTGTCTAATTTCTTATTTGACAATTCTCATTCGAACACTAGCATCCACACAGTCCCCTACGGCCATGCAGATTAAACTAGTATCCACATAACCCCCTACGATTATGAAGATTCAGTTAAAAATGAGAACAAAGACCTAAAATGAATTTATTTATCTACCTTGTCTTAAAAAATTGTTCATTCCAATGGATCACATTTTCATGAAATCTATCATTCTGTTTCCTGGAAATGCATAAGTACCTACTAAAACAATAGATGCGTTGTTTTGACCCACGACCGATGGCAGTAGAATTACCAGAATGACATTCAACAATTTAGTGTTTTCTTTACATTTTATGTATTTTACTTTTAAACATGTCAAAATAAATGTGTTTTTTTTTACTTCTAGGGAAAGATTGTTAATTTATTACGTATCAAAATGTCTATTTATTCTTTTTTTAAATTTTGTTTTTGCTTTAAGCAAATAATACAATTTAATGTTTTATATGTTTTGTGTTTTTTACCTATAAAGAAAATCTGTTATTTATCATTTATGAAAATAAATGTTTATTTATTTTTAATTGATTTTAGTCTCTTTGGGCCAAATCCTTAACCATTTGTTAGTCCAAGGTATACCAATTTTTTTGCTTGTAGTTTCATGTTTAGGTAATTTAATATTTATTATTCGTTTCCTCTTATGTAAAAAAATAATAATGTTTTTCATATAGCCGCAAAGTGATGTATCTATATATCCATGTCATTATGTAACATTTAATTTCAATGCTTATCAAGCGAATATTAAATTACAAATGAAAAATTCGTATACGTGTATATAAAACATTGGTTTGTCACAGAAGTTTGTCGCGTCTAAGAGTTTAAGGTCACCAATAGAGCAGATTTTTTTTAATTAGATAAGATTGCGCATTTTGTAAAGTTGTATTTTAGGAATAAACATTTCTCCTGAAAACTACATGTGAGGACGCACATGGCCCAAAAATATTTATTTATAAAATTTTCTTGGATTGAAATTGGCTTAAATTAGTAAGGGGTCCAAAGCTTTAAAAATTGAAATGACCCATTCCAACAAGGTAAATGATTTTTGGAAACGAATTCAGGAAGAGGGTCCTTAGGGGCATCAGAAATGGCTTGTTGGACTTTTGTTGGCGCTTGCGCAACTTCTCCACAAGAAAAAAACATGGCCGAATGTTATTTCAAGAATTTGTGTTTTTAAACGTTTACCTCTTCCTAAAAAATTAAGTACTTGCGATATCAATCTGATTTTTTATATCTATATACTATAAACACGAGCGCATCTATCTTTACTAATAGACCTTCAAAATCACTTACGGTTTTTTTCTAAATAAATCCAAAATCACATGAACGAATTTTGTGTGTTTGAAATTTCGACGTGCGGGCAACTATATTAAATATTCGAATTTTGTATCTATTACATACGAATGAAATATGGTCTAAAGATCAAAAAAGTTTTTGCAAAAAAAATTAGCTCGATATCTTATACAGTTTTCGAGATACGGATTTTTAAATTCGACCGTAATAATGTCTTGTTATTAGCGCGCAATGTGACAGCTACGGCAGGGCTCGTTCTGTGCAATTGTGGATAGATCATATATTAGTCTAATACCTAATTTGATTTAGGTGTTATATTATTCTTGATCATTAGATCACTCATTGTCTGAAAATTATTAAACAATTATTTCGGTGCAATAAATACGTGGTTTTAAATTATGATGTAATTTGTTACATGTAATATACTGCCGTCCTAAGCCAAAATGACGTACTTCATTATACGCTCTTCTTGAGATATTTGACATTTTATGCCGCTAATCTCAGCACATCTTATTTTTTTAAATACCCAATTAGCATTTTCATATTCCTACGATATACTATACATATTCCAAAATAAAATTAGTATATTGCATAAATATTTGAAACTAATTCAAAATAAGTTGTATACTGGTTGTTTTGTCACAGGTTTTCACATTGTATACATACTCCTGCAATATTCATATGTATGTTGCTGACACGTTGTAAACATATTCTGAAATGTACATTCATTCTACAATATAGTTACAATATACACAAACCTTTTCCGTACATACATGCAACATTATCCATGTATACTTTCAATATACAATGTATATTGCAAAACAACAATGGTATATTGAATAAATATTTAATACTGATTCAAAATAAGTTGTATACTGGTTGTTTTGTCACAGGTTTTCACATACTATACATATTTCTGCAATATACACAAACATGTTGGTGACACATTGTAAACATATTCTGAAATAAACATTTATTTTACAATATAGTTATAATATACACAAATGTGTTCCCTACATATAGGCAATGTTATCCATGTATACTTTCAATATTGCAAAGCAACAATAGTATATTGAATAAATGTTTAATACTTATTCAAAATAGATTATAGAGTGTCCCAATAAAAACTCCCATGCTGGATATCTTCTAGATGAATAGAGATATTTTAATTCTGTAAAAGTCAGTTTGTAGTACATAAAGAGTGCTTCAGTAATAAATATAAATAATTTTTTAATACATGTATGACACTGAGCAAGAAATATTTCGACGAGAGGAACTTTGAAATGTGGTTTGTGTAAAGGGAAATGCATTTCTATGTAAATATTGTTAAAAAAAATCGCAAATCCAACTGCTTTTGAGATATTTGTATCCAAACGTTGCCACTTGCTCCTGTTAAATAATTATTTCCGAAACATTTCACTATTTAAGTGATTTAAAAAAAAATCACATTTAAGGCATTTTCATATAAATCAAAATTTCAAAGTTTATGATATACAGATTGTCCCCCTTAAAGACTAAATAAATCTTTCAGAGATTACAACTATTCAATAGGAACAAATGGCAATATTTGGACACATCTCAAAAACGGCTAGATTTGCCTTTTTTCTTAAGAACAAAATCTACTTAGAAATGTATTTCCCCTCCACAGAAACCAGGTTTTGAAGTTTCTCCCAAAGAAATAAGATTTATTTAGAGCCCAGCACCATCTACACACTGATATATTCAAAAACCATTCATTTATATTCAAAATTGAAGCACTATTTATGTGCTACAAACTGGCTTTTACAGAAATAAAACGTCTCTATTTGTTTAGAAGATATCCAGCCTGAGACTTTTTACTGGAACATCCTGTATACTAATGGTTGTTCTCATCCCACAGCATATCGTACACATACGTCTTGTAGATCTGCATGTATGCTGAAAAAATATTGTAAAGATATTTCGAAATATATATTTATTGCTTCTAACAATGTACACTGCATGGAAAATTTGTTTTTACCATTACTTTTCAGTTAAACTCAAACATGTTTTATTGATCAAATTTTGTTGAATGGAGCACACAAATGCTAAATAAACCTACCAATAAAACTGCATTTGCCATAACAATACTTTACAAAGGCCCAAGAATATCATAGCAAAAAAAAAATACTACTTTACATCGTCGTAACAATTATGTATCTTAAATTATAAAATAGGAAGTGTTATAATTAAAACAGTTGTGTTACTTTAAATATATTTTTATTTTTTGTTACAAAATGAATTGCAGTAATAAATAACAATTGTGCCAAGAATTTAAATCGACATTTTTTAAACAAAAAAATGTGCTTTGCAACTTATGAACTGATTAATATTTTTTTAACAAAAAAATGTTGTTTGCAACTTATAAACTGTCATATTTTACTATAAGAAATATTTGGCCAGTAAGTAAAAAATAGTAAAAACTGGAGGGCTTACATTTTCAAAACCAGTGTCCGGGTGTTGCCGATGGCGCTACTTCTAATTGCGAAACTCCACTTGGCATTCTGAACACGTCACCTGCTCCTATTGGCTGAATACTTTCTTTTGGCTTTTCCAATTTTTGGGAGAAGGTATTTTTTTCCTGAGTAGAGAGGAGGTGGGGATACACGAGCTATAGTTCCAACTATAAAAGAAAAAACAATTAATTATATTTGAATAGGTATTTCAATTTAAAAACTGTCCTTGATGAAGTTAATAAATAAAATAATAAACACATCTTACAGAAAAAAATAAAAATAATCAAAAATAAATTAAACAAATTGATATTATCATAAAACAAAACATAGTTATAGGTATTTTTTTGAAAATCGGAAATGTTTGTGTTTGTGATTTTAAATGCCTACCAGAGTTATTAGAAGAACACATATTCTCTTTCAACTTCCAGTAAAGACAACATTTCTTTCACTTTGGGAAGGCGACGGCTTCCAATACGTTCTTCGATATCACTATGTTCATCTGACAATAATAATCTTTTCGGAGGGCTAATATGCTTTTTGTACATATAGTCCCTTGATTTGTTTCTGTTCACTCTGTACATCTGATTTCTGATTTTTTCCATTTACCTAATTGCAGCTTTTTATAATCCTCTGAAATAGATATAAAGCAAATTAATACGAATAAATATAACAACTCGTATGTTGTAATTAAAACCAATGGTTGTGATTTAAATAAACAAAAGCACCTTAATATTGAAATAGATCGAACCTACCTTCTTAAAAATAAGATTTAAACACCCCGTAAAGTGTCCAAGTTTCATCTGGGATTTCTCCTGTTTTTCAATGATTTGTCAAATTGGTTCCGTTTGAATAGTGACCACCAACCACTACCTCCGTTTCTTTTCAAAAAATTGGTGCCTACAAACGCCGCCATTATTATAACAACAGGTAAGTACAAAGGGATACATTAAACTTTAGTATCTGAATATAAAATATCTGCAAATAGCAAATGACAACAAAGGGGGTCATCCTTAAAACTATATATGTGGTAGGTAGTTGTATTGTGTATAATTGTAAAATACTTACTGCAAAGCAATTAATGTACCCACACATGAACTAATAATTAATAATCACGGGAAAACAAAACACAAACGAATTGAAATCGACATTTGACAGCCTGTGCGCTGTGGTAGTGTGGTGGCAAAGAGCATGCGCTAATCTAAGGACGTGGCGCGCATTTAAAAAATTCGACAAGGGGCGATTGTAACGACATGGAAAGCGGAAATCTAATTATAACGATAAAATGTAATTAAATAATCATTTCTCAAGTCCGAACTACCTGCTTAAGAAATGCCGATAGCTATTAATTAATTAAATACAGTAGGAAAATTGAAAAAGGGATGAATAAGTTATCATTTTTATTATGCATTATTATTTAATAAACGATCACAAGTCCAAAGTCTGGATTCAAAATTTAAATCATATTTCATATCTACAATTTTAACCAACGATTTATAATTTATAAAACGTATGCCATTCGCCACAGGGGATGATTATAAATGCACTTAAACCAAGCCTAGATAGAGAAATATCGATTTGTTTTTGTTATGAGGTAGATAGGCACTATATACCGACACTGGCGTAGAATTAATATTTAACTTACCATAATTTTTATGTAATATAGCCCAAATGCATGCAGCATTACGCTGTCAAAATCAGTCAAAAACCGCATAAATCTTATCGGTACTTTGCAAAATGTAACATATTGCTGTGCAATATTACTAGAGCTATATTGTTTCAAGTTTCAGTTGCAATGTTGCTAAAACTGCTTTGTCGGTGGGTATACATAATTTACGTGTGCCAACGATTGGCACCCCATTCTAAAATTTAATTTGTGTTTTATTGCATACAGCAGTAGTGTACATGTGTTCAACTTTTGAATGTCATTTTTTGAATATTAAAAATACAAACATGAATTCTATGTTGCAGAAATGTTCCACTGGTACATTATCAGGATATATATGATGATACACATATATTATCCATTAAATGTTTATGTGATATTTATTAAAGATTTCAAAATTAATATAGCTTTTTGTATATGTCTACAGTATACGAAAATATCATGTTGTAAAAATATTCCATTTGTAAATTGTAAAGAGATTGAATTAAGTACGTAGCATAAATATTGCCTATTGTATATCTATATAATATTTGACACATCAGTAAATTTTTGAGAAGATTCGTACAATATTCTGGGTATATCGCAGAATCAACATTATTTCACGTATATTATAGGTATATATAGGAATATCGTACAACGTACTGGCAATATCTTTCCTATATTGATATAAGTACGTCGCAAAATGTATATTACGGCTATATGTAAAAGAAGTTCTGAATATTGTTTGAATGTAGACAATGAGTTTTGAATGTTCATTTCATATCGCGTGCTATGTGGGTAGTTTCATTCTATTTTTTAATTTAATTCTATGAGGCAGATGCAAAAATAATGGTTTATTGATTATTGAAAAAAGCCGGTCATTTAACAAGGAAACTTTGAAGTACGTCCAATTTGCTTAGGAAATTTTAAGTTACGTCATTTTGGTTTAGGACAGTATATCTAGACTTGCAAATAGTGTACGAAATCGTTAATAAGTTTTAATAAATTGAGTTTAAAAATAAAAATTGACCTAAACTTCGGATTTAAAAAAAGTACGATATGACTTAAGAAAACAAGCCCTGAATATTGGTGTAAATAAGGACAAATGTTGCCCAACAATGTGAACTTGGATTCCTCACGCCTAGCATAAAATTTGAAGTGCAGCGATGAACAAACGAACACAATAATATTTACAAAAGGTAGGTATGTTTAATTTTTCCAAAATAGAAGAACTACAAAAGTTTTGTGGGTATACGAGAACAAAGGGTATTTTATAGTATTCACGAAACCAATAAATAATTAGGTGAAAAACATGAAGAAGAAAATATTGTAAATATTGTTTATTGGCAGTCTATGTATTGTGTGACCTGTCAGTTATTCTTTCCGAAGGGGAAAAGTGAGCAGTTGCAGTTGCCTTAAATCAAACAGGCCATCTAAACAGTTTGACTAATCTTGGAGATAACTGCGATGCAATTGGTGATCGTGTCATTGAAGATAGTCGTAAGACCTATGTGAATCTGTATGGCCATAGTGAGTTTAATTAGATTCACCAAGGGAGCATTTATTTTTCATAAAGTTATTAGACATACTTTCGCTAAGTCCTACAAGAGAGCTTACTTACTGCATTTGAAACGGTCATTAAGTCCAGTAGTTTGGTATGCTTAGCTTAGCTTGCAACTGAAGTATTTAGCGAAGCAGGGTCAAACCCTGCTTACTGCAAAATAATTTTAATTGTAAAAATTATTCACAAGAAGTGGTTTAGATTCTCCTATACTTTCCTTACCTAAAATAAAATTCTGGATTTTAAACAAATTACCTCGGTGACTTGAAAAACGGTTAAGAAAACACATCACACTCTTCCAGAAAATTTGGATATCTGATAGAGAATAACCAAATAAACCTACAAATGATGACAAGAAACCACGAGTGGTTAAAAAAAAACAAAAAGTGGAATTGTAAAGTAGAGTGTGACTAAAAATGTTGCATGTGCATGTGACCTTTCCTACAATTGTTTTAAGGGCAGAAATAATACAGAGCAGTGTTTAACAGACAGTAATTCTTACTAGTCTAGTAGTGCTTTGTCGATGCTTACTGAGCTGTGTATAATTATGCATTATTATTATTATTACTCATAAATTACACGTTTTGTGTACGTGTTTATATTTTATTTCTATATTGTATAATGATGGTATATATAATAAATATCTCCATATACAACACCTTCATAACCTATAGATCTAATAAATACTATGCCAAATGAGTTTCATTTTACATATTAATATTTTTGTAAAATTATAAATAATAATAACACAATATCAAAAATGTATTGGCTTGATGCATTACAATTAACCACATAGCAGTACGTGAGATAATAGCCGCATGGTAATAGGAGTATCACGGACCTAAATTATGGTTTAATTTGAAAAGTCTGTAACTCAAAAATTGTAAAAGATATGGAGCTAATTTTTTTTGCAAAAACTTTTTTGATCTTTAGACCATATTTCATTCGCATATAATATATAAAAAAATTAAATATTTAATATAGTTGGTCGCACGTCGAAAATTCAAACACACAAATTTGCTTCCTGTGATTTAGGATTTATTTAGAAAAAAATCGTAAGTGATATTGAAATTTTAACAGTACAGATATATGCGCTCATGTCAGTAGTATACAAATATAAAAAATCACATCAATATCGTACGTAGTTAATTTTCTAGCGAGAGGTATATGTTTAAAAACACACATTCTTGAAATAACGTTCCGCCATCTTTTTTTCTTGTGGAGAAATTGTGCAAGCGCCAAAAAAAGTCCAACAAGCCATTTCGGATGCCCATTAGGACCCTCTTTCGATATGCGATCTCAAAATTTATTTACCTTGCTGGAATGGGTTACTTGGCGATTTAGACGGCTTTCGAAGGTGTGGACCCTCTACTAAATGGTTTTGTTATAAAGTTCAATTTACATTATAATCTGTTAGTATTTTGGAATAATGACAGTTTTCATAATAATTATATACAAAAAAATTATGAACACATGAATTTATTCTGGAGGAAAGAAGCATTATATGCCATCATACACTATGGTGTATTACTCTAAACGAATTCATATTTTCTTAAATTATATATCATTGATAAAAAAATTGCTTGTTATAATGCGATAAACTGGCAATGACAAACTAATTAATAATTGATGAAAAGTAAATAACTTATAAACAACATTATTTTCCTTATAAAATTAAATATATTTCTATCCAAAAAAATTTCATCAAAAGAGTATTTTTAGCTCCGTCTATTTTTTAGCAAAAAAAATGTTTATTCCTACAGCAGATATCTTTTTAATAGTAGCAAAATAACCTTTCTATTCTAATTAAGAAATTCTACTGTTATTGATCTAAAACTTTTTGACGTGATCAAATACGTTTTCTGAGGCAGGCTAATTTTTCACTAAATTAAGAAAGAATAATAATATATGCCACAATAAAAAATAAATTTACTAGGGTAGTAAAAAATTTTGCAATGGTAGTGAAACTTTTTGCTGTAAATAATAATCAGTAATACTACTGCAGCCAAGTTCTTGCTCTATCTAATCAGTAACTTTGCTACAGCAAAAAAAAGAATTAACTACAGTACCAGGAAAATCAGTGGTAATAAAAAATGTTGCTGCAAGTGAAAAGAATTAATCCTATCATAGCCAGATACTTTGCGATAGCTAATAAATATTTTTGGTACAACAAAAATGAGATCAACTACAATAGCAATAAAGCTATTAAATAGTACTAAAAATTATTGTTAGAATTAAAAAGAACTGTTGCTACCCTAGCTAGGTAGTTTTTATATATAGTGATATATTCCACTTTGCTACAATAAAATTACTTTTACTATAACAGTAAAGCTTATTTTCGGTGGCTGCAATGAAGAATATCTTATAAAGTAACTTTACTATTGCAGTAAAGTAACTTCAGCAAAATGAATTTTACTACCTTTACAAAATTCTTGGCTGGCGCCTATTTAAATAGAGTTTTTTGCTGCTGTAGCTTGATTTTTGGCTGTCACTGCAAAAAACTTCCCTCAGTGATGCTTAGCCTTTGAAACGTTCGAATGAGAATTGTCAAATAAGAAATTAGACAAATTCATTTTTGGATTTTAATTTGCTAGCATAACCAGAATTCAGGTTATCGAAAGAATGCAAAGATTTCATTAATATTTCTACACAAAGTTTTTCTTTTAGTTATAGATACTTAGTTATTTTTTCTGCTGTTTGCAAAATCCTATAAAGAATGTTTCAATACAATTATAAGCAAACAAATAATAATTCATTTTTAAACATGTTGTATAGTCTCATGAATATGTAAAAACGAGACAACCAATATCGGCTGCCGACTAAACTTTTGGCGAGGAGAGAAATGAGTCAAAAACAACTTTTGCAAATATCCTGAAAATTAGGAATTTCTACACAAATGGTGTTACATATAACTTGAAGTTCATGAAATTATCCTGAAGCTACAATTCGGTTCTTAGTACAATCCTCTGCAGTTAACTTTACCAAAGCTATGGCAATTTGTTCTTAAAAACGTACGTTTTTATGAAAATCGAAATTACAAATGTATTCCTTTAAATTGTTCTGACAAAAAAAAAACCTTCAGTCGTTTATTATGCTCTTGAAATATTAAATTAAGTGGCATATATATTTTTAAGGAAAATACTAATTTCCCTTAGAAATAATTTATATAATGTAGAAAATCAAAATTTAATGATAACGTGTTTTTACTCGAAGTTGTTATAAAGCGTTATCGTGTTGTTTTTAAGCGTACCTACACAATATTACTTTCTATTATAAAATAAAGTTTGCGTAGCGTTATTTATTACATTGCATGAATAAAAAAATATCAACAATCAAATACGAAACAACTGTTAACTCCAGTGACGTTTTTTTTTTCTCGAGAAAACAGAGACAACGAAGATATACCTACTGCAATCCACCTAAATTTGAACTTCTTGGACATGAATGTATGAAGTATCTTATTCTTTAGTTCTAGTAATATTTTTACTTCTCTCGCATACCGAAGGGAAGTATTGTATTCGAGAAAAAATCACCCTCCGAAATTTTTTAGGATTTTGACGTTTCAGAACACGTAGATTACGAAAATATAGGTTTCAGTCTGTCTGTCTGTCTGTTGGTGCATTTACTAAAAAACTACTTGACGGAGAGCAGTCAAATTTGAAGGATAGTTGACCCTACTGTCAGCGAAAAAATAGTAAAACTTTCACTGGAAAATATACAGGGTGGACCGTCTAAACGGAATAAATAGTGAAAAAAAAATTTGTTTTGCTCAAATTTAAAATTTCTACGTTTTATGACACGCCAAACCTATTTCAGAAAAAAAAATGAACATTTTTTTTCACCAACATTTTTGAAAAATTTTTTACCACTAAAATAGGAGTGTATTTTTCCTTGTTCAAATTTAAAATTTCCACGCTTCATGACATTCCAAACCTATTTAGGAAGAAAAAAAATTGTAATATTTTTTTATCATTTTGGAAAAAAAAAATTACCACTAGAATAGATGGAATTTTTTTTTTTGCTCAAATTTAAAATTTACACGTTTCATGACATGCTAAACCTAATTCAGAAGAAAAAAAAAATGAATTTTTTTTTTACCATTTTTGAAAAATTTTAAAAAAATATATTTTTTTTCTTTTTTCAAATTTAAAATTTCAGCGTTTCCATGGCCTTCTAAACCCATTCAAATAAATTAAAAAATATATAGAATTCTAAACCTGCTTCAGAAGAAAAAAGATTTAGAAAATTTTTAACCAACATTTTTGAATAATTTAAAAAAAAATGAAATTTTTTAACCACCATTATACTTCCACTTCACTACATAAACGTGGAATTGAAAATGTGTCAGATGGTAATAACATTTGACATATGCTATTATACTTTTATTGACAAATATACAGGGTGGTCATCCCAAGAAATAATTCATGGTGGACATTTGTTAAGGTATTTGCGCAAGCCTTCCATATTTGGCACCTGTTATTTAGTACCTATTGAACTTTTGCTGTTGGATGAGTACTCTGTATATTTTTTTTGACGAAAACTTACCAGGTCTTCTTTGTAATAATAGTGATAACTATATTCCGATTATTATTTTCAATGTCATTTCGTAATTATTAATTATTTAGTGACCCGCGCACAAATAAAGAGGGAAGTTCTGTGTAAATTCCTTTGCCGATTTTTTTGTTAGTTATTAAAGTGAGCTCCAAAATAAATTCTAATTCATAAATAATAAAAATACTTACGATTATAGCATCACTTGCACCTTGCACTAAGAAAAAAGCACTTATAAAGCGGTGCCACAAGATACCGAATACCATCCAAGGTTGGACGCATTATAGTTCGCCGTATCGCGTGACCGTTCTTCAAACAAAGAGAAATGTGTCCAACGTTGAACGACATTCGACGCATCGTGTGGCACCGGTTAACTCTCTTTAGACACAGAAGAATAATAAGTCTGTAATGGCCCTACTGGTATTTATATCCAGAAGTACAATAATAGGAAGAGGCAGGGCCGTTTCCTGACGGGAGTGCAGCAGGTGCAGTCGCACGGGGCGGCACAATTTAGGGGGCGGCATTAATGTGAAAATCGAATATTTATGTACTCGTTTATTAACAGGTAAACAAACCGCTTATATTTATTTACTGTAATAAATATATATATAGAAAACTCTGAACGTTCCATTTTTATAAAAATAATTTCAGAAGTATAGATAGATAGAGATGAGATATAGATAGATTGAATTCTGTGTGCCAAGTAAAAAAATATTTGAAAAAATACAATAAATTACAAACAGTTTACAATAATTTAGGAACATTATAAAATAAGTACATACATATATATGAGGATAGATGCGTGTCGAATTGTTCCGTAGATGTCTGTACAACTTGGTTGCCAATGTTAAAAGAACTTCACAAACTTAACATTGTATAAAAACTAAAAAAACTGTTAACTATATCAACAGTTCTATGTAAATAGTAAGTATTTATGGATATTGAATATAACAAACATTCTTAGAGCTGTGTATTTATCACACAGCAAAAAAGATTTTTCAAAAAAGCCCTTGAAAAAGGAAAGAGAATAGATTTCCGAAACGTCGGCGAAATATTTAATTTCAAGTTTTTATACTTATTTGTGTTGTTTATTTAAAAAAAGCAACCTTTAACTATTCCTTTGACGTAAAAGTCACAGGCGTAGAGGTTATTTACCAGTAACGTACTGGTTAATTGTGATATTTTGTAGATTCCTCGAGCACCGCTTAAAAAGAAAACATACATGGCAGCCCAGATAGCACAAGATATTCTAAGAATAATCTGAAAATCTTCCCAAAAAATATTATTCGATTAATTATAAAAAATATCTTTAAATTATACTCTGAATAACCAAATAATTTATTATTATTTTTAGAATATCTTCTAATAAATAACATTAGAATAATTGAAATACATAAGTATGGAATATATTTTGAATATATTTTATGAATAATTGCAAAACTTATCTTTGGATTATTATTTTAAAAATACTTCATAAAATAATATGATAAAAATATTTTAATAAGAGAAGTATAGAATATGTTTGAAATATATTTTATAAATAATTTAATAGGTTAACTTTTGACTACTAATGGCGTGCTTCGTGCTTGACAATTTGGGGTTTGCTTGTTTTATTTCATTGTTCGTTATGTTCATAGATGTTATGTTTGCGATTATGTGCAATCAAAAAAACAATTAAAGAAGGTAAGTGAATTGATAAATTTTTTGTCTATTTAAATATATATGTATCTTGGATATGGACAAATCAGTTTTGTCACGCCGTCAACATCAATTAACCTAACCTAACTTTATAAAAGCTATATTTTAGCTGGTTTTAAAATGAATATTTGTTTCCGTTATTAGGAAGAAAATAGGTATTAAACTTCACTTCTTTACACAACAATCCTTTTTTTAAATATGTATTATATGGTAGGCAGTATTATATGCAACTGAAAATAAGCAGTACCTACGCTTATTCCGATTGATCTTTGGCTAAACTTATTACTAGGTCAGTGTCACTTTTAATGCTTGCATATTTTAGGTACGTAATTTATTCTTCGCTTACGCATTATTATTTAAAAAAACCAACAAATACAAAGACTGACCTACCAATCAGTTTGGACGTTATCTGTCCCGTGCTGGAATCTTAAATTCAGATGCGTATATTGTTCTGTTTTTAAAAATTTGCTCGTTTTTTATAAAGTACCATTAGCACATGTCTATAAATGAAAGTTATAGTAAAGTAGTAAACAATTCTGTTTTTTTATTAACACAGGTGAACAATCTGGCGAGATTGGGTGGTGGAACGTATTGAGGGTGGAGAAGATTTTTGACAAAACTTATCTCAGGGAATGTTTTAATATTATTTACTTTACATGGGCATAGAGACTGGAGAAAACCTTTGGAGATTCTATTTTATGCAATGTGATTATTGGTAAGGCTACGGTTTTATATATGCACATATTTTTTTCTGTTCTATTTAGTGTGAATGTGTGTGAGGCATTATGAAACAAAAGTTGACATATCCAATTTCTCCATACTACACTGCATAATTGTCTAATGCTATAAAATGTATGGGTATATTGGTATATGTTCAATTTCAGATGCAGTTTAAAAAAATAATATTGAGGTCACTTCAAAACAAATTGAAATTTATGGCTAACTAAAGAAAAGAAAGAAAAACCAGAACCGCTATAGTAAGTAGTAGCCTTTGCATTCTTCAAATAAGCTAGCAGAGACCTACATGGACTGAAGTGTATATTTATTATATCATTCTTCCAACGACTGAATTTACTATTTAAGTTTTGTTCCGTTATTGGAATTTTAGAAAATGTTGCGAGAGTAAATATTTAACCAATAAATCTTTAACCCAATTATTAGGAGTGTCTTATTTTGCTTTTATGTAATCTATATAGTCCTTATCTAAAATATTTATAAACTGACTGAAATGTATAATTATTGTATTTTTTAAAGAATAAGTTAAAAATGTCCGTATTTGAACATTCTGTATAACAAATTATTTCAAAATGAAAATATTTGTAGTTACTCTTGTAGGTCATTTCCTAGAAAGAAACATGCGATAGGGAAATCTTTATTGTTTTTGGCCATAAACTTTTTTTCTTAGCACGTGTATTTTAAAAACTATTAGACTACCCAAGTTGAACCATAACAAGACTATTACTATGAATTTTCACTCAATAATTTCAGTTTGCAAAATAGTTAGATTTAAATTTAAAGATTAGGTATGAAGTAATCTTCCTATTTCGTAGTTTTTAATCTAGCAATTTTGGAAACGAATGGAATTATTGAGTGGAAACTCTAGTAATAGTCTTGTTATGGTTTTACTTAGGTAGTCTTATAGTTTTTTAAATGTACGTGCTAAGGAAAAAAGTAATGGTCAAAAATATTACATATTAATTCTGAATTAATATAAAGATAACCTGAAAATATGATCCAAGATTAAACATAAAAATATCCTAAGAATAATTTAGTATTATGCACATATAGTTTGGGGTTAGTATAAAGATAACTTGAAAATATAATCTATGATTAACCATAAAAATATATTCTCAAACTATTCTAGATTCTCCAGAGAATACTGTGCGAATTATTCCGAAATTATTCTAAAGAGACCTATAGTTGTACCGTTTGTTACTTCTATATAGGAATATCCTTAAAAGATAATAATTAATTCTAAGAATAATGAAATATTCTGTAGGAATATCTTAGGAATAACATAAGTTTATGTTTTTGCTATCTGGGAGGAAGTCCCAAAGAATTGAAGAGGGAAAAAAATAATTTAATTAAATTGGCCATTAATATTGGCCAATCATTGGCAAAAAATGAAACAAAAAATTTCCTTCAAAAAATAAAAGGTATTGTTTTTTCTAAAGCCTTACTGCACTAGAATTAAGTCAATTGATTTTGTGCCTTCAATTTTAGAAGTAAAATGCCAAAATGACGCGACCTATAACCCCAGAAACCAAAAAGTTTTTCCTGTTATAATATCAAGTCAAGGAAACACACTGTATATAACAACATAATATGATAAAATCTTTAAACGAAATTGTTAACCAATATATTGTTGAAATAACCTACAGGCAATTTCAGGGAAAGGCGAAATTTACCTCATAAATCTTAATCTCTACAACGATCCTCAATTTATTGATGCTCTTCAGGTAGTTGTAATTTAGGTATTATTTGTTCGAATTATCATATTATTACAAGTTAGATGTCATACAGGGCGTCTGATTTATAAGTACAAATTAAATATTTTCTAAAAATACGATAATTTCAGGTCAGATAATAATACTTATTAGTCGAGTGCAATTAGATACAAAAAGTAAAAAATCTCGGAACCCAATTATACTGAATGGATTTTCTTGATTTTTTTTTTGCATTGAACTTCTTAGAGTGACCGTCTTGTATGAATAAAGAGGGAAGTTCTGTGTAAATACCTTTACCGATATTTTTCGTAGAGTGACAAATCTTATTCAAAAAGTTATGTAATTTTAAAATAATATTTAATCTTCAACTCCCTTAAAAACCATTCCTTTGATCCCTACACTTTTATTACTATTTTTAGTGCATTCACGGATACAGTATTATCGTACTTAATGTATTTTGACAATTCCAATAATGTTCTTTTTAACTGAGCACGTTTCTAAGACTTCATCAATCAGAAACCAAAAAGTTTTCCTCTTTTAGTATCAAGTCGGAAACACACTGTATACCTATAACAATATAATATGATAAAATCTTTAAATGAAATTGTTAACCAATAACTGGTTTATTGTTGAAACAACCTACAGGTAATTTCACGGAAGGGCGAAATTTACCTCATAAATCTAAATGTCTAAAACGATCCTCAATTTATTAATCCTCTTCAGATAGTCGTAATTTAAGTATTATTTGTTCGAATTATCATACTATTACAAGTTAGATGTCATACAGGGTGTCCGATATATAAGTATAAATTAAATATTTTCTAAAAATACGATACTTTCAGGCAAGACAAAAAGTAAAAAATGACGAAATTCAGTTATAATGAATGGATTTTTATGATTTATTTTTGCATTGAGTTTCTAATACCCAAGTCTACTCTTTAAAAATTGCCGCTTTTTACTTGGGGGGTGGATACCAGCCCCTCTAGGGGGGGCGGCAAAAAAGTAAAATAGTAAGCACCGGATCTGATGTAGAATTATATTGTAAGACAGAAAAGTGGTTAACAATTTTTCATGAAAATTAATATTTTTCAAGTTATAGTGATTTGTAGAATACGATTTTGGCTTTAAGAGATTGGGACTGTTCTTTGTAATTAACTCAAAAGTCTTACATTTATGGAAAAAGTGGTGTGGTAGAAAAAATTAAATTATGAAATTACAGTATTTTATTTTTGGTTTATGATGAATGTAGTATAGGCAACACACATTGTGTGTAAGGGTGTTGTGGGTGATATAATACATCGACGCCCAGTAGTTATAATAGAGCACTAGCAGTGACGTCACAGTTATGCCAGCTGTCACGTGATTGGTGGAAAAACTCCGAAATTTGACATAAGAGTAGGTGTCAGTTTTCGCTTGATAAAAATTAAAGTGGAGGATTTCTGAATATCAGCTATGTGTAGTGATGTTTGTTAATGTTTTTTTAAAAGCCTAGTGTGAGAAAGGATTTTATATATACTTTATTAGTGTTGTTTTTCCAAGTGTAAAATTTGATGTCAAATACGTTGACATCTTTGTGAAACCATAATATGGTGAAAATAAAGACTATATTGGATTTTTGAACTTTTTTGTACATATATAATATCACAACATATTCCAGTAAATGTTTAATTAACACAGACTCAGTTACGCAGCTAAGCATAGGTTAAAAGTTGTCACAACATTCGTTGATTCATGCCAATATATCAATCATATATTAATGATTTTATAAATCTTTTGTGAAATTAAAGTTTTTAGACAATTCAAACCATTCCCCATCAACTTTTTATTGATTATATCTTACTTTCATTTGGCTCAACAGTTTCTAATAAGTTTAATAGTTTAACACATTAATAACAATAATCAGAGGTTTGTATTGTGAAATGCAGGAGTAATAGTAAATCTAATATAAAGATAAGACTGAGACCGTTTCAGTTTCCATTTAATGAAAATTATAAACAAATAGGTATGCAACGTAATATGCTCGAAATACTTTATGTATAAGCATACTTACCTAGTTTGGTATTTGTTTTCATTCTTACAATTATAATCACAGATGTTTAAAATATTGATAATGCTTACAAATAAAATATCAATGAAGGTAAGTGACCTAGAACGCGACAGAACTTAAAAAAATATCACTTTTAGCGGGAGTAAAATAAAGTTCTTCAAAATGATGCTTATAAACATAACAACCATAATAGGATGTTTAAGATCGTACACATTATAGATAATAATAAAGGTAAGTATGAATAATAACAGTCTTATAGTTTAGATAGCATTTTTATTTCCAAGAACGGTCACAATGGTTCATTAATTCAACACTAAGTTGGAAGCAGTATGAATCTTCCACTTTTAAATCCTATAGGTTAACTCCATTAATATATTTCAACTTAGAAATGTTACGAGGGGACTCCTAAAATGTAGAATATAAATAAAATTATAATAAATTCACTAAAATTTACTTACAATATCGAAAATTAATAACTTTTGAGATGTACACAAGATAACACGCTGGAAGAAAAACACAAATAAAACACTAAATTAAAGTCAGATTAACAAATTACGAAATGTATAATACACGGAAAACACCAAAAATTGATTTTACACAAGAAAAACGTTTAAAAAAGCACTAAAACCTCTTTAAAAACTCGAATTAATCAGCATGGACACAAACGCAAAACTAGGTTATTGTCCACCAATCGACCGTGGCGGCCATGTTGTGACGTCAGCTGCTACTGCTCTATTAGTATGTAGCCAGCTGTATGACAGACCATGACACGTTGTTGTAATAAAAGTATTATAGTGTATCAAAGTGTTTTAATAAAATAAATAACAAATAATACATGGCGCAGTAATTAAATCTACGTTCCGATTTGATATATAGTGCTTGAAGCAGATAGTAACAAATAAAATTTAAAAATGAATGCAGACAGCAGAGGCATAACCCCAATGTCCATGAGCGGCAATATCGCTGAGAATTGGAAGTTATGGCGTTCTCGCTTTGAAAATTATTTGGTAGCAAGCGAGATAAATAAAAAGGGGGAAGCAGTTCAGTGCGCCCAGGTCCTTCATTTTATTGGTGAGGAAGGCTTTAAAATATACAGCACGTTCAAATTTGAGGATGATCAGAAAAATAAATTGAACATATTACTAGATAAATTTGAAGGTCACTTTCTACCTAAGGAAAATTTAACATATGAAAGGTATAAATTCTTCTCGTATAAGCAACAGCCCGGACAAACTTTAGACCAATACGTTACCGAACTGAAGAATATGGCAACTAAATGTAAGCTAGGTAATTTGCAAGAAGAACTAACGAAAACGGTTCTAATATGTGGCGTTACCAATGCCTCGATAAGGGAGAAATTATTGCAGGAAGATGACAGTTTAACATTGGAGAAAGCCATAGAAAAATGTGAAATCATTGAAATGGCCAAAGAAAGAAGCGAAATCATTTCAGTAGGACAGGCTCATCATGGTTCAGTAGTGGATGCAGTCTACAAGGGTAAAATGCAGCTCAAGGGTACAACACAAAAGGGATCAGCAGACCAACACAAGAAGATTCATGCATGTACGAGGTGCGGTAAGACTCACCCTATAAATAAATGCCCAGCATATGGAAAGATATGTAACTTTTGTCACGTGAAAAATCACTTTAGTAATCAATGTAGGAAAAATAATAATAACAAAGTACATGAAGTTGTATCGGAAGACAGTAAGGTAAATACTGTAAAGGAAAATGATACTTTGTTTATCGGTGCTATAGAAAATACTAGAAATGTGAACTCTTTAGACACGGAATGGGTAACAAACCTGGAAATTAACAGTAAAATTGTAAAAGTAAAAATTGATTCAGGATCAATGGCAAATATAATTCCCTATGCATTATATAAAACACTAGGTTTAACTCCTAATAAAATTAAAAGTACAAATGTAAAATTAAAATCGTATACAGGGGATCAATTAAATGTAGTAGGCACATGTATGTTGACTTGTTATAGAAATAATTGTGCATATGATCTTGAATTTTTCATTGTAAATAGTAACACTGTAGCTATTTTAGGCTTGACTGCGTGCTGTACTCTGAATTTAATCAAAAAAATTGAACCAATAAGTTTAGAAACTAAGAATGAGTACAAAACACTAATTAATGATTACGCTGACTTGTTTGAAGGTATTGGATGTTTGAGTCAGAAGTGTCACATAGAACTTGAACCAAATACTAAACAAGTTGTACACCCAACAAGAAAAGTCGCGTTTCCTTTATTAAATTCTTTAAAAGACACATTACAAGACCTAATAAATCAAAAAATTATTGAAAAAGTAGAGGGTAGCTCTGACTGGGTCAATGCATTGGTTATAGTGCGCAAGCCGACAGGTAAATTACGCATATGCTTAGATCCAGCAGATCTAAACCGTGCAATTAAACGTGAGTACTACAAAATACCTACTTTCGAAGAAATTTCAAGTAATCTAGCAGGGGCAACAGTATTTAGTACACTCGATGCCACAGATGGTTTCTATCAGATTCCTCTAGATGAAGAGAGCACTAAATTATGTACATTTGGAACTCCATTCGGGCGTTATAAGTTTCTTCGTTTACCTTACGGAATTAAATCGGCTCCCGAAATTTTTCAAGAAAGATTTAGAAATATATTTGACATTGAGGGGGCAGATGTGTATATAGATGACTTGATCATTTGGGGTAGGACACAGGCTGAACATGACTTGCGTCTGAAGAAAATCTTAGATATTGCTAGAAGTAATAATATTAGATTTAATCTAAATAAATGTAGATTTGGTCAAAAGAGTATCAAATATATGGGTCATTTAGTATCAGGTGATGGTATCGCTCCAGACAACTCTAAAATCAAAGCTATCTCAGAAATGCCACGTCCTACAAATAAACAGGAAGTACAGCGTTTGCTAGGTATGCTAACGTATGTAAGTAGATTTGTAAAAAACTTCTCAGATCAGACATTCCCTTTACGAAATTTATTAAAAAATGATGTTGAATTTTTATGGGATGATGATCACGAAAAAGCATTTAACCATTTAAAAGAAACATTAACAAGCAAACCAGTATTACAATTCTTTGACATAAGTAAAGAGTCTGTAATATCTGTTGATTCTTCAAAATCAGGTGTTGGGGCCTGCCTTTTGCAAAACCAATTACCCTGTGCGTATGCATCAAAAGCATTGACGGACACACAAACACGTTATGCCCAGATAGAAAAAGAACTGTACGCGGTTTGGTTTGGGTTAAATCGGTTCTATCAATATGTTTATGGTCGGAAAACGGTTGTAGAGACAGACCACCAACCATTAATCACAATTTTTAAGAAACCTCTCAATAAGTGTCCCGCACGACTTCAAAGAATGATGTTGCAACTTCAAAAGTTTGACTTTGAATTAAGATATAAACCAGGAAAAGAACTTCTCTTAGCCGATGCACTGTCCAGAGCCTATTTACCTAATAAAAGTCTTGATGATTTTGATAATGACATAGAAAGCCAAGTTTGTATGGTAAAATTAGAAATTAACGCGACTCCAGAGAAACTGGATCAATTAAAAAAAGAAACGGCTAAAGATACAGTTTTAACTGACCTAAAAGAGGTTCTTTTGAATGGTTGGCCTAACTCAAATAAAAAACTTAAAGAGAGTTTAAAAATATTTTGTCCGTTTAAAAGTGAATTAACTGTCATTGAGGGAATAATCTTTAAAGGCTCTTGTATTGTGGTTCCTAAATCCCTACAACAAGAAATGCTGGATCGAATACATTACAGCCACCTGGGGGTTAACAAATGTGTAAAACTAGCACAACAATCTTTATTTTGGCCAGGTATGGTTGATCAAATTCGTCAAAAAGTTTCCAATTGCCACCAATGTCTTACATACTCTAATTCTCAAAATAAGGAACCGCTGAAGTCGCATTCCATCCCAGATTTGCCTTGGAGCAAAGTTGGGTGCGATATTTTTGAAATAAAGAGTACTAAGTACCTTCTGGTAATCGACTACTACTCCAAGTATGTTGAATTAGCGTGTTTAAATAATAATGCGACCAGTCACATGATTATTAAAAACTTAAAAGAATTCTTTTCGAGACATGGGATACCTTTAACTCTTGTCAGTGATGGTGGTCCTCAATTTACATCCCAAGATTTCAAAAATTTTGCTTCGCAGTGGGATTTTACTCATATAGTCTCATCACCAACTTACGCTCAGTCAAACGGCATGGCTGAGAGACATATTCAAACAGCTAAAAAGACACTTAAAAAAATCATAGATGACAAAAAAGACATTCATCTGGCTCTTCTCCATTACCGATCAACACCTTTTTTCGAAAATATTTCCCGTGCAGAAATATTAATGTCACGTAAATTAAGAACAAATTTATTAGAAACAAATATTCAGTTAAAACCTAGGATCGCTAAGTGTTACAATAAACAAATTGTAAATAAGAAACAAGAACAACAACAACGATATTATAATAATAGAAATTCTGCAAAACATTTGCAAGTACTTGACAATAATCAAAATGTCTATGTTCAACTAAAACCACAAGGTTTATGGTTTCCTGGAATTATTATTCAACAAGTTAGAGATAGGACATACAAAGTCAAAATGAATAATGGTTCTATATTAATTAGAAATCGTAAATTTATTAAACCTGTTTCCAAGTTTGGTGAAATTGTACCAAAGGCGACACCAAGTAAGGCGCCTCCGGAAAGGGAGGAAGTGAGGTATTTTATAGAGTTAAGTCCCGATAGTGAAACCAGAAGTGATAGTGACGTTATACCCGATAGTGACATTGAACCCAAAGAAGTTTCGAATAGTGAAAATGTTGAATTTAATAATGCTCATACTGGTTCCACTGAAAATAATGACACAGTAATTAATGATGTTCTAGATAGAGATTCAGTGTTGAATTATGATGAAAGTTTCAGTAGTTCAGATTCAGATGTGGAGAATAGAATTATTAATAAAACAATTGTAACGTCTTCAGGACGTCTCTCTAAACCTCCGAAACGCCTCTGAAATTGAATTCCTGAATACATACTTAGTTTAGTAAAAAAAAAAAAAAGTAAAAAGTACCTAACTTAAGAAGAGGGATGTAGTATAGGCAACACACATTGTGTGTAAGGGTGTTGTGGGTGATATAATACATCGACGCCCAGTAGTTATAATTAGTATGTAGCCAGCTGTATGACAGACCATGACACGTTGTTGTAATAAAAGTATTATAGTGTATCAAAGTGTTTTAATAAAATAAATAACAAATAATACAATGAATAGTTTGGAAAATATGATAGATTAAAAATGGCTCTCGGACGTTTATCAGTCGAGATATATAGTCAGAAACAATCAGTATGATGTTAAAAATACCTAATATAATAAAAATTAAAAGGCTGAAAGTACACCTTGATATTTTTTTCTATCCGTGCGGCTTGAAAAATTACAAGATTAGGTGCAAAACAATAAGTGTTTTGTAATTTTTTTAAATAAAAAATTTAGGATTTTCCTGCTTCATTGGCCATAGAATAGAAATTCCAAAAATGTGTACCAGTTTTTATTAATATCTAGTATTACCAACATGTTCTAATTTTGAGAGCTTCAATTTATCAGAAGTTTTTCAGAAATATGAGATTAAATATATTTCTTTGCCATACTAAAAGTTCAAGCCCCACATTTGTACTATCATATTTCCGAAACTATTAATTCTACAAATATTTAAAAAACAAATGAATATACTTATCGCATATTATGCTTTATTTTCTATATTGACATATTTTCCTTTAATGCAATTGTTTTGGAGTTATTTACAAAAAAGGAATTTTTTCAGCAAAAGCGTAAAATCTTTCTTAATTTAAAGTACCTAGGTATATTTTAAAAAACAACTGCTTTAAAAATGCCAAAAAATTTGAGTATCTTAGTAATGCTATGTATTAATAAAAACAGGTACATATTTTTCCAATTTCCATTATATGGCCAATGGCAGCAGAAAAATCATACGTTATTACTTCCCTCGCATATCGAAGGGAAGTATTGTATTCGAGAAAAAATCACCCTCCGAGATATTTTCGGATTCTGACGTTTCAGAACACGTAGATTCCGAAAATATAGGTTTTTCAATGCCGTCAGTCTGTCTGTCTGTTTGTCTGTCTGTTGGTGCATTAACTAAAAAACTACTTGACGGAGAGCAGTCAAATTTGGTAGGTAGTTAACCCTACTGTCAGCGAAGAAATGGTAGAATTTTCACTAAAAAATATATAGGGTGGACCCTCTAAACGGAATAAATAGTGAAAAAAAATTTTTTTTTACTCAAATTTAAAATTTCCACGTTTCATGACGCGCCAAGCCTATTTCAGAAAACAAACATTTTGAAAATTTTTTCACCAACATTTTTGAAAAAATTTTTACCACTCAAATAAAAGAAAATTTTTGCCTTACTTCAAATTTAAAATTTTCACGTTTCATGGCATTCTAAACGTATTTCAAAAATAAAAATTTTTTGAAAATTTTTTTTACCAACATTTTTGAAAAAATTTTTATCACTAAAATAGGTGAAATTTTTTTTGTTCAAATTTAAAATTTCCACGTT
Organism: Stenurella melanura; assembly: GCA_963583905.1. Lineage (NCBI taxonomy): Eukaryota > Metazoa > Arthropoda > Insecta > Coleoptera > Cerambycidae > Stenurella > Stenurella melanura. Next base: position 93,143,155 of record OY757315.1, read on the forward strand.
TCCATGGCATTCTAAACGTATTAAAATAAATTTACAAGTTTTTCTGAAAAATTTTCTAGAAAAAATTTATGTATTCATCCATCATCAAGTACTTACTGTAGAATAGAAGATAATCTTTTTTTGCTCAAATTTAAAATTTCCAGGCTTCATGACATTCCAAACCTATTTCAGAAGAAAAAAAATTGTAACATTTTTTACCATTTTGGAAAAAAAATTACCGCTAGAATAGATGGAATTTTTTTTTTCTCAAATTTAAAATATATACCTACATATGATGACATTCTAAACCTATTTCAGAAGAAAAAATTTTGAACATTTTTTAACCAACAGTGGAAACATTTGGAAATAAATTTTAGTTCCCTCGCATACCGAAGGGAAGTATTGTATTCGAGAAAAAATCACCCTCCGAGATTTTTGCGGATTCTGACGTTTCAGATCACGGAGATTACGAAAATATAGGTTTTTCAATTCCGTCAGTCTGTCTGTCTGTCTGTCGGTCTGTCTGTCTGTCTGTCTGTCTGTCTGTCTGTCTGTCTGTTGGTGCATTTACTAAAAAACTACTTGACGAAGAGCAGTCAAATTTGGCAGGTAGTTGACGCTACTGTCAGCGCAGAAATGGTAGAAATTTCACTGGAAAATATACAGGGTGGACCGTCTAAACGGAATAAATAGTGAAAAAAATTTTTTTTCGCTCAAATTTAAAATTTCCACGTTTCATGACGCGCTAATCCTATTTCGGGAAAAAAAAATTTTGAAAATTTTGAAACATTTTTGAAAAAAAGATAAAACAACATTTTTTTTGTTCAAATTTAAAATTTCCACGTTTCATGACACGCTAAACCTATTCCTGAAAAAAAAATTTTTGAAAATTTTTTTCACCAACATTTTTGAAAATTTTTTTTCTACTAAAATGATTTTTTTTTTCTTCAAATTTAAAATTTCCACGTTTCATGGCATTCTAAGCCTGATTCAGAAAATAAAAATTTTGAAAATTTTTTGAAATTTTTTTTACCACTGAAATAGATGGATATTTTTTTATTTCTTCAAATTTAAAATTTCCACGTTTCATAGCGTTCTAAATCTATTTAAAAGAAAAATTAGAAATTTTGTTTACTATTTTAAAAAAATTTTACCACTAAGATAGAATTTGTTTTCTTTGTTCAGATTTAAACCACGTTTCCATGGCATTCTAAAACTATTCAAACAAATTTAAAAATGTTTTTGAAAAATTTTTTAAAAAATTTGAAAACATTTTTAATCTATTTATCACTACTATAGAATAGACCAATAATTTGGTTTGCTCAAATTTAAAATTTCCACATTTCATGACATTCCAAACCAATTTCGGAAAAAAACATTTTGCAACATTTTGTTACCAGTTTGGAAAAAAATTTAACACTAGAATAGATGGAAATTTTTTTACTCAAATTTAAAAGTTTCACGTTTCATGACATTCTAAACCTATTTAAAAAATATATATTTTTAAATCTTAAACTTCTTTTACCACTAGTATAGAATAGACGGAAACTTTCCTTTTTGCTCAAATTTAAAATTTTTATGTTTGACATTTTAAACCTATTTCAGAATAAAAAATTTTATTTATTTTTTAACATTTTTAAAAAATTAAAATTAAAATGAAATTTTTTAACCACCACTATACTTCCACTCCATTACGCGAATGTTGGATTGATGTGACGGATGGCAATAATATCTGACATGTACACCTATTATACTTTTATTGAAAAATGTACAGGGTGGTCATCCCAAGAAATAATTCAGTCATGGTGGACATTTGTAAAGGTATTTGCGCAAGCCTGCCGTATGTGGCACCTGTTATTTATTATTGAGCTTTTGCTGTTGGATGAGCAATCTGTATATTTTTTTGACCAAAACTTATCAAGTTTTCTTTGTAATAATAGCAATAACTATATTCCGATTATTATTATTCTCAATGTCGTTTCGTAATTATTAATTTTTTAGAGTGACCGCCATGCACAAATAACGAGGGAAGTTCTGTGTAAAGACCTTTACCGATTTTTTTTTTCTTTGTTCAAATTTAAAATTTCAATGTTTCCATAGCATTCTAAACCTATTCAAACAAATTTAAAAAAAATTGATAAAATCTATTTCACTACTTACTATAGAATAGATGAAAATTTTTTGTTGCTCAAATTTAAAAATTTCCGCGTTTCATGACATTCCAAACCTATTTCGGAAAAAAATTGCATAATTTTTTTACCATTTTCGAAAAATATACCGTTAGAATAGGCGGAAAAATTTGTTTCTGCTGAAATTTAAAATTTTCGCGTTTCATGACATTCTAAACCTATTTCAGAAAAATTCTATTCACACATTTTTGAAAAATTTTTTACCACTAATATAGATGGAAATTTTTTTTTCTTTGCTCAAATTTAAAATGTCCATGTTCATGACATTCTGAACCTATTGCAGAAGAAAAAAGACTGAAAATTTTTATCCAACAGTTTTGAAAAATTAAAAAAAAAATGAAATTTTTAACCACCACTATACTTCCACTTCACTGCGTGAATGTGGAACTGAAAATGTGTCTAATTTCAATAATATTTGACATATGCTATTATACTTTTATTGGAAAATATACAGGGTGATCATTCCAAGAAATAATTCATGGTAGACCTGTTATTTATAGTATTGAACTTTTGCTGTTTTGCATTATTATTCTCTATGTCATTTCGTATTTAATAATTTTTTAGAGTGACCGCCATGCACAAATAACGAGGGAAGTTCTGTGTAAATACCTTTACCGATTTTTTTTCAAAAAAATACAAAGCACTCATTGTTTTGAACATAACATCATTATCTTTAAAGCGGATAGAAACAAAATCCTATAAAAGAGTATTTCAACCCCTTAATTTCTATTATATGTATCTTTAACATGATATACCTATTGTTTCTGACGTATTTGAGATTTAAACATTATTCATCGTGCAGAAATAAACAAAATGTAAGACTTTTAAGTTATTTACGAAAAACAATCTTAAGGTACCAATTTTTAAGGCTAAAATTTTAATCTTCAAACTTGGAAAATATAAATTTTCGTGAGAAATTGTAAACCTCCTTTTTCTCTTACAGTGTTTTTCTACATCAGATTCGGTGGTTATTATTTTACTCTTTTGCCCTCCCCTCTAGAGGGGGTGGGGACCACCCCCAAGTAAAAAGCGACAATATACAGGGTTACTGGTAATTCGATACATTCTTTTGAAGATGTGATAGGACATGACCTAAGGAGTAAATTTAACCCTAATATGCATTATACAAAACTCAATAGTTTTTGAGATATTTCAATTTTTTCTTTTTTTTTTCAAAAACGTATATCTTTGTCTTAAAAGTTATTTTTCAGAAAATCTACTCGACATCTTTTTAACTTTTTGACTGGATTACTTGTACAACACTATATGCTCATCCACTTAGAATGAAAAAATATCCGGAATTATTTCCATTACCTACCTGAAAATTTCAAATAAAAACTTTAAATTTTTTTCTTCTTTAAATAAGCTGTGAATTTTACCTTTAAAGTTTTCCACAAAATTATCAACGTAACATGTGTACAAATTGTTTTAAAAGCTTTCTTATTTCAACAGCTATCTATAGTCCATGGTGTTAGCATTAAGTGCTAAAATATTTCATATTCCGGATGCCAACACCAAATTTTGCACAGAGCTTGTACACATATTAAGGTTTAAGAAACCATCGGGAGACACTCTCCTGGGGGTTAAGATCATCCCTTGATGACGTCATCAAGATGGCCTGTCTAGTTTTGTACCGATACATTTAGTCATCGCTCGTATCTTTGTTATTTTTTATCCAATTTTGACTTTTGATATGTCACTTTAAAGCTTAAGTAACGCTCTTTATAAAAATGTTATATTCAATTTTTGTGTACGAAGGGTAGTTTTTGAGCTATTCTCCAAAGTTCGCGAAGATATCTGATAACAAAAAAAAATTCGCGTAAATCGGACGAAAATTTTTTACTTCTATTTCCAAAGCAGCTAAGCATCCAAGATTTAAGAGAACCAACTACAGGCCTGTTTAGGGCGTATCAGCCCTCATCAGGTTGCCATAGGATGTACCTATCTGGGAAGCCTAGCTGTCATAGGAAAAAAGTAAACATTCTTCGTCCGATTTGCCGCGAATTTTTTCACATTATATATGAAGTCCAAAAAATTATTTTTCAATATCTGGTAACCAAAAGGGAAGCCTAAAAACAGGTGCAAGAGAAGCAAGAGGTTCTGGAATAAGGGTAAGCGTAAAATCCAATGTAGTTATACCTAAAAATTTTAACTCCTTAGCACACAGTCAAAACAAACAAGATTTGTTTGGATTTTTGGCAAAATACTTAGTAAAGATGGATGTACCCATTGGAAAACAAATAGTTTGTACGTATGAGAATCGTGAAATTGGGTCTAATTATAAAGAAGTCTACGATCATATATGTCCAACTTTTCCTGAAGAAGCAGATGCTCGTCTTCTGCTTCATGTGTGGCATGCTAGCACCTTTGAAGGACATACCAAAATTAACATTAAAACAGTAGATAGTACTAGTAGATAGCGATGTGGTTGTCATTGCCATATACGCCATTTCTATGTTAAATAAAATAGAGAAATTATGGATTGATTATGGAACAGGAAGGCATTTTCAATATTTTCCAATTCGCCAGATGCAGCAGAAACTTTCACCGGGGGTTTCAAACTTGCTTCCTTCCTTTCATGCTTTTACTGGAGCAGACACTGTTTCAAGTTTTGGAGATATCGGCAAAACCACTGCATGGAAGACGTGGATGGCCTTTAGAGAAGTAGACGAAGCTTCTCATGGATTTCTAAATATGCCTCACGCTCAGGCTTTATCACAGAACGATCCTGCTTTTATGCTTCTTCAACCTTTTGTTGTGCTAATGTATCGTCCATCAAGTTCAGCAGAAACTGTGAAGCAAGGCGAATCTTATTTTGTCAATTTAACAGATCTATTGAAAATATTCCGCCTACTTGTGAGGTTTTACTAAATCATCTTAAGAGGACGATCCTTCAGTGCTTTGTATGGAGAAATCACCTTCAACGTGACGCGGAACAGGCAGATCCCAACGATTGGGATGGAAGAAAGTTGGAGATAATCATGGGCTTATTTGGTCAACCAATCTAGACATTTCAATGGAAAAATTACAGAAGCTGATCGCATGTAAATGTACGCAGGGATGCATATCAAGATGTCGTTGTGTAAAAAGTGTGTTAAATTGCACAATGTTGTGCAAATGTGAAGGTCAATGTACCCGCGAATAAAGTTGACTTTTTTCAAAATATAGGATTTAAACCACTATTTGTTTGAAGCGAATGTTTTTTTTCTTAAAAAGAATTTAATAAAAGTTAATTTGAGTAAAATATTCTTTTATTATTTTGCATCTTACAGATTCTTTGTTCAACACTGTATACAATAGTCGCAAATTTATAGGTGTTGGCAGGATTTGAGGGGGTTTGGTGGGGGCTGAAAAAATATTTTCAATTCAAAAATGTGTCAGTACCAAATTGCCCTACTGAAATATTTTTTATTAACCTCAACTGTTTATAATAATATAGTAATTTTAATAAATTACTGGTATTTATAAAGTTGTGCCAAAACTACCCTTCGTACACAAAAATTGAATATAACCTTTTTTAAAGAGAGTTATTTAAGCTTTAAGATGACATATCAAAAGTCAAAATTAGATAAAACATAACAAAGATACGAGCGATAACTAAATGTATCGGTACAAAATTAGACCGGCCATCTTGACGTCATGAAGGGATGATCTTAACCTCCAGGAGAGTGTCTCCCGATAGATTTTTGAACTTTAATATGTGTACAAGCTTCATGCAAAATTTGGTGCTGGTATCCAAAACTGAAATATTTTTACGCTAACGCCACAAACTACTAATAAGATACAAATGTTCAACATACCCTTGATAGTTCTAATAAATAATTAGTAAAAATGATGCAGGTGGCATAATTTATTTAATTGCTGCCGACCCTTTTGTTAATGAAAATCGTGCTTCATTTCAATCAGTTAGTCCTTGACTTGTTTGTTTCTGCATAAGTATCATTAATTGACATTACCGTTACCTTAAGTTTGTTGCTTGTTACTACATTTTGAAAAAAAAATGTAGTATACGTTTAGCATTTTTCCGGTGGACCGTCGAAACCCGAAAAAAACGTCGGATCGATGTGAAAGTCGTATCTATCGATTCGAGAGCGAATTTAGAAAATTCCGTCCGTCGGTCAGTCGGTCTGTCTGTCTGTCTGTCTGTCACGCCCAGCCCCCCTAATCCGTTTTCGGATTGCGATGAAACTTCTGTGGTTAATAGGAGGTCTTCAGAAAACCTTAACGCCGGAAGCTCGGCTCCGTTCGGAAACCGGAAGTATTCGATATAGACGTTTCGAGTTTTTCGGGAGAAATTGAATAACTCGATAACGAGTAGTCGGATCGAGACATTTCAAAAAAGAAATGGTGCCGCTGGCAAATCTCTACAAATAAGTATACCGGAGGCTATGTCGAAAAACAAATGAAAATTGATTTTTTTTTTGCAAAAAACTGGTTTTCTCGAAATCGGGCTAGGAAGCACGATAACTGTCCAGAATATTGATCGATTTCGATGAGACTTGGTGGGATCAAAGGTACCCGGCCACAAATCAAGCCTATTGCTGGCGGCCCGAATCCGTTGACCGCAAGTATGTTTTCCAGGGCCGAGTATGATTTTTCAAAGAAATTAATAACTCCCGAACCGAAGGTCCGATTTTGATTTTCAAAAATGGCAATTGTAGGGCTCGATTAGGTCTATTAGTTGACGTTTGTGAGAAATTTAAGAAAACAAAAGCGAATCTACAAATCCTGAAAAACTTGATTTTTTTTATAAATTCTGCAAATTCCGAACAGTTTCCTAATAAAAATCGAAAATTAACTATTTTGTCGATCGATCTCTATAACCAATATAAGGCACGGACCTTTTTGGACAAAAAATCCGAAATAGAGTTTTTTCGAAAAATTTTTAATAAACGAGTTATTTACAAAAATGCATTCCATAGAATTATTTAAAAAATATATTACACATTGATAAGTGATAATGTTATATTTAAAATATCATCATTTATTTCCTTATTTTCATTTACTAAATAAAAATAGAACCGATGCCCTTTCCGTGTTTCAAAATGTAGTTAGCTTTTACTTTAGTCAATGCAAAAAGAAAAAAAAGAAAAATAAAACATTTCAAAGCACTGAGTCATCTTGCGACCCTCTGCTGAAAATGTAATGAATCATCCCAACAAATTGGACAAAAAGCATATCAAAATGTAGTTTTTTTTCACTTGTTACTACATTTTGAAAAAAAATGTAGTATACGTTTAGCATTTTTCCGGTGCACCGTCGAAACCCGAAAAAAACGTCGGATCGATTTGAAAGTCATAGCTATCGATTCGAGAGCGAATTTAGAAAATTCCGTCCGTCGGTCAGTCGGTCTGTCTGTCGGTCTGTCTGTCGGTCTGTCCGTCACGCCCAGCCCCCTTAATCCGTTTTCGGATTGCGATGAAACTTGGGTGGTTAATAGGAGGTCTTTAGAAAACCTTAACGCCGGAAGCTCGGCTCCGTTCGGAAACCGGAAGTACCCGATATAGACGTTTCGAGTTTTTCGGGAGAAATTGAATAACTCGATAACGGGTAGTCGGATCGAGACGTTTCAAAAAAGAAATGGTGCCGCTGGCAAAGCTCTACAAATAAGTATACCAGAGGCTATGTCGAAAAACAAATGAAAATTGATTTTTTTTGCAAAAAACTGGTTTTCTCGAAATCGGGCTAGGAAGCACGATAACTGTCCAGAATATTGATCGATCTCGGTGAGACTTGGTGGGATCAAAGGTACCCGGCCACAAATCAAGCCTATTGCTGGCGGCCCGAATCCGTTGACCGCAAGTATGTTTTCCAGGGCCGAGTATGATTTTTCAAAGAAATTAATAACTCCCGAACCGAAGGTCCGATTTTGATTTTCAAAAATGCCAATTGTAGGGCTCTATTAGGTCTATTAGTTGACGTTTGTGAGAAATTTGAGAAAACAAAAGCGAATCTACAAATCCTGGAAAACTTGATTTTTTTTATAAATTCTACAAATTCCGAGCAGTTTTTTAATAGAAATCGAAAATTAACTATTCCGTCGATCGATCTCTATAACCAGTATAAGGCACGGACCTTTTTGGACAAAAAATCTAAAATAGAGTTTTTTAGAAAAACTTAAAATAAACGAGTTATTTACGAAAATGCATTCCATAGAATTATTTAAAAAATATTACAAATTGATAAGTGATAATGTTATATTTAAAATATCATCATTCATTTAGTTATTTCCATTTACTAAATAAAAATAGAACCGATGTCCTTTCCGTGTTTCAAAATGTAGTTAGCTTTTACTTTAGTCAATGCAAAAAGAAAAAAAAAAAGAAAAATAAAACATGTCAAAACACTGACTCATCTTGCGACCCTCTGCTGAAAATGTAATGAATCATCCCAACAAATTGAATAAAAAGCATATCAAAATGTAGTTTTTTCATTTGTTACTACATTTTGAAAAAAAATGTAGTATACGTTTAGCATTTTTCCGGTGGACCGTCGAAACCCGAAAAAAACGTCGGATCGATGTGAAAGTCGTATCTATCGATTCGAGAGCGAATTTAGAAAATTCCGTGTGTCGGTAAGTCGGTCGGTCTGTCTGTCTGTCGGTCTGTCACGCCCAGCCCCCCTAATCCATTTTCGGATTGCGATGTAACTTGGGTGGTTAATAGGAGGTCTTTAGAAAACCTTAACGCCGGAAGCTCGGCTCCGTTCGGAAACCGGAAGTACCCGATATAGACGTTTCGAGTTTTTCGGGAGAAATTGAATAACTCGATAACGGGTAGTCGGATCGAGACATTTCAAAAAAAAAATGGTGCCGCTGGCAAAGCCCTACAAATAAGTATACCAGAGGCTATGTCGAAAAACAAATGAAAATTGATTTTTTTTGCAAAAAACTGGTTTTCTCGAAATCGGGCTAGGAAGCACGATAACTGTCCAGAATATTGATCGATCTCGGTGAGACTTGGTGGGATCAAAGGTACCCGGCCACAAATCAAGCCTATTGCTGGCGGCCCGAATCCGTTGACCGCAAGTATGTTTTCCAGGGCCGAGTATGATTTTTCAAAGAAATTAATAACTCCCGAACCGAAGGTCCGATTTTGATTTTCAAAAATGCCAATTGTAGGGCTCGATTAGGTCTATTAGTTGACGTTTGTGAGAAATTTGAGAAAACAAAAGCGAATCTACAAATCCTGGAAAACTTGATTTTTTGGATAAATTCTACAAATTCCGAACAGTTTCCTAATAAAAATCGAAAATTAACTATTCCGTCGATCGATCTCTATAACCAGTATAAGGCATGGACCTTTTTGGACAAAAAATATAAAATAGAGTTTTTTAGAAAAACTTAAAATAAACGAGTTATTTACGAAAATGCATTCCAAAGAATTATTTAAAAAAATATTACAAATTGATAAGTGATAATGTTATATTTAAAATACCATCATTCATTTAGTTATTTTCATTTACTAAATAAAAATAGAACCGATGCCCTTTCCATGTTTCAAAATGTAGTTAGCTTTTACTTTAGTCAATGCAAAAAGAAAAAAAAAAGAAAAATAAAACATGTCAAAACACTGAATCATCTTGCGACCCTCTGCTGAAAATGTAATGAATCATCCCAACAAATTGAATGAAAAGCACATCAAAATGTAGTTTTTTTCACTTGTTACTACATTTTGAAAAAAATGTATACGTTTAGCATTTTTCCGGTGGACCGTCGAAACCCGAAAAAAACGTCGGATCGATGTGAAAGTCGTATCTATCGATTCGAGGGCGAATTTAGAAAATTCCGTCCATCGGTCAGTCGGTCAGTCGGTCTGTCTGTCTGTCTGTCACGCCCAGCCCCCTAATCCGTTTTCGGGTTGCGATGAAACTTGGGTGGTTAATAGGAGGTCTTTAGAAAACCTTAACGCCGGAAGCTCTGCTCCGTTCGGAAACCGGAAGTATCCGATATAGACGTTTCGAGTTTTTCGGGAGAAATTGAATAACTCGATAACGAGTAGTCGGATCGAGACATTTCAAAAAAGAAATGGTGCCGCTGGCAAATCTCTACAAATAAGTATACGAGAGACTATGTCGAAAAACAAATGAAAATTGATTTTTTTTTTGCAAAAAACTGGTTTTCTCGAAATAAATAACTGTCCAGAATATTGATCGATTTTGATGAGACTTGGTGGGATCAAAGGTACCCGGCCACAAATCAAGCCTATTGCTGGCGGCCCGAATCCGTTGACCGCCAGTATGTTTTCCAGGGCCGAGTATGATTTTTCAAAGAAATTAATAACTCCCGAACCGAAGGTCCGATTTTTATTTTCAAAAATGGCAATTGTAGGACTCGATTAGGCCTATTACTTGACGTTTGTGAGAAATTTGAGAAAACAAAAGCGAATCTACAAATCCTGGAAAGCTTGCTTTTTTTGATAAATTCTACAAATTCAGAACAGTTTCCTAATAAAAATCGCAAATTAACTATTCCGTCGATCGATCTCTATAACCAGTATAAGGCTCGGACCTTTTTGGACAAAAAATCTGAATAGAGTTTTTCGAAAAATTTCAAATAAACGAGTTATTTAGAAGGATGTATTCCATAGAATTATTTTAAAAAATATTACAAATTGATAAATTCTCCGTGCGATAGAGGTGCAAAAAAATTATGTAATGCTATATATTTCCTTATTTTCATTTACTAAATGAAAATAGAACCGATGGTCTTTCCGTGTTTCAAAATGTAGTTAGCCTTTACTTTAGTCAATGCAAAAAGAAAAAAAGAAAAATAAAACATGTCAAAGCACTGAGTCATCTTGCGACCCTCTATTGAAAATGTAATGAATCATCTCAACAAATTGGATAAAAACCATATCAAAATGTAGTTTTTTTCACTTGTTACTACATTTTGAAAAAAAATGTATACGTTTAGCATTTTTCTGGTGGACCATCGAAACCCGAAAAAAACGTCGGATCGATGTGAAAGTCATATCTATCGATTCGAGAGCGAATTTAGAAAATTCCGTCCTTCGGTCAGTCGGTCTGTCTGTCACGCCCAGCCCCCTTAATCCGTTTTCGGATTTCGATGAAACGTGGGTGGTTAATAGGAGGTCTTTAGAAAACCTTAACGCCGGAAGCTCGGCTCCGTTCGGAAACCGGAAGTGCCCGATATAGACGTTTCGAGTTTTTCGGGAGAAATTGAATAACTCGACAACGGGTAGTCGGATCGAAATATTTAAAAAAAGAAATGGTGCCGCTGGCAAAGCTCTACAAATAAGTATACCAGAGACTATGTCGAAAAACAAATAAAAATTGAATTTTTTTGCAAAAAACTGATTTTCTCGAAGTTGGGCTAGGAAGCACGATAACTGCCCAGAGTATTGATCGATTTTGAGAGACTTGGTGGGATCAAAGGTACACGGCCACAAATGAAGCATATTGCTGGCGGCCCGAATCCGTTGACCGCAAGTATTTTTTCCAGAGCCGAGTATGATTTTTCAAAGAAATTAATAACTCTCGAACCGACGGTCCGATTTTGATTTTCAAAATTGGCAATTGTAAGGCTCGATTAGGACTGTTAGTTGACGTTTGTGAGAAATTTGACAAAACAAAAGCGAATCTACAAATCCTGGAAAACTTGATTTTTTTTTATAAATTCTACAAATTCCGAACAGTTTCCTAATAAAAATCGAAAATTAACTATTCCGTCGATCAATCTCTATAATCAATAAAAGGCACGGACCTTTTTGGACAAAAAATCTGAAATAGAGTTTTTTCGAAAAATTTAATATAAACGAGTTATTTACGAAAATGCATTCCATAGAATTATTTAAAAAAATATTACAAATTGATAAGTGATAATGTTATATTTAAATATAATATCCTCATTCATTTCCTTATTTTCATTTACTAAATAAAAATAGAACAGATGCCCTTTCCGTGTTTCAAAATGTAGTTAGCTTTTACTTTAGTCAATGCAAAAAAAGAAAAATAAAACATGTCAAAGCACTGAGTCATCTTGCGACCCTCTGCTGAAAATGCAATGAATCATCCCAACAAATTGAACAAAAAGCATATCAAAATGTAGTTTTTTCACTTGTTAAAATTCCGTCCGTCGGTCAGTCGGTCTGTCTGTCTGTCTGTCGGTCTGTCTGTCACGCCCAGCCCCCCTAATCCATTTTCGGATTGCGATGTAACTTGGGTGGTTAATTCGAAGTCTTTAGAAAACCTTAACGCCCGAAGCTCGGCTCCGTTCGGAAACCGGAAGTACCCGATATAGACGTTTCGAGTTTTTCGGGAGAAATTGAATAACTCGATAACGGGTAGTCGGATCGAGACATTTCAAAAAAGTTATGGTGCCGCTAGCAAAGCTCTACAAATAAGTATACCAGAGGCTATGTCGAAAAACAAACGAAAATTGATTTTTTTTGCAAAAAACTGGTTTTCTAGAAATCGGGCTAGGAAGCACGATAACTGTCCAGAATATTCATCAATTTCGATGAGACTTGGTGGGATCAAAGGTACCCGGCCACAAATCAAGCCTATTGCTGGCGGCCCAAATCCGTTGACCGCAAGTATGTTTTCCAGGGCCGAGTATGATTTTTCGAAGAAATTAATAACTCCCGAACCGAAGGTCCGATTTTGATTTTCAAAAATGGCAATTATTGGGCTCGATTAGGTCTATTAGTTGACGTTTGTGAGAAATTTGAGAAAACAAAAGCGAATCTACAAATCCTGGAAAACTTGATTTTTTTGATGAATTCTACAAATTCTGAACAGTTTCCTAATAAAAATCGAAAATTAACTATTCCGTCGATCGATCTCTATAACCAGTATAAGGCATGGACCTTTGTGGACAAAAAATCTGAAATATATTTTTTTCGAAAAACTTTAAATAAACGAGTTATTTACGAAAATGCATTCCATAGAATTATTTAAAAAAAATATTACAAATTGATGTGATAATGTTATATTTAAAATATCATCATTCATTTAGTTATTTTCATTTACTAAATAAATAAAAATAGAACCGATGCCCTCTCCGTGTTTCAAAATGTAGTTAGCTTTTACTTTAGTCAATGCAAAAAGAAAAAAAAAAGAAAATTAAATAATGTCAAAGCACTGAGTCATCTTGCGACCCTCTGCTGAAAATGTGAATCATCCCCACAAATTGAATAAAAAGCATATCAAAATGTAGTTTTTTTCACTTGTTACTACATTTTGAAAAAAAATGTAGTATACGTTTAGCATTTTTCCGGTGGACCGTCGAAACCCGAAAAAAACGTCGGATCGATGTGAAAGTCGTATCTATCGATTCGAGAGCGAATTTAGAAGATTCCGTCCGTCGGTCAGTCGGTCTGTCGGTCTGTCTGTTTGTCTGTCTGTCTGTCGGTCTGACACGCCCAGCCCCCCCTAATCCGTTTTCGGATTGCGATGAAACTAGGGTGGTTAATAGGAGGTCTTTAGAAAACCTTAACGCCGGAAGCTCGGCTCCGTTCGGAAACCGGAAGTACCCGATATAGACGTTTCGAGTTTTTCGGGAGAAATTGAATAACTCGATAACGGGTAGTCGGATCGAGACATTTCAAAAAAGAAATGGTGCCGCTGGCAAAGCTCTACAAATAAGTATACCAGTGGCTATGTTGAAAAACAAATGAAAATTGTTTTTTTTTTGCAAAAAACTGGTTTTCTCGAAATCGGGCTAGGAAGCACGATAACTGTCCAGAATATTGATCGATTTCGATGAGACTTGGTGGGATCAAAGATACCCGGCCACAAATCAAGCCTATTGCTGGCGGCCCGAATCCGTTGACCGCAAGTATGTTTTCCAGGGCCGAGTATGATTTTTCAAAGAAATTAATAATTCCCGAACCGAAGGTCCGATTTTGATTTTCAAAAATGGCAATTGTAGGGCTCGATTAGGTCTATTAGTTAACGTTTGTGAGAAATTTGAGAAAACCAAAACGAATCTACAAATCCTGGAAAACTTGATTTTTTTGATAAATTCTACAAATTCCTAACAGTTTCCTAATAAAAATCGAAAATTAACTATACCGTTGATCGATCTCCATAACCAGTATAAGGCATGGACCTTTTTGGACAAAAAATCTGAAATAGAGATTTTTCGAAAAATTTAAAATAAACGAGTTATTTACGAAAATGCATTCCATAGAATTATTTTAAAAAATATTACAAATTGATGTGACAATCTTATATTTAAAATATCATCATTCATTTCCTTATTTTCATTTACTAAATAAAAATAGAACCGCGGACGCCCTTTCCGTGTTTCAAAATGTAGTTAGCTTTTACTTTAGTCAATGCAAAAAGAAAAAAAAAGAAAAATAAAACATGTCAAAGCACTGAGTCATCTTGCGACCCTCTGCTGAAAATGTTATGAATCATCCCAACAAATTGGATTAAAAGCATATCAAAATGTAGTTTTTTTCACTTGTTAACTTAGTTATATATTGAAACTTTTCGTTTAGGTCCTTGCTGTTATTTTGTTTTAAGTAAGTATCATGGCCGCGTATACCAACGCAGAATATGCTGATATCTTGTTTATTTATGGTTATTGTAATGGAAACGCTGCTGAATCTCGTCGAGAATATGAACTTTATTGGTTCTTTAACCGTCGCTTACCAAATGCACGTGTATTGAGTACAACATATCGAAATGTCGCTCAAATTGGCTCCGTAAAACGTAGAAGAGGTGACGCCGGTGCTCCTCCCATTTACCGACCAGATGATGAAGAAATATTGAGACATTTTGAGGAAGACCCAATTATTTCAACTAATAAAGTTGCAAGACTAACCGGAGCGCCACAATGGAAAGTTTGGTCTACGATACGCGATACGAGTTGGATGCCATCCTTACCACTACACCCCTGTCCAAGGCTTGGAGGAAGGTGATTTTGGAAGGAGAGTGAAAATCTTCCACCTTATAACAAATTAAGATGCAAAAAATGCAAACTTCCTAACAAGCATTTTGTGGACGGACGAGTCAAAATTTAATCGCGAGGGTATAACTAATTCCCACAACCTGCCATATTGGATCGAAGAAAATCCCCATACAAATGAAACTAGTTTCCAAAGGAAGTTTTCCGTTAATGTGTGGATCGGAGTAATTCCCCCAATATTTAAACGGGGAAATCTATGAACATTTTTCAAGGAATGATCTGCCGGTGATCCTGGAAGATATTCCTCTCGCTGTAAGAACGAGAGTGATGTTCCAGAACGACGACTGTCCAGCATTTTCGGCTGACTGTCAGATAGTTACTCAATCAACGTTTCCCTAACCGTTGGATTGGAAGCAGGTCAGGCCCGATACCTTGGCCAGCGCGAAGCCCCGACTTAACACCTCTAGATTATTACTTGTGGGGTCATATGAAAGAGATAGTCTATGCAACACCAGTCAATTCAATAGAAGACCTTAGACAAAGGATAGTCAACACTGTCCAACACATACGGCATAGGTTGACAACCAAAGTAACAAGGACGGAAATAAGAAGACGTTGCCGTGCATGTATACGGAATAGGGGCTCCCATTTTGAGCAAGACATGTAAAAATTAAGTATAACTTTGAAATTAATAAAGATGAATTAAACTTTAACTTTACATTACGTTTTTTAAATGTTTATCCGCAAATAAGTGCCGTACTACTTCCATCATTTTTACTAATTATTTATTAGAACTATCAAGGGTAAATACGTTGAACATTTGTATCTTGTTAGATAGCTGTTGATATAAGGAAGTTTTTAGAACAATTTGTACACATGTTACCTTGATAATTTTGTGAAAAACCTTATTAAAGATAAAATTCATAGCTTATTTAAAGAAGAATAAAATTAAAAGTTTTTATTTGAAATTTTCAGGTAATGGGAATATTTATGGATATTTTTTCATTCTAAGTGGACAAGCATAGTGTTACTTGTCCAACACTATGCTTGTCCACTTAGAATGAAAAAATATCCATAAATATTCCCATTACCTGAAAATTTCAAATAAAAACTTTTAATTTTATATCCAGTTAAAAAGTTAAAAAGATGTCAAGTAGAATTTTTGAAAAATAAATTTTAAGACATAAAACTATACTTCTTTGAGAAAAAATTGAAATATCTCAAAAACTATTGGGTTTTGGATGATACATATTAGGGTTAAATTTACTCCTTAGGCCATGTTCTATCACATCTCTAAAGGAATGTATCGAATTATCAATAACCCTGTATATGGGGTAAGCTTTTACTTCCCTCGCATACCGAAGGGAAGTATTGTATTCGAGAAAAAATCACCCTCCGAGATTTTTTCGGATTTTAACGTTTCAGAACACGTAGATTACGAAAATATAGGTTTTTCAATTCCGTCAGTCTGTCTGTCTGTCTGACTGTTGGTGCATTTACTAAAAAACTACTTGACGGAGAGCAGTCAAATTTGGTAGGTAGTTGACCCTACTGTCAGCGAAGAAATGGTAAAACTTTCACTGAAAAATATACAGGGTGGACCGTCTAAACGGAATAAATAGTGAAAAAAAATTTTTTTCCCTCAAATTTAAAATTTCCACGTTTCATGACACGGTAAACCTATTTCAGAAAAAAAAAATAAAGGTGTTTACACAGAACTTCCCTCTTTATTTGTGCATGGCGGTCACTCTAAAAAATTAATAATTATGAAATGACACTGAAAATATTAATCGGAATATAGTTATCACTATTATTACAAAGAAAACCTGATAAGTTTTGGTTAAAAAAATATACAGAATGCTCATTTAACAACAAAAGTTCAATACTAAATGACAGGTGCCAAATATGGAAGGGTTGCGCAAATACCTTTACAAATGTCCACCATGACTGAATTATTTCTTGGGATGACCACCCTGTACATTTTTCAATAAAAGTATAATAGGTGCATATGCCAAATATTATTGCCCTCTGTCACACTTTCAATTCCTGATTCACGTGGACTGGAAGTATAGTGGTGGTTAAAACATCTCATTTTTTGTTTTAATTTTTCAAAAATGTTGGTAAAAAAATTGTCATAATTTTTTTCTTCTGAAATGTGTTTAGAATGTCATGAAACGTGGAAACTTTAAATTTGTGAAAAAAAGAAATTTTTTCCATCTATTCTAGTGGTAAAATATTTTTTTTCGAAATAGGTTTGGAATGTCATGAAACGAAATTTTAACTTTGAGCAAAAACAAATTTTTCATCTATTCTATAATAGTGATACTTAAATATAGATTAAAACTTTTTACCCGACACCCTGTATGGCATCTAATTTCTAGTAATAAGATAATTCGAACAAATAATACTTAAAGTAAGACTATCTTAAGAGGGTCAATAAATTGAGGATCGTTGTAGACATTAAGATTTATGATAAATTTCGCCCTTCCCTGAAATTGCCTGTAGATTATTTCAACAATAAACCATTGTTTAAATTCATTTACCTAAATCTATTTTGGATTAAAAAGGAAGGATACCTTTTATTTGTATATGTTCTTATATTGGATGTTGTACAATAAATAAATAAATAGCTACGGATTTGTATGAATTACCTACTGAACTTCATTTAAATATTTTATAATATTATGTTTTCATATACAGTGTGTTTCCGATTGATGTTATAAAAGGAAAGACTTTTTGGTTTCTGATATTATAACAAAAGTTATAAAAGTGATAAAAACGTCTGCTCAGTTAAAAAACATTATTGGAATTTAGAATAGTAATGTAGGGTATACGAGGTACTCGAGATGTTACTTAATATTAAAAAATTCACACCTTTATTTTTATCATTTTATAACCAAAAGACAGGAAAACGGTGGTTAAAAACGCAAGTTTATTTTATATTCAAAAAACAAAAAATTATTTACTAAAAAGAAACATTTAATAAAAACTACTCTCTTGTATTTTTAACTGTTCGCAACAGTTTTATAATGAGGAACCAAAAACGACAAATTTGTAATGTTAAATCACTTTGCTTTTGGTTATAAAATCATGATGATAATATTCTGATTTATGTAATATTCTATTTATATTAACTCTTGGAGTGCTTCATATATCATACATTAATTTTGGTAAATGCAATTATGTTTTTCAACTCAGAACCCGTTTTTATGAGTCCTGCGACAGTATAGTTTAAAAAAAACAAAATCGAATATTTTCCTGAATTACTGTATTCCATATAGCTTAAACGTCAAGGAGATTTCAGCTAGCATTAAAGTAATAAAAGTATTTTAAAAAGTTATCAGTGCCACCGAGGGTAGAAGACAAGACAAACCTGCGTTAAATTACAAAAAGATGTTTTTAGACATTCATTTTGAAATATGATAAATGCAAAAACTATCATAGAGATGAAAAATAACAATCAAAGTTTCCCTATATGTATACAATTGAAAGAACTGACATTTATCTTTCATTCTCCGTAGATCGTAATTGAAAAAAAATATATATATGTAAAAAAATATTTTTAAGAAAGAGCCTTTATTTAAAAAAACTTAAATTCATACACCTGGAAATCAAAATTTCATAAATCAGAAAACACGAAAATTACAAAAAATTTAAAGTTCATATTCTAGAAAATTTGAACACTTTTGACTACATTGAGATGTGACATATCAAGATCCTAAAAACCAAAGGACCGTATTACGTTACATTAATGGGTATATATAGTAATAGTGCAGTAAAATAAGGAACCTTTTGTTAACAGAGCGTACTTTTTTCTATTCTCTTCTGAATTGTATCTATAGTGTATGATAAAAAGTGCCGCTGTAATAGTTATTAAACGAAATAGGTGTAATATTACGGTTCTTCACGAATAACTTTTAAAATTTAATTTAATTGATAAGAACTGCTGACGCCAATCGAAAGTGCGGGAAATTTTACATAAAAAACGTGTGGGTTCGAATAAAAACATCTTTAGATGGTTTCGTTCTATTACTAGATTTCCACATTACTAAACATGACCATTTTTTACTTTTCAATGGAAAACTCTTTAAAAAACGAAATAATAAAACTACAGAACAATGAACTACAGAAAACCAAAAAACAACAATGGCATTATTGTCATTCTTTCCTTTGGAGTCTCCATCACTTTCATAGCGAAAGAGTTAGTCATCACAGCGTCCTTTTCGGGCTCGAAAATCTTGAAATCTCCCATAAAACTTGTCCAGAAACTAAAATATTATAATACAGTAGTTAATATAACTTAATATTAATTCCACGTGTAATGAATAATTGAAAACTGAATGACTTTAAGGATTTAAATATTACGAAATGTTGATTTAATAAAATCTCAAACTGCACATACGGAATTAAGTCAAGCAGTAAATTAATAGTTTTGTTAAGCCGTTTACATTTTTTTGTTCCAAATGCCTAGGCATATTTAATTTTCTTATCTAAGCATACACTGGTATGTATGCCCAAGTATATGTTCTGTAATAATTCGACCAATATTTTACCCGATTATCTACACTGAGGAAAAAAATTTGTAACCACAACTAAAAAACTCATAACCACAGCAAATTTTCCTAATAAAATAGAGGACAGGACGGTCGATTTGTACCCGTAATTAAATTCAATTTGCTAGAAGTTATTAGTAGGCATAACTAAAATAATTTTAGTTAAAATCAACTAGTTGCACGTATCAAATATTGTTAGTTACTGTAACAAATGAAAAATGTTACGACAATTACACTTTTTAGTTGTGATCAAGAAGTATCTAAATATTGTTAGTTACTCTAACAAATGTTTCTAGTACTCACAACTATCAAATATATTATGACAACTACATTTTTTAGTTACTCTTACAAAACACTTTTGTAGTCACATCAAATGTAAAGTGTTATGACAATTATATTTTTTTAGTTGTGATTAAACACTTTTAGTTACAGTAATAAATGACTTTAGTAGTCACAAGACGTACAAAAGCTTGTAACAACTACATTTTTTTAGTTGTGGCTAATAAAAAATATGGAAGGTCATCTCTTTTTTAATCAATTAATTTAATTATGATAACTAACTCAGTTAGTTGCTACTATTAGTAAGAAATAGTAAAACAGTTTACTAAATTACATATATATGTCATTAAAAAATCGATTTAATGACTTCCCTGCAGAATTACGGTGACTGGAAGTTAAAAATGTTTGAACAAATTTTTCGGTGGATTTTTTTTCAAACATTGGGAATAAGTAGTTCAAGGACTACCAAACAAAAAATGTCATATGAGAAAATTGATTTAATGCCTTCTCTGTATGATTACAGTGACTGGAAGTTAAAAATCTTTGAAAATTCAAAGGTTTTTAACTTCCAATCACTGTAATTCAGCATTAAATCAATTTTTTCATGACACTTTTTGTTTGGAAGCTCTTGAATTACCCATTCATAGTTTGAAAAAAATTCAACTGAAAAATGTTTTAACTTCCAGTCTCTGTAATTATGCAGGGCATTAAGTCCATTTTTTTATGACATTTTTTGTTCGGAAACCCTTGAACTATGTATTTCCAAAGTTTGAAGAAACTGAAATGATTTTTCCACTGCTAATGGTGCGGGGTCCTTTGAGGTAGTCATATCTTGAATACAAAATAAGGAACCCTTATTATATTCTAAGTAGGTACTGACTTTTTTTAAAAATTAATTTTGCGAAAAAATGGTACAAAAATAGGGTCGTCGACACACGCCTATTTCCTCAGAATGGTGAATGCAATATTTTCCAGATTTTTTTTTAAATTAAGAGACTATAAGGGCCAGTCACCACCTAAAATATGCTATATAGGTCCCATGTTTTGTTACCAAAGTATGGACATCTCAAATTTCACCAGTCGCCACTGAAAAGTAAAAATGTAAAATGTTACAGTTGTTTTATACTACAGTAAAATTTAATTCAAATAGGAAAAAATAAAAGGTATAAGGATGTCTTCGGTATAAAAAAAACAAATTAGTGAATAATATTATATATATTAAAAAGGTTTTGTGGAAAGTCATCAACATAAATAAAACTTTGGTAAGAAAATAAAATAATTCTCATAAAACATATAACAAATACATAATAATATACCTATAAATATTTAAAAAACCAAACGTAGTATAATCTTTAAAACTGTTTTAGGTAGGTAGGTACTTGCTATTCTTCTAATGAGTACAACTAGGTAGGATATTTTTTAATTGTAAATTTCTGTTCTTGAATATTGTAGTTTGTTCGTGAAAACACCTCCTAATTTCATGATTAGAGTATGGCATTTAACTTTATACAAAATTTATGTAACTAAAACTATTTTAAAGACTACTTATATCATTTTTGATTCTTTAAATATTTATAATAAAGCGAACCATAACGCATATTTTCCTCTCACTCTCAAAATCATACTCGTATCCCTGATTGACTAGCTGCTACTTTAACCTTTCCGTTACAATCATTAACAAATAACATAACCTCAATAAATTAAACCTTTTACGTCAAAATTTTGTCACCTCCACCCTGTCCTGCCCCAAACAACTGGACTTGGTAAAGGTGGGCAGCTGAAAAGAATTTGATTACCTATATCTTATAGAATAGGATGGCTAAATGATATGAATTTTTCTGCCATTTGTCTATAAATAAAATAAATTAAAATGGAAAATCCGACACGGCAAATTATATTATTACATTAGTCTTTGACAACGCAATTTACTTCAAGGTCAGAATTTCGAACAGAGAAATGTATAGGGCATTGAGCCATCCTTATATAACAGTCGAGTAAACTTTTACTTGTCTTGTGTATGAGTTAATAAGTTCGAGTACGATTTTTTTTCTCTTGTACACGAAGTTAAAGCAATAGCCTAAAAACATCGTTCACGTACTTATGTCGACAAAACTTATATAGTTCACCCGACGAAGCCGGCCCAGTAAAGACTTTATCTCATTATTTTTTAATATTTTTGCCAAATAGGTATCTATTTAAAAACTTCTTTTACTTACCTTCGAATCTTTCCACAAAATGGGTTAATCCCCATTCAATTAACAATAAAGTTTTGTATGATGACATATTAATAATATCATACCTACTCACACCTATCACTTAATTACTTTGAATATCTAAGTAAGCAGATAATGGCCGAGAATGGAGATGGAGAATGTCCAACTACATACAGATCGAGATCGTACAAGATCGGAAGCAACCGACTGCTAACAAATACAAAATAACAAACATTTACTTATTGCTATAATTATTTATTTTGCTACAACTAATAAAAATGCAGTTGTCATTTAGTTACCACAAATGACCAACTAGTTGTCACAAATCAAAGTAAATTAAATATTTACTGTTAGTTGTTTCAAATAGAAATATATTAACAGTAACAAGTTTGGACTATTAAATAAAGAGATAACACACTTACTTAATTGCGGTTACAGATATTCGGATTTACTACCACTAGAGGTGGAAAAATAGATTTTTTAGTCGTGGTAAATTGCAAGGCCGTCTTACTGCAACACAAATTACATAGTAATTTATTTATAGTAACTAAGAAAATCCCAACAAACATTTTTAGTAGGAGCGATTTTCTCAGTGTACATTTTCGATATCTTGTACATTTTCATATTTTTGTATGCCCTAAGTAAAATTGCTCTAAAAGAAAATAACACTTTTTAGTATAATTTTCTTACTTTTTGTTGGGTAGTTTGCCAATGAAAAATATTTAAAAATGTTAACGAAAAAACCTCTGCGCCAAACGGATCAGACAGAGGTTGGTTCTTGAATACTTGACTGTTTCAAAAAGTCTCACACCTAAAAATATATAAACTAGAACAATGTTATAAACTAAAAAATGAAAATGAAAGCTATAGGCAGTTAACATTTCGGAAGAGAATCTACTTCCGTTCTCAAAACTTTTTGGCCGCCAACCATAACAATTCTTTGTTTATGTATTTCCAAAGTCACGTGAGACATTAAATTATATTTATCTTATTTTTACTTACTTCGTCTTAAGGATGGGCAACCAACTAGTACAAAAAAACTATTGAATAATTTGAAACGCATCTATCCTCGTTTAATACCAATATCGCGATTCTTTAAGTTGTCTTCTAGTTCCGTTGCTCTCTTTTTCTAAAATCTTCGCCGAGTCTCATTTAATTCTGTGATTATTATCCCACGCGTGTTCACAAATTTTGGATATTTTAAATTCTCCCCTTCTAGCGTAATTTCTATGTTCACCAAGCCTTACGTTGAAAGGTCTAGATGATTCACCTACTTAATGTTTTCCGCACCCACATGGAACACTATAAATACAATTTTTTGGATTTTGAACAATATTTAGAGCTTTCGTTTTTGATAAAACCGATCTTAGCGTGGAGCCCGTTTGAAAAACCGTTCGTACGGAGAGCCTATTCCCAATTTTTCTTAAATTATCCGATAAACCATGTATATATATATATATAATACTGCCATTGACCTAAATACCTCAGGTTATAATAGTATATTCTCTTTACTTCAATGTTCAATAACTGACTATTATCAAAACTCTCAGGATATCGATTATTTAATAAGACAGTTTTTATAAATTGCTTTTCGTTCCTTAATATTATATCATTTGAAGAAATAATTTTGGCTCTGTCATACGAACACTTAACAACACCTTTCCTAACACTAATATGTTAATTTGAATTAAAATTTAAGTATCTGTTTGTGTGTGCTTGTTTTCTATACACACTGGTTTGGTATGTGTTATCTAATTTTTTAGTTAAAATATCTAAGAAAGGTATTCATTAATATTTTCTGTTGTAAATTTAATTGAATAATTATTTTTAGAAAAGGGAAAAACAATGCTTTTAGATGTTTCAAATAAAAACTGTATTTTTATACATTCTACATATGTTTCGGCTGGTTAGGCCTTTCTCAAGAGCATTACAGATGAATACTGTATTCATCTGTAATGCTCTTGAGAAAGGCCTAACCAGCCGAAACATATGTAGAGTGTATAAAAATACAGTTTTTATTTGAAACATCTAAAAGCATTGTTTTTCCCTTTTCTAAAAATAATTATTCTAAAGATGTTTCACAAGGAACCTACCACATACTCAATCCAGTGAATTTAATTGAAGGTTCTTTTCGTTAATCTTTTCGTTAATCAAAAAATTACTTAAACATTCTTTACTATAAGGCCATATAGCAAAAATGTCATCTACATATCTCCACCATACAATGGGTTTATAAGCTAGATTATTAATATTATTTTCCTCAAAATTTTCCATGAAAATGTTACTTAATATTGGGGATAATGAAGAACCCATGGCCGTCCCAAAGTCTTGTTGATAGAAGTCATTATTTAATTGAAAGTATGTTGTTTTAATGCAAAGTGTAAGTAATTCCATTATAGTTTCAACGCTTAACTTAGTTCTATTCGCCAAATGGGAATTTATTTTATTAAACGAGGATAGATGCGTTTCAAATTATTCAATAGATTTTTGTAATAGTTGGTTGCCCATCCTTAGAGACGAAGTAGGTAAAAATAAGATAAATATAATTTAATGTCTCACGTGACTATGGAAATACATAAACAAAGAACTGTCATGGTTGACGGCCAAAAAGTTTTGAGAACGGAAGTAGATTCTCTTCCGAAACGTTAACTGCCTATAACTTTCATTTTCACTCTTTAGTTTATAACATTGTTCTAGTTTATATATTTTTAGGTGTGAGACTTTTTGAAATAGTCAAGTATTCAAGAACCAACCTCTGTCTGATCCGTTTGGCGCACAGGTTTTTTCATTAAAATTTTTAAATATTTTTCAGTGGCAAAATACCCAACAAAAAGTAAGAACATCTGAATAGGACACAAATAAACAGTTATAGACAATAATTTAGTATAAATATTACAGTTTATATTCTACCATGCTACTTTGCATTACATACAAGTTCCTAACTTGAAATACATATTTTGAATCTAAAAGAAGTTATTTGGTTTGCAAGAAATGTTTGTATATACGGATATAAACGTACACACAGAGATTTTTATTCGATGTTTAATTTTACCTTTTTTCCAACAACGTACCTATTAATTTGTTTAGGCCGTGAATATTATTTGTATTCTGTGTATAGACATTTACTAGAAACACTCTGTAGAGTAATTATAATACCGTTTTTGTCATAAAAACTGTAAGTACCATTTTTTTGGTACTATTCAGTCAGTTGATAAAAGACAATCAATCAGATATATACGAAAAATTGTGAGCCCAAGTTTTAACGCATAAATTAGTCAGTTGTCAAATAGTGTAATAATAATTATTATCAATAACCGTCCCACTAAACATGAAAACATTACCGAAATAAAACAGTAATGTATCATCGTTACTTTGTAACATTATTCAACAGATAATTTTAATGTTTATATAACAAGTATGTTATAGATTATGTCCCAGTCAGCAATGTTACAAAGTTATATTATTAAAAACACAACATTAAAGCAATATCCTCTCAACATATCTACATTAATGTTTTAATGTTATATTTTAAATACTACATTATGATTACATTTTTTAAATGTAACAAAATAAACGTTTTAATTTGATTACTACAATAATATTTCAGTAATATTAAAAGAAACATAATTTAATTATGAAAATTATATTTAAATAATGTTCTTTTGATGTACTGTTTGTTAACATTTATACAATTTTATATTTTATAAATATTTACAGGGTGATCTTTAAATGATGAGCTACAAGATTCTTTAATGATGCTTCCCCTCTATGTTCTTACTTTTGGTTTGGAGATGACTGAATGAGATTTACACAACTCTAAAATTGAATGGATCAAAAGTGGAAATATAGGCTCATATTTAAAAATATAATAACTCAAAATGCAAGGAATATAATATGCTACTGTACAGTATACTCGCTATTACATTCCTTGTGCTTTGTGCTGTTAGATTTTTAAATGTGATCTTATATTTTCACTTTTTCATCCCTTCAATTTTAGAATTGTACAAATGTCATTCAATCATTTCCAAACAAAAAGTGAAAAAGCAAAAGAAACGTATTATGTGAAAGACCACCCTGTAAATAATTATAAAATATACAATTGTATCATAGAATCATAAAAATTAATTTGAGAATTTATAAAACATAATCACAATTATTATATGTGCATGTATGACACAATACACTTAGCATTTCAAAACCGCTTGCGTTTTACAAATTGTTCACTAATTATTAATAACAAAGCACCAAATATAACTTTTGTGCCTTTCAATGTTGTTTAGAATAGGTGAATTTAAAAAATTAGTTAATTACTTGAAATCCAGAATTATTTAATATATTTAGTTATATTTCGAATTTTAAAACCACTTATGGGACAACTAAACAGAATTATCTAGAGGTTTTTGTATTGAAAATAAAATAAAAATTTGAAAATGCACCATTATGTGTAATTGTGTGTTTGTACATAGTGTATTACCTGTTCTGAACCTGCTTATGAATAAAACCAGCAGAGATTTATAAATGTTCTTTATTATTCAAACCCGGTTAAATTATTAGTAGGTACGGATGATATAATATTCACCACACAATATTTTGTCTGATGGAGTTTATCATAATCAATTTGATTTGTATTATGTATTTTGAGATAATGTGCATTATTTAATATACAAAAAATAAACATTGATTTATAAATTGTGTGAAAATAGCATAAAATATTTTGTGTAGACATTCTTTGTTTTGAAAATTGTAGACACAATTTCGAAACATTCTTTGGTGGTATTCGGGAAGCAACTCTAAACCGCATCTGAAATTAAAACAGAGAAAATTATTTAAATTATTGTGTATATGGAACATTCTAAATTCAGTGTCATAGGAAAGAGGAAGTTTAGAAACGAACGCTTGTTTAGGGGGGGGGTTCCATAAATGTTACAAGGGAGAAGGGGGGATTGCTTTTTGCAAACATGTTTTTTTTATAGTCTCTTAAATGTAAACTTTATCACAACACAACCTATAAGTTTGACATATTAACAGATTGAAGATTTAAAATTAAACCATGCAATAATAATACTGAACTAATGGAGTAGGTAGGTATATTAAAAAAATATGAAATACCATTCTTGCAATCAAAAAACTTTTATTAAATTTGTTGTAGTAAATATTAACAATCAATTTGTCAGTCGATCCGAACTAATTATTATACGCAGGAGCAATAAAGCAAAAAAAAAAGAAAACTACAGTGAAGCACATATTTTCACCTTTGTAGTTGTAAATCTCAAAATATTAATAGAGAAAAAAATGCTTAAATAAAAGTTGCAACCTTTATTTCCTACAATATTGGTAATAACTAATTTCAGAGTAGAACTAATGAGAAAGCAAAAAATCAAGAAAAAATTATTTTTACCGACAATTTTCCAATATAAAAACTTAAAATGATTGTTCCATGTATGTATATAAAACCAAAATTTATTTTTAAATATTAAATACCCTAGTTTCACTTACCTATTCTCCATGTTATTATCTGTTTCTAGTTCTTTTACTAGCAGAAATACATCGAATTTTGTCGTCTTTCAACAAGTGCTTTTCAGTAGTTTCACCACTTGCATTTACTAGCTGCTTCTAAGATCTGCTGCATCGTAGCTTTAATTGCAAAGATCAAGAGTTGGAATTTATATAAGAGTTGCTTG
Organism: Stenurella melanura; assembly: GCA_963583905.1. NCBI lineage: Eukaryota > Metazoa > Arthropoda > Insecta > Coleoptera > Cerambycidae > Stenurella > Stenurella melanura. The sequence goes on from OY757315.1 coordinate 93,170,929, forward strand.
ATCTAGATTAATTGCTTCCTAAAATAGGGATTTAAAACATTAGTTCATTAATTTCAAATATACCTACATAAAAACACATTTTTACATTTTCAATGAGTGTGAACCGTTAGCTAGATAAGTACCAAATTATTTTTCATCTCTTCTCAATGTAATTTGTCAATGTGAGTTTTGATTTTTAAGGAAACCGTACTTTCGAAAAAATGTTAAATATTACTGAACTTATTTACTTACCCTTTGTTTTCGGACATATTGAACACTAACTAAACTATTATATAAAGTCGTCTTCGCGAACAGGACTTCAACAATCAATTTGTTAGTGATGAAATCAGGACAAAATATGCTTACTCTTTTGTTTTCGGACATATTGAACACTATTAACTATTAGATATTATAATGCTATCTTTGCAAACAAATTCGAGGCAAAATGGCGAATCACTGACGATTCTCCTTTTCTTCTTGTTTAGCCATCTCGGATGCGTCCGTTACGTTCGGTCTGGAATGGCCAATAAATAGCATTTAGGCGTATCACGTGACTATAGATGAATGTTGGTTTAATAACATTTATAACTATAACCTATAAATGTAATTTTAATTTAACAACAATGTTAATGACAAGTGCTTTTAATATAATTTTATAAATATTACATAATAACATTATGGAGCTGTTATAGAATAATATTGCATTATGTTACATTCCAGTAATATTATCAAAGTGTTTATGAACAATATGGCATATATGTTATATTTTAAACACGTAAATAATATTGATTTCTTGTAACATAGCTGTTTTAATAAATAGTGTTTTTTGGATATATTAAAATAAAATTATAATTACGTAAAAACAATATTACAAAAAAATATTGATAAAGTAACTTTAAAAAAATGTTTTTTAATATTTTAGTTATGTTTCATGTTTAGTGGGGTGTGTTGTCTCGTTCCCGCCCATCCTATTACCCCCTTGTCCTTTGTAAACCACGCGAGTGCAACACATGGAACGAGGCCAAGACCATCGAGAAAAGTGGTAAGTAATTTGTATAAATTGTAAACCACAACCATACAGTCTGCTAATCTCATTTCGTTAAATATATCACATAATTAAAAAAAAATTAGTTATAATACACCTATTCGAGTAAATCAAATATAGTCCAGTATACTTTAACTTGGTCGGTTCAAAGGTCGCTTCGTCGGCTGAACTAAGCTTTGTAGACATACGTGAAAAATGTTTTTAGGCTATTGTTTTAACTTTGTGTGAAAGAGAAAATGAAATCGTATGCGCACTTATTAACTCAAACACGACAAACACCAGACAAGTTAAAGTTTATTCGACTCTAGGTATAAAACAGAGAGAACAGCTGTGAGGTTGAAATCTAGTAGGTACACACTGTATATGATACCTGGAAATATACCTATGGAATTATTGTACTTTTGGATATAAATACCACTAGGGCCATTAAGAATTATTACTTGTCTGTGCCTAATGAGAGTTAACCGGTGCCACACGATGCGTCTGTCATTCAACGTTGGATACATGATAGTTTCCTCTTTGTTTGAAGAACGGCCACACGATACGGCAAACTATAATATGTCCAACGTTGGATGGCATTCGATGCATCTTGTGGCACCGCACCGGTTTATAAGTGCTTTTTTCTTAGTGCAAAAGTGATTCCGCAATCGTAAGTATTTTTTATCATTTATGAATTAGTGTACCTACCTACTAGAATTTATTTTTGAGATCACTTTAGTAACTAACAAAAAAGATAACTATCACGAAAGAATGAGATACTTGATATATTCATGTCCAAAAATTTCAAATTTAGGAGGCTTATAGTACATCTTCGTTATTGTAAACAAAGTATTGTCTAGATGTTTTCTCGAAAAAAAAAAAAAAATCACGGGAATTAACAGTTGTTTCGTATATTCGATTCGATTCGAAATATTCGATTTCCATGATATCTTTTCATCGAATTTTTCTCCATGAAAGTCTAATTTGAGGTGTAGGTATGTAAACAGAAAATTGTATTCCGGAAAAATGTTAGGTGTGGTAACACATATTTATATGAATTTTTATGCAAAAAAGTGCATTTTTCGCTATTTTCGTGCTTTTTTCAAAAGTTTTTGAAAAATAATCGAATAAAAGTTATAATAATTGGTTGGAAATGTTTTGCTTTATTATTATTTAAATACCACTGAACACATAGGTCATTTATAACCCTTTAAGGGCCATTTTTACCCCATAATTGCATGTATTGATGCATAATGTGTATGCATAGAAAGAAAATTGAAATAAACGGTTTAATATTAAAAATATCTCGAAGAAAGTTTTAGTCGGGGGTTTTATGATCGCTGTTGAGAAAATTGGAAAATTTGAAATTGCTGACCGAAAATTGAGCGAATTTCAAATATATATATAAATACGATTTCTGTACTTATTTCTAATTTTTAAAGTTGCAAAAATTTGGTAAAAGTATTTACGTAGAACGTCCCTCTTTACTTATACAGGGTGGCAACTCTAAAAAAATATTAATTAAGAAACGACATATGAGAACAATGATCAGAATGTAGTATCACTCTTATTACAAAGAAAACCTGATAACTACTGCTCCAAAAAATATACTGCGTGGTCATCCGATAGCAAAAATTAAATATTAAATAAAAAGTGCCAAATATTCAAGGCTTACGTAAATACCTCTACAAATTCCCACCGTAGTTGAATTATTTCTTAGGATGACCACCCTGTATATTTTTCAATGAAACTATAATAGGTGTCTTCCTTGCCAATTGAGTTCACTATATGCCAAATATTATTATCATATGTTAAATTCTTAGTTGCACATTCACGTACTGCAGTGGACGTATTTATAGTAGTCGTAAAAAAAATTAAAATTTTCTGTTTTTCAAATAGGTTTAGATTGTCTTGAAAAGTAGAAATTTGAAATTTGAGGGAAATTTTTTTTTATTATCTATGCTCTTTAGATGAATTTTGCGCCATTTTTAGTCAGCCATTTTGAATTTCTTAATTTTCTTGACAGATTCGTAATCAGCGACCGTTGAAACGCATGACTACACATTTTTTCTGAGATATTTTCAATATTAATCGGTTTATTTAACTTTTTCTCTATGCATGCACATTATGCACCAATGCATGTCATTATGGGCTCAAAATGGCTCTTAAAGGGTTATAAATGACTCTGTATGTTAAGTGATGTTTAAATAATAATATTACAAAACATTTGCAACCACAACTTCTCAGCTGGGTGCTGAGGAAGCTATGAAAGACTAACAACCGGTTAGCTCAGGGCTGGTCGAGGGTTACTCGGTAGCGAGAAGAGATATATATTTCTTTAAACAATTATTTGATTGTCAAATTAACCAAACAAAACTTTAATAAACTACAAAAAATATTTCAATTTCTCGACTTGCGGAATTTATTACACGTTACAAAGTAATGCGCATGCTCGAAGCTACGCGCTTTCGGTGTACCTAGATGCTTGTGGCTTGGACGGCCAACACATAAACAGTTTGCGCAGTTTGCTTTTTGCTTTCGAACGGTAAACTGGTTATACCATATAGCAGAAACAGCTTCGGGAGCGGTAGTGAGGATGACAAAGTTTCTATTACGATTTCGGAGAGTACGTTCAAAATGAAGTTGAGCAACCATCAGAACTTGGACCAGGCATTCAAATTGAAGAGCCCAACACCAACACTGATACAGAAATCGTAAAGCGGAAGAAAGGCTATGGACAAGAAAAGTGCTCCAGGGCGGACCGGGAGTCGCATTCTAGTAAGCGGTCAAGGTGCACGAATCGCTTTCAGAAGAAATATAGCAGTAATTAGGACAACAGAAACAGCCATAGTGACGGTTCCGGAGATTAGAAGACTCGCACAATGCTCGTTGAACTCGGGGGCCTCGTATGAGAGGAACCGTGGCTCGAGACAGCCAAAGAGGTCCATAGGGTGTACAAGCAAACGCACATTATGTCGTGTCACAGACGACAGCGTACGATCTTGAGCGAAAGGATTTGAAAAAGACTAGAGGAGAAATACAAAAGGATTGTAAACATTGTGATGTTGAGAGTAGTGATAAGATAAGGAAGTCGGAGGGAAGATATAGGAGCCACGGGAGTTCAGAGGAGAGGAGATCTCTGTATAAGGATTTAAATTGAATTGAAGATGTCCTTAGGCAGTCACAGAACTCCAGGTACGAAGACATAATGCGATATTCGAGCCAAGGCAACATTAGAATTTCAAAGGCACACATTCAGCATAGAGATATAAATAGACATATCGAGATGCGAACATCCAAGAGTGAAGACATGTTAAAATATCACGCACAAGGCGACATGATGCGAAACACAAGCAGTGGCAATATTAGAGCTAACGAAAGCAGTCGATAAAATAATATCCCGAACATATAGAGGATTATTGCACAGATTGAGCAACGACGACAGACATCTGAGAAGTTGATTGAAATGTCGGAGGAAATGATAAGGCGGCAGAATAGGATTCTTTCTCCACCTTATGGACAACCTTAACATCCTAACAGTCAATATTATCAGCGCCAGCAATACTACAATCACATCATGTCTAAAATGCACAGTGTCGTTATTGACGACACTAATGAAAGAAATCAGGAGTTGGATTTCCTTTTACTATCGGCAAGGACATTTATTTTGACGAATTCTCTAAGTACCAAAGTGATTCTCATGTTTGCGTCAAACGAAGCCGAAGAATTAGCTCACTATTTTGATGTCACCGCATCCCTGTCGCCGTTCTATAGAATTTGACATTAATTATTGATTTTTTTAATATTTCTTATATTGAGGATATTGTCGAAGAGACGAAAATATGACAATTCCGAAATTCGATGTAAAAGAACCTTATATTTCGGGAGAAGTTTGGAAGATTTTCGTGGTACTAGTTTCCTTTTTTGATGAATTGAATGCGTCGAAAAATTTGATGGTAAATGTACCGGTGCGGAGGTAGAAAGTACTCTTGTCCTTTTGTGCGGTATAAATGGTATTAGGGCAAAAAAATATCTAATGAAAATGTAAGGGAACAAAGAAAAATCTGGAGCCGTCCCATGAGAAATGATCACTTTACATTCTATTTTACCGAACGACGAGAACAACAAGACTTTTCCAATCCATCGTCGGATGCAGAAAAGTTAATTTATTCACACATATCGCCGAGAGCTCCGTTAGTCTTTCCGACTATTTTTATGTGATACATTTTTGTCATACCAAGATTATGATAGTGGATTCGGTTACCAATTGTACGAATTAAAAATTTTAGTAGATATTTCACTTCAAGTGCTAATAAGGAGCTGGAAGAGTCTGACAGGGCAGAGTATATCGATTAGTACCGCAATCTCTTTACAATGAAAAAATGACTAACGGAAGGAAGGGCACCAGAAATTAGAAGGGTCCCTTTGGAAAAAATCGTGTTGCGGGCTAAAATAAGGGATGGAAACGAGAGTTCAGAAAAATCTCTGCATTAACTTTAAAACTGGGAAATTTAAGAAACATTAAAAACACCATTCTCAACTTAAAAGGGATAGATGAATTATCACTAATAAATAAAGGGATCCAATCTTGTGTTGACGAGATCTCACCGTTTTGGGAACTATAATGATATCCGACCTTCCAAGCTTATCATACTTGAATGTCTGTTTGGCTGCCTCGAACATGAAGCTACAGGATGTACCGTTCAGAATATCTTTCAACAAATATTCGAAGGTTAAAAAATGGCTGTAAAAATTATAAATAGGCGAGAGCTAACGCGACCTGTGTATTTCTCTGGGATTGAGCCTAATAAGCCCGATTTGTTGTATAACAAAGCAATAAAATATTTATTATGCAATGAGAAAACCAGCGGAAGTTACGTAATGATGGATTTTAACGAAAGTGGACACAATCTCCAATTCAAATTGATTGAGAGACTTTTACGGTCAGAGTAGTTATCAATGAGTACAAACCGATATAACAGGAAAAATACCCAATGGTGTTTACGAAGCTGTTTTTTAGATTTTAGCTAGAGGAGCTGGCGATTGGCCTTGCCTACCATTAGAGGTCTATTGTAGTACTCCTTCTTTGTACCTTAGGGCTCCTTATTCAGACATGTCCTTACTAGACTTTCAGTCTGCTTGATAAGGAGTTCCTTGGTGAAGTTATCAGCCCTTCGTTTCTATTTTCTCGTCAAGCCGTCTTAGTCCAGTCAAGGCTATTACAGCTCATGACATAGACTGACGTACCTGAACAAGAATTCATCTATCCATGTGCTAGACCCGACCGACGTTGCTTAACTTCGCCGATTGAGTGCTGGCACCTGAACTGGTGACCGTACGAGGAACTGTGTACGAAGCTGTTAGAAAGAGATAGCTTAATCACACATTTAATTTAGAGGTTTTGCCGAACAGCCTGGACATGGGCAAGATAAAATGGAATTTGTAAATCTACACTCGAGAACGTTATTAAAAAGAATTGTATTGCTACAAATGCATTTAGTGTAACTAGATACTAACTTGTTAAGTTTGAGAATTACTCAGAACATTGGTTTTGTTTATTTCTGAGCCGTAGCAAAAGAGAGTGAATCAACAAATCGTTTGACTTTTGGTATGCACCTATGCTGTGCCGTTTAAATATTTTTAATTGAGTAATCAGTACACTTGTGGAGTTACAAATGGGTAGAAATCATTGCCATAAAAGGATTTGAAGGCTGAAAAGCCAAAGTTAAATTGAAACAATCCAAAACCAAATTCCTACCAAAAGGCCTAAATGTTGCAAACACCAGTTTTAAAATAAAACCTATTGTGTTAATTGAGCAATTAAAATTAAAAGATATCAATGAACCCCTTAGTAAGAGGATACTCAATATAAAGGATGTCCTAAGTAGAACTATAAGCACCATAATGAAAATGTTCGTCATGGTGCAACTGAAGAATTGGCCGAAATGATTGTAAGACATAATGAGGAGATAGTTAATCAACATCTTTGGTTAATAATTCCAAATGTATGTACTTTAATGCAAGATGAAATTCCTAAAGTTAGAACAGGTGCCGTGAAAGTTCTAGATGCTATCATGAAATTTACACCAGAGTGGCAATTGGAAGCCTATTTTGATGTTTTTTCAAAGCATATTCATTGTGCTATGACAAATATCAATAAATCCATTCAAGAGGATTCTGTTTTATTTCTGGATTGTTTTTTAAAATATGGTAATGGATTTATTTTAGAATGTGCCCAAACATTTTTACCAGATTTTTTTTGTTTAATATCAAGATTTAGAAGGGATTCTAATCCAAGACATACACTAAATGTAAATTTAGGTAGTAAAATGACTAGTGTCGCTTGGAAAATCTCTTAGTCTTAAGTAGGTTCCATGCAATTTTAGAGACTTTCCATAAAAGCGACAAAGCTGAAGAGGAAAGAAAAAAAGGCATCAAGAAGAAATAATGAGGGATGGTACCGATTCTACTACATTTCCAATTCACAAAGACGCTTTTTTAACAGTTTTGGAGGATCCTTCACTTTTTTTAGGACTATGGACAGAATTTTAAAACCTGATATATTTCAGAGATACATCATTATTTTGGTTCCATTATTATATGAGACATGGATAGAGGTCGAGCCAGAAAAAAAGATTGAAAACGATACTGGAAATGTTCTCCTGAATGAAGATGCTTCAGTAATTTAAACTTCCATTACTAATATTTTATATTTATTGTGGAAATACTTAATAAAAGTTGAAAACGAAACTGGTGGCAATATAAATGTAAAAGACGTCTTCCTACCAAATGAAGGTCTGAAGTTTTTCAACCATTTGATAACAAACTTTCCATACTGTAACATGGATACTAGATCTAAACGTAAAAAGACAAATGATGTCTTAAAAATAATGGAAACTAATAATGATCCAAGATGTGTAAAGGAAAATCTCTTGATATGTTACATGTATTCTACATATAAATTACTTACAGAAAAGAAATATAAGACCAGAAATGGAAGCCATAACTTCATATGTATCAAAATGTTTGACAGAAAAATATGTAAATCAAAACTGTTCAAAGTATATGTTTGAATTCTTGAAGACCTGTTTGGTGGAAAACCCACAGTTATGGATAAGAGCTGGAGCAGATTTGAGATCTATCATTATTTGTTATAACCACATGAATAATGAAAAGTACAAGATCGAAATATTTAGTATATTGGCATATGCGAAAATAAAGTCGGAAAGTGTAACATGTGGCTTTCATCTCTACCAAGTCTTTTGATCTTTTACTTGAATTGTCAATGTTCGACAATGCAGTTTTTCAAAATGCTGTAGTGGAACAGTTACCAAACATTTTAGATAATTTAGAAAATTTGATCATAATAATAACTCACAGAACTTTAATCAATACGGAATTTTTTATTAGAATGAAAATTGCAGCCATTTTCTTCTATGTACCCAATCTTGATGGGGAACACCTAGAGATGATTTCAAATTTCATATTGAAAAATCCTAATTCAGAGTATAGTAAACAATGTATCAACATACTACAGGAGAGGTTACAATACAACAACCATGGCGGTTATAAGGATGAATTTAAAAAAATTGCCGATTCGGAGGTATATTTAGAAGTAAACAATTATATTCAAGGAATTTTCCCTAATAATTAATTAGAAAATTGAGTTTTATTTTCCAGTTAAATTACATATTAATATTACCTACATTTTTGATAAATATTCTGTTTAACATAAAATTATATTTTGTAACAAAATAAGAGGGGTGTTGTAAAATGTTTGTATGATAGGGCCAAAATCATTTCTTCTAATGATGAAATACTAAACAATGAGAAGCGGTTTATAAAGGAAGTTCTTATAAATAACTAATACCCTGGGGGTTTTGTCGATAAAACCTTCATAAATATTGAAAATAACAATCAGGTACGACAAAAACCTGAAAAACGTTACACAGCGTTAATTCGTTATGTATGCGGATTATCCGAAAAGTTGCGCCGCATCGGTAATAGATTTGATATTAGGACGGTATTTCAAACAAACAACACTTTAAGATCTATTCTGACAAAGACGAAACGGAAGAACCACGAGCAAAATTCAAAAAACTGCATTTATAGTATTCCGTGTGAGTGCAACAAACAATACGTGGGTGAGTCATCTAGACCTTTTAGTGTAAGATTGGGCGAACATAAAAATTATATAAGAAAAAATGAAATTTAGAGGTCCAAGATCTGCGAACACGCTTGGGAGAATGGACACAGAATAAACTGGGACTCGGCAAAAATTTTAACAAAAGAGGCAGATAGTAAAAAAAGGAAAATTAAAGAATCCGCGATAATATTATTGAATGAGGATACATGCGTGTCGAATTGTTCCATAGTTGTCTGTACAACTTGGTTGCCAATGTTAAAAGAACTTCACAAACTTAACATTGTATAAAAACTAAAAAAACTGTTAACTGTATCAACAGTTCTGTGTAAATAGTAAGTATCTATGGATATTGAATATAACAAACATTCTTAGAGCTGTGTATTTATCACACACAGCAAAAAAGATTTTTCAAAAAAATCCTTGAAAAATGAAACAGATTTCTGAAACGTCGGCGAAATATTTAATTTCAAGTTTTTATACTTATTTCTGTTGTTTATTTAAAAAAAAGCAACCTTTAACTGATCCTTTGACATAAAAGTCACAGGCGTAGAGGTTATTTACCAGTAACATACTGGTTAATTGTGATATTTTGTAGATTCCCCGAGCACCGCTTAAAAAGAAAACATGCATCTGGCAGGAAGTCCCAAAGAATTGAAGAAGGAAAAAAAATAAGATAATGCCACAAATAACATTTAGACAAAAATATTTCTGGTTATCATTATATTTTTTGGAACCTTTAAAAAAGAAAAAAATTAACTAAGTCACAATTACTCAGCACACAAAGTTATCTTCACAGGTGGCTCATTGAAAATGGGAAAAATCTATTATAGGAGATACCACGTTAATGAGGGGTTCTATCGATGTAGAATAACTGCATTTGATTCGAATTCAGCACGAATGTTATTCGTGGAGTAGCGTGCAACAAGGCAACAATATATGTATTGCCTTCCAGATATAGCTGAGTGTAATGTGGAGCCAGTCCTTCAGAAAGCGGAACTTCAAAGAATTTTGGGATGATAACGCGTACACTATATGTGATACCTCTGGCTTATGGATATAAGGAAAGGCACATTCAGCACTCGACGATGTCCTATATCCAGAAGTATTTAAAATAATCCGTCTATGAACAAAGATCCATAAACGAAATATTATTGGAGAAAGGGTATGCAGAACTGTCTACAGGAAGTTTTTTTTTGAAAGAGGACTGTGAAGCACGTTGCAATGTACAGGACGTGGAATATTCTTATATACAAGCATTCTGGTGGATCTTCGACCATGTCATAAACTATCAAGATTTCGAAGCGCCCAAGCGAACTCCAAAATGTTATACAGTCCTACTTCTGGAGAAAAATAACACCGATGTTCTCGAAGCAAAGATGTACGTTTATATAGATATATGACCTTTGTTTTCCCTTAAATGCTCGAAGGGTACGACCACTGTGTTGAATGTGGAGAGAATTATGTTGTCCAGGAATTAGAGAAACACGCTTTGAAATCACGACACAACACTCCACAAAAATTCACGTAACGTGCGGTAAATATCTGTTCGTCCGAAAATTCATCTTTAAAGAGATGGTCCCAATCGATTTTCTTGAGAATGATATTATCCATGCGTAGAACAATAACATTAAGTATTATAATTGTAAGAGGACAAACGGATTACGATAAATCACTGGAAGTTCACCTGTACGTGCTGGACGAGTCCAAGGAAAAATGGAGTTTTGCAACATATCTGTGACAGAATCAAGGAAAATGGCCGCTATAAGTACTACGCGGCGAGTATGTGAAAAAAGGAAATAGCCTCTTGGTTCAGTTTGTGGCTATCAAGTATGATTGGAGAGAGAACTTCCTCTGTTACACTGGCGACGGGACGCCTGCTCGAAACAGTTTTAGTACACAAATCGCTAAATCGATTCACACAAATCATTATTGACGACACTCATGAAAGCAATCAAGGGTTGGATTTTCTTTTGCGGGCAGTAAGAAAGTTTATTTTTATGAATTTTCTAAATACCATGATCATCATATCTAGGTCAAGAGAGGCCGAAGAGGTATCCAAAAGCGAAGAGCAGTAAGCATAGGGTCAAATGAAGATGATCCAAGTAGAAACAAGTACCCTAAAATGGACGAAGACAACATCCAAGACAGACAAAGATTTGCAAGTAGGGAGAACCATTGCAAAATTGAGACGCGAAGGCGCAACAAAATGACCGCCTATATTACTGAATTGTCGGATATGGTGCAGACATGCAGCACACTTGCCAGGAGGTCAAGAGAGGCCGAAGAGGTATCCAAAAGCGAAGAGCAGTAAGCATAGGGTCAAATGAAGATGATCCAAGTGGGAACAATTACCCTAAAATGGACGAAGACAACATCCAAGACCGACAAAGATTTGCAAGTAGGGAGACCCATTGCAAAATTGAGACGCGAAGGCGCAACAAAATGACCGCCTATATTACTGAATTGTCGGATATGGTGCAGACATGCAGCACACTTGCCAGGAGGTCAAGAGAGGCCGAAGAGGTATCCAAAAGCGAAGAGCAGTAAGCATAGGGTCAAATGAAGATGATCCAAGTGGGAACAATTACCCTAAAATGGACGAAGACAACATCCAAGACAGACAAAGATTTGCAAGTAGGGAGAACCATTGCAAAATTGAGACGCGAAGGCGCAACAAAATGACCGCCTATATTACTGAATTGTCGGTTATGGCGCAGACATGCAGCACACTTGCCAGGAAGCCGGTAAAATCGACCAGCTTCAGGATGGCCGTGGCGCATATGAAGCAACTGGAGATACAGGCAACACCAACACCGATGGTACATATAAACTTTCATTCCTGATCAACCGGGAATTGAATGAAACATTTAATTCTAGAAGTGGCGGATGGTTTCCTTTTCGTAGTAAGCTGTGGTACTGGGAGAGTTATATGTGTATCGGATTCAGTAATTCCAGTATTGAAGTATTCTCAGAGCGATTGGTATGATTCTTGTTTGTACGACAACATATGCCCTGAAGATGTGGAGAAAGTCCAAGAATAACTGTCGACGCAAGAGCCACAAAACATCGGGTGGATTCCTGATCTCAAGACGGAAACCGTAAAGAAGGAAGGGACACCAATCTTCCATGAGATTTTGCATGGGATCCTAAAGAGGCTTTATATGTAGGATGAAAATAAAAAATCTATCTCCAGAAAGTATGACAGTTGGTCATCTCAACCGCCTTAAACAAAGGAACAGTCTGGATCCAGGACGTGACGGCAGAATTTTGCCGTGGTTCATTGTAGATGAAGAAATCCATGGCTCACATTGTTGCCTAATGGCTATTGGCCATCTGCAAGTGACATCCACTCCAAACACCATTGACACAACCGGGTCTAGTGGAAACTCGGAATTTATATCTAGACATTCGGTGGATGGTAAATTCACGTTTGTAGATAATTGGGTTATTGGGCTGCTTGAATACTTCTCCACGAACTCCTGGGCAAGAGTTGCTTCGACTTTTTCCACCCTGAAGATCTGACCCACATGAAGAATAGCTTGAAGCAAGTACTGAAACTCAAAGGACAAGTATTATCAGTTATATATCGTTTCCATGCAAAAAAACGTGCATACGCGGATGAAATGGAATATATCGTATGCATATACAGAACCGCCAAATTACTGCATTCTTCAGAGGAGGCTGCTGCCGAAACTCCGGATCAAGTCAGTTATCAACAGCCAGGACTAGATTATAGCTTACAGCGACGAGATACCGGTACTCTCACATGCTTCCTTCGGCACATATCCCAAGTGAGTACCTGCCAATGTCATCCTTCTCTAGCTGCAATGACCGCCATGATGGCTCTAGTTTCCCTCGTTTGTTTGCAGACCCTCAGCAAGTAGCCCGACCTAACAGTGGACAAAACGTATATACCACGTACGAACCGACAGCGTCCCTTATTGCCTGTGGCTTTTCCTCGCAAGCTGGCGCCAGTAGTAGTAATGCTAATGTACTAGCAAGGTTAAACAATGGCAACACCAGCAGTCCAATTCCAGCAGCTGTAGCATGGAACTTGCGGCAGATACAACCAGCTGCCGAAGAATACCAATACAATCAGCCTAGTGTGCAATCTCCTGATCCCACTTAAATGCAGTTAAGTGGTGGTCCTCGGACAGGGGCTGTAGCGATCCCAACTTCTTATCAATAGACCAGCTGGCAAGGATCTGCGCAAACGTCTGACTCCGGTGCCGGTTCTAGTGCTTCAAGCCCTCCTCCCCAACCACAGCCGCATGAGTTAACTAATATGGGGGAGCTGCCTCCTTTGAGGACCCTCAACATGTTTAACACGACTTTAGAGTAAATTTATATGTATTTATAAATCAAAGTTTATAGGTCTTTAATATATTAGTATCATGTCACTAAAAGGGAATCGTGGCACTGTGGTGGATAAAACCTGAGGTACCCTGTACTACTAATCTTATGGACATCGGGTTTTGGAGGAATCGTCTGAATTTTTGGTTTATTGCACCTTTTGCCATCCTGAACAAAAGTCTCCATGGCCACGATGCTCCATATTTTGGCTCCCATGGAGCACCAAAACTCCATAGCTCCATCATAAGCTACTACTTTGAGTAGTTTTATGATATTTTTATAACGCATATTTTGATTATTGAAATACCTAACAGTTGAAAATTTGATTTTAAATTTGGAATAATTGGATAGATTTGATATCATCGACGATATTGAATTATTAATAGATGCAAATATTACGGTTCTTAAGGCTAACCAGAATGGATTCAACTTAGATGCAGACGAATATATATATTAACAGTAGATGACGTAGCAAGAATAAGTGAAGAACCACAAACCTATGATGCTTTCGTCCTGTTTGCCGATGACATAATTTCGCAACGGAGGTTATAGATATGATGGAAAAACAGTATAATAAAAAATGCTGTACAAAGGAAAGACTTAGTAGGAGTGGGAGACTGATTGTTATCGTCTCGCCCGCTTTTTTGGACAGTTCTGACAATAAATTGTTTTATAATTTCGCCCAAGCTATAGGAATAGGGCAAAGGCAAAGGAAAATAATACCCTATCTGTACAAAGCTTGTAAGACGCTTCCACCAGAGTTGCCGTGCTATTTATGTTGGATTGCAATAGATTTGGGAAATTATGGAATTTCTGGGATAAATTGTATGATTCATTAATAACACCGAAGCACAAACCTGTAGCAGCCAGGAATGTCGATTTAATCAACAGGTCCATGTCTCAGTACAACACATCATCATCAGGGCAGTGCCTATTGAAGTCAGTGTTACAACATGAAAATGTTAGCCGATAAATCAGGTGAAGTTCAACAGCATGGTAGATTTGAACCCCGTGGATAGTGAGAGAGTCATACAAAATGAAGATATGACTAGTAATAGTGCTAACAGCCTAGATACCCACTACACTAGTAAAATCACTTTATAACCGTTTGAAGAAAATGTATTAAACCGAAAAGTATAAAAAAAAATTAAGTGGAAGCTAAAATGACTCAGGGAGATGATATCGAAGTTGAGAAGAATAAGAGGAAACCCTTCTTTGGTAGTAAAACAAATATTGCCTTGGCAAATTAAGAATATTTTTATTGTTAAAATGAGAGCACTAACGGCATAAATTTGATCTGCAGTTTACAGATGTACAATTTGTTTCAAAGATGTGTGTAATTATCTATTTTAAGTTTTCTACCTCTTTGTTGGGTATTTTGCTACTTCTGCAAAAACATTTAAAAATGAAATCTAAACACTGTTAATGTTAATGTAGTGATATAGTAACTTAATACTTTTCCTTTTCCTTTCTCGTTTCATTATTATGTTCCACGAGGGTCAAATTAACACCCGGCATGGTAGTAGCTTCCATTATTTGTCAAATATGAATCCTGAAAGAATGAACCTTACTATAGATCACACGACTTGGTTTTGAACTTGGATACAGCATTAACAACTGAGAATATCTATAATGATAATAAAATTCATCTCTACATGTCCAGTGGACATGGAGACATTACGCAGCTTCGAAATAAACTGCATCAGAAATTTTCGAATCTATACCTTTATTCCTAGAAAGTCAGTGGATAGCGTCTTTCTTAGATCTACGAGTAACTGTTAGAAAGATAACACCAATCTTCTCGAGGCAAAGATGTATGTTGATACAGATATATGACCTCTATTTTTCCCCATATGCTCGAAGGGTACAACCGCTTTGAATATGGAGAAAATTACGTTGTCCAGGAATTAGATAAATACGTGTGGTCTATACCAGTGGCTCTAAAACTGTATATTATCCGTGCGATGAACAATAACAATATTATAATTCTAAGAGGACTAACAGGATACAACAAATCAACGAAAGTTGAGCTCTACGTGCTATGAAGTGTGTGAAGAAAGGAAATGACCCCTTGGTTCAATTTATGGCTATCAGGAACGATTAGAGAAAATAATTCCTCAGTTATACTGTTGACACATATGTGACGACAGAAGTCCTGTTCGAAAAAGCATTAGCAGAAAATCACTAAATCGATTAACACAGTGTCGTTATTGACGACACTGATGAAAGAAATCAAGAGTTGAATTTCCTTTTACGATTGGCAAGAACGTTTATTTTGACGAATTCTGTAAGTATCAAAGTGATTCTCATGTGTCAATTGAAGCCGAAGAATGAGCACACTATTTTAATGTCCCTGCTGCCCCTACTATTGAATTTGACATTAATTAATGCCTTTTTTATATTTCTTGTATTGAGGATATTGCCGAAACTTTAAGAAACGAAAATATGACAATTCCCAAATTCGATGTAGAAAAACCTGATATTTCGGAAGAAATTTCCTTACTTTCCTTTTTTGATGAACTGAATGCATCGATAAATGTACCGATGCGGTGGTAGGAAGTACTCTTGTATGTTTGCCCGATATAAATGGTATTAGGGCAAAATAATGTCTAATGTAAATTCAAGGTAACAAAGAACAATCTGGAGCCGTCCCATGAGAAATGATCACTTTACATTCTAGTTTACCGAACGACGAGAACATCAAGACTTTTCCAATCCATTGTCAGATGTAGAAAAGTTATTTTATTCACACATCGTGGTGTTTTCATCGACAACAAGGATATAAGTACTGGGCGGGAAGTCAGAACAAAGGTTAAGCGGTCTCGAGTTGATAGTGAAACTCACGAAAAAGAAAGGTTAGTAGCAGAACCTGCCTGTAGTCCCAAAAGTGATTCATCTTCTACTTGCGATTCACCTCCAGTAACAGCCTCATCTGTCACTCAAAGTACATCTTAACCAGCATCTGCACGAGCTTCCACTTGTAATCCATCAACAAACTTTACATCATTTTGGTCATTGTTAGATAGAGTAAGTGACACACGAAGCCCTGGATTAGCTGATTCTGAAAATGTAACAGTTTCACAAGATATCTTTCCTTCTATGGAACACCAATTGATTTAGGCAATTTATATGATAAGGATTATCCACAATCGTACACATCAGCTCATTCGTATTATAACAGTATGCAACAAGCTTATGGATCGTGAACTTCCGCCGCTTCATGTATAAATTCTGCATCATCATTTTACAATACTTCAACTTATCCTTATTCATCATTAAATTCATCCAGAGGGTTAAATCCAGCTTGTAAAGCAACTGCTGGATACATAACTTCATCATACTCTTCTCCGCCTTCTCCTTTTAACGCTTCTGGTCAGTCTAATCAGTATCTTCCTATGCCGCATATACTGCTCCAGGAACTTCGACATTTGCACAGTGGTTTTCAGAACATAAGGCTGTAGAATATAACACATTTGGTGCAACCTTCAGTGGCGCACAACCTTCTTAGTATTCATCAAGTTATTATACCCAAAATTATTCCCCATACGTAAGTTCTTCAAGTTCTACTGGAAACATAGGAACTGGGTCATATCAGTTAACTACTACATCAGTACTTGAGAACTCCTCAAATGGTATTGTAGCAGATGAATGTGCTTCACCATTCAAATAGTCAGATAGTACAATATCAAGAGATTCTGCAGGCAGCATCGGATCTGAAGCTGGGGGAACACGAAGTCGTGGCAGAAGAACAATTACCATATCACCTACAACTCCTTAGTCGACAACTGACAAAGTTTTTATTTGGAACCTGGATGAAACTATTATATTTCATAGTTTGTTAACGGGGAATAATGCTACTAAATATCAAAAATGTTGTCCAATTGGGATTTAAGATGGAAGAAACGGTTTTCAATTTAGCAGACGCACATTTCTTTTTTAATTATATTGAGGAATGTGACCAAGAGCATATTGATGATGTTTCCTCTTACAACAATGGACAAGATTTATCTAATTACCACTTTAGTATAGATGGATTTCAGTCATGTGCAGCCGGAGGAGGAAATTTATGTTTAGCCACAGGAGTAAGAGGGGGAGTGAATTGGATGAAAAAATAAAAATTTAGATATAGGAAAATTAAGGAGCATAAAATAATTATAGAAATAGTATTGGAGGACTCCTAGGAGCTAGTAAGAGAAACAGAGGTGGGAGAAACTGATGGTTTCTACTGGAAAAAAAAAAACAAAGTAGTTATTGTTTTTTGTATAGATATATAGGGTAGTTTCGATTGAGTTAAAGCTAGCAGGAGAATTAATTGGTAATTTACCTGAATAAATATACAGGGTGGCTAAAAATAATTAAGGAACCATGCAGAATCACAATTAGGATTAGTAGGGCAGCTTCCAAATAATTTAGCAGCACATCAAATGACACAGCTTGGGTACACGGCACCCCCGCCATCTGGTCCTCGTTTACTTGATCCTGTCAAAGTAGAAAGACCCACATATAATACAAAGAATCGCAAAGAATTCCCAGACAGTAGAGACACCAAACCAACATCCAGCTCGGTAGAAATTCCACGGGTCTTCCACAAGAAGCTATAATGTGATCAAAGGAAGCGATATTGTTCCGGTGTATATATCACATCCTACCAGACTTATGAAGCATACAGTCTCATTCCTGAAACGGAGTCCGGTCAGGGCTTGCCACCTATCTCTTCGTTAAGACCCAAAGGGACACGGATTGCCACGACTATGGCTAACAACGCCACCCCTTTTGGACTACCCAATAATAGTGTTGTAAATACAGCCCTAGGAGGAATATATCCCACAGTCGAACAGAAAAGCGCAAGCAGTTATTGCGGACGATGCTATTGGTTTCTTAAGGGACCATGCCGAAACCACGGATATTCGGATGGCAGAGAGACTGGTTGATGCGATGAATATATTAAGGAACCTAAGCATCACAATTAGGATTAGTAGGGCAGCTTCCAAACAATTTAACAGCATATCAAATGACGCTCGGGTACACGGCACCCCCGATCCTCATTTACCTGATCCCGTCAAATTGGAAAGACACACATATAATACAAAGAGGCGCAAGGAACCCCCAGAAGTGGAGACATCAAACTAACATCCTGCTCAGTAGAAATTCCAAATTCCACGGGACCTTCACAGAAAGCCACAAAGAGATCAAGGTGATATTGTTCCAGTCCGGAAGAATTGGAAGAGGGGGAAGATCCAGATGTCAAAGCCCAAAGGGAAAAAAGAAGAGGCAGGCTAATAATGTGAGGGAAAGGATACGCATTCCCTTTCGGATCAGCCAATGATAGTGTTGTAAATAAATCTCTAGGAAGAATATATCCCACAGCTGAACAGGCAAGCGAAGGCGGTTATAGTTTGGCGCCATCCATACCCGTCAGTTCGCCTGCTTCCATAGCCCCCCCGGATCTGTGTTTTGTTAATGATGCCTATGTGGCAAGAAATACTAATAATCTGTTGTATGATAAGTAAACTAATAAATCTCTGTTTTTCTTATTATCGGGTGTATCAGAGAAACTAGAAACAATGGAACTAGGATACCATGTTTATGCCGCCGAAAGTATTATGAAAAAACGAGTTTGAAAGGGAGTGGTTGAGTATTATGTAAAATGGAAAGGCTGGAGTCAATATAGCATGTGGGAACCAAAATATTGTGGGTGTCCGTTTGATTGACTTATATGAGCAATCTTAAAAGTCCGACGGGCCTGCTAAGAGGAGTTGCAAGAAAAAGGAAAAGCATGCTACTCCTGTGGCTGTAGATACAAAAGACAGGAGGTTCAAAGTGATGAGGAGAATCAGGATGAAAGTGCCGTACCCGAAACAAGTAGTAAGTCAAAGACGAAACATGATGCTGCTGTTAATGTGACGAAGAAATGCCAAGAAGTACATCAGTACCAACTGTATCGACTGCAGACAATGAGAATTCAAACAGTTCCAGTAGTGAAGATAAAATTCCTTTATATTCGAGAATTAATTTAAGAACTAACCTGTTAATGCTGCTAAACTCTCCTTGAAACAATAATCTGCCTCGGCCTCTAGAACTAATGGGCATCTGACGTCCAAATCCGAGGAAGCTTCTGCCGTACCTTAAGCTTCGAGTCCAGCCGTTTTAACAGCTAAAGCTCCACAAACGGGTACAGGTAAATACCAACAGATGCTACCCTACCACTTTCAGCCTCGAAAGAACCTGCTTCCGCTAAACCTGTGGTATCATACGCGGATGAGAAAGGGCCAAAGAAGAAAGTGGAAGTTAAAGCGGAGAACGGATGTCCAGAAGAGAAACCGGTTTCTGTTAACGGACATAACAATAAAGATGCTGCTAGTGGTGTACCACTTCTGACGAGCCCAGGCTCTGTGTATTGGTTGGCGATGAACCGGTTGCGGATCAGGTCTTCATCACCGATTTGACGGGTAACTTAAAAGCGGTGACGATTCGGATGTGCAATATTGAGGAAGGGTTCTCTAAAGATCGTGATGATGACTCCATTCTTTATTTTTGTGTGTGTACTGTCACAGTATCAGTCTTTCTTTTTCGAGATATTTATGGAAAAGTAGATATTGTACAGGATAGCTCGGTTATTAGAGCGTTTAATTTAGGATTGATTTTATTTTTAAGATCTGACTACTTTTATATTATCTAGACACACATATAATACAAAGAGACGCAAGGAACCCCCAGAAGTGGAGACATCAAACCAACATCCAGCTCAGTAGAAATTCCAAATTCCACGGGACCTTCACAGAAAGCCACAAAGAGATCAAGGTGATATTGTTCCAGTCCGGAAGAATTGGAAGAGGGGGAAGATCCAGATGTCAAAGCCCAAAGGGAAAAAAGAAGAGGCAGGCTAATAATGTGAGGGAAAGGATACGCATTCCCTTTCGGATCACCCAATGATAGTGTTGTAAATAAATCTCTAGGAAGAATATATCCCACAGCTGAACAGGCAAGCGAAGGCGGTTATAGTTTGGCGCCATCCATACCCGTCAGTTCGCCTGCTTCCATAGCCCCCTCAGGATGGTTAACAAACTGCAGTGTATTGCAGATGGTGCTATTGTTTTCTTAATGGACCATGCCGGAACTACAGATACTCGAATGGAAGAAAGACTGAATGATGCGATAAATATATTAAAGAACCACGCAGAATCGCAATTAGGACTAGGGCAGCTTCCAAATAATTTAGCAGGACGTCAAATGACACGGCTCAGGTACACAGCACCCCCGCTATCCGATCATCATTTACCTGATTCTGTCAAAGTAGAAAGAAACATATAATACAAAGAAACACAAAAAACCTCCGGACAGTGGAGACACCAGACCACCATCCAGCTCAGTAGAACTTCCAAATTCCACGGGAGCTCCACAGAAAGCCACAAAGCGATCAAGGCCATATTGTTCCAGTGCGGAAGAGGTGGAGGAGGGGGACTTAGATTCGGTTATCAAGGTACAAAGGGAAAAAGAGAGGAGGCAGGCTAATAATGCGAGGGAAAGGATACGCATTCCCTTTCGGAGGAGGGATATATCCCACAGCCGAACAGGCAAGTGCAAGCAGTTATAGTTCTGCGCTATCCACCTCCGTAATTTCGCCTCTCCCCATACCCCCATAGCCCCCTCAAGATGGTTAACCAACCACAGCGCACCCCACTCACCGCGTTACACACAGGTAGTTTCTGTAAATAACACCGTTGCTCCTCGGGGATTACACATGTCTCCTGACCCTGAAGCGCAGCGTATTGTAGACGAAAGAACCATGAAGAATCACAACTAGGATTAGTAGGGCAGCTTCCAAACAATTTAGCAGTACATCAAATGGCACAGCTTGAGTACGCAGCATCCCCGTCATCCGATCCTCACTTACCTGATCCCGTTAAAGTGGAAAGAGCCATATACAATACAAAGAAAGGCAAAAAACCCTCAGACAGTGGAGATACCAAATCGACATCTAGCTCACTAGAAATTCCAAATTTCACAGAAAGCAATAAAATGATATTATTCCAGTGCAGAAGAGAGGGAGGAGGGGACTTAGATCCAGATATTAAAACACAGAGGGAAACAGAGTGGAGGCAGGCTAATGATACGAGGGAAAGGATACGCATTCGTCATATAAATGAGAGGCCTCTAAAGAATTAGGAAGGCACATCTAAAAACGGACAAGCCACAGACGAAATTAGACATATTAAATATGGCCGTGGAAGTCATCATGACTCTCGAACAACAAGTGAGAGAGAGGAACCTTATTCCTAAAGCAGATGGTCTAAAGTGACGGGAAGAGGAAAAAGCCCAGGATCTAAATTAGGTCCAGTACCACCCCACATCATATACACCTCCACCAAGTGTCGCGACCGCTGGTCTATGACTGTAACAATAAAGAGTTTCTTGGCCTGCAACAGGTTTTCTTGGTTGAAAAATATCAAACGCAATTAAATAATAAATAATATTTATTATTCAAATAATAAATGGTTGCAGCCAAACAATAAAGTCGGAAAAACACAAATTATAAATCAAACAATAAACGAAGTTTTCTTACCAGAAGCACATGTTAGGAAGAGATGGTTAAACTCTGTGAGGAAGATGTAATTCCAGAGAACTAATGGAATAACAGTATTGATGCTCTATTGAGATATGAGAAAAAAGATTTTAAAACATAACTACTGCGATAAAAGGCTGCCAAAAACACATTAGAGATAATCAAGGTTAAGGAAAATTTAATTCAACAGTTGTTGAAACACAAAGATACCCAATCAAATGCTCATCTAGAAATCGAACAGAAATGTCAAAGGCTGAAGAAAAAATACGAAAATACTCAAGGAAAAGTGATGCAGGCACAATACAGAAAACTCAGTATTTAGAAGGAACGTTTGAAGACTGAATAAGGAAGAAGTAGAAATAAAATTTAAAGAGTTGATAGACTCGACCTTTACTTGGTGAAAATCTATTATCACTAATGAAATAAAAAACACTAAACTGTTTTTAACGTTTTCACATATATTAAGTCAACACGGCGATGGTTTCCTTAAAATATTAGCTTCATTAGATGAGCGCACTACTTCACTACTTGCAAATTGAACTTATTGGACCTTAAATACATGAAATTGAATTACCTGCAAAGTAATTTGGGTACAAATGTAATTATTTACTGATAATATAAAATACCACTGAGAAACGAAATTAAAATAGATTGACGTTATTATTATTAAGCTCTCAAGTATCGTTGCAACTTTGATCCCTTACTAGCTGTATGAAATATATCAAAATTGTCGTTAAATAAGTGCTTTTCGTCCTTGGAAATCTATTAAGGAATACTACTACGAATTACAAGCAATATTTAGAGACTATGATTCTGCAAATAATTTTGGAGGTTTCAAGAAATTTTTGAAGAATGATATTCGAAAAGATCTGTACTAAAGCTACTAACTAATAGTCGAGGATGGCATTTAATGGGAGGATTTCAAAAAGTTGATTAACGAACTTGAAGATATATCTCGCTGGGAAACAGCAAACTCAGTAGACCCAAGCAAAGAGGAGAAGCAAAACGTCTAGAATTGGACATGCAGTCATCAAAACTATAATAGAAGCTGCCATGGTTCACGGCTGAACAGTTATTTATACTTTCAGAATAGAGATAATCAGCGATAGTGTTACTTCCCAAATAGTAAGCAGAAGTAAAGAAACATGTTTAATAATTCTAATTCTAATTCGATCATTACACCAGAACAACATCCCTAACACAAGAACCAGATATGGCAGACCCAAATGCTATATTAGCAATAGGGCAGGCCACTATGCCAATACCTGTAAAGAGGAGCAAAGCAACGCCACCAAATACCAATGGACGATGCAACTAGACCACAGAATAAATTTTATGCTGTGGCTAGACGCCGGCATTGTCTTCTCCCACGGGGGGGCTGCTTCATATAACAGGACAACCAACATCTTCACAGTTTTCGTCCTTGTAAATAATATCTATACAAAACAATTCTCGTCACAGCAGCCGACCTACATATCGTTGCAGGTTAATAAAGAGTTATAACCCACATTCAAGCTCAACAAAAAACAAATTGATTGCTAGAGGGCATCGAATACCAACTGTAGGAGGCACCACGACAGTTGGTATTCGAAACAGGACGGATCTGTGTGTTTTGTTAATGATGCCTATGAGGCAAGATATACTAATAATCTGTTGTATGATAAATAAACTAGTTACATAATAAATCTCTGTTTTTCTTATTATCGGGTGTATCAGAGAAACTAGAAACAATGGAACTAGGAGACCATGTTTATGCCGCCGAAAGTATTATGAAAAAACGAGTTTGAAAGGGAGTGGTTGAGTATTATGTAAAATGGAAAGGCTGGAGTCAATATAGCATGTGGGAACCAAAATATTGTGGGTGTCCGTTTGATTGACTTATATGAGCAATCTTAAAAGTCCGACGGGCCTGCTAAGAGAAGTTGCAAGAAAAAGGAAAAGCATGCTACTCCTGTGGCTGTAGATACAGAAGACAGGAGGTTCAAAGTGATGAGGAGAATCAGGATGAAAGCGCCGTACCCGAAACAAGTAGTAAGTCAAAGACGAAACATGATGCTGCTGTTAATGTGACGAAGAAATGCCAAAAAGTACATCAGTACCAACTGTATCGACTGCAGACAATGAGAATTCAAACAGTTCCAGTAGTGAAGATAAAATTCCTTTATATTCGAGAATTAATTTAAGAACTAACCTGTTAATGCTGCTAAACTCTCCTTGAAACAATAATCTGCCTCGGCCTCTAGAACTAATGGGCATCTGACGTCCAAATCCGAGGAAGCTTCTGCCGTACCTTAAGCTTCGAGTCCAGCCGTTTTAACAGCTAAAGCTCCACAAACGGGTACAGGTAAATACCAACAGATGCTACCCTACCACTTTCAGCCTCGAAAGAACCTGCTTCCGCTAAACCTGTGGTATCATACGCGGATGAGAAAGGGCCAGAGAAGAAAGTGGAAGTTAAAGCGGAGAACGGATGTCCAGAAGAGAAACCGGTTTCTGTTAACAGACATAACAATAAAGATGCTGCTAGTGATGTACCACTTCTGACGAGCCCAGGCTCTGTGTATTGGTTGGCGATGAACCGGTTGCGGATCAGGTCTTCATCACCGATTTGACGGGTAACTTAAAAGCGGTGACGATTCGGATGTGCAATATTGAGGAAGGGTTCTCTAAAGATCGTGATGATGACTCCATTCCTTATTTTTGTGTGTGAGTACTGCTACAGTATAAGTCTTTCTTTTTCGAGATATTTATGGAAAAGTGAATATTGTACAGGATAGCTCGGTTATTGGAGCGTTTAATTTAGGATTGATTTTGTATTTAAGATCTGACTACTTTTATATTATCTATTGTGTAATTATTTTTAGACTATTGGTACTAAATTTTACCATGTGTATATAATTTGGAAATTAGTGCTTTATCTAGGTAGATAGGTAAAATTTATTTTTATTATATTTTTTGAACAGGAAGCCATATTTTTTCAAAGATGAATTTTCCTTCATTATATAACCACCGCGAAAAGTCTACTAATCCCAGTCCTGGAGGGGAACGAATAGTTATCGATATCTGTCCTCATAGGTCATTAGTACATGTACTTGACATACCCTAGTTAAACTGGCAGACGAAAATTCCGCTCCGTGCGCGGTTGAGGAAATTTTAAAAAGAGTTTTATTTAAATTTCCCTCTACCGAGCACTGAGCGGAATTTTCATATCCCAGTGTAACTGATGGGATATGTAAAGTACATATACTAACGACCTATGAGGACAGATATCGATAACCATTTGTTTAAAATAAATGTCTCCCCCCCCCCCTCCATATTCTCCCAGCATACTAAAAATTTTCAGAGTGAAAAGAAAATCGTAGTTATATGTTCTCTTCGATCACTGAGTGGCAGACGGTAACCTTTCGTCGTCGATTTTGCGCGCCATTTCCTAGACTATATCTGGTTTCTTATTGCTGTCCAATCCTGAAATAGATTCACTTAACATAAACAATTACAGTATCACTTCTTGCTATTGTAGATCCATAAAAACACATGGTGGCGTGTGTACACTGTGCAAACATGCACACAAATATCAGTCCCTTAATATTGACGCTATATCACATGAGATTCACTGTGAAATGTCAGGCTTCGAATATAATAACACTCAATATGTAACTATTTATCGGTCTCCTTGTGGCGACTTCAATGTTTTTATGGATAAAGTAACACAAATATTAAACAAACTATCAACAACAAAACAAATCATCATAACTGGTGACTTTAATACCAAGTTTAACACCAATGATCCAAATGCTCATGCTATTTGTAACCTGTTTGCCTGTTATGGCCTAAGTAAAGTGGTTACCGAAAATACCAGGAAAAACTCCTGTCTAGATAATATCTTCACCAACCTAGACCCCAATCTCATTAAAATCAACACCATCGACACTAACTTTTCTGATTATCTAGGTATAGAAATGCATTTTTATCAAAAAAACGAAAAACCCAGTCAAAACCTGAGAGTAAACTACAGACCCATAACCGACATCGGACTAGAAAAACTTTACAAATATATTGAAACTGCCGACTGGAACTTTGTTGACGACAAGCATATTACTGTTGACGATAAGTTTGAAATATTCACACATTACATAACTAATGCTATCGAAACATGTCTACCCGAAAAATCCAAAATAATAAGTAACTCTAACACCAAAAAGGTTAACTGGTTCAATGACTCACTCAGGCTCATGCGCGAAAACCTTAAACTACTCAATGACCTATCCAATCAAAACCCACCTCTTGTGACAAAAGAAAACTTAAAAGCTTACCGTAAAAATTATCACGCAGAATTGGTAAAGGCAAAAAGAAACGCACATGACAGTTATATAAGAAACTCCTCAAATCCCCCTAGGGCAATGTGGGAAATAATAAAAAGCAATTCGCCTAATAACCAAGTTACTCCATCTGAAAATCTGGATGCTAATAATTTAAATGACTTCTTTGTTAACATCGCTGAAAACATAACCACCAAGATCGTTGACACTAATGTTGATCCTAATTTGTATCTTGGGAGTAATAAAGTAGATTCAACTTTCCAGTTTAAAGAAGCAGAATTTATCGACATAAGAAACATCATAAATAACCTCAAAAACAGCAAAAGTAAAGATGCCTATGACATTAGCGTTAAAATTATAAAAACCTTGGCCAATTTAATAATCCACCCCCTAACTAATCTCATCAACCAATGCATATTATCTAATACCTTCCCTAAGATACTAAAACTATCCAAAGTCATCCCAATTTACAAAAAAGGTGCAGCCGATGATCCAACAAACTATCGTCCAATCTCACTAGTGCCAATTATTGCAAAAATTTTTGAAGCTTTTCTCAAAAACCAAATCAAGAACTATTTCGAGGCGAATAATCTATTTTACTATGGTCAATACGGTTTTCGAAATAAGCGTTCTACAACACTTGCAATAAATAATTTTACAGAGATCGTTCTAAACAACTTTGAAAATAAATTGTATACCAAAGCCACATTTTTTGACCTAACGAAAGCATTTGACTGTGTATCTCACACCATACTAATAAAAAAATTACAGCACTATAATTTCAATAACAACAGTCTAAAACTAATTCAATCTTATCTTTCTCACAGATACCAATACGTTTCCCACAATATGCACAAGTCACATAAAAGACAAATCATACATGGAGTTCCTCAGGGATCGGTCCTTGGACCCATACTTTTTCTCATATATATTAACGATATTCACAGATCTGATGCAAATGCTCAATTCATCCTCTTTGCTGATGACGCCACCATATTAGAATCCGATAGTTCCCTAGACATTGTAACTGAAAATATGGAAAGAACCCAATCAAATATTAAAAACTGGTTTTCAACAAACAAATTATGCCTAAATGAAACCAAGACCCAGTCACTCAGTTTCTCCTTGAGACAAATGAATAATAACCAAAATAACACAGACACGATAAAATTCCTAGGGGTACATCTAGATTCTGTATTAAAATGGGACAAACACGTTGTTCACCTCTCAAGTCAGTTAGCAAAAAAATGCTACTTCATACGCAACCTGTCGGCCTCTGTGTCTCAAGATGTTCTAATAACCGCATATCATAGCTTCTTTCATTCAATAATGACATACTCAATACTTAATTGGGGACACTCAACCCATACACCATCTTTAGCCTACAACGAAAATGCATTAGAATTATTGCAGGAATTAAGTATCGAGATCACTGTCATGAGCATTTTGTTAGGCTTGGCATATTGACGGTACCATGTGTTTATATACTCGAATGCCTTGTTTACACCAAGCAAAACATAGATAGCTATAAAACACACAGTGATACTCACAATTACCATACAAGAAATAAAGAAAAATTAAAACAAAGCTTTCTACGGCTCACAAGGGCAAGAAATGGTACTGGATACTACTGCATTAAATTCTTTAATATCCTTCCAACAAATATAAAAGACTTAGACATAAATCAGTTCAAATTTAAAATTAAGTCATATTTAAAGAAAAAAGCCTTTTATAATTTTGAGGAATATCTCGCAAACAATTTCTCCGACATGTAGATAAGTGGGGTGGGAACCTAGGACATTTTCGTCTGCCATCTATCACACACTTCTTCTTTTGGTCTATACTCTACATACCATGTTTTTCTTTGTTATACTATAAGTTATATACACATTTAATTGTACCAGTTTGTTCTCTATTTATAATCAATGTCATGTGCTTTTCAAATTTCCTCTGTTCTCTTCTTTGCTAAATGTTTTTATATTTGTATTAATTAAACACTAACCATTGATAATTATCAAATTTATTTGACGTGTGGAAATACTATTTGTATACTTAACACCAATAAACCATTATTATTATTATTATTATTATTTGCATGTTCCACAAACTAGACACACTGAAAGTGCACAGGGACGCCACAATTCTTGCATCTCAAGCTCTTTAACATGGCGTTAGGGATTCCGTCTTACACGTCCGTGCATACTTAGACTATGATCCAGAAGAAGATATGTATACATCTTGTCGAGAATTGGGCACAGGCTTTCAAAATGGCGACGTTTTGCTTATCATCAGTCAAGAAGATAGTGGTGGTAAGCTTACCGGGAAGGGGAGGAGGATCAAGCTTTAACAGGTTTACTGCCATCACAATCATAATAAATTCTTAGGACATCTGATTTAAAGCCATATTATGTTATCTTTGGTGCACCGCTCAATCTTGAAAAACTGAGACAAAAGAAAATAAAGAATAGGGAATGGTATGAGGAAGAACTGAAAGAGATTCGAAAAAGCAAGGGACATGGAAGACAAATACAGCCACTATACTTAACAATGATACGGAGCGAGCTTATCATCAATAATTAAGTGAAATAAACAGCTTAGAGAGGGAACTACAGTGGGTTTCTGCAGCGTGATCATGGTTCTTTAAATACCTTCCATATAAAGTATGCGGCCCAATACATTAAAATTGAATCTCTTTAAAGAGAAGTATTTACGAAGATGTGAAAATACTTTTTCAGCTAGACTGTGTACGACGTGTAATGTAATGTAAAACATATCTTTTATAGGGAATCTACTTGAACGAGTTCATTTCTACTCCAAAGTATTTTTTAACGCACTGGGCAGAAACTAATCCTATTGAATATGATTCGAAAATAGGAGTAAATTAATTAATTGACTGATATTTCTTATCTAAAATAATAAAAGTCTATCTGAAAGTTACGAGGCTGTGGATGATATTTTAAAATCAAAATTATGTTATTTGCGGAAACAAAACAAATTTTTTAACCCCTGCTATATGTCTACTACATAACAAACATAGTACTCGTATATTTTGATAATAAAGATCCCGCGTTCATATATGCATAACTAATACTTAAACATTTTGATTAGTTCGGGGGTTGAAATTATTTGGTTTTATTTCATCTAACATACTATTAAGTTAATACGTTAATACTATTAAGTTAATACGATAAATATGTCTGTGTGGAAAAAAGCTGCGAAAGCACATCAGAAGACTCATAGAGAGCACCATCAACCAGAAGAACGAAAACATTTAGGCTTGTTAGAAAAGAAAAAGGATTATGTATTACGAGCAAAAGACTATAATGAAAAGAAAGAAAGTCTGAAGCTTCTACGTAAAAGAGCTTTAAACAAAAACCCAGATGAATTTTACCATCACATGATAAACTCAAAAACTGAAAATGGAGCTCATTTTGAAAAAGAAACAGAACCTGAGGATACACCGGAGCAGATCCAGCTTATGCGTACTCAAGATTTAAAATATTTAACTACATAACGGACACAAGAAATGAGAAAGATATAGAAAAACTGCAGTCTCAACTACATTTGTCTAGTGTAGCTCTTGGAACTAAAAATAAACATATTTATTTTGATAAAAATTTGAAAAAAAAGGCAAAACAAAGAAAATTTGAACTTTTGTCTGAAAAAGAGCTGCCAGACCTAGACACGGAAAGTTTAATGAATTCAGCCAAAAAGAGAAAAGCGGCCTATACTGAATTAGCTAAGAGGATAAATAGAGACAGAGAATTGGCTATTATACAACAGAAAATCGAAATATCCAGGGCTGTAGAAAACAAAAAGAGCATTCTTCCCCCAAAAAAGGTTAAGGAAGGGTCCAAAGATGGTGCCCCTCTTTATGTGTGGAAGTATGAGAGAAATAAATAACAGATTTAATTGTTACATAGTTATATTTTTATTTAAATAAATTAATTTAAATGTTTAAAAAAAATACTGTGCTAGTCTTCGTGGTTGTAAAAAATCCGCTTCACAGTTACCTGTTAGAATTACCCACAATAATAATATAACCGGCACAACCCCTGTCCCTTTAACCCCGACTTCAGTGGTACAGCCTACTAGAGAGCAGTTGGATAGTCTAAAAAATACCAGGAGCAAATCAGGAAAAGGAAAGATGGGGAAGACAGAATAGCAGCTCAAAATGAAGTTCTGAATTGCTCCCTTCGAGATTCTCGCAAATTGCACGCTTTGGAGAGTAAGCCGGAAGGTGCGATCAACAATGTCTTTGCGGAAGACGAAGGCCATGATTCATCCAGGTTCACTACTCCTGAAAAGGTATTGTTCATATTGCATATACTTGTGGTGATTTGGTTGCTTCAGTGCAACGTCTGCAACTGCAGTTAAAACAGCAGGGGCTGGTAGCGGTCTGAGAGGTTTAAAGGACCGCGTTGCTGCCATCCAATCCTTATTGCTCTCTCTTTAATTCGGGCGGGCTCTAGCAGTTTATAACAAAGTACAAGCGGTGCGATGTTGGACCACGCCGCGACCTACCACCATAGCACAAACTGCTCTCCGAGATTGCCTTGATGCAATAGGAACCTCCCGAAGTGTTTACTCAGTGGAATGGGCTACTGTACTGACAGGGTACGAATTTGAGACTCTCATAGTTGCTCATGTTAGAGTTGCTTCGACATAACCAGCCAATTCAACTACCCCAGCTCACACCATTCCGCAGTCGATTTCTGATCATCGATATGAGGAAGACAACATAACAATTATTAGACTCGAGAAAAGCATAGAGACATTAGGAGCCACTGTTAGGAACGAAGGAGATTCAGTTGTGATAGCGAGGGTAGTTAGAGGTGAAGCAGCTGACAAGAGCAGACTCCTTCACAAATGTGACGAAGTTCTCAAAGTAAACGGTATCGAAATGCGCGGAAAAAGCGTAAATACTGTCTGTGATATTTTTTACAAGCTATGGAGGGCACTCTGAATTTCCTCATTGTACCTGGTTGGAAATTGTTAGGACCAGATTGTCTAATATTATGTAAAAAGTAAAAGAAGTAATTCCAATTGGTAAGAAAGCCGAAGAAAAAGAAAGGAGTACATGCCGATGGTGATATCATATGTAGGCCAATGCGGCTGACGAGTACGATGCAGAAGAAATACTGACATACGAGGAAGTGTTACTGCCCTACCCTAGGGCTAACACCAAAAGGCCGATTGTTTTAATTGGACCTCCTAATATTGGCAGGCATGAATTTCGGCATGGAGGATTCTGAGAGATTTGCATCTTGCCATATCTCATATATTTCTAGTGCAAAAAGAATGTGAAGTAGACGGACAGGATTATCACTTTATAACTAGAGCCCAATTCGATGCGGACATACTCTCTAGGAAATTTGTAGAACATGGAGAGTATCAAAAGGCACTTCCTGGCATGTCATAATATGAGTTGTTGATTATAGAAAAATATGTGTTCTTAATTTACATCTCCAAAATCAGAAAATTCTTCGGACATCTGATTTAAAGCCATATCTCATCCTTGTTGCTCAGTCGTGTAAAAGAAAATAAAGAATGGAGAATCGTATAAAGAGGAAGAACTGAAAGACATACCTAATAGAAAGAGCAAGAGAGATAGAAGACAAATGCGGCCATTTCTACGATACGATTAAAACTAACTATGATAAGGAGCGAGCTTATCATCAATTATTAAGTAAAATAAACAGCCCGGAGAGTGAACCACAGTGGATTGCTGGTGTTTTGGGTAATTTTATTTTTGTTTTATTTTATTTAACATCGTGGTACGTTTCAGCATAGAATGAGAAATATCAAATTGAAAATTTTCAATGTGCTAGTGATTGCTAACGTGTGACAACTAGGTGATGTTTGTGGAAGAAGTAAGAAGGATGACTGTTCATCTAGGAGGACCCGAAGAGCATGTCTAGTTATAAGAACACAGAGTTTATACGGAATTTTTTTCAGAATCACCGGCACCGAATTTCGATACATTATCTGGTACGCAGAGCAACTATTCATATACGGTTGGGACTGGATGTCTATGAATCAAATAAATTTTAATTTAAAATGATACTTTCAATTCCTAATACACTAGTTGATCTTGTCGTAGATATTTTATTTGATTACAAAATTGTTTCTATTTCTACAAAAAGTTTAAAGTATAGTTGTTTTTTTATAGTTTTTTTATGTTGAGAGCAAAAAAACATAGATAGATGGATAGAATCTAGACGCGATAGATATAACATATAATTGTTACCGCCTTATTATTATTAGACATTTTCGTATTGAGGAGAACCATTTTCCCAATTAGAAAATATTGTTGGGTATAAGCAATTACCCCTTCTTCCTTCCCCGTTACCCTTATACCTAACAATAGTGTTATGTGCACCGTTGCTGCCCGCGGCAAGTGAGTTTTTGAGTACACTCATTACAGTCAATTTTTCAGCTAACTAGTAATTTGAAGTAAGTAGCTGAAAATAGAAAATATCGTACATTTTCTTGTGGTCCTTCGAGACGGATGAATGGTCAAAACGGGGGAGAAGCGGATAATAATGAATACGTCAACATAGGCTATCACCTTCCAGTGTTGAACATGCTGCCTCAGCCTGGACCTCTTCTTACCATTAGCATGGCACCACATTCACCTGCCAACAAGACACCCGGTGGCAGAGGATAACTTGCAATAAGTCCGTGAAATTCATAAGAGTGGTCAGCATATGAGAAATGTCACCGTATCTCATATGGACCGAATACCAGAAATTTTACAGCCTTGTTTTAAATTGCTTGTTAGCACAAGTTGGGAGACTTACAGCACGAGTTACCTTGTTCTGAACGAGTCTGTCCTAGATCTTGATGTGATAGGTGAGTCATCACCAGTTCATCAACTTCCTAGCCGAAAAGAACAGAGCTCAAGATTGATTATGCCACCCAGAAACGCAAAGGAGGCGATTATGAACTGATGCCTTAGAAGATTTCACTGGAAACAAAGAATACGTGTCACAGAAGTATATCTCTGAGAAGGAAGAATCCGAAGTAGATGAGTCATTCGGCGGCCGAATTGGCGAAAACCGCCTACTGTGTTTTAGGCCTAACCCAGAAACTTTTACGGAAGTCGTTCAACGTGGCCGTGATACTGGAAATTTACAATTCAATCGTTGACGAGATGGGGGACCTAGTTGTCCACAACGTATTTTAGCGGCCGAGGAAGAAATTTTGGAAATTGTAGCCCAAAATCCGCGTATAAGTACAAGACAGCTCGCCCGACAGGGCCAATAATTTACGTCTCCAGGAACAGCAAGAAGGGGGAACATTTGCATTAGTACAGCAAAATTGGATACGACGTCAAAAGTGCATACAGGTCGGCGGACAAAATTTCGAACAGTTATTGTAACATCAGGTATGTACAAAATTTGTAATCATTTAAAGCAAATAAAAAATTGAAAGTAAACTTCTAACTTCATAGATAAATTACGTTAGGTTAGATTCTTGTCGTTATCGATTTCTTTTATGTGAAGTTTTCGCATTTTACAATTATTCATCCAATATCAGCTGTTTTCACGATTCATGCTGTTTCCAATTTTTATTGCAGTCGACCAGAATAGCAGTAGCGTACAAGTAAATTTTTTTAATTTTTTTAACGTGCTTTTTTTTTATTTTTTCTTTGCGCTATTATATTTATATGGACCCGTTGTATATCCCCTTCAATTTTTCCGGATAAGTTCTGAATCACCCTGTATGTTACACCCTGTATGACACCTAACTTCTAATAATACGGTAATTCGAACAAATAATACTTACATTAAGACTGTCTGAAAAGGGTCAATAAATTGAGGATCATTGTAGACATTAAGATTTATGAGGTAAATTTCGCCCTTCCCTGAAGATTGTTTCAACAATAAACCACCTATTGTTTAAATTCACACTAAATCTATTTTGAATTCAAAAGGAAGGATATACCTGGTACCTATATGTTCTTATATTGGATATTGTAAAATAAATAAATAACTAGCTACGGATTTATAAGAAGTACAGAATTTTATTTAAAGATTTTATCATATTATGTTGTTATATACAGTGTGTTTTCGACCGATATAAGAGGAAAACTTTTCGGTTTCTGATTTTAGAACAAAAGTTATAAAAGTGATAAGAACATCCGTTCAGGTAAAAAACATTATTGGAATTGTCAAAAGTAATGTGTGTAGGATATACTAAGAGATTGAAAGCACCTTTATTTTCTCATTTTGTAACCAAAAGACAGGAAAATATTTGATAATACATGGAATTATAAATATTTAGGGGCAAATTATGAATAAAGGTAACAACCACTTTTCACAAAATTTTCACGTATTCCACAAACTGATTCAATAGGCTATTAACCTAGATCCTTCAGCCTTTCACGTATTTATTGCCATTTAAATTCTCATAGTAGATATGATACTTATACTTGTTATCTACTGATAACCAGAAAACGTTAAAATTAAATTCCTGGTAATTTGATTCTCAGGGGTTCCATTTGCAAAAACCGCTACCTAAGGAATCACTACTTCCACATCCAGATTTTTCATCTAAGTCATTTTAAAGGAAACATCTTGACTAAATTTGCACTCTAGTATGTGGAAATTATTGGTCATAGAATTTTAATAATATTTGGAGCAGATGTCATAAAAAAAAGTTTCAGGCGTTGGTTCTACCATGTGCGTTAAAAATGAAGTTTCTAGTACATCCTACTTATTTTCCGCTATTCACAACCTAACACCTCCCTCCTCTTCAATGGAATCATCTCAATCAGATGCCATTACAATACATATATGTACTAACTTTCAAGTGAATATCTCAATTTTATTTTATCAACCCCTTTAATAATGGAGTAAAAGGCGGGTGGTGGGGGGTTGAAAAATATTATTAAAAAATCTGACGCCTTGGCTTCTAGGGTATACACCGAATTTCAAGTTTCTATACTCTTACCAGCTTGCTTTACTTATTTTGCCCTATTTACCCCTATTTAACCCCCAACCCTTCAACTGAATTATCTCAAAATATAATCTAGTTCAATATGTCATTATAATACAGGGTTCGGCCTCACCTGGAAAACCTGAAAAACCTGGAAAAGTCAGGAATTTTAAGAACATGTGAAAAAGTCAGGGAATTTTTAAAATATTGATAAATGTCAGGGAAAAAAATCAAAAACCTGGAAAATATAATTAAAGTCATAGTTTCTTTTATTTTGACGAAATCATCAATTACAGTTTAATAGTAGACAATGTCTTTATATTTTCTCTTTTAGACCAAGAGCAATGCTTCAAACACACATTTTTTGAAGCATTGCTTATTATATACCGCTTGGATACTCTTTAATCTAATTTGTTAATGCCCAAAATAAAGGGCTTAGACTCTAAAAACGAGATTAAGTGATATACTATCATACCTTTTTTTGTAGTTATTGGTCTAGTAGCTCATTTCAGTATTACTAATAGAAAATCTCGGCAACGCTAGAATAACGCGAGTCTAAAAGGCTTTAACCTTAATGAATGATAGATTACAGGTGTGATCAATAGTGTATGTAGTTATAGTTACATATTTTTACCGTTATCATATTCTTACAGTGTGTTTTTATAAACCAAAGAAATATTATTTGAGGCAAATTATGTTTTTTAAATGCAGCTCTTTATAAATTGAATTGTTCTGAAATCCAGAAATGAGTAATTTGACGTGATAAAATGCACTTATGGTTAAATATATGTAATTCTTTAACTGTATACGCTATTGGTCCGTCAGACCTGTTATATAGTGTCCAAGGTTAAAATATTTTATTAATGTATTATTTTGACATTGTCTGATTTTAAGAGCTTTTAAGTTGTGCAAGACTGAACTTGTTTTTTACCCGATCAATAATTAAATTTTTTTACTTAATTCTCTTATTTTCTTGTTAATTTTAAAAGTAAATAAATTGTTATGTTTTATAAAATATATAGTTTATATGTATAGTATATCTCTTATTCTTAAATAAACTCATGGTAAGTAGTAATATGTTTTTAAAAAAGCAATGTTTATTCCATTACAACGAAAAGAGCTGTAATATGATGACTAAATTTGGTTAAAATAGTTGAGCAATGAAGAAAAAAATTATTTATATTATTTTAATGTTATCTGAAAATTAGTTTAAAAAAAGTCATGGAGAATCTGGAAAAGTCAGGGAATTTTATGGGCTATTAAAAGTCCGAACCCTGTAATACATACATGTACCAAATTTCAACTGAATAAATATCTCAATTTTATTTTATCAACCCCTTTAATAATGGAGTAGTTTGAAAAATAAATATCTCAATTTTATTTTATCAACCCATTTAATAATAGAGTAGGGGTGGTGGCGGGTTGAAAAATATTATAACAAAATTTGAGGCCTTTTGGCTTCTAGTTCATACACTGAATTTCAAGTTTCTGTACTCTTACCAGCTTGCTTTACTTAACTTCCCCTACTTACCCCTATTTAACCCCCAACCCTTCATCAGAATAATCCCAAAATATAATTTAGTTCTTGATGTCATTATAATATATACTCGTACCAAATTTCAAGTGAATATCTCAATTTTATTTTATCAACCCCTTTAATAATGGAGTGGGGGTGGTGGAGGGATGAAAAATATTATAAAATATTTTGAGGCGTGACTTGTAGTACATACATTAAATTTCCAGTTTCTGTACTCTCACCAGCTTGCTATACATATTTCCCCTTTTTTTCCCTATTTACCCCCAACCCTTCACCGGATATCTTCAAAAATCAAGTTTCAGATCTCGTTATAATATATACATGTACAAAATTTCAAGTCAATAGCTTAAACCGCTCCGGAGAAAACGTGCGGACAAAAAGTTACAGACAGACCGACCGACAGACAGACAGACAGAATTTTTTTTCACTCAAATTTAAAATCTCGACGTTTCATGGCATTCTAAACCTATTTCAAGAAAAAAAAAAATTGAAAATTTTTTTACGATTACTTACTATGCTTACTTCCAATCCACTACGTGGATGTGGAAGTAAAATTGACTTTTGGATGTTTGAACTAAAACAGTGTTCGACTGTGAAAATAAAGTAACCAGTATGAAATATTAATACAAGACAATTTTTAGTTAGATCATAGGATACCTGTATGAGTTTGAAAAAAAATCTCTAAATAGGCCACATGATAGAAGATATCGATTTTGTCTCGGAAGGGTAGGAACCGTAAAAAATCTCCAAATACATTAATTATTTCGAAAACTGGTAGGTTTAAGAGTATATTATATTATGGTACATAAATCCAAGCTAAAATTTTGTAAGTAATCCAAATATGAAATCAAATATAGGTTTTCATTTTAAATGGCAAAATTAGATGCTACATCCTGTGTAAGCGGAACAGCGAAAGTAGCACATGCATGAAAATATTTTCGTTAGATCCGCCATATCCAAAAACCCCCTTGGCCCAATTTTCAAATTTCTAAACTGAACAGATCCCTAGAAACGTCTCCCAGATACCACAAGATATTCTAAGAATAATCTGAAAATCTTCCCAAAAAATATTATTCGATTAATTATAAAAAATATCTTCAAATTATACTCTGAATAACCAAATAATTTATTATTATTTTTAGAATATCTTCTAATAAATAACATTAGAATAATTGAAATACATAAGTATGGAATATATTTTGAATATATTTTATGAATAATTAAAAAACTTATCTTTGGATTATTATTTTAAAAATACTTCATAAAATAATATGATAAAAATATTTTAATAAGAGAAGTATAGAATATGTTCGAAATATATTTTATAAATAATTTAATAGGTTAACTTTTGACTATTAATTTTGAAAATAATGTAGGTAATAGAAAGTATGGTAAAATGTTTATGTCGTCTTATATCCATTATTTTACTTTCGATGACTTATGTAACAAGTAGGTATTGTAAGTATATACCTATTATACGTTTTTTAAATAAGGCTGTTTCATAAATTTTCTGATGTACCCATACAGCAGGTTTAATTTATTATATTCATGAGTGTTCCGCATAAATTCGAATTTTTTGTTATTATCTGAATTATTACAGGAAAGTATTATTCAAATAAAAGTAAAAAAATAAAATATCACTTTTTGTAGTTAGACCAACATAAGGGAACTTTTTATTCAAAAATACCGCGAAATGTGTTGCTCAGGCATATAAATCGTATAGGTTTATATGGCGTGCTTCGTGCTTGACAATTTGGGGTTTGCTTGTTTTATTTCATTGTTCGTTATGTTCATAGATGTTATGTTTGCGATTATGTGCAATCAAAAAAACAATTAAAGGAAGGTAAGTGAATCGATAAAGTTTTTGTCTATTTAAATATACAGGGTGCGCCAAAGTTCTGATTTTGGTCGATTACGGCTGTATTTGAAATGGTGGAAATATATTGTCTATAGATTATTTTCTTGATTTTCAATTCTGAATAACCAGAAAATATGTACAATTATACAGGGTACTCCGTTTTCGTTGTCCGAGCAACAACTTCGTTATTTTAAATGGAACACCCTATATTTTTTTCCTTTATCGAGTTACCCATCTAATTATATTCATAATTCTATTAAGGTGGTAGGTACTTAAAATGAACCGTTTACGATATAAAAAAGATTTTTTGACAAAAAGTGAGGTTTGCGGATAAGTTTTTGAGTACCTCTGATTTCATAGACAAGAGAGTTTTCAAAATTCTGCTTATACTGTTATGTTGAGCATATTAAGGGCTAGTAGGGCAGAAACATTATTAATATTAATCTTATACAGAGTGCTGAAAAAAATTGAGTTTAATGTTTCGCTAATAAAAAAGGCCGTAATTCAATTTTTTCAAATGGGACGTACTATTTTCAGTTCTGTCATCTAATGAAGTGTTAAATTATCTTTCCATTGATATATCATAGTAGGTATTTATCTTTAGGAGTTGCATAGATATTAAGGTTAATTGTCTGGATCAGTCATTTTTCTTGCTGGAACTTCATGAGGTTTGTACTGCACTTCACCAGTTTCGATAAATCTGTCTCTAAGATTACTAAATGCAGGTTCTAAAGGGTGTCTCCTTTCAGGATATCTGGTTTTATAGACTCGGGATGCTAAGAGGCTGTTCCTTGAGCACTCCCCCAGAATAAAAATCATGTCAACCATTTCTTCCCGCGAATAATTCATATTTAATATAATTATATGCAAATGCAACTTCCTGGAACTGTAAAAGCTACTAGTATTTTATTAAAGACAATCAAAACAAAAGCACTTACCGATATAGCAGTAACACAAAACTTTAGAACATCCACAGACACGTGTTTTGACATCTATGTCTCTTCGGTGCGGCTTTTTCTAAAGTTCACAATCAACTGAAATATGTAAGCAAATACTCGTGTTATAACTATCAAAGGATTACCAGAACAGGATATTAAAAATTAAAATTAGATTATAGGAAATTCCCCGTAAAGGGATAATTATCAATATAATTATATGCAAATGCAACTTCCTGGAACTGTAAAAGCTACTAGTATTTTATTAATTATTTTTATATTTTATTATCAATATAATTATATGCAAATGCAACTTCCTGGAACTGTAAAAGCTACTAGTATTTTATTAGCTAATAAAATACTAGTAGCTTTTACAGTTCCAGGAAGTTGCATTTGCATATAATTATATTGATAATTATCCCTTTACGGGGAATTTCCTATAATCTAATTTTAATTTTTAATATCCTGTTCTGGTAATCCTTTGATAGTTATAAC
This sequence comes from Stenurella melanura, assembly GCA_963583905.1. Classification (NCBI taxonomy): domain Eukaryota; kingdom Metazoa; phylum Arthropoda; class Insecta; order Coleoptera; family Cerambycidae; genus Stenurella; species Stenurella melanura. The sequence continues at coordinate 93,211,081 of OY757315.1, forward strand.
ACGAGTATTTGCTTACATATTTCAGTTGATTGTGAACTTTAGAAAAAGCCGCACCGAAGAGACATAGATGTCAAAACACGTGTCTGTGGATGTTCTAAAGTTTTGTGTTACTGCTATATCGGTAAGTGCTTTTGTTTTGATTGTCTTTAATAAAATACTAGTAGCTTTTACAGTTCCAGGAAGTTGCATTTGCATATAATTATATTAAATATGAATTATTCGCGGGAAGAAATGGTTGACATGATTTTTATTCTGGGGGAGTGCTCAAGGAACAGCCTCTTAGCATCCCGAGTCTATAAAACCAGATATCCTGAAAGGAGACACCCTTTAGAACCTGCATTTAGTAATCTTAGAGACAGATTTATCGAAACTGGTGAAGTGCAGTACAAACCTCATGAAGTTCCAGCAAGAAAAATGACTGATCCAGACAATTAACCTTAATATCTATGCAACTCCTAAAGATAAATACCTACTATGATATATCAATGGAAAGATAATTTAACACTTCATTAGATGACAGAACTGAAAATAGTACGTCCCATTTGAAAAAATTGAATTACGGCCTTTTTTATTAGCGAAACATTAAACTCAATTTTTTTCAGCACTCTGTATAAGATTAATATTAATAATGTTTCTGCCCTACTAGCCCTTAATATGCTCAACATAACAGTATAAGCAGAATTTTGAAAACTCTCTTGTCTATGAAATCAGAGGTACTCAAAAACTTATCCGCAAACCTCACTTTTTGTCAAAAAATCTTTTTTATATCGTAAACGGTTCATTTTAAGTACCTACCACCTTAATAGAATTATGAATATAATTAGATGGGTAACTCGATAAAGGAAAAAAATATAGGGTGTTCCATTTAAAATAACGAAGTTGTTGCTCGGACAACGAAAACGGAGTACCCTGTATAATTGTACATATTTTCTGGTTATTCAGAATTGAAAATCAAGAGAATAATCTATAGACAATATATTTCCACCATTTCAAATACAGCCGTAATCGACCAAAATCAGAACTTTGGCGCACCCTGTATATGTATCTTGGATATAGACAAATCATTTTTGTCACGCCATCAACATCAATTAACCTAACCTAACTTTATAAAGCTATATTTTAGCTGGTTTTAAAATGAATATTTGTTTCCGTTATTAGGAAGAAAGTGGTATTAAACTTCACTTCTTTACACAACAATCCTTTTTTTAAATATGTGTCTGTTAAAGTAGTATTATATGGTAGGCAGTATTATATGCAACTGAAAATAAGCAGTACGCTTCCGATTGATCTTTGGCTAAACTTATTACTAGGTCAGTGTCACTTTTAATGTTTACATATTTTAGGTAGGTACGTAATTTATTCTTCGCTTACGCATTATTATTTAAAAAAACCAACAAATACAAAGAATGACCTACTAATCAGTTTGGACGTTATCTGTCCCGTGCTGGAATCTTAAATTCAGATGCGTATATTGTTCTGTTTTTAAAGATTTGCTCGTGGTTTATAAAGTACCATTAGCACATGTCTATAAATAAAAGTTATAGTAAAGTAGTAAACAATTCTGTTTTTTTATTAACAGGTGAACAATCTGGCAAGATTGGGTGGTGGAACGTATTGAGGGTGGAGAAGATTTTTGACAAAACTTATCTCAGGGAATGTTTTAATATTATTTACTTTACATGGGCATAGAGACTGGAGAAAACATTTGGAGATTCTATTTTATGCAATGTGATTATTGGTAAGGCTACGGTTTTATATATGCACATATTTTTTTCTGTTCTATTTACTGTGAATGTGTGTGAGGCATTATGAAACAAAAGTTGACATATCCAATTTCTCCATACTACACTGCTTAACCCATATAGCATTTTTGCATTCAGAGCATGTGCTCGGAATGTACTTTATGTACCAAGGAACTAAGAATGAATATTCATTTTGCATGTAATGTATATAATCTGAATGTCAGAGAGGCGTACAGATGACCGCTTCTCAACATCCGAATAAGATTCCCACAACATTCCCATGAACCAAAATGGTAGTTGATATGAACCAAAAAGGTATATTGAAATATTGCTAGATACATGAGGTATATAGGAGGAAGGTCCATGCTACATTCATAATGTACACTGCACATTCACGGTATACGCGTACTACCTTCATAGGAATGACCATTATGTATCAGTGGCAGCTATAAATACTTCACTCATGCCATGTATCTTTTTCAGAGTTTAATTACTACAATAATTTATGACTTACTGTAATCATAGATGAGTCGCTGCTTCATTCTGAGTATGTTCATGATGAAGCAGCCACTCATCTATGATTTCAATAAATAATAAATTATTATAATAATTAAACTCTGAAGAGAATACATGGTATGAGTGAAATACTTGCATATAATAAATCCAGTATCTAATTTTAGTATTTAATTGTTACAGTCAATTATTACTTATTCTAATTTTCCACAATACACATTCCTCGTGAAGAACATTATGTAAGTAAATGTGGAATGTATGCACAGAAAATTTGTTTTTACCACTAGTTTTCAATTAAAGTCAATCATGGTTTATCGATCAAATTTTGTTTGAATAGAGCACACAAATGCTGAATTTGTTATAACAGTACTTTACAAACACCCAAGAATATAATTTGTAAAAAAATTAGTTTTACGTTTATACAAGATCTGTTCAAAATCATTTTAAAATACATCAAACATTTATCACTGAAAATTTCAACTCTAAAATCAAATTTAACACATTATTTCTGACGATCATATTACTAATTATTGTTGTAACAATTATGCATCTTGAATTATAAAATAGGAAGAGGTATAAATAAAACAGTTGGTGCTACTTTAAATATATTTTTATTTTTTGTTATAGTAGATGCAATCGTTACAGTGACTCTACGAGTGAGACACAAGACGAGGTTTAAATGGCAAGAATAACATTTTCCTTCTTATTATACTTTCACCCGTTGAGCCACTATAACGATTGCGTCTACTATACAAAAATGAATTGCAATAATAGAAAACAATTGTGTCAAGAATTTAAATTGATATTTTGTTAACAACAAACTGTTCTTTGCTACTTATGAACTGTCATATTTTGCTATAACCAACGTTTTGCCAGTAAATAAAAAACAATAAAAATTGGAGGGCTTACATTTCCAAAACCAGTGTCTAGATGTTGCCGATGCTGATATTTGTAATTGCGAAACTCCACTTGGCATTCACAACACATGATCTGTGACTGCTCCTATTGGCTGAATACTTTCTTTTGGCTTTTCCAATTTTTCGGAGAAGGTATTCTCTTCCTGTCTAGAGGAGGTGGGGATACGCATGCTAGTTCCAACTGTAAAAGAAACGAGAGCATATTTGAATATTTGTTTCACTTTAAAAACTGGCCATAATAAAGTTGAAAAATATATAACATCTTACAAACATCTTGCAGAAAAAAATAAAAATAATCAAAAACGATATTATCATTAATTTACAAAACAGGTATTTTTTTGGAATTCGGAAATATTTGTACTTGTGATTTTAATACCTACCAAAGTTATTAGAAGAACAACATATTTTCCCTCAACTTCTAGTAACAGCAAAATTTATTTCACTTTGGGAAGTCGACGTCTTCCAATATGTTCTTCGATATCACTATCTTCATCTCATAATAATCTTTTGGGAGGAATAATTTGCTTTTTGTACATAGTCCTTTCATTCGTTTTTGTTCACTCTGTATATCCGATGTGAGTTCTGCTCTTTTCAATTTAACTGCAGCTTATAATCTTCTATAATAGGTATAAAGCAAATTAGTACAAATATGACAACTTATATGTTGCAATCAAGACCGATGGTTGTGATTTACATAAATAAAAGCTCCTTAATATTGAAATAGATCGAACCTACCTTCTTGAAAACAAGATTTATAGTGTCCACGCTTCATATGGGATCTCTCTTGTTTTTCAATGATTTATCAAATTGTTTCCGTTTAAATGGTGACCACCAAACTTTCTTTTCGTGGAACGAGTCACTTCGAATTAAACCACCTCCGTTTTTTCCCCAAAAATCGATGCCTACAAACATCATTATTCGTATTACAATAAAAGCAAAGATTAGACCTAATCTTTGATAAAAGTACAAAGGGATAGGTAAGTGTAAGTACATTCAACTTTAGTGTCTAAACATAAATTAAAATATCTGCAAATGACAATAAAGGGGACCTTAAACTATGTGGTAGGTGTATTATTGTACATAATTATTGTAAAATACTTACTGCAATGCAATTAAGTATGTAGTAATAATCATAGGCAAACAAAACACAAACCATAAACAAATTGAAATCGACATTTGACATTTTGACAGCAGAGGCCTAGCCGCTGTGATATTCAGCCGCCTCTAGCGGAGAGGAATGAGAATATTGAGCATGCGCACTAGCCTAGGGACCGTGGCGCGCGATCACAAGCCTAGTTTGAATTCAAATTTAAATCATATTTCACATCTACAATTTTGCCAACGATTTAAAATTTGTAAAATGGATGTTATTCACCACTGGACAGGGAATGATTATAAATGTACTTAAATCAAATCTGGATAGAGAAACATTTATTTATTTTTATTATAATTAAGGTTAAAGGTTAAAGTAGATACTATATAAAAGTAGCAATAGGTAGTCTCATCAGTTGTGATGCAGTTTTATTTTTATTAGTTCATGCGATCCAAATATTTCTACAAAATGTACACCTCTATCATACAGAAAAAATCATCGACGAACGTTTATACGATGTACATGAACACATATACGAAGAACATTCCCTGACATGTATACATAGTACATGCGACTATGAACATAAACTTTTGTGTATGTTCGATCCATATCGTATGTATATTCATATTGTATATGAAAATATTATTTATATGAGAATGTTGGGGGAACATACATGGCTAGTACAGTATGCAATTAGAACATTAGGAATGCAAAATGTACATTCGTGGAATAATAAATGCTATCTGGGAATTGTCTAATGCTATAAAATGTATGGGTATATGGTATATGTTCAATTTCAGATGCAGTTTAAAAAAATAATATTGAGGTCACTTCAAAACAAATTGAAATTTATGGCTAACTAAAGAAAAAAAAGAAAAACCAGAACCGCTAGTAAGTAGTAGCCTTTGCATTCTTCAAATAAGCTAGCAGAGACCTACATGGACTGAAGTGTATATTTATTATATCATTCTTCTTCCAACGACTGAATTTACTATTTAAGTTTTGTTCTGTTATTGGAATTTTAGAAAATGTTACGAGAGTAAATATTTAACAAATAAATCTTTAACCCAATTATTAGGAGTGTCTTATTTTGCTTTTATGTAATCTATATATTCCTTATCTAAAATATTTATAAACTGCCTGAAATGTAATTATTGTATTTTTTAAAGAATAAGTTAAAAATGTCCGTATTTGAACATTCTGTATAACAAATTATTTCAAAATGAAAATATTTGTAGTTACTCTTGTAGGTCATTTCCTAGAAAGAAACATGCGATAGGGAAATCTTTATTATTTTTGGCCATAACCTTTTTTTCTTAGCACGTGTATTTTAAAAATTATTAGACTACCCAAGTTGAACCATAACAAGACTATTACTATGAATTTTCACTCAATAATTTCAGTTTGCAAAATAGTTAGATTTAAATTTAAAGATTAGGTATGCTAATCTTCCTATTTCGTAGTTTTTAATCTAGCAATTTTGGAAACGAATGGAATTATTGAGTGGAAACGATAGTAATAGTCTTGTTATGGTTTTACTTAGGTAGTTTTATAGTTTTTTAAATGTACGTGCTAAGGAAAAAAGTAATGGTCAAAAATATTACATATTATTCTGCATTAATATAAAGATAACCTGAAAATATGATCCAAGATTAAACATAAAAATATCCTAAGAATAATTTAATATTATGCATATATAGTTTGGGGTTAGTATAAAGATAACTTGAAAATATAATCTATATGATTAACCATAAAAATATATTCTCAAACTATTCTAGATTCTCCAGAGAATACTGTGCGAATTATTCCGAAATTATTCTAAAGAGACATATAGTTGTACCGTTTGTTACTTCTAGGAATATCCTTAAAAGATAATAATTATTTTCGTGTTATTCTAAGAATAATGAAATATTCTGTAGGAATATCTTAGGAATAACATAAGTTTATGTTTTTGCTATCTGGGCTTATACCCGCTTCCGTAAATAACCCTGTATATCAATTATTGTATTGTATGTGCATTTGAATTTATTTATGGTGTTACTCAAAATTAAATTTTAATTTATGTAATTTTGAACTTATTATTAAAGGAGATTACACCTGTCCGAGTTAAATTTCAACGAAAAGTCGTAAAGGTATTAAAACTTTTAGATGTAAGACTTTTATTGCCGTAATTCTCCATCCCACCTACAGGCTTTAGTCTAGTCAGCAATTGCCATTCTGGTGAATACCTCGTAGCCTGTACCGAAAATTATGATTTAGGACTCATTCGATTCGGAATGACATATAGAAAGTTTTTGAGAAATGTGAAGTTGCGCCGGTAAAAATTACAAGAGTTATTAACGATTTAGTAAAAAAAAGAGGGGGTTTATAGTTTTTTGCAAATATCTCGGAAATTATTAAAGATATCCGAAATAAAAAAAAAATCCTTAAAGAGCAAGATATTTCGTAAAAAAAAGTTCTACCTCCTGGAACTCTACCACCAATATTTATAATTTTAATTTAGAGGTGAAAATAGGGCTAAAAACGGGTGATGTGACTTCCGCGCGCGCCGACCGATTCGGATACTTTAACAATAAAAATTATTTAAATCCATTAAATATGAATATTAAGAAATAAAAAAATTCACATACCTTTTGGATACTTGAATAAACGAAAATCCACTGGAAAAACATTCTGTCGTATTTTTTTAATTAGATATGCTTTTTTTATTTAACTTATTCTTACAAGTTTTAAATTAACATAAAAACCCAGATAATTGTCAAACTAAAAACCTCAGATTTTTTTCACTTCTTAGAGCTATTCTTGAAAGGCTTTAGGAAAGATCCCCCGATAGCAAAAATTCATTATTAAATAAAAGGTGCCAAATATGGAAGGCTTGCGTAAATACCTTTACAAATTTTCAGCATGGTTGAATTATTTTTTAGGATGACCGCCCTGTATATTTTTCAATAAAACTATAATAGATGTCTTCCTTTCCAAGTGCGTAACTATGTGTCAAATATTATTTCCATCTGTCATATTTTCAGTTCCATATCCATGTAGTGGAGTGGAAATATAGTAGTGGTTAAAGAAATTTCAATTATTCCTTTTTTTCTGAAATAGGTTTAGAATGTGATGAAACGTGGAAATTTTAAATTTGAGCAAAACTGTTTTTTTCCATCATGTATTCTATAGTATTAAATTATTTATTTTTCTTTGACAGAATTTTCAAACAATTTTTCTTTTTGAAAAAACATTTTTTATGAAATAGATTTAGAATGTCACGAAACGTGGAAATTTTAAATTTGTGCAAAAAAAATTTTTCCCATTTTTCTACTGGCAAAAAAATTTTGAAAAAGTTTTCTTCTGAAATAGGTTTAGAATGTCATGAAACGCGGAAATTTTAAATTTGAGCGAAAAAAAATGTTATGGTGGAAAACATTTTTTTTCGCTCAAATATTCTTGGTAAGTATACTTGGCAGTTGTAAAGAAAATTTCAAATAATGTTTGCTTTTTCTGAAATAGGTTTAGAATATCATGAGACCTGAAAATTTTAAGTTTGAGCAAATCATTTTTCCCATCATATATTCTATAATAGCAAACATTTTTTTTTTATTTTGTACTTCCCTCGCATACCGAAGGGAAGTATTGTATTCGAGAAAAAATCGCCTTCCGAGGTTTTTTCGGATTTTGACGTTTCAGAACACGTAGATTACGAAAATATAGGTTTTTCAATTCCGTCAGTCTGTCTGTCTGTTGGTGCATTTACTAAAAAACTATTTGACAGAGAGCAGTCAAATTTGGTAGATAGTTGACCCTACTGTCAGCGAAGAAATCCGCTAAACCAGAAAAAAAAATTGAAAATTGTTTTCACCATTTTTGAAAAATGTTTTACCACTAAAATAGATGAAGAAAAATTGTTTTTGTTCAAATTTAAAATGGCATTCTAAACCTATTAAAAAAAAAAAATAATTTTTTTTTACCATTTTTGAAAAAATTTTTACCACTAAAATAGATGGAGTTTTTTTTTTCCTTGTTCAAATTTAAAATTTCCAGGTTTCCATGGTACTCTAATCGTATTAAAAAAATTTAAAAAATTTTCTGAAAAATTTAAAAATTTTTTTGAAAAATTAATTTTTTTTTTTTTTTAAATACTTACTATAGAATAGACGAAATTTTAAAAAATTTAAAATTTTCACGCTTCATGACATTCCAAACCTATTCAGGAAGAATAAAATTTGTAACATTTTTTTACGATTTTGGAAAAAAAATTTACCACTAGAATAGATGGAATTTTTTTTTGCTTAAATTTAAAATTTACACGTTTCATGACATTCTAAACCTAATTCAGAAGGAAAAAAAAATTGAAATTTTTTAAACCATTTTTGAAAAATTTCAAAAAAAAAGATTTTTTTTCTTTGTTTTAATTTAAAATTTCCACGTTTCCATGGCATTCTAAACCTATTCAAACAAATTAAAAAAAAAAAAACGAAAAAATCTTTAATCTATTTCACTACTTTCTATTGGAATAGATGAAAAATTTTCTTTTGCTCAAATTTAAGATTTCCACGTTTCATGACATTCCAAACCTATTTCATGGTTGACGACCAAAAAAGTTTTGAGAACGGAAGTAGATTCTCTTCCGAAACGTTAACTTCCTATAGCTTTGATTTTGAGTTTTTAGTTTATAACATTGTTCTAGTTTATATATTTTTAGGTGTGAGACTTTTTGAAACAGTCAAGTACTCAAGAACCAACCTCTGTCTGATCCGTTTGGCGCAGAGGTTTTTTCATTAAAATTTTTAAATATTTTTCAGTGGCAAAATACCCAATAAAAAGTAAGAAAATCTGAATATGCCACAAATAAACAATTACAGATTTAGAATGTCATGGAACGTAGAAATTTTATATTTGAGAGAAAAGTAAATTTTTTTCATTATCTATTCACTTTAGACGGCCCACCCTGTATATTTTCCAGTGAAAGTTTAACCATTTCTTCGCTGGTAGTAGTGTCAACTACCTACCAAATTTAAGTAAAAAAGAATACAAATTTTTTCAAAAAAATTTTTGTTTTAAATAGGTTTAAAATGCCATGAAACGTGGACATTTTAAATCTGACCAAGAAAAATTTTCCATCTATTCTAGTGGTAAAAATTTTTTCAAAAATTTGGTAAAAATAATTTTCAATTTTTTTTTCCTGAAATAAGTTTAGAATGTCATGAAACGTGGAAATTTTAAATGGTTATTTTCCATTGAAAGTTTAACCATTTCTTCGCTGACAGTAGCGTCAACTACCTACCAAATTTGACCGTTCTCCGTCAAGCAGTTTTTTAGTTAATGCACCAACAAACAGGCAGACAGACTGACGGAATTGAAAACCTATATTTTCGTAATCTACATGATCTGAAACGTGAAGATCCGAAAAAATCTCCGAGGGTGACTTTTTCTCGAATACAATACTTCCCTTCGGTATGCGAGAGAAGTAATAAGTTTACCTGAATCTTTTCAGATTTCCTTTAACAGTTTTGATTACCCGTTCCTCCTCTGTAGAAAATTTTAAACATCTGTGTCTCGGAAAATAACACGTTTTTTTAACTAACCTGAGCAAAAAGTGTTATTTTAAATCAGATTACGTATTTTTTTTAAACTTTAACCGAAATTTAATAAGTAATAGTAAAGTAAATAACAAATTAACAGTAAGAACATTGTTTATAACAATTAATTCAACAATTATAAAAAATTATATAGACAATAAAAGAAACTCATTACAAAAGTTTTTGTGGAAATTCCTCGCTTTCCGAAAAAAATCGTGGTTCAAAGCTAGACCGACCGTACCAGAAAACAACCATTAAAAAATGTCACATTATCATGGCTTTTTAACAAGAGTCTAGAGAGACCGAAATGCGAAAGCTTCGAGCATGCGCATTACCTTGTAAATGTATAATAAATTCGTGCAAGTGGAGAAATTGAAATACTTCCTGTTATTTTGTGGAAAAAAGGCGGGGGGACACCCCCCGCACCCCCCATTTTTTTGTCTGCGACGCTAATACTGCCTGCGGCGCTAATAATTATTAACATTTAGATATCAAAATAAAAACCTACTAACCTAACCCAAAGAAATCACACGAAAGAATGAAATTATTATATAAAAAGAAGGAAAACCTAGAGAAATCAGAAAAGAATTTGTAAAAAAATATATTAATCGTTACAGAATTTTAAAAAAAATTGTGCGGGCATACGAATCTGAACCCGGGACCCCTCGCGCCATAAGCAAAAGCGTAACCTATGTGCTAACCATCTCGCTGGAAGTAAACGCTAGAGCAAAGAATAAATAGTCCAAACTAGTGATATCACGTGTTGGGCGTGTCTAAGCTTTCGCATTTCGGTCTCTCTAGACGCTTCTGGCTTTTTATGTCACGTGAAAACGAAGCTTAAACAAGATGGGCAAGCTATTCGACCCCTCCCTCAGAGGGTGGAGATTCCATTTTATAGCATAGTGGGCGTGGCAACTTTTCATTTTGCTTAGTGCGTCCCATTGGAAAATTAAATTCATTATCATTCACGTTTGTTAAGTTGTAAGTAGCAGACCTAAACATTGTTAAGGGTTCTCTAAATTAAAAGTGTGTTCAAATCAGCGACCAACATTTTGATTGCAAGTTACTTATCCTGCAATTATTTAAAGCTTTGCAATATCGTTCCTTGACAAACCAGAAGAATTAGACGACTGCAGCAAGCATTGGTCCTTGGCTCCATGATATTAGGCTTCAAGAAATGAAGACGAGATTTAAACGAACATCAAGAGTAAGGATCTCCACTAACCAAAACAAATCCTCGTGGTATGCAAGACACCATCAAACAACAGTTAAAGGTCAGTTCGTTCCTTATTTAATTAACCCTTTCCCAAAAATACAAAATTTCCAATTTAGAGAATTTGATCAGAACTAGTACTACTATCAAAGAAACATTATCGCGTTCTGACGTAGGTATTTGTAAAATCATTCGATTATTATCTGAAAAACAATATTCACCATCTAAAAACGCGAAAACTTTTAGTACAGTCAGCATTTCACGAGTACATGCAGCAACATTTAGGCAATCACAACCGTGGAAAGACTCGCGGATGAATGAAAAAAATCGAAAATCAGTATTTCGGTATTATAAATAAATGACAGATATCAGTGTTGCCGATTGGCGAATAATTATCCGATTTGCGGATAATTTAGGAAGGGTAATTTTCTCACCCTGTTAAAAATCGGATAATTTCTATCCAGTTATTTATTGTATATGTATTGCAGTGTTGCCGATTGGCGGACTTTTTCGGGCTATTTTAATATTAAATGTGGAAATAAAGATTTGTTTCGTGTAATAGTGAATATATAATCGTCGAAAATTCTCCGCTGCTCTTAAAAAAATTTTGTAGAGAAATCGCCCCCCCCGGCTCTCCAAAATTTCGACCGAGGAGAAAAAGAATGTGCACTGCACCAGAGAAATCTCCCCCCCCCCCGGTCGTCAACATTTGCATGTAAACATCTTCAACGAAATCTACCTGTCTTAATATCTTAGCCGGAAAGGCTGCGGCACCATACCGAATCGGATATTCTTTGACATTTTCCGATATTTTCATGTCAGTTGGCGGATAATCACAGCTAATATCATCGGCAACACTGTGACAGATGAACTCCTTTAGAGCCTTAGATTTGTATTTTATCTATGGCCTTAGAGGTACCCAGCTCAGTGTTGCCGATTGGCGCATAATTTGATGGCCAGATAATAATTTTCGCACTTTAAATAAAATCGCATAATTTCCGCATATTCTCACAAAAATCGTATAAAAAACGAATAATTTTAAATCTCCCTAGATTTCTGCAAATACATAGCGAAAAAAAAAAGTATTTTTTTCTTTAGTTTTATAAGAGGAGTAGGCGTCTGTCAGAACTGCGTGTCGTTTTAAACAATAAATCAGAATAAATCCTTTAAAACCATGGTAGTTTAAAACGCTAAAAGATACGCCACCTGGCGAAGAAAGCAAGAATATGGCGCTTTCTATTGGTAAGACTGACTGGCAGTGTTGCATCCGATTTGCGGATAATTTAGAGAGAAATCGACCCCTTGCAGGGAAATATTTTCAACGAAATCTATCTGCCTTAATACATATATCGATTATCGATATAGCCCGGAAAGGCTGTAGCACCACCGAATCGGATATTCTAAATTCTTGGACATTTTCATGTTAGTCGGCGGGACTGCAAGTCCGTTTGCCTTTGGTGTGTTTTATTAGCCGATCTACAGTTTTATCTCTTAAATATTTAAGAGTTGCATGCAACCCTTTATCCAGTCGTTTGACACATTTTCCGTTTAAATAAACATATTTTATAACTTTATGCATGCTTTCTAGCCGCATGTTAGTGTTGATACCGCAATATTGACGGAAATAATAGGTCCACTTTTGGTCATTATTCGAGTAATTTTTCAAAAAATATTCACCAAATATTTTAGTATCAACATCAACAAGCATATTATTAATGGTAACTTGTAATTGTTCACAAAATGCATCGGCATTTTTAAAGTCCGTGTTCCTTTGTAAACATTTCAAAGTTTTGTAAACCCCTTTTTTCTTTATTTGTACGCAGGGCCGCCGAGAGCCAGAGCGGGCCCGGGGGCAAAACAAATTCCGGGCCCCAACACTGTCAATATAGGTGGCGAGCTGTAGGGGGTCCAGGAGACAGAAACGTTGCGTCGGGGGCGAAAATTTATCAGAAAATTCAAGGTCATTGTATTTTCATAGCCCTATCATTTGTGGTATCTGGTATCAATTTGTCAGGTCTGGATGTAGGGAAACACACATTTAACGACAACTAGATATTATTTATTTGAACTTAATATATTACATATAGCTTCATACAGCGAAAACATATAACAAATACTTTAATACATATTACATCAGAGTACTATTAATTATAAAATATCTAAAGTATAAAACATTAATTAAACAAATGCTAAACAGTTCTTGGCGAAGGATGTACTTACTTTTTACTTATTTAATATAATTGTGCTTTTCGGGCCTTGCGACTTGTAAATGATTCTATTATTGCACTAAAATCACAATTTCTAGCTAATTCTGACTCAATAGCTAATAAACCTAAATCTGACAAACGATCTTGAGCCATTGTCAATCCTAATACATTCTTAATACGTGCTAGGAAACTAAAAGATCGTTCTGCTTGAGCTACAGTAATGGGTATAGTGCAAAATATCCTTAAAGCAATTATGATGTTAGGAAATAAAGTATCCAATTTAAAATATTTAATTTTGTTTAATAAATTAATGGGAGATAGTAATTTCTCTCCAAAATTTGAGACGTAAATTGCTTTTAGATGTTTTATTTCATCGAATATATCTAGACCAATATCAAGTTCGTAAGTACTCTGAAGTTTTTTTGTTTTATTTTTAACTTTATCATCATCGTCATCAAGAAATATCCATAAAACACTAAATAGATTGTATATATTTTTGGCTGACTCAGATCTGGTTGAAATATTTAAAATCATGCTATCCATAAGAACATTAAATACATTTATTCTAAATTTTTCCTCTGGATTCAATTCTACAAGAGCATCATTTGGATTACTATCGTCAAAAAGAGTTGTTCTTTTTCTTTTGCGTTTTTCGGGCAATGAAGACAAATCCCTCGTTAGACCTAAGTTTTCAGCAACTAGCTTGCATTCATTAAGTATGGAGTGCCAGTTACTTCTAATTAATTTTAAATCGGTCATCAGACTAGAACGATTTTTAATTTCTACATCGATCGTACCTTTCCTTTCTTGCAGTATTACACTTCGATAATTTATTGAGGTAAGAACCTTTATCCAAATTGATCCCATTAAAAGACATTCAAATGAGTTTACATAAGTCAAAATACCGTTTAGGTCTGTTTGCGTTTCTGAACTTAAATTTAACTCAGACCAATTGAATTGCTTTTTTGATCCCTGGAAGTTTTTCAACAAATGGTTTTACACTTTCCACTCTTGCCGACCAACGAGTAGTTGACATGGAGTGGTAGTGAAATACTAATATTTTCTTTCAATATGTCCCATCTTTGAGGACTGGCACTAAATATGTTGTAGAGCTTTTGCACCACTCCAAAAAATGTAATTACTTCTGGGCAACATTCTGCAGCATGTACACCACAGAGATTTAAGCTGTGACAAGCACAAGGAGAGAAAGCTGCTAGGGAATTTTGTTGCAATATGCGAGCTTGTGCACCCTTATATGCACCACTTATATTACTTCCATTATCGTATCCTTGACCACGACAATCTTCTATTGGTATTCTCCGTTTCTTAAGAGTTTCAATAATTAAATCTGCTATCGCTTCTCCTGTTTTCTGATTACAATTAACAAATTCCAAAAATCTCAAAAATTTCGTACTCGTTAGTTGAATTAATCCAAACGTATCTTAGCATGAATGTAGTTTGTTCTATATAAGCTGCATCGGGAGTTGCTTTCACAATTATAGAAAAGTATTTTGCAAAATCCCTCTCTCTTAAAATACGTGACATAACGTACTCACTACAGCATGATATAAACTCATTTTGTATTTCTGCAGATAGATAATGAACCTGCATCCTTTTTTTTATTAATTTGAGACTGCTTGACTTTATTAAGATGTTCTGATAGTAGTGGGTCGTAGTGGCTAATTAGTTCTAACGTTCCTAAAAAGTTGCCATTTTTCTTATACCCTATTAAGTGACTATCCCCTCTAAAAGCCAATCCGCGCTCTGATACGTACAGTACCACATCAAGAATTCTTTTTAGTATATCCTTCCATAGGGTTTTTTCCCTTTCAATTGATTGCCATAATACTCCATCAATTGTTGATTTATTTTTAATCTTTCTTTCCAAATTTCGCCATTCAACATAGCAGGCTCGGTGGTTATTGCTACTTTCATGTTTGGATAATTTATCGTATAATTTTCTGTAACCCTTGGAAGGCCCCCAACCAGTTTCTAGTGCTAAAATAGAGGACTGTACTTCTGAAACTTTATTGAACAAACGGCAAGGGAAACAGAATAGGGCTTCTTTATTTCTGCTCCAAACCAACCAGTCTCGAGGAACTGCTTCTTTATTCTTTAAGTGAATATTTAGTACGTATGCAGGAAACTGCATACCATTTAAATCCGATGGAAAAATTGGCGGGTGTGACTCTGGTCCTCGTCTAACAGCATCTTTAATGTCGTGCACAGAGGTGTGTTTTTTTAAAGTTCCAATATCAAAGTTGTGCAATGGTTCAAAACTAACAGAATCTTCCTTTTGTTTAGTCTTAAATATTATATTTTCACCAGTCGATTGAGTTAAATCCAGAAGTTGTAGCTTTTTCGCTTGCAATAAATTTATCTAATTTAGATGCAGATTCTTCGTTTAAACTGGAGGAAACCATGAAGAATGTAGTGGGTACGTCTGTGTTAGCCAGTTCATGAGATGACTCTCCCTGTGGTAAATTAAAATCAATTGGAGAAGAAACAATAAAGCCAAGTGTTGAGATTACGTGAATTTGCTTGTGCAGAATAATCTCAATATGCTTTAATTAGAGTATTAAACAAAATCGATATACGAGATAAATGAAAAGGTTTATTCAAACAGAAATAACAAAATATATCTTAACACGCGTCTGCTCACTACAGCATTACTCTAAAGACTAACTAACAAAATGGACACCAGAAGCTTCTACAAGAAGGAACCGGATGTCAGTAGTACCAACCTATCAGTAGTACCAACCTATCTTATTGATAACAGTGATACCAACTACATAACTTATAAGAAACTGAGTAATAGAATGTTTTATTTCAACACTTCCCCTAAAACTTCATATTACTTAAAAGTTTTACTTGTTCATTTAACATCCCGACACCATACCTGCCATATTCCACTATTCTCGAACTGCACACGTGGAATCGGTTTTGTTAAGATGTCTGCTGCTTGGTCCTTACTACTCACATGCTCCAATACTAACTGACCTTCCTGAACTCGCTCGCGCACAAAATGAAAGCGTATGTCGATGTGCTTTGAACGCTTGTGAAACTCAGGGTTCTTAGCCAACTTAATCGCACTGGCGTTGTCCACCAGAAGCACTGGCACATGCTTCAGTGGAGCAAGCTCACTAAAAATTCGGTTCAGCCAGATAATATCCTTTGCAGCCTCGCTTGCAGCTACATATTCAGCCTCTGTCGTCGATAGAGACACACTGCTGTCTTCTACTTGCCCAGCTGATCGCTCCACCACTGTATTTAATAAGGATTCCACTTACCGAACGTCGTGTCGTAGAATCACTAGCGTAGTCAGCATCACTATAAGCTTCCAGTTCACCTACTCCTTTTGCTGCTTCGTAGCGGATGCCTGTCGTTGTAGATCCTCTCACATTTTTCATGATACGTTTCACCATTGACCAGTGTCTCTCCTCAGGTTTCTCAAGGTACTGTGACACATAGCTTACAGCAAAAGCAATGTCTGGTCGTGTAGCAACAGCTAGATACATGAGACAGCCTACCGCCTCCCTATATGGTGCTGTTGATAGTTCAGTATTCGCCACTTCTCTTGCAGGTGAACAACACTTCTCAATCGGCGTTGACACAGGGTTTGAGCCCTGCATTCTGAATTTTTGAAGGACACCCTCAGCATATATCTTTTGGTTGATAATAACCGATCCATCTTCCAGTTGTTCGATTAACACGTTCAGGAAATGACCGATTGGTTCAATGGTTATCTTAAATTCCGATTTTAACCTACACAGGAATTTATCGATGTCCGTTTTCGCCTTTCCGGCAACAAGTCCGTCATCAACGTACAATACCACAATTAATTTTTCCTCGCCAGTGACCCGATAAAACAAGCACGGATCTGCTGTACGCTCACATAACCCAAAACTTAAAAGTACATCTTTAAATCGCTTGTTCCAACATCTTGGTGATTGTTTCAGTCCGTACAGGCTTTTTTGAAGTTTGCATACGCGATGAGTACCATCATCATATCCCTCAGGTTGCTGCATAAATATCTCTTCCTCAATTATGCCGTAGAGAAATGCTGTCTTGACATCAAATTGAGCCAATTCGAGATGCTCATTTGCTGCGATGCTTAGTACAGCTCGAATTGTGTCAAACCTGGCAACAGGGCTGAACGTCTCGTTGATGTCGATCCCTTCTCGTTGACTAAAACCTTGGACAACCAACCGTGCGAAACTATATTTGAGTGGGCCCGGTCCCGGCCCCTCAAAAGAAGCTCGGGCTCGGGGAATTTGCCCCCCCCTCTCGCCGGGCCTGGGCTCATATTCCAGGACTTTGTATACTCATATCAAAGCTAGAAGAAACCGCTTTCATGGGTCCTGCAAGTGCGTTTGCCTTTGGTGTGTTTATTAGCCGATCTACAGTTTTATCTCTTAAATATTTAAGAGTTGCATGCAAACCTTTATCCAGTCGTTTGACACATTTTCCATTTAAATAAAAATATTTTATAACTTTATGCATGCTTTCTAGCCGCATGTTAATGTTGATACCGCAATCTTGACGGAAATAATAGGCCCACATTTGATCATTATTCGAGTAATTTTTCAAAAAATATTCACCAAATATTTTTTTTTCAACATCAACAAGCATATTAATGGTAACCTGTAATTGTTCACAAAATGCATCGACATTTTTAAAGTCCGTGTTCCTTTGTAGACATTTCAAAGTTTTGTAAACCCAAACCCTTTTCTCTTTATTTGAAATTTTACCCAAATTTGTACGCCAAGCACGATCTATGTGCCATGAACAATATAATCGATGATTAGATACACTCATAACTTGAATCCAACCATTATAGAATGTGCCTGTTATGTCTGACATAAATGTATTGGATTTAATTGTATCAACTTTTTGTTTTATCACACCAAAAAATAAGTTATTAATAAAAGTGTCTTTTTTATTGGTAAACATAACAGCAACAGGAAAGTCCTTATTGAACTCATCCACTATCATAAGAGTCGTTAATTCGAAATCATATTGCTAAAATGTTTCCACCAAATTGTTTTAAAAGCGATTCTTGCAAATCGTTCATAATTATCAAACAAAAAACTGAATTTTCAAAATGTTCCAAAGGCTCCCCTTGGGGTTTGTATAACAACGCAGGATTGTTTTCTAGGGATTTACACTCCTCCACCCAGATTTCTACACTAATAGCATCATCTTTATGCTTTACCCCTTCCTTATTGTGGATGTTGTAGCTTCTTTTAATATTAGCTATGTCCTGCTTAGTAAATAGGTCAACTCTTTTTTTTTTTCATTAGATATATTACTTCTAGTATCATCTAGGTTCCTGAAAGTTAAGATTTTTTAAATACATAGGGTGGACTAAAGTTTCTAGCTGAATTAATAATTTAGTATGAAATTTATTTCAAATGGCAATGAAAATGTCTGTTGAATTTCTTTTTAGTTAATTGCCTACATAATTTGATTCTGAAAGATTGAGAATTAATTTTCAAAGTACATTTTGACAGATTTTTTTTCTTTTCATCCCTAGAAATTGAAAGAAAAAACAAAAAATTGATTTATTATCTATTTGCATATTATCAAATAAAAGATGAGTTTTATTTATTACCTTCCTGTTGAAACACCTTCTATTAATTTTGTTGCAATCTGCTTTTTGTCTGCATTGCTTATCCTTAAATGTTCAACATCTGTAGAATGACCATTGTGCGTAATAATTCTGTGAACATCAAATTTGTTGTTGTCTCTTTTCACTGTAATTTTACTAATGCAATTATATCCCAACTTTGAAAATCCTTGTGTTTTAATATTTCTTTTCCTGTTCACTATATCTTTTACAATTTTAGTAGTTCCTAAAACAAATGATACCTACCTGATAACTTATTGTGGTTGAGTGGAAGAGCATAGGTCCTCAGACCCTGTGGATCAGCGAACTCTGCTTTTTGATAGACGTATTATTAAACACAGGCCCCATTTTGTAAATATGTTATATTTTAATATCTATTAATAAAATCAATTATTATTATTATTATTAATAAAGATCTTTATTTCCTATTATGTAAATATATAATTTCTGCACATAATACAGAGAAATACATACACATAAAGGGATATACTTGATTGGTGACTTCCCCCCATGATAAGTCATAAGCCAGACATAACACTAGTTTAATTTGAGTTTAGTATAAGTAATTTATTTACCACTTCTATTACACACAAAATACTGCTTTTCAAAAGAAGGATTCAACTTATTCTTTCCAGCGAGGGCAACATAGTTACAAATTTCCCTTTGTTCTAAGTCATATTTCCATGATTGAAAATCTATAAAAAAAAAACAACTATTACAATGGGTAAAAAAACTGTAAACAGTGTCAGTTTTACTGTGTGTGATTGATATAGGTATTAGTGAGTACCTCAATGTTTAATTAAAAGAAATTTTTGGTATACCTTCTAAACTTGTAAATTTCAATTTTTGTTCATCTATTTTCTGACTGTGCTCCTTTCTCAAATGGTCACACAGGTCAACACTTCTTGGATAGGAGCACTTGCAGTCCAGACATTTAAAATTAACATAGTTTCTTTGTAAGAACAGTCCTGCTTTTGTTTGCTGTGCTTATTACGACAATGTTTGTTTAGATTAAACTGAGTGCTATATAATTGATTGCAAATTTTACACATAATCGGCATTTTTTTATAAGTGTCGGAGCAAAATATCACAAAATACAAGAATACTTAATCCAATCTCTTCTTTACTGTTGTCGAAGATGACCACTGCTTGACCCATATACCTTAGTCAATATGTATATGGCTTGACCACAGAGCATAGATAAAATACAACGATAGAGTAGTAATAACTATGACTTAACCACAGAGTAGTAATATACTTGACAGCTCCCGTCGCTCATGCGCATTCGTTGGAATGCATATTTGAGTAAAAAGCATGTTTCGCTATCTCTTCATGTTCTATGCCCCATCTTGTTGCTTTTGTAGAAAAACATACTTTCTGAGGGTAATATACAGATTTTATCAGTGACAAAGATGGGTTCTTAATTGATGAACGGCATACATTTTTAAAAATGGACGCAGTAATCCTTCCACTCCTTTGCCTGTACCATTCATCAGATTTTCGCTGTTCCTGTGTTTGTCTCTCAATTTCTGTGCACATTTCCTGTGTTAAATGCATTTCCAATGCTCTTCCTACAGATATAAGCTCTTCAAGACTCTTCTTTTCATGATTTTTGTCGTGTATATTAAATAATAAAGGAAGCGGGAGTGGGGCATTCGCCTTGCTTATTTGTGAAGCAAAGGGCTCTAAAATTCTCATAAGGACGGCTTCAGAATTTTTAATAGAAATTATTTTAAGCATCTCACAAAGTTCCTCATTTTTAATTGGAGGAACTTCAATGGAAGTTTTACTTTGAGTACTTTTCCCCCAATCCATTGAGGCAACTGGTGTTGGTTGCACACCACTTTGGGAAGGAACTGGCCAAGCTGCCTTAATGTCAGTGCACGATATATTTTTTTAAATATTTGTTGCATGTTCAGCAGCGTATAAAGCAGCCGCAATATGACTGCATACTTCCCCGAGCCCCGCCATACACGTACAATGGGCTGTACAGACTCCACCATCTTTTTCTGTTATTATCCAAACTTTAAGTTTGGGTTATCTTGCTTTCATAGAATGTTGTACCTGGAATAATAAAATCACTTTTAATAACACACTACAAATTACTTTAAAATTGAGTTTGGCTGAATAAAAACATGTTTTCTGATAGTGAAAACTATACTTACTCTGCCCACAAGCAACACGTAGTTATGCATATCCTTGGCACCAATCTTTTCTACAAAGCCTGCTTCAAAATATTTGTAGGCTACTAGACTTTTATAACCTTTCATTTGTTCCTTGGTGTAATAACTGTGAGTTAGTACTAGTTAGGTAACAATATCCATATTAGTTATAGGTGGTACAGAATCAAGCCCAAAGTCAAAATCTGAATCCTTTAAATTATAGGGGTCACATTGTAGCACTTTAATTTTTTCTAAATATCTAGTAGCTGCCTCTGGACAAGTATTTGCCAATTCTGACAAAAAAACCACTTTGTTGCAGAGCCATAGCACAATTAAAAAAATAAATCAGACCACGTCCAATTTTAACTTTTTACTTATATGCCAATGATCCGCCATGTTGAATGTCAAAATGTCAAAAAAGTCAGCTGGTTTGGATTGTCCTATTTAACGTTTCGTTGTGCAGACCACCTCGTCCCTGATATTCCGCTCGTGCATGCTCAGTGGTGACTTCGCGTTGCTGTTTAACCGCGAACAATTCAAAATTATGTAACATGGATGCTGAATTGAAAATATTTGGCAACTAATAAGTAATTGACAACAAGTTAAGGAAAAAACTTGTTACAGTTTTAGCATTGTCAAGGTATATTGTCGTAATATATTTGAATTTTATTAACAAACCAAGTAATATTAGGCCCTAAAAAGATGTATTCCATCAAAGGTAATCGCAAAGTTTACATTAGATTTTCGTTGCCTGTGCAATCCATCACATATCTATTGGCGTTTTTCTACAGGGCATTGCACTAGCAATGAACTATACACTGCTAAGTGAGGAAGAACGCGGATAGATATTGATGGAAACATGCAGAGAGAAATAAATTGGTAGCAAGCCTCCGTAAGGAGAGATCTTGTTGACCCAGCTCCGCAAGGACCGGGCTGACAGTCAAGTTGTGATACCTGGAAGGGTAAATTAATAGATCAATTGTTAGCAAACCTCCGCAATGAGAGGTCTTGTTGGCCAATGTTGTATTACGCGGAAGGGTAGATTAATTAATGAATAGTGGGTAAGCCTCCGCAAAGAGAGGTCTGGTTATGTTACCCGGAAGGGTAGATTAACTAATCAATCATGTGTATAAAAAGAGAAAAGCCCTGATAGGATGAAGGGTAGATTAATTAATCAACCGTGTGTATATGAAGAGCAAAGTCTCGAAAGGCTGAAAATAGTTGCTTCTCTTCAGCCGAAGCCAAGTTTCAGCCTCCTCCCAGGGATAAGGAGTTTTTGGATGTGTTAGTGACAATGCGATAGATTTCTTTTCCATAACTTGCAAGGGAAGAAGTGCAGAATTAACTACAGATGCCAATAGAAAACCTATATTTACAGATTGTGAAAATTATAAACCTTCCGTCAAAGAGGAGCAGCCAAGTGGAACATCAGTTATTATAGTTCATACAGATGATCATATTATCCTGAAAATACCGGAGGTACAATCACTTACAAAATCGTAGAAAGAGAAGGTGAACGTGCTTATTTTCAAATAAATAATATTACTGGTGAAATTCGCACGTTAATGCCATTTGATCGAGATGAATCTGTTCGGCAGAAGGAGTTTTACGTGACAGTACAAGCTACTGAAAATGGCAGACCATCACTTTCTGATATTTGTACGTTTAAAGTTACGGTGATTGATATCAACGACAACTCTCCAAGTTTTGGTTCATGTGAATATAATACTCAAGTAATCGAAGACATAAAACCCAACAGTGAAGTGACGAGGGTGATTGCTTACGATTTAGACGATGGAGAAAATGCAAAGCTGTCCTATATTTTCAAAATACTTTCGAACCGATAGAGAGACAGGGGTGGTTTATCTTCAGGAGTTACCCGGAAAAGGGAAAAAACACACCAAGTTACCAATGTTGTTTTTGTGTATGGTAGTGGTAATGATGATGGACAGGGTCCAAAATGGTCCAAAGCAGATGTTTCCATAGTTATGGAGGTTGTTTATCAGAGCCAACAACAGTTGCTGTTGGCTCTGATAAACAACCTCCAAAACTTACAGGATGAGAACCTGAGGGTCAGCTTGTACTCCTTGAAGATTTTGCCGACTTCGGTAAACATTTAGTGACATTTGAAACAAAGTCTAGCATTGCTGATAAAGAAGTTGTGTTTGAACTGGTGAAAGGCAAGACCGCACAAACAAACAAGGACCAAACATTTTTATTATTTCCCGAAAGTGAGAACACAGCTAGCTATTATTAAACTAGGAAGATGGTTAGATTATGAAACGGTCACTGAATATACTCTAACAGTTCGCATTAAAAATTAAAATGTTATGGACACATCAACTAGTATACCCATAAAAATTTAAGATGTCAATGATGAAATACCAAATTCTTTAGAATTTCTAAGAGGCAGTAGAAAATCATAAACCTGGTTCTCAAGCTATACGGGTAAGAGCGATAGACAAAGATGGAACTTCAGCCAATAATCAAGTAAGTTATGAACTTGTGGATAATCAAGACATCTTCTCAATAGACAAAACAATCATATCTGCGCGCCTAGATGGCAACACAGGATAACGTATCGTTTACAGGTGGGGTACTCGAATGAGGTAATAGAAAATAAAGATGCAAGAGTTGGTAAGAACCCGCATTTTACAGTTGCCCATATCAATATAAGATCTCTTAATACAGGGTTTGATGAATTTGCTAATTTTATTTATAATTATGATTTTTGTCTACTTGCAATAACTGAAACTTGGTTAACTAATGAATGTGATAGTTCCACTTACAAAATACCAGGATATAACCTTATCAGAAAAGACAGAGAGTCAAGGGGGGGTGGTGTTGCTTTCTATTTAAAACAAAATATCATTTATTCTTTGGTAAACTTTGAGAGGTTTAGTAGTGCCGAGATTCTGTGCATTGAAATCACGCTAAATAAACAAAAAACAGCAGTATGTGTTATTTATCGTTCGCCATCAAGCGATACGACAAGTTTTTTAAATGACGTAGATGATTTACTTTCGACCATTTTTCCTGTTTATAATAATTAAATTTTATTAGGCGATATCAATATAAACCTGTTAGGTAACTCTAAAGAAAAATATGAATTTAACTATTTACTCGAAGCATATGACTGTAAACAAGTAATAAAAGTACCAACTAGGGAAAATCAATACACAAACTCAAATAGCCTAATAGATATAATTGCTATAAACAACCCATTAAATATGATCGAGACAGGTGTTTTATCTCTCGCAGAGGATATTACTGATCACAAACTGGTTTTTGCCAAAATAAATGTGCCCAAGTTTGTAAAGCAGGAAAAATATGTAGAGCATAGAAATTATAAAAATATAGACTTTGAGCAGTTTAATTTTGATTGCAATAATATTAACTGGCTTGATATATACCAAACTAATGACATCAATGAAAAAATTTATATTTTAAACAAAATATTTGTGGATTTGCTAGATGTTCATGCTCCTGTGGTAAAGAGAAAAATTATAGAAAGGCCATTCACTCCTTGGATAACGGATAACATAAGAATACTTATGAAATTAAGAGACAAAGCACGGAAAAAATATGAACAAAATAAGACTGAAGCGAACCATACCTATTATAAAGATTTACGTAATTATACAAAATCTGCCATACGTCGAGAGAAAGTAGCATTCTTTAATTCTATAAAAGATGATTCCCAAAAATTTTGGTCTACCGCAAAAAAATTAAATTTAACTAAATCACCGAATTATGATCTGCCAGCAAATTTACAAAATCCAGACTTATTAAATAATTTTTTCATTTCAATGGCAGATGCGCAATCCACTGTATGTGAAGATACTTTGAACTTTTATAAAAATAACAGGCATTTAAATATTACAGAAACTCTATCATTTAATCAAATACACGAAAATGATGTCCTCAAAATAATCAACTCAATAAAAACACATGCCAAGGGGATGGATGATCTTTCAATAATTGATATAAAATTATTTATTCCATATTGTTTACCTGCTCTTACACATATTATTAATTGCATATTGTCACAAAATAAATTTCCTACGTTGTGGAAACACGCTATAGTAAAACCAATAGCAAAAGTTAATAACCCTGCTGAAGTTACGGACCTAAGGCCAATCAGTCTTCTCTGTGCACTTTCAAAAGTGATAGAGAGGCACCTGCACAACCAAATAAATACATACTTAAATAAAAATAATCTGTTTTCAAAATTTCAATCGGGTTTCAGAAAAAATCATAGCACGTCCACCGCTTTAACATATTTATTAGATAACTTTATTACAGGATTGGATGATGGAAAATGCACATGTCTAATACTGCTAGACTTTTCAAAAGCTTTTGATACCCTAGACCATAATATGTTACTAGCAAAATTGCATTATTTTGGTTTTTCAAGTAATGCAATAGAGCTTATGTCCAGTTACCTCAGCGAAAGGAAACAATGTGTTAATATTAATAAAAATTATTCACAGTCTAAAACCCTAAACAGTGGTGTCCCTCAGGGGTCAATTTTAGGACCATTACTATTTTCTATATATGTCACCGATATGTCCAATAGTTTAAAATATTGCTCTTTACATCAATACGCAGATGATTCACAAATTTATTATTCTTTTAATGTATCAGAATTTCAAACAGCCGAAATCCTAATAAACCTGGATTTAAAGAACATTTATACATATGCATGCAATCATAATCTGAAATTAAATGGCTCAAAATCTCAATCAATTTTAATAGGTACTCCTTCAACGAGAAAATATTTCACTGCAATTGACTTTAATTTTGTGATAAATAACCAAAGCATCCCTATTGTTGATAATGCAAAAAATTTGGGAATATACATAGATTCGGCTTTAAAATTCGAAAAACATGTTGTTAATAAAGTGAAGCTCTCAAATTTTCGACTAAAGAAATTGTATAATTTAAAAAACATTTTAACTTTAGATACTAAACTTAAATTTTGCAATACGTTAATTTTAACTCTATTTGACTACGGCGATGTCGTATATGGAAACACTATGTCTTCTCTAATGAGAAATACTGTTCAAAAAGTACAGAACTCTTGTATGCGCTTTATTTATAGTATTCCATACAGAAACCATATATCACCTTATTTACGTGAATTTAAAATATTAAATATGGAATATCGTAGATTGTTGCATATGTATACTTTTATCTGGAGAATATTAAGTACAGGTGAACCAAACTATTTACGTACAAAATTGGTTACCCAAGTTCATCACCACAATACTAGATATATAGAGAATTTTTTGGTAACAACATAAAACCTCAATTTTTCAAAAATCATTTAGTTTTATTGCACCTCATTTATGGAATGCACTTGATAATGACGTCAAACATTTTTCTTATAATAAGTTCACAAATACTATAAAAAATATGCTGTTACTTAAACAAAATGAACAACCTCGCTATTGACTGCCTCACCTGTATGCTTCGATGGGTATATACTGCGGGAGACACCACCAGAACTTCAACAGAGGTACACCTACGTATATATTTTTCTTTATTTTCTTACAAATTTGTATAGAAACTTCAAATACTTTGTAATTTTTTAAGTAATATAGTATTTATTTTGTATGTGTGTGTGTGGGTGTGTGTGCGTGTGTGTACGTGTGCAGGGCAAATGGAAGAACGGCTGTATGTGCCGAATTTGTACCTCTTTACTGTGTTTTTGTACTGGTAAATAAATGTATTATTATTAATATTATTATTATTATTATTATATCTAAAGTACAATTTGATCGTGAACAAATAGCTCTTCACCATGTAAACGTCAAAGCCCATGACAACTCTCCCTCTGCTTTCGTAGATTACC